>OY728130.1:2040755376-2042201122 GCA_963277665.1 Viscum album | reverse complement strand
ATTAAACAATATCACACAAGGTTCCCACCATGATTTATCATTTAACATAGGAATAAAATACTTCTGAAATAAAATTTAGTAACCATTCAAAACATAAATAAATTCCATTTGAATCAATATATAACACCTAAACATAACCATGGTTATACATTTGGAAATACTCATTCAAAATAACAATTAAATATAATTTAAATTCGCTAAATCAAAAAACTAATACGTAAACATCAACGTGCCCAGAAAAGGAACCATCCAAGGAAATCATTTAAAGATGAAAGAAAGACTAATTTTTAAATTCCATGATCACTGTTAATATATGAACACCGATGATTAAAAAGATTCTTACATCATGAAAACCAATATGATTTCCTAATATAAAACGTCAATTGATTTTAGTTAGACACACCTAATGCATAAAACACTATTTGGAAAATGGTATTATTGAACTAGTTAAATAATATATTTTTTAAAAGGGTAAAACCATCACAATATATATAACATTGGATAAAAAAAATTGAGCAATCATATAAATCAAAATGCCTTCCAAAAATAACTTTTTATGCATCATGAAAAAATGAACTGTTTGGTTGAATGAATCTAAATGGAAGAGCTACCTCAATAAAAGGAATCATGCAATCACCTATATAAAACTCTATAATATTCTTCTTAATATGGAAAAACCCTTTTAGAAACAAATTTACCTTATTTTCCAACAACCACAAACATGATAATTATATGAAAATGTCCGGTATTTCTAGGGAAGAATAAAAAAACGTGAGAAATTTATGTATTATTCAATGATGAGATATTAAATTCTGATTTCAATAGAAAAATTCCAAGAAAACACTCTAAATATACATTATAAGTGATTTGAAGAGAAATAGAGTCACATGATAGGTACCATGAATAATTTATTCAGAATGGATAAGATTGTGTAATAATCCTCAATTAAAATGAACTCAAATGTCAAAAAAAAATTCACACACATGAGCTAGTTGCAATGGTGTCTCACGTGATTTACCAAACCATGAGTAGACCACATGATTATCATTTCCCAAAAGACCCATATTTCATGGTTTCCAAATAATAGTTTCCCAAAAAATGTGTTTAACCATGATTCCCATAAAAATACTAAAAATTTCAAGCATAGGATTCCCCAATAACAAGGAAGGAATTAACCATATAAACACAAACAAGAATGTGACATTTCATGGGGTCACAATTATCATCCCATGGTCACCTTTGTTCCCTAGACATTTGTCACCTATAAAGATATTAATATCATAATTCAAGGAAATTGTCCTTTTACATGTATTGAAAAATAATTATCTAACCAAAGGTTGACTTCCAACTCATAACCCAAAAATTAAAGACTCAAAATACCCACTCCTTGAAAAACATGATAACAACTTGAAATTTACCAACCATCAAAACAATATGAAACAAATAAGTAGAATCCTAAAAAATTTATCCATTGAGATTAAAATGTTTATGGTCTATAGTAAACTATGAAAATAAAAAAATTAACATAAAAAAATTAAAAATTTCTTTCTATGTACTGATTCAAACAAAACGAAATGAAAACACAAACACCTTTTAAACATCCATGGAAATATGATCTATATGAACTGAAATGTCTCAACTTGAATCATCGGAAAGAAAATACCGTATAATAATTTAAAAAACCAAATCATGACTTAGGTATCCCCACCATTTATATATAATCCAAAAAACTTAACAGAATATATAGCCACACCAATATATATATATATATAGATTTTCATTTAATAAGAATTATGCACATGTATTAATTTATAATCTTTAAACACGAAAAAGAGAAAAAATAATTGACATAAGATTATTGAGATAATTAATTATAAAAATACGAGAAACACCCAAAAAATTATCATAAATAAATAAAGAATTACACAGTTCTCACATTGGGTATCAGAACAAAATAATGTGAACCTTGTAGACAATAACATGGAACACTACCTCTCAGTGATCTCGAAATAAAACGTCATATTTATAGATCCAATGGTATACAAAGAAACTAGCATAATAACCTCAGTACCATTTCCCAAACCCAATTAATTCTAATGACACCCATCAATCCATCCTCATACCATTGATCTCTCCATAAAAACATTTATAACTATCATAAAATGAAATTAAACATACAAAACAATTAGTGGTCATAAAAAAGGATCAATAACATCTCTTGAAAGATATATTATCAATTATTAAAAAAAATATAGGAGCTGTTCAAAAGGATATAATGATTCCTAATAAATAAGATATATAAAATATCACTCCCAATACCACAAAACATCTTATGACTATTCCATTGAAGAAAAACCAAAAAAAAATTCTCAGATCAATAATTGGTATGATGCTTTATCTCTTGATGTTAAAGCATCATTCAAAACCATCGAATGTGGTTGGGATTGACCCATAGATGAATTGAAATTATATTTTTCAAAGGAGGGGGTATAATGGGATTGTAATTCCAATAGTATAATCACAAAACCAGCATCCAATTTTACAAAATATGATCACCTCTTTAAACACCCTATAGTGTCAAACGCTTGACTCTCATTGGTTTCCCTGCTAAAAATCCTTAACGATGATGAAATTATACAACATATACACAATGATGGATAGGAAAAACTGAAACCCAATGATGTAGGATATAAATGATGCATTTGTAAATGAAGAAAGATATCAAAGAATCATTAGTATCCAATTGTGGAGAGAGATGTGAAATTCTATTGAATGGATCAAAATTGTATTTCATTGAATTATCTCTTATATAAAAATTTAGGAATTCCATCACCATTAAAATTATTATATTCTCTATATAAAACAACATAATGAAGTTTCCTTCATAACACCCCTATTATTGAATCAAAATGGTGTGCATGTATAGTGTGTTTCAACTTATAAAATCCCAATCATTTGAACAAAAGTGTGTTGTGCCACACCACAAATATTTTAACAGTTCGAAATAAATAATTGATCTATTCAACATTTTCTTACCACACGATCACTTCCTAGAATAAATTGTTTACCCTAAATAATAGAATACACCAATTTAGAGACATATTTTCATTATCTACATGATGAGAAGAACATGGGCCA
The DNA here is from genome assembly GCA_963277665.1 of Viscum album. Taxonomy (NCBI): domain Eukaryota; kingdom Viridiplantae; phylum Streptophyta; class Magnoliopsida; order Santalales; family Viscaceae; genus Viscum; species Viscum album. Next base: position 2,042,197,984 of record OY728130.1, on the reverse strand, counting down.
GTCACTTCATTAAAAGTGTGGGCAGAGTTAGAGATTAGGAAGACCATAGAAGGATCACTGTAATAACTACCTGTAGGAGTCTTTCCTTATCATTCCAATTAATTTCTAGCATCAAATTCTAAAACATCACCAAAAAAATAAATTTAATGAAACTGTTCCATTTTAACATCAATGGATGTGAATGCACATATCATAAAATGGTACACCACGAGAACCATTTATCAAATTATTTAAAAATAATATGATAAAGTTTTATTTATATTTCAAAACACTAAAATTTTGATTTCTAAATCCATATTAAAGTTCCTTTTAAAATATCTGATAATTTTTGAAATGACCTAGAAAAAAACAAATTTCATGAAATTGATCCTTTCCCCTTTAACTACACATAAATAAATGATTTACTCTCATATAAGGTTGTTCCATTTTTGTGAATTGAAATAGGCTAATGATATTTATATAATTCCAACACTCATAAATACCATTATATTTTTTCCTTGAAAACCATTAAATCACCAAAGAATAACTTGTAAAAGTGTCAAAAATCATTTCACAAATGCAGTAGAATAAATCATTACATAGTTTTCAAAACAACATAATTATCAGAGAAGAAAAAGTTATATTAAAATTTTGTCAAATGAAATTTCAAACCCCAATAGATTCACTTGATTCCTCTCCATAGGCATCATCTAATACAATTGGTCATAAATTCTTCAATAAGGGGAATTAAATCCAAACATTCTCTACAATTCATGGTTTTTCTGCCCGGTTTGTTATATTAGGAATAGACCAAGAATGATCCATTAAGAATGGTCTATAAATATCCACAAGATGTATTAATTTTTGGATAAAATTGATATTTTACAGCGAACAAATATATTTTCCCTATTCTTACACAAAAAATAATATTTTCCCAATTTATCTATTAGTTTTTTTCAATAACACAATGTTTTAATAAAAAAGGAATAATATTTCAAAATAAACTACCAAAAAACTTAAATAAAAATAAAAATTTCTAACCACCCTAGAAAATTAATGGAATATAACAAGGAAAATCTAGAAATTTAGTCCATTATACCCAACCCCCATGATTTAGTGGTCATTAATCTTATCTACAACTAAACTGAAAATAAAAATGTCATCAGATACAATTTAGTAACAAACTAGACCGTTCTGAGCGAACACACTATTGATTCCATTATGACAAGATAATTTCATTTTCATAAGGACGAGGAACATTTATTGTTTCACTAGATATGTTTATTCATTTTTTGAGAATCTTTTCGGACTTTATGGTTTCTTTATAGAATTATAATTTTTAATTTGTATTGATTTTAGAAATCTTTGAAATTAAATTACTTAATGCATCATTAGATTCTCATGAGATTCATAACATTAGGATTTATAGTTGTAATCATTGGGGATTCCCTACATTTTCAAGATTTATATTTATATTAAATATCTGTATTATCTATTATTGAATTCTTCTAGAAAACACTAACATTCATGGGGGGTTGAGATGAATTACTATACATTCATTCATGTTTTTGGTATTTATGGTTTCTTATTTGATATGTTTGTAGTTTCCCATGCCTATGAATTTTTCAAACTTTTGTTGTTCCTATGGAGATGACACATGACACATAGATTGTAACACCCCCAGATTTTATGAAAAATATTCTTTTCAATTTCATTAATGTCTTGTGTTGTACGCTACACCAAAAGAAGCTTGCACAACACGCATCCTTGACTTGCCTTCCATTATACGCAATCACGACCTTCCTCAATAGCGTGTGTAGTATGCAATACCGAGTATCACTAAACAACGATATGCTATTAAAATATTATTAAAACTAGCCGTTATGAATAGTAATAACCACTTTTTAAAATTTTTAAAATTTTATTTTCAAAATGGACTTCATTTCTGGATTCGGAATATCGAAATTAGCTTAGGGTGAAATTTTGGTACTTTTCGGATAACTTTCATTTTCTGATGAATAGTGAAAATTACTAAATTTTAATTTAAAACAACCTTTTTAATCAAAATAATTAATAGTGATAAATTATTAATTTGAATGGTTTTAAAGTATATTTAGAATATATTTTTACAATTTAATACAATGTTGGTCATTGGATGTAATTTCACATTTAAACCAGACATAAACAAATGTCAATCTTTTGATAGTTATTATCTCTTAAGAACACGCTATTTGTTTTGACGACGGGAATTAATTTTTAAATTAATTAATGCAACTGATATGTTTTGAATTTGATAAAATAGACATCATTTTTGAATTCATAATATCAAATATAGCTTAGGCCTAATTTTTTGTATTTTTCTAGAAACTTTCATTTTTTGATGAATAGTGAAACTACTAAGTGGTAGTTAAAAAAACCTGATTTTTTCATAAAACATAATTTTACCACTTCTGTGAGTGGAATTTCAAAATTCCTAGAGACATGGTTGATATCAGTAAGTAAAATGTGGTTCAATGAGATGAAAGTAATTTTTGGTGAATAGTAATTTTTTACTTTTTTTTACCACGGATAAAAGTAAATAGGGTAATTAAGGGTAAAAATGATATTATTATTACCCTAAAACATGACCTAATCCTATTGTATAAGTTTAATTCGACCAAAAACAACCTTAGGAATAAAATATGACCATTTAGGCCCACTTGGATTAGATTAGGACATTTAGTATTATTTAATTCAAAGAAGAGTTAAAAGAGTTAAAATCAATGTTTATTTACTACAACATTTCTAATATAGAGTTATACATAAGATAAATTCGATTGTAAACATTAATTAGAAATATAATATAATTTAATACATAATTATATTTAATTTATAATTTTTAGACATTAAATAAATTAATTTATTTATGACACAATGATGATGTAGTAATTACCATAATAGTGAAAAATTAGAATAATTGATATTATAAATACACAAATAAATATAATTTGAGAATTTTTATAAATTCCACTAATTTTATAGGTTAATATGACATCTTAGTATTGATTTAATTAACTTTTTTCGAACTAATCATTCTGTTATGATTTTCACAAAAATCAATTACTAGATAGTGTCAAAATTGACATAAAATAGTTTTTAAACAAATATTATATTAGTAATTGTTATTTTATTCCTAAAAATATAAGGTTAGGCCAAATGACTTATATAAGGTTATATATATTAATAATAAACAACTTTTGGTTCGTTTGGCTGCTTATAGTAAGTTTATTAACCTTATAGTATAAGAACACAAGAAGACACGGTAAAAGTAAAATTATTTTACTTAATGTTAAATCTAAATGATAAGGTTAAAATAGGAACCTAAACTTGTCTAAATTATATTGGATGAGAGTATTTCTACCCATCCATACCTTAGATTCAAAATAAATCAATTTTGAGTTATTTAAAACAGAATTTGCGTTTATAATAAAATAATATTTTTAGTTATTCCAAAGGTGCCCCTCTCCTCCCTTATAAAAGGGCACCTCCTCCCTCTCTTCCTCACACCACTTTGAGAATTCATGCTCGGCCAAACCCTGTCAAATTCCATTATCCACTTCCATAGAAACATCCTAGAGGTTCTGGTCTTCCTCAAAGACCAATTTTAGTCCCCTAAAAGGAGATCTCAAAGAGGCGCTTCAAAGAAGAGGAGGTTCGGACCTAAGGTAAGGGAAATATCACAATGTCATTTTTATCTGAGATTGTTTATACTTAAGTATTTACTCGGGTGTATTCTATCATCCAAATCCATGTTTCCTCAATATTTAATATTTTTTCCATCCACCAAAAATTTTTTAAATCCAATTTTACCATTCAGTGAGTTTTTAGTAAAAGATATGAAAGGAATCTTTTTTCGTTTTTCGTATGAGGTACTTTTTGACTTTTCCGACAAAAATACGAGAAGAATATTTTTTTAACTTATACGAAATGAATAAATTTTTAAAACATTATTTCCAAGAAGATTTCTTTACAAGTTTTCAAGTTTATTATTAATCAACTTCTTTTAGTTTATAGTTTTACGACATGTTAAGAAAGGAAAAGTGTTTTTGAAGCAGAAAGGATATTTTCCTCAAGAATGGAGTTCAAGTGTTTTATCAAAATTATTTTCCATCTATGATAATAAAGGGTTATGTTTTTATCCCTATTATTACATTAATTTGATTATGTTGTGATGGAATTATATTTTTATAAATTCCTTTATCTTATATGAATTGTTTTATGATGTCACGATGTTTAAGATTCCCATTTTTATTACATGGGTTATGCTATGATGTATGGTTTTATGATTTTGTGGAACACATAATAATGGTATCATTATGTGATGGGTGGGACCTATATATCCCTCTAATGCATTGGGTAAAGATTTTATATCTCATGATATAGACATGGCCGAAACGGTAGGTTAAACCGGTTCAGTGAAACAGGACTGAAACGGGGAGTGAACTCGGTTCAGAAATGGACTTTGTCCACTAAGATATTCTTGGCAATGAGTCCTGACTAATAAGAAATGATTCTATATGATTATGTGTGTATGCCACAAAGTTTCATGTTTTAAGTTATGATTTTTGGGATTACATTTCACTACTATGATTTATCCCATGTTATGATATTATGATCTCTTTTGTAGGTTAAGATTTCCAAAAGTTATGTTCATATGTATATGATGTGATTTATATTTCATTTGTTTACCCTTACTGAGCATTTGAGCTCACCCTTTATATATTATTTTCCCCAAGATATAAAGAATGGTTTTAGATAAAAAAAATTGGAAGATATTTATGGGAGTTGTTGAAGATCTTTCACCACGATTATAAGATTATATTCCGAGTTTCCAAAGACACTAAACTATTACGGTCCTTGTGTGTGTGTTTTTTTATGTACTAAGTATTCCGAAAATTTAATGTAATGTCCATGTATGTCAGGCTTTGGGTCTCTACAGTTGGTATCAGCGGGAAGGTTTAGTCAACCTTTGGAAACTAGGATGCGAGAACTTTAGTGAGATCCCTAGAGATATTTCTAAGGTATGTATAGGGATGTCCCTATGGATAAGTATACATATAGGATATAGTCCTAGAACTATGGTAACGATATTATATTTAACCAAAGATGTTAGATATTTAAGTACTATCCCTTTATTATGATTTGTACCTCTCACACTATTCTTTTTGGGTTTTAGACAATGGCTGGAACCCAAAAAAACCGTATTGATCAATGTAATGGACAATGCAATGATTTTCCTCCTGAACAAACAAATGTTATGGGAGATGTATTGAAAAATCATATTTCTATACTTAAACAATCTATTAATCATTCTGGTCTTCCAAATGAACAATGAAGGGAACAATATTCTATTGAGTCCTTTATGAGGCAACGTCCAACTTCTTTCAGTGGGTCTTCTGATCCACTTGTTGCTGAACAATGGGTCAGTACTACTGAAAAGATATTTTCAGTTCTTCAATGGTCTAAACATGATAAAGTCATCTTAGCAGTGTATCGTTTGGAAGGTGATGCTTATCAATGGTGGAATCTTATCAAGAATACGAGGCCAAGATATGAAATTGAGTCCATGGAATGGGACAAGTTCAAGAACTTATTTTTTAATAAGTACTTCCCTCGTATTCTTTGAACAAAGATGGAGAAGGAGTTTCTTGAACTAAAGCAAAAGGATGATGAATCTGTTGGTATATACGATGCGAATTTTACAAGGCTTGCAAGGTATGCATATGGATTTATCATCCAACCTGAAAGTAATGTTGATCGATTCTTCAGTGGCATTAAACCAAATATTATAAGGGAATTGGCTATTAGAGACTTCAGTAGCTATGAAGAAATTGTGCGTTGTGCTATCAAGGTAGAAATGGAAGTTGGTGTTACTTATACATCTCATAGTTTTGACAAGAAACGAAAGATGGAGTTCAAGGAGAAATCTCAGAATATTGGTGAAAAGAAGATGAATGTTTCCTTATGCTCAAAGTGTGGAAAGAAGCATGGTGTAGATTGTCTTAAAAGGACTAGAAAATGTTTTATGTGTGGAAAATAAGGTCATCGAGAAGCTGAGTTTCGAAGTAATGGAAAAAGGGTTTCTAATGATGTGAATAATGAAATGACTGCAGATAATGCACCACCAACACTTCAATGCTTCAAGTGAAAGGAAATGCGGAATTATGCTAATAAATTCCCTAATCCAAGGGTTAGTGTTGATCAACATGAGCAACCACTTAAGGCAAAGGACAAAGGGAATTCACATGTGATCACTATTGGCGATGTTGAATATGACAACGATGTGGTGGAATGATTAAGTGTTTATGTAATGGGATTCCAAAATAATGTTGTATATAGTATCGTGGAATATTGGAATATTTATGTATTGGTCTATTGTGGTTTTCAATGGTACCGGTAACCATAGAATGTGATTGAGATATTTTTGGGAAAAAAGATAATATCTGCATAATGAAAGGAAAACGAGAAAATGAAATGTTCGACCGTATTGATGAGCCCATGACTGATATTAGGAGAAGGTTATATCATGGTTTGAGTATATAGAATTTTTTGATTTTGGTATGTGGAAAGAGTTAACTTTTGAATGCATTCATGTTTTCACTATGGTTCAATTAATGGGTATTCATTATTCAAGAGAATACATGATTAAGGTATTCCCACGTTTGTAATTTGACCAACAAGATATATCTTATGATATATGGGTGATAAATGATGGCATTCACGTGATTGTTATGTGACATATCAAGTAATCATTTTCTTTATACTATGAGCTTGGACCGAAGTATTTTAGATAATCCAAAAGATTTGAATTGATTATGTTGGACATAAGTTAGGATATAACGTTTTTCGATATTATTGATGGGATGTTATAGTAATATAGCTTTAGAAAAAGGACAACATGTAGGACAGGAGACATCCCATCGCGTCGGACAAGGCTGTGGGAATCGAACCCACAATCGACGTGCGACTGGCCTTTATCGCTTACCACTGGACTACAGGAAGTCCCTGGTTAGTAGATCTAGTTTTATTTTATTACGAGTTATGATATATGAAGTATAAGTTCATTTCTTGAATCGTATACGATTAACCTCAACATAGATGGACTTATGTATATTTGATAACTTTTGCTAACCTTTTGTTTGAAACATATGGATTGACCCATCATTCTATCAAACGATCTATTAACACTTCATGAATAAAAAATTCAAATTCATTTCTTTAAGATATGAAGTGGAAATTGTTCAAAGCACGAACAATAGTGAAATTGTACTAAAATCATGTAAGTATTTCTTTTAATTCACCAACTATAGGGAAATGATCTTGAAAACCAAAAATGTTGTCCTAGTGCCCGTATATCTAATGAATCAGATGGTACCTTAGATCATTGAAAATATATGGCTTTGTGATTGTTGGATATTTCATAACCATGTTCTCTACCAATCTCCATCAGAACTTGATGGTTAGATTTTTCTTCTATATCCATATTTTCACCTGTATTCTCCTACGTGGAAACCCAGTGATGAGTTAATTTGGGTAACTGTTACATTTCATACTTTAGTTTTTAAAGCCATGTTTGGGTATTCCTTTTTACGATGTGGGTTTCTATTAAAGAAACGTTTGAGTAGTAAACCATTTATAACCCCGATGAATTTCGAGGGAGAAATTCATTTTAAGGGGGGTAGAATGTAACACCCCGAGATTTTATGAAAAATATTCTTTTTAATTTCATTAATGTCTTGTGTTGTACGCTACACCAAAAGGAGCTTTCACAACACACATCCTTGACTTTCCTTTCAATACACACAATGACAACCTTCCTCGATAGCATGTGCAGTACGCAGTACTGAGTTTAACTAAACAACGATATGCTATTAAAATATTATTAAAACTAGCCGTTATGAATAGTAATAACCACGTTTTAATATTTTTTAAATTTTATTTTTCAAAATGGACTTCATTTTTGGATTCGGAATATCGAAATTAGCTTAGGGTAAAATTTTGGTACTTTTCGGATAACTTTCATTTTCTGATGAATAGTGAAAATTACTAAATATTAATGAAAAACAACATTTTTAATTGAAATAGTTAATAGTGATAAATTATTAATTTCAGTGGTTTTAAATTATATTTAGAATATATTTTTACAATTTAATACAATGTTGGTCATTGGATGTAATTTCACATTTAAACCAGACATAAACAAATGTCAATCTTTTGATAGTTATTATCTCTTAATAACACGCTATTTGTTTTGATGACGGGAATTAATTTTTAAATTAATTAATGCAACTGATATGTTTTGAATTTGATAAAATATAAATCATTTTTGAATTCATAATATCAAATATAGCTTAGGCCTAATTTTTGGTATTTTTCTGGAAACTTTCATTTTTTGATGAATAGTGAAACCACTAAGTGGTAGTTAAAAAAAACTGAATTTTTCATAAAAATTAATTTTACCACTTCTGTGAGTGGAATTTATAATATCCGAGAGACACGGTTGATGACAGTAAGTAAAATGTGGTTCAATGAGATAAAATAATTTTTGGTGAATCGTAACTTTTTACTTTTTTTTACCACGGTTAAAAGTAAATAGGGTAATTAAGGGTAAAAATGATATTATTATTACCCTAACACATGTCCTAATTCTATTGGATAAGTTTAATTCGACCAAAAAAACCTTAGGAATAAAATATGACCATTTAGGCCCACATGTATTAGATTAGGACATTTATTATTATTTAATTCAAAGAAGAGTTAAAAGAGTTAAAATAAAAGTTTATTTACTACAAAATTTTAAATATAGGGTTATACATAAGATAAATTCGATTGTAAATATTAATTATAAAGATAATAAAGTTTCCTACATAATGATATTTTATTTATAATTTTTAGACATTAAATAAATTAATTTATTTATGACACAATGATGATGCAGTAATTACCATAATAGTGAAAAATTAGAATAATTGATTTTATAAATACCTAAATAAATATAATATAAGACTTTTTATGAATTCCACTATTTTTCTAGGTTAATATGACATGTTAGTATTGATTTAATTAACGTTTTTCTAACTAATCATTCTGTTATGATTTTCACAAAAATCAATTACTAAATAGTGTCAAAATTGACATAAATTTTTTAAAAAAAATATTATATTAGTAATTGTTATTTTATTCCTAAAAATCTACGGTTCGGCCAAATGACTTAGATAAAGTTATATATATTAATAATAAACAACCTGGTTTTCTTTTGGATGCTTATTGTAAGTTTATTAACCTTATAGTATAAGAACACAAGAAGACACAGTAAAAGTAAAATTATTTTACTTAATGTTAAATCTAAATGATAAGGTGCAAATAGGAACCTAAACTTGTCTAAATTCTATTGGATGAGAGGATTTCGACCCATCCCTACCTTAGCTTCGAAATAAATCAATTTGGAGCTATTTAAAACCGAATTTGTCTTTATAATAAAATAATAGTTTTAGTTATTCCTAAGGTGCCCCTCTCCTCCCTTATAAAAGGGCACCTCCTCCCTCTCTTCCTCACACCACTATGAGCCTTCAAGCTCGGCCAACCCCTACCAAATTCCATTCTACACTTCCATAGAAACATCCTAGAGGTTATGGTCTTCCTCAAAGACCAATTTTAGTGCCCTAAAAGGAGATATCAAAGAGGCGCTTCAAAGAAGAGGAGGTTTGGACACTTACGAAGCAAATCAGACCTAAGGTAAGGGAAATATCACAATCTCATTTTTATCTGAGATTGTTTATACTTTGGTATTTAATGGGGTGTATTTTATCATCCACATCAATTTTTCCTCAATATTTAATATTGTTTCCATCCACCTAAAATTGTTTAAATCCAATTTTACAATTCGGTGAGTTTTTAGTAAAAGATATGAAAGGAATCTTTTTTCATTTTTCATACGAGGTAATTTTTGACTTTTCTGACAAAAGTACAAGAAGAATATTTTTTTAACTTATACGGAATGAATGGATTTTTAAAACATTATTTCCAAGTAGCTTTCTTTACACATTTTCAAGTTTATTTTTAATCAACTTCTTTTAGTTTATAATTTTACAACATGTTAAGAAAGGAAAAGTGTTTTTGAAGCAGAAAGGATATTTTCCTCAAGAATGGAGTTCAAGTGTTTTATCGAAATTATTTCTCATCAAAGATAATAAATGGTTCTGTTTTTATACCTATTATTACATTGATTTGAAAATGTTGTGATGGAATTATTTTTTTATGAATTCCTTTATGTTATATGAATTGTTTAATGATGTCACGATGTTTAAGATTCCCATTTTTATTACATGGGTTATGTTCTTATGTATGGTTTTCTAATTTTGTGGCACACATAATAATGGTATCATTATGAGATGGGTGGGACCTATATCTCCCTCCAATGCATTTGGTAAAGATTTTATATCTCATGAGATAGACATGGCTGAAACGGTTTGTTAAACCGGTTCAGTGAAATAGGACTAAAACGAGGAGTGAACTCGGTTCAGAAATGGACTTTGTCCACTAAGATAGTCTTTTCAATGAGTCTTGACTAATAAGAAATGATTCTCTATGATTATGTGTGTATGCCACAATGTTTCATGTTTTAAGTTATGATTTTTGGGATTATATTTCACTACTATGATTTATCCCATGTTATGATATTATGATCTCTTTTGCAGGTTAAGATTTCCAAAAGTTATGTTATTATGTATATGATGTGATTTATAATTCTTTTGTTCACCCTTACTGAGCATTTGAGCTCACCCTTTTATGTTTTCTTTTCCCCAGGATATAAATAAATCTTTTAGGTAAAAAAACGGAAGATAATTATGGGAGATGTTGAAGATCTTTCACCACGATTATAAGATTATATTCCGAGTTTCCAAAGACACTAAACTATTATGGTCCTTGTGTGTGTGTTTTTGTTATGTACTAAGTTTTCCAAAAAATTAATGTAATGTCCATGTACGTCTGGCTTTGGGTCAGTACATAGATGGTCTTGGTGAACATAGTTCTAGTGTTCCAAATTGAATATGATATTTTGTGATGGCTAGTGATTCATGGTGGAGAATGAAAATACTTGATGGTGACCGTGATCATCGTCTCTATATGTAGAACAATGATCATGTTGTGAGGTAGAGGGATTTTAGGTTCTTTTTTTCATTAGAATCATAGCCTGTCTAGATGCACTCATTTTTTATTTTCCAAGATTCCATTATACTTGTATTTTTCATTCAGATTCATGTGATAAATATAGTAAATATTATTATTTATATTCCAGTGGTATTGTTGTGTATTTTTTAGGTGTTATAGATATGGTTCTTTTTAAATATGATATAAGAAAAGTAATTTAATATTATTTTATAATCATACTCAATGCTAAACAATTAGTAACATGATTATTGAAAGAAGGATTGGGGTAGAACACTTGATGTGATATTGAACATAGCGGGCCCTCGGTGGGTTGGTTCCTGTTATTTATAATAAAACATTTGCTTTTTTTATTATAGGAAAGACTAATTTTAACAAAGTAAGTTGAAACTATTCAAATATGTATTCATGAATATAGTCACTATACTCCTCATTGATGAATATATATTAGGTTAAGGTTGGATGAAGTTGAAGTGAAACAGAATTTAAAAGGAAGTGAAGTTGCATTGGAAATACATGGGTTGATAATTTAAATATATAACAATCTATTGAAAATATTTTGACGTGGTTTTGATTTATTTGGAAATTTCAAATTTTATTTGTGATGTTTTATGATTCATGATATTAGTTGTTGTATAATTTAGAAGATTTGATGTTTTTCATACCTAGTAGAAGTATTCTTGAATTTATATACCTATGATTAATATTGGCCAATTAGGTTTTCATAAGTATAATACATACATCCAATATTGAAAATAAAATAAAATAATTAATTTATAATAGTCTTAAAGGTCCTCTTACGTGCTATCCAAACTTTTTAATGATTATTTAATGATATATTAAGAGTTAATTTTTCACAAGAAATGAAGATTTCCATAGTCATGGGGACTTAATTAGAATAATGGAGGACAAAAGAAGGATCATTTTAGGAAATTTTAATTATCAGTTGAGACTTTTTATAGACAATATGATTCACATATGACGTCATAAAATTAATTTTTTGACTTTATATGAGTCAGTTTTGTGCAATATTAGTGTTCACTGAATTCATTTTCCACATTATAATAATCATTGAAAATTATGATGATCTAGGGCCGATATTGAATGATCCATACATATAAAAAAAGTGATCCTATAATACATATTAAGAGTCTTGTAGACTTACTAATTGCAACCATGTTGGGAGAAAATTATAAAATAGGTTAGAATTTTAGTTGTACCCCCGATTTTTTCTGTTTTAGGAAAATATTAGCGTATACTTTTTAATTTAGAATTTCTCTTTATCACCATCAACACGTATTTAAGGGTACCTCCCTGAATTATGTTTTTATTGACATAGGGAAGGAGTGTAACACCCTAACCAGAATCAACTAATATAGGATATAGGTTCATAAGACCACATGTACGCCTCCCCATATACAAAAGGCTTTTAATGAGTGGCGGGGGACAAAGTGGACCAATTCAGAACGATGTAATATCATTATAGGTATTATAGAACACACAAACATAAACACACCAACACACACACAAACATGTATGACTTATTAACATAGGTCATATGATACAAAACGTGGCATGTAACATGATAAAATATTGTATAAGGTTAATAAAATTATATTAAAATTATTAATTATTTTTATTGATGCCCAAAATCAATGTTCTCCCACAAAATTCTCTCACACACAAAAATCATCCTATAACCTGAACCAAATAAAAAATATAGGACTCATGATTGAAGATCCAGTAAAAGAAACATGTCAATGGATGATATTAGTTTATACATACAAAGTGAAATCCAATATAATTAGTGGTTCAAAAAAATACAAGAAGGTCAATGATACAACCAATATACCTCATTTCATTTTCTCAATAAACATGATTGAATCACATTATACAATTCTTAATATCCCTAATTCAATAATGCATGACCTGATCTAGTGGATACATTAAGGTGATGAGAAAAGATATTAAAAAATGGAATTGAAGATAAAGTATCACATATGATTAAATCCATTGGATTTACATCACAAGATACATTATAGATTCTCTAAAAAGTACAAAAATAACAAAAAAAAACCATTGGAGTCCATAGGTTTGATTTCTCTAGGAGTCAGTGGAATAATGAGGTATTTTAGGGAGATTCTGGGTCAAAATGATTTCTTTTTAATAAGTTAATACAATGTGCATGGTTTGTACAAACTGTAACCCAGCAATTAACAAACCAATTAAGGATCACTGATAATTTGGGGGACTAATATGGTTTTGAAAAATGATTTGGAAAACATTGAACTAATCATGCTTTTGATTATGTTCAATGATACAAGGTTACTTAGGGAATGATTCATGGTTTGATCTGTTGAGTCAATAAGGTTTCCTTATGTCTCTTCTATTTCTTTATGTTTTGAAAAACACAAACATAGAAACTCAAGAAAAAATTTATTTTCCTTAGGATTTATTTTTATAAGGTAGATTTCCCTTCCTCAAGGAAACTCTCTTTTTTACTATGATTTTCCTAAATAAAGAATATTTTCCTTCCCAAAGGATAATTTATACTTACCTATTTTTCTTTTTTCATATTTTAGTATCACTAAATCAAACTAATTTTATTCGTAATTGAAAAATCTGGATTCACATCTAAAACCTCGGAATTCATTAAATACATAGATATAGCGTATTCTATTTTTAGGATCAGAATTCGGGTTCTGAATTCTCTGAATTCAAACTCTGAATTCCTCTAAATTCATATTCTTAATTTTTTAGAATTGAGACTCTAAATTACATAGAATTCATACATCGAATTCTCTGAAATTCTGAATACGCAGTCTCTAAAATTCTGGTTCTGAATTCACTGAAATTTAAAATCCTAATTCTCTGAAATTCAGGTACAAAATTTACTAAAATTCAGGTTTTGAATTATCTAAAATTAATGTTCTGAATTCCCTAAATTTCCAACTATAAATTCCACTGAATTCAGACTTTGAATTCCCTGGATTTAATATTCTAAATTCCTTAGAATTCATATTCCAAATTTTGATAGAATTCAGAATCTGTATTCCATAATATTCATACTTCGAATTCCTTAGAATTCAGACTCAAAATTCTCAGGAATTCAGACTCTTAATTCTACATAATTCTGATTCCTAATTACTTGGAAAATAGAATCTGAATATCCATGTAATATAGACAATGAATGTTTTCTTCTTAGACTCTGAACATTGTTTTTCCTTAGACTCCTAAAAATATATTTGATAGAGGAACCATATTTTACATACCCTTGTTTTAGTTATGAAACGATGCCATGAATTTTGTTTCAAACCAAACATTGTTTGAGTGAAATGTCTACATGCCCTCCGAGATACAAGGGAAAATATGACCATTGGAGGAGGCAGCCGACCATTGGAAAAATTCCTATAAAGAGTATCTCATTTGAACGACCTCATAACTTGACTTTTAGAAAAAGTTGATAACTCTAGAGACCACCTGCTGTTGAAGTGATTTCTAGAGGGAGAGAGATTCACTCATGATTTGTGCATACTAAACATCTTGTGCAGCTTGATTCATGTGAATCTAATTTTTTCTATGTACAATCGAGGGCTTATAAGGATTGGAAGATTGAGGTGATGACTATCTTAAATCATTAGGTCTTCCTTGATAAGGAAGAAAGAGGTGCTGACTACATTGAAGTTCAAAGGCTTGAAGGGATAGCAAGATAGAATCCGAAATTCTAATCAAGGGAATACCCTGGTGTGGGTAAGAAAGACATTCTTGAATGTATCAATCAAGGGGCCTTTATTCAAGGTTGTTGTAATCCATACTCTTGGGTTAAAAGATTTCATACCTGTTACTTGCATTGTTTCATGTTTTTTTCCACTGAATTTTGATTAATAAGGAAAGAATTACTATCTTATAATTTCTTATAATTGTATATTATTATTAGTAAGATTCTACATGCTTTAAGGTAGAATATTTGTCCTTGTAAGCTTCTCATATGTTTCACTTCTAGAACCATATTTCTAGAACCTACCATGATTGTAGAACTAAGAGGGTTTTTTAATTTACCTTGTTTTACATTGTTAAACAATAGAAAGTTTTATACCAATATTAAAGGGTACAAAGTAATTTTTTAAAGCATATAATTCACCCCCCCACTTGAATATTAGTCATCTACATTTTTATTTCTTCCCTACAATTGGTATCAAATGAGTTCTATAAAATACTTATATTCACATATATGTTTTCTTGCTCAAGTTTTCATTGTTCATAATATTTTCTTTTCTTGGGAATTTTTTTCCTTTTTTAAAAACATCTATTATTAACAAATGTTTATATGGAAAGATATTTTCCTTTATATGTTAGGAATTAATGTTGGTTCGACTGAAAATTTTAATCCTACAATACCCCAATATTTGAATGGAATGATTATGAATATTGGAGAGATCGTATGAAGACTTTCTTCATTAAAACTGGAGTTGACAACTTTTTAATCCTTAGTAGAGATTACAAGATTACTGATAAAGAAGTCATAACTTTTACTAGTTAAGGAAATTAAAAAGATCAACTAAACTACATGGTACACAATACATTGTTGTGTTCCATGACCAAGAAAATATATAGCCAGATTTTTTCTTGTGAAGCTGCAAATTGTATTTGGAAGAAATTAAAGGTTACATAATTTGGAAATTCTAATATCGAAACTAGAACTGAAATTATTAGAGTAGAATATCATAGATTTCTATTTTTTTATGGAGAACAAGTTTTCAAGGTGCATCAGAGGTTTATGACTATTGTTAATAGTTAGCAATGCATTGGTGAAAAAGGTTTAAATGATGAGGAACTTGTGGTTAAAATTATAGATATCATGGAAAATTAGTGGGAATCAAATAAAAAAAGCTATTGATGAGAATAGGTAAGTCTCATAGATTACTGTTGATGTGATTTTTGGAACAATTCTTCAAAATGAGACAAGATTTAAAAGAGATTATTATATAAATATGAAAATGTATTTAAATAGAAGTGTTGATTTTATAACTAATTCAAATCATATTAAATCTATGACTCTTGAAAGGGTAACTAGATCCATGTCGATGAAGGACATTGTTTTATCTAAATAAAGTGAAAGTGAACACTATGATAATGAACTATCGAATATTTCTTGAATAATGGACAAGATTTTTGTGAAGCTAGAATTTCAGTATATATATAAGATGCAATAAATAAAGTACAATAAAGACTCAGAAGTCACTTGTTATGAGTGCAAAATAGCATGGCATATAAGGCCAAATTGTCGAATGCTTATGATAAATGATAGAAATGAAAAGAATTCTGAGAGGAATAAAAATACGTACTAAAAGGCTAAATCTGAGAATGTTTTGATATAAAATGACAACCAGATTTTCTGTGGGGGAGACTCCTCTAATGAATCCTAAGAGTATGAATCTTCTGGTCAGAAGAATCATGGTTTACATGCCATGTTACTTATTTAAAATCATTTCTTACTGGTGAAGATGCACAATACCTAATCAATCACCAATGTATCCATGAATGCTAATTGTAGTGATAGTAAATATTATGAATCCTTAGATGAAGAATATGTTTCTGATAAAGATAATACTTCACCCACTTTTGAAGAAGTGTTTAGGTTTTCCAAGCTCCTTGAGAATGAAAATATTAAAGTCAAAAAAAATATTGATAAATAAAATTATATAATTACAATTCTTGATAAAGAAATATTATATCTTTTTAAATATCTTTAAAAGAAAACCCTTCATTTTGAAATTATTTCAAAAAATCATGAGTAGGAAAATTATGAGAAGGAACAACTTTCTAAGGATCTAGAAAAATTATTTTCCTTGAAAATGTTTTAGAGTGTAAATCTAGTGCTAAAACTAATATTTTTTAGGATAAGAACTTTTTATTAGGATAATGTTAGAAATAAATTCCTTGAGGAAGTGTTTGTAACACTTTACCTTAGGTAAAGAAAATTTTGATAATATGTATTCCCAAATTTGACAACTATGGAATAAATCTTGATATGGTTATACTCATTCAAAACTAATTTTTAGTAACAATTTTTTTTACCTCAAAGTGCTACATTCTGCACTAATTTTCAGTGGTGGGCATTGGGAAAAAAATTGGTCATTAAAAATACTCATACTTTAGGTTTTCATATATCATAATTTTTAAATAAAATGTGGATTACTAAATTTTTCATTCTCAAGTTTCTAGAACCAAGAATGTTTGGGTTACCAAAGTATAACACTCTTATTTTCAAGAAAATAAAGATAATACCAACATCAATACATGGTACATGGATAGTATAATTTCCAGGCATATGACTGGTAACCAAAACATCTTTTAAAAGATTATCAAGATGAAATGAGGAAAATGAACTTTCAGATATAATGATTAGGGAGAAATTATTGGTATAGGTATCATTGTTCTTTTTGAAAAGACATTGATTTCATAAAATTTATTTGTTAGAAGTTTTAGGCACTCCCTTATTATCATAATTAAGTTATATGATGACGGTTACCTTGTGAATTTTAGGAATGATAAGTGTTTAGTACACAATTCCAAGGAAGTGTTTATTCTTTTTTCCCATAGGAAATAGAATGTTTACACTCTAAACGTAAAAGACCTTAGGATCGAAGGTCTACATTGTCTTAGTGAAATGGAATATCAATCTTGGTTATGAACTAGAAAGTTAAGATAATGGAACATTAGGATCCTATGTAAACTCTCTATGAAAAGACTTGTTATGTATCTATCGGATCATAGATTTGATTCTTCAAAAGTCTATGATCCATATCAATATGGAATGAAATTTAAATCAAGATTTAAATCCATTTGTGAAGTCTCAACCATTAATGCATTATAGTGGGTGCATATGGATATTTTTGGACCAATAGAAACTGGATGAATTGGAGGAAAATATTATGAATTTGTTTTAGTTAATGGTTACAATAGATTTACATTGGTCTTTTATTTATCAAATAAATCTGAAGATTTTCCATATATCAGAAGTTTTAGATCCCAAGTTAAAAATGAGAAAAACCTTCCATTGATAATTATTCATAGTGATCATGGAGGAGATTTTTAAAAGACTGATTTGAAATATTATGTAGTAAAAAAGGAATTACTCATAAATTCTCAGCATCAAGAACTCCTCATCAAAATTGTGTTATTGAATGAAGAAAAAGAATTCATTAAAAGATAACTAGAACTATGTTGAGCGAATATTAAAAAGCCAAAAAAAATTAGCCCGAAGGTGTAAGTACTGCTTTTTATAATTTAAATCAAGTTTTGATTATAAATTTTCTTAAAAAACCCGATTATGAGTAATTGAATGGCAGAATAATTAGACTTTCCTACTTCAAATTATTTGGATGCAAATTATTCATCTTGAATAATATAGATAATTTACATAAATTTTCCCTCAAATCTGATGAAGGAATTTTCTTAGGCTACTCGACAACCTCTTAAGCCTATAGAGTTTTCAATAAAAACACTTGTGCTGTTGAAGAAATAGTAAATGTCAAATTTGATGAAACTGATTCTTTTTTTTAAACAACCTCATCTAACATCTTTGGATGTGTTTTCAAAAACTGATTATCAACCTGGGATAGAAGATCCTCTGATAAGAAAAATTTCTAAGAAAATGTTTCTAAAGCATTTACCCCATAAGACTTCCAACCCTATGTTGGTGAATAGGTTTTAAAAAACCCCAATAAGATGTTTCTTAATAATGATACAAGTGATAGTATCAATGGTGATGTAAATAAACTTGTAAGGACTGGAAGCTCTTTATGGAATGAAGTAGAACATCTATCATTTCTTCTTCAATCAGAACCTAAAAGCACTAATGAAGCATTATGTGATGATGATTGGATTAAAACCA
The DNA here is from genome assembly GCA_963277665.1 of Viscum album. NCBI lineage: Eukaryota > Viridiplantae > Streptophyta > Magnoliopsida > Santalales > Viscaceae > Viscum > Viscum album. Next base: position 2,042,178,900 of record OY728130.1, on the reverse strand, counting down.
TAAATGATTAGCTAAATGAGTTCAAAAGGAATAATTTCTAAACCTTTGTTGAAATCCCTAACAAAACCTCTATTGTTGGATTAAAATATGTTTTTAGAAAAAATTGTGATAAAAATGGAGTTATAGAATGAAATAAATCTAGATTGGTCGATAAGGGTTGTAATCAATAAGATGGAATAGACTATAAAGAAACCTATGCTCCAGTATCTAGACTTGATTGTATTCGTATCCTAATAGCCTTTTCATAATTATTCAATTTCAAAAATTTCCAAATGGATGTAAAATATTATTTTCTTAATATTTATGTTGGAGAGGATGTTTTTGTTGAACAACTACCTGGTTTTGAAGATGCAAAACATCCTGAAAATGTTTTCAAACATAGAAAAGGTTTTTATTGACTTAAACAATCTTCTAGATCCTGGTATGACAAACATACATGGTTTTTACTTCAAAACAATTATGTTAAAGAAATTATGATCCAACACTTTTTATAATGAAAGATAATAATATTTTTTGATTATTCATATTTAGGTTGATAACATTATATTTTGTTTAACTCAGCAATCTTTAACTGATTCATTTGTAGATCTAATGAAATATGAGTTTTAAAGAGTATGATGTGTGAGTTAACAATTTTCATTGGTTTTCAATTTTCTAAAAAACTAGATGGAATCTATATATCCCAACAAAATTATATTAAATATCTTCTTAAGAAAGTATTTATATGACAACACTAAGAGTATAAGTACTCTCATTGGTATCTTAAATTCACTTGATATTGATGAAGCTAGGAAACTAGTAGATCAATAATCATTTAGAGGTATGATAGGAAGTCTACTTTACTTGGCAGTTAGTCAATCAGACATAATGTTTTCGGTATGATTCTGTGCAAGATAGAAAACAAATACTAAGGAATATCATTTAAAGGTAGTGAAAATGATTTTTCACTACTTAAAGGGAACCATGGATATAAGACTCTTTTATACCTTTGGAAATGATTTTGTTTTAAAAATATTTATAGATGCTGACTTTGGTGGATGTACAATGGATAGGAAAAGTAAATTTGGAACTTTTCATTTGTTAGGAGATTCATTAGTATCTTTTTAATGAAAAAAAGCAACACTCAGTAGCACTTTCCAATGCTGAAGCTAGATATATAGCAGCTGAATTTTGTTGTGCTCAAGTATTGTGGATTCAACACACACTCACAAAATATGGTATGTGTTTTACCAAAACACATATTTTGTGTGATAATAATAGTTCAATTTCCTTATGTAAAAACCCTGAACATCATTATCATTCAAAACACATAGATATTAGGTATCACTTTCTTCGGGATCACACACAAAAAGTAGATATCATTCTTCAATTTATTGGAACCAAAGATTAAATAGCTTATATTTTTACAAATTCATTACCATCGGATATATTTGAATACATTAAAAAGAAGTTAGGAATGATAAAAATAGGGTAATTTTACTTATTAACTTTATGTTGAAACCTATGTCTTTATAGTAACCAACACTTTTCCATAGGGGGAGTACATTTACTTGTTAGTTAAAATTTTCCTAATCAAAATTCTCATAGTAAATATTTTCATAGTTAAAACTTGTGTAGTTATAATTTTTATAGTTAAAATTTTCATTGATTAATTTTTTCATAATCTAAAATTTTCATAATCTGAAATATTCGTAAACTAAAATTTTTCGTAATCAAAATTTTCATAATCTATTGTTTTTTAAGAATAATTTTCCTTATTACGAATAAACCTCATAGATATTCAAATGGTATGTTTCATTTCCCAAATTTTTACAATCATCCTTTACATATTGGAATTATTATTTGGTTTTTAAAATTTTCGGATTCAATTTTCTTTAAATCCATATGTTTTTCTTAAAACCCAAAAAATATTAGAATCTATCAAAATCCTTCTTCAGCTATCATCTAAACCTTCATATATTCCCAAAAAGTTTTCAATAGGTTGATCTATCATGGAGGTTGAATCATCGCTTCAATTGCCTATATAAAGTACCCCCAGATTGTTGTCCCACATCGAATCCCAAGCTCCTGCGTGATGATGATCTGCCCATCCTACTTAAGACCATTCCAAATATCTCAGAACCTCTTTAGTTCTAAATGTCTTAAGAAGCCTCTCCTTAGAAAGAATGTCTACCATTAAGGAAATCTCGGAATCACTGATTTATCGTGAATGGGTGATAGAGCCAGACTTCATTAATAAGTATGATTCAATTACCTCAAAGAAAATCAAGTTAAATAGATGGGAGAGTATAGTTGTATCTCAACCCAAGGTAGAGGATCTGGTGATTCCAGAGTTTCTAGTAGAGTTTTATTAATACATATTTTTTTGAATACAAAAAGGTAAAAACAAATTTATTTCTAGAGTTATGGTAAAACTTACTATCTTTCTTATTCTAATGAAGCTAGTCTGATTGGAATAACATAAAAAAGAGAAGATGAAATTTTCTTTAATAAGTTACCTAACGTTGATGGATGATTTGATAAAGAGATGTCCATAGAGTGACTTTGTTTGGTTGGAGTCAAGACCTTGAATATTCGTCATCTTTCCTCAAATTTCTAGATTCTTGAACTTGTGTTTCAAGGCTGTATCATTCTGTGGTAATGAGATAAAGGTAATATGAATAAAAATGATATATATGATTTTGATTTCGTAGTGATCCTCTAGAAGCTGAATCTGGTTAAGTGAATTTTGGTTACAATTGAGAATATCAAGAATAGAAATCGGAAGTCTCATATTATCATTTATCCATAAATTCTATCTAAGATCATTGCTTCTTGTTTATATTTAATGAAAGTTTCCAGAAAATAGTTTTCAATAAATTTCATTGTATTTTTGCTAAGTGATGAAACACTAAGGAGAATGAAAATTTTATTTTCTAGTGAATCCAGAAAGTTTAATGATTTATCAAATGGAGAAGTTGAAGCTTTATCAGAGAAACCTGTTGTAGCTGAAACCTCCACAAAAGATAAAAATGAAGATAAAGGTGAAAGAAATTTAAGAGATAGCCAATGTTTCTATTGCCAAGGAAATTAAATCTGCACCACCGAAGTCCAAGAAGCAAAAATCATATCCAGATAAGGTAGTTGCAGAATGGAGAGAGGATAAGAAAAACAAAAATGGAAGGGGAGCCTAAGTTTATCTTAGACCCTGATGAGGCAAAACACTTGAAGGAAAAGTCTAGTGAAGAGCTTGAGAAGAAATAAAAAGAGAAAGAATCAAAAGAAAAATATTTTTGAGGTTGAGATAGTATAATATCTTCTTAATAATACTGATAATTCTTCTGAGAAAATTAAGGTTACGGAATCCTTTTTAGTATAATCAATCCCAGAGACTCCGGTAAAGAAGTTGGTGATTCTGGAATGAGTACAATAATAAGAAATAGTGTAAAAAAGAATAATAAATAATGCAATAATAAGAAGTGGAATAAGAGGAAGAAGAAAGTGCTGATACTAGAGACATAATACAGAAAGTAGAATATTATCATGATAAGGAGAGTCCATCTGAGATGTTATCAATCCGATCTTCTGAAGCCATGTATCCAAAAATTGAAACCCCAAGAAAATATGAGAAGCGTGAGAAAGAAGTAAATAATTTTTCTTAAGAAAAAAGTAGTAATCATGATTTCATACATCCAGAGGGTGTTGAGGCAGGAGTAGAGAAGAAAGAAGTTGATGAAGATAAGATTTTTCAGCTATGAAATAGTGGACATGAATCACCTAAACAAGAAGAAAGCATTTAATAACAGATAAGAGAAAGCAGGTGATGGTTGATACACATAATAATTCTTTGGTCTGTATGAAAGATGTTGGTGCTTCATCAAAGCAGAAAGCTTATGTGCTTGAAAAGGAATCCTTACCAATAAAGCATTCAAAATCAGAATCATCTTCTCATGGACATGATGTTGTTGTTTAGTCATTGAATAAGATGGTAGGTACCATTATGTTATTTCCAAGAATAGATTCATTATTACAAATGATTCATCATTCCTTATATCAGAAAACAGATTCAGTATCCATGGTGATGGATAAGTGTGTCAAACTTGAGGCTGATTTCAAAACTTTTTTCATTAATTTTGAATCCCATAAATGATCTTGCAAAAAGATGAATAGTTGGTCATGTAAAACTTTTGAAGAGTTGATAATTCTCTATGAGTTTCAATATAATTTCAAGGACTCTTTTGAAACTGATGATGCGTTGTAAAATGATCTCAGCAAGTCTTTTATAGAAAATGTATATCTTGAAGAAACTACTCAGAAGCAAGAAGTGAATGATGTGAATAGGAAATTGTATTCAGTTTCTCAGAGTGGGAAGAGGGAAAGGGATCATAGAATCGAACATGAGGAAAAACATGCAGAATAAGATCAATCCTTGATGGCTTAGGATGATATTCTTAAGGCTCAAGAAGAAATAAATAAATCCTGGGAAATGAAAAGTGATGATCAAGATTAGCAACTCAAGCACAAGGAAGATGATCACAAGGAACTCAAGAAGATCAAGACTATTGTGAAGAAGCTAATACTGAAAGGGAAAGCGAGATAATTTCATTCAAATCCCATATTTTGTTGTGTTTTCCTATTGTACAAATTCTTTCCATCATATTGAAATTTTCATTTCACTTCATGTATTTGGTTGTTTAGTACTAATATTTCAGGTATTATATTTTATTTTCCATTCCCTTTATTAGTTTTTGAAAATAAAAAAAGGGAGAAAGAAATGGAATGAAAAATACTAAGTAAAGAAGAAATTTCCCTACGTAGGGAGGAGTTCATCTAAGGGAGTGTTTTTATCATGAATATTTTCATATACAATAAAATGTAAAATCTCATTCTGGAAATCAATAATATAATCCTTAGGGATTTAAAATCGTATGGGGGAGTTAGTCGAATTCATTATGATCAATATGTAAAGGAAGATAAGTTTTTATTTTCATGTTCCTTAAAATTTCAAAGTCCTTTTATTATTTTTAGTAAGGATTTGTGTGCTTTCCAAAAAGTGGGAGATTCGTGAGTCAATACGTTTTCCTTATGACTTTTATATTCCTTTATGTTTTTATAATCACAAACACTCTATCTCAAGGAAAAATTTATTTTCAATATGATTTATTTTTTTGGAATATTATCTTCCCTCATGGAAGATCTCTTTTTTACTCAGATTTTCAAAAATAATTAAAATTTGCTTTTTCTCAATGGAAAATTTATCCTTACCTATTTTTCATTGTTCATAATTTAGTTTCTCTAAATATAACTCTTTTTATTCCTAAGTGAATAATTAGGTTTCATATATAAAACCTCAGAATTATATAAATACATAGATATAGAGTATTCTATTCTCGGGATCATAATTTATGTTATTAATTCTATGAATTCAGACTCCGAATTGCTCTCAATTGAGATTCCAAATTCCTTATAATTAGGAATTTGAATTCCTTAGAATTCAGACTATGATTTCTCTGGAATTAAAAATCCAAATTCTCTGAAATTTAGTTTCATAATTCTCTGAAATTCTGAATACAAATTCTCTAAACTTCAGGTTCTGAATTCTCTTAAATTAAAATTCCAAAATCTATGAAATTCAGGTTGTGAATTCTCTGAAATTCAGACTATGAGTTCCTCTGAATTCAGACTCTGAATTCCACTGAATTTAGTTTCAGATTTCCTTAGAATTCATGTAACACCCTGAGATTTTATGAGAATTTTTTTTATATCTTATGTTATACGCAACACCAAAGGAATATTTCACTACACACAACACTGGATTGGCTTGCGTTACACAAAATCGCGACCTTCCTCGATAGCATGTGTAGTAGGAAATACCGTGTTTCACTAAACAATGATATGTTATTAAAATATTATTAAAACTAGCAATTATGAATACTAATACCCACTTTTTGAAACTTTATAAATTTTATCGTTCAAAATGGACTTCATTTTTGGATTCAGAATATCAAAATTATCCTAGAGTGATTTTTTGGTAATTTTCTGAAAACTTTCAATTTTTGATTAATAGTGAAAAACACTGAGTTATATTTTAAAACCGACATTTTATTTGAATAATTTTTTATTTCATTTAAATTTATTTTAGGTAAAAATAGATACATAATAGCTATATAAGTTCAATGTAATTCATTAGAGTCGTTTTATAATTATATTGATATATAACAAATTTATTGAACTTTTTGACCGTCTTTTACCCACCTCCTAGGAGCATTTGTAATTGTACATAAAACATAATTTTACCGCTTTTGTGAGTTGAATTTCGAAAATCTGAGAGACATGATTAATATCAAGGAGTAAAATGTGGTTAAAGAAGATACAAATAATATTTGGTGAATAGTAACTTATTACTTTTATTTACCACTATTAAAAGTAAATAGGGTAGTTAAGGGTAAAAATGATATTATTATTACCCCAACACATGTCGTAATTCTATTGGATAAGTGTTATTCGACCAAAAACAACCTTAGGGATAAAATATTACCCTTTAGGTCTACATGGATTAGATTAGGACATTTATTATAATTTTATTTAAAGAAGAGTAAAAAGAGTTAAAATCAAAGTTTAATAACTAAACGATTTTTAATATAGGGTTATACATAAGATAAATTCAAGTATAAACATTAACAAGAAGGATAAAAAGATTTACTATATAGTGGTATTTTATTTATAATTTTTAGAGATTAAATAATTTAATTTATTTATGACACAATGATGATCCATTAATTACCTTGTTACTAAAATATTATCATAATTGATATTATAAATACCGAAATAAATGTAATTTGAGAATTTTTGATGAATTAAACTAATTTAATAGGTTAATAAGACATGTTAGTATTTATTTAATTAACTCTTTTCAAACTAATCATGCTGTTATGATTTTCACAAAAATCAAATACCAAATAGTGTCAAAATTGACATAAAATAGTTTTTAAAACAAATATTATATTATTAATTGTTATTGTATTATTTAAAATCTACGTTTCAGCCAAATGACTTATATAAGGTTATATATATTAATAATGAACAAGTTGGGGTTCTTTTGGCTTGTTGTAGTATGTTCATTAACCATATATTGTAAGAAAACATAAGGACACGATAAAAGTAAAATTATTTATCTTAGAGTTAAATATAAATGATAAGGATAAAAGAGTAAACAAAACTTGTCTAAAATATATTGGTTGAGAGGATTTCGACCCATACCCACCTTAGCTTCTAAATAAAATAACTTGGAGCTATTAAAAACCGAAAATGTCTTTATTATAAAATAATATTTTAAGTTTTTCTTAAGGTGCTCCTCTCCTCCCTTATAAAAGGGCACATCCTCCCTCTCTTATTTACACAACTTTGAGCCTTCAAGATTGGTCAAAACCTGCCCATTTTCCTTCTCAAAATCCCCTTAAACATATTATATGTTCTGGTCTTCTCAATATAGCATCTCTGGTCCCTTAAGTGGAAGTTTAAAGGAGGCACGTCGAGGAAGAGGTAATTTCTTCTACCGATTATTTCATGTTTCTTCCTTATTATACTTAGTCTTATTTAGTTGTTTCATTATAAATTAATAACATAAGTATCAATAATATACTGATATGTTATTATAAATATAAAACAACCCTATTTCACCTTCTATCCATCTTATGGAAAATGAAATCACCGCACGTGCGTATGTTCGAAATATAGTCTCCACGCCATGATGTAATCTGTTTTCCACCACCACCTTACTTGAACGTGTATAATGGTGTAAAAAATAACTATATATGATTATAATAACATTATACTAATTCTGAGACATTCCATCTTCCACTATAATACCATTTAATAGTCATGGGAAAGATATCATCACTCGTGCATACGTACGACCTACTGTCTCCACGATGTGATGCGACTCGTTCAACATGATCTACATTGAATAATGATTATATAAATGAATTGAATGAATAAATATGAAATATATTACACTAATAAAATTCTGTAAATAAGGAATCTAAAACCTAAAAAGATGAATAAGAATTTAATCGATAATACATGCATAAGAACATAATGCGATGAACACCCGAATAATAACTAGCAATGATATATTACTAATAAGAATATAATAATATGACCATATATAATATCATTACAATGAATATGATTCCTTAATAAGTCAATGGAATTATTAAAATCATTATACAGGTGGTTCAGATATGTACGAAGCATATCAGACCTAAGGTAAGGGAAAATCGCGCAATCTCATTTTTATCATATATTGTTAATACTTCAGAATTTAATGGGGAATATTTATAATGTATATCCACGTTTCCTCAATATGTAATGTTATTTCTATCCTCCTAAAATTTATTAAATCTAATTTTACCTATTGGTTAATTTCTGAATAAAAGAATTGAAAGGAATCTTTTTTCATTTTCAGTAAAAGATACTTTTTGAAATTTTCAGCCAAAGTACAAAACAATGTTTTTTAACTTATACGACATGCATGGATTTTATGATTTCATATTAACTTATTTCCATGAAGCTTCCTTTACATGTTTTCAAGTTGATTTTTAATCAACTTCTTTTAGTTAAAAATTGTATAACATGTTCAGAAAGGAAAAATGTTTTTGAAGTAGAAAAAATATTTTCCTTTAGAATGGAGGTCAGTCATTTTATAAAAATTATTTTCCATATAAGATAATATAGGGTTATGTTTCTATCCATATTTTTACATTGATTTGATTTTTTTATAACGGAATTATTTTTATGATGTCCTTTTATCTTATATGGATTATGTTATGATGGCATACTGTTTAAGAATCCCATTTTTATTACATTGGTTATGCTATGATGTATGATGTATGATCTTGTGGCACACATAAGAATGGTATCATTAGGAGATGGGTGGGACCTATATCTCCATCCAATGCATTGGGTAAAGATTTATATCTCATGATATAGTCATGGATGGAATAGAAGGTTAATCCAGTTCAGTGATACATGACTGAAATGAGGAGTGAACTCGGTTCAGAAATGGACTTTGTCTGCTAGGATAGTCTTAGAAATGGGTCTTGACGACTAAGAAATGACTCTCTATGATTATGTGTGTATGACACAAAGTTTCATGTTATAATTATTGGGATTACATTTCACTACCATGATTTATCCCATGTTATGATATTATGATCACATTTGCATGTTACGTTCTAATGAATATAATATGATTGATAATTCTTTTGTTTACCCTTACTGAGCATTTGAGCTCACCCATTTGTATGTCTTCTTTTCCTTAGGTCAGGAATAAGGTTATTAAGTATGATTTTCCAGAAGGGACTGTAGATATGATAAAATAAAAGGGAGACAATGTAGATGATTTATGATCCAGTTGTTTATGTTTACCAGTTTGTAAAGACACTATACCTATACAATTATTTCACGGTTTTGTTATATGTTGTAATAATTGTGCTTCAATTTTGAAGTAATAACAATGTATGTAATTTATCGGTTGTTATAGTTGGTATCAGAGTAAAGGTATAGTCAACCATTGGAAACTAGGATGTGAAAGCCTTAGTAAGAACCCTAAGGATAAGTCTAAGCATAGAACACAATCTTAGTGTTTTATAAATGGCCATGAATAACCTATGATAAGAACATAAGTGTGAAATTTAATTCTTGATTATGTGGGTTTCCTATTATTATTAGTGTTTCTCACACTACGCTTATTACGTGTGGGAGTTGGCGAGAACTTTCATTACAAATTCAAATCCCTTATGAAAATGTTTTTCATCATGTAACATTTTTATTCCAATTATTCAATTCATATAAAATATATAACATGGGATTCTATGTGAATTTGAGATTATCTCATATGATAGGAATAATAATTTTCTTTTTGATAGTGTTTTCTTATTTACAATAATTTCATCATGGAGGTTGGGTTGTACTGTGGATATCTGTAAGGGATGGTGAATGAGGAGTGAGGCCCAATAATTGATTATAGTTGTGAATAAGATAAAACTAAAAAAACCACACATACATTTAATATATAAGTATTATTTGGATCTCCAATTTGTCAATTACAATTCTCAAGCACCATATCATAAAAAATATTTTATTATTTCTCCTTTTCATCCTTAAATTTTTTTAACTCATTTGATGACATATTAGAAAAACTCTCAAATATTAAAAATATATTTAATTTTAAAAAACCATTTTTAAAACTAAAAAAAATAGAAAACATGTAATGAGGGATGATGTCACGACCAGTCCTCAGGGCCCGTGCCGTGACTACCCCATGCCCGCCTTCCATAGGCCAGGGGCTGGTGACTAGCACCAAAGGCATGAATCCTGATATCAGGGAAGTCATTAGCTTTATAAAACACAATCACATCCAACCAGAGTACAAGCAGAAGTAAAACAATAAGTACAAAAGAAAATGCTGAAGGTAAATGGTCCAAAATACAAACCCAACTGAAAAGTATAGCTACAACAGAACAAAAGTACAATAGAAATGAAAAATAGCTAGAAGATAGAAGAAGCTCCTCGGTCGTCCACCTCAGATCCTACCTGAAGGGTAGGTATAGATAGCATCCTCAACGCCCTCATCAGTCTACCTCCCCTGGTTACAGTCTCGTCATGAAGTCCACCTCTGGGTACCCACTCGTCGTGAGGTCAACCTCTAGGTGTTGTCCAGTCCTCGAACACTCGGCCTCCATCAATGTTGTCTATCGTCTTCATCCAACACAATGAGGTGTGGGCATAGCCCGTTCAGGGGGGAGTAAAACGATACTCATTAGGAACCCCGAGACCCTCATGGTATCACTAAATACAACAAGGATAACCACAAATAAGGATCTCAACAGATAACCCTTACTTAGGTATATGCCCATACATATACATAAGTTATCAAATATCTCATCTCAATCATCAGGTAACACACAGCTTTGAAAATCAACGGATAACCACTACTCAGGTATATGCACAAACGTATACCTAAGTTATCAAGTTACCCATCTCAATCATTAGTAAAACACAAATGTCATTGACTAAGCTCAAACCAAGATTTTCATTATCAAAACCACAACTACTGGAGAACTCCTCCTCTGTCGAGTATAGTTGTCCTATCATGACTCTGAGGTGCTGCTCACTAACCTTCGACTACTGAGGTAATCCTTTTGTCAAGTACTGCGGGTCAGCCACCTCACAAAGTAGTGCTCCCCGCCATGGGTCTGCCACCTCACACAGTAGTTCTCCCCCTCATAGCCAACAGATGTACTCCTCCTATCAAGTACCGTGGGTCTACCACCTCAAAAAGTAGTTCTCCTCCTCCATGGGTCTGCCACCCCACATAGTAGTGATCCCCACTAGGCTATAGCAGTCACTTCGAATCGAATTGGACAAATAGTCATCAAATCTCAGCTAACTACAAGGTCATTGTACTCTGTATACTCATCTCCATGAGAATTCTCTCAATGAGCTACTGGTCGACACTCCATGTGTCACGAAGTACCACAATGAAATATCTCAAAGAACCACCCCATCATAGGGATCTCAACGCAACAGACGGAGCATCTGTCGAACGCCCGGTCTGTGAGTTATTACCCTTTTAGTCACGGGGGACTGATTTGTTTCGTGTATGAACCAACCCAACCGTATCTCAACTGTACCCCGAACTCTCATAGGGTATACTCAAAGGGACTGTTTCTCAACGAGATTACCAACGCCATTGACGGTTCGTCAAACGGACTTCCGATCTGAATGTTATCGTCTATTCCATTCTAGGGTCCCGGTTGGTTTCTAAGCTAAAACAAACCTAAAAATTCTCCAAAGTCATCAATACCTCAGCTGAAGTATGACAAAAGATCCTTCTTATCAAGAGGAAACCTACAAAGTCAACAGAACGTCAATCGGACGTCCGAAGTTCAAGTTATAAGAGTTTCCACTCTGAGGGCCCATTTTGTTTCGGGTTCGAACCAACCAGGCCATACACAATATTTTCCAAAAGCATGATTGTAATATACCGAAACGACCATATCATTCCAGGGAACCCTATGCAACTGACGGTGCATCGATCGGAGGTCCGTAGCACAAGATTTGGGAGTTTGAACAAACCCTATTCGAAAATAGGGGGTCTGGGCCTGGTCCGGCCCGACCCAATACCCCCTGGGTTGGCCCGAATCATGTCGCCCCGACCTGGGTCCGGGTTTGCCCAATTGGGCATGGCCCGGCCGAGCTGGCGCAGCCTGGACCGGCGCTGGTGGCCCGGCCCGGTGCTGGCGGCCCGGCCTGGCGAGGCACGGGTAGCCCGACCCGACGCTGGCGGCCTGACCTGGCTGGGTGCGGCCGGCCCAGCCCATACGGCCTTCGGCCCAGCTCCGAAGCCGGCCGCGACTCATTGATTCCGAGCGGGACACAAAGGGCACGCCGCCCACTATTTGTGGAAACGGTGGACCTGGTGTGGTCTGACCTAAAACAGGTCGCATGGGGAGGGGGGTTTACCCCCCCCCCCCCCCGTTTCTTCGAAACGGCCAGCCTTTGTGTAACCGCGGGACCCCCTTGGGTCCCACCTCCAAGTGGTACCGGCGGCTGGCAGAGCCGACCACCCCTTGGAAGTCCGTTGTGGCCTTAGCCCATGCCTCTTGTTTGACCAGCACGGCGTGACGGGGTTGCGCCCCTCCACAGCGGCCCGCCCCGGCCGCAGCTCCCTTGCAGCTCTGGCGTGGCGCGACGGCGTCGCGCCCTGCCTCTGCGGCCCACCCTGCCTACGACTCTTGTAGCTCCGGCGCCGCACGATGGCGTTGTGCCCCTTCTCCGTGGTCTGGCTCTACTCTACGTGGCACGACGGTGTCGTGCCTTTGCGGTGAACCAAATGATGACGATCCGCACGTGATCAGCCCGGCGCTGGCCGGTTCTTCGCAGTCCGGCTCCATCATCCATAATCAAAAGAAAAGTGAAGGGTCAGACTGTGTTCATGCGGTTTGTGCCCTTCTTCATCGAGATGGTATCAAGCGGCCCAACGACACTCAAGAATTGTAGAACATTGATAATGATATTAAAACTTTGAACATACCAAACCCTACCTCGAGAAATATCCGCAGTAGCCATGTAGCGTGGATGACATTCTTGCTTCCATCGTCGTAGGTGTGCACCCAAAGAGGAAAGGACGTCTCCCCTATGGTCGCAGGGAGAAGTATAGGTGGAACGTTCTCGTTCTTCGTCAGAGGGTTGAAGAACGAAGCATCTCTTATTTCTTCAGAGGTTCCCCCACCATATTATTTTCCAAACACATAATGTATTATCCTACTCCTATTTAAAGACAAGCCACCCTTTTCAAATTAATTATAGATATTAATTATGTGAGTAGGCTATCATTAATGGTGGAAAGAAGAGGTTTATGGAGTTGAGGGGGAAAAATAAGGGTTACAAAAAATAAGGGGAGTTATCATAATTAATGAAGGGGGTTTGGGAATGATGGAAGGTTGGGGCTCGTGTGGGCCCCACCTCTCCTAAATCACACATGGGAGGTTGGGTGGTTTTAGACCCCAGAAACAACTTCCCATTAAAGGGTTCAACTTCTAGGGTTACAAAAATAAAATTGCTCAACAATTTTATTCATTTTAAACCAATTCCCAAATAAATAATTCTCATCCCGTTACAAACGCAACTGCGGTAAAGGTCCCCTTAAGCAATTACAGGAGTTGTAGTTTCATCGGTGCCCTCATATTTCTATTCTGTGCACTGGTTCAAAAGATCGAAAAACCCGCTTGTTCGTTCATTGAATGTACCTGAGCTAAACTTAGAAAATTGATTCCGGGCACACCAGGCCTCGGAATCACCTGTCGTCAGAAGCCACAGACTCGTAAAATTTCAATGAAATTAAGAAAAAAATTCCCTTGAAATTTCCAGGTCTTTACATTACTCCCACCATAGAGATTTATGTCCCCTTGAAGATACAACACAAAATAGTGAAACTAAAGGAGGTACCAAGCATGCATCTGAGCCTCACGCTCCAATGTGCTCTCATGGAGGTTCACGTGCTGCCAATGAAAGCGCTGAAGAGGAATCAACCATCCTCGTAGGAACCACTGATTTCGATCCTCAAACTCTAAAGAAACCCCGTGAATGTCTCCCCATCATCGATGTACACTTCTCCATGGTTGAGGATGGATTGGTCATGCATACATCTCCTCAGCTGAGATACGTGGATGACGTCGTGCACCCAGTGCATCTGAGGTGGAAATCTAGGTGGTAAGCCACCTTTCTTACTCTGCTGGGGACCTGGAAGGTCCGTTGAACCTCGAAGATTACTTTCCGCCTCAGCCACATTTCCATAGACCCCATCGAGGTGAGACCATTCTGAAGACGTGGTCATCACCCGTGAACTCCATTGGTCTTGTCTCTTATCAGCATAGGACATCTGTCTACTCTGTGCAGTCTTCATCCGCTCTTGGATGATCTACACCTTTTCTATCGTAACCTGAACCATCTCTGGTTCTATATGAACTATCTCTATCACTATCCACAAAGGATATATGAAATGCATTTGGATTCTGTCTCGCCACTCCTAACTGCTAAATGCCCGATCTCCTACTAAGAGCATCTGTTACAATATTTCCCTCCCCCGGAGTATAAACTATTTCGACATCATAGTCCTGGAGGAATTCAAGCCATCACTGTTGTCCCAGGTTCTTGTCCTTATATGAGAAAAGAAAACCTATGATTATTGAGATGGAGAGAACCGTAAACCATTTTCTCAACGAAAAATGGGAGAGACTATCCAATTGTAAGAACTCATCTACACCCTTCTTCATATACGTTCCACCAAAGAGATGCTGGTATTTCTCCTCTTCTGAAAATAGAAATCTGGTCTCATCCCCTGGATGAACCATGTTCTTTTCCAAATATATTCAATCCTGACATGAACGGTGTTATTTCATTCCATGGATGACGTCGTAAGGCCTCAATGCTACTACCAAGAGATCCAAACATTACTCTTGCCTCCAAGGGTCGAGTCACACTATTGGCAGCAGTGTGTGGTCACTGGGTCTCCTCCAATAGGTATCTCAAAAGTGAGGATCATGTCATCGGTTTTAAATCTGAACCTCTTAGTATCAACTATACAAAGAGGACAGGAATGTAAATGCCACAAAGAAATGTGTCTTTTATTACTGCAACTCAAAGTACAAAGACACATACAACCACATCAATAATAAAAAGGAATCTAGAAGCACAAAAAAAGGCCTCTATGCCTAAAACTAGTCTCGCTCCTGTCCACCTACTTCCGAAGCTCCATTGTTGTATGCTTCAGCTGCCCGAAGCTATGCTCTCCCATATCCACCCATTCCCTGTGGCCATGGTGGTCCTCCGGGTGGTGGTGGTGGCAACACCTCGAAGCGTCATCCACATCCATCTGCACGGCCAGCTCCTCTGCCTCTGCCTCATACTCCTTGCGGTCTGTCACGATCGAACCTATGCCTCTACCTGGGAGGTCCTTCATCTATATTTTGATTGGCTATGTGATTGGTCGGACAGTCATGAGGCATGTGAACCTGTCCACCGCATGTGTAATATAGCATGGTAGGTCTGGCTCTGTCTCCACCCTTGGTGCCTTGCACTAATAATCCTGAGTCGTGAAATCGATCACCTGTAGGTCTGGCCCTACTGGACTTCTGCGTCATCTGTCTAATGCCAGCTGCAGAAGACTCCACTGCAAGTCGACTATTTGTGGGTCCCGCTGCTGAAGTCTACTCAGCAAGGAAACTCTCCACTAAGAGGGCTCGATTCGACACCTCTGCCTAAGTCGGGATGCTGAGAGGGATCGTCGAATCTCTGATCTCGTGCCTCAGTTCCTGCTCAAGGTTCCAGGCCATAAAGAACGGGTCACATACCATGTCTGTAGAGTAGTGTGAGGGGTCTGGAAACCTCGCTGAATACTGAGATACACTCATGTTTCCCTGCTGAAGATAAAGTATCTCCTGTATCTGCACCGCTCGAAGGGTGGCTGGTACAAACTCATCCCGGAAGAGGCTCTCAAAGTCTGTCCATATAAGTGACGTCTCAACATGCATATGGAACATCAAGCTCCACCATCTGCCTAATGCTGTCTGAAGGAGGTTTGCAGCAAGGATCACCATGATATTTGTTGGTGTACCTACTAGCCTAAAGATTCTCACCACAGCCTCCATCCAATCCTCTCCGCCTGTGGGTCCGTCTCTCCTCGGAACCTGGGTGGCCTCTGGCACTAGAACTCGTTCATCGTGCTCAAACGGCATGCATCACCTATTACTGGGGTTGGTGGCATTGGTGGCCCAATGGGTGGTAGTACCACTGGTGCCTCCAGTGGTGCCTCAACTGGATGAGAGCCCTGTACTGAGGCCTTGTTGCTCGACAGCCTGTCAGTACATACAACTCTCAGGGCTCTAGCTGGAGGTCCGTGGGAAGGCATCCTGAATGAACATATGTGAAACTGTCAAAAGACTATACCTGGTGTGCCGACCTGGTTTGAGCTGACATGAAGTAACATATTGAAAACATACACACAATTAGTGTTTTCGTGCACTGAGTCAGAAATCAGAATTCAAGGTCCTGGTGTATGGATATATCGACTGCCTGCAGCGACACTGGACTCCCTGAACTAAAAACCACACTTAGTACCCTTAACACTATTTCTTCATAGAAACAAAATATCAAAGTCCTAAGTTCTGCGGTAGAAACGACTTCTCTGATACATATTTTTCACGACCCATCCTCGGGTCCCATGCTGTGACTACCCCAAGCCCACCTTACATAGGCCAGGGGGTGGCGACTAGCACCAAAGGTGTGAATCCCGATTTCTAGGAAGAAATTTCCTTTATAAAACACTAACACATCCAACCAGAGTACAAGCGGAAGTAAAACACTAAATACAAAAGAAAATGATGAAAGGTAAATGGGCAGAATACAAACCAAACTGAAAAGTACAGCTACAACTGAACAAAAGTACAACAAAAATGAAAAATAGCTGGAAGATAGAAGCAGCCCCTAGGTCATCCACCTCAGATCCAACCTGAAGTGTAGGTACAGATATCCTCTTCAATGCCCTCATCCTTCTATCTCCTCTGGTTACCATCTCGTCATGAAGTCCACCTCCCGGTACCGAATCGTTGTAAGGTCCACCTCCAGGTGTTGTCCAGTCCTCGAACACTCGGCCTCCATCAACGTTGTCCGTCGTATGCATAAAAAACAATGAGGTGCGGGCATAGACCGTGCATGGGTGAGTATAACGATACTTAGTAGGGACCCCAAGACCCTAAAGGTCTCTCTAAATCCAACAAGGATAAAAACAAAGAAGGATCTCAACAGATAACCCTTACTTAGGTATATGCCCATAAATATACCTAAGTTATCAAATATCCCCTCTCAATCATGAGGTATCACATAGGTATAGAAATATATGGATAACCACTACTTAGGTATATTCACATACATATACCTAAGTTATCGTGTAACCCATCTCAATCATGAGGAAAACAAAAAGGTCGTTGATACAGATCAAACCAATATTTTCATTATCGAAATGACCACTGCTGGAGAACTCCTCCTCTGTCGATTACAGTAGTCCTATCTGGACACCGAGGAACTTCTCACTAACCTTAGACTCCTGAGGTACTCCTCCTATCGAGTACCGCGGTTCTGCAACCTCACAAAGTAGAGCTCCCCGCCAAGGGTCTGCCACCTCACACATTAGTCCTCCCCCTCATAGACTACAGAGGTACTCCTCCTGTCAAGTACCACAGGTCTACAACCTCACCAAATAGTGCTCATCCACTTTGGGTCTTCCACCTCACATAGTATTGTACCCCACATGGCTATACCAGTCACTCCGAATCGAATCAGACAAGCAATAATCAGATCTCAGCTAGCTACAACATCACTGTACTATGTATACTCATCACCGGGAAGATCCGCTCCACGAGCTACTGGTCGACACTCCATGTGTCATGAAATCCCATGAATAAATATCTCAAAGAACCGCCTCGTCATAGGGATCTCAATGAAAAAGACGGCCCGTCTATCGAACGCTCAGTCTGTGAGTTATTAGCCTTTTATTCACAGGGGCCCGGTTGGTTTCGTGTACGAACCAACCCAACCGTATCTCAACTATACCCCAAACATGCATAGGGTATAATCAAAGGTACCCTTTCTCAATGAGATTACCAACTCCATTGATGGTTCTTCAAGCAGACTTCTAGTTTGAATGTTATCAGCTTTTCAGTTTTAGGGGCCCCGTTGGTTTCTAAGCTAAAACCAACCGGACCATACTCCAACAGTGTCCAACCCTAATGTTAATTATGCTAAAATTTTCGTCGCATCAAGAGGAACCCAACAATGTTGACGGCATATCAATGGGATGTCTAAATTTCATGTTATAAGCGTTTCCACTCCGAGGTCCTGGTTGGTTTCAGGTTCGAACCAACCCAGCCATACACAATAATTGATGAATATTGAATATAATATACTAAAACGACCACCTCATTCCAAGGATCACTACGAAACTCGTGGTGTATTGATCAGAGGTCTGTATCCCATGATATGGGCATTTGAACGAACCAGATCCGAAAATAGGGGGTCTGGGCCCAGTTCGACCCGACCCAATACCCCCAAGGTCGCCCTGAACCTGGTAGACCTAGCCCGAGTCTAGGTCCGGCCCGATTTGGCGCGGCGTGGCCCGTTTCGCGCGGCCCAGCCCGACGCTGGTGGCCCGGCGCGGTGCGGCCGGCCCGGCTCAGAAGTCGGCCCTGGCTCGGTGCTTCCAAGTGGGATGTAAAGGGGGCATCTCTCCCTATTTTCGAAAACGGCGGACCCGGTGGGGTCCCCCCTAAAACTAGTCGGGGGGGGGGGGGGTTATGCCCCCCTTCCCCTCGGTTTCTTCGAAACAGATGTCTGTAACGGTCGACCTTTGTGTAACCGTGGGACCCCCTCGGGTCCTGCCTCCAGGTGACGCTGGCGGCCGGCACAGCCGGCCGACCCTTGGAAGTCAGCTGCGGCCTTAGGACACGACTCTTGTTTGACAAACATGGCTCGATGACGCCTCTCCCCTCCGCTGCGGTCCGCGACCCCCTTGTAGCTCCGGTGCGGCCTAACGGCGCCACGCCCCTTATCCGTGGTCCGACTCTACTCCGCGCAGCACTGTGGTGCCGCGCCTTTGAGGTGAACCAAACGTTGATGAACTGCCTGTGATCGGTCAGACGCCGGCTGGTTCTTCATAGTCCGCACCATCATCCATAATCAAACGAAAGGGGAAGGGTCAGACCGTGTTCATGCGGTCTGAGCCCTTCATCGTCAAGATGGTATCAAGTGGCCCAACGAAACTCAAGAATTGCAGAATGTTGCTGACGATATTAAAACTTTGAACACAACAACCCCTACTTCGAGAAAGATCTATGGTAGCCGTGCATCGTGGATGATGTTCTTTCTTCCTTCATCGTAGGTGTGCACCAGAAGAAGAAAGGATGTCTCCCCTCTTGTCGTGGAGAGAACTATAGGTTGTGCGTTCTTGTTCTTCATCGGAGGGTTGAAGAACGATGCTTCTCTTATTTCTTTAGAGGATTCCCCACCATATTATTTTCCAATCAAATAATGTATTAACCTACTCCCGTTTAAATACAAGCCACCCTTTTCAAATTAATTCAAGATATTAATTATGTGAGTAGGCTAGCTTTAATGATGGAGAGGAGAGGTTTAGGGAGTTGAGGGGGAAAAGAATAGTTACACAAAATAAGAGGAGATATCATAATTAATGAAGGGGGTTTAGGAAAGATGGATGGTTGGGGATCGTGTGGGCCCCACCTCTCATAAATAACACATGGGAGGTTGGGTGGTTGCGGACCCCACCAACAACTTCCCATGAGTGGGTTCAACTTCAAGGGTTACAAAAATAAAATTGCTCAACAATTTTATTCATTTTAAACCAATTCCCAAAAAAATTATTCTCATCCCGCTACAAACGCAATTGTGGTAAAGGGCCCCTAATGCAATTACTGGTGATGTGTTTTCATCGGTGCCCTCAGATTTCAATTCCAAGCACTGGTTCAAATGATAGAAAACCCGATCGTTCTTTCACTGAACGTACCCGAGCTAAACTTCCAAAACTGATTCCAGGCACCCCGGGCCTTGGAATCAGGTGCCGTCAGAAGCCACAGAATCATAAAATTCATAAGAAATTACGAAAAAAAATTCATTGAAATTTCAGGGTCTTTACAAATGTTCATTGATGAAAACATGAATTCTAATAAAGTAATATAATAAAAAATAGTTATTACAACAATGGGAAAGAATTTATTTTCATATACATTAAAATATAAAATTATTTTTGGAATTTCTATAAAAAGTCAAAAAGTTCAATATAAAATATCAAAAAAATTCCTTTATAAAACCTTTTAATGATATTAAAATAAAACACAAGCTATCATTTTTAATTAATTTATTTCAAAATAAATATCTTTTTAGAATAATCTAATGAATTAGGATGAGGGAATATTATTTTGAAATCATATCTTTCAAATATTTAAAATGTTGTTTTTAATGTATCTTATCTATTGGCATGACTACTACTCATCATGTCTGGTATTTATATTCGATAAAACGGAAATTAAGATAACTATATAATTTATTATGATCATTTTTAATGTTAATTATTCACATTAATTTATTTAATACAATGAAATACTTGTTTAAAAAATATTTTTTTTATTCCAGTGATTTTAATGATATTCAACTCATATGTCCAAAATGAATTCTATTAGTTTACTACGACCAAGTGTTCATTATGGAATTATTTCAAGAATATTTATTTAATGAGCAAACTATTATTTATTATGTTTAAACTATATAAAATTAGTTTGTTTTCTTGATTTTATCCATATATGGCTATTTACATATTCTCTACATTAAACAATGGTGTCCATTGATTCTAATGACCCTAAAGCCTCAATTTTTCCAAGGAAATCATTGGGCCACACGATTAGTATAAACCAATAAACCTATTCTATAGAGTTATATTGAACTATGTAGGGTGTCCCAGTACTCTGTATGGGGACGTACGATATGTCCTAACCATGTCACCTCGGCTATGAGAATGTTCAATTTAAAAAAGATTGATTGGAGAGTTGTTTTTCATGGGCCACAAATGGTTAGTCTAACCATGTACTAAACATGAGTGAGGAATTTATTGTGTTAGATCTATGAAAAGGAATTGTTCAATTATTTTCTAACAATGCACCAAAACTATGAGATTCCTTATTTCCTTAGATTAAAAGTCCTTCCTCCATTACTTGTTTATAAATACCCCGCACATCTTTCATCTTTATTACAGTAGATAGAAGGCCATATCTGTCTCACCAAGGATTCTCGTACTATGTACTCAGATAGATTTATCATTATCTCATCCATTTAGACACTATAAGATCAACTGTATATCATTTTGTTTCCCTCTTAGTAAGAGCTATAATTAATCGTATTATTATCTTATTTCTTCTCACTATCCAATGAAAGATACTCATGCATGAACATATTCCCAAATTTTACGGAATCTATATATTATCCTTTTTTTATAATCCAATCAAAACTAAGGGCCAATATAGGATGTGTAATATATTATAGTCACAACATTGGTGGTGCAAGAATTATCACAAAAAGTTTCATATTTTATAGATTCTAAAAGTTGTGGACTTGCTGGTAAACCGAGAGTATCAATTTAATATTCATCTTATTTAATTTATATTTTACAAACTCTATTATAATGACCTTTTTACAGTAATTCACTCCATTGGAGGTCATGGCCTCAATGTTGGCCACCCCATATAGAATGTTCCCTTTCTTATGGATTTAATAAAAATGATGTGATTATTTTAGACATTATTGTGGTATTTCTTAATTGACGATTAATAAGTTATGTGATTAATTTAATAAATGAATCTTAAATTGGTGAATGTGTGATTTTCATGAACCAACCCTAGTCAACCCTGAACCGATCATCGGAGTCGATCAATGGAAAACCCCAATAGGCTCTCTCGATCTTCTCGGGCTAGTGACAAGTGCTACAGGAATAAATACAAGAAAAATTAATGGTTTCCCCCCAAAAAATAAAGATGTAAAATATAATAAATATAGATGAAAACCCAATAGAAATTTATTACCATAATTTACATCATTTAGATTTACAAATAAAGAGACAAAAAACTGAATAATGATCAAAACGAGAATATCCGAGCTGAATCTGACACCAAACAACACCTCCATGTGATCCAAGGGCCACTCACTAAGAAAATAGAAAAAATCACATGAGGATAGTGAACCAAAGCTAGAAACTATAGGAGAACTGAAAAAAAGAAAACACTATATTCATGAGTATTAAAATACAGCAGGTTGGCCCAAGTTAATCTATTCCCAATGAATATCCTTTAAAAAGAGAAACAATGAATTTCAGTTTTGAAATACAATCTACCAACATAAGTTTTTCATAATTTTTATTTAAATATAATCTATATATGACCCATTTCCCTAAAATTTTGAAACTAGTATAATTCATGGATAGTACGTTTGGATTATAGGGGGGAGGGGAAGGGAAATAATCATATAAGAAACACTATATTTCCATTAAAATGAGAAAATATGTTTATTCACAAATCCATTATTGATACCCATTCAATTAAAATAGTTCTTTATCCCATTATAAATGAACAACAAAAACCGATGAAAAGGGATATAGTTAACAATTTTGGAAATGGATAATGATACAATTTTCAGAGAAACAAATGACCACCCACGAACTTAGAGGAGAACCAGAACATAAAATGCATGTGACTCATCCTATAGGCATACCCTTCTCGAGGAAAACATAACACCCGAAATCCGAATTATCTCCTTATCTATCCATGTCAAGGGGCCGATCCCATAGAAACAAACCCTACTATCCACCTAATAAACAACACTTTTTATTAAATTAACTTAGACTAGTTCATCAAAATCTCTTTGTAATACTCTTTCATAGGCTAGTATCCCATGTTATGTTCGTAAGGGGGAATTTCAAACCATACAAGAAAAAAGCCACAGACACAGACACACACACACACACACTGATACATATATATATACTGTGATACACTCCCACAACTAACATCACCCCAGCCTCCTCAAAGGGCATACCTTCCCTTAAAGGAAGAATCGCATGAGTAGAATCCCAAGCAGAGGAAATTTCCACCTATTTATCAATCAATAAGGAAATGGATTCCTCTTGTAGG
This sequence comes from Viscum album, assembly GCA_963277665.1. Taxonomy (NCBI): domain Eukaryota; kingdom Viridiplantae; phylum Streptophyta; class Magnoliopsida; order Santalales; family Viscaceae; genus Viscum; species Viscum album. Next base: position 2,042,155,612 of record OY728130.1, on the reverse strand, counting down.
GGTTTTCAAAATTACCAATTCGTGATTCCAAATATGAATTATAAGGTTTCCATAAAAAATAATCTGTTTCACAAAAAACAATACGAAACCCCTTTTTATAATAAAAACCTTCCTTAAAAAACAAACCACATATAGAATTGAAAAAAGGGATATCAATAAGACATAAATGTTTAAAAATCTATTTAATTTTTACAAACTCTATTTCAAACAACTCCAATACATTTATAAAAACAAAAACGTTTTTTTAAAACCCATTACTCACTTAGAAGTGTTAACTGGGCCATTAAACAACCACTCAGGGTGAAAATTTCTTTCCAACCATTCCAAACAATCACAAAACAATGGGAACCTAACTAATTGAAGATGATATGATTATTCTAAGGAAAATAGATTCATACTAAGCAATTAATGAAGGTGAAATAAATTAAATCAATGATAACCTGAATTTAAGGGATATATGAAATGGGGTCCCACTTTATGGATGATGAAACTCTCGGAATACAGTGCAAATCATCAATCAAAACACCTTCGTATATATGGGAGACAAGATCTGACCTAAGAAATTAATATCAATCCCAAGAATTTAGTATTCAACCCAAAAAATTATAACCCAAGCTAAGGGGGAGAGTGAACCAGAAGGGAATGGATAAGAAAACCCTAAATAGAGAGAAGTAATGAGAGAGTGGGAAATTACTTGATGAATTGAGGAAGAACCACCCAAATACAAGAATAAATTGATCCCCTAGGGGAGGAGTATATAAGGGAAAACATGCACAGGAAGGTTGAAAACAAGGGATGGGAGAAATTCAGTTTAAGGAGGGTTAAAATAGAATGAATAGAGAAAAATATAAAAATTTTATATTAAATATTAGGACACATGGTTATTCTACATGGTTTCCAAATCCATTTGGAATCTATGCAACTGCCTCTAATGAAAGAGACACTCTCAACACACATACTTGGGCTGAGGTGCAGGGCTGTGTGGTGGGTTCTATATCCCACCACACAATTTCCTCGAATGACAAACAATAACTAATAATCATGCGAAAATTGTGCACCCAGTCTACCCAACCGAAATATTATAATTTTTCTCCAAAATCTCAAATGAATCCTAATGAGGTATGTTAGTAAAAATAAAATTAAAATAATAACTCAAAGTATTAAAACCATAACATAGTTTTCCTGAGAGATAGTTGGGGACCCACCCCAAACTAGTATAAAGGCATGCATAAAAACATGGGTATTACAATTCTCCCCATCATAACGCTTTCCACACCCGAAAAGACAACCCAATGATTAATCTAAAGAAAAACATTGTACCTCACTACTACCCATGAAGACTCCCAATGTATGAAAAATGAAGATACTATAAGAAAATACGGTATATAAATCATGAATAACAAGAATAACATGGGGGGCATATGGTCTCCATACTATGTGCGACATACCCCAATGTTAATACCCCTATAGTTGATCGATCCAAAAGAAATACAATTTTCACCACCATCAATTAAACCATAGAACACAACGTCCTGAATGACACCAAAATGAACACATCTATCCTTCCAAAACATAGAAATTATTCTAAAACATATCAAACACATACCTTTTAAAACCTTACTCTAACCAAACACGAGATTACTCTCATCCAAAATATTTAGTAAAAAGGAAAACATAGGAGTAGATGGATCCACATAAGACCACCTACTACCAACTAAAACTAAGAACAAAACCAAGACACTGGCATGAGGAAGCCCAAACAGACTCTACATCAAAAGAGACCGGCATTCAATAATGTCCCTCATGAGAATATTACAATGAGACCCATGATGGTCACTCAACTATGTGAACAAATGAGATCCAATGAAATTGTTAATTTTTCCTCACGAACCATGGAATCTCACCACAAGGGGAGGGGAGGGAGGGCCCATTCAATATATCATCAAAACTATGATAGTCATATGATAATCTCTCATTATTCCCTAAATAATAACAAAAAAATTAAACATTACTATATAGATTAGGATGAATGATCTATAAAATAGAGGACCACATATGTTTGAACACAACCAATTATATGTTAATAATATAGATTACTATGCATCTTTATATCTCAGGAGAAGACTCTCACACCAAAATGGGTCACAATGTGAAAAAAAGGTTCCCACGCCTCTTTCCACCAAACGATACAATAGAAAACAAGACACTATATGGTAGGGTTAAACTACCTCCACATCCCACACATGGAAAAACACATACACCTATGCCTTTCCACACCACTAGGATTCCGCTAACTATGTGCCAACATCATTCCAGGAGCTGAGGCTAGATATCTAAATGTTGAATCATCTCCTACCTTGTTGTTAGGATTAAAAAACCTTAAAAAAACACAGACCAAATATTCACAAAACACACTTCCATTGAAATATGAGTTTATAAGTGTTCGGTGAAATCCATCATACAACCGAAATAAAATTGAAACACCATAGAATGCCACCAGACAAGTCTACTAAAATGAAGAACATTACAACACGATAGACCATAAAATGTCCCCAAATAGTTCTATAACACTATTAATGGGCTCGGGTGTTATTATAAGTGTTGGTTATGGCTTCATAGTGCTTCTTTGAAACACCACAACAAAACTTCTCTATGTGACCCAATTGTTCACAAGTGTGTAATGTTAATGGAGCACTCGGTCATGATGGCCTTTTATGGCCCACCTTGACACACTAAAGGATAGTCACAACATTGCACCATGATGAGGTTGATGAGAGGTATGAAGGCCTCTTAATCCCCCTACCATCACCTATAACATCAGGACTCCTCCCATACTTTTTACCGAAATCCCCTTCACCATTTTTATAAACCAGAGAAAGAGTCACCATCTCATGTCCACTTTCAATCCTAGATTGATAACGAATGGCTTCCCTCACCACATTAGAGAAATTGAATAGGTTGAGTTATTCAACCTTTGACAACAAATCATAACATAGAACAAGCTAAAAATGACTAGCCTTCACAGAATCATTTTGAACATACCCGAGAACATACAGATATAGGTCTATGATGTGATGATAGGATTAAAACATTGATACAACACCATGCTAACGACTACACAATTACATCCTCTTATTCAATGGAGTCATCTTATGAAATTAATTTTGGATGAATGATGACCTGAAGAACTTATATATGATATCATTCTATGTCTCTCATTTAGGAAAATATTTCCACTATTTCCAGGATATGCCTTTAAGAAGAATGGGGAATAATTTATATTTAATGGCTCATTAATATCATGGAAACATTAGTATATATCAATCCTCTAGAACATCTCCTACTCCTCCAGAGGATCTTCTTCACCATAGGAAAGGTAATTATTTATCTTTTGGAACTCAAGAATATAGTATATGGGTTGATCAACTAGAGCATTCACTAGGGATATACCACAAAAAGCAACATCTTGAGTATCAATCAAACCTTTTGTGTGGGAGAACACTAAAAAAAGGAGAACAAAGAGCACGACCAAATCCAGTGGGTATTATAGAGAAACATTGAATTTCATGTATGAAATAAAAACAATAATAATTGGTTTTCCATAGTTTTTTTTCAAAATAAAAACACACAACCCATTTCCCCCACATTTTAAAACATGTCTCATTCATGGATATTATGGTTGATTAATAAGGGTGAGGGGAAGAAAAAAATAACATAAAAACAATATTTTTCATTAAAAAATGAAAACATTTGTTTATTCACAAAGCCATTAATGAAACCCTTTCGATAAAAATATTACTTTCCCTATTTCCAATAGAACAATAAAACCCAAAAAAGAGATACAGTTTACAACAGGGGAAATTGATAACAATACTAGTGTAATAGTAACACATGAACTCCAAGGAACTCAGAGGAGAACCAGAACATACTATACATATGACACATCCTAACAGATTTCCCTACTCGATGACATCATAACTCCCTAAAGACTGATGATTTCCCAACCTATCCAAGACTAGGGGCGCATTCCCATAGTAATAATCCCATGTATCAACATGCTATAGGCCAATAACTGGTACAATAACCTATACTAGTGCAACAAAAGCTCTAAAAAAACCCATTTATTCTATGATAGATTCCCTTGCTATGTTTATAAGGGGGTTTCAAAAACCATAAATTAAACATGTCACACACACATATATATACACTATCATACAATCCCACATCTAGAAACAACTTGACATCGTCAAAGGGAATCCCATGCCTTAAACCAAAAATCAAACGTGTGGAATACCATGCTAATGACATTACTACCCATTTATCAATCAATTAGGAAATGTCTCCCTCATAGAGGGTTCCTACAGTTACCAATTAAATATTCCAAATGTTCCTTATAAATTTTCACGGAAAATAAATTTAATAAATATCCACACACAACCACTTTTTATAATCCAAACCACCCTTCAAATCAAAAATGAATTTACAATTCCAAAGGGGCATATCAAAAATTACTCAATGTCAAAAAAATCAATTTAAAATTAAAATCAGCACTTTAATCTTCTCCAATACATTTATAAAAACCAAACCACGTCTTTAAAAACCATTAATCACAAAAAAGTTCCAAAAAAGCTACTTACCAACCACTCCGGGTTCAAAATCCTTTCCAAACATTCCAAACAATCACAAAATCAGGGAAACAAACTATTCTAACATGATATGATTTTTTAGACAACAACAGATTCCAACATATAAATTAAAGAATGTGAAAAAAAATCTAGAAATCAATGTAATCATAATTTAATGGGAAATATGCAATGGGTTGCTACTTCAAGCATGAAGAAACATTCATAATACACTAAAAAACATCATTCACACCACCACTACACCCAAGAGAGAAATGACCTGAACTAAGACATTATTACTAGACCCAAAAATTTTGCATTCAACCATAAAAATCGTAACCTTGATTGAGGGAGGGAGAGATAGAGCCCCATGGAAAAGTATAAAATTCACTTAATATATAGAATTAATGAGAGAGAGCTTACATACTTGATAAATTGAGGAAGAACCAACCAAAGATGGCATGAAATTGAGGCCCATCAGAGGTGGATATAAGGGGAGGGTCACATTAGAGTAGGAACCAAAGGGAGGGGAGATATAAGGGGTAAGGAGGGTTAAAATTGAGTAGAATTGGAAAAACACCTAAATCTATAATGATCTGGAAGGCTTCACAGTTTGTCCAATGGTTTTCCAAACCATGCGGAAATCGTTCATCATCCTCTACTAATGATGAAACTAGTCACACAATTATCTCAGTCAAGGTGCATGATTATACTGAGGTTGTGTGGTAGGTTCTGTCTCTTGTTTTGTAGTTTCCTAGGATGTCCCAGGGTTAGTACTAACCTTGCACAAAATGTGCACCTAGTATGTTCATCTTAAAAATTAAAATTTTTCTCCAAAACTATAAATTAAACCCAAAGAGATAAGAATTTAGAAATTAAAAAATGAAGGAATACATCAAAATATTAAACCCATCACACCTGTTTCTTGAGAGTAAAGGCCAGGACCCACCTCGAATCAGAATGAAATAACGATTAAAAACCTCAGTGTGATGAAGGTAAACGTCTATATGATTGTTACACGGACCATATAATTTTTAATTTGAATTATAAATGGATACATAAACTATTTTACCCTCTCCATGTCCAATTAATGGTAATGGAATGAACTAAATGAAAACGTGTTTGGAATAAGTATTACATAAACTTAAAATGACATATAACAAAATTAATGTATATAATGACTACAACATATAGACTTTTTTCATCTTTATAATAATGGTTAGATGTGAGGCAGGCTTGGAGTCTCTATGGAATTACTTGATCAAAAAGAGGATTCCATCATGATTTATTTAGCTGATTATCATAGGGGATACCCACCACAAAATTTGGTCCTTGTTTTATTATGATAATACCATGTAATTGTATCAAAAAACCACTCTAATATTTAATTTATATTATAATTCCTCAGAATGAAGCATTAGATTCTACTTGATGTCAGGGGACATGCATTTCCACTCATTCACCCCAATGGGACATGTCATACATAGCATAATATTACTAGGGATGAGCTCCATGGACTTGATTTTATTTTATTATAGTGGAATACCTTGGGTTATCGGTTGGATTAAATCCAGACCCTTATAACTATACTATATGAGTTAACACTACGATTTGGGTTTACCCCCATCGTCAAGAGTACCTTAGTTTCTCATTGGACCAAATTTTATTATTATAATCATTATGACTCATTGATTACTAATATATTATAATTATTAACCCCCATATAATAATTAAAAAATCACACCTTTAAATACATTTCTATTATAGGTTTAAGATAGTATGACTTATTAATTTTATAATTTCATTACTGTTATCTTACTTCACACTACTATAGTTTATATTTATGAACTACTTTTTGGTAGACACCGTTGATAGTGGCTAAATGATATTTGTTCATACAGTATCTGACCAACTATTGGTATCCTAGAGGATTATATAATCCCATGAGTGGACAAAGGGAATCATCCCACATTAGACACAAGACTTCATACATTATGTTTGGATTTCGGTGGTAGATGACTGAGATAGTTCCAAAGATGATTTGATACTTTTTTTCAATTTTTTATTATTTTTTATATCATTAATTGTACTATCATCCTTCTACCATGAATGAATGATTACATATTTTAAGAGACATACTATCATCTTTTTTTATATAATAAAATTTACATATTTTGATTAATATTCATTTCATTGATGTTTACACTTATTTCTGATTCAATATTCTTTATTTTTATTCTTCCTATATTGTTCAATCTATTCCAAAATTCTGATCCTATATGACCTGATAGAATAGTATCCTTATGGATTCACCCCAAAACCTCTCTTCTAGTGAACTACCTCAAACATTGTTTGAGTAATTAATGAGTCCATTTGGGTAACCGAAATCAATTACACCGGAGTGAATCTAGTCCAGGACATCACAATGTGGTATTAGATGTATTTTATTTTCCTTACGATTTTATTATTTTATAAATGATATTAGGAATGTGTCTAGAAATGGTCATAATAAATTTATGTCAGCAGAAAACCCATTTTCAATTTAAACACCATGTTTCCTAGGAAATATAAAATATTATTTTTTTATTTACCCTCTTACAGATGATGTATTTCATCCATTATGCGATGCACACGAATTATGGAATTTTTTTTAGTTTGCATTTAGTTTGGTATTCCCCATATATCATGGAGTTATTAAAAATAAATCATTATAGGTACCTAGTGATTCACAATTGATTAAGATTCTCTTCCATATCAGTTTGATCTATTACATGAATTACATATATATACCTTGAATTTTGAGTATTCCTTTGTTGTGAAATATTAATGTTCCTCTACTATATTCTATAGGGATGTGAAATTTGTTTTTTAATGCGGATGAATCAACCTATATGGTGTATTACCATAATAATTTATGGCGAATAAATAAATATCCAATTTCAAACCACGTATGCTATGTAACAAAAGTTTAATGATATGGGATTTTAATATGACTACATGATTAATAGTTTCAATTTATAATGTTTATGAGAATTTATAATTTTGAATGGGTAATTCAAAAAATAGATCAATTTGATTTTACACATCAATGATTGAGACAAAATTTATGGTGGAATGGTTGTAATTATATGTGGTTCAAATACAATTTATAAATCGTATGGGATTTTATAAACTATGAATAAAAATCTATTTAGTTGAATCGTGTTATATGTATCTACTCACATTAAAAAATATAATATAAATTAGGAAATGTAATTAAAATGGATCATAGGAAATGAAGAGTCCAAGATCAACATAAATAGTGTTTCTTAGTAACATTTCAATTAACCCTTTTTATATTATATCTATAGTTTACAAAACATTAACACTTACTAATACATTGACATTTTATGTGGATAGTATGTGTACCATTTTCTTACTGATCCCTCTCTTTTTTTATACTTCTATTCATGATCTTATCTAATTTATAATATTATTTTTAGTAATGTTCCTAGAATTTATGGAGCTATTAGACCAAAATGTCTTTGATTTGAGCACCAAGAGGGTGCTGACAACCACACTTAAGACAAAGTGGGTATTGATCCCCCATTGGTACCTCTAGTAGTACCACCTGTAGCAACACCTGATGTTCCTAGACTAGAAACTCCCACTAGAATGTGCTTGAGTTTCCTCAATAGTATGCCTTATATTATTTTTTTCAATTTGATCGACACCTATATTGTTTGATCTTACCCATGAGTTTTAGTAGCATCATCCTCCCACTATTTTTGGGTATGGAGGTTATCAAGTTGATGTGTCATGTATATAATCCATTTTCTCTATTTTTTAGTTTCTTAAGACTCCTCTAGATAGGTGGTTCAATATTTGTTCATATATGCTATGTGATTTTTCAAATATGTGGTTAAATGTTATTAACCATGATGTCCTTCATCTGGTCTTATAATAGGCATACCTTCATAATGACTTCTACAACAAATTTCTCCATAAGACACTGAGAGATGATAAAGTGAGGGATTTAATGAACCTAGAGAACGGTTTTATGTGCATCATGAACTATTAAGTGTGATTTATCATGTTTCAGTTCAGTTTGTTACTTGATTTAGGTGATGAGATATCATAACTGTGATAATTCATGTATGGGATCAAGTATGACATCTGATTAAAGGTGAATGCCTTATATCTCTCTATAGTATCCAAGATCATTACCCAATCTCTTATCTCCAAATGAATCAGAAAGTAATGTCACAATATATGGAATAAATGGTTGGTTCATTGATAGAGTAATATTTCATCCAACATAATCATGCAAAACCTTTATTTTCCCTAATTGGGTAGTGGATTCTAGTGTATCAAAAATTGTTTCTTTATTACCTTTCATCGGCGTGGATTGTAGAGAAAGGTAATTATAGAATTTGATTGAGCCCCACTAGAGTTCCCTTCATGAGTACAGATGATTCATCTTCAATGGTCTTTTCGGGCCTTTCTATTTTTGTGGTGTCTGAGAGAAACTTCCCCACTCCAACTTCAGTACTAGGACAAGTGAATCCATGCAGGGTAGGAAGTTGGAGTAGCATCATCCATGATGTACAGGGTGAATGTTATGGATGATGTATCAGTGATTTTTATTTTCAACACCACAAGAGAGGACCTTCTAAGGGTATTCCATACATTGCTTAGGTTTGTGGGTAAGGAATATTACATGTGTTAAAATAGATACTCAATGAGAAGAGTACAAGAAAACCCATTATATAAGGTAATATTATAGTCTCCTTCAATATAGTATCTTCATTTTCAATTCACATTTTTCACAATCCATTATCGCTATGTCATTCATGGAATTTATTAGGATATAAATTCTGTGATTTTGTGGAGTGATATCCCTAGACACATAGTTGGGTGTATTTCTAGAGGGTATATGAAAATTTATGGTCATTAATATTGATATCGGTGGTTATAAATTCTTTTAGATTCTATTTATCCTATATTTGTCAAAGTTTGTGTTATAATTGGTCTGGATTAGCTCATACCTTATCATTACCACATAAACTATTATCATCAAATGGTGTCTTTCACTTCCCTATACCGTTATAGTTTTGTACATAATGGTTAATGGGATGACCATGCCGGTGGATCTACACTAGGGCATCATGGATTGAGTGTAATGGTATCCTAGATTTCCAACCTTTTGGTGGATGAACAGGTAGTGTTCCTAAAATATTTTCCTCTTATGGTGGATTTTTTTACGGATAATTTCCCTTAATATTTTTCACAACTACATACATAGGTATTTCTAGAGTATAAATTTTATATCCTTATAGGATAATATTTACTATATAATCCTTCATACAATATGGAAGAAACTATTGTTCAAGATATCACGATATTGTTGATGGATTTATAATATAATGGTTCCATTTGACCCGGCACTTCTTTTTTATCCACTATCTTTTTATATAGGAAGGTAGATGTAGTCCATAGGCAATTAATGAAATACCAATGGTTGAACCAAAATATGGTTACGAACATGTATAATTTTCCCTAGATAAATGATGATTTTGACCATCTCTAAGTAGGCATAGTGTTTTAAATGATAGACCTATGATCAGGCTATCATTAAGATAATGTAACACCTCACACATACCATGTAAGGCTTTCCAAATCCAATAATATTTATATGATTATCTACATATTAAATTCATTCTTAAGAGCACACTAAATATTTTTAAGGATAAGATGAAAATGGATTTTCACATATTCTTGGATTATTTCTTCCTTGTTTTCATCTATTTCATCTTGGTGTACTATCATATATAGAGATACCAGGACATAAATCATGAGATAATGTTGAATATAACGATATAGTGTTACGTATATGATAATATCACAAAATTAATATTTTTGATAAACATGGTTCACTCAATTGGTCATATTATATAAAAATTAAGATATTTAATTAACCCAGAGAAGGTGAGTGTTTTTGTATTTTAGGAGAACAAAAAGAACATGATTGATATTCAAAGATTATTGGGGATTGAAGGATATTATCAGTGTTTCATATAGGATTTATCATTATCTTATAATCCATGTAGTGGATTAACTAATAATTTTTTGGAGTTCTTGTATTGTAAATCATTTCATAAGGCCTTTGAGGAGATAAAAGGAATGCTTACTTCAATAACAATACTAATTCTTCTAGATCCTGATAGAGGATTTACATTGTTCTGTAATGCATTAATCATAGGGATGGGTGTCGTATTGATGTATTTGGAGCTAATTTTTTTATATTTTTCTCATAAATTGATACCTCCCATGAATATTTTATTAACTCATGACCGAGATCTTGAATCAGTCATGCATGCATTGCATTACAAGATAAATTAATAGACGAGAGATGATATATTGTTTTATAATGAGCCCAAATGTCTGAAATATAGAACTAAAAATCATTAAATGAATATTATACAATGAATATTGTATGAATACTTTTAGTATTTTGAAATCAGGCTAGTATACATGCCTAGAGAGGAAATTTCATAACTAATGTGCTGAGATGAAAAATGAACACATACCTTATTCAGGAAGGCAGCAATTTATGGATGTTGTATGAACCTTTTTATGAGATGAATTTTCATGTTAAAGATATTCATGGGAATCTTTTTTTGGCTATAGAATTTATCTATTCACTCCTAGATTCTACTTGTAGAAGTTACTTATTAGATCTTGAAGGCTTGTCACTACATGAAATTTTTTGTTGTGCAGACTCGCCAAAGGATTGGTCTATCAACAGTGGTGATATATTTCATGCCTATGGGAATATGTGGGTTCATACTGACATGTGAGAGGAAATTATGTGAGAATACCATGCTTTAAAGTTGGATGTTCCCAAAGGTACCTCCAAGATGTACTATGATTTGCGATGTTATTATTTATGTATAAGGAGGAAATGTTAGACTCTGAGTTTTACCCTAGGTGTTCAACCTAGAAGTAGGAGAATGAATAAAAATAATAGAATAATTTTCTATTACATTACTTATGAGTCCTGGAATAGAAATGGGATGAAATCACAATAGATTTGATGACTGGTTCAGATTTTTTTCTCGATTTAGCAACATGGATAGGGTATTTATAGATAGACTAATGGATGTATTATACTTTCTTTCAATTAGAGAGATCGTCTTGGTAAATGATCTTGGATGAATGTATGCCTATGAGATTATATTCTTTAATAGGGTCCCTTATACAATTGTTTGATGTTGAGATTCTCATTTGACATTGAGTTTATCTCAAGGGATATATAAATCATTGGATATATAGGTTATTCATGGAGAAACATTACACCCTCAGACCAATTTCCAATAATCATGGATTGTATATATGATGTAGAACATTCTCCAGGCACGAGTCTTTAATTTAGTATTCTCTTATGAGAATAAAATACATATTTTTTTAGTTTTACTATAATAATATCTTTCAGGAAACAATAAATATTTCATTTTAGGAGGCCATATATTGAATGTTAGTACATTGAACTTTGTGCTGACTAGTGGAAGGGGAGGTAATGGTAATATGTCCTTGTCTCGTGGAGGGGAATTCAGAGTAGGTGTAGTTGATCAAAAAAATAAGCTAATACTAAGTCTTGTTAGCAATCATAAGTTGATAATCACTGATGTCATTTTTTTATTAAGGATGGGAATCATGTATTCATGAAAATATCACCCAGATTTGTGCATAGGGGAATAAAGAGTTCTGGAAAACTATCCCCTAATTTTGATAGGCCTTTTGAGATATTAGAGAGAATCTTGATTGTATCCTGTTAGTTTCTTTTACCTAACAGGTACCTTTCCATTCATGGTTTCTTAAATATTTCAAATAAACCATGTTACCATGATGACCCATCTCATAATTCTTATCATGAAAATATTTAATTAGATGTTGATTATTTTTTTCTCAGAATTATCACATTTTTATCATTTTATATTGTTTGAAAGAACTTCTTGGATGAAAATTTGATATTCTATAGGTTCTATAGAAGAAATTTTGGATTACTTAATGAGACATAGGAAGTAGAGGATTATTTATGTCCTCAATGGGTAAATTTATTTTAAGATTAAGAATTACAACCCATGGAAGGGAAACTCAAGGACGTGTTACTTAAAAGGGATAAGAATATATGAACCCAATTTTTCCAAGAGCTGTGAATCCATTTTAAATATAGTTTGATTACATGCTTTCATCCTCATATTAATTCTTAATAATGATATTTTGGAAACAAATTCATTCATGGATTTCATGGGTTTTGGTAACCTGACTTTTAAAGGAACCGAATAGTTTATAAAAATAGAAAAAGCCATCCCACCCAGTCCACCGTATTTCACTAAACTATGTTGAGGTTTTCCAATACATTATCTAGGGATTTACAATTTTTTCAATCCCTAAATTCCAAGGTTCATTATCCATAAATTAATATAGTTCTCATTATAGAGGTGTTTCATATGGGTTATGAATGGTTAGTCCAATCATGCTTGAACGCAGTGTGAGGGTGTCTTTGGGAAGAACTAGGTGCACGGTTGGAACATAGTTTTCCTAACCGTGTATCCAAATAGTGTAACTCCTTAATTATATTGAGATAATAAAATTTTAAATTTAGTATTTATAAATTAATCACCCAATTTATTCATTGTATCTAGATTACAAAAGGCTCTTCCCATCCCATGTTGGAATCTCTATTAATGTAAAAATCTATTTTAATATTTATCTTCTCTATTTGGACTCTTAACATGAAACCAAATTTTTCATTGGATCCCTCTCTATAAGAGATATAGTCAGCAGATTTGTTTGTATTTTTTTCATTCCATTCATTACAAGATTATCATATAGGATCTCATGTCTTATTTTGCAGTAATTCATCAATTAGTCTATTTTTATCATATCCAAGTAAATATAAGGGATGATAATGGATAAGAAATATACTACTTGTATAATTTGGGTGTTTTATGAAGTTTCATCAAAAAAATATTATAATTTAAATATTTTCACCATTTTTTGAACTCTAGTATCACTATGCATAAGAATTTAAAATTCCAATTTGTTAATTAAAATTTAATATATTTTATTATAAGGACCTTTTTTATACCTTTGGAAACTATTTTTATTTGAGACATAAATATTTACAACCCAAATTAGGGTGTATTATTTCTTAAGAATTTTGTATCCAATGATGTGATTTTTTGAGAAAAAACTCTATTATGTTCTACATTTTATTTAATAATTTATATTCATCGATTTAAAATATAAATCATTAATTTTTAAATGTTATGTGAATTTTTAATGATTATTACATGGACATTATACTTTGGAGTTGAATTGTTAAATAGAACCTAGTGATAAATTCAATATTTCACATATTATGAAAGGTAATTGAATGGACCCAATTAAATTATATTTGCAATGAGAATTGCATAAGATTAAAATGAATTATGTTAAACTAAATATCTATTGTTCCTACAATATATGGACCTTTTTTATAATTATAATTATGTTTACACTTAATCCAGACATGGATTCCCAATGGAATGCCTTAATAACTCATAGGATTCTATCCTAATTCGTTGAGTCGATTTCAATGGGAGATACCGATCAAATAATATGATCTTTGTATTATTCTTCAAATTTCATGATATTGTACCAATTATTCACTTTAATGTTTTCCATATATTATAATTCCCAAAATATAATCCTTAGATATATCTTTATGCCTTTGTAGAAGTACCTCTATTGATTCACCCCATTGGGGCCAGTGATGCATAGTCCCGGGGTACTATGAAAGAGATCCATGGGATCATATATACACTTTTATAGTGAAATTAATTGGGTTTTCCATTATAATAAATGCAAAAACATATATCCAAACTACATGAGTTACTGTTACAAGTTTTATCTACCCCTGAGGTAAAGGATGCCTTGGTTTCTCCATGGATCTTATATTATTTTCATCATCATTATTATTCCATTATTACTAGTATATTATATTACATAACCCTTATATAATATTTCTATGATGTCATACTGAATGAAATTTCAAAATAAGGATGAAGCTGGTATGGGTTATTTATTATAACATTGCATTACTTTTATATACCCTCATAATATCACAATTGATATTCATTGACTAGATTTTTCTAGAATACACTGGTAGAATCCTACTAATATTTAGCTTACACCCTATTAAAGCATCCATATTTACATGGGATGAATGTAAAATCATAGTTGTGGACTAAGGTAAGAATCCTTTATTATGAAAATGGACTTCTTGCATTTGGATAAGAGGTGGTGGTAGATGACATGGACTATTCTTGGAAGAGATGTATAGTTTTGAATTACCAATTCTATTAAATATTAAATATTTTATTATCTTTGTAATTATATGTTTTTATTTTTCCTATTTTATAGAGATATTTCATCATCTTCTGAATACGATACAGTTTATAGCCTTTTATAACTATTCATTTTTTTATTTATATAATTCGTTCTTCTCCCTTTTTAATTATTATTATTATTCCACTATATATTTATTTATTTCACCATTATGCTCCACTATGACCAGATGGTATTGTCTCCCCCAAGACACACAATACAACCTTGTTCATAGTCGGCAGCCTATGTCATATAGGGTGGTGTGTATCAGGGAATTTGGGAAACCAGGTTCATTTACTTAGGAGTGTAAAAAGTATAATATGTCATAATTAATAATGAAATAGTACGTTTTTTAAAATAAATTATAAATTTAAATCTAATCCTGAAATTTTGTTATGAAAAATGAAATACGTTATAGTCATGGAGATAGTATGTTGTACGTACATGTGAGTAAAATTTCAGATTTTCAAAAATCACTATGGAATAATGTTATGAATTATTTTATATTTGTAGAATTATCATTATATTATAAATAAAGAAATATTTTCTAAAAATATCTTATATATATCATCCACTAGATGTCGTAATGAAAAAAATCTCATCATGTCATAGTGGTAGAAATCAACACATGAACAAAAATTAAGTTATAATTTTTCATTTAGTGGAAATGTAAGAAAATATATCAAATACTAATTTCATAGAATGATAAATATGTAAAAAATACATTAAATAGACATATATATTAAATAAATCATCATAAATATCCATGATATGAAGTGATGGAAAATAAATTACAACAACTCATTGGGAGGTAGTCGGCTAAACACACGAATGATGGTTTCATTAACTAAGTACATAAATGACATTTTTTTTTATTATTTCAAATATTTTTAAGAGGATTGAAGGAGGATGGCTAAGAAATAATTTTAAAACTCTTCATTATGAACTATACCTCTTCTTTATACAACATGTTATGATTTATAGAAAAATCTTTTCTAGGGTGGATCTAAGATCAATCTATTGTATCTACGAAATGTCAGATGATACATGGAATATATCTTGATTGGTATTGGATGAATGAAATTTTGTTTACTTTTGAATAAATGGGGATAGGAGGTGCCCCATTATGAGAGAGGAGAGGGGCATTTATATAAATTTTAAAATTATTAAAATAATATAATTTTTTAATTATGAAATATATCCAACTTGATATTACTAAAAGATAATATGAGTATAAGTTCAACATATCCAATAAATATAATTTTCTACATTTTGAGATTATTTTATTACCCTTATCTTTTTGTTTTATCCCCCAATAAAACATATTTTAAATAATGTTGATATCAATTTTTTTAATATTTATGATGAAAAATAGATATGAAAATAGGAATATTATTCCATACAAGGACAAATATTAATATTTTTATACATATCTTAATCACTTCTATGAAGATAAGATTTTTAGGTATTTTAAATCCTTTAATAAATTATCATATATTATAAAATACCAATAGTTTCATTATTTTAACTATTATTTTACTTTGAATTTGAAAATACATTAACAATAATGAAATTATAATTTAATCCTTTAACAAATCCTTAAAATGTTATATTTGTTTATAAAAATCATCAAACATGATAATTCATTAAAATTATATCTATTTTTTATATTTTTAAAATATTTTAATTTATTTTCCTATTAAGTAATTAAATTTCTTGCTGATGATTCGTAATCATATAGGGTAATTATTTCATCACTAAAATTTAGAAATATTATACGATGATCATGGAAAAAAAATATATTTCAAATAACTATGTTAAACTGAAATGAAGTTATTTATACGAATAAAAATATTGAAGAAATTAAAATAACGAAGTTGGTATGTTTTACTTAATATTTATTAAAAATACTCGAAAGGTAGAAATCAATTATATATGGCACTAAGATGAGTTATTTTACAAAAATTGTCTTAAATACCCAAAATATATTCATAAAATAAGATAAGTAACGTTTTAGGGTCAAATATTTTAGTCCATAACATATTATGTTTCACCTTAATTTCTCGGTATAACCTTACATTGGTGAAACATATTTAAAATGATTACTATACATATCAGACAAAAATAAATGGGACCCTATTACCAAATGTAGACTTCAGGATTTGAAATATGAATTACATTTTCCATTTTTCTAAACACATGAGTTTTATAAATTAATAAAAAATTAAATTTGAGGTATTTAATGAAAAATGGGTTTTACGAAAAATGGGTTTTTATGTGTCAAAACCTCGACAACAATATTCTAGAATCATGGTCTTCTTTATTATATTATAATAAGATACAAGGAATCACATCAAAAAAATATATACTTTATTAGTAATGTTAAAAACAATACACACATGGTTACCATATTACATTTGAATACTCAAATTATGACATATGTTTTCTGAATAATATCATTATTCTATATAAATTGTACTTTTATATCATTAATAATTCACTTCTTGGATTCTATGGAATTGAAAAAAATATGGGTGAGTAGAAATTTGTAGTATGATTTATGTAAACTCGAAACTATCATTAATAAATGAAGAAGAATAAATAATTCATAATAAATATAGAAATTTAAATATTAGAAAAATGATTATATTTAATCAAGGGCGTAAATTTCATGATTATAAACTGAATAATAAATTTGGTATGGTAAATAACTAAATAACATTTCATTAGGTCAATAAGCTGATAATGAAATGATTCAATATATAATGTCATTTTAAAAAATTTCATGGCTAATAATTATAGTTATCTTCTCAATGAATGATATGATTAATTGTTGGATCTCATTACCTTAAACATCATGATACTTCTACTGTGAATACCTTTCATAAGATTGTTTAAAATTCATGGGTTATTATACCTCATAAACCCATCTAACTAAGGCTACAAAAACTAATCATCTCCTGAGAATATTGATTCATCACGGGGACATCTATAAACACCCCCACCCATATCAAAATTTCAAATTAATACCTCTTATTTATAATTGTTTATATAATTCATGAACCAAAATTACTTAGTGCTAAATTTATATATCAAGTAATGAATAATTATTACATAAAATTTTATTAGTCAATCATATAAAATTAATTGTAAAATTACATGTGTATAAATGATATATATCTTATGTATATTCACATCCATGATAAATATTATAGATATTTAGGTGAAATTTAATGTCCAAGGATTAAAATTATGTATATATTTGAAGGGAATATTAATGAAAAAAAGTAGTTGAGAAATAGAATATCAATACTTTCCATGGTCTGCCTGATCATAAATGATCCAGCGAAATAATACAGTTTTTATTAGTATAACATATCATTAGTGGAGAATAAGTAAAATAAATGGGTTTTTGTTTTTTTGAATATAATTACTATAATATTTTAAATAAAAAATTTATCGAAGAAAATAACACTATCAAATTGAAAATTTTAAATTACAAGTAAATTTTAACAAAAAACTTTTTGAAATAAAAATCATTTAAAAAAAAATTCATGTTAAAATATCATATAAAAAAATTATAGTTAATTAATCTAATGAATTTTATATATGAATTACACATTAAAACATTGATCATTTTTACATTTTTGATAAAAGAATAACATGCCTTGATTTGAGAACAACACAAAGAGTCATTTAAAAAAAATTAAAAAGAACCCATGAATCAAATTTTATTTAATAAATCATTTGAATATTGATATATTTATTTCTTAAAAGGTTTTTTCAAAACATTGTTTTGGATGAAAAATGATCTTTAACCAAAGAGAGAATAAAAGAAAGATATTATTAAAAACATTTTATCAATACTAATATGTATCATACATATAAATGAAAAACTATTAAGTGAAATCATCATGAATAACCAGAGGATAATAAAATAAACTGGGTTTATTATGAAATTATAAAATAATATTAATTATTTTAAAATCAAGTATAAAAATCCAAATTAAAATGAGATTGTGAAAAAACTAATTCCATGATCACAACATTGTACTGATAATTAATTAATTAAAATATTATGTATATAAATTTTAAATCCAAATAAATGAATTATAATTACAATACAAGACAGAATGAATCATTTTATAACATAGTCTTAAATTTTCATATATAATTAAAATGTAATATAACCCTAGGAAAATAATATTTTTTTATGAAATTTTCTAAATGTTTGAAATTTTCATGTTCAATACAATTAGATGTAATAATAAAAATTTAGACATAAAATAACATGAATGATTATTTATTCAAGATATTAAAAATCAATGGGATGGTATATAAACCACATATAATATTTTTAGTAGATAATGTTATAATATTCTTGGATCAATGTAAATTGACATGATGTCCCTTACCTAACACATTATATTTGTTAAACATGATTTAACCTCCCAAATAATGGTTCGAATCATGGAATTTTTTTATTAAAGAAAAAAAACATATTTTTCATATAACATCTGAAACACTTATGACATTTCATACACAATTTGTTAATAATATTTCATTACTCTCATTATTTGTGGTCTAAATTTCCTTATTTTCTATTGTGTAAATTTTAAGGAATGTTACCATTATTATATTTAAGATATAGATAAGTCATCCCCATAGTTATATTAACACTATAAATATCAATGTTACTCAAAAGATACATCATCATAGACATTTAGTGAAGATGGTCTGGTAAAATAAATCACATCACTTCATGGAGATGGTAGACTATACATACACTAGAGTGAGGATATCATTCCCTTAATAAGGTTATGGGTAAGAAAATGTGTGATTTATTTTACATGAATAATCAATATCATTTCCTATATATAACACTAATATTTATAAAATTTGTCATTATTACATTCTATATAACACGTAAGTGAAAAATGATTCACACCATTTTGCAATGTGGTTATTCTCTGACACACAAGCCATATTATCATATTTTAAGAGGATTAGAATGTAAGAATTTATATGTGATTTCTTATTAAAAAATGTATAATAAAATAAAAAAATATTATATAAATGTGTCAAATTCATCATTATATCCACCCTTGAAATGTTGTAGTGGAAGGTGAATTATATTAGATCATGAGACGGTCGCCCTCCATACACATGATTGACAGTTTCATTTTCAATTTCATGGAATATGATATAGATATAAGTAATTAACATATTATAATTGATTATAAGTATACAATGTATATTTTTGTTATTTTATAGTAATGTTTTATGAATATATTTTGGTTTCTGAAGAAGAATCAAAATAAAAATGCTTGTTTAAGAACAATACCTTTTATTTGGGAAACTTATTTAAATTTCCCCCAAAATCTCTAATAGGTTGGTTTTATGATAAAATAAATGGATATATGATGTTTTTAGGATATTAAGAAATTGATTTGGTCATGTAATGGATGATATAAATGGATTTCAATATTGTAATATGGTGGATATAGGCTGACCTTTTATAAGCGGGGGAGAGGAAATATAATATTTTTTTTGAAATGAATCACATACATCCACATTATTTGAGTTATAAAATCCACAAATAATGGTCATTATAAACACTTATTGGCTATAAAGTTTATATTTTATCATTAAATGTGTGTTGTAATGTTTTTTATATCATTTAACCCATATAGTTTTAGTTCATCCCTTGAGAAATCTGTTCTTACCTTAACCACAATAATTAATTTTTACAGATTTTACTATTCATAATTTTTAATAAATATGTTTCAAATATTATATATTATAAATTATTTATATTCCAAATATGGAATATGTTTTTATAAATATAATTTATATAAATTGAAGAATAGAATTTATAATTATACTCATAGATACAGTGAGAATGCATGTTTACAAAGTGAAAATGACAAAACTTATAAAAGGTATTAATATCAATGAGAAATATTAAATTAATTAAAATAACATAAAATTGTTTATTTTTAATATAATTGAATAAATTATACTTAAAAAACAATTTAAATTAAATTTTATCTATAAAATTATAGAGTTTATAAATAATTATTTAATAAAAATCATTATTTTTCACTAATTATCAAGAAATGGATCATTCTAGAAATGTATACAACATTCACCATAAGATAATTTTTTAATTTTTATTTCAAAACCGAAGAATACTTTTACAAATATTTTTTAATCAATGGAAAACTTTAATTTTAAATTATCTTCTCAAAGTGCAAATATACTATTTTTAGTAAAATAAATTATTTTATAAAACATTTCTTTTTTATTAAAATTATTCTTAATTGTATTATAAATAATATATAACCATAATTTTCATGATTCAGTCATTAAAATTAATACTAATAAATTTATTGGTTAGTTTTTAGTGGTATTATATATTATTGTTTATTTTGAATCTGGTTTGAATTATATATTATATGCACCCCAATTATTCTTTTATTAAAATATCATGGTGTAACAGTCTCCCTATGTTTAAAAAATTTAATCTTAAAAAATATAAATTCAAAATTTTAATCAGGGTATTTATATTTTATAATTTCTTACTGTAAAACCCATGTCATAAAACATTTAAACAAAAAAACCCCTTTATTTATTGAAATGGAAATATGAAAGGTCTTGTTAAATAAAATATTTCTACATTTCTATGTAGCATAACATATGATGGATATGATGAAATTGACATGAACGAAAAGATTCATTCCCATATAATGATGGTGAGTCATATAGATCATTGAGGAGAAGAATATAAATTATAAAGAAAATTTAACAACCAAATAACCATAAATCTATGTTGAGTCAAAACACCACTAATTCGTTATATATGAAAATAATAATTTTTTTGTTTGATGATAATTTATCTAATATAGATGAATTATATTACAGTATAATAAAATATAGAGATATTTTTACATTATAATTTTAAATTTTAGAAGCATGATTTCATCCTAAGTTTGTGATTTGATCAATTTACACTTCATCTCATACATAATAAATGAATATCTGATATGATTTTTTACACATGAAGCAAAAAAAAAAATTCATTTAATATATAAAAATATATACAAAAGAGTACCATATCATTCATTATATTTCTAAATATTTTCCAAAACCAATATGGTCAAAATTTATTATTTTACATAATACATTATTCCTAGAATATGAAAAATGACATCACTGGTTAATCACTTCTATTAATTCATAAAACCATTAAAAAATTACATATCAGAGAATCACCATAATATTCCAATGGATGGATGCAATCCCTTATAATCTATGGGTTATCGTTTTTCGTCCCTTGTGTTTTTTTGGATGTGATCGATTTTTACCCACTATAAAAATAGTCTTTTTTTAAAACCATTTCAATATAACTCTTATGAAATTAAAAAATTGTGATAAACCATAATTAATAAAAAGTAAAAAATTGTTAAACCATAAAGGTTAACAATACATTAATTCATACATCTAAAAAAATAGAGCACTCTCCATGAAATATATTTTTCATATAATAAACAATTAGGATGTATTATTATAAATGTTTTCCAAAGATGTCGTTAATAATTTTATATTCCCAAAAAAATTCTTCAAAAGTTGTATTTCACATGTTGAACTTATGATAAACCTTATGAACATAATCCTCTATTAGAATCCATAAACCTTATGTTAATTAAAATATATATGATTCTAAAATTTATCACAATTCAAAGTTGTTTACTGGTTCTTAAAACTAAAAAACCATTGAAAACAATTATTATACTATTTTATTATTGAATCCCAATACATAAATAATTAAAATTATTTATTTTAATATATTACCTTTACTGGATAATGGGTTAAAATTTAGAAATTTTCATAATATTAGAACATTACAAGTTTCCATGCATTTATGAAAAACGAATTGTAAATGGATCCTGATAATGAAATTTATTTCCATCCATCTTACTCTTCAATTTTACCCAGATATTTATTTCTCTGTAGCCGTATGATAGGAACAGAAAAAATTTGAATATTTCATTGAGGAACTTTCATTGGGTTATTTTTCCACATTTCTAATATGATATTAATTTGGCCTTTTTTCCTCAATAGTCTCAACTAGTTGATCTCTTAGACATCTCTATCCTTCGCTTATATCATGAGTCCATGAGTTGTTTATTGTATAAGTAGTTAATAATAATTTAGTTTAACTCATTTTTTATAATAATGATATCCTTAAATCGTATCATTATCCCTATTGGTTTCTCATAGTTACCACAATTTCATTCATATTCAATGTTAATATGATTAATTCTGGTTCAAACCATTGAATAAAATAAAAAAACATAGTGAAAGAAACCCCATTTTTAGTGGGAAAACCATATAATCATTTATATAGATTATAAATGAATAAATATTATATTAATTATATGAAACCATATTATTAACCCTTTTAATTTGTTATCAAAATCCATTCCAATCCCTAAAAATGGGTTTTATAGAAGTTATGAATTATCCAAAGCATATACAATAAAACCCATCCTTAAAAAATATGTAATCTAGTTTATTAAATTCTAATTAACTTATTACATCCCCAATGTTCTTTTTTATATATATTTATTGATAATTACTATACAGTTCATATATATTAACCTATAATCATATAATTTTGGTACTAATAAACACACAACCATTTCTTAAATAATATAAATGTATTCAACAAAACAAGAAATGTTTTCCCCAAATATCTTCTCAAAATTCACCTTTCCAAATTATTTTGCATTACCCCTCCATAAATCCTCTTATTTTTTTAAAACAGGGTACGAGAAGAAAAATCTCAGTGAGGGGTACAAAAATCGAGAGAGAAATAAATTTTCCTTTAATACAAATAAACAATTAAATTTATATTTAAAATAGAATACTTAGCACCCATATAGAACTATATAAATAAATTGTGGAAAAAAAGATTCCATAAATTCATATAAAACCTAAATAAAATTTTTAGTAACATAGGGAATTAATTACATTATATTTTAACCCTCACAAATACCATATGATTTGTAACCCTTATGGATACCTTACATTGTAACCCTTCAGGAAACATTACAATCTAACCCTCACACCCACATTATGGTGTATCTATCATAGTTAAACATGATGTGAAAATATAGTAGAACTCCTATATAAACATACCCAATGAATAGGAAGGATATATGGGTCCTTAAATTTATAGAAATAATAACCATATACCAAAAGATAATCATAAAACATCAATACATTCATCAGAACAAAATTCCTTTGGAATTTTTCAAAAATAGTCATTAATTATGATTTTAATAAGAAAGTTCCTTAACTTGGGGTCATCTTACTTCAAATGAGTTCAAACATAATTAAAAACAGAGTAATGTGTGTTATTAATATACTAAAAAATATATAAACATGTTTATACTACAGTATATGATAGCATTATAACAACTTTCCACCCTTTTGTTAATAATATTTTATTATTTCCATTGTATGAGGTGCCTTCTTTTCATGATTTCAATGATCAGTTCCTAATATAATTTATTGTCATAGGGAAGAAAAACAACATTTTTGGAAATAAAATTTGTTATTATTTTTATAGAATTTTAAATTATACCATATATCCTTTTTCTAATATGAGGATGATTCCATAAGTGATAAAATATTGAAAATGATTTAATTTTTTTTAAACCATCACCAAATTATATCATTTTAATTAATATGAACATTATTTAAGGATTATAAAACATAATATATCTTTTAATAAATATAATAAATTGTTTCATGACAATAATAATGGTTTTATAACCATCATATAAAGTGGTAATTGAAAATGATTGTGTAACGTCCATGATGGATGTAAACTAACACATCACTCATGATGTTCTCATTTTTAGAATTAAAATGTAGAGGAAAAAAAGTGTGATGATGATTCCCTCCATAAAATGATAAAATTAATGTATATATAAGGTACTATAGTTTTTGTTTCGCTTGGATTAGGGGATGAGAACAGAGAATGTGGACAGAAAATAAATTTAAATGAAAATAAGTGAAACTGAAAAAGGATTTTACCTCTTGAATTATTCTTGTTGATATCCACATTAAAGCCCTTCGTTTTGGCCTTTTGGATAGATCATATGTTCTTGGACTTGGGGAAGAAGATTCAGAAGTAAATTGGGATAAAATTAAATTATATAGATAGATTTGAGGTGTGAGGAGTTGAAGTTCTAATGGGTGGTGTTTATAATTGAAGAGATGACTATTTTTTATTATTTTATTCTTTAGTTTATAATTTTGGCTCAAAAATATGTGTTGTTTGATAATTATCACTATATATATATATTACAAATATGAATTACAGTTTTAGATTTCGTTTCTTACATCAGGAATTATGTTTTTAATTGATATATTTATATTTCAAATTAAATAATATAAATTATAATATTTCATTATTTAAAAAAAAATCTACGATTTCATAAAATACCCCGAAACTTTATCCTAATTTTTTTATGTGTTGAATTCAAAATTTAACTCCTTTATATAATATAATTTTCTATAAAAAATAAATTTATTTTTTAATTAAAATATTCATTTATTAAAAAAATACAAATTTTAAAATTATAACTAATTTTATATGCCATTTAAAAAATAATTTACATCTCATAAATTTTTATTTTTATCAGAAGAAAAAAATATTAAAATTTTAACATATTTATTTAGTAATTTCTTTTGATTATTATATAAATTATAAAATTATAAATAGAAATTAACGTGTCACAAAAATTCCAACACCTAAATTATCATAAACAATTCATTTATTTGGTTTTCCTATGATATAAATATATAATATATTCTCTTATAAGATACATAAATTTTATTTATACATTAATTGGTCTGGATAATATTCTATTTGTATACATTTTTATATTTTGTTATGTATCAATTATTTTATTATAAATTTATAATGAATTTTACAATTTAATTTCAGAATGAGAATAAAATATTTTTTAATTACTTTGGTTTTAACATTACCTTCCCCTTCTTGAAATAGAATCCTCCCATTCTTTAATCACATATTAAATAAAGTTAAGATATCTTTCAGTCATTTAATTATTATATTTCCATGTTTTTTCATTAATAATGTGGTTTCTATAAATACCATAACCTTTTAATGTACCTTATTCCTCAATACATGATATATCTGTTAAAAAATCAGAACATGATTCTCATAATAAGAGAGATACCCTTCCCACTGAAATATATTTTGTCTCAAAACATGAAATGAATCTGGAACATACATCCTTATCATCAAAAAAAGAAAAAAAAAATTGGGTACCAAATATAAACTTTGAGGTGGAGCTGCTCGGTAAGAAACTGGTCCAATATTTACCACAGTTACAAAATTTCCATTGAACTATGAACATATAATTCTTTTCTTACTGAAACACGTAGAACTTTTACAAGATGGTATTTTATTAAATACTTTATTACCTACCTCAAAAAAATGTTCATTCCTCCTATAATCTTCATAAATTTTCTACCTACTCTAAATTTCATCCTATGTTAATTGACATCATCACTATCTAAATCACCTCCTCTACTAATCCTAGTCTATAGTGACCCATACTTTACATACATGTTTAATACTTCAAAATTGAAGTATACTTATTACAACATATAACGAAACCATGAAAGGACCATATAGGTATAGTGTCTTTAGAAACTAAGAAACATAAACAACTGGTTCATAAAGCATCTATATTATCTCCCATTTATTTAATCATATCTATATTCCCTTTTTGGAATATCTTACTTAATAACCTTCTTCCTGACTTGGGGAAAGAAAAAATACAAAAGGGCGAGCTCAAATTCTCAGTAAGGGTAAACAAAAGAAATATCAATCACATCAAATTTATAATAACATAACATTTTGGAAATCTTACCCAGCAAAAGAGATCATAATTTCATAACATGGGATAAATCATGGTAGTGAAATGTAATCCCAATAATCATAACTTAAAACATGAACCTTTGTGGCATACACACATAATCATTGATAATCATTTCTTATTAGTCAAGACTCATAGCCAAGACTATCTTAGTGGAAAAAGTCCATTTCTGAACCGAGTTCACTTCTCGTTTCAGTCCTATTTCACTGAACTAGTTTAACCTGCCGTTCCAGCCATATCTATCTCATGAGATATAAAATCTTTACCTAATGCATTGGAGGGAGATATAGGTCCCACCCATCTTATAATGATACCATTCTTATGTGTTCCACAAAATCATAAAACATACATCATAACATAACCCATGTAATAAAAATGGGAATCTTAAACATCATGAAATCATAAAACAATTCATATAAGATAAAGGAATTCATAAAAATAATTCCATCACAACATAATCAAATCAATTTAATAATAGGGATCTAAACAGAGGCCTATATTATCTTAGATGGAAAATATTTTTGATAAGACACTTGAACTCCATTCTTGAGTAAAATATCCTTTCTACTTCAAAAACATTTTCCTTTCTTAACATGTTATAAAATTTTAAACTAAAAGATGTTGATTAAAAATAAACTTGAAAACTTTTAAAGGATGCTTCTTGGAAATAATGTTTTAAAAATCCATTCATGCCGTATATGTTTAAAAAACATTCTTCTCGTACTTTTGTCGTAAAATTCAAAAAGTACCTCGTACGAAAAACGACAAAAGAATCCTTTCATATCATTTACTAAAAACTCGCCGAAGGGTAAAATTGGATTTAAACAATTTTAGGTGGATGGAAATAATATTACATATTGAGGAAGCATGGATGTGGATGATAAAATACACCCCAGTAAATACCAAAGTGTAAACAATCTCAGATAAAATTAGATTGTGAAATTTTCCCTAACCTTAGGTCCGATTTTCTTCGTAAGTGTCCGAACCTCCTTTATAATGATTTAAATAATGTCATTGAATTATTCCAGAATCATACTCATTGTTATGATATCATATATGGCCATATTCTTAGCTTTTTTATTAGTAATATTTCATTGCTACTTGTTATTCAGGTGTTTATTACTTTTTGTTCTTATGCGTGTTTTGTCGAATAAATTTGTATTATTGTCTTTATGTTATAGATACCTCATTTCCATAATGGTATTAATGTAATATATATCTTATTAATTCATTAAATTCATTTATATAATCATTATGAAATGAAGATAATGTAGAACGAGTCGCATCATATCGTGGATACGGTATTCCGTACATACGCACGAGCGATGATATCGTTCCCATGATCGTGGAATTGTATTGGAGTGTATGTATAAAATTTCAGAATCAATATCACATTACAATAATCATATATAGTTATTATTTACACCATTATACCCATCAAAGTATGGTGGTGGTGGAAAATAGATTACACCACGGCGTGGAGACGGTATTCCGTACGTACGCACGCGCGGTGATTTTGTTTTCCGTCGGATGGATAAGAGGTGAAATCGGGTTTTTTCTTATTTATAATAACATATAATTATATGAGGGATACTTATGTTATTACCTCATAATGAAACAACTAAATAATATGGATTAGAAGAAGAATGGAACTTGAAGAAAACTGTAAAGGTATTACCTCATTCTTGAAGTGCCTCCTTAAAACATTCTCTTAAGGCACTAGAGTTGGTCTTTTGAGAAGACGAGTACCACTAGTAGGTTTATAAGGAAGTTGGAAAGTGAAATGGGTAGGGGTTGGCCGAGCATGAAGGCTCCAATTGGTGTGAGGAAGAAAGGGATGAGGTGCCCTTTTATAAGGCAGGAGAGGGGCACCTTTGGAAAGTGTGGAAATATTATTTTATTATAAACTTAGCTTCGATTTCAAAAGGTCCGAAAATCATTAAAGATGAAGATACGATGACTCATGGTCGAAATAAAATTATCCAATCAGAATTGGACATGTTTTAGAAATTATTTTAATCATTATAATCTTATTTATTTTAATCATTTATTAATGAGGTAAATACTTCAACATTACTGTGTCATAAATAATTTAATTTATTTTGTGTCTAAAAATTATATAAAAAATATAATTATGTAGGAAATATTTTTAGATTTCCAATAAATATTTATAATATAAAATATAATTTATATAACAGCTTATAAAAATTATTTACTAAAAGATTTTTTTAATGTCCATTTTGTCTTTACATTAAATTAATTAATCCAAATTGTTATTGTCACTACCAAGTGGCTCAATGGGGTACCAAAATCGACCCAAGGATGCCCATGATCAGTTAATACTCATACAATAAGATTAGGAAAAGTGTCAAGATAATTTTGAATTATTATAATATTATTTTAACCTTGAATTACCCTATTTACCTTTAACTATAGTAAATAAAAAAAATTATCGTAGTTACTATTCATAATATCAAAATAATAAAAGTAACCTATTAACAAAATATGGACCCACTAATTCCAAATATGGAATCAATTTTTCAAATTTGAAAACACAGAATTTCCAGTAATTAATTTAAAATTAATCCCATTGTTAAGCAAATGAGTTTTAAATGTTAAAACATTGCCAAAGATTGAAATGTTTTTACCTATGAATTCAATGTAAATTTAATGCTAATTAAATACATTATATTAAATGGTAAAAATATATTCTATTTATACTTTAAAAACATTCAATATTATAATTTAACAATATAATGTATTGCGATGAAAAAAGATGTTTTTAATTAAAATATAGCATGTTTTTACTATTCATTAAAATATGAACGTTATCAGAATAATATGAAAAATTAATCCAAAGTAAATTTTTATATCCTGATTCTAAAGAAGAATTTTATTTTGTCAAATTGTACTTATAAACTTGTAAAAACTATATTTAATGTGGGTGCGCCATCAAAAGGCGGTAAAACTGCATTTTTTGAAAAATATTTATTTTATCCAAAACAACGGATTTTGTTTTCATACCTCATTATATAAAATTTATAAGATGAATAAAAATGTTATAAAATTCAAAATTCAGTTAATACTATTCATAACAGCTAATATTATAATATATCGTTGTTTACTGAAACTTGGTTATTGCGTACGACGGAAGCTATCGAGTAGGCCGCGGTTGCGTGTAAAGCAACACAAGCTAGAGTTATGTGTAGTGAATGATTCATTTGATGATTTATATAACATAAAAACAAAATATTTCTCATAAAAGTATCGGGTGTTACATTCTACCTCCCTTAAAATGAATTTCACCCTCAAAATTCGTCACTTTGTAACAAAAATATGATTATACCTCTCCCTCATCATATCCTCAAGTTCCCATGTAGCTTCTTCTAATTGGTGGTTCCTCCATAAAACTTTCACCAAGCGATTGGTCTTGTTCCGTAGGACATTTTCGCTACGATCTAGAATCTCTATAGGCTTTTCTTCATAAGAAAGATCTTGTTCCAGCGGTACAACTTCAGAGCTGAGTACATGTGAAGGATTAGGTATGTACTTTCTCAATAGTGATATATGGAACACATTGTGAACTTGAGAGAGATTCGGTGGAAGCGCCAATCGGTAAGCTACCTTCCCAACACAATCCAGAATTTCAAAAGGACCGATATATCTAGGGCTATACTTTCCCTTCTTTCCAAATCACATTACTATTTTCCAAGGAGATATCCGTAAGAACACTTTATCACCCACTTCAAACTCTAGGTCTTTTCTTTGATTGTCGGCATAACTTTGTTGTTGACTCTGAGCTGCTCTTATGTGTGGTTGAATAGATCTGACCTTTTCTACCATCTAATCAACAAGATCAGGTCATAATATCTTTCTTTCCCCTACTTTATCCCAGCAAGTTGGTGTCCTGCATTTATTTCTATAGAGAGCTTCATAAGGAGCCACCTGAATACTGGAGTGAAGGCTATTATTAAAGAAAATTCCACCAAAGGTAGGTGTTGATCCCAACCACCTTTGAAATCCATAGAGCAAGCTCTCAACATATCTTCTAGAGTTCTAATTGTCCTCTCAGACTGACCGTATGTCTGAGGATGATAAGCATTTCTGAAACTCAACTCTGTATCCAGAGTATGCTGAAGACTTCGCCAGATCTTTGAGGTAACCCTTGAATCCCGATCAGATATAATGGAAAGTGGTACTGCATGCAGTCTTACCAATTCTTTTATATATATCCTGGCAAGCTGATCAAGAGAAAAATCATCACTAATAGCAATGAAGTGTGCATACTTTGTAAGACGATCAACTATGACCCAGATAGCATTATTGCCTTTGGATGTTTTAGGAAGTCCAGTGACAAAGTCCATAGTATTGTTTTGACATTTCCATTTAGGTATGGGTAATGGTTGTAACATCAGTTTAGACTTCTCTCTCTCAGCTTTAACATGCTGGAAAACCAATCATCAATAGACATATTCAGCAACATCTCTTTTCATGCCATCCCACCAGAAATACTCTTTTAGGTCTCTATATATCTTCGTGCATGCAGGATGAATAGAGAATGAATAACTATGAGCCTCATCCAGCAGCACCTTCTTTAATTCTGGGATGAGAGGAACATAAACCCGATTCCTGAACATTATTATTCCATCACAATCGATGTTGAATTCAGGAACATTTCTCACGTTCTTTTGTAACTCGACATCTTCTTTCTGTGCCTTTTTAATCTTTACATGTATAGATGGTTGAACATTAATTTGAGAAAGATACTATTTTTCCCCTTCCATTATAGTTCCATGATCCATCCTTTGTAAATCCATAAATATTGGATCTTTTTTTATCCTCATCATGGATAAGCTAGCATGGTCTTTTCGACTTAATGCATCTGCCACCTTGTTTGCTTTCCCAGGGTGGTAATGAATTGAACAGTATTAATCCTTAATCATCTCCAACCATCTTCTTTGGCGCATATTTAGCTCCATTTATGTGAACATATACTTTAAACATTTATGATCAGTATAAATGTCACACCTTTCTCCATAAAGATAATGCCTCCAAATATTTAATGCAAAGATTACCGCAGCTAACACCAAATCATGAGTTGGGTAATTCTGCTCATGGATTTTCAACTTTCGTTAGGCATAAGCTATCACCATATCATTTTTCATAAGAACACACCCCAATCCATTCTTGGATGCATCACTGTAGATCACAAACCTTTCTCCACTACAAGGAAGTGTGAGAACAGGTGCACTGGATGACCTTCTTTTCAACTCCTTGAAATTCTCTTCACATTCCTCCATCCAAACAAACTTAACTCCTTTCCGAGTCAACATGGTGAGTGGATTAGATAATCGTGAAGAATCTTTCAGAAAACGTCGATAATATCCAGCCAAACCAAGAAAACTTCGGATCTCAGTTACTGTTGTTGGTCTCGACCATCTTTCAATAACCTCTATTTTTGCTGGATCCACAGATATCCCATCTTTTGAGATTATGCGACCCAAAAATGATACTTTTTGAAGCCAAAATTCACACTTGGTAATTTTGGCATAAAGCATCTCCTTTTTCAGGGTCTTTAATACAATTCTCAAGTGATCTTCATGTTCTTACTTGCTCTTTGAATAGACAAGAATATCATCTATAATGACTACCACAAACTAATCAAGATAGTCTCTGAAGACTCTATTCATCATATCCATGAAGTTGGCAGTGGCATTAGTAAGACCAAATGGCATCACTATAAATTCATAGTGTCCATACATTCTACGGAAATCTGTCTTTATTATATCCTCCCTTTTGACCCTTAATTGATGATACCTTGAATGTGGATCAATCTTGGAAAAATATTGAGCTTTCCATAGTTGGTCAAATAGGTCATCAATGCGTGGGAGAGGATATTTGTTCTTGATAGTGATCTTGTTAAGTTATCGATAATCAATGCAGAGTCTCATTGATCCATCTTTCTTCTTAACAAACAGAATTGGTGCTCCCCAAGGTGACGCACTAGGGCGTATGAATCCCTTATCAAGATTCTCTTGGAGTTGCTTCTTAAATTCCTGAAACTCAATTCGGGCCATTCTATAAGGATTATTTGAAATAGGCAAAGCACCCGGTACAAGTTCTATTGAAAACTCAACTTCACGATTTTTTGGAAGACCAGGCAATTCCTCCAGAAAGTCATCATCAAATTCCTGTACAATGGGCATATTATCAATAGTGAGTTTCTCTCCAACCATTTGAGATAAATAACCTTCATTTAGTGGAATCAAGACCCATAAGATAGAAGAAACTTCCACTAGAAGGTTATGTTCATCCTTGCATCGATAGACGATCATAGATTGATCTGGAATATGAAATGTGACTTCCCTTCGTTGGAAATTGATATGAGCTCCATATAAAGAAAGCTAATACATGCCAAGAATCATGTAAAATTCCACTATAGGAAGGTTCACTAGATTTTCTGGAAGCACTTTCCCAAAAACTTCAATCAGAGAAGAATTGTAAACTTTTGATGCGACTGTTGTGCCATTTGGAGTAGTCACAGCCAACTCAACATCTAAATGTTGAAGTAATACGGCGATACCCATAGAAAATTCTTCAGAAATAAAAGAGTGGGTGGATCCAGAATTAAATAAAACATTTTCTACTTTAGAGTGGATGGTAAGTGTACCTCTTACCACTTCGTTGTCGTACTCCACATCGCTGATAGTAATTGCATGTGAATTTACTTTGTCTTTGGCCTCAAGAGTTTGTTGATGTCAATCATCATCATCAACCCTTGGATTTGGGCATTGATTGGCATAATTCCCCATCTCCTTGAACTTGAATCATTGTAGTGTAGTAGGTTCATTCTATGTATCCCTTCCTTTGTTTGCATCATTAGACATCTTCTTCCCATTATTTCGATATTCAATTTCTCGATGACCTTCTTTTACACACTTATAACATTTTCTTGTCCCCTTAAGAAAATCTCCTCCTTGTTTCTTTCCACACTATGAGCATAAGGGAAAACTCATCTTCTTTTAATGTGGTCTTTAGGTTTTCCTTTGAATTCCATTTTCCTCTTCTTATCAAACCCATGTGACTGATGGGTTACACCATTATCCGTCTCAATCTTGAGAGCACATTGAATAATTTCCTCTTAGCTGTTGATGTCCCTTATGGCTAACGCCTTTCGAAGACTTGGTTTTATGCCACTAAAGAATCGATCGATCTAACTCACAGGTTGGATAATAATTTTGGAAGCGTACCTTGCAAGTCTTGTAAAATTGGTTTCGTAGGTACGAACAGATTCATCATCCTTTTGCTTCAGTTCAAGAAACTCCTTATCCATCTTTGTTCGAAGAATACGAGGGAAATACTTATTCAAAAATATGTTCTTGAACTCATCCCATTCCA
Source organism: Viscum album (assembly GCA_963277665.1). NCBI lineage: Eukaryota > Viridiplantae > Streptophyta > Magnoliopsida > Santalales > Viscaceae > Viscum > Viscum album. The sequence goes on along the minus strand of OY728130.1, from coordinate 2,042,121,195 downwards.
TGGACTCAATTTCATCCCTTTGCCTCACATTCTTAATAAGATTCCACCATTGATCAGCATCACCTTCCAAACGATACACTGCTAAGATGACTTTATCATGTTCAGAAGATTGAAGAACTGAAAATATCTTTCCAGTGTTACTGATCTATTGTTCACCCACTAATGGATTAGAAGACCCGCTAAATGAAGGTGGATGCAACCTCTTGAAGGATTAAACAGAATGTTGCTCCTTCCTTTTCTCATTTGGAATTCCTCCATGATTCATAGATTGAGGAAGTTTTGTGAGCTTGGCTACATGATTTTTATTTCCAGCTCCCATATCGTTTGGTTGCTCAGGGGGACAATCATTGAATTTTCCATCACATTTTGCATTAACACAGTTCATTCGGGTTCCATCCATTGAATAAAACCAAGAAGAATAGTGTGAGAAACACTAATTATGAAAAGAAAACCACATAATCAAGAACAATATTTTACACTTAAGGTCTTATCATAGGCTGTTCATGGAAATTTCTAAAACACTAAGATTTTGTTCTATACTTAGACATATCATTAGGTTTCTTACTAACGCTTTCACATCCTAATTTCCAATGGTTGACTATACCTTTCTCCTGATACCAACTATAGCGGTCTAGAATTACTTGTAGTGGACTATAATTGATACCTATCAAGGCACTCCATGGGCAGCTACACCCCCTGGGTGGGACACACCAACATCTCCAGTGGTAGCCATTTCCTCATGAATCCCTTGGGCGGAGAGCCATGATTCGTCCAATGCTCACATGTGAGAGTTCCCAAGGATCGGATACATTTCTACCTCCTTTTCCTCTGATACCAACTATAGCGACCCATACTTTATATAAATGGTTAATACATCAAAATAGAAGCATACTTATTACAACATATAACAAAACCATGAAAGGACCGTATAAGTATAGTGTCTTTAGAAACTGGGAAACATAAACAACTGGTTCATAAAGCATCTACACTATCTCCCATTTATTTCATCATATCTATAGTCCCATTTTGGCATATCTTACTTAATAACCTTCTTCCTGACCTGGGGAAAAAAATACAAAAGGGTGAGCTCAAATGCTCAGTAAGGGTAAACAAAAGAAATATAAATCACACCAAATTTTTCAGAACATAACATTTTGGAAATCTTACCCTGCAAAAGAGATCATAATTTTATAACATGGGATAAATCATGGTAGTGGAATGTAATCCCAATAATCATAAATTAAAACATGAAACTTTGTGGCATACACACATAATCATAGATAATCATTTCTTATTAGTCAAGACTCATAGCGAAGACTATCTTAGTGGACAATGTCCATTTCTGACCCGAGTTCACTACTCGTTTTAGTCCTATTTCACTGAACCAGTTTAACCTGCCGTTCCAGCCATGTCTATCTCATGAGATATAAAATATTTACCCAATGCATTGGAGGGAGATATAGGTACCACCCATCTTATAATGATACCATTCTTATGTGTGCCACAAAATCATAAACCATACATCATACCATTACCCATGTAATAAAAATGGGAATTTTAAACATCATGACATCATAAAAAAATTCATATAAGTTAAAAGAATTCATAAAACTATTTCCATCACAACATAATAAAATAAATGTAATAATAGGGATAGAAACAGAACCCTATATTATCTTAGATGGAAAATAATTTTGATAAAACACTTGAACTCCATTCTTGTGGAAAATATCCTTTCTACTTCAAAAACATTTATCTTTTCTTAACATGTCATATAATTTTAAACTAAAATAAGTTGATTAAAAATAAACATGAAAACTTGTAAAGTATGATTCTTGGAAATAATGTTTTGAAAATCCATTCATGCCATATAAGTTAAAAAACATTCTTCTCGTACTTTTGTTGGATAAGTCAAAAAGTACCTCCTACAAAAAACGACAAAAGATTCCTTTCATATCTTTTACTAAATACTCACCGAATGGTAAAATTGGATTTAATCAATTTTAGGTGGATGGAAATAATATTACATATTGAATAAATATGGATGTGGATAATAAAATAGACCCCATTAAATACCAAAGTGTAAACAATCTCAGATAAAATGAAACTGTGATATTTTCCCATACCTTTGGTCTGATTTGCTTCGTAACTGTCCGAACCTCCTGTATAATGATTTAAATATTGTCATTGACTTATTCCAGAATCATACTCATTGTTATGATATCATATATTTCCATATTCTTAGCTTCTTTATTAGTAATATTTCATTGCTACTTGTTATTCGGGTGTTTATTACTTCTTGTTTATATGCGTGTTTTGTCGAATAAATTCTTATTCTTCTATTTAGGTTATTGATACCTCATTTCCAGTGTGGTAATATTGTAATATATACCATATTCATTCATTAAATTCATTTATATAATCATTATGCAATGAATATCATGTAGAACGAGTCGCATCACATCGTGGAGACGGTATTCCGTACATACGCACGAGCGATGATATCGTTCCCATGATAGTGGGATTGTATTTTAGTGTATGTATACTATTTCAAAATCAATATCACTTTTCAATAATCAGATATAGTTATTAGTTAAACCATTATACCCATCCATGTATGGTGGTGGTGGAAAATAGATTACACCACGGCGTGGAGACGGTATTCCATACGTACGCACGCGTGGTGATTTCATTTTCCGTAGGATGGATAAGAGTTGAAATAGGGTTGTTTAATATTTATAATAACATATAATTATATGAGGGATACTGATTTTATTACCTCATAATGAAACAACTAAAGAAGAGGGAGTATAAGAAGAATGGAACTTGAAGAAACTGGTAGAAGGTATTACCTCTTTCTCGAAGTGCCTCCTTTAAACATTCTCTTAAGGCACTAGAGTTGGTCTTTTGAGAAGACCAGTACCTCTAGTAGGTTTCTAAGGAAGTGGGGAAGTGAAATGTTCAGGGTTTGGCTAAGCTTGAAGGCTCAAATTGGTGTGAGGAAGAGAGGGAGGATGTGCCCTTTTATAAGGGAGGAGAGGGGCACCTTTGGAAAGTGTGGAAGTATTATATTATTATAAACTTATCATCGGTTTCAAAAGGACCAAAAATCATTAAAGATGAAGCTAATATGACTCATGGTCGAAATAAAATCATCCAATCAGAAATGGACATGTTTTGGAAAATATTTTAATCATTATAATCGTATTTATTTAAATCATTTATTAATGAGGTAAATACTTCATCATTATTGTGTCATAAATAATTTAATTTATATGGTGTCTATAAATTATAAAAAAATATAATTATGTATTAAATCGTTTTATATTTCTAACAAATATTTATTGTCGAAAATATAATTTATATAACCGCCTATAAAAATTAATTACTAAAGTGTTTTTGTTAATGTCAATTGTGTCTTTACATTAAATTAATTAATCCAAATTTTCACTGTCACTACCATGTGGCTCAATGGGGTCCCCAAATCAACCCAAGGATTCCCATTGTTGGCCAATACATCATTAAGGATGTATTAATTATTCAATAATTTGGGTAGACTTATGAATTGTAATATATCGTATGAGGTGTTACAAGTGGACAATAACATGGGAAAATACCTTGGAAAATCCAATGGTGTTTCCAATACCACCGATGAGGTGTCCCTTGGCAATTTATGCCTTTCCCCCTCACTTCTCTTATAAATAACAAACCATTCCCTCATTAATTTAATTTATAAATCCTCCCAAATGTTATTCTGGTCTCTTTACCTCCCAAGTCGTCCTCCCATGGTTCCCTAAAGCCTTCCAAGGTCCCGACCTTCATGCTTTTGAAGTTACTCTTCAAGGTAAGGGATCCAACCTCTCTCTTTCTTTTCAAGTACCCTTTTTTATGTCATTTCATTTCAACCCCATGTTCTTATGTTGGGGTATGTTATTTTATATTTATATTAAATACCTTTACATGATCATATTATGAGAGATCCCCTCTTACTCTCATAATTTCGTTTTATGAATGTTTAAGTGGCGTCGTAGGATGCCTATTTTTTACGGGATTCTTCCACCCCTCTCATTATTCAAGTTTTATTTTCATGTCATTTATTTCATGTTCCTTTTATTATGTTGGGGTATGATCTTCTATATCTATAATACTGTCCTTTTTATGTTCATATTATGAGAGACCCTATTTCATCTCATCAATTCATTTTTTGATGTTTTAGGTCACACAGTTAGGCTGTGAATTTTCATAAGAGAAATATTATTTTGGTCTTCCTTTCAAGTTATTCATTTCATATGGTATATCATTAAAATATAATAAACATGTTATTAAATACTTTATATAATTCCCCCCTACTGTTTTATAGACCATTTATGATTGGGTGACCCATGTCCCCTCTCTTTTCAATGTTTTCTAAAACCCTGTAACATGGCCGTTATGCTGCAGAATTTTCGACTAAAAATGTCTTTCTCTTTTTCTCAAATTATTTTATTTTATTAAGTGAATACTAAAATATCTTTATTCTATAGGGGGTATTGACATATATATTAAAATGTTCTATTTTAATTCTGGGATTTAAATACATGACACCCGCTTTCCTTTTCTGTGGGTTTAAAGTGACATAAAGATCATGTCTTTAAAGTAGTTTTTAAAACGTTATGATTTTGAAATGAAACCCATTTATTTTATGCTATATGGGTTATTTGTTAAATTTTTGATGATTATATATGTGTCTCACATGATAATAAATAAAAATTAAGGGTGAGCTCTGATACATCTCTAATGCATTTGGTAAAGGCTTAATCTCTAAAGATGGCCATTTTAACAATACAATGCTGAATAAACTTGGTAATATTTAAATGAAACCTTGGGGATGGAACTTGATGATACAAAAATGATTGTCTATGTTAAATGTTTCAGCCACATCTTCAATTTATTAAACAAGTTATTTTTATTATGATATTCCTCATGATCTCTTTCTCATTCATTAAAATTATTTCTCATGACATTATTGATTTATCTCAAGTTCACATGTAAAATGTTTCTCTTGTATCCCATACTGGGCCTTATGCTCACCCTTTCATTTGATGTATTCTGTCAGGTTATTAGATGATGAAATGAACGTAGGATGAACAATTAAGAAGCTTTAAACGTGGTTTAGAAGAATGTTTTATGTTGTTCTCATGTTTTATGTTCCTGATTTCCAAGACACTAGACTTTAAAGATCCTCTGTTTGTAAAAAGTAATGAAATGTTACGTAATAAAAAATCGGGATTCTATAGTTGGTATCAAAGGATAGTTTAGTTATTTATGGAATTTTGGATATGAAAACCATAGGAAGAAACCTATAGAAAAGTTTAAATATAGTAAATTTTCTTGGTATTTTAGTGAGTATTGAGTAAGTGGTTTATCAAGAAAATACATCCCTGTCTGGATACGAGCAGGTAGAGGTGGATCTGGCACAAATGTACATAGGGTTAAAACCCAAAAACACCACTTTTAACTAGACTCGAACGTGAACTAGTTCACAATAATGGGCCTTGCTGCACTCTTCGTTACGACACTCCCGAGGGATATGATTGGTTTATACTATGCTTTTTATGAATCCTTATGCAGGAATTATTGAAAAATGTAATTTTTCTAAGAATGAAGTTTGAAGACATAAAATCATTTTTAGATAATAGATTCATAAATGATATAAGTTTCTCACAAAGTATCTCTTATTGTAGAAAATTTCCTCATCATCTAGGAATACGTTGACATATTTCCTGAGGAGTATCCCGAACCTTCTCCAGAAAGAGAGGTAGAGTTCTCCATTGAAATCATACCAAGATCTCATCTGATGTCAAATAACCCTATAGGATGGAAAATGTGGAGCTAGAGGAATTAAATAAACAACTCTGAGATCTTTTGGATAATGGGTTTATCCCACCAAGTGTGTGTCCTTGGGGAGCACCAGTTCTTTTTATGAAGAAGAAGGATGGATCGATGCAGCTATGCATTGATTATAATGAACTGAATGGGATCACAGTGGAAAAAAAATACTCTCTTACATGAATTGATGACTTATTTAACCAACTTCATGGGACTCAATTCCTCTCTAAGATTGATCATTGTTCTGGTTATCATCAAATTAGGATGAAGAATGATGATATTCCAAAAACTGCATTTAGATCAAGATATGGGAATTATGAGTTTGATGTTATGCCCTTCGGACTAATGCACCTGCTATTTTTATAGATCATGAATAAGTTGTTTTTGGAAACATATATCAAATGGATATCCTATGTTTATAAAAATGATTTGGTGATTAAATGATAAAGGTTATTTTGGATGTTGTTTTCTCTTTTGGAGTACTATATGCCTAAGATACTATAGGATTTAAATTGAGAAGGAATGGTTGAATTTTTTTTGTAGGAATTTATGTATTTATTGTGGACATATGGTGATTTGGGTTATTTCAGGAAAATGATGAACCTAACATAGAGAATATATGAATAGGTTAATTACACTTCATTATGAGACTTTAATTGTAGTCGATGTTATTTGGAGATAAATGTTATAAATTTTTTGGGGGAGACTATGTGATTACATCCTTCTGAGTTTTGGGTTCCAATCTTAGTTTATATTATTCTGAATTATTTTTAGGATGATTGTGTATTGAATGGTCTTTCTAGGACATTGGGTAATTTTTTTGAATTTTAGATACTAACCGTCATATTTATTTTTATAAAGGATTATCCTTTCTGGGGATTATATGAACTCGTTCTAACCTTTTTATTTTTATTTGATGACTAAAGACAGGGAAAAATATAGTTATTATTTTGTGGAGTATGTGATATTCTAGAAGATGATTCTTGTTATTTTGATGAGACCAAGTCTTTTTGAATACTCATTGATTAGAGAAAAGATTAGTCTTGGTTGAAACATATTAAGGGATGAGAATATACTTGAAGGTAAATGTATTTCCTTATTTTTTTAATCTAGGTAGAAAATGAATTCCTCAAAATTATGAAAAGGAATGTAAAAAAAATACGTTGTTTTTTTTATGATTCCTACTGGGTAATCAAAGACCGTTTAACACATATTATGTTTTTGATCTTCTTCTGGTTAATTTTCTCCTAATCATGTTTTCTATCACTCTCCATCATAACTTGACCCTTTGTTTTCTCCTCCATATTCATGTTTTCCTACATGGAATCATATTATGGGTTAACTCAGGTGACCATTATACTTCCCTTTCATTCTTTTAATGTAATTATTTTACTAACTCTTTTCCGATGTGGGAGTTTCAACAAAACATCCAAGCCCAATTTTAAAATTGCGAGGACACAATTTCTTAAGTGGGGAAGATTGTAACGACCTGAAATTTTGAATAAATTTTGTTTCCTAAAATTATATGTTATTTTATTATATACTCAAATAAACTATTTCCTTTAATAAAATGAGTATATTTTAAATAAGACCGTTGAAAAATAAATGATACAATTATTTTCTATAAATACAAGTGATATTTATTAATTAATATAGAAAGAATATTCTATGGCCCCATCTAGTAGTCTCGATTTGATTGAAGCCCATCACGCAGAATATGGGAAGGAGGTAGCACATTTGGGCTTTTCTTTAGACCAAACCCAAGACAAACATCATTGTGTGAAGTTGGAATGGAATCACCTTTGTGAGAAGTTCAAGCTTATAGAAATAACTACTTGGGAAAGGTTGGCCAAGCCACCCCAAGATTCTATCACCCTATCAAATCTTACGATTAGGTCCTATGCTGGTGTTATAAGGGGTTATGTAAAGAGACCATAACTGCCTTTTGTAATCTTTTGATTTAAATAAAAATTTTGATTTCTTGTTATGATGAAGTTTGTGAATATTCAAATGTCTGGATAAATATCGTATGCATATTATTGATAAATTTTAGAAAATTATCTTTTAAAAATATATATGTAAACCTTAAATAATTAAATATGTTTAATGATTTTCAAAAAATGGTCTTCTATAGTTGATTTCAATATGAAATTTAGAGTCTAATAAGATCAAATTAATTTTTGATGAATAGTAAAATATGAATAGTGACTTTATGCTTAGGATTTTTAATGTGACCAAATGGATTAGTAATCTCACTTAAAGAAATTATTAATATAATTTAGGAACCTTGATTAAGTAATATGATTCAATAAAATAGGTAAATAATTATTTGGGAAATTATTGGTCAAGTATTAGTTTTTTCGAGTGAATAGTGTTTTTATTTAAAAATTAAATTAAAAATTTTTAGAAAATTATTTTCATGTTATGGAGTTCATTTTTGAAATCAGAGCATTGATATTTGGTTAAGGTGATATTTTGAGTTTTTTTGAGAAAGTTGATTTTTCAGTAAATAGTGAAAATACAGTTTTTGAGTTTCTGGTGTTTAATGACATCATTATGGATGTATTAATTATTTAATAATTCTGGATGACTTATGAATAGTATGTTATGGTATGAGGTGTACCGTGTGGCCAATACCATGGGAAAATAACTTGGTCAAGCCCATGGTTTTTCCAATACCACCGATGAGGTGTCCCTTGGCAATTAATGCCTTGTCCCCTCACTTCTCCTATAAATACCAAGCCTTTCCCTCATTAATATCATTTAGAAATCCTCCCCAAAGAATTTATGGTCTCTTTAACTCCGAATAAGTTCTCCCAAGGTTCCCTGAAGCCTCAAAAGGTCCCAACATTCAAGATTTTGATGTTACTCTTCAAGGTAAGGGATCCTACCTCTCTCATTCTATTCAAGTACCTTTTTGCATGTCATTTCATTTAAGCCCCATGTTCATATATTGAGGGATGTAATTTTAAATTTCTAATAATTCCTTTAACATGATCATATGATGATAGATCCCATCTAACTCTCATAATTTTTTTTTATGAATGTTTAAGTGGCACCGTTAGGCTGCCGAATTTTTGTAAGGGATTGTTCCACCCTTCTCATTTTTCATGTTCTATTTTCATTTCATTTCATTCAAGTTCCGTTTCATATGTTGGGGTATGATATTCTATATCTATAATACGCTTATATTTATGTTAATATGATGAGAGACCCTACTTAAACTCATCAAATAATTTTTATAAGTTTCAAGTAATGCCGTTAGGCTGCCGAATATTCATAAGAGAAATCTTATTTTTTTATTCCTTTCATGTTTTTAATTTCATATGGTATATCATTCAAATTTTCTTACCATGTTACTAAATCCTATATATTTGGCAGCCCTAATATTTAATGGATAATTTTTGAGTGGGTTACCCATGTCCCCTCTCTTTTCAATGTTTTCTAAAACCCTATAACATAGTCGTTATGCTGCAGAATTTTTGACTCAAAATGTCATTCTAGTTTACTTAAATTCTTTTATTTTGTTAAGTGAATACTCAAATATCTTTCTTCTACATGGGTATTCACATATATATCAAAATTTTATATTTTAATTATCGGATTTACATACATGAAACCCGCTTTTCTTTTCCATGGGTTTAATGTGACATAAAGATCATGTCTTTAAAGCAGTTTTTAAAACATTATGATTATGAAATGAAACCCATTTCATTTATGCTATATGGGTTATTTATGAAATTTTTTATGATGATATATGTGGATCACATGATAATAATGGAAAATTAAGGGTTCACTATGATAGCGCTATAATTCATTGGGTAAAGACTTAATCTCTAGAGATGACCATTTTAACGATACATTGGTGAATAAACTTGGTAATTTTTTAATGACACCTTGGGGATGGAACTTGGTGATATAGAAATGATTGTCTATGTTAAATGTTGTATCAACATATTCATGTTATAAAACACGTTATTATTATTATGCTATTACTCATGATCTCTTTCTCATGCTTTAAAGTTATTTTTTATGACATTGTTGATGTATTCAAGTCCACATGTAAAATGTTTCTCTTGTTTCCCTTACTGGGCCTTCTGCTCACCCTTTCCAATGATGTATGCTCCCAGGCTATGAGATGATGTAATTAACTTAGTATAAAAAATGGATAATCCTTAGATGTGGTTTAGAAGGATGTTTTATGTTTTTCTCAGGTTTTATGTTCCAAATTTTCAAGACACTAGTCTTTAAAGAGCCTTTGTTTGTAAAAAGAAATGAAATGTTATGTAATAAAAATGAATGATGATATAATTATGATATTTAAAATTACATTTTTATCTTATTTTATAGAATTTTATTTCTATTTTTTTGTCTCATTAATGTGTTGTATACAGTTTTATTGTTCGTATATATCCTCTAGTTTCATATGTTTATTTTTTATTCATTGGAGAAATGTGTGTTTTAGGATGATACTTTCCAAGGCCTCTAATATTGTGTGATATTATAAATCAATGTCTCCACCAACCTCTAACCTTTTTGGGGGTCTAATATTTGTGAAACACTAAGCTTACCCCTAACCCTTGAATAACATTGTTGGGTAGGAAAGGGATAATGTGATATCACGCCACGTTTGTATAGGGGAAACAATCTTGAGCTAGTATTAAATTAAGAATTAGTTTTGAAACATATTTAAATAATGTTAATGTGTTATTAGGAACAATTATATGACATGGGAGACCATATAATAGTAGTGACTAATATATCATTTCATCAGGACTCTTATAACCCATTAGACAACATGAATCTATAAAACATAATTTAAAGGTACATGTATATTTGTACATTCATCATATCTTGGATTATTATATTCATAAATTTTCTTCTAATGTAATCATATAATGAACCATCATGGGAAGACAAAACATGTGACCAACACCATTCTTCTATAAGGGGTAAGGTGAATTTCCAACTAACCCTTATTTATGTCATGAAACATGGTGTCAAAAGAGAAAGAATGCTAATGATTTCACCCTCAATAAAAAATAGAATAAAAATTAATCCAACATGGAACCTTGAAAAAAGACTCATTATATTGGATGTCCATGATAAAAATAAATAATCTTATTTAAAAATCAAAAACTAATCCTAGAATGATAATGCTTAAAAATATGAAGATATTTTCTAAAAAAAATTCTTTCCAAATAAGGAAATCAATTATTTTTAAACATAAATTATTAAAACAATGAAGATGAAAAGTAAAAGAAACATGTCAGAGGCCAGAGTTGTTGATACATGACATGAACCAAATTGATCAGACAAAATTGAGAGGAAATACCTTCTATGAACATGTGTTTCCAAAGTAACCACCATGAACCAAACATCACTCAAATAAAAATGGGGAGTTATAACTATATAAACTTCTACCTAAAACCTATAACCCAAAAAACATGAAGACTAAATACTCACAAATTTGGGGATGCAATGATTGAGCTAATCGGTATTAAGAAACAAATAAGTGTCTATTAAATACATATTTTTAAATAATTTATGGAAAATAGTATGAATGTAAATGAAAGTAGGTTATCTATTTGTATATAAAAAATACAAATATATATACTATACATTATATAATTTCTTAAAACAAACCACTAACAATATCTATCTCAAAGAGAATATTCCCAATTAATGTAACTTTAAAATAAATCCACCACTATTAAAATAATTCCTTTACTAAATTACCATGATATATTAACCCCTTTCAATTTAAACTCCAATTTTCAATATAAATGGTCTCATTGTATTAAATAAATTTCAAATAATAATTTCATAATGTTCTTATTTTAAAAAATATTTCTTTTAAAATTTTAAGACTCAAAAAAGACAACTGCACATGTCGAATGTAACAATATAGAAAATGGATATAAATAATTAAATTAGAATCCCCAGAATGACATAAAATAATGAAAATAAATGGAATGTAAAAAACTAGTCAACACCATCACTAATGTATAAGAATTTTCAATACATTGAAGAACACTCCATACAAGTAATAAATAATTCACATTACAATAACCAATAATGATGAATAAAATAGACATATATCATGAGTTAATAACATAGGGACTAAGAGAACACAACTAGATGTGCACATGTGAAACCAACTGCCATCTGGTAAATAGTGACATATCATGTCCCACAAATCAATCTCAACTAGTTTTATTAGAGACAACACACCATTTAAACAATAACATTCAACAAGGGGATATCAACAAGTCTAATACTTTTATCTAGAATAGAAAATATCCCATAAATCCCCTTAACTTAGCCCATTGTAACTCATTTTTTAGAGAATTGAACCAAACACAATAAATTCCACAACAATCACATGATAAATGAAAATCCTAATGGAAATACAACTTGATAACCAAATATATGCCACCTCTAACTCACCCCATCAATAAAGATACCATAACCAAACTATATAAAAATGAATATCATATCATATAACTATATGACATGAACATTAGAATAAATAAAATATGATAAGGAGATTATATTAGTGTATATAAAATCAATTAATTAAACAATATCACACAAGGTTCCCACCATGATTTATCATTTAACATAGGAATAAAATACTTCTGAAATAAAATTTAGTAACCATTCAAAACATAAATAAATTCCATTTGAATCAATATATAACACCTAAACATAACCATGGTTATACATTTGGAAATACTCATTCAAAATAACAATTAAATATAATTTAAATTCGCTAAATCAAAAAACTAATACGTAAACATCAACGTGCCCAGAAAAGGAACCATCCAAGGAAATCATTTAAAGATGAAAGAAAGACTAATTTTTAAATTCCATGATCACTGTTAATATATGAACACCGATGATTAAAAAGATTCTTACATCATGAAAACCAATATGATTTCCTAATATAAAACATCAATTGATTTTAGTTAGACACACCTAATGCATAAAACACTATTTGGAAAATGGTATTATTGAACTAGTTAAATAATATATTTTTTAAAAGGGTAAAACCATCACAATATATATAACATTGGATAAAAAAAATTGAGCAATCATATAAATCAAAATGCCTTCCAAAAATAACTTTTTATGCATCATGAAAAAATGAACTGTTTGGTTGAATGAATCTAAATGGAAGAGCTACCTCAATAAAAGGAATCATGCAATCACCTATATAAAACTCTATAATATTCTTCTTAATATGGAAAAACCCTTTTAGAAACAAATTTACCTTATTTTCCAACAACCACAAACATGATAATTATATGAAAATGTCCGGTATTTCTAGGGAAGAATAAAAAAACGTGAGAAATTTATGTATTATTCAATGATGAGATATTAAATTCTGATTTCAATAGAAAAATTCCAAGAAAACACTCTAAATATACATTATAAGTGATTTGAAGAGAAATAGAGTCACATGATAGGTACCATGAATAATTTATTCAGAATGGATAAGATTGTGTAATAATCCTCAATTAAAATGAACTCAAATGTCAAAAAAAAATTCACACACATGAGCTAGTTGCAATGGTGTCTCACGTGATTTACCAAACCATGAGTAGACCACATGATTATCATTTCCCAAAAGACCCATATTTCATGGTTTCCAAATAATAGTTTCCCAAAAAATGTGTTTAACCATGATTCCCATAAAAATACTAAAAATTTCAAGCATAGGATTCCCCAATAACAAGGAAGGAATTAACCATATAAACACAAACAAGAATGTGACATTTCATGGGGTCACAATTATCATCCCATGGTCACCTTTGTTCCCTAGACATTTGTCACCTATAAAGATATTAATATCATAATTCAAGGAAATTGTCCTTTTACATGTATTGAAAAATAATTATCTAACCAAAGGTTGACTTCCAACTCATAACCCAAAAATTAAAGACTCAAAATACCCACTCCTTGAAAAACATGATAACAACTTGAAATTTACCAACCATCAAAACAATATGAAACAAATAAGTAGAATCCTAAAAAATTTATCCATTGAGATTAAAATGTTTATGGTCTATAGTAAACTATGAAAATAAAAAAATTAACATAAAAAAATTAAAAATTTCTTTCTATGTACTGATTCAAACAAAACGAAATGAAAACACAAACACCTTTTAAACATCCATGGAAATATGATCTATATGAACTGAAATGTCTCAACTTGAATCATCGGAAAGAAAATACCGTATAATAATTTAAAAAACCAAATCATGACTTAGGTATCCCCACCATTTATATATAATCCAAAAAACTTAACAGAATATATAGCCACACCAATATATATATATATATAGATTTTCATTTAATAAGAATTATGCACATGTATTAATTTATAATCTTTAAACACGAAAAAGAGAAAAAATAATTGACATAAGATTATTGAGATAATTAATTATAAAAATACGAGAAACACCCAAAAAATTATCATAAATAAATAAAGAATTACACAGTTCTCACATTGGGTATCAGAACAAAATAATGTGAACCTTGTAGACAATAACATGGAACACTACCTCTCAGTGATCTCGAAATAAAACGTCATATTTATAGATCCAATGGTATACAAAGAAACTAGCATAATAACCTCAGTACCATTTCCCAAACCCAATTAATTCTAATGACACCCATCAATCCATCCTCATACCATTGATCTCTCCATAAAAACATTTATAACTATCATAAAATGAAATTAAACATACAAAAAAATTAGTGGTCATAAAAAAGGATCAATAACATCTCTTGAAAGATATATTATCAATTATTAAAAAAAATATAGGAGCTGTTCAAAAGGATATAATGATTCCTAATAAATAAGATATATAAAATATCACTCCCAATACCACAAAACATCTTATGACTATTCCATTGAAGAAAAACCAAAAAAAAATTCTCAGATCAATAATTGGTATGATGCTTTATCTCTTGATGTTAAAGCATCATTCAAAACCATCGAATGTGGTTGGGATTGACCCATAGATGAATTGAAATTATATTTTTCAAAGGAGGGGGTATAATGGGATTGTAATTCCAATAGTATAATCACAAAACCAGCATCCAATTTTACAAAATATGATCACCTCTTTAAACACCCTATAGTGTCAAACGCTTGACTCTCATTGGTTTCCCTGCTAAAAATCCTTAACGATGATGAAATTATACAACATATACACAATGATGGATAGGAAAAACTGAAACCCAATGATGTAGGATATAAATGATGCATTTGTAAATGAAGAAAGATATCAAAGAATCATTAGTATCCAATTGTGGAGAGAGATGTGAAATTCTATTGAATGGATCAAAATTGTATTTCATTGAATTATCTCTTATATAAAAATTTAGGAATTCCATCACCATTAAAATTATTATATTCTCTATATAAAACAACATAATGAAGTTTCCTTCATAACACCCCTATTATTGAATCAAAATGGTGTGCATGTATAGTGTGTTTCAACTTATAAAATCCCAATCATTTGAACAAAAGTGTGTTGTGCCACACCACAAATATTTTAACAGTTCGAAATAAATAATTGATCTATTCAACATTTTCTTACCACAAGATCACTTCCTAGAATAAATTGTTTACCCTAAATAATAGAATACACCAATTTAGAGACATATTTTCATTATCTACATGATGAGAAGAACATGGGCCAGTCACTTCATTAAAAGTGTGGGCAGAGTTAGAGATTAGGAAGACCATAGAAGGATCACTGTAATAACTACCTGTAGGAGTCTTTCCTTATCATTCCAATTAATTTCTAGCATCAAATTCTAAAACATCACCAAAAAAATAAATTTAATGAAACTGTTCCATTTTAACATCAATGGATGTGAATGCACATATCATAAAATGGTACACCACGAGAACCATTTATCAAATTATTTAAAAATAATATGATAAAGTTTTATTTATATTTCAAAACACTAAAATTTTGATTTCTAAATCCATATTAAAGTTCCTTTTAAAATATCTGATAATTTTTGAAATGACCTAGAAAAAAACAAATTTCATGAAATTGATCCTTTCCCCTTTAACTACACATAAATAAATGATTTACTCTCATATAAGGTTGTTCCATTTTTGTGAATTGAAATAGGCTAATGATATTTATATAATTCCAACACTCATAAATACCATTATATTTTTTCCTTGAAAACCATTAAATCACCAAAGAATAACTTGTAAAAGTGTCAAAAATCATTTCACAAATGCAGTAGAATAAATCATTACATAGTTTTCAAAACAACATAATTATCAGAGAAGAAAAAGTTATATTAAAATTTTGTCAAATGAAATTTCAAACCCCAATAGATTCACTTGATTCCTCTCCATAGGCATCATCTAATACAATTGGTCATAAATTCTTCAATAAGGGGAATTAAATCCAAACATTCTCTACAATTCATGGTTTTTCTGCCCGGTTTGTTATATTAGGAATAGACCAAGAATGATCCATTAAGAATGGTCTATAAATATCCACAAGATGTATTAATTTTTGGATAAAATTGATATTTTACAGCGAACAAATATATTTTCCCTATTCTTACACAAAAAATAATATTTTCCCAATTTATCTATTAGTTTTTTTCAATAACACAATGTTTTAATAAAAAAGGAATAATATTTCAAAATAAACTACCAAAAAACTTAAATAAAAATAAAAATTTCTAACCACCCTAGAAAATTAATGGAATATAACAAGGAAAATCTAGAAATTTAGTCCATTATACCCAACCCCCATGATTTAGTGGTCATTAATCTTATCTACAACTAAACTGAAAATAAAAATGTCATCAGATACAATTTAGTAACAAACTAGACCGTTCTGAGCGAACACACTATTGATTCCATTATGACAAGATAATTTCATTTTCATAAGGACGAGGAACATTTATTGTTTCACTAGATATGTTTATTCATTTTTTGAGAATCTTTTCGGACTTTATGGTTTCTTTATAGAATTATAATTTTTAATTTGTATTGATTTTAGAAATCTTTGAAATTAAATTACTTAATGCATCATTAGATTCTCATGAGATTCATAACATTAGGATTTATAGTTGTAATCATTGGGGATTCCCTACATTTTCAAGATTTATATTTATATTAAATATCTGTATTATCTATTATTGAATTCTTCTAGAAAACACTAACATTCATGGGGGGTTGAGATGAATTACTATACATTCATTCATGTTTTTGGTATTTATGGTTTCTTATTTGATATGTTTGTAGTTTCCCATGCCTATGAATTTTTCAAACTTTTGTTGTTCCTATGGAGATGACACATGACACATAGATTGTAACACCCCCAGATTTTATGAAAAATATTCTTTTCAATTTCATTAATGTCTTGTGTTGTACGCTACACCAAAAGAAGCTTGCACAACACGCATCCTTGACTTGCCTTCCATTACACGCAATCACGACCTTCCTCAATAGCGTGTGTAGTATGCAATACCGAGTATCACTAAACAACGATATGCTATTAAAATATTATTAAAACTAGCCGTTATGAATAGTAATAACCACTTTTTAAAATTTTTAAAATTTTATTTTCAAAATGGACTTCATTTCTGGATTCGGAATATCGAAATTAGCTTAGGGTGAAATTTTGGTACTTTTCGGATAACTTTCATTTTCTGATGAATAGTGAAAATTACTAAATTTTAATTTAAAACAACCTTTTTAATCAAAATAATTAATAGTGATAAATTATTAATTTGAATGGTTTTAAAGTATATTTAGAATATATTTTTACAATTTAATACAATGTTGGTCATTGGATGTAATTTCACATTTAAACCAGACATAAACAAATGTCAATCTTTTGATAGTTATTATCTCTTAAGAACACGCTATTTGTTTTGACGACGGGAATTAATTTTTAAATTAATTAATGCAACTGATATGTTTTGAATTTGATAAAATAGACATCATTTTTGAATTCATAATATCAAATATAGCTTAGGCCTAATTTTTTGTATTTTTCTAGAAACTTTCATTTTTTGATGAATAGTGAAACTACTAAGTGGTAGTTAAAAAAACCTGATTTTTTCATAAAACATAATTTTACCACTTCTGTGAGTGGAATTTCAAAATTCCTAGAGACATGGTTGATATCAGTAAGTAAAATGTGGTTCAATGAGATGAAAGTAATTTTTGGTGAATAGTAATTTTTTACTTTTTTTTACCACGGATAAAAGTAAATAGGGTAATTAAGGGTAAAAATGATATTATTATTACCCTAAAACATGACCTAATCCTATTGTATAAGTTTAATTCGACCAAAAACAACCTTAGGAATAAAATATGACCATTTAGGCCCACTTGGATTAGATTAGGACATTTAGTATTATTTAATTCAAAGAAGAGTTAAAAGAGTTAAAATCAATGTTTATTTACTACAACATTTCTAATATAGAGTTATACATAAGATAAATTCGATTATAAACATTAATTAGAAATATAATATAATTTAATACATAATTATATTTAATTTATAATTTTTAGACATTAAATAAATTAATTTATTTATGACACAATGATGATGTAGTAATTACCATAATAGTGAAAAATTAGAATAATTGATATTATAAATACACAAATAAATATAATTTGAGAATTTTTATAAATTCCACTAATTTTATAGGTTAATATGACATCTTAGTATTGATTTAATTAACTTTTTTCGAACTAATCATTCTGTTATGATTTTCACAAAAATCAATTACTAGATAGTGTCAAAATTGACATAAAATAGTTTTTAAACAAATATTATATTAGTAATTGTTATTTTATTCCTAAAAATATAAGGTTAGGCCAAATGACTTATATAAGGTTATATATATTAATAATAAACAACTTTTGGTTCGTTTGGCTGCTTATAGTAAGTTTATTAACCTTATAGTATAAGAACACAAGAAGACACGGTAAAAGTAAAATTATTTTACTTAATGTTAAATCTAAATGATAAGGTTAAAATAGGAACCTAAACTTGTCTAAATTATATTGGATGAGAGTATTTCTACCCATCCATACCTTAGATTCAAAATAAATCAATTTTGAGTTATTTAAAACAGAATTTGCGTTTATAATAAAATAATATTTTTAGTTATTCCAAAGGTGCCCCTCTCCTCCCTTATAAAAGGGCACCTCCTCCCTCTCTTCCTCACACCACTTTGAGAATTCATGCTCGGCCAAACCCTGTCAAATTCCATTATCCACTTCCATAGAAACATCCTAGAGGTTCTGGTCTTCCTCAAAGACCAATTTTAGTCCCCTAAAAGGAGATCTCAAAGAGGCGCTTCAAAGAAGAGGAGGTTCGGACCTAAGGTAAGGGAAATATCACAATGTCATTTTTATCTGAGATTGTTTATACTTAAGTATTTACTCGGGTGTATTCTATCATCCAAATCCATGTTTCCTCAATATTTAATATTTTTTCCATCCACCGAAAATTTTTTAAATCCAATTTTACCATTCAGTGAGTTTTTAGTAAAAGATATGAAAGGAATCTTTTTTCGTTTTTCGTATGAGGTACTTTTTGACTTTTCCGACAAAAATACGAGAAGAATATTTTTTTAACTTATACGAAATGAATAAATTTTTAAAACATTATTTCCAAGAAGATTTCTTTACAAGTTTTCAAGTTTATTATTAATCAACTTCTTTTAGTTTATAGTTTTACGACATGTTAAGAAAGGAAAAGTGTTTTTGAAGCAGAAAGGATATTTTCCTCAAGAATGGAGTTCAAGTGTTTTATCAAAATTATTTTCCATCTATGATAATAAAGGGTTATGTTTTTATCCCTATTATTACATTAATTTGATTATGTTGTGATGGAATTATATTTTTATAAATTCCTTTATCTTATATGAATTGTTTTATGATGTCACGATGTTTAAGATTCCCATTTTTATTACATGGGTTATGCTATGATGTATGGTTTTATGATTTTGTGGAACACATAATAATGGTATCATTATGTGATGGGTGGGACCTATATATCCCTCTAATGCATTGGGTAAAGATTTTATATCTCATGATATAGACATGGCTGAAACGGTAGGTTAAACCGGTTCAGTGAAACAGGACTGAAACGGGGAGTGAACTCGGTTCAGAAATGGACTTTGTCCACTAAGATATTCTTGGCAATGAGTCCTGACTAATAAGAAATGATTCTATATGATTATGTGTGTATGCCACAAAGTTTCATGTTTTAAGTTATGATTTTTGGGATTACATTTCACTACTATGATTTATCCCATGTTATGATATTATGATCTCTTTTGTAGGTTAAGATTTCCAAAAGTTATGTTCATATGTATATGATGTGATTTATATTTCATTTGTTTACCCTTACTGAGCATTTGAGCTCACCCTTTATATATTATTTTCCCCAAGATATAAAGAATGGTTTTAGATAAAAAAAATTGGAAGATATTTATGGGAGTTGTTGAAGATCTTTCACCACGATTATAAGATTATATTCCGAGTTTCCAAAGACACTAAACTATTACGGTCCTTGTGTGTGTGTTTTTTTATGTACTAAGTATTCCGAAAATTTAATGTAATGTCCATGTATGTCAGGCTTTGGGTCTCTACAGTTGGTATCAGCGGGAAGGTTTAGTCAACCTTTGGAAACTAGGATGCGAGAACTTTAGTGAGATCCCTAGAGATATTTCTAAGGTATGTATAGGGATGTCCCTATGGATAAGTATACATATAGGATATAGTCCTAGAACTATGGTAACGATATTATATTTAACCAAAGATGTTAGATATTTAAGTACTATCCCTTTATTATGATTTGTACCTCTCACACTATTCTTTTTGGGTTTTAGACAATGGCTGGAACCCAAAAAAACCGTATTGATCAATGTAATGGACAATGCAATGATTTTCCTCCTGAACAAACAAATGTTATGGGAGATGTATTGAAAAATCATATTTCTATACTTAAACAATCTATTAATCATTCTGGTCTTCCAAATGAACAATGAAGGGAACAATATTCTATTGAGTCCTTTATGAGGCAACGTCCAACTTCTTTCAGTGGGTCTTCTGATCCACTTGTTGCTGAACAATGGGTCAGTACTACTGAAAAGATATTTTCAGTTCTTCAATGGTCTAAACATGATAAAGTCATCTTAGCAGTGTATCGTTTGGAAGGTGATGCTTATCAATGGTGGAATCTTATCAAGAATACGAGGCCAAGATATGAAATTGAGTCCATGGAATGGGACAAGTTCAAGAACTTATTTTTTAATAAGTACTTCCCTCGTATTCTTTGAACAAAGATGGAGAAGGAGTTTCTTGAACTAAAGCAAAAGGATGATGAATCTGTTGGTATATACGATGCGAATTTTACAAGGCTTGCAAGGTATGCATATGGATTTATCATCCAACCTGAAAGTAATGTTGATCGATTCTTCAGTGGCATTAAACCAAATATTATAAGGGAATTGGCTATTAGAGACTTCAGTAGCTATGAAGAAATTGTGCGTTGTGCTATCAAGGTAGAAATGGAAGTTGGTGTTACTTATACATCTCATAGTTTTGACAAGAAACGAAAGATGGAGTTCAAGGAGAAATCTCAGAATATTGGTGAAAAGAAGATGAATGTTTCCTTATGCTCAAAGTGTGGAAAGAAGCATGGTGTAGATTGTCTTAAAAGGACTAGAAAATGTTTTATGTGTGGAAAATAAGGTCATCGAGAAGCTGAGTTTCGAAGTAATGGAAAAAGGGTTTCTAATGATGTGAATAATGAAATGACTGCAGATAATGCACCACCAACACTTCAATGCTTCAAGTGAAAGGAAATGGGGAATTATGCTAATAAATTCCCTAATCCAAGGGTTAGTGTTGATCAACATGAGCAACCACTTAAGGCAAAGGACAAAGGGAATTCACATGTGATCACTATTGGCGATGTTGAATATGACAACGATGTGGTGGAATGATTAAGTGTTTATGTAATGGGATTCCAAAATAATGTTGTATATAGTATCGTGGAATATTGGAATATTTATGTATTGGTCTATTGTGGTTTTCAATGGTACCGGTAACCATAGAATGTGATTGAGATATTTTTGGGAAAAAAGATAATATCTGCATAATGAAAGGAAAACGAGAAAATGAAATGTTCGACCGTATTGATGAGCCCATGACTGATATTAGGAGAAGGTTATATCATGGTTTGAGTATATAGAATTTTTTGATTTTGGTATGTGGAAAGAGTTAACTTTTGAATGCATTCATGTTTTCACTATGGTTCAATTAATGGGTATTCATTATTCAAGAGAATACATGATTAAGGTATTCCCACGTTTGTAATTTGACCAACAAGATATATCTTATGATATATGGGTGATAAATGATGGCATTCACGTGATTGTTATGTGACATATCAAGTAATCATTTTCTTTATACTATGAGCTTGGACCGAAGTATTTTAGATAATCCAAAAGATTTGAATTGATTATGTTGGACATAAGTTAGGATATAACGTTTTTCGATATTATTGATGGGATGTTATAGTAATATAGCTTTAGAAAAAGGACAACATGTAGGACAGGAGACATCCCATCGCGTCGGACAAGGCTGTGGGAATCGAACCCACAATCGACGTGCGACTGGCCTTTATCGCTTACCACTGGACTACAGGAAGTCCCTGGTTAGTAGATCTAGTTTTATTTTATTACGAGTTATGATATATGAAGTATAAGTTCATTTCTTGAATCGTATACGATTAACCTCAACATAGATGGACTTATGTATATTTGATAACTTTTGCTAACCTTTTGTTTGAAACATATGGATTGACCCATCATTCTATCAAACGATCTATTAACACTTCATGAATAAAAAATTCAAATTCATTTCTTTAAGATATGAAGTGTAAATTGTTCAAAGCACGAACAATAGTGAAATTGTACTAAAATCATGTAAGTATTTCTTTTAATTCACCAACTATAGGGAAATGATCTTGAAAACCAAAAATGTTGTCCTAGTGCCCGTATATCTAATGAATCAGATGGTACCTTAGATCATTGAAAATATATGGCTTTGTGATTGTTGGATATTTCATAACCATGTTCTCTACCAATCTCCATCAGAACTTGATGGTTAGATTTTTCTTCTATATCCATATTTTCACCTGTATTCTCCTACGTGGAAACCCAGTGATGAGTTAATTTGGGTAACTGTTACATTTCATACTTTAGTTTTTAAAGCCATGTTTGGGTATTCCTTTTTACGATGTGGGTTTCTATTAAAGAAACGTTTGAGTAGTAAACCATTTATAACCCCGATGAATTTCGAGGGAGAAATTCATTTTAAGGGGGGTAGAATGTAACACCCCGAGATTTTATGAAAAATATTCTTTTTAATTTCATTAATGTCTTGTGTTGTACGCTACACCAAAAGGAGCTTTCACAACACACATCCTTGACTTTCCTTTCAATACACACAATGACAACCTTCCTCGATAGCATGTGCAGTACGCAGTACTGAGTTTAACTAAACAACGATATGCTATTAAAATATTATTAAAACTAGCCGTTATGAATAGTAATAACCACGTTTTAATATTTTTTAAATTTTATTTTTCAAAATGGACTTCATTTTTGGATTCGGAATATCGAAATTAGCTTAGGGTAAAATTTTGGTACTTTTCGGATAACTTTCATTTTCTGATGAATAGTGAAAATTACTAAATATTAATGAAAAACAACATTTTTAATTGAAATAGTTAATAGTGATAAATTATTAATTTCAGTGGTTTTAAATTATATTTAGAATATATTTTTACAATTTAATACAATGTTGGTCATTGGATGTAATTTCACATTTAAACCAGACATAAACAAATGTCAATCTTTTGATAGTTATTATCTCTTAATAACACGCTATTTGTTTTGATGACGGGAATTAATTTTTAAATTAATTAATGCAACTGATATGTTTTGAATTTGATAAAATATAAATCATTTTTGAATTCATAATATCAAATATAGCTTAGGCCTAATTTTTGGTATTTTTCTGGAAACTTTCATTTTTTGATGAATAGTGAAACCACTAAGTGGTAGTTAAAAAAAACTGAATTTTTCATAAAAATTAATTTTACCACTTCTGTGAGTGGAATTTAAAATATCCGAGAGACACGGTTGATGACAGTAAGTAAAATGTGGTTCAATGAGATAAAATAATTTTTGGTGAATCGTAACTTTTTACTTTTTTTTACCACGGTTAAAAGTAAATAGGGTAATTAAGGGTAAAAATGATATTATTATTACCCTAACACATGTCCTAATTCTATTGGATAAGTTTAATTCGACCAAAAAAACCTTAGGAATAAAATATGACCATTTAGGCCCACATGTATTAGATTAGGACATTTATTATTATTTAATTCAAAGAAGAGTTAAAAGAGTTAAAATAAAAGTTTATTTACTACAAAATTTTAAATATAGGGTTATACATAAGATAAATTCGATTGTAAATATTAATTATAAAGATAATAAAGTTTCCTACATAATGATATTTTATTTATAATTTTTAGACATTAAATAAATTAATTTATTTATGACACAATGATGATGCAGTAATTACCATAATAGTGAAAAATTAGAATAATTGATTTTATAAATACCTAAATAAATATAATATAAGACTTTTTATGAATTCCACTATTTTTCTAGGTTAATATGACATGTTAGTATTGATTTAATTAACGTTTTTCTAACTAATCATTCTGTTATGATTTTCACAAAAATCAATTACTAAATAGTGTCAAAATTGACATAAATTTTTTAAAAAAAATATTATATTAGTAATTGTTATTTTATTCCTAAAAATCTACGGTTCGGCCAAATGACTTAGATAAAGTTATATATATTAATAATAAACAACCTGGTTTTCTTTTGGATTCTTATTGTAAGTTTATTAACCTTATAGTATAAGAACACAAGAAGACACAGTAAAAGTAAAATTATTTTACTTAATGTTAAATCTAAATGATAAGGTGCAAATAGGAACCTAAACTTGTCTAAATTCTATTGGATGAGAGGATTTCGACCCATCCCTACCTTAGCTTCGAAATAAATCAATTTGGAGCTATTTAAAACCGAATTTGTCTTTATAATAAAATAATAGTTTTAGTTATTCCTAAGGTGCCCCTCTCCTCCCTTATAAAAGGGCACCTCCTCCCTCTCTTCCTCACACCACTATGAGCCTTCAAGCTCGGCCAACCCCTACCAAATTCCATTCTACACTTCCATAGAAACATCCTAGAGGTTATGGTCTTCCTCAAAGACCAATTTTAGTGCCCTAAAAGGAGATATCAAAGAGGCGCTTCAAAGAAGAGGAGGTTTGGACACTTACGAAGCAAATCAGACCTAAGGTAAGGGAAATATCACAATCTCATTTTTATCTGAGATTGTTTATACTTTGGTATTTAATGGGGTGTATTTTATCATCCACATCAATTTTTCCTCAATATTTAATATTGTTTCCATCCACCTAAAATTGTTTAAATCCAATTTTACAATTCGGTGAGTTTTTAGTAAAAGATATGAAAGGAATCTTTTTTCATTTTTCATACGAGGTAATTTTTGACTTTTCTGACAAAAGTACAAGAAGAATATTTTTTTAACTTATACGGAATGAATGGATTTTTAAAACATTATTTCCAAGTAGCTTTCTTTACACATTTTCAAGTTTATTTTTAATCAACTTCTTTTAGTTTATAATTTTACAACATGTTAAGAAAGGAAAAGTGTTTTTGAAGCAGAAAGGATATTTTCCTCAAGAATGGAGTTCAAGTGTTTTATCGAAATTATTTCTCATCAAAGATAATAAATGGTTCTGTTTTTATACCTATTATTACATTGATTTGAAAATGTTGTGATGGAATTATTTTTTTATGAATTCCTTTATGTTATATGAATTGTTTAATGATGTCACGATGTTTAAGATTCCCATTTTTATTACATGGGTTATGTTCTTATGTATGGTTTTCTAATTTTGTGGCACACATAATAATGGTATCATTATGAGATGGGTGGGACCTATATCTCCCTCCAATGCATTTGGTAAAGATTTTATATCTCATGAGATAGACATGGCTGAAACGGTTTGTTAAACCGGTTCAGTGAAATAGGACTAAAACGAGGAGTGAACTCGGTTCAGAAATGGACTTTGTCCACTAAGATAGTCTTTTCAATGAGTCTTGACTAATAAGAAATGATTCTCTATGATTATGTGTGTATGCCACAATGTTTCATGTTTTAAGTTATGATTTTTGGGATTATATTTCACTACTATGATTTATCCCATGTTATGATATTATGATCTCTTTTGCAGGTTAAGATTTCCAAAAGTTATGTTATTATGTATATGATGTGATTTATAATTCTTTTGTTCACCCTTACTGAGCATTTGAGCTCACCCTTTTATGTTTTCTTTTCCCCAGGATATAAATAAATCTTTTAGGTAAAAAAACGGAAGATAATTATGGGAGATGTTGAAGATCTTTCACCACGATTATAAGATTATATTCCGAGTTTCCAAAGACACTAAACTATTATGGTCCTTGTGTGTGTGTTTTTGTTATGTACTAAGTTTTCCAAAAAATTAATGTAATGTCCATGTACGTCTGGCTTTGGGTCAGTACATAGATGGTCTTGGTGAACATAGTTCTAGTGTTCCAAATTGAATATGATATTTTGTGATGGCTAGTGATTCATGGTGGAGAATGAAAATACTTGATGGTGACCGTGATCATCGTCTCTATATGTAGAACAATGATCATGTTGTGAGGTAGAGGGATTTTAGGTTCTTTTTTTCATTAGAATCATAGCCTGTCTAGATGCACTCATTTTTTATTTTCCAAGATTCCATTATACTTGTATTTTTCATTCAGATTCATGTGATAAATATAGTAAATATTATTATTTATATTCCAGTGGTATTGTTGTGTATTTTTTAGGTGTTATAGATATGGTTCTTTTTAAATATGATATAAGAAAAGTAATTTAATATTATTTTATAATCATACTCAATGCTAAACAATTAGTAACATGATTATTGAAAGAAGGATTGGGGTAGAACACTTGATGTGATATTGAACATAGCGGGCCCTCGGTGGGTTGGTTCCTGTTATTTATAATAAAACATTTGCTTTTTTTATTATAGGAAAGACTAATTTTAACAAAGTAAGTTGAAACTATTCAAATATGTATTCATGAATATAGTCACTATACTCCTCATTGATGAATATATATTAGGTTAAGGTTGGATGAAGTTGAAGTGAAACAGAATTTAAAAGGAAGTGAAGTTGCATTGGAAATACATGGGTTGATAATTTAAATATATAACAATCTATTGAAAATATTTTGACGTGGTTTTGATTTATTTGGAAATTTCAAATTTTATTTGTGATGTTTTATGATTCATGATATTAGTTGTTGTATAATTTAGAAGATTTGATGTTTTTCATACCTAGTAGAAGTATTCTTGAATTTATATACCTATGATTAATATTGGCCAATTAGGTTTTCATAAGTATAATACATACATCCAATATTGAAAATAAAATAAAATAATTAATTTATAATAGTCTTAAAGGTCCTCTTACGTGCTATCCAAACTTTTTAATGATTATTTAATGATATATTAAGAGTTAATTTTTCACAAGAAATGAAGATTTCCATAGTCATGGGGACTTAATTAGAATAATGGAGGACAAAAGAAGGATCATTTTAGGAAATTTTAATTATCAGTTGAGACTTTTTATAGACAATATGATTCACATATGACGTCATAAAATTAATTTTTTGACTTTATATGAGTCAGTTTTGTGCAATATTAGTGTTCACTGAATTCATTTTCCACATTATAATAATCATTGAAAATTATGATGATCTAGGGCCGATATTGAATGATCCATACATATAAAAAAAGTGATCCTATAATACATATTAAGAGTCTTGTAGACTTACTAATTGCAACCATGTTGGGAGAAAATTATAAAATAGGTTAGAATTTTAGTTGTACCCCCGATTTTTTCTGTTTTAGGAAAATATTAGCGTATACTTTTTAATTTAGAATTTCTCTTTATCACCATCAACACGTATTTAAGGGTACCTCCCTGAATTATGTTTTTATTGACATAGGGAAGGAGTGTAACACCCTAACCAGAATCAACTAATATAGGATATAGGTTCATAAGACCACATGTACGCCTCCCCATATACAAAAGGCTTTTAATGAGTGGCGGGGGACAAAGTGGACCAATTCAGAACGATGTAATATCATTATAGGTATTATAGAACACACAAACATAAACACACCAACACACACACAAACATGTATGACTTATTAACATAGGTCATATGATACAAAACGTGGCATGTAACATGATAAAATATTGTATAAGGTTAATAAAATTATATTAAAATTATTAATTATTTTTATTGATGCCCAAAATCAATGTTCTCCCACAAAATTCTCTCACACACAAAAATCATCCTATAACCTGAACCAAATAAAAAATATAGGACTCATGATTGAAGATCCAGTAAAAGAAACATGTCAATGGATGATATTAGTTTATACATACAAAGTGAAATCCAATATAATTAGTGGTTCAAAAAAATACAAGAAGGTCAATGATACAACCAATATACCTCATTTCATTTTCTCAATAAACATGATTGAATCACATTATACAATTCTTAATATCCCTAATTCAATAATGCATGACCTGATCTAGTGGATACATTAAGGTGATGAGAAAAGATATTAAAAAATGGAATTGAAGATAAAGTATCACATATGATTAAATCCATTGGATTTACATCACAAGATACATTATAGATTCTCTAAAAAGTACAAAAATAACAAAAAAAAACCATTGGAGTCCATAGGTTTGATTTCTCTAGGAGTCAGTGGAATAATGAGGTATTTTAGGGAGATTCTGGGTCAAAATGATTTCTTTTTAATAAGTTAATACAATGTGCATGGTTTGTACAAACTGTAACCCAGCAATTAACAAACCAATTAAGGATCACTGATAATTTGGGGGACTAATATGGTTTTGCAAAATGATTTGGAAAACATTGAACTAATCATGCTTTTGATTATGTTCAATGATACAAGGTTACTTAGGGAATGATTCATGGTTTGATCTGTTGAGTCAATAAGGTTTCCTTATGTCTCTTCTATTTCTTTATGTTTTGAAAAACACAAACATAGAAACTCAAGAAAAAATTTATTTTCCTTAGGATTTATTTTTATAAGGTAGATTTCCCTTCCTCAAGGAAACTCTCTTTTTTACTATGATTTTCCTAAATAAAGAATATTTTCCTTCCCAAAGGATAATTTATACTTACCTATTTTTCTTTTTTCATATTTTAGTATCACTAAATCAAACTAATTTTATTCGTAATTGAAAAATCTGGATTCACATCTAAAACCTCGGAATTCATTAAATACATAGATATAGCGTATTCTATTTTTAGGATCAGAATTCGGGTTCTGAATTCTCTGAATTCAAACTCTGAATTCCTCTAAATTCATATTCTTAATTTTTTAGAATTGAGACTCTAAATTACATAGAATTCATACATCGAATTCTCTGAAATTCTGAATACGCAGTCTCTAAAATTCTGGTTCTGAATTCACTGAAATTTAAAATCCTAATTCTCTGAAATTCAGGTACAAAATTTACTAAAATTCAGGTTTTGAATTATCTAAAATTAATGTTCTGAATTCCCTAAATTTCCAACTATAAATTCCACTGAATTCAGACTTTGAATTCCCTGGATTTAATATTCTAAATTCCTTAGAATTCATATTCCAAATTTTGATAGAATTCAGAATCTGTATTCCATAATATTCATACTTCGAATTCCTTAGAATTCAGACTCAAAATTCTCAGGAATTCAGACTCTTAATTCTACATAATTCTGATTCCTAATTACTTGGAAAATAGAATCTGAATATCCATGTAATATAGACAATGAATGTTTTCTTCTTAGACTCTGAACATTGTTTTTCCTTAGACTCCTAAAAATATATTTGATAGAGGAACCATATTTTACATACCCTTGTTTTAGTTATGAAACGATGCCATGAATTTTGTTTCAAACCAAACATTGTTTGAGTGAAATGTCTACATGCCCTCCGAGATACAAGGGAAAATATGACCATTGGAGGAGGCAGCCGACCATTGGAAAAATTCCTATAAAGAGTATCTCATTTGAACGACCTCATAACTTGACTTTTAGAAAAAGTTGATAACTCTAGAGACCACCTGCTGTTGAAGTGATTTCTAGAGGGAGAGAGATTCACTCATGATTTGTGCATACTAAACATCTTGTGCAGCTTGATTCATGTGAATCTAATTTTTTCTATGTACAATCGAGGGCTTATAAGGATTGGAAGATTGAGGTGATGACTATCTTAAATCATTAGGTCTTCCTTGATAAGGAAGAAAGAGGTGCTGACTACATTGAAGTTCAAAGGCTTGAAGGGATAGCAAGATAGAATCCGAAATTCTAATCAAGGGAATACCCTGGTGTGGGTAAGAAAGACATTCTTGAATGTATCAATCAAGGGGCCTTTATTCAAGGTTGTTGTAATCCATACTCTTGGGTTAAAAGATTTCATACCTGTTACTTGCATTGTTTCATGTTTTTTTCCACTGAATTTTGATTAATAAGGAAAGAATTACTATCTTATAATTTCTTATAATTGTATATTATTATTAGTAAGATTCTACATGCTTTAAGGTAGAATATTTGTCCTTGTAAGCTTCTCATATGTTTCACTTCTAGAACCATATTTCTAGAACCTACCATGATTGTAGAACTAAGAGGGTTTTTTAATTTACCTTGTTTTACATTGTTAAACAATAGAAAGTTTTATACCAATATTAAAGGGTACAAAGTAATTTTTTAAAGCATATAATTCACCCCCCCACTTGAATATTAGTCATCTACATTTTTATTTCTTCCCTACAATTGGTATCAAATGAGTTCTATAAAATACTTATATTCACATATATGTTTTCTTGCTCAAGTTTTCATTGTTCATAATATTTTCTTTTCTTGGGAATTTTTTTCCTTTTTTAAAAACATCTATTATTAACAAATGTTTATATGGAAAGATATTTTCCTTTATATGTTAGGAATTAATGTTGGTTCGACTGAAAATTTTAATCCTACAATACCCCAATATTTGAATGGAATGATTATGAATATTGGAGAGATCGTATGAAGACTTTCTTCATTAAAACTGGAGTTGACAACTTTTTAATCCTTAGTAGAGATTACAAGATTACTGATAAAGAAGTCATAACTTTTACTAGTTAAGGAAATTAAAAAGATCAACTAAACTACATGGTACACAATACATTGTTGTGTTCCATGACCAAGAAAATATATAGCCAGATTTTTTCTTGTGAAGCTGCAAATTGTATTTGGAAGAAATTAAAGGTTACATAATTTGGAAATTCTAATATCGAAACTAGAACTGAAATTATTAGAGTAGAATATCATAGATTTCTATTTTTTTATGGAGAACAAGTTTTCAAGGTGCATCAGAGGTTTATGACTATTGTTAATAGTTAGCAATGCATTGGTGAAAAAGGTTTAAATGATGAGGAACTTGTGGTTAAAATTATAGATATCATGGAAAATTAGTGGGAATCAAATAAAAAAAGCTATTGATGAGAATAGGTAAGTCTCATAGATTACTGTTGATGTGATTTTTGGAACAATTCTTCAAAATGAGACAAGATTTAAAAGAGATTATTATATAAATATGAAAATGTATTTAAATAGAAGTGTTGATTTTATAACTAATTCAAATCATATTAAATCTATGACTCTTGAAAGGGTATCTAGATCCATGTCGATGAAGGACATTGTTTTATCTAAATAAAGTGAAAGTGAACACTATGATAATGAACTATCGAATATTTCTTGAATAATGGACAAGATTTTTGTGAAGCTAGAATTTCAGTATATATATAAGATGCAATAAATAAAGTACAATAAAGACTCAGAAGTCACTTGTTATGAGTGCAAAATAGCATGGCATATAAGGCCAAATTGTCGAATGCTTATGATAAATGATAGAAATGAAAAGAATTCTGAGAGGAATAAAAATACGTACTAAAAGGCTAAATCTGAGAATGTTTTGATATAAAATGACAACCAGATTTTCTGTGGGGGAGACTCCTCTAATGAATCCTAAGAGTATGAATCTTCTGGTCAGAAGAATCATGGTTTACATGCCATGTTACTTATTTAAAATCATTTCTTACTGGTGAAGATGCACAATACCTAATCAATCACCAATGTATCCATGAATGCTAATTGTAGTGATAGTAAATATTATGAATCCTTAGATGAAGAATATGTTTCTGATAAAGATAATACTTCACCCACTTTTGAAGAAGTTTTTAGGTTTTCCAAGCTCCTTGAGAATGAAAATATTAAAGTCAAAAAAAATATTGATAAATAAAATTATATAATTACAATTCTTGATAAAGAAATATTATATCTTTTTAAATATCTTTAAAAGAAAACCCTTCATTTTGAAATTATTTCAAAAAATCATGAGTAGGAAAATTATGAGAAGGAACAACTTTCTAAGGATCTAGAAAAATTATTTTCCTTGAAAATGTTTTAGAGTGTAAATCTAGTGCTAAAACTAATATTTTTTAGGATAAGAACTTTTTATTAGGATAATGTTAGAAATAAATTCCTTGAGGAAGTGTTTGTAACACTTTACCTTAGGTAAAGAAAATTTTGATAATATGTATTCCCAAATTTGACAACTATGGAATAAATCTTGATATGGTTATACTCATTCAAAACTAATTTTTAGTAACAATTTTTTTTACCTCAAAGTGCTACATTCTGCACTAATTTTCAGTGGTGGGCATTGGGAAAAAAATTGGTCATTAAAAATACTCATACTTTAGGTTTTCATATATCATAATTTTTAAATAAAATGTGGATTACTAAATTTTTCATTCTCAAGTTTCTAGAACCAAGAATGTTTGGGTTACCAAAGTATAACACTCTTATTTTCAAGAAAATAAAGATAATACCAACATCAATACATGGTACATGGATAGTATAATTTCCAGGCATATGACTGGTAACCAAAACATCTTTTAAAAGATTATCAAGATGAAATGAGGAAAATGAACTTTCAGATATAATGATTAGGGAGAAATTATTGGTATAGGTATCATTGTTCTTTTTGAAAAGACATTGATTTCATAAAATTTATTTGTTAGAAGTTTTAGGCACTCCCTTATTATCATAATTAAGTTATATGATGACGGTTACCTTGTGAATTTTAGGAATGATAAGTGTTTAGTACACAATTCCAAGGAAGTGTTTATTCTTTTTTCCCATAGGAAATAGAATGTTTACACTCTAAACGTAAAAGACCTTAGGATCGAAGGTCTACATTGTCTTAGTGAAATGGAATATCAATCTTGGTTATGAACTAGAAAGTTAAGATAATGGAACATTAGGATCCTATGTAAACTCTCTATGAAAAGACTTGTTATGTATCTATCGGATCATAGATTTGATTCTTCAAAAGTCTATGATCCATATCAATATGGAATGAAATTTAAATCAAGATTTAAATCCATTTGTGAAGTCTCAACCATTAATGCATTATAGTGGGTGCATATGGATATTTTTGGACCAATAGAAACTGGATGAATTGGAGGAAAATATTATGAATTTGTTTTAGTTAATGGTTACAATAGATTTACATTGGTCTTTTATTTATCAAATAAATCTGAAGATTTTCCATATATCAGAAGTTTTAGATCCCAAGTTAAAAATGAGAAAAACCTTCCATTGATAATTATTCATAGTGATCATGGAGGAGATTTTTAAAAGACTGATTTGAAATATTATGTAGTAAAAAAGGAATTACTCATAAATTCTCAGCATCAAGAACTCCTCATCAAAATTGTGTTATTGAATGAAGAAAAAGAATTCATTAAAAGATAACTAGAACTATGTTGAGCGAATATTAAAAAGCCAAAAAAAATTAGCCCGAAGGTGTAAGTACTGCTTTTTATAATTTAAATCAAGTTTTGATTATAAATTTTCTTAAAAAACCCGATTATGAGTAATTGAATGGCAGAATAATTAGACTTTCCTACTTCAAATTATTTGGATGCAAATTATTCATCTTGAATAATATAGATAATTTACATAAATTTTCCCTCAAATCTGATGAAGGAATTTTCTTAGGCTACTCGACAACCTCTTAAGCCTATAGAGTTTTCAATAAAAACACTTGTGCTGTTGAAGAAATAGTAAATGTCAAATTTGATGAAACTGATTCTTTTTTTTAAACAACCTCATCTAACATCTTTGGATGTGTTTTCAAAAACTGATTATCAACCTGGGATAGAAGATCCTCTGATAAGAAAAATTTCTAAGAAAATGTTTCTAAAGCATTTACCCCATAAGACTTCCAACCCTATGTTGGTGAATAGGTTTTAAAAAACCCCAATAAGATGTTTCTTAATAATGATACAAGTGATAGTATCAATGGTGATGTAAATAAACTTGTAAGGACTGGAAGCTCTTTATGGAATGAAGTAGAACATCTATCATTTCTTCTTCAATCAGAACCTAAAAGCACTAATGAAGCATTATGTGATGATGATTGGATTAAAACCATAAATGATTAGCTAAATGAGTTCAAAAGGAATAATTTCTAAACCTTTGTTGAAATCCCTAACAAAACCTCTATTGTTGGATTAAAATATGTTTTTAGAAAAAATTGTGATAAAAATGGAGTTATAGAATGAAATAAATCTAGATTGGTCGATAAGGGTTGTAATCAATAAGATGGAATAGACTATAAAGAAACCTATGCTCCAGTATCTAGACTTGATTGTATTCGTATCCTAATAGCCTTTTCATAATTATTCAATTTCAAAAATTTCCAAATGGATGTAAAATATTATTTTCTTAATATTTATGTTGGAGAGGATGTTTTTGTTGAACAACTACCTGGTTTTGAAGATGCAAAACATCCTGAAAATGTTTTCAAACATAGAAAAGGTTTTTATTGACTTAAACAATCTTCTAGATCCTGGTATGACAAACATACATGGTTTTTACTTCAAAACAATTATGTTAAAGAAATTATGATCCAACACTTTTTATAATGAAAGATAATAATATTTTTTGATTATTCATATTTAGGTTGATAACATTATATTTTGTTTAACTCAGCAATCTTTAACTGATTCATTTGTAGATCTAATGAAATATGAGTTTTAAAGAGTATGATGTGTGAGTTAACAATTTTCATTGGTTTTCAATTTTCTAAAAAACTAGATGGAATCTATATATCCCAACAAAATTATATTAAATATCTTCTTAAGAAAGTATTTATATGACAACACTAAGAGTATAAGTACTCTCATTGGTATCTTAAATTCACTTGATATTGATGAAGCTAGGAAACTAGTAGATCAATAATCATTTAGAGGTATGATAGGAAGTCTACTTTACTTGGCAGTTAGTCAATCAGACATAATGTTTTCGGTATGATTCTGTGCAAGATAGAAAACAAATACTAAGGAATATCATTTAAAGGTAGTGAAAATGATTTTTCACTACTTAAAGGGAACCATGGATATAAGACTCTTTTATACCTTTGGAAATGATTTTGTTTTAAAAATATTTATAGATGCTGACTTTGGTGGATGTACAATGGATAGGAAAAGTAAATTTGGAACTTTTCATTTGTTAGGAGATTCATTAGTATCTTTTTAATGAAAAAAAGCAACACTCAGTAGCACTTTCCAATGCTGAAGCTAGATATATAGCAGCTGAATTTTGTTGTGCTCAAGTATTGTGGATTCAACACACACTCACAAAATATGGTATGTGTTTTACCAAAACACATATTTTGTGTGATAATAATAGTTCAATTTCCTTATGTAAAAACCCTGAACATCATTATCATTCAAAACACATAGATATTAGGTATCACTTTCTTCGGGATCACACACAAAAAGTAGATATCATTCTTCAATTTATTGGAACCAAAGATTAAATAGCTTATATTTTTACAAATTCATTACCATCGGATATATTTGAATACATTAAAAAGAAGTTAGGAATGATAAAAATAGGGTAATTTTACTTATTAAATTTATGTTGAAACCTATGTCTTTATAGTAACCAACACTTTTCCATAGGGGGAGTACATTTACTTGTTAGTTAAAATTTTCCTAATCAAAATTCTCATAGTAAATATTTTCATAGTTAAAACTTGTGTAGTTATAATTTTTATAGTTAAAATTTTCATTGATTAATTTTTTCATAATCTAAAATTTTCATAATCTGAAATATTCGTAAACTAAAATTTTTCGTAATCAAAATTTTCATAATCTATTGTTTTTTAAGAATAATTTTCCTTATTACGAATAAACCTCATAGATATTCAAATGGTATGTTTCATTTCCCAAATTTTTACAATCATCCTTTACATATTGGAATTATTATTTGGTTTTTAAAATTTTCGGATTCAATTTTCTTTAAATCCATATGTTTTTCTTAAAACCCAAAAAATATTAGAATCTATCAAAATCCTTCTTCAGCTATCATCTAAACCTTCATATATTCCCAAAAAGTTTTCAATAGGTTGATCTATCATGGAGGTTGAATCATCGCTTCAATTGCCTATATAAAGTACCCCCAGATTGTTGTCCCACATCGAATCCCAAGCTCCTGCGTGATGATGATCTGCCCATCCTACTTAAGACCATTCCAAATATCTCAGAACCTCTTTAGTTCTAAATGTCTTAAGAAGCCTCTCCTTAGAAAGAATGTCTACCATTAAGGAAATCTCGGAATCACTGATTTATCGTGAATGGGTGATAGAGCCAGACTTCATTAATAAGTATGATTCAATTACCTCAAAGAAAATCAAGTTAAATAGATGGGAGAGTATAGTTGTATCTCAACCCAAGGTAGAGGATCTGGTGATTCCAGAGTTTCTAGTAGAGTTTTATTAATACATATTTTTTTGAATACAAAAAGGTAAAAACAAATTTATTTCTAGAGTTATGGTAAAACTTACTATCTTTCTTATTCTAATGAAGCTAGTCTGATTGGAATAACATAAAAAAGAGAAGATGAAATTTTCTTTAATAAGTTACCTAACGTTGATGGATGATTTGATAAAGAGATGTCCATAGAGTGACTTTGTTTGGTTGGAGTCAAGACCTTGAATATTCGTCATCTTTCCTCAAATTTCTAGATTCTTGAACTTGTGTTTCAAGGCTGTATCATTCTGTGGTAATGAGATAAAGGTAATATGAATAAAAATGATATATATGATTTTGATTTCGTAGTGATCCTCTAGAAGCTGAATCTGGTTAAGTGAATTTTGGTTACAATTGAGAATATCAAGAATAGAAATCGGAAGTCTCATATTATCATTTATCCATAAATTCTATCTAAGATCATTGCTTCTTGTTTATATTTAATGAAAGTTTCCAGAAAATAGTTTTCAATAAATTTCATTGTATTTTTGCTAAGTGATGAAACACTAAGGAGAATGAAAATTTTATTTTCTAGTGAATCCAGAAAGTTTAATGATTTATCAAATGGAGAAGTTGAAGCTTTATCAGAGAAACCTGTTGTAGCTGAAACCTCCACAAAAGATAAAAATGAAGATAAAGGTGAAAGAAATTTAAGAGATAGCCAATGTTTCTATTGCCAAGGAAATTAAATCTGCACCACCGAAGTCCAAGAAGCAAAAATCATATCCAGATAAGGTAGTTGCAGAATGGAGAG
Organism: Viscum album; assembly: GCA_963277665.1. Taxonomy (NCBI): domain Eukaryota; kingdom Viridiplantae; phylum Streptophyta; class Magnoliopsida; order Santalales; family Viscaceae; genus Viscum; species Viscum album. The sequence continues at coordinate 2,042,083,389 of OY728130.1, read as the reverse complement.
AGGATAAGAAAAACAAAAATGGAAGGGGAGCCTAAGTTTATCTTAGACCCTGATGAGGCAAAACACTTGAAGGAAAAGTCTAGTGAAGAGCTTGAGAAGAAATAAAAAGAGAAAGAATCAAAAGAAAAATATTTTTGAGGTTGAGATAGTATAATATCTTCTTAATAATACTGATAATTCTTCTGAGAAAATTAAGGTTACGGAATCCTTTTTAGTATAATCAATCCCAGAGACTCCGGTAAAGAAGTTGGTGATTCTGGAATGAGTACAATAATAAGAAATAGTGTAAAAAAGAATAATAAATAATGCAATAATAAGAAGTGGAATAAGAGGAAGAAGAAAGTGCTGATACTAGAGACATAATACAGAAAGTAGAATATTATCATGATAAGGAGAGTCCATCTGAGATGTTATCAATCCGATCTTCTGAAGCCATGTATCCAAAAATTGAAACCCCAAGAAAATATGAGAAGCGTGAGAAAGAAGTAAATAATTTTTCTTAAGAAAAAAGTAGTAATCATGATTTCATACATCCAGAGGGTGTTGAGGCAGGAGTAGAGAAGAAAGAAGTTGATGAAGATAAGATTTTTCAGCTATGAAATAGTGGACATGAATCACCTAAACAAGAAGAAAGCATTTAATAACAGATAAGAGAAAGCAGGTGATGGTTGATACACATAATAATTCTTTGGTCTGTATGAAAGATGTTGGTGCTTCATCAAAGCAGAAAGCTTATGTGCTTGAAAAGGAATCCTTACCAATAAAGCATTCAAAATCAGAATCATCTTCTCATGGACATGATGTTGTTGTTTAGTCATTGAATAAGATGGTAGGTACCATTATGTTATTTCCAAGAATAGATTCATTATTACAAATGATTCATCATTCCTTATATCAGAAAACAGATTCAGTATCCATGGTGATGGATAAGTGTGTCAAACTTGAGGCTGATTTCAAAACTTTTTTCATTAATTTTGAATCCCATAAATGATCTTGCAAAAAGATGAATAGTTGGTCATGTAAAACTTTTGAAGAGTTGATAATTCTCTATGAGTTTCAATATAATTTCAAGGACTCTTTTGAAACTGATGATGCGTTGTAAAATGATCTCAGCAAGTCTTTTATAGAAAATGTATATCTTGAAGAAACTACTCAGAAGCAAGAAGTGAATGATGTGAATAGGAAATTGTATTCAGTTTCTCAGAGTGGGAAGAGGGAAAGGGATCATAGAATCGAACATGAGGAAAAACATGCAGAATAAGATCAATCCTTGATGGCTTAGGATGATATTCTTAAGGCTCAAGAAGAAATAAATAAATCCTGGGAAATGAAAAGTGATGATCAAGATTAGCAACTCAAGCACAAGGAAGATGATCACAAGGAACTCAAGAAGATCAAGACTATTGTGAAGAAGCTAATACTGAAAGGGAAAGCGAGATAATTTCATTCAAATCCCATATTTTGTTGTGTTTTCCTATTGTACAAATTCTTTCCATCATATTGAAATTTTCATTTCACTTCATGTATTTGGTTGTTTAGTACTAATATTTCAGGTATTATATTTTATTTTCCATTCCCTTTATTAGTTTTTGAAAATAAAAAAAGGGAGAAAGAAATGGAATGAAAAATACTAAGTAAAGAAGAAATTTCCCTACGTAGGGAGGAGTTCATCTAAGGGAGTGTTTTTATCATGAATATTTTCATATACAATAAAATGTAAAATCTCATTCTGGAAATCAATAATATAATCCTTAGGGATTTAAAATCGTATGGGGGAGTTAGTCGAATTCATTATGATCAATATGTAAAGGAAGATAAGTTTTTATTTTCATGTTCCTTAAAATTTCAAAGTCCTTTTATTATTTTTAGTAAGGATTTGTGTGCTTTCCAAAAAGTGGGAGATTCGTGAGTCAATACGTTTTCCTTATGACTTTTATATTCCTTTATGTTTTTATAATCACAAACACTCTATCTCAAGGAAAAATTTATTTTCAATATGATTTATTTTTTTGGAATATTATCTTCCCTCATGGAAGATCTCTTTTTTACTCAGATTTTCAAAAATAATTAAAATTTGCTTTTTCTCAATGGAAAATTTATCCTTACCTATTTTTCATTGTTCATAATTTAGTTTCTCTAAATATAACTCTTTTTATTCCTAAGTGAATAATTAGGTTTCATATATAAAACCTCAGAATTATATAAATACATAGATATAGAGTATTCTATTCTCAGGATCATAATTTATGTTATTAATTCTATGAATTCAGACTCCGAATTGCTCTCAATTGAGATTCCAAATTCCTTATAATTAGGAATTTGAATTCCTTAGAATTCAGACTATGATTTCTCTGGAATTAAAAATCCAAATTCTCTGAAATTTAGTTTCATAATTCTCTGAAATTCTGAATACAAATTCTCTAAACTTCAGGTTCTGAATTCTCTTAAATTAAAATTCCAAAATCTATGAAATTCAGGTTGTGAATTCTCTGAAATTCAGACTATGAGTTCCTCTGAATTCAGACTCTGAATTCCACTGAATTTAGTTTCAGATTTCCTTAGAATTCATGTAACACCCTGAGATTTTATGAGAATTTTTTTTATATCTTATGTTATACGCAACACCAAAGGAATATTTCACTACACACAACACTGGATTGGCTTGCGTTACACAAAATCGCGACCTTCCTCGATAGCATGTGTAGTAGGAAATACCGTGTTTCACTAAACAATGATATGTTATTAAAATATTATTAAAACTAGCAATTATGAATACTAATACCCACTTTTTGAAACTTTATAAATTTTATCGTTCAAAATGGACTTCATTTTTGGATTCAGAATATCAAAATTATCCTAGAGTGATTTTTTGGTAATTTTCTGAAAACTTTCAATTTTTGATTAATAGTGAAAAACACTGAGTTATATTTTAAAACCGACATTTTATTTGAATAATTTTTTATTTCATTTAAATTTATTTTAGGTAAAAATAGATACATAATAGCTATATAAGTTCAATGTAATTCATTAGAGTCGTTTTATAATTATATTGATATATAACAAATTTATTGAACTTTTTGACCGTCTTTTACCCACCTCCTAGGAGCATTTGTAATTGTACATAAAACATAATTTTACCGCTTTTGTGAGTTGAATTTCGAAAATCTGAGAGACATGATTAATATCAAGGAGTAAAATGTGGTTAAAGAAGATACAAATAATATTTGGTGAATAGTAACTTATTACTTTTATTTACCACTATTAAAAGTAAATAGGGTAGTTAAGGGTAAAAATGATATTATTATTACCCCAACACATGTCGTAATTCTATTGGATAAGTGTTATTCGACCAAAAACAACCTTAGGGATAAAATATTACCCTTTAGGTCTACATGGATTAGATTAGGACATTTATTATAATTTTATTTAAAGAAGAGTAAAAAGAGTTAAAATCAAAGTTTAATAACTAAACGATTTTTAATATAGGGTTATACATAAGATAAATTCAAGTATAAACATTAACAAGAAGGATAAAAAGATTTACTATATAGTGGTATTTTATTTATAATTTTTAGAGATTAAATAATTTAATTTATTTATGACACAATGATGATCCATTAATTACCTTGTTACTAAAATATTATCATAATTGATATTATAAATACCGAAATAAATGTAATTTGAGAATTTTTGATGAATTAAACTAATTTAATAGGTTAATAAGACATGTTAGTATTTATTTAATTAACTCTTTTCAAACTAATCATGCTGTTATGATTTTCACAAAAATCAAATACCAAATAGTGTCAAAATTGACATAAAATAGTTTTTAAAACAAATATTATATTATTAATTGTTATTGTATTATTTAAAATCTACGTTTCAGCCAAATGACTTATATAAGGTTATATATATTAATAATGAACAAGTTGGGGTTCTTTTGGCTTGTTGTAGTATGTTCATTAACCATATATTGTAAGAAAACATAAGGACACGATAAAAGTAAAATTATTTATCTTAGAGTTAAATATAAATGATAAGGATAAAAGAGTAAACAAAACTTGTCTAAAATATATTGGTTGAGAGGATTTCGACCCATACCCACCTTAGCTTCTAAATAAAATAACTTGGAGCTATTAAAAACCGAAAATGTCTTTATTATAAAATAATATTTTAAGTTTTTCTTAAGGTGCTCCTCTCCTCCCTTATAAAAGGGCACATCCTCCCTCTCTTATTTACACAACTTTGAGCCTTCAAGATTGGTCAAAACCTGCCCATTTTCCTTCTCAAAATCCCCTTAAACATATTATATGTTCTGGTCTTCTCAATATAGCATCTCTGGTCCCTTAAGTGGAAGTTTAAAGGAGGCACGTCGAGGAAGAGGTAATTTCTTCTACCGATTATTTCATGTTTCTTCCTTATTATACTTAGTCTTATTTAGTTGTTTCATTATAAATTAATAACATAAGTATCAATAATATACTGATATGTTATTATAAATATAAAACAACCCTATTTCACCTTCTATCCATCTTATGGAAAATGAAATCACCGCACGTGCGTATGTTCGAAATATAGTCTCCACGCCATGATGTAATCTGTTTTCCACCACCACCTTACTTGAACGTGTATAATGGTGTAAAAAATAACTATATATGATTATAATAACATTATACTAATTCTGAGACATTCCATCTTCCACTATAATACCATTTAATAGTCATGGGAAAGATATCATCACTCGTGCATACGTACGACCTACTGTCTCCACGATGTGATGCGACTCGTTCAACATGATCTACATTGAATAATGATTATATAAATGAATTGAATGAATAAATATGAAATATATTACACTAATAAAATTCTGTAAATAAGGAATCTATAACCTAAAAAGATGAATAAGAATTTAATCGATAATACATGCATAAGAACATAATGCGATGAACACCCGAATAATAACTAGCAATGATATATTACTAATAAGAATATAATAATATGACCATATATAATATCATTACAATGAATATGATTCCTTAATAAGTCAATGGAATTATTAAAATCATTATACAGGTGGTTCAGATATGTACGAAGCATATCAGACCTAAGGTAAGGGAAAATCGCGCAATCTCATTTTTATCATATATTGTTAATACTTCAGAATTTAATGGGGAATATTTATAATGTATATCCACGTTTCCTCAATATGTAATGTTATTTCTATCCTCCTAAAATTTATTAAATCTAATTTTACCTATTGGTTAATTTCTGAATAAAAGAATTGAAAGGAATCTTTTTTCATTTTCAGTAAAAGATACTTTTTGAAATTTTCAGCCAAAGTACAAAACAATGTTTTTTAACTTATACGACATGCATGGATTTTATGATTTCATATTAACTTATTTCCATGAAGCTTCCTTTACATGTTTTCAAGTTGATTTTTAATCAACTTCTTTTAGTTAAAAATTGTATAACATGTTCAGAAAGGAAAAATGTTTTTGAAGTAGAAAAAATATTTTCCTTTAGAATGGAGGTCAGTCATTTTATAAAAATTATTTTCCATATAAGATAATATAGGGTTATGTTTCTATCCATATTTTTACATTGATTTGATTTTTTTATAACGGAATTATTTTTATGATGTCCTTTTATCTTATATGGATTATGTTATGATGGCATACTGTTTAAGAATCCCATTTTTATTACATTGGTTATGCTATGATGTATGATGTATGATCTTGTGGCACACATAAGAATGGTATCATTAGGAGATGGGTGGGACCTATATCTCCATCCAATGCATTGGGTAAAGATTTATATCTCATGATATAGTCATGGATGGAATAGAAGGTTAATCCAGTTCAGTGATACATGACTGAAATGAGGAGTGAACTCGGTTCAGAAATGGACTTTGTCTGCTAGGATAGTCTTAGAAATGGGTCTTGACGACTAAGAAATGACTCTCTATGATTATGTGTGTATGACACAAAGTTTCATGTTATAATTATTGGGATTACATTTCACTACCATGATTTATCCCATGTTATGATATTATGATCACATTTGCATGTTACGTTCTAATGAATATAATATGATTGATAATTCTTTTGTTTACCCTTACTGAGCATTTGAGCTCACCCATTTGTATGTCTTCTTTTCCTTAGGTCAGGAATAAGGTTATTAAGTATGATTTTCCAGAAGGGACTGTAGATATGATAAAATAAAAGGGAGACAATGTAGATGATTTATGATCCAGTTGTTTATGTTTACCAGTTTGTAAAGACACTATACCTATACAATTATTTCACGGTTTTGTTATATGTTGTAATAATTGTGCTTCAATTTTGAAGTAATAACAATGTATGTAATTTATCGGTTGTTATAGTTGGTATCAGAGTAAAGGTATAGTCAACCATTGGAAACTAGGATGTGAAAGCCTTAGTAAGAACCCTAAGGATAAGTCTAAGCATAGAACACAATCTTAGTGTTTTATAAATGGCCATGAATAACCTATGATAAGAACATAAGTGTGAAATTTAATTCTTGATTATGTGGGTTTCCTATTATTATTAGTGTTTCTCACACTACGCTTATTACGTGTGGGAGTTGGCGAGAATTTTCATTACAAATTCAAATCCCTTATGAAAATGTTTTTCATCATGTAACATTTTTATTCCAATTATTCAATTCATATAAAATATATAACATGGGATTCTATGTGAATTTGAGATTATCTCATATGATAGGAATAATAATTTTCTTTTTGATAGTGTTTTCTTATTTACAATAATTTCATCATGGAGGTTGGGTTGTACTGTGGATATCTGTAAGGGATGGTGAATGAGGAGTGAGGCCCAATAATTGATTATAGTTGTGAATAAGATAAAACTAAAAAAACCACACATACATTTAATATATAAGTATTATTTGGATCTCCAATTTGTCAATTACAATTCTCAAGCACCATATCATAAAAAATATTTTATTATTTCACCTTTTCATCCTTAAATTTTTTTAACTCATTTGATGACATATTAGAAAAACTCTCAAATATTAAAAATATATTTAATTTTAAAAAACCATTTTTAAAACTAAAAAAAATAGAAAACATGTAATGAGGGATGATGTCACGACCAGTCCTCAGGGCCCGTGCCGTGACTACCCCATGCCCGCCTTCCATAGGCCAGGGGCTGGTGACTAGCACCAAAGGCATGAATCCTGATATCAGGGAAGTCATTAGCTTTATAAAACACAATCACATCCAACCAGAGTACAAGCAGAAGTAAAACAATAAGTACAAAAGAAAATGCTGAAGGTAAATGGTCCAAAATACAAACCCAACTGAAAAGTATAGCTACAACAGAACAAAAGTACAATAGAAATGAAAAATAGCTAGAAGATAGAAGAAGCTCCTCGGTCGTCCACCTCAGATCCTACCTGAAGGGTAGGTATAGATAGCATCCTCAACGCCCTCATCAGTCTACCTCCCCTGGTTACAGTCTCGTCATGAAGTCCACCTCTGGGTACCCACTCGTCGTGAGGTCAACCTCTAGGTGTTGTCCAGTCCTCGAACACTCGGCCTCCATCAATGTTGTCTATCGTCTTCATCCAACACAATGAGGTGTGGGCATAGCCCGTTCAGGGGGGAGTAAAACGATACTCATTAGGAACCCCGAGACCCTCATGGTATCACTAAATACAACAAGGATAACCACAAATAAGGATCTCAACAGATAACCCTTACTTAGGTATATGCCCATACATATACATAAGTTATCAAATATCTCATCTCAATCATCAGGTAACACACAGCTTTGAAAATCAACGGATAACCACTACTCAGGTATATGCACAAACGTATACCTAAGTTATCAAGTTACCCATCTCAATCATTAGTAAAACACAAATGTCATTGACTAAGCTCAAACCAAGATTTTCATTATCAAAACCACAACTACTGGAGAACTCCTCCTCTGTCGAGTATAGTTGTCCTATCATGACTCTGAGGTGCTGCTCACTAACCTTCGACTACTGAGGTAATCCTTTTGTCAAGTACTGCGGGTCAGCCACCTCACAAAGTAGTGCTCCCCGCCATGGGTCTGCCACCTCACACAGTAGTTCTCCCCCTCATAGCCAACAGATGTACTCCTCCTATCAAGTACCGTGGGTCTACCACCTCAAAAAGTAGTTCTCCTCCTCCATGGGTCTGCCACCCCACATAGTAGTGATCCCCACTAGGCTATAGCAGTCACTTCGAATCGAATTGGACAAATAGTCATCAAATCTCAGCTAACTACAAGGTCATTGTACTCTGTATACTCATCTCCATGAGAATTCTCTCAATGAGCTACTGGTCGACACTCCATGTGTCACGAAGTACCACAATGAAATATCTCAAAGAACCACCCCATCATAGGGATCTCAACGCAACAGACGGAGCATCTGTCGAACGCCCGGTCTGTGAGTTATTACCCTTTTAGTCACGGGGGACTGATTTGTTTCGTGTATGAACCAACCCAACCGTATCTCAACTGTACCCCGAACTCTCATAGGGTATACTCAAAGGGACTGTTTCTCAACGAGATTACCAACGCCATTGACGGTTCGTCAAACGGACTTCCGATCTGAATGTTATCGTCTATTCCATTCTAGGGTCCCGGTTGGTTTCTAAGCTAAAACAAACCTAAAAATTCTCCAAAGTCATCAATACCTCAGCTGAAGTATGACAAAAGATCCTTCTTATCAAGAGGAAACCTACAAAGTCAACAGAACGTCAATCGGACGTCCGAAGTTCAAGTTATAAGAGTTTCCACTCTGAGGGCCCATTTTGTTTCGGGTTCGAACCAACCAGGCCATACACAATATTTTCCAAAAGCATGATTGTAATATACCGAAACGACCATATCATTCCAGGGAACCCTATGCAACTGACGGTGCATCGATCGGAGGTCCGTAGCACAAGATTTGGGAGTTTGAACAAACCCTATTCGAAAATAGGGGGTCTGGGCCTGGTCCGGCCCGACCCAATACCCCCTGGGTTGGCCCGAATCATGTCGCCCCGACCTGGGTCCGGGTTTGCCCAATTGGGCATGGCCCGGCCGAGCTGGCGCAGCCTGGACCGGCGCTGGTGGCCCGGCCCGGTGCTGGCGGCCCGGCCTGGCGAGGCACGGGTAGCCCGACCCGACGCTGGCGGCCTGACCTGGCTGGGTGCGGCCGGCCCAGCCCATACGGCCTTCGGCCCAGCTCCGAAGCCGGCCGCGACTCATTGATTCCGAGCGGGACACAAAGGGCACGCCGCCCACTATTTGTGGAAACGGTGGACCTGGTGTGGTCTGACCTAAAACAGGTCGCATGGGGAGGGGGGTTTACCCCCCCCCCCCCCCCCCCGTTTCTTCGAAACGGCCAGCCTTTGTGTAACCGCGGGACCCCCTTGGGTCCCACCTCCAAGTGGTACCGGCGGCTGGCAGAGCCGACCACCCCTTGGAAGTCCGTTGTGGCCTTAGCCCATGCCTCTTGTTTGACCAGCACGGCGTGACGGGGTTGCGCCCCTCCACAGCGGCCCGCCCCGGCCGCAGCTCCCTTGCAGCTCTGGCGTGGCGCGACGGCGTCGCGCCCTGCCTCTGCGGCCCACCCTGCCTACGACTCTTGTAGCTCCGGCGCCGCACGATGGCGTTGTGCCCCTTCTCCGTGGTCTGGCTCTACTCTACGTGGCACGACGGTGTCGTGCCTTTGCGGTGAACCAAATGATGACGATCCGCACGTGATCAGCCCGGCGCTGGCCGGTTCTTCGCAGTCCGGCTCCATCATCCATAATCAAAAGAAAAGTGAAGGGTCAGACTGTGTTCATGCGGTTTGTGCCCTTCTTCATCGAGATGGTATCAAGCGGCCCAACGACACTCAAGAATTGTAGAACATTGATAATGATATTAAAACTTTGAACATACCAAACCCTACCTCGAGAAATATCCGCAGTAGCCATGTAGCGTGGATGACATTCTTGCTTCCATCGTCGTAGGTGTGCACCCAAAGAGGAAAGGACGTCTCCCCTATGGTCGCAGGGAGAAGTATAGGTGGAACGTTCTCGTTCTTCGTCAGAGGGTTGAAGAACGAAGCATCTCTTATTTCTTCAGAGGTTCCCCCACCATATTATTTTCCAAACACATAATGTATTATCCTACTCCTATTTAAAGACAAGCCACCCTTTTCAAATTAATTATAGATATTAATTATGTGAGTAGGCTATCATTAATGGTGGAAAGAAGAGGTTTATGGAGTTGAGGGGGAAAAATAAGGGTTACAAAAAATAAGGGGAGTTATCATAATTAATGAAGGGGGTTTGGGAATGATGGAAGGTTGGGGCTCGTGTGGGCCCCACCTCTCCTAAATCACACATGGGAGGTTGGGTGGTTTTAGACCCCAGAAACAACTTCCCATTAAAGGGTTCAACTTCTAGGGTTACAAAAATAAAATTGCTCAACAATTTTATTCATTTTAAACCAATTCCCAAATAAATAATTCTCATCCCGTTACAAACGCAACTGCGGTAAAGGTCCCCTTAAGCAATTACAGGAGTTGTAGTTTCATCGGTGCCCTCATATTTCTATTCTGTGCACTGGTTCAAAAGATCGAAAAACCCGCTTGTTCGTTCATTGAATGTACCTGAGCTAAACTTAGAAAATTGATTCCGGGCACACCAGGCCTCGGAATCACCTGTCGTCAGAAGCCACAGACTCGTAAAATTTCAATGAAATTAAGAAAAAAATTCCCTTGAAATTTCCAGGTCTTTACATTACTCCCACCATAGAGATTTATGTCCCCTTGAAGATACAACACAAAATAGTGAAACTAAAGGAGGTACCAAGCATGCATCTGAGCCTCACGCTCCAATGTGCTCTCATGGAGGTTCACGTGCTGCCAATGAAAGCGCTGAAGAGGAATCAACCATCCTCGTAGGAACCACTGATTTCGATCCTCAAACTCTAAAGAAACCCCGTGAATGTCTCCCCATCATCGATGTACACTTCTCCATGGTTGAGGATGGATTGGTCATGCATACATCTCCTCAGCTGAGATACGTGGATGACGTCGTGCACCCAGTGCATCTGAGGTGGAAATCTAGGTGGTAAGCCACCTTTCTTACTCTGCTGGGGACCTGGAAGGTCCGTTGAACCTCGAAGATTACTTTCCGCCTCAGCCACATTTCCATAGACCCCATCGAGGTGAGACCATTCTGAAGACGTGGTCATCACCCGTGAACTCCATTGGTCTTGTCTCTTATCAGCATAGGACATCTGTCTACACTGTGCAGTCTTCATCCGCTCTTGGATGATCTACACCTTTTCTATCGTAACCTGAACCATCTCTGGTTCTATATGAACTATCTCTATCACTATCCACAAAGGATATATGAAATGCATTTGGATTCTGTCTCGCCACTCCTAACTGCTAAATGCCCGATCTCCTACTAAGAGCATCTGTTACAATATTTCCCTCCCCCGGAGTATAAACTATTTCGACATCATAGTCCTGGAGGAATTCAAGCCATCACTGTTGTCCCAGGTTCTTGTCCTTATATGAGAAAAGAAAACCTATGATTATTGAGATGGAGAGAACCGTAAACCATTTTCTCAACGAAAAATGGGAGAGACTATCCAATTGTAAGAACTCATCTACACCCTTCTTCATATACGTTCCACCAAAGAGATGCTGGTATTTCTCCTCTTCTGAAAATAGAAATCTGGTCTCATCCCCTGGATGAACCATGTTCTTTTCCAAATATATTCAATCCTGACATGAACGGTGTTATTTCATTCCATGGATGACGTCGTAAGGCCTCAATGCTACTACCAAGAGATCCAAACATTACTCTTGCCTCCAAGGGTCGAGTCACACTATTGGCAGCAGTGTGTGGTCACTGGGTCTCCTCCAATAGGTATCTCAAAAGTGAGGATCATGTCATCGGTTTTAAATCTGAACCTCTTAGTATCAACTATACAAAGAGGACAGGAATGTAAATGCCACAAAGAAATGTGTCTTTTATTACTGCAACTCAAAGTACAAAGACACATACAACCACATCAATAATAAAAAGGAATCTAGAAGCACAAAAAAAGGCCTCTATGCCTAAAACTAGTCTCGCTCCTGTCCACCTACTTCCGAAGCTCCATTGTTGTATGCTTCAGCTGCCCGAAGCTATGCTCTCCCATATCCACCCATTCCCTGTGGCCATGGTGGTCCTCCGGGTGGTGGTGGTGGCAACACCTCGAAGCGTCATCCACATCCATCTGCACGGCCAGCTCCTCTGCCTCTGCCTCATACTCCTTGCGGTCTGTCACGATCGAACCTATGCCTCTACCTGGGAGGTCCTTCATCTATATTTTGATTGGCTATGTGATTGGTCGGACAGTCATGAGGCATGTGAACCTGTCCACCGCATGTGTAATATAGCATGGTAGGTCTGGCTCTGTCTCCACCCTTGGTGCCTTGCACTAATAATCCTGAGTCGTGAAATCGATCACCTGTAGGTCTGGCCCTACTGGACTTCTGCGTCATCTGTCTAATGCCAGCTGCAGAAGACTCCACTGCAAGTCGACTATTTGTGGGTCCCGCTGCTGAAGTCTACTCAGCAAGGAAACTCTCCACTAAGAGGGCTCGATTCGACACCTCTGCCTAAGTCGGGATGCTGAGAGGGATCGTCGAATCTCTGATCTCGTGCCTCAGTTCCTGCTCAAGGTTCCAGGCCATAAAGAACGGGTCACATACCATGTCTGTAGAGTAGTGTGAGGGGTCTGGAAACCTCGCTGAATACTGAGATACACTCATGTTTCCCTGCTGAAGATAAAGTATCTCCTGTATCTGCACCGCTCGAAGGGTGGCTGGTACAAACTCATCCCGGAAGAGGCTCTCAAAGTCTGTCCATATAAGTGACGTCTCAACATGCATATGGAACATCAAGCTCCACCATCTGCCTAATGCTGTCTGAAGGAGGTTTGCAGCAAGGATCACCATGATATTTGTTGGTGTACCTACTAGCCTAAAGATTCTCACCACAGCCTCCATCCAATCCTCTCCGCCTGTGGGTCCGTCTCTCCTCGGAACCTGGGTGGCCTCTGGCACTAGAACTCGTTCATCGTGCTCAAACGGCATGCATCACCTATTACTGGGGTTGGTGGCATTGGTGGCCCAATGGGTGGTAGTACCACTGGTGCCTCCAGTGGTGCCTCAACTGGATGAGAGCCCTGTACTGAGGCCTTGTTGCTCGACAGCCTGTCAGTACATACAACTCTCAGGGCTCTAGCTGGAGGTCCGTGGGAAGGCATCCTGAATGAACATATGTGAAACTGTCAAAAGACTATACCTGGTGTGCCGACCTGGTTTGAGCTGACATGAAGTAACATATTGAAAACATACACACAATTAGTGTTTTCGTGCACTGAGTCAGAAATCAGAATTCAAGGTCCTGGTGTATGGATATATCGACTGCCTGCAGCGACACTGGACTCCCTGAACTAAAAACCACACTTAGTACCCTTAACACTATTTCTTCATAGAAACAAAATATCAAAGTCCTAAGTTCTGCGGTAGAAACGACTTCTCTGATACATATTTTTCACGACCCATCCTCGGGTCCCATGCTGTGACTACCCCAAGCCCACCTTACATAGGCCAGGGGGTGGCGACTAGCACCAAAGGTGTGAATCCCGATTTCTAGGAAGAAATTTCCTTTATAAAACACTAACACATCCAACCAGAGTACAAGCGGAAGTAAAACACTAAATACAAAAGAAAATGATGAAAGGTAAATGGGCAGAATACAAACCAAACTGAAAAGTACAGCTACAACTGAACAAAAGTACAACAAAAATGAAAAATAGCTGGAAGATAGAAGCAGCCCCTAGGTCATCCACCTCAGATCCAACCTGAAGTGTAGGTACAGATATCCTCTTCAATGCCCTCATCCTTCTATCTCCTCTGGTTACCATCTCGTCATGAAGTCCACCTCCCGGTACCGAATCGTTGTAAGGTCCACCTCCAGGTGTTGTCCAGTCCTCGAACACTCGGCCTCCATCAACGTTGTCCGTCGTATGCATAAAAAACAATGAGGTGCGGGCATAGACCGTGCATGGGTGAGTATAACGATACTTAGTAGGGACCCCAAGACCCTAAAGGTCTCTCTAAATCCAACAAGGATAAAAACAAAGAAGGATCTCAACAGATAACCCTTACTTAGGTATATGCCCATAAATATACCTAAGTTATCAAATATCCCCTCTCAATCATGAGGTATCACATAGGTATAGAAATATATGGATAACCACTACTTAGGTATATTCACATACATATACCTAAGTTATCGTGTAACCCATCTCAATCATGAGGAAAACAAAAAGGTCGTTGATACAGATCAAACCAATATTTTCATTATCGAAATGACCACTGCTGGAGAACTCCTCCTCTGTCGATTACAGTAGTCCTATCTGGACACCGAGGAACTTCTCACTAACCTTAGACTCCTGAGGTACTCCTCCTATCGAGTACCGCGGTTCTGCAACCTCACAAAGTAGAGCTCCCCGCCAAGGGTCTGCCACCTCACACATTAGTCCTCCCCCTCATAGACTACAGAGGTACTCCTCCTGTCAAGTACCACAGGTCTACAACCTCACCAAATAGTGCTCATCCACTTTGGGTCTTCCACCTCACATAGTATTGTACCCCACATGGCTATACCAGTCACTCCGAATCGAATCAGACAAGCAATAATCAGATCTCAGCTAGCTACAACATCACTGTACTATGTATACTCATCACCGGGAAGATCCGCTCCACGAGCTACTGGTCGACACTCCATGTGTCATGAAATCCCATGAATAAATATCTCAAAGAACCGCCTCGTCATAGGGATCTCAATGAAAAAGACGGCCCGTCTATCGAACGCTCAGTCTGTGAGTTATTAGCCTTTTATTCACAGGGGCCCGGTTGGTTTCGTGTACGAACCAACCCAACCGTATCTCAACTATACCCCAAACATGCATAGGGTATAATCAAAGGTACCCTTTCTCAATGAGATTACCAACTCCATTGATGGTTCTTCAAGCAGACTTCTAGTTTGAATGTTATCAGCTTTTCAGTTTTAGGGGCCCCGTTGGTTTCTAAGCTAAAACCAACCGGACCATACTCCAACAGTGTCCAACCCTAATGTTAATTATGCTAAAATTTTCGTCGCATCAAGAGGAACCCAACAATGTTGACGGCATATCAATGGGATGTCTAAATTTCATGTTATAAGCGTTTCCACTCCGAGGTCCTGGTTGGTTTCAGGTTCGAACCAACCCAGCCATACACAATAATTGATGAATATTGAATATAATATACTAAAACGACCACCTCATTCCAAGGATCACTACGAAACTCGTGGTGTATTGATCAGAGGTCTGTATCCCATGATATGGGCATTTGAACGAACCAGATCCGAAAATAGGGGGTCTGGGCCCAGTTCGACCCGACCCAATACCCCCAAGGTCGCCCTGAACCTGGTAGACCTAGCCCGAGTCTAGGTCCGGCCCGATTTGGCGCGGCGTGGCCCGTTTCGCGCGGCCCAGCCCGACGCTGGTGGCCCGGCGCGGTGCGGCCGGCCCGGCTCAGAAGTCGGCCCTGGCTCGGTGCTTCCAAGTGGGATGTAAAGGGGGCATCTCTCCCTATTTTCGAAAACGGCGGACCCGGTGGGGTCCCCCCTAAAACTAGTCGGGGGGGGGGGGGGGGGGGTTATGCCCCCCTTCCCCTCGGTTTCTTCGAAACAGATGTCTGTAACGGTCGACCTTTGTGTAACCGTGGGACCCCCTCGGGTCCTGCCTCCAGGTGACGCTGGCGGCCGGCACAGCCGGCCGACCCTTGGAAGTCAGCTGCGGCCTTAGGACACGACTCTTGTTTGACAAACATGGCTCGATGACGCCTCTCCCCTCCGCTGCGGTCCGCGACCCCCTTGTAGCTCCGGTGCGGCCTAACGGCGCCACGCCCCTTATCCGTGGTCCGACTCTACTCCGCGCAGCACTGTGGTGCCGCGCCTTTGAGGTGAACCAAACGTTGATGAACTGCCTGTGATCGGTCAGACGCCGGCTGGTTCTTCATAGTCCGCACCATCATCCATAATCAAACGAAAGGGGAAGGGTCAGACCGTGTTCATGCGGTCTGAGCCCTTCATCGTCAAGATGGTATCAAGTGGCCCAACGAAACTCAAGAATTGCAGAATGTTGCTGACGATATTAAAACTTTGAACACAACAACCCCTACTTCGAGAAAGATCTATGGTAGCCGTGCATCGTGGATGATGTTCTTTCTTCCTTCATCGTAGGTGTGCACCAGAATAAGAAAGGATGTCTCCCCTCTTGTCGTGGAGAGAACTATAGGTTGTGCGTTCTTGTTCTTCATCGGAGGGTTGAAGAACGATGCTTCTCTTATTTCTTTAGAGGATTCCCCACCATATTATTTTCCAATCAAATAATGTATTAACCTACTCCCGTTTAAATACAAGCCACCCTTTTCAAATTAATTCAAGATATTAATTATGTGAGTAGGCTAGCTTTAATGATGGAGAGGAGAGGTTTAGGGAGTTGAGGGGGAAAAGAATAGTTACACAAAATAAGAGGAGATATCATAATTAATGAAGGGGGTTTAGGAAAGATGGATGGTTGGGGATCGTGTGGGCCCCACCTCTCATAAATAACACATGGGAGGTTGGGTGGTTGCGGACCCCACCAACAACTTCCCATGAGTGGGTTCAACTTCAAGGGTTACAAAAATAAAATTGCTCAACAATTTTATTCATTTTAAACCAATTCCCAAAAAAATTATTCTCATCCCGCTACAAACGCAATTGTGGTAAAGGGCCCCTAATGCAATTACTGGTGATGTGTTTTCATCGGTGCCCTCAGATTTCAATTCCAAGCACTGGTTCAAATGATAGAAAACCCGATCGTTCTTTCACTGAACGTACCCGAGCTAAACTTCCAAAACTGATTCCAGGCACCCCGGGCCTTGGAATCAGGTGCCGTCAGAAGCCACAGAATCATAAAATTCATAAGAAATTACGAAAAAAAATTCATTGAAATTTCAGGGTCTTTACAAATGTTCATTGATGAAAACATGAATTCTAATAAAGTAATATAATAAAAAATAGTTATTACAACAATGGGAAAGAATTTATTTTCATATACATTAAAATATAAAATTATTTTTGGAATTTCTATAAAAAGTCAAAAAGTTCAATATAAAATATCAAAAAAATTCCTTTATAAAACCTTTTAATGATATTAAAATAAAACACAAGCTATCATTTTTAATTAATTTATTTCAAAATAAATATCTTTTTAGAATAATCTAATGAATTAGGATGAGGGAATATTATTTTGAAATCATATCTTTCAAATATTTAAAATGTTGTTTTTAATGTATCTTATCTATTGGCATGACTACTACTCATCATGTCTGGTATTTATATTCGATAAAACGGAAATTAAGATAACTATATAATTTATTATGATCATTTTTAATGTTAATTATTCACATTAATTTATTTAATACAATGAAATACTTGTTTAAAAAATATTTTTTTTATTCCAGTGATTTTAATGATATTCAACTCATATGTCCAAAATGAATTCTATTAGTTTACTACGACCAAGTGTTCATTATGGAATTATTTCAAGAATATTTATTTAATGAGCAAACTATTATTTATTATGTTTAAACTATATAAAATTAGTTTGTTTTCTTGATTTTATCCATATATGGCTATTTACATATTCTCTACATTAAACAATGGTGTCCATTGATTCTAATGACCCTAAAGCCTCAATTTTTCCAAGGAAATCATTGGGCCACACGATTAGTATAAACCAATAAACCTATTCTATAGAGTTATATTGAACTATGTAGGGTGTCCCAGTACTCTGTATGGGGACGTACGATATGTCCTAACCATGTCACCTCGGCTATGAGAATGTTCAATTTAAAAAAGATTGATTGGAGAGTTGTTTTTCATGGGCCACAAATGGTTAGTCTAACCATGTACTAAACATGAGTGAGGAATTTATTGTGTTAGATCTATGAAAAGGAATTGTTCAATTATTTTCTAACAATGCACCAAAACTATGAGATTCCTTATTTCCTTAGATTAAAAGTCCTTCCTCCATTACTTGTTTATAAATACCCCGCACATCTTTCATCTTTATTACAGTAGATAGAAGGCCATATCTGTCTCACCAAGGATTCTCGTACTATGTACACAGATAGATTTATCATTATCTCATCCATTTAGACACTATAAGATCAACTGTATATCATTTTGTTTCCCTCTTAGTAAGAGCTATAATTAATCGTATTATTATCTTATTTCTTCTCACTATCCAATGAAAGATACTCATGCATGAACATATTCCCAAATTTTACGGAATCTATATATTATCCTTTTTTTATAATCCAATCAAAACTAAGGGCCAATATAGGATGTGTAATATATTATAGTCACAACATTGGTGGTGCAAGAATTATCACAAAAAGTTTCATATTTTATAGATTCTAAAAGTTGTGGACTTGCTGGTAAACCGAGAGTATCAATTTAATATTCATCTTATTTAATTTATATTTTACAAACTCTATTATAATGACCTTTTTACAGTAATTCACTCCATTGGAGGTCATGGCCTCAATGTTGGCCACCCCATATAGAATGTTCCCTTTCTTATGGATTTAATAAAAATGATGTGATTATTTTAGACATTATTGTGGTATTTCTTAATTGACGATTAATAAGTTATGTGATTAATTTAATAAATGAATCTTAAATTGGTGAATGTGTGATTTTCATGAACCAACCCTAGTCAACCCTGAACCGATCATCGGAGTCGATCAATGGAAAACCCCAATAGGCTCTCTCGATCTTCTCGGGCTAGTGACAAGTGCTACAGGAATAAATACAAGAAAAATTAATGGTTTCCCCCCAAAAAATAAAGATGTAAAATATAATAAATATAGATGAAAACCCAATAGAAATTTATTACCATAATTTACATCATTTAGATTTACAAATAAAGAGACAAAAAACTGAATAATGATCAAAACGAGAATATCCGAGCTGAATCTGACACCAAACAACACCTCCATGTGATCCAAGGGCCACTCACTAAGAAAATAGAAAAAATCACATGAGGATAGTGAACCAAAGCTAGAAACTATAGGAGAACTGAAAAAAAGAAAACACTATATTCATGAGTATTAAAATACAGCAGGTTGGCCCAAGTTAATCTATTCCCAATGAATATCCTTTAAAAAGAGAAACAATGAATTTCAGTTTTGAAATACAATCTACCAACATAAGTTTTTCATAATTTTTATTTAAATATAATCTATATATGACCCATTTCCCTAAAATTTTGAAACTAGTATAATTCATGGATAGTACGTTTGGATTATAGGGGGGAGGGGAAGGGAAATAATCATATAAGAAACACTATATTTCCATTAAAATGAGAAAATATGTTTATTCACAAATCCATTATTGATACCCATTCAATTAAAATAGTTCTTTATCCCATTATAAATGAACAACAAAAACCGATGAAAAGGGATATAGTTAACAATTTTGGAAATGGATAATGATACAATTTTCAGAGAAACAAATGACCACCCACGAACTTAGAGGAGAACCAGAACATAAAATGCATGTGACTCATCCTATAGGCATACCCTTCTCGAGGAAAACATAACACCCGAAATCCGAATTATCTCCTTATCTATCCATGTCAAGGGGCCGATCCCATAGAAACAAACCCTACTATCCACCTAATAAACAACACTTTTTATTAAATTAACTTAGACTAGTTCATCAAAATCTCTTTGTAATACTCTTTCATAGGCTAGTATCCCATGTTATGTTCGTAAGGGGGAATTTCAAACCATACAAGAAAAAAGCCACAGACACAGACACACACACACACACACTGATACATATATATATACTGTGATACACTCCCACAACTAACATCACCCCAGCCTCCTCAAAGGGCATACCTTCCCTTAAAGGAAGAATCGCATGAGTAGAATCCCAAGCAGAGGAAATTTCCACCTATTTATCAATCAATAAGGAAATGGATTCCTCTTGTAGGGGTTTTCAAAATTACCAATTCGTGATTCCAAATATGAATTATAAGGTTTCCATAAAAAATAATCTGTTTCACAAAAAACAATACGAAACCCCTTTTTATAATAAAAACCTTCCTTAAAAAACAAACCACATATAGAATTGAAAAAAGGGATATCAATAAGACATAAATGTTTAAAAATCTATTTAATTTTTACAAACTCTATTTCAAACAACTCCAATACATTTATAAAAACAAAAACGTTTTTTTAAAACCCATTACTCACTTAGAAGTGTTAACTGGGCCATTAAACAACCACTCAGGGTGAAAATTTCTTTCCAACCATTCCAAACAATCACAAAACAATGGGAACCTAACTAATTGAAGATGATATGATTATTCTAAGGAAAATAGATTCATACTAAGCAATTAATGAAGGTGAAATAAATTAAATCAATGATAACCTGAATTTAAGGGATATATGAAATGGGGTCCCACTTTATGGATGATGAAACTCTCGGAATACAGTGCAAATCATCAATCAAAACACCTTCGTATATATGGGAGACAAGATCTGACCTAAGAAATTAATATCAATCCCAAGAATTTAGTATTCAACCCAAAAAATTATAACCCAAGCTAAGGGGGAGAGTGAACCAGAAGGGAATGGATAAGAAAACCCTAAATAGAGAGAAGTAATGAGAGAGTGGGAAATTACTTGATGAATTGAGGAAGAACCACCCAAATACAAGAATAAATTGATCCCCTAGGGGAGGAGTATATAAGGGAAAACATGCACAGGAAGGTTGAAAACAAGGGATGGGAGAAATTCAGTTTAAGGAGGGTTAAAATAGAATGAATAGAGAAAAATATAAAAATTTTATATTAAATATTAGGACACATGGTTATTCTACATGGTTTCCAAATCCATTTGGAATCTATGCAACTGCCTCTAATGAAAGAGACACTCTCAACACACATACTTGGGCTGAGGTGCAGGGCTGTGTGGTGGGTTCTATATCCCACCACACAATTTCCTCGAATGACAAACAATAACTAATAATCATGCGAAAATTGTGCACCCAGTCTACCCAACCGAAATATTATAATTTTTCTCCAAAATCTCAAATGAATCCTAATGAGGTATGTTAGTAAAAATAAAATTAAAATAATAACTCAAAGTATTAAAACCATAACATAGTTTTCCTGAGAGATAGTTGGGGACCCACCCCAAACTAGTATAAAGGCATGCATAAAAACATGGGTATTACAATTCTCCCCATCATAACGCTTTCCACACCCGAAAAGACAACCCAATGATTAATCTAAAGAAAAACATTGTACCTCACTACTACCCATGAAGACTCCCAATGTATGAAAAATGAAGATACTATAAGAAAATACGGTATATAAATCATGAATAACAAGAATAACATGGGGGGCATATGGTCTCCATACTATGTGCGACATACCCCAATGTTAATACCCCTATAGTTGATCGATCCAAAAGAAATACAATTTTCACCACCATCAATTAAACCATAGAACACAACGTCCTGAATGACACCAAAATGAACACATCTATCCTTCCAAAACATAGAAATTATTCTAAAACATATCAAACACATACCTTTTAAAACCTTACTCTAACCAAACACGAGATTACTCTCATCCAAAATATTTAGTAAAAAGGAAAACATAGGAGTAGATGGATCCACATAAGACCACCTACTACCAACTAAAACTAAGAACAAAACCAAGACACTGGCATGAGGAAGCCCAAACAGACTCTACATCAAAAGAGACCGGCATTCAATAATGTCCCTCATGAGAATATTACAATGAGACCCATGATGGTCACTCAACTATGTGAACAAATGAGATCCAATGAAATTGTTAATTTTTCCTCACGAACCATGGAATCTCACCACAAGGGGAGGGGAGGGAGGGCCCATTCAATATATCATCAAAACTATGATAGTCATATGATAATCTCTCATTATTCCCTAAATAATAACAAAAAAATTAAACATTACTATATAGATTAGGATGAATGATCTATAAAATAGAGGACCACATATGTTTGAACACAACCAATTATATGTTAATAATATAGATTACTATGCATCTTTATATCTCAGGAGAAGACTCTCACACCAAAATGGGTCACAATGTGAAAAAAAGGTTCCCACGCCTCTTTCCACCAAACAATACAATAGAAAACAAGACACTATATGGTAGGGTTAAACTACCTCCACATCCCACACATGGAACAACACATACACCTATGCCTTTCCACACCACTAGGATTCCGCTAACTATGTGCCAACATCATTCCAGGAGCTGAGGCTAGATATCTAAATGTTGAATCATCTCCTACCTTGTTGTTAGGATTAAAAAACCTTAAAAAAACACAGACCAAATATTCACAAAACACACTTCCATTGAAATATGAGTTTATAAGTGTTCGGTGAAATCCATCATACAACCGAAATAAAATTGAAACACCATAGAATGCCACCAGACAAGTCTACTAAAATGAAGAACATTACAACACGATAGACCATAAAATGTCCCCAAATAGTTCTATAACACTATTAATGGGCTCGGGTGTTATTATAAGTGTTGGTTATGGCTTCATAGTGCTTCTTTGAAACACCACAACAAAACTTCTCTATGTGACCCAATTGTTCACAAGTGTGTAATGTTAATGGAGCACTCGGTCATGATGGCCTTTTATGGCCCACCTTGACACACTAAAGGATAGTCACAACATTGCACCATGATGAGGTTGATGAGAGGTATGAAGGCCTCTTAATCCCCCTACCATCACCTATAACATCAGGACTCCTCCCATACTTTTTACCGAAATCCCCTTCACCATTTTTATAAACCAGAGAAAGAGTCACCATCTCATGTCCACTTTCAATCCTAGATTGATAACGAATGGCTTCCCTCACCACATTAGAGAAATTGAATAGGTTGAGTTATTCAACCTTTGACAACAAATCATAACATAGAACAAGCTAAAAATGACTAGCCTTCACAGAATCATTTTGAACATACCCGAGAACATACAGATATAGGTCTATGATGTGATGATAGGATTAAAACATTGATACAACACCATGCTAACGACTACACAATTACATCCTCTTATTCAATGGAGTCATCTTATGAAATTAATTTTGGATGAATGATGACCTGAAGAACTTATATATGATATCATTCTATGTCTCTCATTTAGGAAAATATTTCCACTATTTCCAGGATATGCCTTTAAGAAGAATGGGGAATAATTTATATTTAATGGCTCATTAATATCATGGAAACATTAGTATATATCAATCCTCTAGAACATCTCCTACTCCTCCAGAGGATCTTCTTCACCATAGGAAAGGTAATTATTTATCTTTTGGAACTCAAGAATATAGTATATGGGTTGATCAACTAGAGCATTCACTAGGGATATACCACAAAAAGCAACATCTTGAGTATCAATCAAACCTTTTGTGTGGGAGAACACTAAAAAAAGGAGAACAAAGAGCACGACCAAATCCAGTGGGTATTATAGAGAAACATTGAATTTCATGTATGAAATAAAAACAATAATAATTGGTTTTCCATAGTTTTTTTTCAAAATAAAAACACACAACCCATTTCCCCCACATTTTAAAACATGTCTCATTCATGGATATTATGGTTGATTAATAAGGGTGAGGGGAAGAAAAAAATAACATAAAAACAATATTTTTCATTAAAAAATGAAAACATTTGTTTATTCACAAAGCCATTAATGAAACCCTTTCGATAAAAATATTACTTTCCCTATTTCCAATAGAACAATAAAACCCAAAAAAGAGATACAGTTTACAACAGGGGAAATTGATAACAATACTAGTGTAATAGTAACACATGAACTCCAAGGAACTCAGAGGAGAACCAGAACATACTATACATATGACACATCCTAACAGATTTCCCTACTCGATGACATCATAACTCCCTAAAGACTGATGATTTCCCAACCTATCCAAGACTAGGGGCGCATTCCCATAGTAATAATCCCATGTATCAACATGCTATAGGCCAATAACTGGTACAATAACCTATACTAGTGCAACAAAAGCTCTAAAAAAACCCATTTATTCTATGATAGATTCCCTTGCTATGTTTATAAGGGGGTTTCAAAAACCATAAATTAAACATGTCACACACACATATATATACACTATCATACAATCCCACATCTAGAAACAACTTGACATCGTCAAAGGGAATCCCATGCCTTAAACCAAAAATCAAACGTGTGGAATACCATGCTAATGACATTACTACCCATTTATCAATCAATTAGGAAATGTCTCCCTCATAGAGGGTTCCTACAGTTACCAATTAAATATTCCAAATGTTCCTTATAAATTTTCACGGAAAATAAATTTAATAAATATCCACACACAACCACTTTTTATAATCCAAACCACCCTTCAAATCAAAAATGAATTTACAATTCCAAAGGGGCATATCAAAAATTACTCAATGTCAAAAAAATCAATTTAAAATTAAAATCAGCACTTTAATCTTCTCCAATACATTTATAAAAACCAAACCACGTCTTTAAAACCCATTAATCACAAAAAAGTTCCAAAAAAGCTACTTACCAACCACTCCGGGTTCAAAATCCTTTCCAAACATTCCAAACAATCACAAAATCAGGGAAACAAACTATTCTAACATGATATGATTTTTTAGACAACAACAGATTCCAACATATAAATTAAAGAATGTGAAAAAAAATCTAGAAATCAATGTAATCATAATTTAATGGGAAATATGCAATGGGTTGCTACTTCAAGCATGAAGAAACATTCATAATACACTAAAAAACATCATTCACACCACCACTACACCCAAGAGAGAAATGACCTGAACTAAGACATTATTACTAGACCCAAAAATTTTGCATTCAACCATAAAAATCGTAACCTTGATTGAGGGAGGGAGAGATAGAGCCCCATGGAAAAGTATAAAATTCACTTAATATATAGAATTAATGAGAGAGAGCTTACATACTTGATAAATTGAGGAAGAACCAACCAAAGATGGCATGAAATTGAGGCCCATCAGAGGTGGATATAAGGGGAGGGTCACATTAGAGTAGGAACCAAAGGGAGGGGAGATATAAGGGGTAAGGAGGGTTAAAATTGAGTAGAATTGGAAAAACACCTAAATCCATAATGATCTGGAAGGCTTCACAGTTTGTCCAATGGTTTTCCAAACCATGCGGAAATCGTTCATCATCCTCTACTAATGATGAAACTAGTCACACAATTATCTCAGTCAAGGTGCATGATTATACTGAGGTTGTGTGGTAGGTTCTGTCTCTTGTTTTGTAGTTTCCTAGGATGTCCCAGGGTTAGTACTAACCTTGCACAAAATGTGCACCTAGTATGTTCATCTTAAAAATTAAAATTTTTCTCCAAAACTATAAATTAAACCCAAAGAGATAAGAATTTAGAAATTAAAAAATGAAGGAATACATCAAAATATTAAACCCATCACACCTGTTTCTTGAGAGTAAAGGCTAGGACCCACCTCGAATCAGAATGAAATAACGATTAAAAACCTCAGTGTGATGAAGGTAAACGTCTATATGATTGTTACACGGACCATATAATTTTTAATTTGAATTATAAATGGATACATAAACTATTTTACCCTCTCCATGTCCAATTAATGGTAATGGAATGAACTAAATGAAAACGTGTTTGGAATAAGTATTACATAAACTTAAAATGACATATAACAAAATTAATGTATATAATGACTACAACATATAGACTTTTTTCATCTTTATAATAATGGTTAGATGTGAGGCAGGCTTGGAGTCTCTATGGAATTACTTGATCAAAAAGAGGATTCCATCATGATTTATTTAGCTGATTATCATAGGGGATACCCACCACAAAATTTGGTCCTTGTTTTATTATGATAATACCATGTAATTGTATCAAAAAACCACTCTAATATTTAATTTATATTATAATTCCTCAGAATGAAGCATTAGATTCTACTTGATGTCAGGGGACATGCATTTCCACTCATTCACCCCAATGGGACATGTCATACATAGCATAATATTACTAGGGATGAGCTCCATGGACTTGATTTTATTTTATTATAGTGGAATACCTTTGGTTATCGGTTGGATTAAATCCAGACCCTTATAACTATACTATATGAGTTAACACTACGATTTGGGTTTACCCCCATCGTCAAGAGTACCTTAGTTTCTCATTGGACCAAATTTTATTATTATAATCATTATGACTCATTGATTACTAATATATTATAATTATTAACCCCCATATAATAATTAAAAAATCACACCTTTAAATACATTTCTATTATAGGTTTAAGATAGTATGACTTATTAATTTTATAATTTCATTACTGTTATCTTACTTCACACTACTATAGTTTATATTTATGAACTACTTTTTGGTAGACACCGTTGATAGTGGCTAAATGATATTTGTTCATACAGTATCTGACCAACTATTGGTATCCTAGAGGATTATATAATCCCATGAGTGGACAAAGGGAATCATCCCACATTAGACACAAGACTTCATACATTATGTTTGGATTTCGGTGGTAGATGACTGAGATAGTTCCAAAGATGATTTGATACTTTTTTTCAATTTTTTATTATTTTTTATATCATTAATTGTACTATCATCCTTCTACCATGAATGAATGATTACATATTTTAAGAGACATACTATCATCTTTTTTTATATAATAAAATTTACATATTTTGATTAATATTCATTTCATTGATGTTTACACTTATTTCTGATTCAATATTCTTTATTTTTATTCTTCCTATATTGTTCAATCTATTCCAAAATTCTGATCCTATATGACCTGATAGAATAGTATCCTTATGGATTCACCCCAAAACCTCTCTTCTAGTGAACTACCTCAAACATTGTTTGAGTAATTAATGAGTCCATTTGGGTAACCGAAATCAATTACACCGGAGTGAATCTAGTCCAGGACATCACAATGTGGTATTAGATGTATTTTATTTTCCTTACGATTTTATTATTTTATAAATGATATTAGGAATGTGTCTAGAAATGGTCATAATAAATTTATGTCAGCAGAAAACCCATTTTCAATTTAAACACCATGTTTCCTAGGAAATATAAAATATTATTTTTTTATTTACCCTCTTACAGATGATGTATTTCATCCATTATGCGATGCACACGAATTATGGAATTTTTTTTAGTTTGCATTTAGTTTGGTATTCCCCATATATCATGGAGTTATTAAAAATAAATCATTATAGGTACCTAGTGATTCACAATTGATTAAGATTCTCTTCCATATCAGTTTGATCTATTACATGAATTACATATATATACCTTGAATTTTGAGTATTCCTTTGTTGTGAAATATTAATGTTCCTCTACTATATTCTATAGGGATGTGAAATTTGTTTTTTAATGCGGATGAATCAACCTATATGGTGTATTACCATAATAATTTATGGCGAATAAATAAATATCCAATTTCAAACCACGTATTCTATGTAACAAAAGTTTAATGATATGGGATTTTAATATGACTACATGATTAATAGTTTCAATTTATAATGTTTATGAGAATTTATAATTTTGAATGGGTAATTCAAAAAATAGATCAATTTGATTTTACACATCAATGATTGAGACAAAATTTATGGTGGAATGGTTGTAATTATATGTGGTTCAAATACAATTTATAAATCGTATGGGATTTTATAAACTATGAATAAAAATCTATTTAGTTGAATCGTGTTATATGTATCTACTCACATTAAAAAATATAATATAAATTAGGAAATGTAATTAAAATGGATCATAGGAAATGAAGAGTCCAAGATCAACATAAATAGTGTTTCTTAGTAACATTTCAATTAACCCTTTTTATATTATATCTATAGTTTACAAAACATTAACACTTACTAATACATTGACATTTTATGTGGATAGTATGTGTACCATTTTCTTACTGATCCCTCTCTTTTTTTATACTTCTATTCATGATCTTATCTAATTTATAATATTATTTTTAGTAATGTTCCTAGAATTTATGGAGCTATTAGACCAAAATGTCTTTGATTTGAGCACCAAGAGGGTGCTGACAACCACACTTAAGACAAAGTGGGTATTGATCCCCCATTGGTACCTCTAGTAGTACCACCTGTAGCAACACCTGATGTTCCTAGACTAGAAACTCCC
Organism: Viscum album; assembly: GCA_963277665.1. NCBI lineage: Eukaryota > Viridiplantae > Streptophyta > Magnoliopsida > Santalales > Viscaceae > Viscum > Viscum album. Next base: position 2,042,054,960 of record OY728130.1, on the reverse strand, counting down.
ACTAGAATGTGCTTGAGTTTCCTCAATAGTATGCCTTATATTATTTTTTTCAATTTGATCGACACCTATATTGTTTGATCTTACCCATGAGTTTTAGTAGCATCATCCTCCCACTATTTTTGGGTATGGAGGTTATCAAGTTGATGTGTCATGTATATAATCCATTTTCTCTATTTTTTAGTTTCTTAAGACTCCTCTAGATAGGTGGTTCAATATTTGTTCATATATGCTATGTGATTTTTCAAATATGTGGTTAAATGTTATTAACCATGATGTCCTTCATCTGGTCTTATAATAGGCATACCTTCATAATGACTTCTACAACAAATTTCTCCATAAGACACTGAGAGATGATAAAGTGAGGGATTTAATGAACCTAGAGAACGGTTTTATGTGCATCATGAACTATTAAGTGTGATTTATCATGTTTCAGTTCAGTTTGTTACTTGATTTAGGTGATGAGATATCATAACTGTGATAATTCATGTATGGGATCAAGTATGACATCTGATTAAAGGTGAATGCCTTATATCTCTCTATAGTATCCAAGATCATTACCCAATCTCTTATCTCCAAATGAATCAGAAAGTAATGTCACAATATATGGAATAAATGGTTGGTTCATTGATAGAGTAATATTTCATCCAACATAATCATGCAAAACCTTTATTTTCCCTAATTGGGTAGTGGATTCTAGTGTATCAAAAATTGTTTCTTTATTACCTTTCATCGGCGTGGATTGTAGAGAAAGGTAATTATAGAATTTGATTGAGCCCCACTAGAGTTCCCTTCATGAGTACAGATGATTCATCTTCAATGGTCTTTTCGGGCCTTTCTATTTTTGTGGTGTCTGAGAGAAACTTCCCCACTCCAACTTCAGTACTAGGACAAGTGAATCCATGCAGGGTAGGAAGTTGGAGTAGCATCATCCATGATGTACAGGGTGAATGTTATGGATGATGTATCAGTGATTTTTATTTTCAACACCACAAGAGAGGACCTTCTAAGGGTATTCCATACATTGCTTAGGTTTGTGGGTAAGGAATATTACATGTGTTAAAATAGATACTCAATGAGAAGAGTACAAGAAAACCCATTATATAAGGTAATATTATAGTCTCCTTCAATATAGTATCTTCATTTTCAATTCACATTTTTCACAATCCATTATCGCTATGTCATTCATGGAATTTATTAGGATATAAATTCTGTGATTTTGTGGAGTGATATCCCTAGACACATAGTTGGGTGTATTTCTAGAGGGTATATGAAAATTTATGGTCATTAATATTGATATCGGTGGTTATAAATTCTTTTAGATTCTATTTATCCTATATTTGTCAAAGTTTGTGTTATAATTGGTCTGGATTAGCTCATACCTTATCATTACCACATAAACTATTATCATCAAATGGTGTCTTTCACTTCCCTATACCGTTATAGTTTTGTACATAATGGTTAATGGGATGACCATGCCGGTGGATCTACACTAGGGCATCATGGATTGAGTGTAATGGTATCCTAGATTTCCAACCTTTTGGTGGATGAACAGGTAGTGTTCCTAAAATATTTTCCTCTTATGGTGGATTTTTTTACGGATAATTTCCCTTAATATTTTTCACAACTACATACATAGGTATTTCTAGAGTATAAATTTTATATCCTTATAGGATAATATTTACTATATAATCCTTCATACAATATGGAAGAAACTATTGTTCAAGATATCACGATATTGTTGATGGATTTATAATATAATGGTTCCATTTGACCCGGCACTTCTTTTTTATCCACTATCTTTTTATATAGGAAGGTAGATGTAGTCCATAGGCAATTAATGAAATACCAATGGTTGAACCAAAATATGGTTACGAACATGTATAATTTTCCCTAGATAAATGATGATTTTGACCATCTCTAAGTAGGCATAGTGTTTTAAATGATAGACCTATGATCAGGCTATCATTAAGATAATGTAACACCTCACACATACCATGTAAGGCTTTCCAAATCCAATAATATTTATATGATTATCTACATATTAAATTCATTCTTAAGAGCACACTAAATATTTTTAAGGATAAGATGAAAATGGATTTTCACATATTCTTGGATTATTTCTTCCTTGTTTTCATCTATTTCATCTTGGTGTACTATCATATATAGAGATACCAGGACATAAATCATGAGATAATGTTGAATATAACGATATAGTGTTACGTATATGATAATATCACAAAATTAATATTTTTGATAAACATGGTTCACTCAATTGGTCATATTATATAAAAATTAAGATATTTAATTAACCCAGAGAAGGTGAGTGTTTTTGTATTTTAGGAGAACAAAAAGAACATGATTGATATTCAAAGATTATTGGGGATTGAAGGATATTATCAGTGTTTCATATAGGATTTATCATTATCTTATAATCCATGTAGTGGATTAACTAATAATTTTTTGGAGTTCTTGTATTGTAAATCATTTCATAAGGCCTTTGAGGAGATAAAAGGAATGCTTACTTCAATAACAATACTAATTCTTCTAGATCCTGATAGAGGATTTACATTGTTCTGTAATGCATTAATCATAGGGATGGGTGTCGTATTGATGTATTTGGAGCTAATTTTTTTATATTTTTCTCATAAATTGATACCTCCCATGAATATTTTATTAACTCATGACCGAGATCTTGAATCAGTCATGCATGCATTGCATTACAAGATAAATTAATAGACGAGAGATGATATATTGTTTTATAATGAGCCCAAATGTCTGAAATATAGAACTAAAAATCATTAAATGAATATTATACAATGAATATTGTATGAATACTTTTAGTATTTTGAAATCAGGCTAGTATACATGCCTAGAGAGGAAATTTCATAACTAATGTGCTGAGATGAAAAATGAACACATACCTTATTCAGGAAGGCAGCAATTTATGGATGTTGTATGAACCTTTTTATGAGATGAATTTTCATGTTAAAGATATTCATGGGAATCTTTTTTTGGCTATAGAATTTATCTATTCACTCCTAGATTCTACTTGTAGAAGTTACTTATTAGATCTTGAAGGCTTGTCACTACATGAAATTTTTTGTTGTGCAGACTCGCCAAAGGATTGGTCTATCAACAGTGGTGATATATTTCATGCCTATGGGAATATGTGGGTTCATACTGACATGTGAGAGGAAATTATGTGAGAATACCATGCTTTAAAGTTGGATGTTCCCAAAGGTACCTCCAAGATGTACTATGATTTGCGATGTTATTATTTATGTATAAGGAGGAAATGTTAGACTCTGAGTTTTACCCTAGGTGTTCAACCTAGAAGTAGGAGAATGAATAAAAATAATAGAATAATTTTCTATTACATTACTTATGAGTCCTGGAATAGAAATGGGATGAAATCACAATAGATTTGATGACTGGTTCAGATTTTTTTCTCGATTTAGCAACATGGATAGGGTATTTATAGATAGACTAATGGATGTATTATACTTTCTTTCAATTAGAGAGATCGTCTTGGTAAATGATCTTGGATGAATGTATGCCTATGAGATTATATTCTTTAATAGGGTCCCTTATACAATTGTTTGATGTTGAGATTCTCATTTGACATTGAGTTTATCTCAAGGGATATATAAATCATTGGATATATAGGTTATTCATGGAGAAACATTACACCCTCAGACCAATTTCCAATAATCATGGATTGTATATATGATGTAGAACATTCTCCAGGCACGAGTCTTTAATTTAGTATTCTCTTATGAGAATAAAATACATATTTTTTTAGTTTTACTATAATAATATCTTTCAGGAAACAATAAATATTTCATTTTAGGAGGCCATATATTGAATGTTAGTACATTGTACTTTGTGCTGACTAGTGGAAGGGGAGGTAATGGTAATATGTCCTTGTCTCGTGGAGGGGAATTCAGAGTAGGTGTAGTTGATCAAAAAAATAAGCTAATACTAAGTCTTGTTAGCAATCATAAGTTGATAATCACTGATGTCATTTTTTTATTAAGGATGGGAATCATGTATTCATGAAAATATCACCCAGATTTGTGCATAGGGGAATAAAGAGTTCTGGAAAACTATCCCCTAATTTTGATAGGCCTTTTGAGATATTAGAGAGAATCTTGATTGTATCCTGTTAGTTTCTTTTACCTAACAGGTACCTTTCCATTCATGGTTTCTTAAATATTTCAAATAAACCATGTTACCATGATGACCCATCTCATAATTCTTATCATGAAAATATTTAATTAGATGTTGATTATTTTTTTCTCAGAATTATCACATTTTTATCATTTTATATTGTTTGAAAGAACTTCTTGGATGAAAATTTGATATTCTATAGGTTCTATAGAAGAAATTTTGGATTACTTAATGAGACATAGGAAGTAGAGGATTATTTATGTCCTCAATGGGTAAATTTATTTTAAGATTAAGAATTACAACCCATGGAAGGGAAACTCAAGGACGTGTTACTTAAAAGGGATAAGAATATATGAACCCAATTTTTCCAAGAGCTGTGAATCCATTTTAAATATAGTTTGATTACATGCTTTCATCCTCATATTAATTCTTAATAATGATATTTTGGAAACAAATTCATTCATGGATTTCATGGGTTTTGGTAACCTGACTTTTAAAGGAACCGAATAGTTTATAAAAATAGAAAAAGCCATCCCACCCAGTCCACCGTATTTCACTAAACTATGTTGAGGTTTTCCAATACATTATCTAGGGATTTACAATTTTTTCAATCCCTAAATTCCAAGGTTCATTATCCATAAATTAATATAGTTCTCATTATAGAGGTGTTTCATATGGGTTATGAATGGTTAGTCCAATCATGCTTGAACGCAGTGTGAGGGTGTCTTTGGGAAGAACTAGGTGCACGGTTGGAACATAGTTTTCCTAACCGTGTATCCAAATAGTGTAACTCCTTAATTATATTGAGATAATAAAATTTTAAATTTAGTATTTATAAATTAATCACCCAATTTATTCATTGTATCTAGATTACAAAAGGCTCTTCCCATCCCATGTTCGAATCTCTATTAATGTAAAAATCTATTTTAATATTTATCTTCTCTATTTGGACTCTTAACATGAAACCAAATTTTTCATTGGATCCCTCTCTATAAGAGATATAGTCAGCAGATTTGTTTGTATTTTTTTCATTCCATTCATTACAAGATTATCATATAGGATCTCATGTCTTATTTTGCAGTAATTCATCAATTAGTCTATTTTTATCATATCCAAGTAAATATAAGGGATGATAATGGATAAGAAATATACTACTTGTATAATTTGGGTGTTTTATGAAGTTTCATCAAAAAAATATTATAATTTAAATATTTTCACCATTTTTTGAACTCTAGTATCACTATGCATAAGAATTTAAAATTCCAATTTGTTAATTAAAATTTAATATATTTTATTATAAGGACCTTTTTTATACCTTTGGAAACTATTTTTATTTGAGACATAAATATTTACAACCCAAATTAGGGTGTATTATTTCTTAAGAATTTTGTATCCAATGATGTGATTTTTTGAGAAAAAACTCTATTATGTTCTACATTTTATTTAATAATTTATATTCATCGATTTAAAATATAAATCATTAATTTTTAAATGTTATGTGAATTTTTAATGATTATTACATGGACATTATACTTTGGAGTTGAATTGTTAAATAGAACCTAGTGATAAATTCAATATTTCACATATTATGAAAGGTAATTGAATGGACCCAATTAAATTATATTTGCAATGAGAATTGCATAAGATTAAAATGAATTATGTTAAACTAAATATCTATTGTTCCTACAATATATGGACCTTTTTTATAATTATAATTATGTTTACACTTAATCCAGACATGGATTCCCAATGGAATGCCTTAATAACTCATAGGATTCTATCCTAATTCGTTGAGTCGATTTCAATGGGAGATACCGATCAAATAATATGATCTTTGTATTATTCTTCAAATTTCATGATATTGTACCAATTATTCACTTTAATGTTTTCCATATATTATAATTCCCAAAATATAATCCTTAGATATATCTTTATGCCTTTGTAGAAGTACCTCTATTGATTCACCCCATTGGGGCCAGTGATGCATAGTCCCGGGGTACTATGAAAGAGATCCATGGGATCATATATACACTTTTATAGTGAAATTAATTGGGTTTTCCATTATAATAAATGCAAAAACATATATCCAAACTACATGAGTTACTGTTACAAGTTTTATCTACCCCTGAGGTAAAGGATGCCTTGGTTTCTCCATGGATCTTATATTATTTTCATCATCATTATTATTCCATTATTACTAGTATATTATATTACATAACCCTTATATAATATTTCTATGATGTCATACTGAATGAAATTTCAAAATAAGGATGAAGCTGGTATGGGTTATTTATTATAACATTGCATTACTTTTATATACCCTCATAATATCACAATTGATATTCATTGACTAGATTTTTCTAGAATACACTGGTAGAATCCTACTAATATTTAGCTTACACCCTATTAAAGCATCCATATTTACATGGGATGAATGTAAAATCATAGTTGTGGACTAAGGTAAGAATCCTTTATTATGAAAATGGACTTCTTGCATTTGGATAGGAGGTGGTGGTAGATGACATGGACTATTCTTGGAAGAGATGTATAGTTTTGAATTACCAATTCTATTAAATATTAAATATTTTATTATCTTTGTAATTATATGTTTTTATTTTTCCTATTTTATAGAGATATTTCATCATCTTCTGAATACGATACAGTTTATAGCCTTTTATAACTATTCATTTTTTTATTTATATAATTCGTTCTTCTCCCTTTTTAATTATTATTATTATTCCACTATATATTTATTTATTTCACCATTATGCTCCACTATGACCAGATGGTATTGTCTCCCCCAAGACACACAATACAACCTTGTTCATAGTCGGCAGCCTATGTCATATAGGGTGGTGTGTATCAGGGAATTTGGGAAACCAGGTTCATTTACTTAGGAGTGTAAAAAGTATAATATGTCATAATTAATAATGAAATAGTACGTTTTTTAAAATAAATTATAAATTTAAATCTAATCCTGAAATTTTGTTATGAAAAATGAAATACGTTATAGTCCTGGAGATAGTATGTTGTACGTACATGTGAGTAAAATTTCAGATTTTCAAAAATCACTATGGAATAATGTTATGAATTATTTTATATTTGTAGAATTATCATTATATTATAAATAAAGAAATATTTTCTAAAAATATCTTATATATATCATCCACTAGATGTCGTAATGAAAAAAATCTCATCATGTCATAGTGGTAGAAATCAACACATGAACAAAAATTAAGTTATAATTTTTCATTTAGTGGAAATGTAAGAAAATATATCAAATACTAATTTCATAGAATGATAAATATGTAAAAAATACATTAAATAGACATATATATTAAATAAATCATCATAAATATCCATGATATGAAGTGATGGAAAATAAATTACAACAACTCATTGGGAGGTAGTCGGCTAAACACACGAATGATGGTTTCATTAACTAAGTACATAAATGACATTTTTTTTTATTATTTCAAATATTTTTAAGAGGATTGAAGGAGGATGGCTAAGAAATAATTTTAAAACTCTTCATTATGAACTATACCTCTTCTTTATACAACATGTTATGATTTATAGAAAAATCTTTTCTAGGGTGGATCTAAGATCAATCTATTGTATCTACGAAATGTCAGATGATACATGGAATATATCTTGATTGGTATTGGATGAATGAAATTTTGTTTACTTTTGAATAAATGGGGATAGGAGGTGCCCCATTATGAGAGAGGAGAGGGGCATTTATATAAATTTTAAAATTATTAAAATAATATAATTTTTTAATTATGAAATATATCCAACTTGATATTACTAAAAGATAATATGAGTATAAGTTCAACATATCCAATAAATATAATTTTCTACATTTTGAGATTATTTTATTACCCTTATCTTTTTGTTTTATCCCCCAATAAAACATATTTTAAATAATGTTGATATCAATTTTTTTAATATTTATGATGAAAAATAGATATGAAAATAGGAATATTATTCCATACAAGGACAAATATTAATATTTTTATACATATCTTAATCACTTCTATGAAGATAAGATTTTTAGGTATTTTAAATCCTTTAATAAATTATCATATATTATAAAATACCAATAGTTTCATTATTTTAACTATTATTTTACTTTGAATTTGAAAATACATTAACAATAATGAAATTATAATTTAATCCTTTAACAAATCCTTAAAATGTTATATTTGTTTATAAAAATCATCAAACATGATAATTCATTAAAATTATATCTATTTTTTATATTTTTAAAATATTTTAATTTATTTTCCTATTAAGTAATTAAATTTCTTGCTGATGATTCGTAATCATATAGGGTAATTATTTCATCACTAAAATTTAGAAATATTATACGATGATCATGGAAAAAAAATATATTTCAAATAACTATGTTAAACTGAAATGAAGTTATTTATACGAATAAAAATATTGAAGAAATTAAAATAACGAAGTTGGTATGTTTTACTTAATATTTATTAAAAATACTCGAAAGGTAGAAATCAATTATATATGGCACTAAGATGAGTTATTTTACAAAAATTGTCTTAAATACCCAAAATATATTCATAAAATAAGATAAGTAACGTTTTAGGGTCAAATATTTTAGTCCATAACATATTATGTTTCACCTTAATTTCTCGGTATAACCTTACATTGGTGAAACATATTTAAAATGATTACTATACATATCAGACAAAAATAAATGGGACCCTATTACCAAATGTAGACTTCAGGATTTGAAATATGAATTACATTTTCCATTTTTCTAAACACATGAGTTTTATAAATTAATAAAAAATTAAATTTGAGGTATTTAATGAAAAATGGGTTTTACGAAAAATGGGTTTTTATGTGTCAAAACCTCGACAACAATATTCTAGAATCATGGTCTTCTTTATTATATTATAATAAGATACAAGGAATCACATCAAAAAAATATATACTTTATTAGTAATGTTAAAAACAATACACACATGGTTACCATATTACATTTGAATACTCAAATTATGACATATGTTTTCTGAATAATATCATTATTCTATATAAATTGTACTTTTATATCATTAATAATTCACTTCTTGGATTCTATGGAATTGAAAAAAATATGGGTGAGTAGAAATTTGTAGTATGATTTATGTAAACTCGAAACTATCATTAATAAATGAAGAAGAATAAATAATTCATAATAAATATAGAAATTTAAATATTAGAAAAATGATTATATTTAATCAAGGGCGTAAATTTCATGATTATAAACTGAATAATAAATTTGGTATGGTAAATAACTAAATAACATTTCATTAGGTCAATAAGCTGATAATGAAATGATTCAATATATAATGTCATTTTAAAAAATTTCATGGCTAATAATTATAGTTATCTTCTCAATGAATGATATGATTAATTGTTGGATCTCATTACCTTAAACATCATGATACTTCTACTGTGAATACCTTTCATAAGATTGTTTAAAATTCATGGGTTATTATACCTCATAAACCCATCTAACTAAGGCTACAAAAACTAATCATCTCCTGAGAATATTGATTCATCACGGGGACATCTATAAACACCCCCACCCATATCAAAATTTCAAATTAATACCTCTTATTTATAATTGTTTATATAATTCATGAACCAAAATTACTTAGTGCTAAATTTATATATCAAGTAATGAATAATTATTACATAAAATTTTATTAGTCAATCATATAAAATTAATTGTAAAATTACATGTGTATAAATGATATATATCTTATGTATATTCACATCCATGATAAATATTATAGATATTTAGGTGAAATTTAATGTCCAAGGATTAAAATTATGTATATATTTGAAGGGAATATTAATGAAAAAAAGTAGTTGAGAAATAGAATATCAATACTTTCCATGGTCTGCCTGATCATAAATGATCCAGCGAAATAATACAGTTTTTATTAGTATAACATATCATTAGTGGAGAATAAGTAAAATAAATGGGTTTTTGTTTTTTTGAATATAATTACTATAATATTTTAAATAAAAAATTTATCGAAGAAAATAACACTATCAAATTGAAAATTTTAAATTACAAGTAAATTTTAACAAAAAACTTTTTGAAATAAAAATCATTTAAAAAAAAATTCATGTTAAAATATCATATAAAAAAATTATAGTTAATTAATCTAATGAATTTTATATATGAATTACACATTAAAACATTGATCATTTTTACATTTTTGATAAAAGAATAACATGCCTTGATTTGAGAACAACACAAAGAGTCATTTAAAAAAAATTAAAAAGAACCCATGAATCAAATTTTATTTAATAAATCATTTGAATATTGATATATTTATTTCTTAAAAGGTTTTTTCAAAACATTGTTTTGGATGAAAAATGATCTTTAACCAAAGAGAGAATAAAAGAAAGATATTATTAAAAACATTTTATCAATACTAATATGTATCATACATATAAATGAAAAACTATTAAGTGAAATCATCATGAATAACCAGAGGATAATAAAATAAACTGGGTTTATTATGAAATTATAAAATAATATTAATTATTTTAAAATCAAGTATAAAAATCCAAATTAAAATGAGATTGTGAAAAAACTAATTCCATGATCACAACATTGTACTGATAATTAATTAATTAAAATATTATGTATATAAATTTTAAATCCAAATAAATGAATTATAATTACAATACAAGACAGAATGAATCATTTTATAACATAGTCTTAAATTTTCATATATAATTAAAATGTAATATAACCCTAGGAAAATAATATTTTTTTATGAAATTTTCTAAATGTTTGAAATTTTCATGTTCAATACAATTAGATGTAATAATAAAAATTTAGACATAAAATAACATGAATGATTATTTATTCAAGATATTAAAAATCAATGGGATGGTATATAAACCACATATAATATTTTTAGTAGATAATGTTATAATATTCTTGGATCAATGTAAATTGACATGATGTCCCTTACCTAACACATTATATTTGTTAAACATGATTTAACCTCCCAAATAATGGTTCCAATCATGGAATTTTTTTATTAAAGAAAAAAAACATATTTTTCATATAACATCTGAAACACTTATGACATTTCATACACAATTTGTTAATAATATTTCATTACTCTCATTATTTGTGGTCTAAATTTCCTTATTTTCTATTGTGTAAATTTTAAGGAATGTTACCATTATTATATTTAAGATATAGATAAGTCATCCCCATAGTTATATTAACACTATAAATATCAATGTTACTCAAAAGATACATCATCATAGACATTTAGTGAAGATGGTCTGGTAAAATAAATCACATCACTTCATGGAGATGGTAGACTATACATACACTAGAGTGAGGATATCATTCCCTTAATAAGGTTATGGGTAAGAAAATGTGTGATTTATTTTACATGAATAATCAATATCATTTCCTATATATAACACTAATATTTATAAAATTTGTCATTATTACATTCTATATAACACGTAAGTGAAAAATGATTCACACCATTTTGCAATGTGGTTATTCTCTGACACACAAGCCATATTATCATATTTTAAGAGGATTAGAATGTAAGAATTTATATGTGATTTCTTATTAAAAAATGTATAAAAAAATAAAAAAATATTATATAAATGTGTCAAATTCATCATTATATCCACCCTTGAAATGTTGTAGTGGAAGGTGAATTATATTAGATCATGAGACGGTCGCCCTCCATACACATGATTGACAGTTTCATTTTCAATTTCATGGAATATGATATAGATATAAGTAATTAACATATTATAATTGATTATAAGTATACAATGTATATTTTTGTTATTTTATAGTAATGTTTTATGAATATATTTTGGTTTCTGAAGAAGAATCAAAATAAAAATGCTTGTTTAAGAACAATACCTTTTATTTGGGAAACTTATTTAAATTTCCCCCAAAATCTCTAATAGGTTGGTTTTATGATAAAATAAATGGATATATGATGTTTTTAGGATATTAAGAAATTGATTTGGTCATGTAATGGATGATATAAATGGATTTCAATATTGTAATATGGTGGATATAGGCTGACCTTTTATAAGCGGGGGAGAGGAAATATAATATTTTTTTTGAAATGAATCACATACATCCACATTATTTGAGTTATAAAATCCACAAATAATGGTCATTATAAACACTTATTGGCTATAAAGTTTATATTTTATCATTAAATGTGTGTTGTAATGTTTTTTATATCATTTAACCCATATAGTTTTAGTTCATCCCTTGAGAAATCTGTTCTTACCTTAACCACAATAATTAATTTTAACAGATTTTACTATTCATAATTTTTAATAAATATGTTTCAAATATTATATATTATAAATTATTTATATTCCAAATATGGAATATGTTTTTATAAATATAATTTATATAAATTGAAGAATAGAATTTATAATTATACTCATAGATACAGTGAGAATGCATGTTTACAAAGTGAAAATGACAAAACTTATAAAAGGTATTAATATCAATGAGAAATATTAAATTAATTAAAATAACATAAAATTGTTTATTTTTAATATAATTGAATAAATTATACTTAAAAAACAATTTAAATTAAATTTTATCTATAAAATTATAGAGTTTATAAATAATTATTTAATAAAAATCATTATTTTTCACTAATTATCAAGAAATGGATCATTCTAGAAATGTATACAACATTCACCATAAGATAATTTTTTAATTTTTATTTCAAAACCGAAGAATACTTTTACAAATATTTTTTAATCAATGGAAAACTTTAATTTTAAATTATCTTCTCAAAGTGCAAATATACTATTTTTAGTAAAATAAATTATTTTATAAAACATTTCTTTTTTATTAAAATTATTCTTAATTGTATTATAAATAATATATAACCATAATTTTCATGATTCAGTCATTAAAATTAATACTAATAAATTTATTGGTTAGTTTTTAGTGGTATTATATATTATTGTTTATTTTGAATCTGGTTTGAATTATATATTATATGCACCCCAATTATTCTTTTATTAAAATATCATGGTGTAACAGTCTCCCTATGTTTAAAAAATTTAATCTTAAAAAATATAAATTCAAAATTTTAATCAGGGTATTTATATTTTATAATTTCTTACTGTAAAACCCATGTCATAAAACATTTAAACAAAAAAACCCCTTTATTTATTGAAATGGAAATATGAAAGGTCTTGTTAAATAAAATATTTCTACATTTCTATGTAGCATAACATATGATGGATATGATGAAATTGACATGAACGAAAAGATTCATTCCCATATAATGATGGTGAGTCATATAGATCATTGAGGAGAAGAATATAAATTATAAAGAAAATTTAACAACCAAATAACCATAAATCTATGTTGAGTCAAAACACCACTAATTCGTTATATATGAAAATAATAGTTTTTTTGTTTGATGATAATTTATCTAATATAGATGAATTATATTACAGTATAATAAAATATAGAGATATTTTTACATTATAATTTTAAATTTTAGAAGCATGATTTCATCCTAAGTTTGTGATTTGATCAATTTACACTTCATCTCATACATAATAAATGAATATCTGATATGATTTTTTACACATGAAGCAAAAAAAAAATTCATTTAATATATAAAAATATATACAAAAGAGTACCATATCATTCATTATATTTCTAAATATTTTCCAAAACCAATATGGTCAAAATTTATTATTTTACATAATACATTATTCCTAGAATATGAAAAATGACATCACTGGTTAATCACTTCTATTAATTCATAAAACCATTAAAAAATTACATATCAGAGAATCACCATAATATTCCAATGGATGGATGCAATCCCTTATAATCTATGGGTTATCGTTTTTCGTCCCTTGTGTTTTTTTGGATGTGATCGATTTTTACCCACTATAAAAATAGTCTTTTTTTAAAACCATTTCAATATAACTCTTATGAAATTAAAAAATTGTGATAAACCATAATTAATAAAAAGTAAAAAATTGTTAAACCATAAAGGTTAACAATACATTAATTCATACATCTAAAAAAATAGAGCACTCTCCATGAAATATATTTTTCATATAATAAACAATTAGGATGTATTATTATAAATGTTTTCCAAAGATGTCGTTAATAATTTTATATTCCCAAAAAAATTCTTCAAAAGTTGTATTTCACATGTTGAACTTATGATAAACCTTATGAACATAATCCTCTATTAGAATCCATAAACCTTATGTTAATTAAAATATATATGATTCTAAAATTTATCACAATTCAAAGTTGTTTACTGGTTCTTAAAACTAAAAAACCATTGAAAACAATTATTATACTATTTTATTATTGAATCCCAATACATAAATAATTAAAATTATTTATTTTAATATATTACCTTTACTGGATAATGGGTTAAAATTTAGAAATTTTCATAATATTAGAACATTACAAGTTTCCATGCATTTATGAAAAACGAATTGTAAATGGATCCTGATAATGAAATTTATTTCCATCCATCTTACTCTTCAATTTTACCCAGATATTTATTTCTCTGTAGCCGTATGATAGGAACAGAAAAAATTTGAATATTTCATTGAGGAACTTTCATTGGGTTATTTTTCCACATTTCTAATATGATATTAATTTGGCCTTTTTTCCTCAATAGTCTCAACTAGTTGATCTCTTAGACATCTCTATCCTTCGCTTATATCATGAGTCCATGAGTTGTTTATTGTATAAGTAGTTAATAATAATTTAGTTTAACTCATTTTTTATAATAATGATATCCTTAAATCGTATCATTATCCCTATTGGTTTCTCATAGTTACCACAATTTCATTCATATTCAATGTTAATATGATTAATTCTGGTTCAAACCATTGAATAAAATAAAAAAACATAGTGAAAGAAACCCCATTTTTAGTGGGAAAACCATATAATCATTTATATAGATTATAAATGAATAAATATTATATTAATTATATGAAACCATATTATTAACCCTTTTAATTTGTTATCAAAATCCATTCCAATCCCTAAAAATGGGTTTTATAGAAGTTATGAATTATCCAAAGCATATACAATAAAACCCATCCTTAAAAAATATGTAATCTAGTTTATTAAATTCTAATTAACTTATTACATCCCCAATGTTCTTTTTTATATATATTTATTGATAATTACTATACAGTTCATATATATTAACCTATAATCATATAATTTTGGTACTAATAAACACACAACCATTTCTTAAATAATATAAATGTATTCAACAAAACAAGAAATGTTTTCCCCAAATATCTTCTCAAAATTCACCTTTCCAAATTATTTTGCATTACCCCTCCATAAATCCTCTTATTTTTTTAAAACAGGGTACGAGAAGAAAAATCTCAGTGAGGGGTACAAAAATCGAGAGAGAAATAAATTTTCCTTTAATACAAATAAACAATTAAATTTATATTTAAAATAGAATACTTAGCACCCATATAGAACTATATAAATAAATTGTGGAAAAAAAGATTCCATAAATTCATATAAAACCTAAATAAAATTTTTAGTAACATAGGGAATTAATTACATTATATTTTAACCCTCACAAATACCATATGATTTGTAACCCTTATGGATACCTTACATTGTAACCCTTCAGGAAACATTACAATCTAACCCTCACACCCACATTATGGTGTATCTATCATAGTTAAACATGATGTGAAAATATAGTAGAACTCCTATATAAACATACCCAATGAATAGGAAGGATATATGGGTCCTTAAATTTATAGAAATAATAACCATATACCAAAAGATAATCATAAAACATCAATACATTCATCAGAACAAAATTCCTTTGGAATTTTTCAAAAATAGTCATTAATTATGATTTTAATAAGAAAGTTCCTTAACTTGGGGTCATCTTACTTCAAATGAGTTCAAACATAATTAAAAACAGAGTAATGTGTGTTATTAATATACTAAAAAATATATAAACATGTTTATACTACAGTATATGATAGCATTATAACAACTTTCCACCCTTTTGTTAATAATATTTTATTATTTCCATTGTATGAGGTGCCTTCTTTTCATGATTTCAATGATCAGTTCCTAATATAATTTATTGTCATAGGGAAGAAAAACAACATTTTTGGAAATAAAATTTGTTATTATTTTTATAGAATTTTAAATTATACCATATATCCTTTTTCTAATATGAGGATGATTCCATAAGTGATAAAATATTGAAAATGATTTAATTTTTTTTAAACCATCACCAAATTATATCATTTTAATTAATATGAACATTATTTAAGGATTATAAAACATAATATATCTTTTAATAAATATAATAAATTGTTTCATGACAATAATAATGGTTTTATAACCATCATATAAAGTGGTAATTGAAAATGATTGTGTAACGTCCATGATGGATGTAAACTAACACATCACTCATGATGTTCTCATTTTTAGAATTAAAATGTAGAGGAAAAAAAGTGTGATGATGATTCCCTCCATAAAATGATAAAATTAATGTATATATAAGGTACTATAGTTTTTGTTTCGCTTGGATTAGGGGATGAGAACAGAGAATGTGGACAGAAAATAAATTTAAATGAAAATAAGTGAAACTGAAAAAGGATTTTACCTCTTGAATTATTCTTGTTGATATCCACATTAAAGCCCTTCGTTTTGGCCTTTTGGATAGATCATATGTTCTTGGACTTGGGGAAGAAGATTCAGAAGTAAATTGGGATAAAATTAAATTATATAGATAGATTTGAGGTGTGAGGAGTTGAAGTTCTAATGGGTGGTGTTTATAATTGAAGAGATGACTATTTTTTATTATTTTATTCTTTAGTTTATAATTTTGGCTCAAAAATATGTGTTGTTTGATAATTATCACTATATATATATATTACAAATATGAATTACAGTTTTAGATTTCGTTTCTTACATCAGGAATTATGTTTTTAATTGATATATTTATATTTCAAATTAAATAATATAAATTATAATATTTCATTATTTAAAAAAAAATCTACGATTTCATAAAATACCCCGAAACTTTATCCTAATTTTTTTATGTGTTGAATTCAAAATTTAACTCCTTTATATAATATAATTTTCTATAAAAAATAAATTTATTTTTTAATTAAAATATTCATTTATTAAAAAAATACAAATTTTAAAATTATAACTAATTTTATATGCCATTTAAAAAATAATTTACATCTCATAAATTTTTATTTTTATCAGAAGAAAAAAATATTAAAATTTTAACATATTTATTTAGTAATTTCTTTTGATTATTATATAAATTATAAAATTATAAATAGAAATTAACGTGTCACAAAAATTCCAACACCTAAATTATCATAAACAATTCATTTATTTGGTTTTCCTATGATATAAATATATAATATATTCTCTTATAAGATACATAAATTTTATTTATACATTAATTGGTCTGGATAATATTCTATTTGTATACATTTTTATATTTTGTTATGTATCAATTATTTTATTATAAATTTATAATGAATTTTACAATTTAATTTCAGAATGAGAATAAAATATTTTTTAATTACTTTGGTTTTAACATTACCTTCCCCTTCTTGAAATAGAATCCTCCCATTCTTTAATCACATATTAAATAAAGTTAAGATATCTTTCAGTCATTTAATTATTATATTTCCATGTTTTTTCATTAATAATGTGGTTTCTATAAATACCATAACCTTTTAATGTACCTTATTCCTCAATACATGATATATCTGTTAAAAAATCAGAACATGATTCTCATAATAAGAGAGATACCCTTCCCACTGAAATATATTTTGTCTCAAAACATGAAATGAATCTGGAACATACATCCTTATCATCAAAAAAAGAAAAAAAAAATTGGGTACCAAATATAAACTTTGAGGTGGAGCTGCTCGGTAAGAAACTGGTCCAATATTTACCACAGTTACAAAATTTCCATTGAACTATGAACATATAATTCTTTTCTTACTGAAACACGTAGAACTTTTACAAGATGGTATTTTATTAAATACTTTATTACCTACCTCAAAAAAATGTTCATTCCTCCTATAATCTTCATAAATTTTCTACCTACTCTAAATTTCATCCTATGTTAATTGACATCATCACTATCTAAATCACCTCCTCTACTAATCCTAGTCTATAGTGACCCATACTTTACATACATGTTTAATACTTCAAAATTGAAGTATACTTATTACAACATATAACGAAACCATGAAAGGACCATATAGGTATAGTGTCTTTAGAAACTAAGAAACATAAACAACTGGTTCATAAAGCATCTATATTATCTCCCATTTATTTAATCATATCTATATTCCCTTTTTGGAATATCTTACTTAATAACCTTCTTCCTGACTTGGGGAAAGAAAAAATACAAAAGGGCGAGCTCAAATTCTCAGTAAGGGTAAACAAAAGAAATATCAATCACATCAAATTTATAATAACATAACATTTTGGAAATCTTACCCAGCAAAAGAGATCATAATTTCATAACATGGGATAAATCATGGTAGTGAAATGTAATCCCAATAATCATAACTTAAAACATGAACCTTTGTGGCATACACACATAATCATTGATAATCATTTCTTATTAGTCAAGACTCATAGCCAAGACTATCTTAGTGGAAAAAGTCCATTTCTGAACCGAGTTCACTTCTCGTTTCAGTCCTATTTCACTGAACTAGTTTAACCTGCCGTTCCAGCCATATCTATCTCATGAGATATAAAATCTTTACCTAATGCATTGGAGGGAGATATAGGTCCCACCCATCTTATAATGATACCATTCTTATGTGTTCCACAAAATCATAAAACATACATCATAACATAACCCATGTAATAAAAATGGGAATCTTAAACATCATGAAATCATAAAACAATTCATATAAGATAAAGGAATTCATAAAAATAATTCCATCACAACATAATCAAATCAATTTAATAATAGGGATCTAAACAGAGGCCTATATTATCTTAGATGGAAAATATTTTTGATAAGACACTTGAACTCCATTCTTGAGTAAAATATCCTTTCTACTTCAAAAACATTTTCCTTTCTTAACATGTTATAAAATTTTAAACTAAAAGATGTTGATTAAAAATAAACTTGAAAACTTTTAAAGGATGCTTCTTGGAAATAATGTTTTAAAAATCCATTCATGCCGTATATGTTTAAAAAACATTCTTCTCGTACTTTTGTCGTAAAATTCAAAAAGTACCTCGTACGAAAAACGACAAAAGAATCCTTTCATATCATTTACTAAAAACTCGCCGAAGGGTAAAATTGGATTTAAACAATTTTAGGTGGATGGAAATAATATTACATATTGAGGAAGCATGGATGTGGATGATAAAATACACCCCAGTAAATACCAAAGTGTAAACAATCTCAGATAAAATTAGATTGTGAAATTTTCCCTAACCTTAGGTCCGATTTTCTTCGTAAGTGTCCGAACCTCCTTTATAATGATTTAAATAATGTCATTGAATTATTCCAGAATCATACTCATTGTTATGATATCATATATGGCCATATTCTTAGCTTTTTTATTAGTAATATTTCATTGCTACTTGTTATTCAGGTGTTTATTACTTTTTGTTCTTATGCGTGTTTTGTCGAATAAATTTGTATTATTGTCTTTATGTTATAGATACCTCATTTCCATAATGGTATTAATGTAATATATATCTTATTAATTCATTAAATTCATTTATATAATCATTATGAAATGAAGATAATGTAGAACGAGTCGCATCATATCGTGGATACGGTATTCCGTACATACGCACGAGCGATGATATCGTTCCCATGATCGTGGAATTGTATTGGAGTGTATGTATAAAATTTCAGAATCAATATCACATTACAATAATCATATATAGTTATTATTTACACCATTATACCCATCAAAGTATGGTGGTGGTGGAAAATAGATTACACCACGGCGTGGAGACGGTATTCCGTACGTACGCACGCGCGGTGATTTTGTTTTCCGTCGGATGGATAAGAGGTGAAATCGGGTTTTTTCTTATTTATAATAACATATAATTATATGAGGGATACTTATGTTATTACCTCATAATGAAACAACTAAATAATATGGATTAGAAGAAGAATGGAACTTGAAGAAAACTGTAAAGGTATTACCTCATTCTTGAAGTGCCTCCTTAAAACATTCTCTTAAGGCACTAGAGTTGGTCTTTTGAGAAGACGAGTACCACTAGTAGGTTTATAAGGAAGTTGGAAAGTGAAATGGGTAGGGGTTGGCCGAGCATGAAGGCTCCAATTGGTGTGAGGAAGAAAGGGATGAGGTGCCCTTTTATAAGGCAGGAGAGGGGCACCTTTGGAAAGTGTGGAAATATTATTTTATTATAAACTTAGCTTCGATTTCAAAAGGTCCGAAAATCATTAAAGATGAAGATACGATGACTCATGGTCGAAATAAAATTATCCAATCAGAATTGGACATGTTTTAGAAATTATTTTAATCATTATAATCTTATTTATTTTAATCATTTATTAATGAGGTAAATACTTCAACATTACTGTGTCATAAATAATTTAATTTATTTTGTGTCTAAAAATTATATAAAAAATATAATTATGTAGGAAATATTTTTAGATTTCCAATAAATATTTATAATATAAAATATAATTTATATAACAGCTTATAAAAATTATTTACTAAAAGATTTTTTTAATGTCCATTTTGTCTTTACATTAAATTAATTAATCCAAATTGTTATTGTCACTACCAAGTGGCTCAATGGGGTACCAAAATCGACCCAAGGATGCCCATGATCAGTTAATACTCATACAATAAGATTAGGAAAAGTGTCAAGATAATTTTGAATTATTATAATATTATTTTAACCTTGAATTACCCTATTTACCTTTAACTATAGTAAATAAAAAAAATTATCGTAGTTACTATTCATAATATCAAAATAATAAAAGTAACCTATTAACAAAATATGGACCCACTAATTCCAAATATGGAATCAATATTTCAAATTTCAAAACACAGAATTTCCAGTAATTAATTTAAAATTAATCCCATTGTTAAGCAAATGAGTTTTAAATGTTAAAACATTGCCAAAGATTGAAATGTTTTTACCTATGAATTCAATGTAAATTTAATGCTAATTAAATACATTATATTAAATGGTAAAAATATATTCTATTTATACTTTAAAAACATTCAATATTATAATTTAACAATATAATGTATTGCGATGAAAAAAGATGTTTTTAATTAAAATATAGCATGTTTTTACTATTCATTAAAATATGAACGTTATCAGAATAATATGAAAAATTAATCCAAAGTAAATTTTTATATCCTGATTCTAAAGAAGAATTTTATTTTGTCAAATTGTACTTATAAACTTGTAAAAACTATATTTAATGTGGGTGCGCCATCAAAAGGCGGTAAAACTGCATTTTTTGAAAAATATTTATTTTATCCAAAACAACGGATTTTGTTTTCATACCTCATTATATAAAATTTATAAGATGAATAAAAATGTTATAAAATTCAAAATTCAGTTAATACTATTCATAACAGCTAATATTATAATATATCGTTGTTTACTGAAACTTGGTTATTGCGTACGACGGAAGCTATCGAGTAGGCCGCGGTTGCGTGTAAAGCAACACAAGCTAGAGTTATGTGTAGTGAATGATTCATTTGATGATTTATATAACATAAAAACAAAATATTTCTCATAAAAGTATCGGGTGTTACATTCTACCTCCCTTAAAATGAATTTCACCCTCAAAATTCGTCACTTTGTAACAAAAATATGATTATACCTCTCCCTCATCATATCCTCAAGTTCCCATGTAGCTTCTTCTAATTGGTGGTTCCTCCATAAAACTTTCACCAAGCGATTGGTCTTGTTCCGTAGGACATTTTCGCTACGATCTAGAATCTCTATAGGCTTTTCTTCATAAGAAAGATCTTGTTCCAGCGGTACAACTTCAGAGCTGAGTACATGTGAAGGATTAGGTATGTACTTTCTCAATAGTGATATATGGAACACATTGTGAACTTGAGAGAGATTCGGTGGAAGCGCCAATCGGTAAGCTACCTTCCCAACACAATCCAAAATTTCAAAAGGACCGATATATCTAGGGCTATACTTTCCCTTCTTTCCAAATCACATTACTATTTTCCAAGGAGATATCCGTAAGAACACTTTATCACCCACTTCAAACTCTAGGTCTTTTCTTTGATTGTCGGCATAACTTTGTTGTTGACTCTGAGCTGCTCTTATGTGTGGTTGAATAGATCTGACCTTTTCTACCATCTAATCAACAAGATCAGGTCATAATATCTTTCTTTCCCCTACTTTATCCCAGCAAGTTGGTGTCCTGCATTTATTTCTATAGAGAGCTTCATAAGGAGCCACCTGAATACTGGAGTGAAGGCTATTATTAAAGAAAATTCCACCAAAGGTAGGTGTTGATCCCAACCACCTTTGAAATCCATAGAGCAAGCTCTCAACATATCTTCTAGAGTTCTAATTGTCCTCTCAGACTGACCGTATGTCTGAGGATGATAAGCATTTCTGAAACTCAACTCTGTATCCAGAGTATGCTGAAGACTTCGCCAGATCTTTGAGGTAACCCTTGAATCCCGATCAGATATAATGGAAAGTGGTACTGCATGCAGTCTTACCAATTATTTTATATATATCCTGGCAAGCTGATCAAGAGAAAAATCATCACTAATAGCAATGAAGTGTGCATACTTTGTAAGACGATCAACTATGACCCAGATAGCATTATTGCCTTTGGATGTTTTAGGAAGTCCAGTGACAAAGTCCATAGTATTGTTTTGACATTTCCATTTAGGTATGGGTAATGGTTGTAACATCAGTTTAGACTTCTCTCTCTCAGCTTTAACATGCTGGCAAACCAATCATCAATAGACATATTCAGCAACATCTCTTTTCATGCCATCCCACCAGAAATACTCTTTTAGGTCTCTATATATCTTCGTGCATGCAGGATGAATAGAGAATGAATAACTATGAGCCTCATCCAGCAGCACCTTCTTTAATTCTGGGATGAGAGGAACATAAACCCGATTCCTGAACATTATTATTCCATCACAATCGATGTTGAATTCAGGAACATTTCTCACGTTCTTTTGTAACTCGACATCTTCTTTCTGTGCCTTTTTAATCTTTACATGTATAGATGGTTGAACATTAATTTGAGAAAGATACTATTTTTCCCCTTCCATTATAGTTCCATGATCCATCCTTTGTAAATCCATAAATATTGGATCTTTTTTTATCCTCATCATGGATAAGCTAGCATGGTCTTTTCGACTTAATGCATCTGCCACCTTGTTTGCTTTCCCAGGGTGGTAATGAATTGAACAGTATTAATCCTTAATCATCTCCAACCATCTTCTTTGGCGCATATTTAGCTCCATTTATGTGAACATATACTTTAAACATTTATGATCAGTATAAATGTCACACCTTTCTCCATAAAGATAATGCCTCCAAATATTTAATGCAAAGATTACCGCAGCTAACACCAAATCATGAGTTGGGTAATTCTGCTCATGGATTTTCAACTTTCGTTAGGCATAAGCTATCACCATATCATTTTTCATAAGAACACACCCCAATCCATTCTTGGATGCATCACTGTAGATCACAAACCTTTCTCCACTACAAGGAAGTGTGAGAACAGGTGCACTGGATGACCTTCTTTTCAACTCCTTGAAATTCTCTTCACATTCCTCCATCCAAACAAACTTAACTCCTTTCCGAGTCAACATGGTGAGTGGATTAGATAATCGTGAAGAATCTTTCAGAAAACGTCGATAATATCCAGCCAAACCAAGAAAACTTCGGATCTCAGTTACTGTTGTTGGTCTCGACCATCTTTCAATAACCTCTATTTTTGCTGGATCCACAGATATCCCATCTTTTGAGATTATGCGACCCAAAAATGATACTTTTTGAAGCCAAAATTCACACTTGGTAATTTTGGCATAAAGCATCTCCTTTTTCAGGGTCTTTAATACAATTCTCAAGTGATCTTCATGTTCTTACTTGCTCTTTGAATAGACAAGAATATCATCTATAATGACTACCACAAACTAATCAAGATAGTCTCTGAAGACTCTATTCATCATATCCATGAAGTTGGCAGTGGCATTAGTAAGACCAAATGGCATCACTATAAATTCATAGTGTCCATACATTCTACGGAAATCTGTCTTTATTATATCCTCCCTTTTGACCCTTAATTGATGATACCTTGAATGTGGATCAATCTTGGAAAAATATTGAGCTTTCCATAGTTGGTCAAATAGGTCATCAATGCGTGGGAGAGGATATTTGTTCTTGATAGTGATCTTGTTAAGTTATCGATAATCAATGCAGAGTCTCATTGATCCATCTTTCTTCTTAACAAACAGAATTGGTGCTCCCCAAGGTGACGCACTAGGGCGTATGAATCCCTTATCAAGATTCTCTTGGAGTTGCTTCTTAAATTCCTGAAACTCAATTCGGGCCATTCTATAAGGATTCTTTGAAATAGGCAAAGCACCCGGTACAAGTTCTATTGAAAACTCAACTTCACGATTTTTTGGAAGACCAGGCAATTCCTCCAGAAAGTCATCATCAAATTCCTGTACAATGGGCATATTATCAATAGTGAGTTTCTCTCCAACCATTTGAGATAAATAACCTTCATTTAGTGGAATCAAGACCCATAAGATAGAAGAAACTTCCACTAGAAGGTTATGTTCATCCTTGCATCGATAGACGATCATAGATTGATCTGGAATATGAAATGTGACTTCCCTTCGTTGGAAATTGATATGAGCTCCATATAAAGAAAGCTAATACATGCCAAGAATCATGTAAAATTCCACTATAGGAAGGTTCACTAGATTTTCTGGAAGCACTTTCCCAAAAACTTCAATCAGAGAAGAATTGTAAACTTTTGATGCGACTGTTGTGCCATTTGGAGTAGTCACAGCCAACTCAACATCTAAATGTTGAAGTAATACGGCGATACCCATAGAAAATTCTTCAGAAATAAAAGAGTGGGTGGATCCAGAATTAAATAAAACATTTTCTACTTTAGAGTGGATGGTAAGTGTACCTCTTACCACTTCGTTGTCGTACTCCACATCGCTGATAGTAATTGCATGTGAATTTACTTTGTCTTTGGCCTCAAGAGTTTGTTGATGTCAATCATCATCATCAACCCTTGGATTTGGGCATTGATTGGCATAATTCCCCATCTCCTTGAACTTGAATCATTGTAGTGTAGTAGGTTCATTCTATGTATCCCTTCCTTTGTTTGCATCATTAGACATCTTCTTCCCATTATTTCGATATTCAATTTCTCGATGACCTTCTTTTACACACTTATAACATTTTCTTGTCCCCTTAAGAAAATCTCCTCCTTGTTTCTTTCCACACTATGAGCATAAGGGAAAACTCATCTTCTTTTAATGTGGTCTTTAGGTTTTCCTTTGAATTCCATTTTCCTCTTCTTATCAAACCCATGTGACTGATGGGTTACACCATTATCCGTCTCAATCTTGAGAGCACATTGAATAATTTCCTCTTAGCTGTTGATGTCCCTTATGGCTAACGCCTTTCGAAGACTTGGTTTTATGCCACTAAAGAATCGATCGATCTAACTCACAGGTTGGATAATAATTTTGGAAGCGTACCTTGCAAGTCTTGTAAAATTGGTTTCGTAGGTACGAACAGATTCATCATCCTTTTGCTTCAGTTCAAGAAACTCCTTATCCATCTTTGTTCGAAGAATACGAGGGAAATACTTATTCAAAAATATGTTCTTGAACTCATCCCATTCCATGGACTCAATTTCATCCCTTTGCCTCACATTCTTAATAAGATTCCACCATTGATCAGCATCACCTTCCAAACGATACACTGCTAAGATGACTTTATCATGTTCAGAACATTGAAGAACTGAAAATATCTTTCCAGTGTTACTGATCTATTGTTCACCCACTAATGGATTAGAAGACCCGCTAAATGAAGGTGGATGCAACCTCTTGAAGGATTAAACAGAATGTTGCTCCTTCCTTTTCTCATTTGGAATTCCTCCATGATTCATAGATTGAGGAAGTTTTGTGAGCTTGGCTACATGATTTTTATTTCCAGCTCCCATATCGTTTGGTTGCTCAGGGGGACAATCATTGAATTTTCCATCACATTTTGCATTAACACAGTTCATTCGGGTTCCATCCATTGAATAAAACCAAGAAGAATAGTGTGAGAAACACTAATTATGAAAAGAAAACCACATAATCAAGAACAATATTTTACACTTAAGGTCTTATCATAGGCTGTTCATGGAAATTTCTAAAACACTAAGATTTTGTTCTATACTTAGACATATCATTAGGTTTCTTACTAACGCTTTCACATCCTAATTTCCAATGGTTGACTATACCTTTCTCCTGATACCAACTATAGCGGTCTAGAATTACTTGTAGTGGACTATAATTGATACCTATCAAGGCACTCCATGGGCAGCTACACCCCCTGGGTGGGACACACCAACATCTCCAGTGGTAGCCATTTCCTCATGAATCCCTTGGGCGGAGAGCCATGATTCGTCCAATGCTCACATGTGAGAGTTCCCAAGGATCGGATACATTTCTACCTCCTTTTCCTCTGATACCAACTATAGCGACCCATACTTTATATAAATGGTTAATACATCAAAATAGAAGCATACTTATTACAACATATAACAAAACCATGAAAGGACCGTATAAGTATAGTGTCTTTAGAAACTGGGAAACATAAACAACTGGTTCATAAAGCATCTACACTATCTCCCATTTATTTCATCATATCTATAGTCCCATTTTGGCATATCTTACTTAATAACCTTCTTCCTGACCTGGGGAAAAAAATACAAAAGGGTGAGCTCAAATGCTCAGTAAGGGTAAACAAAAGAAATATAAATCACACCAAATTTTTCAGAACATAACATTTTGGAAATCTTACCCTGCAAAAGAGATCATAATTTTATAACATGGGATAAATCATGGTAGTGGAATGTAATCCCAATAATCATAAATTAAAACATGAAACTTTGTGGCATACACACATAATCATAGATAATCATTTCTTATTAGTCAAGACTCATAGCGAAGACTATCTTAGTGGACAATGTCCATTTCTGACCCGAGTTCACTACTCGTTTTAGTCCTATTTCACTGAACCAGTTTAACCTGCCGTTCCAGCCATGTCTATCTCATGAGATATAAAATATTTACCCAATGCATTGGAGGGAGATATAGGTACCACCCATCTTATAATGATACCATTCTTATGTGTGCCACAAAATCATAAACCATACATCATACCATTACCCATGTAATAAAAATGGGAATTTTAAACATCATGACATCATAAAAAAATTCATATAAGTTAAAAGAATTCATAAAACTATTTCCATCACAACATAATAAAATAAATGTAATAATAGGGATAGAAACAGAACCCTATATTATCTTAGATGGAAAATAATTTTGATAAAACACTTGAACTCCATTCTTGTGGAAAATATCCTTTCTACTTCAAAAACATTTATCTTTTCTTAACATGTCATATAATTTTAAACTAAAATAAGTTGATTAAAAATAAACATGAAAACTTGTAAAGTATGATTCTTGGAAATAATGTTTTGAAAATCCATTCATGCCATATAAGTTAAAAAACATTCTTCTCGTACTTTTGTTGGATAAGTCAAAAAGTACCTCCTACAAAAAACGACAAAAGATTCCTTTCATATCTTTTACTAAATACTCACCGAATGGTAAAATTGGATTTAATCAATTTTAGGTGGATGGAAATAATATTACATATTGAATAAATATGGATGTGGATAATAAAATACACCCCATTAAATACCAAAGTGTAAACAATCTCAGATAAAATGAAACTGTGATATTTTCCCATACCTTTGGTCTGATTTGCTTCGTAACTGTCCGAACCTCCTGTATAATGATTTAAATATTGTCATTGACTTATTCCAGAATCATACTCATTGTTATGATATCATATATTTCCATATTCTTAGCTTCTTTATTAGTAATATTTCATTGCTACTTGTTATTCGGGTGTTTATTACTTCTTGTTTATATGCGTGTTTTGTCGAATAAATTCTTATTCTTCTATTTAGGTTATTGATACCTCATTTCCAGTGTGGTAATATTGTAATATATACCATATTCATTCATTAAATTCATTTATATAATCATTATGCAATGAATATCATGTAGAACGAGTCGCATCACATCGTGGAGACGGTATTCCGTACATACGCACGAGCGATGATATCGTTCCCATGATAGTGGGATTGTATTTTAGTGTATGTATACTATTTCAAAATCAATATCACTTTTCAATAATCAGATATAGTTATTAGTTAAACCATTATACCCATCCATGTATGGTGGTGGTGGAAAATAGATTACACCACGGCGTGGAGACGGTATTCCATACGTACGCACGCGTGGTGATTTCATTTTCCGTAGGATGGATAAGAGTTGAAATAGGGTTGTTTAATATTTATAATAACATATAATTATATGAGGGATACTGATTTTATTACCTCATAATGAAACAACTAAAGAAGAGGGAGTATAAGAAGAATGGAACTTGAAGAAACTGGTAGAAGGTATTACCTCTTTCTCGAAGTGCCTCCTTTAAACATTCTCTTAAGGCACTAGAGTTGGTCTTTTGAGAAGACCAGTACCTCTAGTAGGTTTCTAAGGAAGTGGGGAAGTGAAATGTTCAGGGTTTGGCTAAGCTTGAAGGCTCAAATTGGTGTGAGGAAGAGAGGGAGGATGTGCCCTTTTATAAGGGAGGAGAGGGGCACCTTTGGAAAGTGTGGAAGTATTATATTATTATAAACTTATCATCGGTTTCAAAAGGACCAAAAATCATTAAAGATGAAGCTAATATGACTCATGGTCGAAATAAAATCATCCAATCAGAAATGGACATGTTTTGGAAAATATTTTAATCATTATAATCGTATTTATTTAAATCATTTATTAATGAGGTAAATACTTCATCATTATTGTGTCATAAATAATTTAATTTATATGGTGTCTATAAATTATAAAAAAATATAATTATGTATTAAATCGTTTTATATTTCTAACAAATATTTATTGTCGAAAATATAATTTATATAACCGCCTATAAAAATTAATTACTAAAGTGTTTTTGTTAATGTCAATTGTGTCTTTACATTAAATTAATTAATCCAAATTTTCACTGTCACTACCATGTGGCTCAATGGGGTCCCCAAATCAACCCAAGGATTCCCATTGTTGGCCAATACTCATCCAATAAGGTTAGTACAAGTTTCAAGGTAATTTTGAATTATTATAATATTCTTTTAACCTTGAATTACCCTATTTACCTTTAATTGTAGTAAATAAAAAATTACCGTATTTACTATTCATAATATCAAAAAAATAAAAGTAACCTATTAACATAATTTCGACCCACTAATTCCAAATATGGAATCCATTTTTCAAAATTCAAAACACAAAAATTTCAGTAATTAATTTAAAATTATTCCCATTGTTAAGCAAACGAGTTTTAAAAGTTAAAACATTACCAAAGATTGAAATGTTTTTACCTATGAATTCAATGTAAAATTAATGATAATGACATAAATTATATTAAATGGTAAAAATATATTCTATTTATACTTTAAAAAAATTCAATATTATAATTTAACCATATAAATTATTGCGATGAAAAAAGTTGTTTTTAATTAAAATATAGCTTGTTTTTACTATTAATTAAAATATGAAAGTTATCAGAATAATATGAAAAATTTATCCAAAGTAAATTTTTATATCCTGATTCTAAAGAAGAATTTTATTTTCTCAAATTGATATTAGAATATTGTCAAAAACTAGATTTAATGTGGGTGCGACATCAAAAGGTGGTAATACTGTATTTTTTGAAAAATACTTCTTTTATCGAAAAAACTGATTTTGTTTTCATACCTCATTCTATAAAATGTATAAGATGAATTAAAATTTTATAAAATTAAAAATTCAGTTAATACTATCCATAACGGCTAATATTATAATATATCGGTGTTTAGTGAAACTCGATTATTGCGTACGATGCAAGCTATCAAGCAAGGCCGCGATTGCATGAAAAGCAAGCCAAGATAGTTTTGTGTGTAGTGAAAGATTCCTTTTATGATTTATATAAAATAAAAACAAAATATTTCTCATAAAATTCTTGGTTGTTACATAGTCCCATAAACATCCTCTACTCGACTTCATCAAAAAATCAAAGAGTTCGATAAATCTTTACATATAATACCTCAAAAGGATGCATATGTGTTTTGTAATGAAAACTATTATTATATGTAAACTCAAATAAAGACAGATGATTACCCAAACAACCATTGTAATCAATTGAACAAGCTCAAAGAATATCTTATAATGATTGAATTTATCTCTCAAACTATACTTCTGATTGACCATGAATGGTTGTGTTAGAATATAATTTAGTTCCCACTAACTTCTCATGACCTTTAAAAAATTTATATATAAACTAGTGATCACGGTTAGATAAAATATATAGAATAAATCCCCATAAACTCATAATCACATTGAGGTATAGTCGAGAAAGCTAATCTTGAGAAAGAGTATTTTGAACTGGAAAAAACGATTAGATTTAGTCATTTGATCAAGAATAACCTAAATCACATCGTTTCATCATGATGTATAATGTAGTAACACTATGAATTCTATGGATATATTTTTCCAATTTCCCACTATAAAATAGATGTTAAAATTTATAATATCTATTTTCATTCTATATCACCAGTAATATTTTTGATGGTCTCCATACATAATAGTGCTACTATGATGCACTAAAAATAGAGAACCATGTTCTTCAAAAAACAAATAATTCTTTAATTAGGAATTATGGGGAACATATCTTCTCCTTCCAAATATCATGATACAATATTTATCAAAATTGAATTCTGTATATTTAACTTTATTAAAATGTTCTATGTTTTTATATAACTTATGATCTCCTTTATATTAATACTTTATTTTTATGAGAGAGATGACATCAATAACATGAAAAAAATAGAGGAATGTTCTACCCGAACAACTTGCATGCCAAAATTAATCAAATCATTAATGAAGGGGTCATGTTCTGGATATAACATGGTTAAAATATCATGATGATTTTAACATAATAAATCATCCACATTGATTTGTTTTATAGGATGGTAATTGATCATGAAATCATACTCCTTTATCCAATATAGAAATATTCTATTTCTCATAGTAAATTATTTCTATGTAAATATACAATTCCAACATTTATGTTCAGTATATTTTTTTACATTTGTCTATATATAATTAATGCCTCAAAATTTTTGAAGTGAAAAATAAAACCGATAATTCCAAATTGTGTGTGGGATAATTAAATTTACAAGGTTTTATATGTTTTAAAGTAATGAAATTACCTGATCATTTTGAATAAAAATGAAACCAAGTCCCATTAACTAAGAATCAAATTTTATCATATAATCATCATTTCTAGAAGGAAGGGATAAAACTGAATCATTCATCAATCTTTTCCTCATTTCCTCAAAACAAGTATCATAATGATCATTCAATGTAAATTTATCCCCTTTTCACATTAACATAGTTTGATGTCTAGTGATCCATTTAATGACATTTATAAATTGTCAGAAAAAACATGCTAATCCAAGAAAACTACATATCTCAAAAAAAAGAGTTCTTGGGAATTATTCAACCACTTTTGTTTTGGATGGTTCAATGGTTATTCCATCGTTATTTAAATTGTTCCATTGAAAAGGTATTTGTAGAAACCAAAATTAAAATTTGATACATTTCATGTCTAACATATTTTATTTATGTGTTTATTGATCAATCATTAGATGTTTTTCATGATCCTCATAACTTTTCTAATAAACCACAATATCATAAAAAAATATAAAAATGTATGAAAAGATTCATGTATAATTATATTAATAAATATATAAATACAGTAGGGGGATTTTTCAAACCAAATGGTATAATAACATACTCATATTCCCAAAATCTATTTTAGAATGATATTTTTAGAATGCCATCATCCATCACTATCATTGTATGGTAGCTAGATGTCAAATCAATCTTGGAAAAACACTGAGCTCGTGGGAGCTAATCAAACAAGTCATAGATATAATGAAATAGATATTTATTCTTAATAGTAATGTTATTTAATGATCTATAATCAATAAAATTTATTGGTGAACCGTAATTATTTTTAACAAAAAAATATACCTCTTCATGGTGATGTTATTGAATGGATGAATCCTTCATAATTAAACTCATATAGCTACTATTTAGTTTCTAAATGTTTCTCTAATCTCATTCAATAAGGGGGTTTTGATATTTTTTTATAATCAGGAACTATGTGAGTTGTAAATCCATCTTCATGATCTGGTATTACATTACAGAACTCATCAGTAAAATCATCCAGTTATTCATTTACCACTCAAACATAATTAATATGAATAGTTCTCTTTTGTCAATAATAATTGTAGGATAACATTCATTTCCATATTTTTTCAATTTCCCAGCTTCCTGGTTTGTTATCATTGGTGTGGGTTTATTATTTTATAAAAACTAAAACACACCTTAAAAAAACATATTTAGCTCTAATGTAAATCTTAGCTCTGTAAACAGAATCCCAATCAATATGCAGAATGAAAAAAACTCTTCAAGGGGTAAAATGACAAGGTTTTCAGGTAATTTCGTTCATCAAACTACAACAAGATTACAATAGAGTTCATTTCCCTTCATATTCCCCTGGGGTTTTTATTATATTAAATGATTTCATTTCTTGTTGTAATATTTAAAAATAATAGAAAAAATATTCAGAAATAAAAGAATTTTTAGACCCCAAATAAAACAAGAAATTATTAAAATTAAAGTAAACAAACACAGTAACTAATACCACATAACTGGATTTACTAATATCTATTTATGTAGATTCAAAGGATTTAACTACACCTTTCTACTTATAGTCAGACAATACCCTATAATTTGGATCTTTCTTTGGGAAGGTATTTTCATATTGACTCATCCTTCCACATATGAGAATCATTAATTTTTTCATATAAATTTATAACATACCAACATTAAGATACATATCATTATAATATTGAGAGTTATTTCCAAAATTAACCAATCAAATTCACATCCCATATTTATTAAGGCCTTCAATATGGACAGGGGTTTTCCAAAAATCCAGAAACTAGATTTTTTTTTCTTACCTTCATATTTCATTTATTGACTATTATACAGTGGTTACAAAATAGAAAACTTCTTGTATATTTTGTCGAAGTACACATGATCATAATAAAACTCCATTTCTACCCACTATTCACATCAAAATAGTTTCTCATAACAGTTTATTTCATGGGAGGAAAAACCACTTTGGAATCTTGGATTCAATTCTAACTAAACATAATTGATTTCACTATCAAGATCCAAAATAATATTTGGTGCAATATCACTAATATAGTGGATATTACATCCAATAATAGTACTAAATATTTTTCTTTTATTTTAGTTAAAGGATTTTATTTTAATTTATATGTCAGACAACCTTAGTAAAATATTTTTCAAGTAAAAGGTTCTTAAATTAGTCCCATTCCAATACATTGATATCCTCTCTATCTGTGATATTCTTAACCATTGATCACCAATGGTTCGATGAAACATCAAAATGGTAAATAGAAATACTACCCATTTTATTATCTAAACACCCCATGTAATAAAATATATATTCATGGGATTTAATCCACCCTTTATCCACCACTTGGTCAGAAGTTCCAATAAACATTTGTGGGTGTTTCCTCATAAGATGTTCCATTATCATCATGTTCTATTGAGGTAACTCTGGTTATTATCGTACATGAATTTTACAACTATTCTTTGAATTAATCAACTGAGCAATCGCTATGACAAATTTTTTTGTTTCAATTCCCACCATTCCAGTCAACTTATTTAGAAGGATGGTATTCTATCGGTTCCTTCCTACTTCATTTTAAATATTTCTTCTGTAGAAAACCACTCTGAAGTGATATATATTATATGAAACAACATGGTTATAATTAAAGGAAATATGATTTCTACATAACCATAATTAATGAATATTATCTCTTTTATTGATTTTGTAAGACATGAACTATAATAGAAACATCACGGGGGTCTAAAATAATATAGGACCAAAGAGTCGTTAACCAAAAAGTTGAATCCCTCCATGAGAAAGGAACCCATGTTGAAGAAGTAGGAAATTATTTGGATTGAGGGGGGCTTGAATTCCAAAAAAAAGTCCACTTCCACGTTCCCCTCCCAACAATTGTGATAAATGTCAGTGAGGGTACCCAAGAGCTATTTAAACATCCTGATAATACACTCAATGTTCTAGGTATAATTAACCAATCAATAGAGAGTTGAAAAGATTCAAAGATTAAGATTCCACCACCTTCAGGATAAGGTGCATTTTATCACAAAACTCTTGCCTAGTCGCTATAGCCAGACCCTATTCCTGCAGTACATCACCACTTCTATAACAAACAGAAGAAGTGGCTAAGACTAACCCCTCCCTGCCCTGAATGAAACAACCACCACACATCACCTAGATGAGGAGAGACCTATCCGAGTTCAGTTTGAGCTTTCCTGTTGGGTGCCTCCTATAGACCCAATTCATTTTCCCAAGCCTATTGTCCTGGTTGGATGAAACATGATTGAAGAGAAATGGACCAATCAACGGAGCATCCTTGAATTTGGTGCACAAGATGACCAAGTCCATTAAAATATTTCTCACATTGAAGGTGATGCTGGTTTTGGTGCCTTTAACAGTTTTGTGGAGAGCTTCGTTCTGGGCCATCAAAATGACTCAGCATCCCACTTAGAGAAAGAGAGCATGACCTTTCCTCTCAGGCCTACATTCACAAGACCCCTGAAGCCACGAGCTGAAGAAACATTCATGCCAGCCTATGTGATTATCGAAACATGAAAGACCCCAAACTCCTTCAAAACCAATCTCACCAAATCACTAGAGATGAAGAGGTGACCCACCATTTCTTGGCTATGAGATCTTAAAAATTAACATCATGATGCAAAATTCACTCCCTTGTATTGAATTTTATCATTTGTGTTTAATGCTTTGTGTCTCACCATTCACAAAAGAAAATGGAACTGGTAGGGAACCTCTTTTTTACAAGTATCTCCCCCAATAGATCACCATTAAATAAGTTCGTCCTCACTTGAGAAAAGGGTTTGGATGGGAACACACCTGATGTAGAACCTATAAAGATGAGCCTATCTAGATAATTACTCAAAATGGTGTTATTGAATTAAGCTTCTTGGTTATCATCAAGTATAGCCTAGATAAAACTGGGGTGGTTGCATGCCTCTATAAAGGACATCAACGGTGTGGGAATGCCTGTAATCCAAAACTTTCCACCCCCATAATCATGCTTCCAGAAGCTGATTTCACCTCTCCCCACTATCCATCGCATGAGCAGCTTCAAAGACTCCAGGTACGGATGAATCATATTCCACTTCATCGAATGTTGTGACCTCTAGACTAGAATTCTATCCAAATATTCCCTCCATGGTTTTCCCCCAAATAGTACGACCTTCCATGGACTCCAACGTGTGTTTCATGTGTAGCCCTTGCATAGAGAATGATAAGATTCTCAGGTTGATGCCCCCTTCTGATAAAGGACTACAAGATTCTCCCCCAAAGCCGAGTTATGTTTTCCTTGCATATGTCCATCCCTTATAAATGATACAAAAATCCACTCTGTGTTAAGGATAACACCTTTGGGGACCCTCGGGGTAGAGATAATATTCATGGGAATATACATCAAACCACTATTCACGAGAGTATTGTGACTGCCAAAAGATATTAATCTCTTCTATTATTTGAATATGCGCCCTATGATCTTGCTAATGATGTGATCAATGTGATTCCCACACAGGGAGGCTGGTCTGACCAGCGCACCGAGGTACACCATAGGGAAGGCCCCACTTCTAATACTCAGAATGATGTCTAGGCCCCTTTCCCTCCTGCCCGAGATCTTCATAGTAGTGTAATATAGGTTTTTCTCTTTATTGACTTACTGTCCACTCCATTTATAGTACTCATCAAGTACCTCATTCAACCCAAGCACTGATCTCCGACTTCCATTTATAAAAAAAATAATATCTTTCGGAAAAATCAAGTGGGAGATTCCCCATGGGGTATGTCGGGTCTTGTAAGGGTGAATTTTTCCTATGCAAAGGCCTCAATTTATGGAATAACAAAGGGAGTTTAGGGTAAGAATGAAAATAGTGGGGGAGAGGGTATCCACTTGCCCGAGACCTTGAAACACCTTAATGAAAAACAAATCATACACAAAAATGATTTTGAGATCCATGCCGAACTGAAACAAAAAAACAGAAGATCCCTAGACCAAGATGAGAACCCCATATAGTCCAGAACCCTTAAGATGAAACCCCATTCAATCCTATCATATGCCTTGCTCATTTCTAATTTTATCACCTGATTTCTCCCACATACTTTGTTATTGATGTGACCGACCATTTCTTGCACAAATCTAATCATCCCTTATATAGATTACCCTATGATAAAATCAAGTTGATCCGATTCCATCCATGAATTCAATTGAGGAGCCAACCATCTGATAATAATACTCATTGGGACCCTGTACGAGAAGTTGCAGAAACATATAGGGAGATACTGCTCAATGGATTGGGGATTACACACCTTCAGAAGTAGGAATAATTTTTATTTCACATGTTATAAGTTCCATGTTTCCCCCTTTGATGCAATCCTTCATTACTCTTATAGGGTATCCATTTACAATATCCCATTTCCCCCGTAAAAAGATCCTTGAATTAAATCTGGCCCAAGTTCACTACATGGGTTTAAAGTCGAGATTGCCTCACACACATCACTTTCTGCCGAATGCATTCTTAAACTACTATCAATTTCATCATACACACAACTGGGAATGTCTTCAAACACATCAGCATTCCCACTCAGATACCCTTCACTAATGTTTTGATTAGGGCCTACCAGAAGATCCAGAAAGCTAATGTTATCCAATTCACCCACTTCCTTGTCTTCCTTAGTGTTGGTTCCACCCCCTGAGAATATTAGGCATGTTGTAGTGATGTCTTTCGTTAATGTAGGAATGGATGTACCCTATATTTCTATCCCCCCACACAGACATCGGGCTCTAACTCCCTCCCTCGCCAATCGTTCCAACCTCATAAGGATTTTCTTGAGGTGATACTTCTTTATCCTTAGACCATTAAACATGTTTTGGTTCCATTCATGTTCCAGACCTACCTCGAGGAATTCAACATCTATAGTGAAATCAAAAAAATCCTGATCACGGCTTGGGAAGGACTTCCTCCATCTGCATATTACCTATTTATGATTCCTTAACTTCTTATGTAACATAATCCATGGATTCCCCATAAGCATTTGAGACCATGATTCCCATACCTGATCAATTAAATTAGGTTCCTCAACCCACGTTCTAAAAAACTATTGATGATCTTCCCTCGAAGAACATAATTCCATGGAGATGCACAATGAAGAATGGTCTGACAAGCCCTAGACCAGGTGAGAAACCCTAGTGATCAGGAATATAGAGATGACCTCCTCATTCATCAAACACAGATCAAGATGACACCAAGTGAGTCTTCCACCTCGTTGATTATTGCAACAGGTAAAATGATCTCCCTCGAACCCCACATACAGAATCCCATTCCTCACAGTGAAGGAAACCAAATCCTTACATTCACTCTAATAGAAGACACCTCCACTTTATTTCTCTTCTCAATGAGAAAAAATGCTGAGGTCACCCCTTTAAATCCATGGGGTGCCACCGGAGATGATTCCATCAAGGTCACACCAAAGATCCTTCCTATCCTTCTCATTACACATGGCATAAATGAATGAAATGTTAAACTATTGGGACCCTCCAGAAACCATGGTAGCCAGATACTGATCGGATGCACTGAAGAAATTGACCTTACTTTGGTCCTTCCAGAATAACCATATATGAGAATTAGGAGGATCCCCATGCATGAAACAACGAACTCTAATCCATTGTGCATACTCTTTAACATTTCTAGAAACCTATTTGGATTCATGGATTGGTAATATATCAGTGGAATTTCTAAAATTCTCATTAAAAATGAAGTTAGACTTAGCCCAGGTGATTAATCCTTTGGCGTTCTAGACCACAAATTAAAAAATTTGACAAACATGTCTAGATTTGGCCCCAAAATCATTGCCCATGGTGAGAGAGGGGTGGAGATAGAACTCCTGGATCTATTTATGCTTCATTTGTAACCTGGTGAACATCCTCAGGCTCTGATCTAAAGAGTTTATATTTTCATGATGCAGAAGAGATAATGGTTTGTAGGATCTCCAATTCACCTCCTTATTCAGAGATTGAACTAATGCCTCTATCTTCATGCCGACTCTAGTAACACAGGTTCCTTACGAAGCATCTTGGGAGAAGCAGTCCTTATACTTGTCCCGAGCCATTTCCACAAATATGGGAGATGAAAAAACATGAGCACATTCGACCATGGTCAAAGAACCAGTGCACGGATCAGGGGGGAAGATTAGGAAAAGAAGAAAACATAGGGAAGGACCCCAATGAGGAAGTAGACGAACTTAAAACCCTCTGAAATAGAGTGTCAAGAGACAACCATTTAGGGGACCTGATTGAAAAGGACGAAATATATGGAGCACATGGATATTAGGAACATGTTCCAAGTTGGAAGATGGGTCTAAGATGCTGGAGGTTCAATATGGAGAACTATATAGGGTTGAATATCCCCCTAAAATCTTCCCATCTCAACCATTACCCTCTTAAACCAAGGATTCTGACCCATGGACCACTGAGGTAGGTCCTGAACCTGGCCCCGTGAGTGTATGGGGGTCACCTCTGGCGGGAGCACATATGACATGATGGAGAGAGGCTTGTTGGTGTTTTTGGCACATATGTAATGCATGACCCTGAAGATGACAGGCGGAGCAGTACCGGAAAAGCAATTGGTAGACGACAACCTTTTTTTAAATGAAAGAATCTGACATTGGAGGAATATATTGGTCCCACCATTCATCATAAGAAATTAATAATGATCAAAACATTATTATATAACATCAATACCTATATGATAAAATCATTCCATTTTAATTTTTCAAAAAGATACTCTAAAGAAGAATTTAAAAGGAATGACTATTAAATCGAGTTCCTCTTAAATAAATCTAGTTAAATTATATTTTATAATGATTTAAAGATATTTGTTGATCTTAATTTACTGTCATCATATTTATACTACCTAATATGACAATATTATAACAACTTTTCACCCATTTGATAATAATAATTTTTTATTTAAATTTTTTCAGGTGCATTCGTTTCATGGTTTCCAGGATCGGATCATAATGGACAAACTTTTGGAATTAATGAAAATTTATAAAAGTGGAATGAAATTGTATTAATATTTTTCTAGGACCAAATTTTTTTCCATATGTCATTTTTTTCTTATATAAGGATGTTTAATTAGATAAAACATTATTTAAAATAATTTAATTTGTTTTAGCAGTTTCTATAAAATTCACTGACATATATAATTTTATTAAAATCATGATTATAAGTTGGTTTGATGTCATAATATAAATTAAAATATGTGTTATAAAATTATGTGTAACTATTATAGTGGTTATATGTTAACCCAATAAGGATGTAGTGGAAAACAAATGTGTATTATCCTTGATGGTGTAAATCGACACCTCATGGAAGATGATATAATTTTCAGAATTAAAAGGAAAAGTATATGGAGATTGATGATGAATTGTTCCATAAAAATGATAAAATTATATTATTTATAATATAATGGAGTTTTAATTAAACCAACATATGGGGAAATGAAGAGAGGGAAATAAGTGAAAATAAATTTAATGGAAAGTAGAAGAAAATAAATTACAAATTAACCTCTGGAATTTTTCTCATTGAGAACCTCATTAAGGCCCCTGGTTTTTGAATTTTGGTGAGACTAGTGGGTCCTATATGTGAGGATTATTATTATGAATGGTATTTGGTAGAAATTAAACAATATATAATTCATTTATGTGTGAGTATAAGAGGTGGTGATGGGTGGTATTTATTGAGGAGAAGATGACTGTTTTTCGATTATTTTATTCATTAGATTATTATTTTGGCTTAGTAATACAAATAGTTTTTAAATTATAACTAAATATATTATCATAATAAAGGATAGCATGAGATTATGATTCTAACATCTTGTATATTTTTTTAATTCATGTATTTGGATTATAATTTAAATACCATTATATATCATACTTTACTATTCATCAAAAATTAAACTGTTTTAGTGAAATACCAAAAATTTAACCAAACCATTTGTAGATATATAGAATTAAAAAATTAACTCTATTTAAAATAAATGTTTTCTAATAATTATAAATATATATTTTAATTAAAGTCATCATTTATCCAAAAAATAACAATTTAAAATTAAATTTCTTTTCATAACACATTGAAAATTTAAAAAAGTCCTATTAACATTATCTTATAATAATAAGAAATATTGATATTAATTTATGGATATTTTTTTTGAAAATAAATTTTCTATTTTATAATTATATTAATTATAATATTGTTAATTAAAAGATATGTGTTAAAAAATTCCAACATATAATTATTAATTTTCAAAAACTTTATTTTATTATTCCATAAAATAAATATATCATATATTGACTTAAAAGATTCAAAAATATTATATATAATTTTAGGGTGTTGTTAATATTATATATTTATAGGTTACTCATTTTATATAAATACCACTTATTTCATTATATATTTATAATTAATTATACGATTTAGATTCAAATTGAAAAAAAATTATATTATAAGTACCTAGGATATTACATGTCCTATAAAAGTATCAATCCTTTTGTGCAGTAAGTCCCATTTTCATATACAATGTAGCTATCATTTCAATAATTACACTATATTAGAGTTATTTTAGCTAGGTTCATATATTTTTGAACCACATCCACTTGTAGTATGCAAGTAAGAATTCATTTTCTAAAAAATATTATAATCTATACCTAAAAAACATTTGAATGTTATTTTATACTTAGACTAAAATACTATTATAGTATTTTTTTTCTAATCTATGTTATCCTAAATCTTCTCTCGAAGGATAATACAAAACATCCTATAATACAAAAAATAATGACTCTAAGCCCTGTATCCGAGATCCAGTGTCTACTTTATAATATTAGAATATATTATAAGGAATAACATCCCAAAATACTGTATAGTGTAGTAGTATTGGTAAACTAGAGACATTCCTAATTTCAACATTACATTTGAATAGGAATACAAAAAAATATTTTTTCCCATTAATAACATTTCTCCCTCTATTGTATCATTTCATCTCATTCACAATGCACATCCATGTCTTGGTGGAAAGGAAAAAAATAAGGGTGGGCTAAAATACTCAATACAAGTTATGTAAAGTGGAGGCAATAATTATTAAATTATGAATAATAAATAAGGAATATTTAGTATGGAAATTAAAATAATTGACAAAACATGACATTTTTTAAATAAAATGACTATCTTGATTAGTTAAGGCATAATAAATATGCAATGGTAAATAGTTGGAAACAAATTAAACTTTATCAATAAACGGGGAATGAAATTCATCTAGAGATAATATCGTTTCTAAAATATGAGTGTTAATCACAATAA
Source organism: Viscum album (assembly GCA_963277665.1). NCBI lineage: Eukaryota > Viridiplantae > Streptophyta > Magnoliopsida > Santalales > Viscaceae > Viscum > Viscum album. The sequence goes on along the minus strand of OY728130.1, from coordinate 2,042,012,748 downwards.
CAGAATTCTACATAGAATAAAATTATTAATCATTAGACATCATGATCTCAATCTATATGATAACTATACTTTCAATACCAATCATGTAGATAGTTAAAAAACTATGTGTATGTATACACCAAAAAATCCCTTTAAGTAAGGCATGACAACTAATTTGTCTCAAGAGACACTAAAGAATCAATGGTCTATATTTAACTAGGCCAGATATGTATCTATATTTCTAATGCAGTCCTCATATACCAATTTCTCTATTTAGTCCATTAACCAATACACCTTATTAACAAATTTCCATATCAAGAATATAATTTAAATTAACAAAAATTCCACAAGTCAATCATATAATAACCATTGTAAAATATCATATATTGAAATGATTTAAAGTATATTTAATAATCATATAAATGAAAAAAAATTGAAATTTTTGGGGAAATTTTAGTTCCAATGCTATTAATAATGTGACTATTTCCCTAGAATGTTAATAATAACAAATGTTAATAGAGAAAGGGAATTAAAATGGTTTCCCTAGTCAAACTAATCCTAAAATATATAGTTAAATAATAATGATGGTTTCAATATAAAATATACCTATTGAATCAAAATTATAATAGTGTTTTTGTGTCATTTATGAATGTAAATTTAAGGAAAATTTCAATAAAATCATTATTAGAAAAAAATACTATAACACCACGTGATTTCATAGTATGTCATTTCTTCAGTGTATTTCAATAACTTGCACTATACGCAACACCGAGTTCTAGCGCACCATGACTTACCAAAAAATAAATTCAATAGTGGTTATGAATAGTATTAACTAAATTTTGATCTTTATATAATCCTTATAATTTTAGAATCCATTTTATGAGTTTCATAGACATAATGTAAGAACAAATACATTTTTTCAGATAAAAGAAGTATTTTTTAAAAAATACAATTTTCCTCCTTATAACAGTGAAGCCTTTTTAAATCCAATATTTGGAACTTTTATATATTCAATTTGAAAAAATGAAATTCTTCTTTAGAATCGGGAAATAATAATTTAGTTTCAATAATGTTTTGGCGTTTTTCTGATATCTTTCATATTTGGGAGAATAGTGAAAATTACTATATTTTAACTGAAAACAACTTTTTTTAATCAAAATAATTTATATTTTTAAATTATACATTTTAATGGTTTGGATGTATAAATATATTATATTTTTACCATTTAATCCAATGATGTTTATTGTATATAATTTCACTTTGAAATTAGACATAAACAAGTGTCAATCTTTTGTTAGTTATTATTTCTTAAAAATACGCCTTTTGGTTTTGACAGCGTGAATACATTTTAAATTAATAAATGAAACTTTTATGTTCTGAATCTGGTAAAATATACTTTAATTTTGGATTCAGAATATCGAAATTAGCTTAGGGAGAAATTATGGAACTTTTCTAATAACTTTCATATTTTGATGAATAGTGAAAATTTCTAATTTTTAAATAAAAACAACTTTTTTAATCAAAATAATTAATAGTGATAAATTATGAATTTAAGTGATTTTAAAGTATAATTATATTATAATTTACCATTTAATTCAATTTCTGTCATTGTACCCAATTTCATATTTAAACTAGACTTAAGAAAGTGTCAATCTTTAGATAGTTATTATTTATTAAAAACACTTTTTGTTTCAACAATAGGAATTAATTTTAAATTAATTTCTGCCACTTCTATATTTTTAGTTTAGAAAAATGGATTACATATTTTCAATCAGGAGTTCAAAATTGTGTAAATTGGTAACTTTTATTTTTAGATATTTTGAATAATTGCTTCGATAAATATTTTATTTACCACGGTTAAAGGGAAAATCATGTAAATAAGGGTACAAAATAATATTATAATAATACTAAATTACCATAAAATGTGTCATAAACCTATTGGTTGATACATGTCCAACCATTTCCATCTTTTGGTTGATTTTGGGACCATATGGAGCCAATTTTAAGTTATAATGACACATTATATTAATTAAGTTAAACTAAATGAAAAAATGACATAAGCATATATCTTGTAGAATTTTTTAACATAGGGTTATATATGTCATATTTTCAATTATAAATATTAATTTGAAATATAAAAATAATTCCTATATAATGGTATTTTTTTTATAATTTTTAGACATGTAATAAACTATATTATTTATGACATAATAATGATGTCGTACTTACCTCATTAATAAATGATTTAAATAAATAAGATTTTAAAGTCTGAAATAATACCCAAAACCTGTCCAGTTCTTATTGTTTGATTTCATTTATATCATGAGTCATCTTATCATCAAACTTATTGAGTTTTGTACCCTTATAAAACGAATATCATTATATAATAAAATAATATTTTCAATCATTCCTAAAGATCCCCTCCTCCCCCATTTAAAAGGACCCCACTTCTGACCAATTACTCACACATCTCAAACCTGTTGAATCCTCCATCCTCAACCCAATTAATTTCCCTAAATACCTATCCTCCTCCGAGAAGCCCTACCTTAGGTAGAAGGCACTTCAAGAGTCCTTTTGGTTCAAACCAAAGGGAGTTAACCAAATTATAGGTAACGATTTATCTTATATTCTTTTCCTTTATTTTAATTCTATAAAACCTAAAATATTCTTATTCTATTCTTTTATGAAAAAAACAGTATCCTCAATATACTAAGATATTGTTATGAGATGTATTTGAACTACACTTACACACACCTTCCTCTAATGGGTGAATAACATAATGTTTTTGTGGATGGCAACCAAACTATTCAAGAAACGATGATTGTTCAATTATCTCCTACCACCTCTCATGGTGGCCATTGTGATGGAACTATAATTAAATATGATATTAAGGATATTTAGTTTATATGTTATCTTCTGTAATTCCATTTTACAGTATACAATTATTCGTTTCATATTATATATATACGATAATTTCATTTGAGGAAGTGCAGACTACCACCCCCTCAAAGTGATATGACTTGTTCATACCATACATGGAACGTATAAAGGATTGTGGTAATGAAATTAAGTAACATATATAAGATATTATATAATGATGGAATTATAATATACCTATGTATATTTTTGTTTTTATTCTTTTTAAACAGAAAAGTGAAATGGAAGTAGCATTCGTGCGTACATACATATTATAGTCTCCATGAACACGATGAGATTCGTTTCCCCATCATATCCATTCAAGAATAATTTTCCTTAGATGGTTAAAAATAATTTTTAAAGAAATAATATCAATATTTATATAAATAAAATATATCATATTTATAACAAAAATGACTTATGTAACCAATAAAATAATGGAGAACAAATCAGTTAACACCAAAACAATGATAATACGAAAAGGAAATACTAGAAGATCATATATGATATCATATTAATGTATATGATTCTTGAATAATTTAATAACAATTATTTCACCATTATACAAGAGATTAACCTTCACTCTACCAAGCAAAAGTACAAGTTTAGGGTTTATCTCACAATATCTTCATTATCTGAGGTTGTTTATACGTAATTATCTACTGGGACCTCTTTATCATCCACATCCATGTTTCATAAAAACATATTTCAAAACATTTTTTCTCTTTACTAGAAAATGGTTTAAAGTCATTTATACCATAATGTGTTTTTAAAGGAATATTTATGTCATTTTCCAAATAAGGCCCTTTTTAACCTTCTCGACAGAATTAAGGTAAGAATTTTTTTAACTTATATGGTGGGTGCCGCTATTTTCCGCCATTATAAAATCATCAAAGATTACCATACAAGCTTATAGTAATATTTTCAATGTATATGTTTTTTTATGATTATTTTATATTTAAATGATTTCAATAAAATAGATATTTCTCTCAAATTTTATTGATTTCATCTTTGTCAACATCCTTTGATGGATTTTAACCTTATTTGAAGTTTACTCATTATGATACAAAACTTTCATATTTCATTGATGGTTTTGTGATATGTTTGACTATGGATTTGTTATTTTTATACAATTCATGGTTTATGAAGAATGTATTGAGATTTACTATTCTAGTTTTAATATTAATGTTGATGTTATGTTTAAACCTATTCATATGAGGAATGCATTGGACTAAATAAGTGACGGGTGGAGACCGTTATATCTCCTCAATGCATCGGTAGGTCTCATGAGACAAACTAGTGTCTTAGAATAAGGCCTTGACAAAAACTAATTTGTATTCTTGGAAAAAGCCCTTGACTATGTGGTTTTGATAGTCTGGCATTATGCATTCCATCATTACGAAACTGGTTACTGATATTTCATGTGATTATTAGAATAGTAGAATATCCATGTGAATAATTAAATGGCATTATTTCAGTTTATTTATTCCATATTATGATGAAGTTCATGTTTAATAGGATTTTGTTTTAGTTATACATTGATTTAAAGGATTATGATTATTTATGAAAGTTTCTGCTATATTGTTATCCTTAATAGGCATCTAAGCTCACCCCTTTATATTTTTTATTTTTACAAGGATGTGAAGAATATTTTATGAATGACCTGCAGGGATAATATGTGGGGATATGAGTATATTCTATTGAGACAATATGTTGTTGTAGTTTTTCACTTTGTGATGTAATGTAAACCTTATGAATGTATCTAGTGATTCCAAGGCTACTAAACTAATCGGACTTTCGAGACTGGATATTTTGTGATCATGACAATGTTATGTAATAATTCTCCGACACTAGGTAACTGGGGTTAGGGAGTTACAGTTGTTATCAGATGACGTTTAGTACAAACCATGGAAGATAGATTTATATAAACTTTGATTAGAGCACATAGACCTAAGATGGTCTTTGCAGATTAGTGTAGAAGAACTTACTTGAATTTTGGTATAGCAGAGATTTTGTGACTCTTCCAAGTAATACATCCATGTCTGGATACGAGTAGGTATAGGAGGCTTTGCCACTGATGTACCAAGGTGTAAAACCCAAAAACACCGCTTTTAGCTAGACTCGAACATGAACTGGTGCATGAAAACGGGCCTTGCTGGACTCTTGGTTACGAAACTCCTGGGGGATATGGTTAGGATAATTCTCATTTTCTTTAAAAATTATTAAGAAGGGTTTATGAGTTTATACTTCCTCAATGAAAAAATATTTATGATTATGTATTATATTTATAAATTTCTCAATTTACGTTAGGTATTTTATAAGTTTTGAATTATTCATTTCAATTCATCAAATGAACTAGTTTATGTAATTGTTTACAAATGGCACCCAGTAGAATGAAATTGAACTCCGGCAATACGTATGATCCAAAGAGTAAGAAGGATCGTATCTTTCACGGTATTAAGCAAACATTTAGAAGGGAAATAGTCTCCCATGTATTCTCAACATATGATGAAATTGTATTGGGTGTTAATAAGATAAGTAATGAATTCTAAGAGTCCTATGGATTTGAAGGGAAGCAAGAGAAGAAAAGGATGGAAGAGAGAAAGATGGATTAAGGGAAGTGGGAAAAAAAGAATTTTCCTATATATGATAAATGTGGGAACAAAACACCCTAGACCTTTCTTATAGAGAATGGGAGTTTGTTATAAGTGTGGATAAAAAGGACACCATCTATGTGATTGAAAAGGTAAGAAAAAGGATTCAAATTTACAATGCATCATCTGCAAGGAGTTGGGACACTATGCGAACCAGTGTCCAAATCATAAGAGTATTCCCCAAATGATTCTATTGGATAATAATAATGTTATGATACTACCACATATGAAGAGGAATGATTTGAGTTCTTATGTTGTTATTAGAATACTATTTCATTTGATTGTTGTACAAACAATGTACTGGTTATAATAATTAAAGTGTTTATAAGGATTATACAACAGTACAATTTCATTAAGGACTTGAGATTGTGTGGAACTAAGAAATGTGACTAAATAATAAGTTAAATTTTTGGAAAATATATGGTTGAGAGAAAGATAAACCATAATATGGGTCTGATACCGAGGTAGTGATTTTTGAATAAGAAATTTTTTATTTGGATAAATTATATTAGATATTCTTGACTACCTTGAAACTGATTAATGATTTGTATATTCCACCATTGTTTGACTTTACAACATTTTTTGATAGAAGGAGGATATCTAGTATTCTATAAGTAATAAGGGATCATGAATGTAATACATAAGGTTTTATGGTAATTCATGATGTTGTAGTGTTTAAAAAATATACATGATGAGCGTGTTCACATGTTATTACGCAGAATAAAGGATATTCATTTTGTTTACCTTCCTTATAAATTTTGGACTGTGAGTTTGGATAGAAGTATTATGGATAATTTTAGTATGAGATTATTTTTGGATTGCCATAAAAGGATAACTCGAAGGTCTGGCGGCAACCCATCACGTCCGGCAAGGCGTCGAGACTTGAACCCGCAATTAAAGGGCGACAAGGGTGTATTACTTACCACTGGCCCACATGATGTCCTGGATTGAATAATGTGGTCTTTTTAAAAAAAATAATCTAATAGATGAATTTTAAAATCATTTTTTAACCCCATATGAATATGATAAATAGAATATTATTTTTGAGTTTTATTATCTTTTAGAGTGAAATATGAGTTTGTGGTAGAAATTAGTTAAAGGATGTGACTCTACTTGTCAGGTATATATTTTTCTTCTTCTATTATTCTAGTAAGAAATTAATTCTTATAATTTAGTGAAGGGATCATAAAACAAAAAATGTGTTATCCTAATTCCATATGTTTTATTGAACCGATGGTATTTTAAATTATCATAAATTGATGAATTTAAGGCCCTCAATTTTACACTTGTTTGTGATTGATGACCTCAATCACTACCTATAGATATTTATGTTTTTTTACAATTATTTGCCCATATTTTCCACCAATTTTCTCTTAAACGATATCATAATTTGGTGTTTACCCTTTCATTTCCCTTTTACTCTTATTAAGACTAAATTTTATTAACCTAATTTTCAATGTGGGTATTCCTAAAGTTATTTTCTATTTTCAAAATTTTATTTTTGAAAAATAATTTCAAATTGCAAGGACAAAATTTCATATATCTCCATTTCATAGTACGTCATTTCATAGTACGTCATTTCTTCAAAGTAATTCAACTAGTTGCACTACATGAAACATCGAGTTCTAGCGCACTATAACTTACCAAACAAGCCATTCAAAAGTGTTTATGAATAATATTAACTGAATTTTGAACTCTATATAATCCTTATAATTTTAGAATCCATAATATGAGTTTCTTAGACATAATTTTAGAACAAAAACATTTTTTCAGATAAAAGAAGTATTTTAAAAAAAATAGAATTTTACTGCCTTTTAATGGCAAAGCCTTTTTAAATCCAATATTTAAAACTTTTATATATTAAATTTTACAAAATAAACATTTTTTTAGAATCAAGACATAATAATTATTTTCCAAAAATGTTTTGGTGGTTTTCTAATAACTTTCATATTTGGGTGAATAGTGAAAAATACTATATTTTAACTCAAATTTTTTTTAATCAAAATAATTTTTATTTTCAAATTATAAATTTTAATGTTTTTGATGTAAAAATAGATAATTTTTTTATCATTTAATCTAATTATGTTCATCTTAAGTAATTTAACTCTGAAATTAGACATAAACATGTGTCAATCTTTTGATAGTCATTATTTCTTAAAAATACGCCTTTTGGTTTTGACGGTGGGAATTAATTTTAAATTAATATATTCAACTTTTATGTTTTGAATTTTGTAAAATAGGCTTATTTTTTGGATTTGGAATATAGATATTATCTTAGGGTGAAATTATGGTTCTTTTCTGATACCTTTCATATTTTGATGAATAGTGAATATTAGTAAATTTTAATTGAAAAAAACCGTTTTTAATCAAAATAATTAATAGTGATAAATTATGAATCTGAGTTATTTTAATGTATAATTAGATTATAATTTTACCTTTTAATCCAATTTTGGTAATTGGAAATAATATCACATTTAAACTGGACATAAGAAAGTGTCAATTTTTGGATAGTTATTAATCGTTAAAAACACGGTTTTTGTTTCGACAACGGGAATTAATTTTAAATTAATTTCTGCCACTTCTGTGCTTTTTATTTAGAAAAATTGATTCCATATTTAGAATCAGTAGGTCCAAATTGTGTAAATAGGTAACTTTTATTTTTAGACATTTTGAATAATTATTTCGGTAATTATTTTCTTGACCATGATTAAAGGGTAAATTCAATAAATAAGTGTAACAAATAATATTATAATAATACTAAATTAAACTAAAACATGTCATAACCCTATTGGTTGATACATTTCCGACCATGGGCATATTTGGGTTGATTTTGGGACCCCATGGTGGAACTTGTAAGTGATAATGACACTTTATATTAATTAAGATAAAGTAAATAAGAAAATGACATTAGCATATATGTTTTAGCAAAACAATTTTTACATAGGGTTATATATGTCATATTTTCGACTATAAATATTCATTAGAAATATAAATCGATTTCCTACATCATGATATTTTTTATAATTTTTAGACGTCTAATAAACTAAATTATTTATGGCACAATAATGATGTAGTGCTTACCTCATTAATAAATGATTTAAATAAATCAGATTATAAAGAATAAAATAATACACAATACCTATACAATTATTATCAAATGATTTCATTTAGATCATGAGTCATCTTATCTTTTACATTAATTAGTTTTGGACCTTTAGAAACCGAATATCATTATATAATAAAATAATATATTCAATCATTCCTAAAGAGCCCCTCCTCCCCCTTATAAAAGGACTCCACTTATAACCAATTCATCACACATCTCAAGCCTTTTGGCACGTCCAAAATCTTCCCAATTAAGCTCCCTACACCCATATACTCCTCCTCGAAGCCTTAATTTATGCATAAGGCACTTAAATAGTCCTTTTGGTTCAAACCAAAAGGAGTTACCCAAAATAAAGGTCACAATTTCTATTAGCTTCTTTTCTTTTATTTTAATCCTCCAAACCCTAAAAATCTTTTTATTATATTCTTTTATAACAAAAAAAGTATCCTAATTATACTAGGTTATTTTTATGAGAAGTATTCGAACTACACATACACACACCTTCATCTAATGGGTGAATAACATAACGTTTCTGTGGATGACAACCAAACGCCTCATGAAACGATGATTGTTCAATTATCTCCTACCACCTCTCAGGGTGGCCATTGTGATGGAACTATAATTAAATATGATATTAATGATATTTATTATATATATAAGCTTCTGTAATTCCATTTATAGAAAATAATTATTCATTTCATGTTGTATATATATACGATAATTTCATTTGAGGAAGTGCGGACTACCGCCCCCTCAATTTGATTTAACTCATTCATACCATACATGGAACATATAAAGGATGGATTTAATGAAATAAAGTAACATATATAAGATATATTATTATTCTGGAATAATAATATAACTATGTATCATTTTTTTTGATTCCTTTTAAAATGAAAAATGAAATGGAAGTAGCGTTCGTGCGTACGTACAGATTACCGTCTCCACGAACGCAATGAGATTCATTTCCCCATCATATCCATTCATGAATAATTTTCATATGATGGTTAAAAATGATGTTTAATGACATAATATTATTCTTTATATAAAGCAAATATATTCTATTCATAACAAAAATGACTTACGTAACCAAGCATATAAAGGAGAACCAATCAGTTAACACCGAAATAATAATAATACTAAAAGTTAATAATAGAAGATCATATATGATATCATATTAATTTATATGATTTTTAAATAAATTAATAACAATTATTTCACCATTTTGCAAGTGTTTAACCTACCCTCTACCAAAGAAAATTACAAGGTAAGGGTTTATCTCACAATCTATTCATTATCTGAGGTTGTTTATACGTAATTATCTACTAGGACCTCTTTATCATCCACATACATGTTTATTAAAAACATATTTCAAAACATATTTACTATTTACTAGACAATGGGTTAAATTCATTTATACCCTTATTTGTTTCGAATGAAATATTCCTGTCGTTTTCCAAATAAGGACCCTTTTAACCTTTTCGATAGAATTAAGGTAAGAATGTTTTTAACCTATATGGAGGGTGTATCTATTTTCCACCATTATAAAATAGTCTAAGCTTCCCATACAAGATTGTAAGAATATTTTGAATGTAAATTTTTTATTTTATAATTATGTTACTTTTAAATTATTTCAAAAAAAGAGATATTTCTCTCAAATGGGTTTGATTTCATCTATTTCAACATCCTTTGATGGATTTTAAGCTTATTTGAAGTTGATAAATTATGATACAAAACATCCATATTGTATTAAAGGTTTTGTGATATGTTTGACTATGTATGTGTTATTTTTATACCACTCATGGTTTATGGAGAAAGTATTTACATTTTGTATGCTAGTTTTAATATAAAAGATTATGTTATGTTTAAACCTGTTTATATGAGGAATGCATTGGAATTAATAAGTGACGGGTGGAGCCTGCTATAGCTCTTCGATGCATCGGTAGGTATCATGAGACAAACTAGTTCCTTGGCACAAGGCCTTGAAAACAACTTATTTGTAGTCTTGGCACAAGGCCTTGACTATGTGGTTCTGATAGTCTGGCATTATGCATTTCATCATTATGAAAGTGGTTACTGATATTTCATGTGATTATTAAATTAGAAGAATATCCATGTGAATATGTAAATGGAATTATTTCATTTTATTTTTTCTATATTATACTGCAGTTCAAGTTTAAAATGATTTTGTTTTAGTTATAAATTTCTTTAAATGGTTAATCTTATTTATGAAATTTTTCTCTATATTGTTATCCTTACCTGGCATCTGAGCTCGCCTCTTTCTATGTTTCATTTTTCCGAAGATGTGAAGAAGTATTTTATGAATGGCCTGCAGGGATAGTATGAGGGGATATGAGTGTGGTATATGGAGACAAGATGTTCTTGTAGTTTTTCACTTTATGATGTAATGTAAACATTATGAATGTATCTATTGATTCCAAGGCAACTAAACTAATTGGTCTTTCGAGACATGATCTTTTGTGATCATGCCAATGTTATGTAATAATGCACCGACTCTAGGTAACTGGGGTCGGGGCGTTACAAATACATTTTTAGAATTTAAATATTTTTTTAAATAAAAATTTTAAATATATTTTTAAAAAATAACTTATAAATTATCCACATGAAGATATAATATATTCATTAAATAATTTAATGGTTAGAAATCAACAAATTATATATATACTGTACATGATAAAACAACAATTCATTTAAAATTTGTCTGTAAATGCCAAACAGGTCTTGTTTTAAAAATTATATGAAGATTCAATTCTTTTTATTAAATTAAATTTTAAATAATAATTTCATTTAAAAGTAGTTTTTTTAATTTATAATTTATTTAGAAAATATTATTTTTTTAGGAAATGGTTTTTGATGAAAGAGAGAAATAATTCCAGATTTGTTAGAAAAAATTTTCAAATTAATATGAATGAAAAAAAATTTAAAATATAGTACAATTATATGAAATCATAATTACTAATATTTGAGATGAGAAATAATGTATTTAATTAGATAATTATCTAATGATTTATTTTAGTGGATGTTTAACTATAATCAATCCCGATTAAATTGAGATTTTAAAATAAACATTAATAATGATCATAATGTTAAATTATGAACTAATCTAGGAATAAATTATGTATATAATATGTAAATAATTATATACCAATTTTAAATGAATTATAATATATTTAGATTTTATTGTCCCAGAATCTAATAGTGTCAAAGATAGTCAAGAAGTAATATTTCCCAATGAAAAGAAATTGAGTAATGAAATTTTATACCATATAATAAATTTTCTTTTTAAATACCCAAAGATGAAATAATTCCATATAAAACATAAAATAACCAAAATTATTAAATAATCCTTATATTACATTTCAAATGGGAACTGTATACAAAATACAATACAAATTATGTTATTGGCATTACAATATATCTCAAGGAAGGTAAATTGAGAAGAAGTCCCACAGATCACCTTTAAATTAATTGAACATGATTAAACCTCAAGTATAATTGTTTGAAGACTATTATTAAATTATAATAGAACATTATTCATAATTATATATCATATATGATCTTCATAGTACATTTTACGACCTGTTTGTTAATAGTATTTCATTAATTTCATTGTTTTGGGTGATAACAACATTGTTTTCTCATTCTTGTTTTTCATGAATGATCACATTCATGTTTGTAAGAGATATAAATTTTTTAAAAAAAAATTAACATTAAAAATATCATTTAAACTCAGTATATACAATATTATAATCATTTATAAAATCTTGTCATGGAACATTAATCACTACTCTTGAAGGAGATGATGAGATAAATAAACTTATGTGATGATATAATTATACTAATGAGTGAAAGGGTAAGGAAGTGGTTGATATATTAAAAGTAAATAATAATAATAATGTCATATGTATCAAATATAGTTATTAAATGTATCATTTTTTCTTTTATTTTAATAACTATGTGAAAAATCAATCACATTAATTTGTGAGCTGGTAAACTAAAATATACAAGATAGATGTCATTGTACATTTAATAGAATAGAAATACGTAGTGAATATTTGATATTATTATTACCCATTAATATATGAATCATTCACTAGTTTTGATGGGTGACAAATTACATTGAATTACGAGGCTCTAGTTTTGCGTACACACGATCGACTATTTCATTTCACATTTGGAAGAAGATAACGTGAATACATTTGATACCCATAAAATAATAAATTATATTTATATGTAATATTATGAGGTTTTTATATAAACATGTTTAAATAATATTTTAATGGGGTGGAAGATGAATGGAAATAAAAATACCCATTTAAAAATATTTCCTCCTCTTTAGAAAATATATATAGGTTTTCACTAAAAACCTTCCTACAATATAATTTTTATCAATAACATGGATATAGGATGTATGTAGTGGATTAATTATGTGATATTGATAGGTATTGTTTTATCCAAAATTTATTTCGATGTTTGAAGTGGGGGGGAGAGATGATAGATTTTTATATTTTGTGTGGAGGACCCACATATATTTTTTGAAATTAATAAATTACATCAATGTTTATATGATGATAGATGAATAAAAAAATTTTGATAACATGGATGTGTTATAGTAAATGTATTTCATGAAAATATGTTTTGGAAATGATACTATCTAATTTTAACCCAAATATATTTTGATTAACCCCTCTATAAATCAGTTCTTATATTAACCCATCACACATTATATTTACTTCTTTTACTATTCAAAACAATAAGGACCTAACTTTATTCATTTCATAATCTTGAATTAAATGAATAATTCACATTGAAGATTTTTCAGGTTTATAGTCTTAGAGAGTTATGTCATAACATATAGATAACAACTTGAATATTACATGTAGACACATCTACCCAGATTCCATTTTTTCAAAAAAAATAAAAACTCGTTGAAAAAAGAGTCATGTCTAGTTACATGCTTTGGACAACATTAACTTTCCTTGATCCCATAGTTGACCCTAATTCACTTTATATCCTGTAAAAATATTTAAAAAAAATGGGATTAGCATAAAAATATCAGTAATTGATAAACAAAGAAGGAAAACTGTTATTTTTTCAAAACAACAAGTAAACCATGAATATATTATCATAATTAATTTTTTTTCTCCTTAAAAATTGGTAAATACTATTCATTGAATAAAAGATCAATACTGACCATTATTAAACCAAAACATTACCATAAAACCCATATAACGAACACAAAACATGTAAAGGTAACATTGGACACAAACATATATAAATGGAATAACCACACGGTCGTCTTCCACACATATCACTAAATGGAATAGCCATAAGGACGACTTCCATACCCAATTAATTGGAGGTTATAACGTAACCACCCATCATAGTTTATCAAAGAACCACCAGTCAATTAGATTATCTCGTAACCACCTGTTAAATTTCCAAGTACCATTATAAAATCATAACACATAAAATATTATAAATATAAACATTTAACTAATAACATTTAATTTGTAATCACATGATATAATTTCAAGATATTGATATAATCAATACATTTCAAAAACCATTTTTAATACCAAAACACCCAAAAACATAACAAGGGATTTCCCATTCATTTTAGAAAACATTAAGGATTATAGAGGAATCCAAATAATGATTACGGCGGGGAAGAGGTCATTGTCGCCACAAACATTATAAACAATCGGTTGGATGATTATTAAATGGATTCATAGAAAAAATATTACATTTGAATGAAAGTAAAATTCAGATGGTTTTATTGTACAACTTGTAAAAGAAGAAGGTATATATTATCAAAATATTCCTCAATGAATGGAGATTGAGATGAAGTCCCTTACCTCGGGTCCGTCATGACCTGTTCATTCTTTATTCACCTAAAAAATAAACTAAAGTTAATATATTCTTGAATAAGAACCTTTTTAAATGTTATTATTCCATTTATATCACTTATAAGCATGTTATAATCATTATTTAATCATTTATGTTAATAATGGTAGTTTTTTCGATATTTGGTACTTGAGTAAAAAATGAACACCTTATATTTACAAGATGTGGATGTGGTCAGTAGTCCAATATATCTAAAAAAAGATATTAATTATTTAGATATCATATATATCATATATATATAATGTATATTTATATATTTATTTATTATAGTATGCATCATTTGCAGGTAAGAAAAGAAATGCACCATTCATGGAGACGATAAGCCATACATATGTTTGAACGCTACTTTCATTTCTATTTCTTGTTTTAAAAGAATTAGAACATAATTATAAATATGTATTTTATAATTATAGTATAATATCACATATAATATCATTAAATAAATCCTTTATACATCCCACATATTGCATGAATGATTCATATAACTTTGAAGGGGAGGTAGTCTTCACTTCTCCAATGAAATTATCACATTTACGAATAATGGAAACCATAACGGAATGATATAAATGAAAAATACAGAAGCATAAAAAATAATGAACCTAATATATATCATATAAAAAAAATTCCAACTTAATGGCCTCTAGGATAGGCAGTAGGAGATAATCCAAAAATCATCGTTTCGTGAGGCTTTAGTTTTCCATCCACAAAAATAATATGTTCTTCACCAAGTAGATGGAGATGTGTGTATGTGTAGTACAAATAATTCAAATAAAAACAATATAGTTTATTTAGGTTAATATTTTTTTTATAAAAGATATTAATAGAAGGATTTTAGGGGTTGGAGAAGTCAAATAAAAGAAAAGAAGTTAAGAGAAACTGTTACCTTTAATTTGGGTAAATACCTTTGTTATGAACCAAAAAGGGTTTCTTGAAGTTCATTATGCCAAAGGTAAGGCTTCTAAGAGGAGGATAGGAATCATGATACATTATTTTGGTAGGGGTTGGATGAGGAATGAGGCTTTAGAGCTGTGAGGAATGGGTTAGAAGTGGTCTCGATTTCTAAGGGGGAGAAGGGGCTCTTTAGGAACGTTTGAAACAATTATTTTATTGTAAATGTATCATTGGTTTCAAAAGGTCCAAAAATTATTAATGTAGAATATAAGAAGACTCATGGTCAAAATAAAATCCTTCAATAATAATTGGACTAGTTTTGGATATTATTATGTTATTCATAATCATATTTATTTAAATCATTTATTAATGACGTAAATACTACATCATTATTATGTCACACATAATTTAATTTTATAGATGTCTAAAAATTATAAAAAAACTACTAGGATGTAGAAAATATATTTATCTTTCTGATGAATATTTATAGTCAAAAATATAACTTATATATCCCCTTTTAAAAATTAATTTAGTAAATATACTTGTTTATGTCATTTTTTCCTTAAATTAATGTTAATTAAAAAAAGTGTCATTATCACTCCAATGTGGCTCCATGGGGTCCCAAAATTGACCAAAAAATTTCCATTGTCATATAAGACTAATCCAATAATGTTAGGACAAGTGTTAAAGAAATTTTTTATTATTATAATATTCTTTTTACCTTGAATTACCCTGTATACCATTAACCGTGGTAAATAAAATTCAGAAGTTACTATTTACGAAAAAAAATATTTTAATCTTATTGAACCAAATTTTACATACTAATAAAAAACTTTTATATAATATTTTTGAAATTTAATCCATAGAAGCTGTAAAAATTCATTTAAATGAAAATGTAGGGTTTTAACTACCACTTAGTGAATTCATTATTCATCAATAATTGATGTTTTCCACAAAACTTCCCAAAATTAATCCTAATCTATATTTGATATTCTGAACTAAGAAATGATTTCTATTTTACTAAATTAAAAACATTGATTTTGGATTAATTAATTTAAAATTACTTCCCATTGTTAAAACCAAAAGCGTGTTTTTATGAAATAATAATTATCAAAAGATTGACAGTTGATTATGTCCAATTTCAATGTGAAATTACTTGTAATGACCAAAATTGGATTAAATGGTTAAAATATAATCTAATTACACTTATAAACCAATTTAAAAGATAATCAAACCATATAAATAAATTATATTAAAATGTAGTTTTAAATTAGAATACAATATTTCTCACTATTCATTATAAAATGAAAATTATTAGAAAAATACAAAAATTTTAACCAAAGTAAATTTTGATGTCTTGAATCAATAGAAGAATTTTATTTTGTCAGATTGAATATATAAAAGTGACCAAAAAAATATTTAATGTGTGTTCTCCATTAAAAGGTGATAAATTGACTTTTTAAATTAAATAATCCTTAAAATTATATTCATTCAAATTTTAAACCTCTATCATTTATTTAACAAAAATAAATAACCATATTGTAGGTAGTTGTGTTCATTACCTCCAATATAATGGTTTAGAGTTAACTACCATTTAAAATAATAGTATTTTATTATTAGTGTGCGATGTAATATTTCAATGAAACTCGTTGTTGCGTATCGGGTACGCCATCGAAAATTGAAACCCCTTTAAAGTAAAATTAATATTTAATTCACAAAATATTAATAAAAAATAAAATGTATTATTTTCTTATTTAATAGGGATGTTACATCCTTCCCCCCTTAGGGAAATTGCATCGTTGTAATTTTATTCACCTATCAAATAACTGGGGGTATTTATCCCTGATAGCATTTTCAGATTCCCAAGTTGCATCCTCAACCATATTATTTTTCCACAAAACCATTACTTGGTGAATTACTTTGTTCTACAACACTTTCTCTATATAGTCAAGAATCTAGACAGGTTTTTCCTCATAAGATAGATTCTCTTCCAACTGAACTACCTATGGGCTCAAAACATGACATGGATCTGGCATATTCTTTTTCAATATTGAAACATGAAAAACATTGTGTACCTGAGATAGACATGGAGGTAAAGCCACTCTGCAGGAAACAGATACAAATTTTTCTAGGATTTCATAAGGTCCAATGAACCTCATACTCAACTTTCACTTCCTTCCAAAATGAATCACACTTTTCCATGGAGAAACATTGAGAAAGACATGATCACCTACCTCAAAAGAGAGACCGTTCCTCCAATTATCAACATAACTTTTCTGTCTTCTCTGAGCAGTTCTCATGTTCTTCTAAATCTACTGCACTTTTTATACCATCTCTTCTACAAATTATAGTCCCATCATCTTCCATTCACCTACATCATCCCAAAAAGATGGGGTTTGAAAACACATTCCATATAATGACTAAAATAGAGCAATCTTTATACTAGAATGAAAACTCTTATTATAAGAAAATTCAACCAAAGAAAGATATTAGTCCCAAATTCCATGGTAATTCAGTGAACAAGCATGTAGCATATCCTTGAGGGTCTGAAATGATCCTTCTGACTGAAAATCGGATTGTGGATGAAAATTTGTACTAAAATTTAATTCAGTACCCAACTACTTCTGAAGGCCTTTTCAAAAGTAAAAAAGTAAACCTGGGATCACGATCAGATACAATGGAGAGGGGAACACCATGTATCCTGACTATTTCATTGACATACAACTGATAAAGTTGATCTAGAGACAGAGTATCTTGAATAGAAATGAAATGAACGGATTTATTCAACCGATCAACAATAACCCAGATTGAATTATTACCTGGAGATGTCTTTGGTTAACCCAAAACAAAGTCCATGAATATATTTTCCCATTTCCACTCTGGCTCCGGTAAAGACAGAACCATTCCTTTCGATAAATGTTGCTCATCTTTAACCTACTGACATGTCAAAAACATCACAATAAGGTCAGTAATATCTATTTTCCTTCCATCCCACCAATAATACACCCAATGATCTATGTACATCTTACTTCTACCAGGATGAACTAAAAACAATGAACTATGAGCATAACATAACAACTCATTCTTAAATTGTGAATCACAAGGCACACATAATATCTTCCAAAACATCAAAACAAAATCATTATCAACATTAATGTCTGGATAATTATCCTTCTAAACCAACTCTACCTTTTTCTGTAACTCACTATCTTCCTTCTACGCTTGCTTAATTCAGTTTGATAGATATGATTTCACTGATACCTCAAGCATAATAGAATAATTTCATGCATCAACAACTTCTATTAAAAGTTAATCAAATCAAAAATAAAAGGATCACATTTCAAATGTATCATGGTTAAGGAAGCATTACTTTTTTGAATCAAAGCATCAGCCACTTTAATTTTTTTCCTGGATGGTATTGTAATGTGAAATCATAATCCTTGATAAATTCTAACCATCTCCTCTATCTCATGTTAAATTATTTTTGAGAGAATATATACTTTACATATTTTGGATCAACATTTATTTCACACATTTCTCTATACAAATGATGCATCCAAATTTTTTATGAAAATAATAGGTAATTCCAAATCATTTTTTGGGTAATTTAACTCATGAGGTTTCAACTAACGTGAATCATAAGCAACTACCTGATCATTTTTCATAAGGACCCAACCATTTCCTTTCAACTAAGATTCAATTTAAATAACAAACTCACCATTTCTGGAATACAATGCCAACATTGGAGCATTCACCAATATTTTCTCCAATTCCCGAAAACAATCATCACAATATTTTGTCCAAAAGAACTTAACACATTTTCGAGTTAACTTAGTCATTCGACTATATAAACTTAAATACATTTCAACAAAGCATAGGTAATAACCAGACAACCCATAAAAAATATAGATCTCAGTTATATTTGTGGGACTTTTCCATTCTTCAACAATTTCTATTTAAGAAGGATCAATAGTTATTCCATCCTTAGACTAAATGTGACCATGGAAAGAAATTTTTTGTAACCAAAACTCAATCTTGATGAATTTCCCAAACAGTTTATTTTATTTTAAGGTTTGCGAGACAACCCTTAGACAACATTCATGATCATCTTTTCTTTTAGAGTAAACCAAAATATCTTTAATAAACACTACGACCATTTATCACCTAAGTTAACCAGGCCATTACTAGAAAAAACTGTTCAATTCTGATTCAGACCATCTCAAGATGTTGATTTGGAAGGTCATTTCTTTATGTATACCTTCCCAGAAAAGTTGATCTTTTTCTTCTATGAAAAACCATTATTAACAAATAAATATCTTATGTGAAGCAATATGGTAATATATAAATTCTATATCATTTAAATAATACCATAAATTACTTTAGGGACATTAATTTAACAATATTCTAACTCCTAATGTTATCTAAACTGACCTCTGATACCAACTATAAGGACCTGGCCTTAAAAATTTAATAATCTTGAATTAAATGAATAATTCACATTGAGGATATTTTCATGTTTATATTTTTAGATAGATAGGTCATAACATATAAATAACAAATTTAATATTACATGTAGACACATCTACCCAGTTTCCATTTTTTACATAAAATAAAACCTCTTTAAAAAATGATTCATGTCTAGTTCCATGTTTTAGACAACATGAATTTTCCTTGATCCAATCCTTGACCATATTACAGTTTATATACTATAAAAACATTTCAAAAACATGGGATGAGCATAAAAAGACCAGTAGGGGATACACAAAGAAGAAAAAATATTTGTTATTCAAAACAACAAGTAAACAATGAATACTTTATCATAAGTAATACTTTTCACCGTTATGAAGTAGTAAATACTGTTCATTGAAAAAAATATCAATACATACCATTTTTTGATCAAAATATTACCATAGAACCCATATAAAGAACACATAACATATAATGGTATCTTGGGTCATAAACATACTTAAATGGGATAACCATGCGGTCGACTTACACACATATCACTAAATGGAATAGCCATATGACCAACTTCTAAACCCAATGAAATAGAGGTTATAACATAACTACCCATTTTGGTTTATGATGACACCACCTGTCATTTGGATTACCACATAACCAACCGTCAAATGTCCAAGTACCATTATAAAATCATAACACATAAAATATTTCAAATATAAAAATTTCACTAATAACATTTAATTTGAAATGACAAGAAATTATTTCAAGATTTTGAAATAATCAATCCATTTCTAAAACCATTTTCAAGACCAAAACACCCAAAAAACTTAATAATGGATTTCATTTTCATTTTAAAAAAACATTAATGCATAAAGTGGAAGCTAAATAATGATTACGGCGACGGAGAGGTCATAGACACCACAAATGTTAAAAAAATTCTATTCGTAGTTTAGTAAAACGCTTCATAGAAAAAACATTCCCTTTTAATGAAAGTAAAATTCAAAGGGTTTTATTATACACCATTTAATAGAAGAAGGTATATATTATCGAAATATGCCTCAATGAAAGGATATTAAGATGAAGTCCCTTACCTCTTGTTCGACTTGACCCGTTCGTTCTTTAATGTACTAAATAATAAACTAAAATTAATTTTTACTTGCATTAGAACCCATATAAAGTTTATTATTCATTTTATATCTCTTATTACCATGTGATAAACATTATGTAATCATTTATGATAATAATGGTCATTTTTTCAAGATTTGGTACTTGAATAAAAAATGAACACCTTATATTTACAAGTTTTTCAATGTGGTCAATATTACATTACACTAATAATGATATTAATTATTTTGATATAATATATATCAGATATTTCCTATATATATATATATATCTATAACAGTACATATCATTTAGAGTTAAGAAATGAAATGCACCATTCATGGAGACGGTAAGCCGTACGTACGCATGAACGCTACTATCATTTCTATTTCTTAAATTAATGGAATTAAATCACAATGATACATAGGTATATTATAATTATAGTATAATATCATAGATAATATCATTAAATATATCCTTTATACATCCCGTGTATGTCATGAATGAGTCATCTCACTTTGAGGGGGCGATAGTCCGCACTTCCTCAAATGAAATTATCACGTTTACCCATAATGGAAACCATAAAGGACTTCTATAAATGAAAAAAAAGAAGCATAAAAAAATAATCCTAATGAATATAAAATATTAATAAATTTCCATCTTAATGGACAACATGTTACGCGGAAGGAGATAATCGAACCATCATCGTTTCGTGAGACATTAGTTTTCCTTCCATAGAAACATTATGTTTTTCACCCATTAGATGGAGGTGTGTGTATATTTCTTCTAAATACATATCATAAAAACATTCTAGTATATTGAGGATACAGATGTTGTTAAAAAATAATGTAATAAAAATATTTTAGTTTTTGGAGAATTAAAATAATATTAAATAAGGTAAGAGAAACTGTTTCCCTAAATTTTTGTAACTCCATTTGGTATGAACCAAACAGATGTTCTTGAAGTTCCTTATACCTAAGGTAAGGATTCTAGGAGGATGAGAGGGATCTTGAGAGATTATTTTGGCAGGGGATGGATGAGACAAGGTTCTTGATGGGTGTGAAGAATGTATTAGAAGTGGTGTCCTTTTGTAGTGGTGAGGGGCTCATTAGAAAAGTTTGAAACAATTATGTTATAATAAATTATCGTCAGTTTCAAAATTTCAAAAAATCATTAAAGTATACGATAAGAGGATTTATGGTAGAAATAAAATCATCTAATATTAATTTTATGAGTTTTGGATATTAATTTAATATTTATAATCTTATTTATTTAAATCATTAATTATTGAGGTTAATACTACATTATTAATGTGTCATAAATAATTTAATTTATTTGATTTGTAAAAAATATAAAAAAAACAATTATGAAGGAAATATTTTTATCTATCCAATTAAAATATATATTAGAAAAGGGATCTTACATAACCTCTGTATAAATTAATTTACTAGAAGATATTTGGTTCTGTCATTTTCGCCATTACTTTATGTTAATTAAATTAAAGTGTCATTATCACTCCCAAGTGGCACCATGAGGACCCCAAATTGACCCAAATATGCCCTCATCATAAATGACTCATCCAATAAGGTTAGGACAAATTCTATGGTAATTGTGTATTATTATAATATTCTTTTTACCTTGAATTTCCTTATTTACCTTTAACTGCTGTAAATAAAAGTTAAAAGTTACTATTCACAAAAATATAATTTTATCTTATTGAACATTATTTTACTTACTAATAACAACCATGTATGTCAGATTTTTGAAATTTAATCCACAGAATCGGTAAAATTTCTTTTAAATGAACATGTCAGTTTTTAACTACTACTTAGTGGTTTTACTATTAATCAAAATTTGATGTTTTTCAAAAAACTACAAAAAATTCAGCCCAAGATATATTTGATATTCCAAATAAAAAATGATGTCCATTTTACAAAATTAAAAACATTTTCATTGGATTAATTAATTGCAAATCTATTTTCCTTCAAACAAAAATCGTGTTTTTATGAAATCATAACTATCAAATGATTGACAATTGATTGTGTCCAATTTCAAAGTGAAATTGCTTCCAATGAGAAAAACTAGATTAAGTGGTAAAAATATAATCTAATTACACGTTGAAACAAATTGAAAAGATAATAAAATAATATAAATAAATTATCTTAAAATTCATTTTTGAATTGAAATACAATATGTTTCACCATTCATTAAAATATGTACAAAATCAGAATAATTCCAAAAATTCATCCAATGTTAATTTTGATGTCTTCAATCTAAAGAAGAATTCTATTTTGTCAAATAGAACATATATAAGTGACTAAAACTAGATTTAATGAGGGTTCTCCATTAAAAGGTGGTAAATTTACCCTTTAAAGTAAATTATGCTTAAAATTAGATTAATTCACATTTTAAGCCTCTAACTTTTATTTTAAAAACATTTACAAACATATTGTAGTTAGTTATGTTCATTCCCACCAATATAATGTCTAGTAGTTAATTACCATTTAAAATAATAATATAATATTATTATTGTTCAACAAAAGATTTCAATGAAACTAGTTGTTGCGTATCGGGTACACCATCGAACAAAGAAACCCCTTTAAAGTAATATTAATATTTAATTCAAAAAATAATAATAAAAAATGGACATATTATTTCTTTATTTACCTAGGATTTAAAAAAATAGTTAAAAGTAAATATAAACATATTATATAATATAAATTATTCATATTCTAAATATGGATTCTAATTTTCTTAATTCAATTCATTGAAGTGGAAGAATCCAACATAAGATTGTACCTATAGATGTGATGAAAAAGTGGGATTCTAAATAAGGGATTATAATAAGTATAGAATGTTTCAACATAAAAATTCAATATGAAATTGATTAAAATGATATAAACTAGTTAAATTTTAAATTAATTGATCCTATTATATTATAAATTAAAATTAAAATATTATATATCGTTTGAAATTATTTTATAAAAAAGGATGTTCCTATACAAATAAGTATCATTCACTATTCATTGAAAAACGAATCAAATGAAAAAAATAAAAAAAAACCATCTTAATATCATTTTTCAATGATGATTTAAACAATTATGTTTAAATTTTAAAATAAAATATTAATATGTGGTAAAAATTATTTTTAAATTATCTAAATTTTTTTGGAGTAAATCATTTTTTTAAAAAATATATAATTTCTAAAAACACTTTTTTCATTTAAATTGTTATTATTTAATCTAAAATTAAAAAAATATAATTATCATAAATTTGTTACTAATATTCATAATAGTATAATATATTAGAATTCACTTAGACTCGATGTATGATGTCATATATGTTATCGAAACAAGTTTTCTTCTTTTAAAAGATTAGTCTGTTACATTAATTATAAAAATATTTTTTTTACTAAAATATAATGTAAAATTATTCAAAAGACTATAATCAAAATTTTCAAATCAAAATAAACTATTGAAAAAATAAAACTATTATAAAATCTAATATGGTTTATTAAATATTTCAAAAGTAAAAAAAATGTTTTGAATAAAAATAAGTACATTGGACAGATTTGTAAGAACTCATTCTTAAAAAAGATAAGAAGATCATCCTTTGATAATATGGGAATTTAAAAAAAATCATTTTCCCATGAAATTTATATAATTTAAAAACTAAACATATAAATAATACATTATCTAAAAAGTGTTTAATAAAAATATTTCCTTGTTTATCTTAAAAAGACTTAATATTTTTATAAGGAATTTGACATCTAATTTTTGAATATTAAAAAAAATTAAAATGATTTATTCTCCCATTATCCATTTCATTTCATTTTTCCCAAATTTAGGAAATTAATCGCTTAAAAATTATTTATTTAATTTCTTATTGGGAATATCATTCTCTAATAAAATATTCATATTTCTATGTTGTTTCATCAATGAGAACATTTTGTAGAAAAAAATAAGCCTAGTTAATATCATTATTGAAAAAATATTTATTTCTATTGTCAATAATTTAAATTGGTTATTCCGTATAATAATTTTTATCTTCTAACTGAACAATATCACTCCCTGAAATACAGGATGAATCAGAAAAATATATTCTTAATATAAACACATGAAAAATTGTGTGTATCATGGATAAAATTAGAGGCTAATCCAAT
Organism: Viscum album; assembly: GCA_963277665.1. NCBI lineage: Eukaryota > Viridiplantae > Streptophyta > Magnoliopsida > Santalales > Viscaceae > Viscum > Viscum album. The sequence continues at coordinate 2,041,987,547 of OY728130.1, read as the reverse complement.
AGTTAACTTATACAATGTTCTTTTGAATTTCATTTTTTAATGAACCATTGACATAGATTCAAATTTTTACCAAAAGTAATAACACTTTTCTATTGTGATATAATAAGAATAAAATTATTACCTACCTTGAAAGAAATATCGTTCCTTTGGGTATCTTAATAACCTTTATTTCTTCCTTGAGTCGTCCACAAATTCTATGGAAATTTCATTTACCAATGATTGTAGATATAAATTTAATTTAGATAAATCATCCAAAATTATGGATTCTGACACAAAATTCCAAATAATTCATAATAGGGTGACATTTTTATACATGAATAAAAATTATTTTTATAAGAAATATCAACCATTGAAATTATTTTCCCCAACATTTTATGTTAATCAATTGAAAAATAATAACTTATAACATCGAATTTCGGAATAATTTTCTATGACTACTCATCATATTTGGGGGTTAAATTATACTGAAATTTTAGTTATACAAAAATAACTTATGATGTGTTTTTCAAATGTTAGACCTTAATATATGATCACAGTGTGATACAATGGAGAGAGTAACACAATATAACCTAACTATCATCTTCAGTTATAATAATGTATGTTGATTTAATGATAAATTATGTTGAATTGAACTGAATTTTTTAAATTTTATTAGTTAATAGAAAATATTCTAAAATTCATTATTGCATATAGATATCATTATTAATCCCACCACACAATCTATGGATATATTTTTCAATTTCAACTTTTTTAATATAAATGGATGTTTCATTCCCTCTATAAACTTTCTTTATACTTTTCCCTGTTGACAAGATAAACATTTATTATTTAATATTGAAATACCTCTTTTCATACCATCCAAACATTAACACCCATGTGGTCTCTATAAATAATTGTACATATAATTGAATAAAAAACATGGAAATATGATAATCATTCAATAATTTTATCTTCAGTTGAGAACACAAGGAAAACATAATCTTCACTAAAATACAATGACAATATATTCATAAAAATTATATTCAAGATACTATCCCTTAAACATAGATTGTACATTTTCTATTAATCCTGTCCCACCTTGTAATATTTTATAATCTTTTTTGATAGTAAAAAATGTTGTGACACATGAAAATAAATGGGAGAAGTTCTTATATTAAAAAAATTGAGGAAAAAAATTATCAATTAAATAACCAAAGATTCATTTTTTTTTAAAAACATGGTTAATATAGCATTCTTTATCCGACCTATGTAATGGGATACCTTGTTTCATTTTTTTGGATGGAAATGAGTCATGCTGCATTAATATTTAATCAGTTATAGTCATATTATTCTCATCATGATCAAGTTCTTATGAGTGAATATATATTACTAAATTTAATAATTAGTATATATTTTTGACATTACTCAATATAATATATTCCTACAAATTTTAAAATAAATATAGTAGCTAATCCATGACCATGTTTCAGATAATTTAACCTATGAGGTTTTAATTCATTTGAATCATTCAAAATTACATAGTCAATCAGCCTCAAAACACAACCACTTTTCGTCAATAAAGAATCATTATAGATAAAAAATTCACCCTTTCTAAAGGGAATGAAAAAAGGTAGATTCCGAAATACTATTTCTCATTCCATGAATCAAAGGTAATAATACTTTATCTGGAAAAATTGAAACCCATATTAAGATAAATTATATTTTGGAATTCACAACAGAAGAATATTTTGAACAAACTACTAATAGTATCCCACTAATAAAATATGGATAACAATCTATATATCATTTATATGAATTTCTTATTATTAAATAACTTTTCTTAATAATGGATAATAGTTTTTATATAATTATAAATAATTTGACATAGGAAATAAATTTTATTGTAAACAAATATCAGTCTTACTGAATTTTCTATTTAGTTAAATTAATTTAAATTTTATGCAAAAAAGTTCATATAAGCCTTTCGTGATCTTCAAGGTTTTTATAATACACCTCTATATCTTTAATAAATACAACCACAATATCATCCATTATCAAATGAAAATATATATTCATAATAACCATAAATATAGTTTGTACCTTAGAAACCCAATTGGTAATTACTATGAAGTCATAATTTTAATATATTCATTGATATTTAGTGTCTGATATATCTTCCTTCTACAACATAATATGAAGGTATTTTGACCTATGATCAATATTTTTAAAATACCATGTTCCCTGGTGTTGTCAATACTTCATTAGACAACTCAAAATCAACTATTTAAGTAGTAAATGACCTTTCCACTCCTTTTTAATATAAATACATCCAATATGTGTAACTAAATTAAGACATTGGGTAGAATAGAATTTTAATTCATTTACATTAATCCATATAACCACTATTTGAAAAAATATTAACCTATTAATGGAATGTTTAGGATTATTTTTTAGAGTAAAAATACTTTTGACTACTGTTATCACAACAGTAACATTTTCTATATCCTTTTAGTATTCATAAAAATATCATTTACCACACCGAGAACATGTTCAGGGTTTACATATAAATTTTAGAGTTGGTTCCCTCTATAGATCATGCCACATTGAATTTTTCATAACTTTTTCATCTCAAGGTAAATAGATTATAGAAAACATGATATCATCATTTTCATCACAAAAGAAAACATTTTTATACAATTAAATTTATCTTGAATCAAATTATTCTCATGGATATATTATAAGTCATATAAAAAATATATAAATTTCAATATCATGGTCCTCAAGATAATTTTGTATATACATATATAACCATATAAAATTATTATTATATTTCTATTTTGAATCATTATACATATTCAGAAATTTGAAGAACATTTCCTCCACAGATCATTGAAAAGACTTATGGAAATATGTCTATTGTAAATGATTATAAACATTTTCCAATTCCGAGGAATCAAAATCATTTTTCTATCTAGTACTCTTAGAGATGGACCAAAACCCCACATTTTTACCAAAAGAATGAAAATTTTAATTGGTTATCACTGGATGTTTTGATCCCCATGACTTCAAATATATTTTTTGTAAGATTAATCAATATTTTGACTACATGATTATTTAATTATTCAGAAACATTTTGGATAGTGATGCTTCATGATATACTCAAATATTGATATTTTTCATTATGGTAATTTTTTTCTATATAAAATTACATTTTACCTCCATTTATAAGTTTCATCAACAAAAAATTAACTAAAAATTGATTTCATCCATTTACATTAATACTAGGTTCATGATATGGAAATATATTTTCCTCTTTATACCTTCCAATTTCAATATTCATGTACAGTATATGGAAAAAATTCCAAATACACATAGATTAAAATTATAAAAAATGGTCATATTTAAAATCTAACCCCATTAATTTCTAATCAAAATATTGAATTACTCAAAAGTATTCTATTAATATTATCCCAAAATCTATTGTTAAAATAACATTTTTTTTGATACAATCTATATGGAACTGATTTGAAATATTACATAATGTTTTATTTATTGTAATGAACTAATTTTCATACATTTGTATGGATATTATTGTATTAGTGTTATATATAAATAATTTATAACACATATAAAAAATACACATATATTACAAGTGAACATTTTTACTTAGTATAATTTTTTCCTGAAATATTCAACTTTTCAAAAGAAACATGTTTTCTTTTCAGGAAACATCATAATTACATCCATGTTGACATCATATAGGTTAATAATCATACTTAAAACCTATGAATAATATTCTCATAGATGTAATGGGAATACAATATTCTATTTGGATACATATAAAGATGAAATCTATTTGTTTATTTAGTAACATTAAAATTAGTAAAACCAATATATTTACCAAATAAATCAATGATTGTTTAAAAAACCATTACGACATTAAAAAATAAAAATTTATTCTAAAATTAAAATATTTAATCCCATATCATGCAATATGATAGCCTTATTTCCAACATATAGAATGGTATACATATCCTATTTTGAAATCATGTAAGAAATAACTAGAGTACAAATTAATCAATAAGAAAAGTCACAGCAGTTTACTATCTCATTCATTCCATTGAAGATAATAGTCATTACAAAATTCATCATATGACTATAATGTGGCTCAAACAATATATATGATGTAGTGGGATATCCATTGAATAGATTCATCACTCACTATCATGAGTTATAATAGGGATCACCAATCGTATAAGTTGTATCATGCTTAGATATTTATCAAATATAACACTCCTATTCCATATTAAGAAATACTTATAATGATTGATCATTTTTAAAATAAAATTTTTTGAATGATTTTTTGAAATTATATTATAAACACATTATAATATTTAAATACCAATTACTTTGGAATATTAATTTTAAAAAAATTAGAAAGAATGAATCGATTGAGGGTTATGCTCTATATATATAATGAAATATATATGGTAATATAAAAAAACTATTATGGATGTGGGAAATAGAATTGACACCACATACATTAAAATATATCGTTCTTTGTTTTATTGTTCTTAAATTAAAAATGTTCTTGTAAAAAATGTGTTAAAGGATTCATTATAAAAAACATATAAGAGTCAAAAGTAACATAAAATGTACTTTATAATTAATTTATTTCCATATATTTAAATAAATAATGTTATTTTTCCAATATAGAAATGGATGTTGAATATTTTTGTGATATATATATATGTATTATTTAAAAACAATATTTTTAATGTAACATCTCCCTGCCTTGAGTCAGAATCACCATAAATGTTATTGAACTTCCAAAATGATTAAATTATCTTAATTAATTAATATCATAAGAATATTTTTTTATATATTCTTCATTATTTTATTTATTTATTAATTATTAAAATTAAAATAAATAATCATTTTAGTTTCAATTTAATATTTTGATGATATTAGACTCACCATCCCAAAATGACTTTGGAAGGATATACGTACGCATGAGTCATTCTTCAATTTGAAAAATTTATTTATGGAAATAATGTAAGCATTGTTTAATCACACAAAAATATTAAATATATGATATATAATGTATTATTTATTAAAATACATGTATATATACAACATAAATGTCATAATGAAATGAAAAATGAATCACATCGCTTTTTGGATGAGGTAATCCATAGTTTAGCAGAAATGATTGTATCATTTTTCCGGGATTGGGACTATAAGACAATATATGATATATTAAATTTCTATAATAATTTTTTTCATCAATAGAGTGTAGATAAAATAAATCAATTATAATAAACCCTAGTGAGAAGAATATATATAGAATTAATTACATCAGTTTATGAGATAATATTTAACCATACTCACAAATTGTGGTTTTTCCCATTTCGTGGAAGCAGGTATAAATATAGGTTATTATTTTATTAAAAACAATAGATAATATAATGGATTATTCGATGGTTTTTATTTTATCAATCATTACTATAATTTAAAGGAGGAATAAGAAGAAAAAAATTGGTTAGGAATAATACCTCTTATTCGGACATCTTCTTGTGATTTGAAAAAAAAATTGCAGGATTATTTTATTTGATAAAAAAGAATAAAATACATGTTATAGGATTAAATAAAGGATTTTTAGAAGATCATGGCTGGTGATCTGTTTATATGTGAGAAGAAAAAAAGGAGAGGGGGTTACCAAATATAAGAGTGTGGATGAGATGTTTTGGAATTTCATAAAGTAATAAATTAATATAAAAAAAATTTCTTAATAAAATGGATCAAAACTTATAAGATTTAAATAATATAGGTTTATTATTATAAAATATCGAATGTAGTAAAATTTGGAAATATTTATATTATAATTCTACACTTATCTTTTTGTTTTAATATAACATTTTAGATTTTGATAATTATTATAATATCAATGATATTTTCTCTTTATCATTCAAAATAATCAAATTAAAAAAATTAATTATACCATAAATGGAAAATATTTTACATTTTTAACTATATATCCTTAATTTGGAATAAAATATTGCATATTTAGTAATATTAAATCATTTAATAATTTATTATTTTTTATAAAATACCATTAATTTAATTTTTAATACTATTCAATTAATTTGAATTTCATAATTTCATAACAATAATTAAATTATAATATAATCTATTTGAACATACATAACATGTAATATTAATAAATTAAATTTTTGGGAGTAAATAATGCATTCAAATTATATTATTTTCTGTTTTTAATCTTTTATTTGTATCTTTTAAAAAATAAAAATACTACACCAATATTGCATGATTGTTTTGGGTAATTATTTCTTGAATATTTTTTGGAAATAAAGTATCATAATAAATAAAAAAATATTATATTTAAATGGAATATTTACCAGAAAATATAAGATATTTTTATCCCCATACAATAATATTAATGTTATTAAAAAAATTATATTTTTACCATTATTTTTACAAAAAATATTCTAGATTTAAAAATGAATGAACTATATAATAAAGATGGAATATAGTTTTAACATAGATGGTCATGTCCAAAATACACTGATCCAACATGGTAAATATATGTTTTTGGAGAAGTTATTAAGTCATTATAATTTTATTTTGTACCTTAAAAATCATATTTACCATTATAATAGTCGTAAATATTTGCTATTGTTAATTTTAATAATGGCTAAAAACCGAATAAAACTATTTTGAAAGTTTGTAATTCATGATTGAAATTATGGTACAAATATTTAATTGTTCAAAAAATATACATGGAATAATTTAATATAAAATTAAACCAGAAAATTGTTATGAAATTGGATTTTATTAAATTATCATTTAATGTATAAATATATTTTTAAAATAAAATCAAATATAAAAATCATACAAATTTATATAACTGTATTATTTTTAAACAAAATTCACTAATAATATTTTAAAAATAATCCAAAATATAATATAGATTTGTAAATTAATTAAAATAAAATAATATTTTAAATGAAAATATTATTTTTCACAATTAGTCGGAAACATATTCTTTTCCAAAAAGTATCAAATCATTATCCTATTATAAATTTGACATGATTTGTAAAAAATAAATAAAAATTAATATTCATATTCTATAATTTTTAAATTAAATAGAAAATAAATTTATATGAAAAGTGTTGAAAAAACTATTTCATTTTTTATTTAAGAATTAAATAATTTTTTTATAAAGAATAATACATCATAATTTAGTGATACTAATAAAAATTAAAATGGTTTATTCTATCATTAATATGTTTGAAACTCTGACTTGTATATATAGTTTATAGTATAATTTGGGAAAAAATAACCACTAATTATAACATGATATTTTCATTATGGCACATAATCTAAAGTTTAAGTGTTGCAATGTGGTTGTATGTTTCATGTCGTGATGATGATGATCCTTATAGATAAATGACCTTTAGTAATCCATTTTGAGAGTTTACATATATTTTTTCCTTAATGATACAACTTTTAATCCATACAAAATATCTAGTTATTTTTCCACATAGTATGTGATGGTTCACCACTATATGGACTTATTTATGAGTTGAAAAGTTATTAATCTATTTTAGTACCCTTAGATATGTATTGTCACAATCAAGAATCATTAAAGATGTGTTTAGGTTTATATTGTGTTTTGAACTCCACTATATTCATGTTTATGATATGGTGTAAGTCCCCTATTGAGTCATAGGCATTGGTACTCCCCTATAGTCACATGAAATGTTCCCACTATAGTTTTGGAAAAGAGTTAATTCACCCTTTCAGCTAACATGAAACATGTTCTCTATAGGGTCAATAGAGTTTGGTACTACCCTGATCGATGTCCCTTGAATCATAAGGATATATATCCTCTTTTAATTATTAATTTTACTCCCTATACCAATGAACTTTTTTATGAGGAGTGAATGATATATCATGGGTTTATCCCTCCATCAAATTTAAATAAACTAGGTGAGGTGTGGGTCCTCTACTATAGTTAGTTAGTTGACAATAGTTTGGATTAACCCAATAGCATGGATTCTTAATTTTCATAGTGTGAATGATTACGATATTATGCTTGACTACTGCTAAATGTTACATGGTATCCTAACAATTCTATATTTATTCATTTAAAGTTCCTTAAAACATTCATTTTTTTCTTACAGATGTTTCGTTTCTTCTATTATAGAGTTTTTAATATGGATATGGAGTCATTTATTTTATCTATTGTTTTTATAGGTATAATACTATTTACGTCTATAATCAATCATGAATAATAATGTAACTCAATTTTTTTTGTCTTATATAGATTATAGATAGTTTGATGCTGACCATTTGGGACACGACGTTCATTGAGTGTGTTTTTAGTGGTGTTCAGAGATGATAGTAGGTGTAATTGTTTTCCAGTTTCTTTATTTATATATAAATTATCAACTATATTTACATAGGTTAGTGTTTTAATATATTTTGATCAGTGTATTATACCCCCACATCACTTTATGGAATGTATACTGGGTATCTTTTGCAGACATAATATTATATTGATGAATTAGATTTTTGAATTGGATACTAAGTATTTTTTTCATTATTTCTGAAAAATATAGAGGTATGTGTGTTTCTGTATTGGTTTATTATGATAATTCTTATGATTATGTTTAATAACCATGATTAGTTCTAGTATGTACTCTCATAACTATTTAGAGATATTTTGTGGAAGAAAATAATTCCTATTACTGGCTTAGGTGGGGTCCTTGTGGGTTAGTTTTTTTCACCCATCCCCTACTGGTAGAATCTTGGTGGATCACATAAATATTATTAGTTTATTACTAAGATTCCTGTTTTTTTCTATTTTAATGTATATTGAATTTATTTTTTGTCACACATCCATATTCATTTATATTATAATAACCGGAGGAAGTCAATATTGGATAGAATCTACACCATTCATCATTATTTTAGTTCTATATGATTTTCATTTGATTGTTTGTAAATGTAGATGATTTTATCTTATTAATTAATAGTGATTTTGTCAGCCTCTCTCATATTTATATGTACTCATACATTCTCCTCAATTATTGATTGTAATATTAGGGATTTTATTTTTATTATGTCATTGTGTGTTTAGTATGATATAACACATATTAAAATGGATTTTTTTATTGGGATTAAAAACCAATTCATGGAAAATTGGGGATATATTTTTTAGATGAATCACATGTTCCACATTTATGAATTATTGGGTTTTTGTGAAACCACAAAATACAGGTTGATATACTCTCTTATCATGAGGATACATTTAGAGGTATGTCACCCCCATATGAAATATTATTCAGTTTAGTGGGATTATAAAGTAGAAAATATTTTACATATTGTAATATAATTATAAATATTTGGGTATGTGATATAATCGTAATAATTGTTTTTTTATTCCCTTAGTTAGACCTCCCATAGGTTCCATATTTTGCATAAGAGATGAAAAAATAAGACCCATTGATGATTTTTGAAATATTAAGGTTGATTAAAAAGGGATATGTCCCCAAATCCGTGGAAAATAATCTTTGAATTTATCTACTAGCCATCATGACATAGTGGGTTTACTCAAACACTTCCTCATGTTATTGATGATTGTATTTTTTCGCACATGTTACACGATCCCAATATAGTTATATGTGTTGTTTTGGGATTCCAAATTCTTCCTTAGCCATCATTGATATGATTGTTAGAGGGACTTTATCACACACATTTATTTAACAGTTTCAGTGTTATTGTGATCACATGGTATCAAAATATTATCTAATAAAATAAACAAAGGATTGAATTATTTATCCATTTCATTGAGGTGGTTGGTATATGATAAATTGGGAATTTATCTCGATTAGGATGATAGAATTTTTCTAAAAGAATATAATCATGTTAAGGTATATATTCATAATAAATAATAAAAAAAAGAATACAATTATGTGGACCTATCATAGAACATTGTTTCTGTTTTACCTTCATTTAATTCCTTACACACAATGTTCAAAACCACATCATCATCATTGGATGCGTCTTTCTCCCATACTTACAAGATATGCCAATATGCATATTCATGATAGAGTAATAAAGGTTAGATTCCAGTTTTTATGTGTATATAGTAATTTAATATCTGATATAGTTGAAAATAATTGTCATTTAAACTAATAAACTAGATAAAAATAGATACAATAAATAAGTTATAATGTTTTTAGCACATACGACCATGGTTTTTCAAGTTTCTGTTGGTTACAATATTATTTTGAGATAACTCTGATATGGATATGATACTACTTATAAAGATATGTATTATCATTAGTTCTAAGATTGGATGTTAATATCAATTGAATTACCTTAGTGACTTGTGGGTTATACTTATTATTCTCCTATACATTCCCAGGGGATGGAAATGTGTACTTCCTTTATGGAGATATTCCCCAAAAGTGTTATCTTGGGAGCATAAGCGATGTTTTTTCCTTAGTATCCCAACATTAATGATTTCGTTAATGAGGGATTTATATCCTCTATGATTTCATTATAAATTTAATACATTAGGAATATTTTGTTTTTGGGACTCCAAAGGTGGGGATTAGTTGTTTCATTTCACTATCCAAAATGTTTTAAAATACCTCTTCAACCTTTTAGAAAACTATCCCCTTTTCATACTATAAATTTATAATAAAATTAAACAGAAAATTAAATGATTATCCTTTTGATATTTTTTAATGGGTAAGGATTTTGAAAAAAATACATACTTTACAGTTCCAAAACCTAATATTGGTTTTTTGATTTTGTCCATATCCATTTTCATGGGTATCTCATAGTTGAGTCTAAGTAACTGATTCATTGTATTTATATATTTCATGATCATTTATCCCAAATTTTACTATATTTTAAAAAATTTATTAACCATATAATCATGAAAAATATTGTAAAATAATATGTCTCTAACTAAAATAATTAAAAAATTCGTAGAGTTCAAATTTAAATAGTAAAAAGTTGTGTTACACTATATAAATGATCGAAGGTAAATCTTCTCTAGTTAAAATAAATATCTATATTGTGAATATTATGTGTGCTGCAAAACCATATGTATTTTATTATGATCAAATAATTGGTATAGAATGAAATTATCCATCTACATTACTATAAATAATAGTTGTAATTTTTATGGAACATGAATAACTATACATTCTGAATAATTAAAAATCATAGATGTAATGTTTCCATTATTAGATTATATTTTGAAATATTCATGAAAATGTTATAATTTATTTTTACTATCTTGATTATATATTCATACAATCATGGAATAAATTTTTTCATAATAATCTATTAAATAAATATAATAAACATTATAAGAAATAGAAATTATTCATTATTTTTATAATATATAGCCTCTAAATAAATATATTTAAACCAAACTAAAATAACGGAATCATCGACACACCATTTCAATGTTGAAGAAATTACAAATAAAAATATTTAATTTTAAAATATCAAGAACTGTTCTTGTATTTTTGAAGATGCAATAATTATTGAATCACTCTATCTGTAAGGAAACATTCATTCTTATCATGAATAGATAAAAAACTATTCTCTATGTATATATTATTTAAATTTAATAATGGATAAATTTAGATTTGAAATATCCTTTATTGTTAATATTTATTAATTATCTAATTTTCAATACATAAAAGGGAAAAATATAATATAAAATAATACATAAAATCACATTCATCAGGAAATTAATGAACTTATGATTAACAAGATTTTTTACAAAGAATATCTATAAGTCATTACTTTCAAGATTTTTTGAAATATAAGAGTAACTATCTTGTTGTTTATATACGTAAGTTATAAAATTATATGAATTCACATTTATGTAAAATTTTTCCCAAAATGAATAATTTTTTATTATATAATTTTAATTTACCACCTTCACTAAATAAAAAATAGAATCACCTCTAAAAATCCTTTTATATACAAAGAAATAATTATGTAACATAAAAATTAAAATCATTATATGTTAATTGACATTGATAAGATCCTTAAAACACAAAAACAAAATATAAAACTAATTCATTGTAATTCAATTATTAAAATAAACATGATATTTTTATCACTAAAATTGCTAATATTACAGTGTATATTGAATCCTAAAAATGAAGTCCAATAATCTTAATATTTAAAATAACAAAAACTAGTTAAAATTGATTTTTAATATTTATCTTTTAAATAGACCAATAATAATTATAAAAATAATCTGTGATGAATTTTATACCACTAGAACCATTATCCATTGTTTTTATATAAAAATACTAATACAGAGAAAAACTATTTAATATTTTAACAATGAAACATGAGGTGTAATATTATAACACTAATATGAATTTAAATATTAATTTTTTCTTTTATTAATTAAATAGAACATAAATACCATCAAATTGACTTAATATATTAAAAAACATAGAAAATTAAGTAAAAATTAATTAACATTTTAATTATTATTTTTGTAATTTGAGGATTTTTATTATTTGGATTAATACCAAAAAAACAATGTTTTTTGGAATAAACAAAAAATTTTACAAGCCTTTTTCCATTATTATTTGACAAAAAATATATTTTTCTTATTTAAAATACAATACCTATATATTTGGTTAATAACTATATGAAGATTCAAATATATTCCACCTTTATATTAGTGACTTTCAATATTATCTCATGAGTATATTCTACATCTTGACACATTTTCATATGATGATGTTATTTTTGAGAATAATTACTTATGTAATAACATTTAAATAGTCTTGAATTAGTAATATCATTAAATAATATTAGTGGGATATATCTTGTATTTGAAATACCTCTACACTATTTAATTTTAGGATCCTTCATAAATCTCTGTTAGAATTTATTATGTGGTCTAAAAATATTTTATAGTTGAGATATAGTAGTGGGAAACATGTTTGGTAGAAAAAAATATATGGTTGTCTCTTCTATAGAGATCATAAAATTAAATGGAGACTAAATGTGAAAAAAAAATATTTTAAACCATTCCCAACATAATAAATACTTTTTAACCTTTTTTCATAAATTAACTATTTGTTATTTATTCCCATTAGGTCAATGTTCCCAATAATATAAGCATAAAACAATTCAATTTATAGCCCCATAAATGTAAAAACTTCTCTATTTTCATATACATAGTATTTTGTATATTTTGAAACATTTAAAAAAATGTCCACATTCATTCTCCTTGTCTTTTTATACAAAAAAACTACTATTTTCACAATATATTTTTAAACAATAACAATAAAATTTGTGTGATTTTCAGAATATATAATTTCACACTCCTTTGGTTTTACATCATATTGTGCATTATAAATATAAATATACCTCCATTTTCTAGTTTCGTTTTTAATCTCAAATTTCTCAGTGTAAATTTAAAATTTATTTGTTATATATTTATGAATATTAAATAGATTCATACACACATCATAAAACCCAACATGATATTGAAGCAATATATAGTAGTTCTAATATAATGATTTTTTATACCGTTAATATCAATTTTAACCCTTTTATCAAAATAATGATTATATTATTAGAAATAAGTGTCTAAATAGTGATGAAATTTAATTAATTTTGGGACAATTTCTAAAAATGTAAAATCCTCATGATTAAGATTCTTATATGTTTTATTCTTGATATGAAAAATCATTACAATACTGACATGTAAAATCATAGTATCTCCAAATAAAAAAAGTTTTTTCCTTACTTTTTTAATTATGTAAAAATTTCACTATTTAATTATTTATAATATTCACGATATCAATAGAAAAATCTACGAAAAAATTATCTTATTTCCCAAAGAAAGCACAAATGTAGAAGTTAATGCATATAACTAATCTTTAATTTATAATAAAAGTCCATAAATAAAATTTATGAAACTTATTTCAATTAATTTTTCTTCGTCAATGATTTTTCATAATAATTATATCTGTAGTAAATAATTATAAATTCATCCGTACCAGAAGTAATAGTTCTGGAAATATTCACAATTTCATCATAAGAATAGATCAGTTGTTTCATTTCATTAGTTATTGATCCAAAATATTTTAATGATTACATGCAATAAAATAACATTATAAAATTTTATTTTATTCTACATTTTGACCCATCATCAGTGTATTCCAAAAATATCTTTATATATGTGAGTTTACATCCAAAATTCTAAAACTCTAAGAAATTAGTGTAAGAATGTTGATGTGCCGTAAAATAAATATACTAGATTGAAGTGGGGTTATTGGGGTTGAATTAGTAATATTATTTTATTATTTTATTTATAAAAATTAAAAAACTCATGCATTTTATACTCTTTATCCCCTATGAATTTATTATAAAACAAAACCTCAAAAAATAAAAATAAAAGAAAATGTATGGAATATAGGATATTTTATGTTTCTCAACAATTATGGTTATGTATGTCCATGTTGTGTTTGTATCTAGTTCAGGAAGAAAATTGTACACCAAAATCAATCACTAATATAAACCAATATGGGATTGTATCATCCACTAATAAAAAATGTTTCCCAACACAATGTCACCAAAAATGATATTATATATGTTGCCACCAATTTATAAAGTTACAAAAAAATATTGTAAGATCACTTTTACTCATGTGTTCTAGCGTAAAAAATATGATCCACTATTGAGCCTTTCGAATAAAAAAATAACCATTTTCACAAAATATAAATTTTTAAAACATTACTATCCAAAACACCAAATAATGTTACAAGCTTATAGTATACACACCTAAGTGGTCATCCTAAACATGGTATCTATTTACTGTACTGAAATTATCTATGCTCGTTACACTACATCTACAACATCATGGATCTTATAAATGTTTTAGGTTGTGATCACTATGTTACATATTCTAATTATCAGCAATATGAAGACATAAAAGAACTAAAACATTTTAATCCTACTATTATTTGGGAAATATAATATTTGATATATGTATCTTCTTCCTCTAAAAATATCTATTCATCCACCTTAAATTCGATGAATGATATAAACTTATGAATTTATCAATGTCAATGTAAATTATTTATATTAATGTCGCTCAAGGATTTTATTAATGTTATCTAGAATCATTAAATCAACATATTGAATTTGGAAGATTTTATTTCTATATAAATATATTCCAAAACAAAATGTCACCATATAATTATAAAGTTAATACAAAGAGAAAAAAATTATTTTCTAACATCCCCAATCATTACTATACTATATCTTATAAATATTATTTTTACTCAAAAGTAAATAACTATAGAAATTTTTTATCATTCAATTGAATATTACATCTCTCAAGATCCACATATATTATTCATATGTTGCTTGAGAGAAATTTTTGGTCTTTGGTATATTTAATCCCATATTTTCATCTTTTGATTGAAAAAGCTTGTGATTTTCATAACTTTTCATTGACTAAGGCTAAACAATAATGAAATTCCTCAACCCATAATATAATTTATTTTTGACCGCCGTCATATATTAAACATTTAAACAATGATATACATTATTGATCAGAAAAATATCAATACTGTGTAACTATATAATATTAGAGTTAGCCTTTTTTATGATTGAATACGTCTAATGAGACTTCTACTCCCGAGAATGTTTATCTTCATAAATCAAAATGTCTATTTATCTAAATCTTCAAGCTCATCTCCTTTTATTTTATACTTTTGATTTATCAATCAAATTTTCTTCAGATAATTCTTTTAATTCTTCTACATTTAATATGATAATTTTTTATATTTTTTATCATATATTATTATCCTAATATCCTGATATTTTTTATATCTATGGACATCGTTAACATAATCAATATAAATTTATTAAAAGTATTTCAGAATAACGTCAACATATGAAACCATGAAAACTGGTATTTTTTTTAAGATTGTTTCTATTGAATTTATGTGTTAAATAGTTTACTTATATATAATAAATTATTACCTTTAAATTAAAATAGGTTATATTTACCTCTAAACAATATTATTTGTTCTAATATATAGTTACATTACATGTTCTATAAAAACTATACACTTTTCTTTTTTTATTATACTTCTAATTACGAATTTATTTCTCTCGTAATATACATTATATAACCCTGAAATTTTTTAAAAAAGGCTCAACTACTATTATATATTATATTAGTTTCTTACAGGAAACATTATATTGAACACACAAAAACTACATGAACACACAGACCTGAAAGGCAGGTAATATCCTCCCAATGGGATAACCCACCCTACAAGATGCTTTATTACATTATATATATTTTGGGCCCGGAATCTTAGTGGCCAAAGAGCCCATTAAAAAGCCCATAAACCAAACTGAATACCAATTCTATATTATATACTTATTATATATAATACACCCAAGAAATGGATTTTCATTATTTTCATTTAATATTCCATAGTTACATCATCTGATTTTCAGCACCCAAATCCCAAAAAATTAAAAAAATTAGATTTATTTCTAATTCCAGATCATGTCTTACTTTCAGATAACAAATCCCATCATTCGCATTATTTATTCAAACATTAAAAAATATGAACATCACCTACAGTCACATGGAATGCTATCTCATTTAGTATTTGAAAAAACATAAAATATTGTTTCCATTTCAATCCATTGGTTCTTCTATATTTAACATTGGATTGGTTTTCAACACCAAATACACTTTTTTCAAAACCCAAAATAATAATTTCCACTCAATTAATTTTTTTGAATTATTATTATGAAAAGATAGTATTTCTGAAACAACACTACTAGATGATGTGATATTTATAAATAATTCCATCGATGAAATATATTTTCCAATTAAGATATTTTTCCCACATTGTATAATTAAAAAAATTATGATTCACAAAAAAATGTATAGAATTATGTAATTATACCATAGAAACAATGCATTGAAATGTGGGGTATTCCAATATTATTTAGAGGATATTGAGGAATATGTAATATGATGATTTATAGTTAATTCCTAAAACGTATTCCTTAGAATATTTTTAAATATATAAAAAATATGATATATTGTGGAAATAAACTCTATATTCACATCTATATGGTCTAATTTTTCATTAATAAAATTATATTTCATTTCACATGTTTATATAAAATGTTTTTTATTATATTTATATGTATATAAATTACATTTTTATTATCAATTTTCATTTTCAATGTCTACTATACATTCACCTTCAAATCCTCTAATAAAAATGTCATTACAAATTTCTACATACATGCATGCGTTGAAGTGTCACACTTAACATCACCTATAAAACATGTAACAGAAGAATGCTTCATACATATCGAAATAACACAATATTCTCTCAATATAAATCAACCCCATGATATTGATTTTTAGTTACTTCAATATAAAACCCAATTAATATTATTGAATACCAACAACATCAATTCACCTCTTCTTCTATACATCTCACTATAATATGTTTATTCTTTGATATACCTATGATATATATTAGATTCCAATATTTTTTATTCTTTTTTATAACATTGATACCTAGAATGTAATTTTTCTTCATAAAAAATATCAAATTTTTTTTCCATATGAAAAATAATTATTTTAATTACATTTTATTTGATATTAAAATTTTAATGTATTCCTACATCATCTAGTCATAGATTCACATAAACAAAAAAAGATTTCGAAATAACATTTCAATATACCTTACAAAAATATTTAAAAATTACTTGGATTATTTATCATGTGATATGAAGTTGTATCTTATTTTTAAGATGTTTTACTCCAAAAAATATTAATCTCCCTTATAATGAAATAATGAAAAGAAACATCATATGTTCAAAAAATTATTCACTGGTATACACCTAAAATAACATTTCATCAACAGAGATAATAACAATTAATGTACATGTGTTAATATACATGACATATATATTTATAAAATTATTTACATTATAATATTTTAATTGTTTTTGGGGAACGCATCATTTATGAATTAACAAAAAATATATATATTTAAATCATAAAAGGATTTTTATAAATTTACAAATATATAGTCCCATCACCACCCTATACGAAACCATAATGAATCCATATAAAATCATTTTCATAATATCAATATACAAGAACAAATATTTAGTTTTATTTGATAATATTTATGTCATTTATGAACTAAAAATAATAGAAATACTATCAATGATTAAAGTCATTATTGAGAAGAAAATAATGTCTATTATTTATGAATATAACATATGAAAATAATTTACATAAATTATTTGATTTATTCTATTAAAATTTTATATTTCATTTTGTTTATTTACATAAATAAACTTCATTACTATAACAATATTTACTTCAATTTTAATAACATGATCTTAGGTTTTATTTATCATAATATGATCTATATGACTTCCCCAAATCCACACTATAAAAATTTAGTGCATAAAACATAATCATTAAATATTTTTTGGATTGGATAACATTTAATATAACCCAATTTGAACAATAAATAATTTAAAACATCAAATAAAAATATATATTACTTACATATTGAAAGAGGGTTTATGTTTTTAGTTTTAGAGAATTAGGAAAAATCATATATTATATTTTCAAGTTAAATATGTTTTCATGTTTTACATTATTCATAAGTTTTCATATTCCACATTAACACGTTGATATGTCCCATAAAATATTTACACATAAAACGTGTCATGAAATAATTAATTTAACATAATTTTATCTAAAATTGGAAATGTAGAATAAAATACTTAAGGTTAAATGCTTCATAAGGGTTACATATTATAGAAAAATTGAGGATTAAATATTGTATAATGATAATATATAGTGAATAAGTACTATAAGATCATTTTGATCAGTAAAACGAGAATGATTTATAAATATGGATGAAGTAATCCCATCGAATGTTATTGATTAACTCTCTATGGAAGAACATCATTATGATGAATATTCATGATCATAACTTCAATGACTTATTCCACGATGTGATGAATTAAATAATTATGAAAATTTTCAAATTTACTTTCACTAATGTTAGGTATATATTAGATACCCAAATTGTTTTATATGATCTTACAACTCTAGCCAATAAATCACTTTTCTGATTTCATCTCATGAGATTATCAATAAACTGAATAGCTATATATAACTAGGTCCAACCATAATTTAATATAATTACAATTAAATCCTAATATATTGAATGATCAATATAAATCAAAATAAAATTTCCTTATTAATAAAAACATATATATACTAAATCAAGAATAAAAAAATACTAATAATTCTCTACTCAATCGAATAAATTTCAAGGTAATTTTCTTTAACATGAAACTATCATAGATATGATATATGTGTTATAAAAAACCTAACTACATTATAAAATAATATGGATATGGGTGAAAAAGATAATATCCATGGAATAATTAATAGTGTTAGAGAAATGTCCCCACTAATTTGAATGATCATGATATTTCAATAGGTAAGAAAATGTTGAATTAGTTAGAGGTAAAAGACAACCCAGAACTCCATAGAAATATAGGTTTTGATGTAATGTAATATCATTAGGAAAATATCGTAGTTAGTCGATGTGAAAAGTTAAAAATAACATTCCTCAACAGTAGTGTGACATTTTATTAAGATGATATTATAAATTACATTCAATATTAGTTTACAGACATTTAAAAATTAAGAATTTTTTAGAATCTCAAAAAACAATGTTAGAAGGATTTTATTTCAAAATAATCTTGAATTACTATTTTTAATAAAAAAATAAATATATGATGATTATTGTGTAATATTTTTAAACGATAATGTTTAGAATGTATATTCCTTTTCCATTTTTGAAATAAATTCAAATGTCATATTTTTTGAAGCTGAAAAAAGACTACATAAAAAATTATAAAGAAGGTAAAATATAGCTGAAAATTACAATAAATTAATCATATTTTTTATTTAAAACTTTGTTGAATATAGTTTATAAAATATGTATATGTATGAAAATGTTCCCTGAATAAAAAATAAATATAGATCACGTTTCATAAAAATATTTTTATCAGTCCTATTTAGTCTTAAATAAGTTAAATTGTAAAAATTATTTGAAAACCATTAAATAAATTTTTTATAATAAAAAATATATTATTTGAGAGAAATATAAATAAAAAATCTAAAAATTGTAAATTTAATCATAAATAATCCTTTGTACAAAGTGATATTGTAGCATAAATTTTTACTATTTAGTTATTTATTAAATATTAATCACATAAAAGAAATAAACTGAAATGAATAATAATATTCTATGTAATAATTGAAATTCACGAAATAAATTGGAGAATATTTATTATATACACATTATAGGAGAACATAGGGTAGAAAATTCAGTTTTGTTTTGATATAGTAAAATTTGAATTATATTTCTTTAAAAACACTATACTGTTAGAGAGAGAATTAATCAACAATGTAATTTTGCATGAAAATTTAAATATTCATAATCAATTTGTAAATAAAACATATAAATATAAAAGTTAACATTCCATATAAATTTGACACATCATAATCAATGAATTAATGATATAACTAATTAAATGGAAATTGAGTTTAAAAAAACACTTACTTTTCCCATTATATCTCCTCAATTTGATCGATCTTAAGGCCTTGGAGTAGAGTTTTATGATCACGAAAATCATTGGGGGGCTTTTAGAATATATGGATTGAGTTGGATTTCAAAATATTTGAATGAAAAAATGTTTTAGTTTTATAGAAAATTTTGAAGCAAGAATTTTTATATAAAGAATCTATTCCATTTTTCTAAATATTTCAACATTTAATGTTCATAAAGGTAATTATAAATACATTGCGTTATAAATTACCCAATATTTAATTGTAATTCAAGATATAATTTAATTTAATTTAATGATCAATTAATTTTTATATTTTTAGATAATCATGATATTATTCAAATATAAAAAAATACATTAATTATAATGTTGGAACTACCAAATAATATGAACATTTTCATAATAAATAACCTTTAAAATAAATATTCATTAAAATTATTAGAAAAATATTAATAATTTTATATGTTGAATTATTAGATTCTATTACCCATCCTTAAACCCTCTAAAAACATTTTAAAAACATGTGACGAGAACAGATAAATTAATAACCGACATAAGATGAAGTCAACTATCTATCTAGTGAAAAAAACCCCAATTTAATGAATTTCTGAAAAACATAAAATTTTACCATAAATGACATCATATTTAATTAAAAAGATAAATATATTACATTTTTTGAAATAAA
This sequence comes from Viscum album, assembly GCA_963277665.1. Classification (NCBI taxonomy): domain Eukaryota; kingdom Viridiplantae; phylum Streptophyta; class Magnoliopsida; order Santalales; family Viscaceae; genus Viscum; species Viscum album. Next base: position 2,041,966,132 of record OY728130.1, on the reverse strand, counting down.
ATGATTTTCATGAATACTCTTTAGAAAACATGGAAAATTCATTTAGGTGCCTTAAAAAATCTTCTTATAGAGCCCCTACAAAACCCTTAAAACCATTTATAAATTGAAATAACCATACAAACAACTTCTAATAAAATAATATAGAGAAAATAATCATTAACGAATAAATTTGAGGACTATCTAGGTGAACTGATAATTTAATCTATAATGGGATCACCTATGAGCTAAAATTGAAATAAACCATTCATAAACAGTTTCAATATACCATATAATGATAATGATTTTTTCATTTAGCTTTTCCATCATAAAATATTTTATATACTCTTTTATACTCATTAAAGAATTTAATTTAGATATGAAAATATCAATATCAATTAAAATTATGTGTAATACCAAAATACAATGAATAATGGAGGATGTTATTCCATTAAATAAAAAAATAAATATTGTATTGAAAGCCAAGAAGCATATAATGGATATAGAGAAATTAAAATCCATTTCACATTATCTATAAAAATAGAACATTCCTTTTTTCATTATTAATAAAAAAAACATTCTATAAAAATAATAATTTTTTTAAAAATTTAAATGACGGTATAAATATCTTTTTAAATCTCTCATGCCAATAAGAAAATAATTATAAAAACATGCACATATAATATAAGGAGAGTATAGGAAAAAATTAAAAGATAAATTTAATGAAAAGTACCTTATCAAATTATAAATATTTGAATCAAAAACCCCATAAAATAATAACATTAATGAATTTAAATTCCATGATAATCGATAAATTCATTATATAACATGTAAAATGGGTTGTATATTCACCTCATAAATCAATTTTGCTTCATAATATCAAAATATACTACACCAAAAATAAATTATTACAAAGTACCTTAACTTCACATCAATTCAGTACATTCATTATTTATCTTCAAAAATAATAATATTATTTTAATCATTTAAATTCATATAAATTTTTTTAGGGTTTTTTTAATTCAATTATTATATTTTCGTATAAATTTACTTTATAAATTATGATACATCAAATGTTTCGATGAAATTTAGCTTATGTGCCAAACTAAATTATTTATTTTTTATAATCTTCTAAGGGGTCATTATGTCAACATCTTAATATTTCTAACCATGAAATATTTATGATAATTATAATTAATTATTCTTTTAATACAATTAATTAATGATGGTTTTGAAGAATGAACATTGTCATGATCAAAAAGGTTGTAAGACATACATATGCATGAGTAACGTTTTCATTTTTCCAGGATCATTATGAAATTGTGCTAATATATATTTTAATTTTTTAGAATGATCATAATAACATATATAATTATTATTTATTTAAATATACTTATATATATCATTCTTTTTTCTGTGGTGTTTATAAAAAATAATTACATTGATTCATAGGGGTGGTTGTCTACACATACACAAATGAAGTTATCATTTGTAGTGTAAGATGAAAAATGATATAATATATTTTCATAATTATATAGATATCATGAAAATAATTAATATATCATCTATATCACTTATATTCATTATCATTGTCCTAATTACATTCTATGTAACTTGTTAAAAAATAATCACATCACATCATGAGGTGGTTTCCCATCGTACACATGAGCTACGTTAGCGTATCCCCGATGAAATAGAATGTAAGAAAGTGAATGTGATATAATAACTCAAAATATATAAAATTGATACATATATCATACTTATTATTTAAAAATACTTGTAAAACTAGACATGAGAGGTTATTATGGAAAATGAGGTGTATCTTTTCTTGAGTAAGTAGTCCACTATACACAAAAATAATGTTTTCGTATCCCATTTGGCAGGAGATGAGTAATATTTTTTATATTTCATTACAAACAAAATTAGTTTCTTTGAGAGATAGAAGTGCTATTATAATATCATAATTAAAATATATTTTAATTATTTTAATAATGAAATAAAATAAATACACATGATTACGAATGAATGATCTGTTTCAGAAAAATACATAGGTAAGATAAAAAATAATATTTATGATGGATTTCAAATAAAAACTAGTGATAATAGATATGGAAAAGAAATAATTTAATATATTTAGGTAGTTATTCACTAATAATTATGGTATTATTGTTTTATGAGGGAAAGAGAGTGTGTGGACTTTTATAAGTGAGGTAAGTGACACAATTTTCGTTATTGAAATGATAAATTGGGGAACATTATTCATTCTCAAACAGTTTTATAAAAAATCACATTTTTTAATCTAAAAAAAATCCTCACCAAAATTCAAATATAATAAATATATAAAATTATATTAATATTATAAATACAACTAAATAATAAATCTGTTTTATCCATTAATATTCCTAACATAATTTTACGTTTATGCTACTTAAATCTTTTGAAATGAAATGATATTTGTTTAAAAAATATAATATTTCACTAGTCACTGAGAAATTAATATATTCAAAAAAATTGAAAAATATAACCCTATATTAATTTTTATATATGGATTTAAAAAACAAATTTATTTTAAAAAATTCAAATAAAATAATTTTATATTTTATATTTTAAACATACCCTCCTAAGAATAGAATTTAAATAAAATAAATTAATTTCATAACAATTGATTAATAGTTTTACAATGAATATAAATATTTATAAAAAAGTAATACATTTTTTCTAAATTTTTTAATTATTTTAAATTATTCCAAAAATGTTAAAATTTTAACCATGAAATTTTATTTACATAATAAACCTGGGGGGATATTTGTTTCTCAAATAATTTTTATATTATAATGTTTCCTCATCAACATTTTGTGTTTTTCATAAAACTAGGACATGATGAATAACCTTATTCAAAAAACATGATCTTTATAGTCAAGAATATGAATATGATGTTCTTTATATAAAATTTTTCCTTCCATGTAAACTACTAACATGCTCAAAAAATGATATAATTCCAGGAGATATTTCCATAACATCGAGATATAAAAAATATTGTTTATTTTGGATAGCAAATATCCAAAGAAAATCTATAGAAAATTAATGTAAAAATCTAGAAGATTTAATATGGTTTAATGAACAAAAATATTGTCTTTCACTATTTTACAAAATTCATAACACATTTCCATTGTGATACATTAAGGATAAATGATCAACTACATTGAATGAATGAACTTCCTTCCAGTATTTCTTAATACTTTTCCTCTAGATTTGAGCCATCCCCATATGGTATGTAATCATCTATACTATTTCTTATATTTATTCTACTTACCCAAGCCCCATAAACATCATTTACACTATTTTATCCCCCAAAGGTTGTGCTCAACAACACTTTCCATATGATTCCTTAAATAGTGCCATCTATACAATAGATTGAAAAATATTGTTATAGAAAAATTAATCAATGATTATATTGATTCCAATATCGATATTAATCCATTAGATAATAATGTGGCATATAATCTATGGTATGAATCGTTTATTCTTACTACCCATATCTTTGAGGAAGAAATTTTTCACTAAAATATAATTATGTTCCCAATGATTTTTGAAGTCATTGAAAAAAGTTGTATGTGAATATAAGATCATGGAATGATAAAAAAAATAGGAACTCCATGTAAGATTAATATATCTATTTGGAAATGCATGAAAAAGGATCCAACAAAATAGTACCTAAAACAGGAAGAAAACAAAAAAGATTAAGTTAATAGAAAAGTAATTACCAAATACTATTTTTACCTCAAGATTTATTTGGTAATATCAACATTAAATCAGTGGATATAATTCCCCATTTCCATATAGGAACTTGAAAAGGATAAATCATGTATTAATGTAATTTTCATAATAACATAATCATATAAAAACTCAATCATATTTTGGTAAATTTAAATAAATTTAATTTTGTTTTAATACCACTGGTAATACTCATGATTTTATCAGTACATATTAGTATAACTAGAATGATTGGAAAATAGAGAATATTGAGATTCTCTCACTAAACATTTCATCAATTGGGAATCAAAATGAAAATTTAATATTATACTAAATAGTAATTCACCATCATAAGCAAAATTAAAATAAATAAACATTTAATTTTTAAGGAATGCTAATATTTCATTCAAATCATGTTCCACATTTTGTTCTTTCTTAAATTTTTATAACAATGTGAATTCCACTAAACACTAAAAAATAAGGGATTTTAATTAATAAAAAACAACATGGATAAAATTTATCAAATCACTAACAAAATATCCTTGTTAAATCTGTAACATGGTTAATGTATAATTATTTTTTGACTCAATGAATCCCCCACTATGTTATATTTTATAGGATGGAAATGAATCAAACAATCATAATCTAACATTATTTCCATCCATTTTATCATTCTAACGTTTATCTATTTTTTTGTGAATATATATTTCAAAATAATTTAATTAGAATATTTTTAATAGTTTACTCTAAACAAATGATGGCTCTAAATTTTTAATTGAATAAGCACATTGGATAATTATATATTTTTTCTATGAAAATTTAAATTGTTAGCTTTAAAATAACATGAATAATAAGAATGTACCAATTAATTCTAAATTAGGAAATACCAAATTACTTTTAATGAAAAAATCACTTTAGATGATGAATTCAACATTTCTTCAAATAAATTCCAAAAAAGGAGTATTAGCCGATCATAATTATTTTCCTAAAATATAATAATCAAAATCTTTTTTCGAGATGAATTTAAATCATTTTCAAGATAAATAATTAGTGGGATAGACAAATCATTAATGTTATCAATAATCAATTCTATTAACCCACTAATCCTTGAATAATATGAATCTCCATGAAATTTTTTGGTTTTTGTTAATCTTTTATAACGACTATTTTAGAAAGGATGGAAATTATGCCACCTTATGAATCAATATGTTAAAGGATTGAAATATTTTACCACTAAAATTAACACATACTAAATATTATATAAATAATATTTTATTTTAATGATATCAACACAATACTTATATTTTATTCATGTTTCTCTTAAATTTGAGAATATACCAAAATTTCATCAATAATAAAATCCACAAACATAATAATGGGATCATAGAAAAATCAATTAATGTGTTCAATAAATTCAAGAGTTTCATTGAAAAATAAAAAGGTAGTTATAAGAAAACTAATAATTCATGTATCTAGTATGAAATATGATCGTCATAGTATCTTTTTCCTTTAGTTTCATCTGATAGTGGCCCAACCTAACACCAACAATTAAAAAATACCGAGCTCCATCGAGCTGATCAAACAGGTCATTGATATGACGAAAAGAATAGTTGATCATAAATAAAATGTTATTCAAGATTCTATAATCTATAAAAATTCACAATGAGTCACATTTATTTGAAAAAAAATAGAGCAACCATGTGGTGATGTTATAGTTTAAAAGAAACCATTATCTATATACTCCTTCAATTTATTTTTGAAATCTAAAATTTCTTCATAATTGATTTGAAAATGGGTGTTTTAAAATATTATAAACCCGGTGTAGTAAATCAATAGTATACATAACTTAGTATTTGTTAGTTAAATTATGAATATCATTATGAAATACATCCATAAATTATTTCACAACTAAAAAATTACTAACTTGAATAGTTTTTTTTTCTAATGAGAAACATAAGCTAAATAAAATTAATTTACATCGTGAATACATTTCTCAGCTTCCAATTATGATATAAAATTTGTGAAATAGTTGAATAAAAAATTATTTCCTCATGAATAAATATTATTATGATAAATTAAAATCCAATTTGTAACTAATATGATACCAAACATTAATATGGTATGTTAAATAAGATTTTCAAGAATGACCATCATAGTAATGATAGTATAAATATTCCTATGAAAATTAGTCAATTATCTTTTCATCTGGTGTTTTTAACATATTTTTTTTATCATATTATCATGAGGTGATGATCCTTGTATTATTTTAAAATTTCTATAGATAAAATAATTAATAGATATAGAGTCAAACATGGTGTTTTCATAGTTATACAAAAAGTACCATTTCTATTCACAAATAACTAGATAGGGAATCATTAGCCATTGTAATTTAAATTGATTTTTCCACATGTTTATTTCTCTACATATGATGATATTCACCATTAGTAAGTATCATCTGACATAGGTTACATAATACCCAATTATATTATTCCCAAAAAATCTTTTTTTATTCAATTAATATTAACTATTTCTTTGATTTATCATTACTCTTTTCTTCATGGTCGTGAGACCTATGGTAACAATTAACACACTATTTCCACTTTCTTGATCTAGAAAAACACTCTCCAAAATACTTTTACCTCATATAAAACATGATATGGTATTAGATCCATACTTCCTTAATGGGTGCTTCTATACTAATTTCCACAATGACCATTTGTTACATTTTAAATCTCATGGGGAATCAGTATAAGAAAAACTCATCATAACATTCTATCAACAATTAAAAAATTTATCCTAAATTTTAAATTATCATTCATCTAATATTCTTCATAAACATGGTATCATCCCTGGGTAAAATATATTAATTTTACTATTAGTCTCCCGAATAAAATCTTAAACAATCTTTTCCATTCTTGTAATTTTATTTCATAAGTAGAAACAAAATGATCTTATTTTTTCCTTGTTAAAGGCAATTTTTTTTCCATATAGAGGCGAACAACCTTAGGAAAGATTATCTCATGAAAAATATATATGAATTAATCATGTTCTGTAGAATCAATATCATCCTTCTCTCTAGTAGTTTTATTGATTTAATACTATTAATAAAATTCACCAAATATAGTTATTACAATGGGTTTACTTTGATGTTCTAAACATCCAATGACATAAAGTATAATCTCATGGTAATAGATATATCATTCAGTTACAATTGGGTCAAATAATCAACTGAATTATGGGGGATGTTGTCTCATGAAATACTCTCTAATATACATGTTACATTATTTTAGATCAAGATTTTATCTAGAATTGATTCCACAATGATTTATAGTAATTTTCATCTAATCCATCTCTATAGAAACATAATTTCACCCAATTCCAACAATATTAAAATGATTATTTTAAATGACATTTTCCCCCAATGCTTGCCCATTATATATTTATTTTTTCATTTGTATAAATCGATATTGAAAAAACATATTTTAGGGAATGCACCATGGTAATATATAAGTTATTTATATTATCATAATAAATATAATGAAAAATCATTCAACCAAATGCTACTAACATTATCATAACCTATAATTTATTCTAAACCATCGTATGATACTAATTATAAGGACATGTAATTAAACATAATTGAATAATTTGTTTTTAAGTTATACAAAACAATAAAACATTAATTAAAATGAGGACATTAATTGTTAAACAAATTGTACATAATTTAAACGGATCATATCACGAAGAAAACATTTTATTATTTCAGTTTCTTGTCATAAAACATTTGAAAAAAATATTATAAACTCTATTGTAAATCTCTTCTAGATATCAAAATACATATTTCATTAAAATAATAACATTCAATACTCAAATACCATGAAAGTTTTTATAGTGGAAGAAAAATTCATTTTAACAATATACATTAAATAAGAACATTCCTTTTAGCATATATGAAGAAAATAAAAAATTATATACAATGATTCCCTTTTTATCAAAATAAATGATATAAACACATGAATTACCTTAATAAAACCCTCATTTCCAAAATAAATTCATGTTGAAAAAACACATATATTGATGAAAAATAATGTTAGAAATAAAATATTAAAACTTAATTTTTTAATGAAATGTCTATTATCACAATGGAAATAATTAAATCATAACCCCCTAAAAAACCAAATAAAAAACATTAAATAACATTATAATAGAAAATTTCATTATATAAAATTTCAAAGGGTATGTATGTACCACATGTATGTGATTATAGTGTCATAAAATGAAAATATGCATCAACTAAAATAAATTGTAAAAAATTCCATTACTGTGAGTTTCATTTATCATGTTGGTTCTTTAACTTCTTGAATAATTAAATTATGTATGTTATTTAATTTATAATGAAAATTCATCATGTTAACTATTCCTTTTATATAACTTATTTCCATTTCATAGGAATAAAATTAATCAACTATGTTTACATTGCATATGTTGAAAATTGTTGTCTTATATGGAAAATTACTTCAGTAGGTTGACTATTGGTGGAAGTGTCCATCACTTCAAAATCTCCAAAAAAATAATCAAGACATATTTATCAAATTTATATGTCTTCTATTAGTATAAAACTAATATAGAAAATGGTTATAAAAAATAAACTATGTTTCCATCACAGAGATGGTAGGTGTTATGTGTACATGAGTAATATTTATATTTTCAGATATCACTATTAAAAATAGCTAAATAGTTTTTTATATTTCTATAATTTCATAATAATAATTAATATACAATATTATTCATTAAAATATAATTATATATATATATATATCATTCATGTGATGTGGATATGAAGAAATATTCACATCACATTATGGAGGTCGTATTCTACATGTACACAAAATATATACATAAAATTTATCCTTGCTACCTTCCATGTAAGTCAATAGTGAAAAATTAATTACATCAATTCATAAGGTTATTGTCCTCCATACACAGAATTGGTGTTATTTTATCCCCTATAGAATGAAAAGTAATAAGTTATATATGAGATCATAATTAAATAAGTATAAAAATTATCAAATATTATTTATGTACTTTAAATTCAACATTACAATAATTTGTGAGAGGTGATGATGAAAAATATTTGACATAGGGTCACATGGTAGTTTTCCTCCATACAAAAAATGGTGATTTCAAATCAAATTTGGTGGAATAGGATAAGGATTTGGGATATTACATTAAATTAAAAAAACTCAATATATCAGGTATATTGGTTTTATTATATAACAACGATTGAAGAATAATTTATTGGGGCTATAAAAGAAATATAATAATGATGCATGGTTAAGAATGATACTTATTGTTTCGGAAACATCTTAATGTATGAAAAAAATCAACCATAAGACCAATTTATGATCAACATATGAGATCTAATACAAAATAAAGGAAATTAAAGAAGATATTCCAGATATAATTGGAATGTTAAAATGAATTTTAAGATGTGATGTTGGAGGAGAGTTGGTGGCCATTTATTGGAGAGGTGAGTGAAAAACTAGTTATTTTTGTAATGAAAAAGGTGTACCCATGTTTTTAGAGGATAAATGGATAAAAATGGATTATTATTGGTAATTATTCCAAATAATGTGTATATATTTATAGAAAAAATATATTATAATATATTTTTTTGTTCAGTTTAGGCTATATTATTTTAGATTAACCTTCAGTAAATATATTGATACATTGGGTAAAATCCCAGGTAAATGAAGAATATGAATTTTTTATACTTATTATTATTTATGAATTAATTATTAATTTTACGTTAAAATTGTTTCTATGTTCGATAGCATACCCAATACAAAATAATGGGTTTCTTTGAAATATTATGTTACTCAATTATAATAAAATATTATTATTTTAAATAGTAGTTAAATCCCTGCCGTTCTATTGGTGGGAATGAAAAAAAAACATCAATGTGATTATGAATGTTTGTTAAATGTGTTTAATTTTATCCAATAAAAGTTAGAGGCTTCAAATGTGAATGAATCTAATTTTAAGCATAATTTACATTAAACGGTCGATTTACAGCCTTTTAATGGAAAACACTATTTAAATAATGTATTGGTCACATTAATACATTATATTTGACCAAATAAAATCCTTACTTGGAATACGGACATCAAAATTTAAATTGTGTAAAATTTTTGGTATTTTTCCGATAAAGTTCATTTTTTAGTGAATAGTGAAAATATTGTATTTTAATTCAAAACTGTGTTTTAATATAATTTATTTATATTGTTATATTATATTTTTAATTGGTTTTAAACTGTAAATAGAATATATTTTTACCATTTAATCCAATGTTTTTCATTGGAATTAATTTCACATTGAAATTGGACATAAACAAGTATAAATCTTTTGAGAGTTATTGTTTCATAAAAACACGCTATTTGTTTTAACAGTGGGAATTAATTTTAAATTAAATAATGCCACTTTTATTTTTATAATTTGGTTAAATATACATCATTTTTAAATTTGTAATATCAAATATATCTTAGGCTTAATTTTTGGTATTTTTCTAAAAAAATTCAATTTTTGATGAATAGTTTTACCACTTAGTAGTAGTTAAAAAAACTGACTTTTTAAATAAAATGAAAAATTTCCACTTCTGTGAATTGAATTTAGATAATAAAACATATATGGTTGTTATTATTATATAAAATGTAGTTCAATAAGATGAAAATAATTTTTTTTGAATAATAACATTTGACTTTTATTTACAACGGTTAAAGGTAAATATGGGTTTTTCAAGGTAAAAAGAACATTATAATAATTCAAAATTACCTTAACACTTCTCCTAACCTTATTGGATGAGTAATTTCCAACAATGGTCATATTTGGGTCGATGTTGGGAACCCATGGAGTAACTTATGATTGATAATGACAAATTAGATTAATTAATTTAATGTAATGACAAAAATGAGATAAAAAATATATCTTTGTAAATTAATTTTTACATGGTGTTATTAAAGGGTTTTTTAACTATTAATATTCATCGGAAAGATAAAAATATTTAGTACATCATGGTATTTTTTTAATAATTTTTATACATTGATGAAATTAAATTATTTATGACACAATGATGATGCAGTGTTCACCTCATTAATAAATAATTTAAATAAATAAGATTATAAATATTAAAATAACTTCCAAAACCAATTCAATTATTTTTTGATGATTTTATTTCTTCAATGAGTACGCTTATAGTCAACTACAATGATTTTTTACCTTTAGAAACTGAATACCATAATATAATAAAATAATATTTTCACACTTTCCTAAAGAGGCCCTCCTCCACTTATAAAAAGAGACCATTTCTATCCAATTCCTCACACCTCTCAAGAAATTTGGCTCATCCAACCTCTGCCTAATTAATCATCCTATATTCCTCTCCTACATCTATAAGACTTACCTTGGGTAGAAGGTACTTCAATAATTTCTTTTGGTTCAAACCAAAGGAAGTTACCCAAATTAAAGGAAACAGTATCTCTTACCTTATTTTCTTTTATTTTACTTCTACAACCCATAAACTCTTTTTATTACATTCTTTTATAGAACCACTAGTATCCTTAATATACTAGGATATTTTTAGAATGATTATTAGAACTAAACTAACAGACACCTCCATCTAATGGGTGGAGAACATAATGTTTCTTTTGATGGAAAACTAACGCCTCATGAGATGATGATTATTTGATTACCTCATACCGCCTCCCATGGTGGCCATTATGAAGGCACTGTATTTATATATGATATATTTTATGTTTATGTTTTCATTATGCTTCTGTATTTTCTATTTATAACACACCTTTATGGTTTCTATTATGGGTAAACGCGAAAATGTCATTTTAGGAAGTGGGGACTACCTCCCCCTCAAAGTGATATGAATGATTCATACCATATATGGTACATATAAAGGATTTATTTGATGATATTATATATGATAATATACTGGAATCATAATACTAAAATGTATCATTATGCTTATATTCCATTAAAGATGAAATAGAAATGGAAGTAGTGTTCATGCGTACGTACGGCTTACCGTCTCCATGAACGGTGCATTTCCTTTGTTACCTCTAAATGTTATGAAATCTTATAAATACATGTATATTCTAGATATATATGATATATAAGATATCCAAATTAGTAATATCATTCAGGATATTTTGAAACATTGACCACATGAACAAAATGTAATTATAAGAAGTCTATTTTTTGACTCAAGTACCAAATATTGAAAAAAGAACATCATTAATGTAAATGATTACATAATGATTATAACATGTTAATAAATGATATAAATTGAATAATAAACTTGACAAAGGTTCCTAAGTAAGTAAAAATTAACTTTAGTTTATTATTCAGGATATTTAAAAATGATCGAGTCAAGTTGGACATGGGGTAAGGGACTTCGTCTCAATCTCCTTTCATTGAGGCGTATTTTGTTTTAATATACAACTTTATTTTATATGCTGTATAAACACCCTTGAATTTTTAAAGGGAATATTTTTCAACGAGGAGTTTTACTAAATCAAAAATAGGATTGTTCCTTTTAACATAAGAGGTGACAATGACCTTTCCACCACAACATGTATTATTTGTTCTTTTACTTCCTTAACAAAACGTAATGTTTTTTTAAGGAAAATAAATACCATATACTCTTTTATGTATTTTGGAAGTAAAAATGGATTTGATAATGGAATTTTTATGTCTATATTTTTATTTGATATATTGTTATTGAAATGTGGAAATGTTTTCTTTCCTTTATATTTGTTTTATCTCTTATGATTTTATAATAGTACTTGAACATTTGATGGGTGGTTACGTGATAAACCAAATGATGGGTGGTGTCATGAATACTAGGATGGGTGGTTACGTTATAACCTCCAATGAAATGGGAATGGAAGTCAGTTGTATGGTTATTCCATTTAGAGATATGTGTGGAAGTCACCCGTATGTTTATTCCATTTAAGTATGTTTATTTCCCAAGTTACCGTTTTATGTTATGTGTTATTTATATGGGTAATATTTTGGTTACAAAAGGGTAAGTAGTGATCTTTTATTCAGTGAAGAGTATTTACTACTTAATAAAGGTGAAATGTATTTCTTATGTTAAAGTATTCATGGTTTACTTGTTGTTTTGGAAAACTAACAATTTTTCTTCGTTTTGTATCACTTACTAGGATTTTTATGCTCATCCCAAGTTTTTGAAATTTTTTCACAGGACATAATGTGGAATAGGGTCAAGGATGGGATCACTGAAAAGTCATGTTATCTTAGACATGGAACTAGACATGACTCTTTCTTTCATAAGTTTATGTTTTGTAAAAAAAAATGGAAACTGTGTAGAAGTTTCTACTTTGTAATCTTTTAAGACGTAATAGTTCTGTCCTAATTCTATAAAACTCTAAACCAGAAAAGATCCTCAATGTGAATTATTCATTTAATTCAATATTATGTAAGGTTTGAGGTTGGGTCCTTATAGTTGGAATCCGAGGTTGGTTTAGATAACATTAATCGTTAGGGTATTGTAAAATAAATGTCCATAAAGTAATTTATGGTAATATTGAAATGTTATATAATTTACAGATTACCATGTTGCTTCGCCTAAGATATTTTTGTGTTCAGAATGGTTTTATGTAGATGATACAGGGCATCTATGTTGGGAAGACATCAGGAGGAAGACAACCTTCCAAATCAGAAACCTAAGATGGTCGGAATCAGAACTGATTAGTTTGTTGTAGTGATGGAACAATTGACTTTGGATGTAAATGGTGGTAGTATCCATGCATGAGATCAGCCAGATCAACAGTAGAGGAACATATCAGAAGAGGAGCATTTCATGACACAACATCCCCCATCATTTAGAGTATCATCTGACCCTATTCTAGATGAAGGGTGGATTAAAGCACTAAAAAAGATTTTCGATTTCATGGGTTGTTCAAAACATAAAAAGTTAAGTCTCGTTGTTTACCATTTTGATGGTGAAGCTGATCAGTGGTGGTCGATGGTGAAAAATATTAGAGATAGTGAGGATATTGATGCTCTTGATTGGGATGAATTCAAAGCTATGTTTCTTGAGAAATATTATCCTATGGTTGTTCATCTTAGGATAGAAAACAATTCCTTGAATTAAGGCAGGAGGATGACTCAGTGGCTACTTGTGAAGCAATGTTCACTCGATTGGCAAGGAATGCAATAAATTTCATCTGATATCTTGATAGTAAGATAATTAAATTTTACTTAGGACATAAGCCATGATATCTAAGAGAATTTTCCTCTCATGATTTCATGGATAGGTTTGTGGTTTTGTTTATTGATGTTATTTTGGTTTATTTCAAAAGTAAAGAAAAACATGATAGTCATTTAAGGGTTTTCTTTCAAACCATAAAAGATAAGAAACATTACTGGAAATTAATCAAGTGTGAGTTTTGGTTACAAAAAAAATCATTCCTTGTTAACATTGTTTTAGGAAATGGAATAATTGTTGATCCTGCTCAAGCAAATGTTGTTGAATAATGTCTTGGACCCACAAATATAACTGAGATTTTGTAGTTTTCTTGGTTTTGTAGGTTATTACCAGAGTTTTGTTGAATGTTTGTCATGGTTATCTAGTCCAATGACTAATTTAACATGAAAACGTGTTAAGTTCATTTGGATAAAAGACAGCGATGATTGTTTTGAAGAATTTATATGAAGATTGGTGAATTCTCCAGTTTTGGAAGTACACTCCACAAATGGTAATTATTATATTTATAGTGATGGTTCATTGAAGGTACTTGGATGTGTCTTTATGAAAAATGATCAGGTAATTGCTTACATTTTTTGTTAGTTGAAACCTCATGAGTTAAATTAACCTACACATGATTTGAAATTAGCTGCTATTGATTTTTTTAAAAAAAATTGGAGGAATCATTTGTATGGTGTAAAATATGAAATATATACTGACCAAAAAAGTTTAATGCATATATTCACTAAACAATAATTAAACATGAGATAAAGGAGATGGATGGAATTAATCAAGGATTATGATTGCACGATTCATTACTAGCCGGGAAAAGAAAATAAATTTACTGATTCTTCAAGTCGAAAAAGTAATGCTTCATTAACTATGTTACATTTGGAACGAGATCTTTTGGTATTTGATTTGATGAAAATTGGAATAGATGTGTTTGGTGCAAGAATTTCTTATTTTTTGTCTCAGGTTTTAGTGAAATCATCTTTATCTAATAGAATAAAGAAAGCGCAGAAAGAAGACAGTGAGTTGCAGAAAATGGTATAGTTGGTTCATAAGGGTAAGTTTCCTGATTTTAACATTAATAATTATTGTGTTTTGAGTTTTGAGAAGATATTATGTGTGCCTTGTGATTCATAGTAGATGAATGAGTTGTTATGTGAAACTCAGAGTTCACTCTTTTCAGTTCATCCTGGTAGCACTAAGTTGTACAGAGATCTTTTGGAGTATTACTAGTGGAATGGAATGAAAAGAGATATTGCTGATTTTATTGTGATGTGATTTAATTGTCAGCAGGTTAAAGCATAGCGGCTATTACCGAAAGGGATGCTTCAGTCTTTACCAGTGCTATAGTGGAAAAGAGAAAATATATCCATGGACTTTCCTATGGGATTACTGAAGACATCTCGAGGTAATAATTCCATATGGGTTACAAATGATCGATTGGAAAATTTTGCTAATTTCCTTCATATTCGAGATACTTTTCTCTAGATCCACTTGCTCAGTTGTATGTTAAAGAGATAGTCAGGTTGCATGGAGTTCCCCTCCCCATTGTATCTAATCGTGATGACAGGTTTACTTCTAACTTTTGGAAAGTCCTTTATAAGTCATTGGGTACTAAATTAAACTTTAATACAGGTTTTCATCCTCAATCAGATGGGAATTTAGAACAAACAATTCAGAGCATCGAGTTTATGTTACGTGTTTGTTCAGTAGATTACCAAGGCACTTGGGACCAACATATTTTTTTGGTTGAATTTCCTTATAATAATAGTTTTTATTTCAAAATACAGATGGCTCCATTTGAGGCATTAAATGGAAAGAATTGTCGAACTCTATCTTTTTGGGATGAAGTAGGCAAAAGGAAGTTGATGGGACCAGAATTGGTAGAATAGATGGCAGAGAAATTTCAATTGATTCAGAAGCACATGATAACATCTCAGAGTAGACAGAAAAGTTACACGGATAGCTAGAGGAAAGATATTTCTAATGAGGTAAGAGATCATTTCTTTCTCAAAGTTTCTCTATGGAAAAGTGTGATGCGTTTTGGTATGAAGGGAAAGTTGAGCTTTATATTTATTTCACCTTATGAAATACTATAGAAAGTTGGGTCAGTTGCATACAGAGTGAATTTTGCATCATGTTTATCCTAGGTAGACAATGTTTTTCATTTTTTGATGTTGAGAAAGTATATTCCAGATCCATCTCATTTTTTGAGTCCAGAGGTAGTTATGCTGGAAGAGAATTTCTTTTATGAAGAATAACCAGTCCAGATTCTTGACTATAGATATCATTTTTTGCAAAATAAAGTAATTCACCATGTAAAGGTTTTATGGAAAAAACTATATGATTGAAGAGGCAATGTGGGAATTTGGAAATGCTATGAGGGATAAATTCACCCACTTATTTAGATAAGTTAATAAAAATTGCAAGGACGCAATTTCAAAATGGGGGGAAGGATGTACCATCCTATGTAAATGAAGAATATTAGATTTTCAAACTTATTAATATTTTTTAAATAAATATATTTTTGTATTTTAAAAGGGTTGCTATGTTTGATAGCGTACCCGATTCCAAACATCAGGTTTCTTGGGAATCTTACGTTTCATACTAATAATAAAATATTATTATTTTAAATGGTAGTTAACTCCTAGACATTATATTAAAGGTAATGAACAAAACTAACTACAATATGATTATACATGTTTGTTAAATTTATTTACTTTTATCCAATAAATGTTAGTAGCATAAAATGTGAATGAATCTAATTTTAAGAATAATTTACATTAAAAGGTCGATTTACCACCTTTTAATGGAGAACCTTCTTTAAAAATAGTTTCGGTCACTTTAATACATTCCATTTGACCAAATAAAATCCTTCTTTAGAATGGGGACATCATAATTTACTTGTGTAAATTTTTGGTATTTTTTTGATAATGTCCATTTTTAATGAATAGTGAAAATATTGTATTTTAATTCAAAACTGTGTTTTAATATATTATATTTATATGGTTATATTATCTTCATAATTGGTTTTAAATTTTAATTATAATATATTTTTACCGTTTAATCCTATGTTTGTCATTTGAATTAATTTCACTATGAAATTGGACATAAACAAGTGTCAATCTTTTGATAGTTATTGTTTCTTAACAACACGCTATTTGTTTTAACAACGAGAATTAATTTTAAATTATTTAATGAAACTCTTATGTTTATAATATGGAAAAATAGATATCATTTTTGAATTTGGAATATCAAATATAGCTTAGTGTGAATTATTGGTATTTTTCTGAAAAACTTCAATTTTTGATGATTAGTGAAACCACTTAGTAATAGTTAAAAAAATGACCTTTTAATTTAAATAAACTTTTACAACTTCTGTGAATTTAATTTAAAAAAAACATCATACATGGCTGTTATTACTAAGTAAAATGTGCTATAATAAGTGAAAATAATTTTTGGTGAATAAAAACTTTTGACTTTTATTTACCGCGATTAAAGGTAAATAGGGTAATTTGAGGTAAAAAGAATATTATAATAAATCATAATTACCTTAACACTTGTCCTAACCTTATTGGATGAGTAATTTACAACCATGGGAATCTTTTTGTCTATTTTGGGACCCCATGGATCCACTTATGAATGATAATGACACTTTATATTAATTAATTTAAAGTAAAGACAAAAATGACATAAACAAATATCTCTTTGTAATTTTATTTTTACATTATGTTATATAAGATATTTTCTAGTCTCTAAATATTAATTAGAAATATAAAGCTATTTCCTACATCATGATATTTTTTTATAATTATTAGACTTCAAATAAATTATATTATTTCTGATAGAATAATGATGTTGTGTTCACCTCATTAATAAATCATTTCAATAAATAAGACTATAAATATTAAAATAAAATCTAAAACCTATCCAATTTTTATTGGATTATTTTATTTCAACCATGAGTCAGCTTATCGTCAATTCTAATGATTTCTATACCTTTAGAAACCGATTATCAATATATAATAAAATAATATTTTCTCACATTACTAAAGATCCCCTCTGCCCCCTTATAAAAGGAGACCATTTCTATCCATTTCCTCACACCTCTCAAGAATTTTGGCTTATCCAACCCCTTCCCAATTAAGTTCCTTAAATTACACACCTCCACCTAGAAGCCTTTCCTTAGGTAGAAGGTATTTCCATAATTTCTTTTGGTTCAAACCAAATTAAGTATCCCAAATTAAAGGTAAAACTTTCTCTTAACTTCTTTTCTTTTATTTTACTTCTCCAACCCCTAAACACTTTTTAGTCCTTTCTTTTATAGCAACAAAAATATCATCAATATTCTAGGATTTTTTTAATGATTTATTATAACTACACTTACACAACCCTCTATCTAATGGATGAAGAACATACTGTTTCTATGGAAGGAAAACTAACGCCTCACGAGACGATGATTGTTCGATTACCTCCTACCGCCTCTCATGGTAGCCATTATTATAGAACTATATTTATATATGATATATATATTTTTTAATTTTTTTATGATTCTATATTTTCCATTTATATCATACCTTTATGGTTTCCATTATGGGTAAACACTATAATTTCAATTGAAGAAGTGCGGAATACTGCCCCCTCGAAGTGATATGACTCGTTCATACTATATGTGGTATGTATAATGGATATATTTGATGATATTATATATGATAAGATACTGTAATTATAATACTAATATTTATCATTATGTTTTAATTCAATTAAATAGGAAATATAAATGTAAGTAGCGTTCATGCGTACGTACGGCTTACCATCTCCATGAACGGTGCATTTCATTTGTTACCTCTAAATCTTATATACTATTATAAATACATTTATATTATAGATATATATGATATATTTGATATCCAAATCATGAATATCATTCTGGAAATAATAAACCTTTGACCACATGAACAACATGTAATTATAAGAAGTCCAATTTTTGCTCATGTACCAAATATCTACAAAACTAACATCATTAACATAAATGATTAAATAATGGTTATAACATGGAAATAAGTGATTTAAAATTAAAAATAAACTATAAAAATGTTCTAAATCAAGAAGAAATTAACTTTAGTTTATTATTCAGGAGATTAAATAATGATCGAGTCAAGTAGGATATGAGGTAAGGGACTTCGTCTCAATCTCCTTTAATTGAGGCATATTTTGTTTTAATACACGACTTTCTTTTATACGCTCTATAAAAACCACCGACTTTTCAAAGGGAATTTTTTTCTATGAAGGGATTTACTAAAAGAAAAAAGGAATGTTTCTATTAACGTATGTGTTGACACCGACCTTTCCACCACCACAAGTATTTTTTGTTATTTGGATTTCTTAACTAGTCGTAATGTTTATTTTAAGGAAAATAAATACCATATACTCTTTTATGTATTTTGTTATTAAAAATGTTTTTGATAATGGATTTTTTATATTAATATATTTAAGTGATATATTGTTATTGAATGGTGTAAATGTTTTCTTTCCTTTATATTTGATTTATGTTTTATGATTTTATAATGGTACATGGACATTTGATGGGTGGTTATGTGATAAACCAAATGACGGGTGGTGCCGTGAATACTAGGATGGCTGTTTATGTTATAACCTCCAATGCATTTGGTATGGAAGTTGGTCGTATGGCTATTCCATTTAGTTATATATGTTGAAGTCAACCGTATGGTTATTAAATTTAAGTATGTTTATGTCCCAAGCTACCTTAATATGTTATGTGTTCTTTATATGGGTATTCTTTTGGTTACAAAAGGGTATGTAGTGATATTTTATTCAGTGAAGAGTATTTACAACTTCATAAAGGTGAAAAGTATTTCTTCTATAAAAGTATTCATTTTTTACTTGTTATTTTGAAAAACTAGCAGTTTTACTTCTTTGTGTATCCCTTAAGGAGGCTTTTATGCTCATCCCAAGTTTTTGAAATGTTTTCACAGGACATGATGTGGAATAGGGTCAAAGATGGAATCAAGTAAAAGTCATGTTGTCTTAGACATGGAACTGGACATGACTCTTCTTTTCAAGAGATCATGTTTTGTAAAAAAATTAAAGTGTTTAGAAGTATCTAATTCGTAATCTTCTGAGATGTAATAGTTATTTCCTAATTCCCTAAAACTCTAAACATTAAAGAAAACTCAATGTGAATTATTAATTTTATTCAATATTATGTAATGTATAAGGAAAATTCCTTATAAAGTGACCACATTAATTAATTTTTATTGTTTTCAATTTTCATTAAGATAAAATGTTAAATCATAAATAATATATACTATAAATAATTATTATTAAAAATATTAAATACATTTTTATAAAATTCCATTTATAGAAAGAATAATGTGTTAATATAAAACAACACCCACAAGAATGACGAAAAAGTGGGATTTTAAGAAGTGTATTTATAATGACCATTCTGATTTTATATTAACTCTAAGAGTAATAATAATGATTATATATAAATTTACTTATATTTAAAAATAAATAATCTAAAAAATAATCATAAACATTCCAAAATATTGATTATTTTAGATAATAAAAATGTACTATCATTATGCACTTTCAAACAGTTTTTAGAAAAAAAAACTTAACAGAAACAAACCTATACTAAAATATAATATAAATTAGAATAAAATTTAAATAAGAGTATTAATTATAAATAAATAATATTTTTTTTCTTTTTTTAAAACTCAAAAACTAATGGGACTTTTTAGATAAATAAATATATTGAAATGAAATGATTTTTTTATATAAATTGGTATTTTTTTAATTGATGAAGATTGAATATTTTACAAAATACCCAAAAAGTTCACCATATGATAATTTGGATATTATAATTTCCCAAAGGAACTTATTTTTTAAAAATAAAAATATATAATTTTGAATTTATTGTTTGAAATAAACCCTTAAAGTAGTTGAGTTTAATTGAAATTATTTTCCATTCCATTTAGATGATACTAAATATTTTTATATTTAATATAAAGTTTTTCAGAATAAACTATGTAATTTATTCTATCGTTACTGGGGTAGTTATAGGACATTTTAAATTAATAATTGGCCACATATGAATATGAATGACATTATATGATATTTCATATTTTGATTAGTTGTGAATGTTTTTTATAATTTTATATTAATTATAAAATAATTCTTAAACACTTAATACTATAAATGGTTTTTGTATTCACTACTCCCAGAACCTAACGTTAAAAAATCAATAAAACATAAAATATAAAATCAAATAATTAATATTAATACTTGTAATTCTGAAATAGATTTGAAATTATTAGGTATCTCAAAATCATTAAAATTGTTTCATTTTCAGTATTTATATATTTTTTATATTATTTATTTAATTATATATCTATTTTCATATACATACTGCAATCCTGGTGAAATTGCTTCATAACATATTAATAATTATAAGAATTAAAAATATGTTACTAAGGTAACATTTTTTATTTTGAAGAATATTTATCATTTAGACTAGTTAATAAGGTATATATATTTTCATTTATTTAAGAAAATTATTTAATATATTATTTTGACATTATACACCATGTGTAACCATTTCACTAGAATTCGGTTAAAAATAATATTATTTTAGAATTTATTTAAATTATTAAAAAAATTAATTTATAAAAATATTTTATTACCATGTCACGTAATTACGTTTTCATATCAATTATAATAAATAGGACTGAAAATATTTTTTTCATCTCTTTCAAAAGAATTATATCTTTATTGAAAATGATTATCACAATTTTCATGAAATAAATTCATATTTAAATGTTTTATATTATTTTTAAGAAATATTTTTAGTCTTATCACACAATAGTGATTCTATATTTTTTTAAAAATATGATAACATATTTTTTTCACGATGGTATTATAAATGATATCATATTTCAAAAAAACAATATATTTTATTCTTTATCAGGAATGCTATCTCAATAGAAAATAAATAAATAAATCTTGGAATAAATATTATTTTTGGAATCCAAAAACCATATTTTTTTAATCATACTAAATTGCAATATTTGGGATATATTAATTTTAAAATAATCTCACAATATGAAATGAGAAAAATATTTTCCTGAATATTCCTTTTAAAATAAAAGATATTCTTACATTAACTATTTGACTCCAAGTAATAATTATATTAATTTAAATTAATATATATTGATAAATGTTATAAACATTAATGGAAATCAATAATCAGTAAAAATTAATTTAATTAATTTAACTCAAAACACCTTAGGCACTTAAAAGCTATTTTTTGGAAGAAGTTTTTTTCTGAAAAAAATAATGTTGTTACCAAAAAAATATAATGATTACTCTAATTTAAATATGTAGATTATATTAAATATAATTTATATTACTTTAAATCCATATTCAAAAAATGTTGGTAATAGTAAATAAATATAATTTTGTGAAATAAAATGATGGATTAACAAAATTTATATTTGTCACTATTCAATAAAAAATGGTATTCATAGAAATATTCAATATAATTCATCCTATGCAAATATTGATATTTTGATCCTAAATAAGAATATTATTTATTATAAATAAATTAATAAACGTTTAATAATTAATAATATAGGCTTCCTACAAACTAAAAACTTTTTTCAATGAAAATTTGTTTTTAAGGAATAAATGTCATTACAAAAATTGATGTTTTTATTTCGTATGAATTTATCAATTGTTTTTTATAAATTTAATATGTTATAAATATATTTCATATTTTGATAATATATATTCATACCAATAAATATTACAACTAGTATATAATTATCAAATTGAAATTTAATATATCTTTATTATATTGAAAATTTCTTTGACCATTATGTTGTACATCAAGAAAGTTATTAAGAATAGTATTATTACAAACCAAATTTTTAGGGTCTTAAATTCATAAAAATTAATAAATTTCTCCCACAAAACATTATATTTTATTCATTAATCATGTTTTGAAAAGCATTTTTGGAATCTCACATCCTAAAATAGAATAATAAAATAAACTTTTGAAATCTGTTTGTGGGAAACATAATGGTTTTATTGAATGATACATAATTTTTATATATGATACTCGAAAAAATAGTATGATGTTATTATATTAATAGGATAGAAAATATTTCCCAAAAAATTAGGGAAGATGTTGCTGATCATTGTAATGATATTGTTTTTTGAATATATAATTGTAGGTCACGAATGGGTTAAAACATCCATTATTTCATAAGAAATGATTTGAAAATGGAAATAATTATCATTTCAAATATCATTTCCTTGAGTTTTGTGATACATTAATAAATATAGTAAAACTATTTCAAATTCCAAAATTTATAACTTTAATTTCATTCTTTTGTTTTGTGTTTAAATTTCTATATAACTATTTCCATTTCATGCTCAAACCATGAATTAACAATTTTAATTTTCATGTCCTAAGTACTAAAATTAAATTCTCATGAGATCAAAAACTCAAGTGTTTACAAGTTACTCAATCTAAATCTAATCATTTATTAATAAAAAATATGTTTTGAACATGGTAAGATAATTCCTAAATGAATAAACATTCTCGTGATTACATAATATATTTATCTATAAATTTTAGATAATAACACCTATGGTTTGACATATATTATTCCAAAAATGGCTAATAATTTTATGAAATTAACCATACTAACAATAGGATAAGAAAATGTATTGACCTGAATGTTGATCTCATAACATTAATAATACATCCCAAAAATGTAATTCCATTCATCCTAAATAATCTTTCATGTTTAATCAGATGATGATCCTTAAGGATATATAATTTTATACCTAAATCAAAAATCTGCAAAAAATATCATTAATAAACCTGATAATCCAATATAAATTCATAAAATGAAGTGGAATTCACCAAAATATAACAAACTAATTTTGAAAATTGGACATAAATGTAATCTTCATCATGATACTAAATTTCTCCCAAAATATTTTCATCCCAATGAATCACTTTATGAAAATAAATGTTATATACATCCCACTATATAATAGAACATAATTTCCTTACAATAAAATAATATTCTAACCCTAATAGTAATTTAAATAACAATGGACCCATTCTTTCTAAAAGATAAAATGATTTTCAAATAAATATATAGTATAATAACTTACATCCATAAAAATATAATTTATAACATTGTATGTGTGGTAAACCAAAATGTTATTAAACCATGACTGTATACATATCTCATAAGTTACCTAACATGAAATAATCATAATATACAATGATATATAAACTCTAATATGATACCAACAATTATATTCCCAAACCTATACTCCTAGAATCTGGGAGCTAAAAATAATATTTTCATTTTTATACCAATAAATGGGATGCAATTTAAAAAATAAAAAACATAGAAGATAAAATTTAAATATGGATCATTTACATACCAAATGTCGTTGTATATTTAGAATACTATAGAGTTATGAAAAATTGAACATAATAATAACTATGAATTTACGTAATGGGTTTTATTATTAAACATCTCATTTCTTGTTCCACATTTTGTCTTTAACATCATATAATAAATTATTCACATATAAATGTGTTCTAAAAAAATTATTTAAATCCACTCATTATTACTTAGGAAAATAGAAAAAACATAATATGTGACATTAGATTCTCACAGTGGATTACACATAATACATTCTAAAATGAGTAAATAAGATACAATAATATGGAAAAGTAAATAACAAATATATGTTCAATTTAATCCTTATTTTATAATAAAGCATAAACAAGGATAAAAGTAATATTAGGAATGCAAGAACTGAAATACAAGTGAAGGAAATAAATAATTTTGTACATTCATGATCTTACAATAAATATGTCATTAATAAAGATAATTAATTTAAGCAATATGGCCTTGTGATAATTAAATTTCATTAGTGGTAATGTATAAATTAAATACCCAAAACTTATGACATGATCATACAAAATTTTCCAATTTCTATTGTCATTTAGTCTAATATCATGGGACAATCATTGAATATATGGGATATATACAACCATAAAACAACCAATACTTTATATTTAAAATTTATTCCCTATAAATTAAATATTAAATACATTTCAAAATAAATATTCATTATCAAAAAAACAAGTCCATATTGAGTTAAGAAAACAAAAACAAAAAATATAAATAATGAATAAAATAGATTCATAGTATGTTTCCTCAATATATACGACATATAAAATTTGATATATATATTATAAAATATCGAATTACAAGACGAAGTAGACTATAGAGATGGAGGAAGAATAAAATATTCAAATAATGATTTATAGTGAAATAGAAATTATCATATTTATGAGAATGATAATGAAAAAGTCATTAACCGAAATCAATGATTTATTAAGATATAAAATTAAACAATAAATTAAAAATAAATATGGGGTTTTTAGAAAATTTATTTAATATAAAAAACATAGAATAAAATGAAAATAAATGTTCTAAATAACATTCATCAAAAAAATTGTATCTTTTATGGATAAGAAGATATAAATTATATTTAAAATTAGATATATTACTTTTATTATGTGTTCCATTTTTTTTAAATATAAATAATAATAGATATGTAATTAATTTGAAAATAAATAAGTGAGATAATAAATAAACTTTTAATGTTATATATGGTCATTTTGTTTTGAACAAACCATTCATTTGGTAAAATTATATAAATAATAACTTTTTTTCATTTTCAGAAAATGTAAAAAGTTCCATTTTTAGATAAAAAACTAGAATATTCATCTCAAACAATTTTAAATAATAAAAAATTTAGTATAATATAAAATAAATCAAATTCATTTTGTGATTTGGAAATAATTCATCGAATATTATAAAATGTGGATATAGAAAAAGTTGTTTTCCAGAAAATAATTTAGTTATATATTTCTTAAAAACATTTTTCATTATAGTATTAATCCCAAAAGAAGGATAAAACGAAACTAATATATGAAAAATTCATAACAACATGTTGATTAATTATACATATGTGATGTTAGAGAGAGATCATAAAATATACTGCACATAAATTATAGCCTAAACAAACCACAGTAAAAAATTATACGGTAAAAAATCATTAACAACAAAGATATCTCCTAAAAAAGAACTCCTTCAAGGAATTCACCTGAATTTAAACTAGATAAACTATAAAATAACATTAATTTTGTATATTAAAATTATAGTGAAATTATACCCACCATATAAATGAAAATAATGATATAATATAATTTATTTTCTAATAAGTAAAATTGAGATTATATTAAAATACAAATATCACACAGTTTTTTGAAATTATTAATTAATAATGTAATTATTTATGGTGAATATAAATCTAAAAAAAGTACACATAAAAAATAATATTAAAATGATAATTTACATGTCACTTAATCTGAGCATAACGTAATCAAGGACTGATTTATATGGCCGATTGAATGGATATTGAGTTAATAAATATATTACTTTTTTTCATTGACCTCCATTTGATTGATTCATAAGAGATTATTGAAGATTTTTGTTACCCCCATTGGATGAAATATATTTTAATATATTTTTTTAATTTATTTTTGGGTGATTTCCTATATAAAAACTAAATTTGATTTCCGTAATGATAATTTTTATGCGAATCACATTTTATAGTAAATATCTTTGGAATTTCAGAATTTATAAATAATTAAGTGTTTTAATTTTAATTTAAAATATGAAAAGTATCACATTTGGACGTGGAAAAAAATATAAAAATTTCATATAAATCTTATTCATGATTTACTTTTTATGATTTTATAAATATTTATAAATAAATATTACATTAAATACTATTTTTTATCTTTTAAATTACTACTATAAATTCATGACATTAAAACCACCATGAAAACATACAATTTCTTTAAAAATGAAATAAATATTCACATATTCTTCTGAAATTTCTATGTAATTTTTCATCACAATCAATCACTTATATATATTATAATTTTTAATATTTTTTTAATTTTTAATTTATTTACATATCTATTTTTATATATGTCATGACATTGAAACATATGTATTTCGGTAAATAATAATAAATTTATTAATAAAATAAAATTTATTTAAATGAAAAATTATTTCACAACATTTTTATCATTTTGATTACATCATATCATCTATCTATTCTCATTTATATCATGACAACTTATTTAATATGTTATTTTGACTTTTCATACCATACACAAGCAATGTAATAGAATTCTAATAGTATTCTTGTAATATATCACCAAACATCAATGATAAAAATAATAATTTTTATTTATATATAATATTTTATAAATAAGTATTATAAATAATTTTTTAGTTATTAAATTATCTATTTAGGACAGAAAATTTGACTTTTCCAGTTCTTTGCATCTGTTGCATCGATAATAAAAATGATTTTCATTTTTATTATTAAAAAAATTATAATTTAATTTTTTTGATTTGTTTTATGATTTGTTTTCATTTCATTTCATATATGAGTAACTCAATAAGTTTTAATTATTTTTACATAATATTTTTGTCCTCGTGAAATCATTGAATATTTGATATTTTATAAAATGTTTATATTTTTTCATTAAGTAATAAATGAAACATCATTTGAAAAATATGAAAAATGAATTCTAGGATAATTTTTACTTGATTAATTAAAAAATTTAGTTGATTACATCAAATTAATCTATTATAAAGTGAAAAGGTCACATTAATCACATAAAACCTAATGATTAACATTTTTTTCATGTTAAAACTATTTTCCAGAATAAGATGATATTATATTAACTATATAAAAAATAATTATGATTATATAAATTTTACTAAATATTTATAGATATAAAATCTATAAATTTTATATAAATAATTCATCAGTAGTGATTATTTTATGTCAATAAAATTTATAATCATTATGAAGATAAAAATATTTTCCAAAAAAAGCATTTTCTGAAAAATATAAAGATTATGGAAAATAAAATATAATGATGATTACAATAAAATTATTTAGATTATTAGTATTAATAATTTTATTATGATACATTTAATCTAAATACAATATATTAAATTTTATTTAAATTTCATGATAAATGAATAGAAATGACAGTTTAATAAAAAATTGGTATTTTACCTATTCGCTGAAAAATAAATATTTTTAGAAAACATGATAAAACATTATCCTAATAAAATTATAATATGATAAATAAAAAATGGATTTAAAATTATCTATTAAAATTATGAATTTGGGAACCTACCCATCCTCACTGTCTTAAGAAACTATAGGTGTGCTACTAGGCCTAAGGTGACATCCCAAAGACACCAAAGGCTAGAAGTTATTCTAAGGGCTTAAGAACATTTAGGGGATAACTTTTCCTTTTAAATATGAAAAATACTGACTGCATAAACATTAACCAACTAAACCAATATATTATCTATGATTACAAGAATACAATTCATAAGATAAAAATATCAAACTTTATTAGTGTTTAGGTAAAAAAATATACATTAAGATGTGAAAAATATCAGGTAACTCAAAAATTTCATGTGAAATTATTAATAAACACACAACCCACTCCATGATTAGAATAACCTTGAATTTTTAAATAATATTAATTTCCTAAATACATTGTGTGTTATATATATTTTTAAATATAAAAATATAGTGAAACTGAAAAAAAAAATCATTAATAAAGATAATTATAATGGTCACTTATGAAACAAATTAAAACCCCAAAAATAAAAGAAGATAATAAATATTAAATGTAAATACATAAATTGAAAATAATGGATTTCCATAATTTAGAAAAATCATCTTCACCAAATCATACTCTATATTAATAGATAATAATATTTCTATAAAGAAAATATTTAGAAGTGAAAATATAACGTTACAGTGAGATTGTTGTGTGTTTTGAGAGAAATAATAAAGTGGTGCCTATAGGGAATAAAGGAAATGTGACTGATGTGATTTGATTAATATATGACTATTGGTGAATATGAACATTGGATACTATACCATTGGTTTATAATTTTACTACTATAATTAGCATTTATACATACTAATGAAAATGGTTAATTGTTATTGAAAGGATAAATGATGGACTGTAGTAGTTAAATCATTCCATATTAAGCCCATTTTTTTGAAGTTGGGAGGGTGGCACTTTCATTAGAGAGTAACCTTTATAAATCCTAACATATGCTTTAATATGGAAATATTAAACTAAATATCATACCAGTGTTGTTTATGTTAGTATAGATTTCCACTCTGTGGATGTTATACAAGACACCCCACAAAACTACGCCCATCTCACTCATCACCCTTAGAAATATGAAGGTTTGATAAGGGATTTCGAGTCCAAGAATTAGTTACATAAAATGTAATTTATTTTTTATGAATAAAATTGTTATTCAATGAATTACATTTATGAATTATTTTTCTAAAATAATATTTGCTTAATTAAGAAAAATTTAATTCTTTTATTTTTGGATTCAAATGAAACAAAGTTGTATTTTTCAAGAAAATATGTAAAATTTTACAATAAACTAATTTATAATGAATAATATTGATTTCAATCGAGTATTATTTTAGAACACCCTCACCTAAATATAATGAAATAAAAAATTTAATATTTTCCTAGGATTTTTTTATGTTTCAAAATTTTGACAATGCTTCAAAAGTAATTTTTTTAAATAAAAAATTAAATTTATATTAAATTTTTAAAATTATCATATTTAAAAAAATATTTCGTAAAAATAAACATAATATTTTAAGTCAGTATGTCTAAATAATTTTATGGTTAATTTATGATATTTCTCTAAAATATATTATATTTTTCTTGATTATTAAAAATATTAATTTAGGGTTTTTTCATATTTTATGACATTATATTTATGTAATAATTAATTAGTAATTTATTTAACAAAATAAAAAACATAAAATAATTTTTTATTATTAATAATTAATTTAAAATATTTTAATCAATTTCAAAAACAATATGTCTATTTATATAGTCTAAATTAGAAAATATTTATTTTAGAACCACTATTTTTCTAATAAAATATACTTTTCCATGAAAAAATATGTACAAATAAATTTATTTTGTTTCTAGTGGATTAAAATAAAATAATTTTTTATTGAAATGTCCAAAATCGTGAGACCAAAACAATGTGTATGATAATGGATTTTCATTTTCCACAAGGTTGATTTCCAAGACTTATATTAGGATATTATTATACAATTCCTTAAATTTTTCACTAAATACCTACCTGTTTCACTGGTTCCCAACACTACCAATCCATCTTCCACTATGTTTCAATTATTCTTCCTCCCATGGTGTCCTCCAAAGTTTCCCTAAAATCCCCAAGGTCCTAATCCTTAGTATTAAGGAGTAAATCTTCAAGGTAAAGGAATTATCCTTCCTTTCACTTCAATTCAAGAACCTATTTTGTATATGTCTTAAAAATGTAATGGTTACTCACTTTTTAACCAATTTTATCATACTCTTACTTCAAAATTATGTTTTAAAAATGGGAGACATTTTTTCTCCCTTATGTTTTCCTTTTTAAAATCACATTTTGTACCCATCATGTTGCCAAATTTACATCCCAATGTTTCTCACTTATCCATGTGAAATTTTATTTTATTTTAATATTTTTGAAACTAAATCACTTATCTTTTACATTTTTAACTACCTTGACTTAAAAAATATTTATTTTATTCATAGACTTGGCCTTATAAACTCATATAGGGTTTTTAAGGCCTAAAAATGATGTAATGCTCACGTAATTATGAAATTTTGTGGAACATGAAATTTATAAGAATCCTCTTCATTATTCTCCATGAGTTATTAATTAATTTTTTTTATGTTCTATATTTCTAAAATTATATTTTGACATGTGAAGTTTGTTCCTAATATCAATCCAATGCATTGGGTATTTAATTTCATATCTACAATTGACTTATAGAAATATAGCTTGGTGAATAACCTTAGTTATTATAATTTATGACTCTTTGGGTACATGCCTTGGAGATATTCATATGAATTCCTCATTTAAATGTTGTATCCAAATATTATTTTTATTATTAATGTTATTATTACTGTTATATTCCATTTTTTGGCTTTATTGTTATGCCACCTGTTCTTATTAATATGTCTCATGATCACATGCATTTTTTTCTTCCTTTCTTATTCTCATAATGGGCTTTATTCTCACCCATTTTCTTTGATGTATGTCTCCAATATATGATATGTAGTAAATTTTACTAATTATGAACCCACAAAAAAATTTCAATATTATTTAGTAGTGTATTTTAGGTTTTCTTGTATTCTCTACTATATTTTTGGGAAACTCATTTTTAACAGAACCACTATTTTAACTATGTAATGAAAATTTATTCAATTAAATTGAACATTTTCATATTTTTCATTAAATTTTGTGTTATTTATTTGTTGAAAATTATGATTTTAAAAAATTATGATGAAACATATGGACAAGTATAAGTATAAGAAAAAATCCCGGTATTGTGGTATGTATTAAGTAAGTGGTTTCTGAACAAATAAATATATCTCTGGATACAAAATGTGGATGTGGTAGTAGAATATATATACCTAGGGGTAAATCAAGAAAATAAAACATTTTTCTATACTCAATCAAGAACTAGTTTTAGAGAACAATCCTTAATACACACTTGGTTTGATATTATTGCGGGATATGTTTGGTTAATGATAGGATTTTTATGAACAATTGGAATGGTAATATAGAAAATTGTAAATGTTATAAGAGTATATTAATAACATATATATGCACGATGATTGAATAAATAATATCCTTTTATAAAAATAACATTACTAAAAGTAATATGTTTTTATCTATGGTTTTATATTTTTAGAAAAATATAGGCGAATAAGATGAACTGTGTAAATGATGGGTCAAATGGATGATTCCCAAATGTCATTATAATAAAATATGGCATCAAAACCTATATGATGATGATGAGTCAAATAAATGGAGTTATGATGTATATCTAGAACCAAGTCGAGCTACCAGATTCATATCGAGAGGAAAAATTTCTATTATGTTTTTTATATATCAATGATTAACCTTTTTAGTGGATCTACATATCCTTTTATTGTTGTATAGTAAATAAGATATTTATATATATTCATTTCTGAACTATATTTTTCGGTACAATTGAATGTAACCTAGGAAATATACCACATAAAAGTAAAATCATATCAATGGTGGAAACTGATTAATAACACAAAACTCTGAAGGGATATTGATGATATTGAGTATAAAGAGTTCAGGGGAATCATTCATAAAAAACATTTCCCCCATTTAGTTAGAATGAAAATATAAAATGGATTCCAATATCTAAAATAGAAGGAAAATGAATCTGTTTGATGATATGAGAAGAAATTTACAATACATAATCAATATACCTCTATCTTATTATGGATATTTATAGGAAGGTTCATCGATAATTCTATGTAATGAGATTCCATCTATAGAATAATCTAGAACATTATGTCAATGAAAGATATGATGATATAGTGTAGAGTTTTATAAAGAATAAGTTAGTGTTTGGGATATGCAGTGATCATATAGATTGAATTAAATGAATAGGTTAATGGAGTAAAACATAGTTAGTAACATTGATCAAAATTATGATTAATGAATTTGGAACATACCACTTGAAAAAAATGTAAGAAGATGAATTTGGGGAACTAATTTTTTAGGATATTGAAGTGTCAAAAATATGGTAGAGATGATCATATATCTCAAAACAATCATGGTTAGTAGAAACTTCAAATAATCAACCCTAATGACAAAGGGATTATAGTAGAGGACCAACTGAATATTACATGATTCAAGTGTAAAAAACATGGGATCATTTATGACCCTTTTCCAAATTATATGATAATGTATGGGAACTTCCATCAACGTCAGCATAGGCTAAGGGAGAAATATTGGTAATTTTTTATTACAGTGTATTTTGTAGAGTATCCAAATATTGTGGTTGAAGCTACATTCTTATTGCTTCGAAATATAGAAAATAAATTGTATGTTAATGATTTGATTCATTACATAATTGAATTAATCTTTTCAAATTAAATATAATCAACCCCTAAACAATAAGAAGTAGATTTATTAGTAACGTTTCTTACAGGTATTATCCTAAAATCAATGGTGTATAATGAATATAGTATTAATATTAGAGAGAAAAATATAATTAAATTATAGTAGTCATTACCATGGAGAAATTCAATACTACACTAGG
Source organism: Viscum album (assembly GCA_963277665.1). Taxonomy (NCBI): domain Eukaryota; kingdom Viridiplantae; phylum Streptophyta; class Magnoliopsida; order Santalales; family Viscaceae; genus Viscum; species Viscum album. The sequence goes on along the minus strand of OY728130.1, from coordinate 2,041,932,729 downwards.
GATAAACCATCTCTCAAAGTATATTGCTATGATATACTTTATTACAAAGTAAATTTCAAAAGTCTTGAATGGAAAACCTATATTCATTTTCAATGGAATGGTATCCTATCCTAAGATTTGTTCAGAATAATAATTATATCCATCTTTATGTAGAAGATTAGTTAAGAGGAAGAATGAAATGGAAGCTTAATGATAGAGAATTTCCCAATCATTCAAAAATACATTTAATTTTTTTCATGAAGGGTTAAATGGACATCCCTAATGAGGAGACTTAGAGTTCTCCAATTAACTCAGACATGGGCCCATGATGATATCAAATAACTAACATAGAAAAGAAAATATTGAGATAGGTGAATTAAAGAAACAAAATCAAGATATTTTATAGAAGGGATTTATATGGATAAGTGTCTCTCTTTATGGAGAACTAATTCTATTTTTAATGAAGAAGGATGTATCGTTGTGGCTACTTATTTATTTTAGATAACATAATAAGACCATGTTGAAGAACAAGTCCCCTCGCTCAAGGATTTAGATTTATTTAATCAGCTTAATGGGGATTAATTCACCTCCAAGGTTGACCTATGTTCTGATTATCATAAATTGAGGGTGAAGAATGAATATATTACAAAGTCTACCTTCTGAAAAAGATTTTGAAAATAAATGTTTGTTGTTATTACCTTCAACTTGACTAATTATCTTTATACATTTAACAGTTTTATGAATTGAGAATTTATGTAATACCATGAAAAATTATTTATTCTTTTTACTGATGATATTTTGATATATACAAATAGTCACATGGAGCATGAAAATATTTTTTGGTTTATATTGGGAACTCTCAGGAAGGATAAGATATTTCAAATTTTTTTGCATACTTTCATTCTGGTTACAAAATGTTTCATTCTTGGGGCACTTTATAACCAATGAAGTAACCACATTGACCCTATTTAGACAATAAAATTAAAGAATTAGTGACATCCAATAATAATAAATTAGATGCATAGGATCCATGGTTTAGTAGGATTTTATATATGGGTTTTGAAAAAAAACCCCCCGAATTTATATTCCACTAACCATATTAACACGAAAAATAGCTATGTTTATCTAGAAAAAGGAGTGTGAAGAATGTTTCCAAGAAATAAGGAAGATATTATTTACATAACCTATGTTATTTATACCTTCTATTAGATAATGATTAATTATTTCTACCATTCCATATCTAAAAGTGATTGTTTGAGTCCTCATATAATATGATAAGTTGACTGCTTATGAATATTGATAGTTAATTCCAATGAGAATAATTATCATACAAATGATCAACAGAAAGCCTAAGTTATTTTTTTCTATAAAAATATTTTGGCACTATTTTTATTTGGAGAAAATGATATATACATATACCACCAATATTTTATGAATATATTCATGAAAAAGGAATTCCACAAGAGGCAAATGTGTGGTTTAGAAAATTTTAAATATTATTTCTATACAAGTCATTAAAACTATGGATAAAAACAATGATATTGATTAATGAAGTAGGAAAGAGCCCTTTGCGCTTGTAATAATGAGGATTCAATGATATCTATTGATGATGAACATTATAAAGTTGTAGAACTGAATCTGAATGGAATGAACATCATCAAAATATTTCTAAATGATTTCTAAATCATCATTAAAAGGCGATATCAAGAAAGATCAAACAAAAGATTTTTTGTTAACAAAAATGAAACATTCTATGATGAATGGGATGTCTCTTGAGTTCAATATTGATCACAATTTTGTATTGAATTTTTATGCAAGTTTAGGGGTCCGTTTTATTGGAGAAATGTAGATGGATTTGAGGTATGGAGCTCATAGATCTATATTCTCTATACACCATAGATGCAAGAAAATCTATAAGGACCTTCATGATCATTAATGTTAGGATAATAAGAAATTTGATATTGCTGAATATAGTATAATATTTGTTGTATGTCTGCAGGTGGAGGTAGATTAATAACTTTATAAACTGGAATTGAAACTACTAAAAACACCAATATAGATTTGGGGTAATATCACTATTGACTACATGACATGTCTCTCATAAACATCCAAATGTAGTAATGAAATATGTGTTATAGTGGATAAAATTACCAATACATCCCTTTTTACTACTATTCATGAATATTTAACTTATGGCCAACTTTCCTTGTTATATATAAAGGAAGTGGAGAGGTTTCAGGGGGTTCCACTTCCTATAATTTTTAATCATGATACAAGGTCCACATCTAAAATCTTGAGAATTATTCACCATGATATTCATAATGAATTTAATTTTAGTACATCCTATCACACACAAAATGATGTCAAATCTAAAAGGACTATTTAGAAACTGACAGCACGCTGAGAACATGGTCCATAAAATTTAAGGGTTGATGGGATCCAAACCTCTAATGAGTTGAGGTTCTATACAACAATATGTTCCACTCGAGTATTCAAATGGAAAAATATGAACATTTTTATGTGAAGCGATGTTGACCACATGCATGTTGGGGTGAAGAATGTGAGTGAATGATACTTGGTCCTGCTCTTGCATAAGACATGAATGAAAATAATCATGCCATCAAATAGAATATAAAGTTATATATGTCTAAATAGAAGAGCTAAGATGACAACATTGATAGGTACATGGATTTTGATGTGGGAGTATGTTTTTTCATTCAGATATCACCAAGGAATATATTAAAGTGTTATGGGATGAAAGAGAAGATTATCCCTAGGTACATTTGGACCAATGAAATTATTTACGACATAGGAGTAGTGGCATAACAACTATAACTTCCACCAAATATAGCTCAAGATATTTTGTGTTCCATTTATCTCCCTTTAGTATTTAAATATACTACTAAAAAATCGGCCATTAGCGACCGCCATTGGCGGTCGCTATAGGCCTATAGAGACCGCCCCGCGACTGCCATTGGCGATCGCTTCAGCTTCGTCGATGTAGGCCAATATCGACCGCCAATGGCGATCGCTATAGGTGGCCGGAATTCCAGCCTTAAGCGACCGCCTGGCGGTCGCTACACAGGGAAATTTGTTTTTTTAAAAAAATTCATACTGAAATATATATATATATATATATATATATATATATATATATATTTAATAATATATATATATATATAAGAAAATATTTATATATATAATATTAAATAAAATATTTTAAATATATATATATATATATTATGATTTAAATATTTTAATATATGTATATATTAAGTTAATATATATATAATATTAAATAAAATATATTTCATTTTTTAATGAAATGTATGAATTGTGTTTTTTTTTTCACGGTGCAAAATCAGAGATAAAACAAGGTAAAAAACATAAAAATTGGAAAATAATTTCAAACAACATAAACATCAAGATCATCATAAACGATAAACGTGCTTCAACGATCTGAGCAGGTCCATCTATTTCAATGTTCTACTTCAATAAATCTACAATAAGAAAAAAAAAACAACAAAACAAAACAAACGTAAATTGAACATAATTATTCAGTTATTATATACATATAATAAAATTATATCTGACATCAAATCATGGTGCTATAATTATTTAAAACCCACAATTTAAGAAATGTTATCATTTCAGGTCATTCGGAGCACGTTTGCTCCGAATTTGACCGTCTCACGCCGTTTTTGGTGTTTTATGACACCGGAAACGCGTTTCTGGTCGCCGCAGTCAAACGTCACCTCCGATTTATGTTCCATCTGCCCGACCATTCCACAAATCACACAACGGATAATTCTATATGGTTTCATGGCATTATGAGGTTGTTCGGGTGGTTTTGACCCCCAACGCGCCGTTTTAGCGCGCGCCTAGCTGCTGAAAATGACACAATCGGTCGTACCGCGTGTACCGCACATCCGATGGGCGCACCGTCTCCTCCTACACGTCACGAATAATATTCCTAATGTTCTCGTGTGGTTTCAGGTCATTCGGAGCACAGTTGCTCCGAATTCGACCATCTCACGCCGTTTTGGTGTTTCATGACACCAGAAACGCATTTACGGTCATCACGGTCAAACGACACATCCGAGTGACGTGTCGTCTGCCTGAGAATTTTAAAAATCACACAACGGCTGATTCTGTATGTTTTAATGGCATTCCGAGGTCGTTCAGGTGGTTTTGAGCCCCCAACGCGCTGTTTTAGCGTGCACCAACCTGCTGAAAACGACACAATCGGCCGTACCACATGCACCGCATGTCTGATGGGAGCACTGCCTCCTCATAAACATAAAAAATAATATTCCTAATGTTTCTGTGTGGTTTTAGGTCATTCGGAGCACGTTGGCTCCGAATTCGACCGTCTCACACCGTTTCTGGTGTTTTGTGACACCGGAAATGCGTTTCCGGTCACCACAGTCAAACGACACCTCCGATTGACGTTCTATCTGCCCGACCATTCCAAAAATCACAAAACGGATCATTCCATATGTTTTCATGGAATTCCGAGGTCGTTCTTGTGTTTTTTACCGCCCAACGTGCTGTTTTAGCGTACGCTGAGCTACTGAAAACAGCACAATCAGCCGTATCGTGCGCACCGCACGTCCGATGGGCGCGCCATCTCCTCCTACACGTCACAAATAATATTACTAATGTTTTTGTGTGGTTTCAGGTCATTCAGAGCACGTTTGCTCCGAATTCGACCGTCTCACACCGTTTTTGGTGTTTTATGACACCGAAAATGTGTTTCCGGTCACTGCGGTCAAAAAACACCTCTGATTGACGTGTCGTCTTCCTGAGCATTTCAAAAATCACACAACGGCTGATGCTGTAAGGTTTTATGGCATTCGGAGGTCGTTCGGGTGGTTTTGACCCCCCAACGCGCCGACCTGCTGAAAACGACACAATCAGCCATACTGCACGTACCACACGTACGACGGGTGCTCAGTCTCCTCCTACACGTCATGAATAATATTCCTAATGTTTTCGTGTGGTTTTAGGTCATTCAGAGCACGTTGTCTCCGAATTCGACCGTCTCACGCCGTTTTTTGTTGTTTTATAACACCCGAAACGTATTTACGGTCACCGCGGTCAAATGACACCTCCGATTGACGTGCCGTCTACCCGAACATTTTCAAAATCCCACAAAGGATGATTCCATATAGTTTCATGGCATTCCAAGGTTGTTCGGGTGGTTTTAACCCCCCCAACGCGCCGTTTTAGCGCGCGCCAACCTGCTGAGAACGACACAATCGGCCGTACCGCGCGCACTGCACGTGCGATGGGCGCTCTGTCTGCTCCTACATGTCACGAATAATATTCCTAATGTTTTAGTGTGGTTTTAGGTCATTCGGAGCATGTTTTCTTCGAATTCGACCGTCTTATGCCGTTTTTTATGTTTTGTGACACCGAAAACACGTTTCTGGTCACCGCTGTCAAACGACACCTCCGATTGATATGACGTCTACCTGACCATTTCACAAATCACACAACGGCTGATTCGGTACAGTTTTGAGGCATTCAGAGGTCGTTCAGGTGGTTTTGACCCCCCAACGCTCTGTTTTAGCGCGCACCGACCTGCTAAAAACGACCCCATCAGTCGTACCGCTCATACCGCATGTCCGATAGGCGCGCCGTCTCCTCCTACACGTCAGGAATAATATTACTAATGTTTTTGTGTGGTTTCAGGTCATTCGGAGAACGTTTTCTCCGAATTTGACCATCTCATGACGTTTTTGGTGTTTTATGACAACAGAAACGTGTTTCCGGTCACTGCGGTAAAATGACACCTCCGATTGACGTGATGTCTGCCTGAACTTTTCTAAAATCACACAGCGGCTGATGTCGTACGGTTTCATGGCATTCCGAGGAAGTTCGGGTGGTTTTGACCCCCCAACGCACCGTTTTAGTGCGCGCCGACCTGCTGAAAATGACACAATCAGTCATACCGCGCACACCACACGTCCTACGAGCGCTCAGTCTCCTCCTACACATCACGAATAATATTACTAATGTTTTTGTGTGGTTTCAGGTCATTCAGAGCACGTTTTCTCTGAATTCGACCGTCTCACGCCATTTTTGGTGTTTTGTGACACAAGAAACGTGTTTCCGGTCACCCCGGTCAAATGACACATCCGATTGACGTGCCGTCTACTTGACCATTCCATAAATCACACAACAGCTGATTCAGTACGGTTTTAGGGAATTCTAAGGTCGTTCAGGAAGTCTCTTATCAAAATCCTTCCATGCAGGAGAGTCTTCCGGGTGGGTTAACATATCACTTTCGTGAACACTTTCTGCATGCCATCTCATTAAATTAGAAACATTAGATGGCATAAAAAATACTTTCAACCTTGGTTTAAGGGGAAAGTAACGCATTTGCTTTACGGCGATCAGTTTTCCCTGTATCAGAATCTGACATTGATGAGTCTGATTTCCTCTATTCTCTTTCCACCTGGAAGCACCAAAAACCGTACAAATATCCAAATGGGTAGTTTCCTTTCTAAAAAACATAAATTTGTTTGCACATGAATCTATGGTATCATATGTAAAACCTAAGTTCACTGTTAGCTTACGAGCATGGTAATACGACTCGGGAATCTTAGCGTCGACAGGAAGAACCTTTTTCAATAACACCAACACCATGTCGAATGATGTGTCTGACCAATGATTCAAAGTCTTCAAATGCAACAACTCCACGATAAACAAAAATTTATTAAAATAAGTACATCTAGGATATAATTCTTGTTTTTTCATCATTTATTGATTCATAAAACCTCCTCGAATCACGATCTGCACCAGAGGGAATATTTATCTCACCGGTCTCAAGACTATGGATGTCAATGCCTTCAGGATCCAACCCACGTACCATTTCAGTAAGCATTTCTTGCACTGGATCATTCATCCTTGCATCAACATCCATCTGAACGGTATCTGTATTTTCATAACGAACATATTCTTATCCATGACGAGTCCAACTCTTATAATTTCTCAGAAATCCATTAATGAATAGGATCTCCCTCACAATATCTCGTGTGAATTTATATCTATTATCACATTTTCTACATGGACAACTAATATTGTCACTTTAAAATCCTCTGGTTAAGTCAATAAACTGCATAATTCCATTGAAATACTCTCTAGACATTCGATTTGAATGATCAATCCAACTCTTATCCATAATAAGATCCCTATAACAAACATTTAAACAAGACTTATTACATTTTCATTTTTCATATCAAATATATTTAAAATAAATACTAATTAAATGTTTGTGAACCATTTATAAAATAATAATGCAAGTGAAAGCCCATGTCATACCTGATTGCGCTACAAACCTGGAAGGGAGGGGTGCCGAAGGCGGTGCTGTGAGGGAGAGGAGAGGCAGCGGTGGTATGACAACCCTGCTTTTTATTACAACTTAAACATGCTTTATTACATAAAACTTCACTTGATACAACAAAGAAGATCGAGAGGTTTAGTGTCTTTGGGGCTTAGGATCATTACATAAAAACTTTAAACATGAAATACAACATCCTTATTGAAAACTTCCTTTACATGACCACTACATTCCTTCGTACTTAGCATTGCATGGGATAACCTGAGGACATGCATAAGAAAAGGGTGAGCTATAAAGCCCAGTAAGGGAGTACACAATGAATAACATGAGGAGTACAATACATGTTAGGCAATAGGCATATCAATAGAGAATAAGAGAGACATGAACATAAAGGCATGATAAAGCATGATAATCATAACATGGAAATGTGGCAACAACACTTAACATTGAATTAGCATGAGCCAAGGCTCATTGCACATGGAGCATGAGTAAACCCTCATTGCACTTGAAGCACGAGTAAACCCTCGTTGCACTTGAATTAGCATGAGTCAACACTCATTGCACATGAAGTATCATGATACTATACTTTACCCAATGCATTGGAGCGCTATCAGGGCGCACCCTTCTTAAACATTTCATTTCATGCATAAGTGTGCCACATGGATCATAAAACATGGATTCATAAAACATAATCATTTATTCCACGATAAAGGAATGTGGAATTCATACATGAAACTTTACAATCAATAAGTAAACGTGTATAAAGGTGAATACCCTTGATGGAGAAATGGGCATGGTATTCACTACACAATGATATTGGCTTAGAAAATCGGTGTGATTTCGGCAGCGTAACGGCGTGACATAAGAATTCATAAAAAAGGCTGATGAGAGAGAAAGGGGTTCCTCATCATATTTACATGTAATGGACAGTAAGAAGGTCTTATATATACATGTCCCAACAATTGAAAAGGAATTTAGATTCATGATACAAAAGTATTGATTGAATATAGAAGAGGAGAAAAAGGTTCCTTTCGGAATTTCGGCATAGTAACAGGTGTACATGGGAGGCATTTAATGAGAGATAAAGGGGTCTCCCATCATTCAAACAATAAGATGGCAGAATGGGAGAGGTGCGAAACCATACCCCAACATTCATAAATGAAATTAAAAGGCCAATACAACTTAAAGAAAATTGACAAAAATGAGAAAGGAAGAAAAACCCCTACTTGGAAGTGTGCTTCCAAAGGCTAGAGAGAGGCTTGTGAGAGGCTTCTTGGGAGCTTGGGGCACCTTGAGAGGATTCTAGAGAGAGTAGGGCAGAGGTTGGACGAACTTCAAGGGCTTTGAGTGAGGAGGAAGTGGGGGCTTGGGTGGGTTTATATAGGAAAGGTGAGAGAATTCTTTATTATTTAGGTTTGGGACCCCTTATATTAAAATAATCCAAACCACAAACCATCCCATGGTATTTGCCCATGGTTTCTGGAAAAGGAAAGAGGAAAAAAATATTTTACAAGGCCAAGGTCCGAACTTATTAAAAAATTAGGGTTGCTTATGTGGAGGTGAGTCACACTCCCATGGAAATTAATTTAAAAAGGCAAAGTGTTGAATAAGTCTTGAGGGCTCCATTAATGCTTTGAAAAGTGAGTCAAACAAACCCAAAACCTCATTATTTTAATGATAAAACATATATTGGCCGAACCTAAGGATTATAGTATTTTATTACATCACCATTGGGTCATTATGATGTCATAAAACACATTATATATTTAAATGGTATTTAATTTTTACCCAAAAATTTGACTGTCTCAGAAAATTATGAAAAATTCACCGTTGGATAATTTCGACGTCCTGATTCCAAAAATAATATTTATTTTATCTAAATAATTTTCTAAATATGTGAATTTTCACTTTTAAAATAAAAACCGACATTTATAAAAAAATTCACGGGTTTTGACAGAAATGGCTTTCAAACCTTAATAAAAATTTTAATTGCATTCATAAAATTATAAGATCATTTATATTTAATAAATATTAATTTAATATCAATAATAATATTTTATTAAAATATTATTTAATTCAAAAATCCTTTAATTTAATAAAATATAATTCTTAATTAAATAATAACTAAAAATATCATTTGTACTTTAAAAACTAATTACAATGCATCAAAAATGACTAGAAATTATATTCATTATTATATACAAAAAATAATGTACATGAACATGGTGCTACTTATTTGTTACATAACCCCTTAAAATAGCCGCATAAGACCTAAGGGTAAGGTGTGCGATGGTGACAGACTCTTGGGGTTTCTCGGATAACATCGCTCGAGTGGTAATCTCTATCAACTTCCATTTTTCACGTAGACGATCACGTTCGAGCTTGACTTGATGAAGCTCAGCTTGGGCTTGGTCAAGGGCAAATCCCAAAGACGCCACCTCTTTACCGAGCTCCGAAAAATGGGCTTCGTAAGGGGCAATTCTACTGGATGAGGCCATCGCTTCCTTTGTCTGAGTAGAAAATTGGTTCGTTAAAGCCTTATATTTAAACTACCCAGATGATCACTGTTCATCGGCTATAAAAGTAATGGTCACAAATATTAACATTAAACTAAAGAAGTTGACATCTTATAAAAACATTTTTCATAATGAAACATTTAACTGGATCAAGAGGGATTTTCCATTAATGAAACATTGGGTCGTTACAACATTCCCCCCTTAAGAAATTTCGCCCTCGAAATTTTTCCTTTTCCCACACTAAAACAAATGTGGGTAACTTAGCTTCATCATATCCTCCGACTCCCAAGTTGCTTCTTGAAACTTGTGGTTTCTCCACAACACCTTGACGAGGGGCATTGTCTTATTTCGTAGAACTTTTTCTCTACGATCTAAGATCATCACTGGTTGCTCCTCATAAGAAAGATCGTCTTCTAATTGTACCACCTCGGAAGAGAGTACATGTGAAGGGTCTGGTATGTACTTCCTTAAGAGGGATACATGGAAGACATCATGCACCTTGGCCATAATAGGTGGAAGTGCTAGTCGATAGGCCACAGCCCCAACACGATCAAGAATCTCGAAGGGGCCGATGTACCTTGGACTTAACTTCCCTTTCTTTCCAAACCTCATGACCTTCTTCCACGGAGATATGCGTAAAAACACCATGTCTCCGACTTTAAACTCAAGGTCTTGTCGACGATTATCTGAATAACTCTTCTGTCGATTTGGGCTGCCTTGATATGCTGCTGAATGGTTTTCACCTTCTCTACCATTTCTTCGACCATTTCTGGTCCAAGCAGCTTACGTTCACCGACCTCATCCCAACATGTCGGTGTTCTGCACCGTTTCCCATATAGGGCTTCATATGGTGCCATTTTGATGCTCGAGTGGAAACTATTATTATAAGAGAACTCAACTAGAGGAAGATGTTGATCCCATCCTCCTTTAAAGTCCATTGAGCACGCTCTCAACATATCCTCAAGTGTTTGGATAGTCCGCTCGGATTGGCCATCAGTTTGAGTATGGTAGGCCGTACTGAAGTTCAGTTCAGTATTCAGAGCATGTTGAAGAGTCTTCCAAAACTTAGAGGTAAATCTTGGATCTCGGTCCGACACAATAGATAGTGGTACTCCATGCAACCGTACCACTTCCCTGATATATATCCGTGCCAGTTGATCCAAAGAGAAATCCTCTCGAATAGCAATGAAGTGTGCAGTCTTTGTAAGACGATCCACAATAACCCAGATTGCATTGTTGCTTTTGGATGTCCTTGGAAGTCCAGTGACGAAGTCCATGGTTATGTTCTCCCATTTCCATTCTGGTATGGGCAATGGTTGCATCATCCCCTTAGACTTCTGCCTCTCTGCCTTCACTTGCTGACACACCAGGCACTTTGATGTATATTCGGCGATCTCCTTCTTCATATTATCCCACCAAAAGTTTTCTCGGAGATCTCGATACATCTTTGTGCTCCCTGGGTGAATAGAGAAATTTGAACTATGTGCATCATCCAAAAGTTCCTTCTTCAGCTCCGAACATGATGGGACACATAGTCTTTTCCCAAACCGCACAATTCCTTCTTCATTAACATTAAACTCTGAGGATTTTCCCTTTTTGATAGCTTCCACTTTTTCTTGGATTCTCGCATCATCCTTTTGAGCATCCTTTAACCTTTCCAAAAGAGATGGTTGAGCAATCATTTGTGAAAGGATTGATGATGTTCCCTTCTTTATGATTCCCACGTCCATCTTCATCAAGTCTAAGAAGATTGGATCCTTCTCAATTCTCATCATTGATAGAATTGCTGGATCCTTTCTACTTAGGGCATCCTCTACCTTGTTCGCCTTCCCAGGGTGGTAATGTATTGAACAGTCATAATCCTTTATGAGGTCTATCCATCTTCTCTGGCGCATATTAAGCTCTTTCTGTGTGAATATATATTTAAGACTCTTGTGGTCAGTATATATCTCACATTTCTCTCCATAGAGATAATGCCGCCAGATTTTCAAGGCAAAGATCACCGCCGCCAACTCCAGATAATGCGTTGGATAGTTTCGCTCATGGATTTTCAACTACCTTGAGGCATAGGATATCACTTTATCATTCTGCATCAGCACACATCCTAAGCCCTTATTCGAAGCATCACTGAATACCACAAAAAGCTCCCCACTTGTGGGTAAAGTGAGCACAGGTGCAGTGATAAGCCTCCTTTTCAACTCCTTGAAGCTTTCTTCGCATTCATCACTCCAAGCAAACTTTACTCCCTTTCGAGTTAGCTTGGTAAGAGGGTTGGACAATCGTGAGAAGTTTCTCACAAATCGTCGATAATATCCAGCTAACCCCAAGAAGCTACGAATATCAGTTACCGATGTTGGCCTCGGCCATCCCTCGATTGCATCTGTTTTGGAGGGGTCCACAGATATCCCATTGCTTGTGATGATATGGCCCAAGAATGAGACCTCCTTCAACCAGAACTCACACTTGCTGTACTTGGCATAGAGCTTCTCCTTGCGCAAAGTCTCCAGTACAGTTCTTAAATGCTCCTCATGGTCCTCCTTGGTTTTGGAGTATATTAGAATATCATCTATAAAGACTACCACAAATTTATCTAGGTAATCTCTAAAGACTCTATTCATCAAGTCCATGAATATTGCTGGAGCATTGGTGAGTCCGAAAGGCATTACTATGAATTCATAGTGCCCGTACCTTGTACGAAAAGCAGTCTTGGGGATATCTTCCTTCTTCACCCTTACTTGATAATATCCCGACCGCAAATCGACCTTGGAGAAGTATTGTGCTCCACGCAGCTGATCAAACAAGTCATCGATTCTTGGGAGAGGATACTTGTTCTTTATCGTGATTTTGTTAAGTTCACGATAATCGATGCAAAGCCGCATTGACCCATCCTTCTTCTTGACGAAGAGGACTGGTGCACCCCATGGTGATGCACTTGGGCGTATAAACCCTTTATCCAGATTCTCCTGTAGTTGTTTCTTCAGTTCTTCAAGCTCAACCACAGCCATTCTATATGGAGTCTTGGATATTGGTAGCGCCCCAGGTATAAGTTCAATTGAGAACTCAACATCTCTTCTTGGAGGAAGACCAGGAAGTTCCTCGGGAAATACTTCAGCGAATTCCCTCACAATAGGCATTTCTTCAAGGGTGGTTTCTTCCTTGGACTCAATCATCTGAGCCAGATATGCGTGCTCATAAGGCAGTAATATCCATGCTTGAGATGATGGAGCTAAAGGAGATTCATCTTCCTCCTCACACTTGTAAAGAATCGGGGGTCGATTCTCCATATGGAGTGTGATTTCCCTCTCCCGACAATTTATGTTGGCTCTATATAAGGAAAGCCAATCCATGCCAAGAATTGCATCAAATTCCACCAAAGGGAGTATGACGAGGTTCACCGGGAAATTCAATCCACAGATTATAACAGGGCAGGATTTATACTCATGGGATGCAATGATTGCCCCATTTTCCGTACTCACCAACATCTTTACTTCCATGATTTGTGGTGGTGCAGGGATTTTTCTACTAAACTTTTGAGATATAAAAGAATGCGTAGAACCTGAATCAAAAAGTACGTTCGCTATTCTTGAATGAATAACTAGCGTACCTGTCACCACTTCGTTGTCGGGGTTCACTTCGGCAGAAGTGATGGCAAAAGCTCTTCCTTGCTGTCTTGGAGGTTGTTGATTGCCTCCGATAACCCTTGGATTTGGGCACTGATTCGCAAAATGACCCGGTTCTTTGCATTTGAAGCATTGAACAACGCGTTGAGGTTCGAACGGAGTGTTCCTCCCCTCCGTCGTAGCCGCGGGTCCTTCTTGCTGACAGTTAACAGCTAGGTGCCCTTCTCTTCCACACTTGAAGCATTTTCTTGTCCCCCTAAGGCAATTTCCAGGGTGCTTCTTTCCACACTTTTGGCAAGTGGGGTGCTGGAATTTCTTAGCGCCGTTGTATTTATCCATCGGACCACCAGCATTGAAGTCCACCTTCCGCTTCTTGTCCCCATGATACCCCTGTGATTCTACGATCTCCATTTCAACCTTGAGGGCACATCGGACAATTTCCTCATAGCTGTCGAAGTCACGGATCGCTAATGCTTTCCACAAGCTAGGCTTTAGCCCACCAAAGAAGCGGTCAACCTTGCATTCGGGGGTAACGACAAAGCCGGAAGCGTATCGTGCAAGCCTTGTGAAGTCTGCCTCGTACGCTCCCACAGATTCCTCATCTTTCTTCTTGAGGGAAAGGAAGTCCCTTTCCATCTTAAGACGGAGGGTGCGTGGAAAATATTTATCGAAAAACATCTTCCGGAATACCTTCCATTCCAAAGGCTCGATCTCCTCCTCAGGCTTCGTATTTTTGATCAACGTCCACCATTGATCAGCTTCACCCTCCATATGATAAGCCGCCCGGAGAACCTTCTCTTTTTCAGAGCATTGGAGGATGGAGAATATCTTTTCAATGGAGTTGATCCATTGTTCAGCAATCGTGGGATCGGATGATCCACTAAAAGTAGGAGGCCTTTGTCTCATGAAGCTTTCAATAGCGACTTGTTCTTTCTTAGGGGGGGTTGAACGTTCCTCTTGACCAGTGTTTCTATTCAAAACTTGAGTTAGCTGAGAGAGAAGCGTGACAAAGTTCGCGATTCCCGCTCCCATTGGATTGGGCATCTCATAAGTACAATCATCACACTGATCTTCACAACGGTTGTTAGCCCGAGTTCTCCTATTACCGGTCATTGGCTGGAATAAAAGGAAATTTAGGGGTAACACATAAACGGTAATCCAAAGACAAAAGTTGATGACTTATAAATAAACTTTAATCTCTTTAACTCATGAGTCTATAGGATTCAATCCAGGCTTTTCATGATCTTCCTTCTAACATATATTCTTAGGGGCATTTTTCCCTTAATAAGGGTTCATACTAAGATTGTGAATTTATAAAAACATATCCCCCGGGAGTGTCGTAACCAAGAGTGAAGCAAGGCCCGTTGTCGTGCACCAGTTCCCGTTCGAGTCTAGCTCAAAGCGGTGTTTTCGGGTTTTACCCCTAGGATACATCTGTGCCAGAGCCGCCTCTACCTGCTCGTATCCAGACAGGGATGTATTTGTTTGATAAAACAATTACTTAGTATTTACCAAAACTTAGGGATGTTTTTATTATGCTTAGTCTTGTATCTAAGGCTTTACTAGGGTTTCCTAATCCCAAAAATAACTAAACCTATCCTTTGATACCAACTATGACAACCCTGCTTTTTATTACAACTTAAACATGCTTTATTACATAAAACTTCACTTGATACAACAAAGAAGATCGAGAGGATTAGTGTCTTTGGGTCTTAGGATCATTACATAAAAACTTTAAACATGAAATACAACATCCTTATTGAAAACTTCCTTTACATGACCACTACATTCCTTCGTACTTAGCATTGCATGGGATAACCTGAGGACATGCATAAGAAAAGGGTGAGCTATAAAGCCCAGTAAGGGAGTACACAACGAATAACATGAGGAGTACAATACATGTTAGGCAATAGGAATATCAATAGAGAATAAGAGAGACATGAACATAAAGGCATGATAAAGGATGATAATCATAACATGGAAATGTGGCAACAACACTTAACATTGAATTAGCATGAGCCAAGGCTCATTGCAATGGAGCATGAGTAAACCCTCATTGCACTTGAAGCACGAGTAAACCCTCGTTGCACTTGAATTAGCATGAGTCAACACTCATTGCACATGACGTATCATGATACTATACTTTACCCAATGCATTGGAGCGCTATCAGGGCGCACCCTTCTTAAACATTTCATTTCATGCATAAGTGTGCCACATGGATCATAAAACATGGATTCATAAAACATAATCATTTATTCCACGATAAAGGAATGTGGAATTCATACATGAAACTTTACAATCAATAAGTAAACGTGTATAAAGGTGAATACCCTTGATGGAGAAATGGGCATGGTATTCACTACACAATGATATTGGCTTAGAAAATCGGTGTGATTTCGGCAGCGTAACGGCGTGACATAAGAATTCATAAAAAAGGATGATGAGAGAGAAAGGGGTTCCTCATCATATTTACATGTAATGGACAGTAAGAAGGTCATATATATACATGTCCCAACAATTGAAAAGGAATTTAGATTCATGATACAAAAGTATTGCTTGAATATAGAAGAGGAGAAAAAGGTTCCTTTCGGAATTTCAGCATAGTAACGGGTGTACATGGGAGGCATTTAATGAGAGATAAAGGGGTCTCCCATCATTCAAACAATAAGATGGCAGTATGGGAGGGGTGCGAAACAATACCCCAACATTCATAAATGAAATTAAAAGGGCAATACAACTTAAAGAAAATTGACAAAAATGAGAAAGGAAGAAAAACCCTTACTTGGAAGTGTGCTTCCAAAGGCTAGAGAGAGGCTTGTGAGAGGCTTCTTGGGAGCTTGGGGCACCTTGAGAGGATTCTAGAGAGAGTAGGGTAGAGGTTGGACGAAATTCAAGGGCTTTGAGTGAGGAGGAAGTGGGAGCTTGGGTGGGTTTATATAGGAAAGGTGAGAGAATTCTTTATTATTTAGGTTTGGGACCCCTTATATTAAAATAATCCAAACCACAAACCATCCCATGGTATTTGCCCATGGTTTCTGGAAAAGGAAAGAGGAAAACAATATTTTACAAGTCCAAGGTCCGAACTTATTAAAAAATTAGGGTTGCTTATGTGGAGGTGAGTCACACTCCCATGGAAATTAATTTAAAAAGGCAAAGTGTTGAATAAGTCTTGAGGGCTCCATTAATGCTTTGAAAAGTGAGTCAAACAAACCCAAAACCTCATTATTTTAATGATAAAACATATATTGGCCGAACCTAAGGATCATGGTATTTTATTACATCACCATTGGGTCATTATGATGTCATAAAACACATTATATATTTAAATGGTATTTAATTTTTACCCAAAAATTTGACTGTCTCAGAAAATTATGAAAAATTCACCGTTGGATAATTTCGACGTCCTGATTCCAAAAATAATATTTATTTTATCTAAATAATTTTCTAAATATGTGAATTTTCACTTTTAAAATAAAAACCGACATTTATAAAAAAATTCACGGGTTTTGACAGAAATGGATTTCAAACCTTAATAAAAAATTTAATTGCATTCATAAAATTATAAGATCATTTATATTTAATAAAAATTAATTTAATATCAATAATAATATTTTATTAAAATATTATTTAATTCAAAAATCCTTTAATTTAATAAAATATAATTCATAATTAAATAATAACTAAAAATATCATTTGTACTTTAAAAACTAATTACAATGCATCAAAAATGACTAGAAATTATATTCATTATTATATAGAAAAAATAATGTACATGAACATGGTGCTACTTATTTGTTACATAACCCCTTAAAATAGCCGCATAAGACCTAAGGGTAAGGTGTGCGATGGTGACAGACTCTTGGGGTTTCTCGGATAACATCGCTCGAGTGGTTATCTCTATCAACTTCCATTTTTCCCGTAGACGATCACGTTCGAGCTTGACTTGATGAAGCTCAGCTTGGGCTTGGTCAAGGGAAAATCCCAAAGACGCCACCTCTTTACCGAGCTCCGACAATTGGGCTTCGTAAGGGGAAATTCTACTGGATGAGGCCATCGCTTCCTTTGTCTGAGTAGAAAATTGGTTCGTTAAAGCCTTATATTTAAACTACCCAGATGATCACTGTTCAAAGGCTATAAAAGTAACGGTCACAAATCTTAACGTTAAACTAAAGAAGTTGACATCTTATAAAAACATTTGTTCATAAAGAAACATTTAACTGGATCAAGAGGGATTTTCCATTAATGAAACTTTGGGTCGTTACAGGTGGGGAGCCGGAGCCAGAGCTGGTGCGGTGTGGGAGGGGATGGTGAAGGAGGGGACGGGTGGCGGTGGTGCGGCGAGGGAGGGGACTAAGACGAATGGGACAGGTGTTGGCGGGGTATAGGGGGGTGTTCGGAGTGATGGGGGGGAGGGACGAGGGGGTGGAGGGACGAGGGAGGAGGTTGGAGGTCGGAGGGGCTGGAGGCCGAAGGCCAGAGGGTGGCCGGAGGGTTGTCGGGCTGCCGGAGGCGGGTGGCGGGAGGCCCGAGGGCTGAGGGAGGCCGCAGGGTGGCCACAGGGCAGAGGGCTGCCGGAGTCGGAGGGTGGATGGAAGCCGGAGGGTGGCCGGGGGAGGGGCGGGGCCGGCGGAGGGCAGGGACGGCGGAGGGAGGCTGACCGGAGGGCGGGGCGGTGGAGGGTGGGGCGGCGGAGGGCGGGGCGACGGAGGGCGGGGCGGCGGGGAGGTTGGGGTGGCGGGGAGGGCGGGGTGGCGGGGAGGGCGGGGCGACGGGGAGGTCATGAGGCGACGGGGGTGGGCGCGAGCGACAGGGAGGGGGGAAGGGATCGGGGGGGGCGCTTCACAAGAGGAGGGAGGGTTCGGGGGGCGCAGATGCATTTTTTTAGGTAAACATAGCGACCCCCATTGGCGGTCACTATTGGTTACCTATAGTGACCGCCAGTGGCAGTCTCTATAGGTAAAGGGGCTCAAAACCCATATCTCTAGTAGTGATACTAGATACCTAACATGTATTGAATCTGGTGGTGGTATAATAGGATCATGAATGGAGGTCATATACTGTAGTGAAAAGGTTCTACGCAACAAGACTACCCACCTCACTCAGGTGTTTTTGAGGAATTATAAATATTAAGAATTAGTGTGGGAGATATTGGAGACAATGAGATAGATTTATGCTATAATTTTCTTAACTGAGTGAAGGAGTTGAAATTTTAGGGAAAAAATTCTTATGGGGGGAATAATGTTATGAACCAAAATTTTGAAATTATTTTTTATTTCCAAAATAAATATTTTCTATATATTATTACACATAAAAAATATTGAGAAACTAAAAAATATATCATTAAAATCTTTAATTACATTAGTTATCTATGAAACTAATTAAAATACCAAGCATTATAACTGAAGATAATATAAAATAGAAAATCCTATCTTGGAAATTAAAGATCACAAAAATATACAAGAATAATATCCCCCCAGGATAATGCTATTGAAATAAAACAAAATATTATTAAACTATAAAAATCCTATGAAATGAAAATATAACAATAGGGATATATTTTATTTAATTTTACGTGAATGAATGAGGTGGTATAAAAAGGGGAATATATGGATTCAACAAGTAGAGTCATGTTGTTAGAAGCCTATATGTATAAATTTGAGAGGGAGGTAGCATTATTGGGGTTTTCCCATAACCATGTACAAGAAGAGCTTCAAAAAGTGAAGGTTGAATGAAGTCTCTGACAGGAGAAGTTCGTGTTATATAAAATTACCAATCTGAAAATGTTAGCCAAACCACCTTATGAAACTATCACCATCGTAAACCTCACTCATTTGGCATATGTAGGTGTAATAAGGGGTTATATTCCTATTAAATGGTTATTTAAATAATTTTTTTATTCGTAAAAATCATATTCCATAAATTTCATTTAAGAATTGTTTTTCTTAATTAAATATTATCTTTATTGAGGAATATTTGATATGTTTTTTTTGGAAAAATTGAAAGATTATTGTAATTTTCTATAAAATCTAATAAATTTATAATAAATTTTTATATTAAAAAAATATATTTTTTATAACATATTATTTAAAATCACTCTCACCTAAACTGAAATTATAAAATTGTTTTTTGATTTCATAGGAATTTTTTTATAAGTGTGTGAAATAAGACTGCCATAAAAAATATAATTTTTACAAAAAATGTATCTAAATATTTTAAATATAAAATTAATATATTTATAGAATTATTATAAAAATATAAAAATTATATTTCAAATCATAATATCCAAAAAAATTCTTGAATTTTTTTGGGAATTTTCTAAAATACAATATTTTTTATGAACATTAAAAATACAGTTTTGGGTTTTATATATATTTTATGACATAATATTTAGGTCTTAAGGATATATAAATATTTAAACATAATAAATGTCATAATAATTTTTATTATATTTTTAATTGTAATTTTAATATATTTTAATCACTTTCCATACATATATATTACATTTCAATGTCACAAGTAGAAGATTAGAATTATAAAGAATTATTTTGTGGTAAATTTTAAATTTTATGAAAAAATTAGTTTTTAAAAACTGATTTTGGTTCATGGAAATTAAAATAACCTAAATCGTGACCCAAATTTCCATAACCATTACCATAAAACCATGTTTGAGGAAATTAATTTACATTTTTGAAAACCTATATTTCCAAAACCTATGTTTGGAAATTATTAAACAATTCCTCCACTTTACCTATAAATATATACCCATTTCACCATTTATCTTTACTAAAAATACATCAATAATAATGTTATGGTGGTTTTCCATTACATTATCACCTCTGAGGTTCCTTATGACCTACATGATCCCATTCTTCATGAATAAGGAGTAACACTTCATGGTAAATGATTTATCCTTTTTTCATATTAATTTGAGAAAATTTGTTTTTATATGTATAAAAAAGTTTATGGTTACAATATTTTTTTTAAAATTTCGTGAAAATCTTATATAAATTTTTTTCTATCATATTTAGACCCTTTATCCCTCTCATTTAACCGTTTTCTGAACCATATTTTATACGCACCATGCCACCAAATTTAGATCTCAAAATTTCTCTATTCTTCTTAAGAAATTGTCCTTCATTTTCAATGTATATACACCAAATCATTTTTATTTTTCATGGGTATCTGTTGATATATAAATATGATATATTTTTTTTTGTTATTTATAAATAATAAACCCCCATTCCATTTTATTAAGATGAAATGGTATAATGATCATGTATTTGATCGGTTTTATACTCAGTGATATTCATAATAAACCCATTATTTATTATCCATGGATTGTTAATGAAATTATTTCTTTTCATCTATATGGATCATATTAAATTAATAAATATTATTGTTCATCTATAATAACACTACAATGCATTAGTTAATGAATTTAATCACTATAGATGACATGTATTTTTATACCTTGGTGAATATACTTAGTAATTGTTTTGGAGTACGTTGGTGAGAAATCATGGAGATATTTTAATAAATGTATCATTCAAATTTTTTATCCATATTTAAATGTTATGATTCATTAAATTATTATTATTATATTTCTCATGTTCATTACTTATTGTTATGTGTCATGTTCTTATTGATATGTCCCATGATGTCATGAGTTTTTGTCTCAGTTGAATATTCCCTAACTAATATACATGATCAATCCATTCCATTGATGTCTGTCCACTATATATGAGATGTTGTAAAAGTTAATTTGGGATAACCCAAGATGAAATCATTCAGGTGGATTTATAATAATGATTTAGATTTAAAATTACTGTATAGTTTATTTCCAAAAAAAAAACCATTAAAATATAATTTATTTGTACCATGTAAGTAGATGATATATAATAAAAACAAGGGATTCCATAGCTATAAAATATGTTTTTTCATTTGAATATAGTTGGGGAAGTGTTATCAGGCAAGGAGATCATGTTTTTTATTATGGTTAAATATTGTTATAGAGTCTTGAGAAAACCTACACAACACATGACTTGGAATTAGTTATTGTGGTCCATGATTTAGAATAATGAAATAATTTATGTTTTGGAGAGAATTAAATAGAGTTAGAAATCATAATATTATGAAAAATAATTCTGAAAAAGATACGTAAATTTAGGGGACGGTAGAGGGATGGATTATCAAATGAATTTTACTTTGACATGATATATATAGTGAGAAAAGGGAACATTTTGGATGATGAATTGATTATGAGTTCATATCCTTGTTTTCTTGAAGAGGTGTATGACCAGTGGAATATAATTTTATTAATAGTTATTACACATTTGGTTCACATAGAATATGGGGATGTTTCTATTTTAATTCATGTTTCATTTTTTCTTAATTTGGTGTGGTAGGTTAAAATTTCTTAGGAATCTGATCATGAATATGTTACTATGAGGTCAAAACCCAATAGTTAGGATACCATTGATGGTAAACCGTTATATGATATTTCATTATTGTGTTTTATATATTTTATGGATGTACGTCTTTCTTATAATGAATATCTTCTTAGTGCGTGCATTTATTTGAGATCATATATTAATCTTGGAATATATAAAATCTACAAAGCATTAAGATCATAATTTTGTTTGGTTTTCAAAAAAATAGATGTAAAAAAACTATTTATTGAGTTTTTGTACCTATTACTTATTGTAAGAAGAGAATAAATGGTCAGTGGGAGGTTGTTTCCTATACTCATTCAAGTAGGGAAATAGGTGATGATAACTGATAATTTTGAAATATTTCTTCCATGGATGGTTAGGGAATAAAATTTCAAATGTCCAATTATCAATTAACTAACATATTTATCTCAATTAATTCATTTTCATGAAACTAATTCGAAGGAATACATGTACAAAATCAATATATGGGTAATTATAATGATTTAGGAAGATTCCATCACAATTATCTCAGACCAAGATGCTTGGTTTACATTTTTTTTAAATTAATTTGGAAAGACCTTGAAATATAGTTGACAATGAGTTCGAAATATCATTCATGAAATTGATGGATAGTGTAAAAAGGAAAGAAAAATGATTGATGAATTTTTTAAGGAATATGTGATAGATTTTGGTTGTTCATGGGAAGAGTATGTACAATTTTTAGACTTATCATATATTAACTTTTATCATGAATTGATACACATGAAACTTTTAGAGGAATTTTAGTGTTTCCTTGTAATTCTAAACATTGTTGGGTAGAAAAAGGTGAGACATCAATAATAAATATCGTTACTACATAAGAAAAAATATAGATATTTTTTTGATGGGATAGAGGATGGAGAAGATATAGATGTAATTGAAATCATATGCTAATCATCATCGATGACTATTTTAATTTGAGTTGAGTAATAATGTCTTTTTGAGAATCTCTACAAGGCATGAGAATAATAATTATGGAAAGGAAGTAATTGGTTATCCTCAATACATATCCTCTTTTGATACATATGAATGATTTGGTGACATGGAATTTTAGTTGTCTTTTCCATGATAACCTAATTGAATACATAGAGTATTTCATTTATCTCAGTTGAAAAAGTGAAAACCTTGTAATGGCCTAGGTTTTTCAAGGTCCATTACTTTGTGGGAATATGATGTTGGGTGTTCTGGGTAGTTTGGGAAAGTTATCGAGTCTTCTCGGTGATGTTTTACCCCTAAAGGTAGGCCTACCGGTGAGAATGGCGGGATTGGTCTGATGTGTATGATGTCTTAAATAACTAGTGGGAAAGTGGCGCGGGGTACCCAAACATCGATGTGTTATTATTATACTTTACTTTAATTGCGTTATTTGGGGAGTGTGCCTTGGTGAGGCTTGGGTGGATAGTTTACCATGTTAGCTGTTTGGTTATCTCTTTTTCCACGGGGCATTAGAATACCACCTCACTTGTGCACGATAGTCTTTTGTTTCCATACTTTGTGTACTTGTATGCTCACCCTACATATATAAATCTTCTTTTTGGTTTCCAGGAGGACTTCGGGTAACATGCAGGACCATACTAGCGTAGGACCTTTAGGACGGTTTCTGTTGTTGCTTTTCTTATCATGGTATTCTTTTTACCTTTGGGGTTTTTCAGCTTGTATCTTTTACCTTTGAGCATGCATATGGGAATGGTTTTTCTTTAGTCATTTTTGCACTTTTAGTTCAGTGTTTTGGGATTTACTATCTTATCTCCGGATCCTATTTAATGAAAAAGGGTAATGCCTTCCATTTAGTGTTTGATCTTATACCCTTGGTGATGGTCACCACTTCGGGACCTATTGAAGGCGGGTTTCGGGGGTCATTATATCTCCTTCAACTTAACGAAGGAAGGGCCTGGAAATCTGCTGACATTTCCCTCCTTTTGGTGAAGGCGGGTCATGACAGAATGGTATCAGAGGGGGGTTGAGAGATAGTATGGAGTTTGGAGTTAGGAATAGTGAGGATTGAATGGGATTGTAGGGTAACGTTGTTAGGTGACCTTGGTGCATGAATTAGGCCGGGGAATACCGGCTAAGACATGGGATTTTAGGGCCCTCGTGATCCGATGCACGGACTCTGGACCTACCGAATGACCAAGTGATGCCACACTTATTGTAGGTTAGAGACCCTAGGGAAGGTACATGCATTATAATGACTTGTGTTATCGTGTTTCTTGGGTGTTTTTGGGAATTGAAATAAATAATTAAGTTTAAGAAATTTTAAGAACAATATTCTGGACTACTTGGGCTTAGGCATTCCTTGTTTACCTTGCAGCTATATCACCTGGGAGGTGGCCACATGTGGTGCAGGTGATCGAGGCCCAGGAGGCTACCCTGGACGATCGGCAGAGAGCTGATCGAGAGGAGGAGGATGACCAGTGGTAGAAGATACTTCGGGCCTTCCACCGACAGACCCTTGAGAAATATGAGGGCAGCACATCTAACATGAAGATGGAGACCTGGCTAGAATAGCTGGTGATAGATTTCAGCCTAGTTCGGGCCCCGACTAAGTATTGGATTCCTCTGGCTGTCAGTCAGATGCAGGGAGCAGCACGTCAATGGTGGACGCTCTACCTGGGGGAGAGGAGAGAGGCTGAGGTGGCATGGGCTGATATTGAGAATGAGTTCTGGGCAGAATTCCTCTCTTCTAAGATAAAGGTGGAGAATAGGCAGGAGCTACTCTCCCTCAATTAGGGGAGTATGTCATTAAGAGATTTGGGATTCAAGTCACAGGACCTCCTACGTTTCGCTTCGTACCTCTTTCTAGATGAGGAGTCTCGAGCAAGACGTTTAGAGGAGGCACTCCGACCCTCACTCTAGTATGTTGTTACCCCCTTAACCATCCCGAAATACTTGAAGGTCCAGATGAAGTCTGAAGTGGTGGAGAAGATGCACATTCTTGGAGGTGTTTCCCGAGAGGGGATCCAGTTGGGATCATTGATGGAAGGATATCAGCACTATACCACCACCATCAGGACCCTCTCGGTTACAACCAGTAGGGAGCAGGCCACAACAGTTCCAGTTCGAGTCCCCCGGTCCTCACCCTCTCCTTTTGATCCCAGGACCGAGGTGCTTCGTCTGTGGGAACCATAGACATATCTGGAATCAGTGCCCAGACCAAGTATAGTACGGCGGTGGCGGACATGCCCAGCTCCCGCCCCAGCAGCAGCTTCTAGCTTGGCCCTTCCAGCAGCAGCAGCAAGGGCAGCGAGCTCCCTCTCCTCCGAGAGTAGACGTCGCAGGAGGAGGCCGATCTGAGTACGCTTCTCAAAGACCTCGACCATGCCATGGTCGGGGAGGTGGATGACAACCGAGAGGCATAGGAGCTGGGCGTGGTCAGTTGCATGTCACGGAAGCAGCAGTCCCAGCTGGACCGGAGGTCGTTCGAGGTACAATCAGTTTATTTAGCACTCATGCTTATTCCTTGTTCGATACTGGAGCTTCGCACTCTTTAGTTGCACCCAGTCTAGCTCGTGCTTGGGTCTAGATGCCAAGAGACTTCCAGTGCCCCTGGTCCTGATCACACCAGTCGGAGGTCAGACCAACTTGTTATATGTTTGTCGAGGATGCAGGCAGATGATAGGGCCACATAAGTTGGTTAAGGATCTACTAATACTACAGATACATCCATAAGATGTCATCCAAGGAATCGATTGGCTATTCTCTGTGTGTGCTATCATCTACTGCTTCCGAGGAAGGGTTGTGTTCTCATAATTGGGCGGTCGATGTGCTACTTTCACAAGATGGTGGAGAATTCAGAAGTGCAGCAGGTGAGAGGAACCCCTCTTCTATTTGTTAACCGAGATATTAGTATAGTCAGTGGATGATGAGATGGTGGAGGTTCCAGGAATCGTCAGTGAGTTTATGGACGCCTTCCCCAAGGAGGTGACGACTCTAACCCATCGACGTAATATCGAGTTTGGGATAGATTTTCAACCTGGTTCTCATCTGATTTCGATGGCTTCTTACTGGATGGCACCTTCAGAGCTACTGGAGTTGTGAATTCAGATTGACGATCTGATGAAGAGTGAGACATCTTGAAGATGGCGTTCAGGTGCAGATATTGACACTTTGAGTTCATAGTCATGCCTCTTGGTGTTATGAACACCCTGACTATGTTCCTGGGGCTTATGAACTCCATCTTCCGGGAGTTTCTAGATCGGTTCGTAGTCATTTTCCGCGACGATATCCAGATCTATTCAAGGTCAGAGGAGGACCACGTGGACCACCTAAGGATGGTTTTGGAGGTCCTCCGACAACACCAGCTCTACGGGAAGTTGTCCAAATGACAGTTCTGGATGCGAGAAGTGCACTTCCTTAGGCACGTATTCTCTAAGTGGGGGGTAGCAGTGGACCCATCAAAGGTTGAGGCATTGGTTTCTTTGGGAGCACCCAAGAATGTGGCAGAGGTTCATAGTTTCCTAGGGCTTGCAGGTTACTATCGGAGGTTTGTACCCAACTTCTCTTGAGTTGCAGCACCTTTGACCGCCTTGACCATGAAGGACCAGGTTTTCATGTGGAGTGAACAGTACGAAGCAGCCATTAGCTATCTAAAGGAGTAGTTGGTTAGTTCCCCAGTGATAAGACTACTAGAGGAAGGGGCGGCTTATGAGGTATTCTGTGACGCTTTAGGGAAAAGCCTTAGATGTGTGTTGATGCGGCGAAAAGGGGTGATATCTTATGGGTCTAGGAAGCTACACCCTCATGAGCGTAATTATGCAACCGACGACCTGGAGCTTACAATGGTTGTTTTTGCGCTAATGTTATGGTGGCATTACCTCATCAGAGAACGCTTCATGGTCTTCACTGATCACAAAAGCTTGAGGTATATCTTCTCCCAGCGTGACCTAAACTTGCGGCAGTGAAGGTGGGTGGAGTTCCTCCTGGATTACAACTTTGAGATTTCCTACACTTCAGGTAAGTGGAATGTAGTGGCTGATTCCTTGAGTAGGAGATCACAGAAGGATGCGGTCCGGGTGTCGGCAGACGCCTGGAAGGCGATGGAGGAGTTGGCTACCTTGCACCTGGATGCGAGGACGGATGGAGGTAGTGGTTGCCTGTATTAGATGATAGTTCAGTATTATCTGTTACAGCAAGTGGAGGAGTCTTAGTGGGGAGACCCAGGGTGCAACGTGATGTGTGACCGAGTTGACTAGAGCAATGCTTCGGAAGGGTGGATGGAGGATGGTCAGAACCAGCTGCTTTTCCCAAGAATGTTGTTTTTTTCTAGAGGTGATCAGTGGAAAGGTTCTTCGTGAGCTCCAAATATCACCCCTAGTGGTACACCCAGGAGTTTCCAAGATGTGCCAGGGTATGAAGATACAGTTCTGGTGGCCCGGAGTAAAGTGATTATTGGCAGATTTTGTGGCCAAGTGCCTAGTGTGTCAGCAGGTGAAGGTTGAACACCAAGTTCCAGGTGGCCTGCTGCAGTCTCTAGATCTCCATGAGTGGAAGTGGGAGGACATCTCGATGGATTTCTTCATGGGACTACCCAAGGTTCAAGGGGGATACAATGCCATCTGTGTATTGGTGGACCAGTTGATGAAATCGGCTCGCTTTCTGGAGATTAAGGAGTCGAGTGTAGTGGATACTTTGGCACGAAGGTACATGGATGAGGTGGTGCGGCTGCATGGAGTTCTGAGTTCCATAGTCTCGGATAGGGATGCACGATTTACCTCACAAGTCTGGAGAGGATTGCAGCATGCTTTTGGCACCCAGCTACATCTTAGTACTGCTTTCCATCCACATACAGATGGACAGACAGAGCACACCATCCAGAACAAGCAGTATATTCTGGGGGTATGTGTTCTGGTCCCAGGAAGATCATGGGTGCGATACATGCCTCTGGTAGAGTTTTTCTACAATAATAGTTGTCACTCTATCATTGTTATGGCCCCGTTTGAAGCCCTGTATGGGTGGCCATGCCTCTCACATGTGTGTTGGACCGAAGTCCGAGAGGCGGGCATCGTTGGCCTCGAGGTGGTGTAGAGCACGACGGAGAAGGTTCAGCTTATACGGGAAAGGATGAAGGCGGCCCAAGACCGAAAAAAGTCCTATGCTAACATGAGGAGAAAGCACTTGGAGTTTGAGTTTGGATACCACGTGTTCTTGAAGGTCTCCCCTTGGCGTTGACAATGGAGGTTCTGTAAGGGGAGTGAGATTTCTCCCAGGTTCATCGGACCCTTCGAACTGTTGTGGTGGGTCGGCGATGTGGCTCATCAGCTAGCATTACCACCACCGCTACATAGGATACATGACGTCTTCCATGTGTCCCGACTTCGTTGGTATCAGCATGACGATTCACATGTCCTCGACTGGGGAGATCTAGACATCGAGGACGATGTGACCTTTGTGGAAAGACCAGTGATGATCGAGGATCGTGAGGAGAAGGTGCTTCGTGGGTTAACAATTCCCTTGGTTCATGTGTTATGGATACATGGTGGGATTGAGGAGAGTACGTGGGAGAGGGAAGCAAAAACGTGTGCACAGTACCCAGAGTTGTTTTGAGTTTTGTGCTGTTTTGTTTGTAATTGTTGTAGTGGAACGTTTTTACCTTGTTGGCTATGAAATATGTTGTTTTTCTTCCCTATGAATGTGTGTGAATGTCTTGGATATGTGGAGGGGTGGACCTGACACTAATAAAGATGCATTATGGTGGATGCGATTAAACCCGTACGGGTGAGTCAGTGCCTTCCAAAGTGGATAATATCGTGACATGGGGAAGGGACTCCCCAACCCACATGACTGGGCAGTTTGACATGGTGTGTTTCTTGGTTCTTGATAGGGAGGTGTTTTTAATCAACAATGAGGTTCACTCCTGAGGGGTATCTTTGGAGGAGGTTGTCGGACCCTCTCTTTACTTATGGGTTGTTTTGATACTTGAGGGCGAGAATAGTTTGAGAGGTATCTGATGTAATGTCCCGGGTTGTTCGAGGTCCATTACTTAGTGAGAATCTGATGTTGGGTGTTCTGGGTAGTGTGGGAAATATTTTGAGGCTTCACGATGAAGATTGACCCCTAACGGTAGGCCTAACGGTAGCCTTAGCCTACCGGTAGCAGGCCAACCGGTAGCTTGGTCTATCGATGGTCGCAGCCTACCGGTATCTTGGCCTACTAGTAGCTCGGCTACCGGTGTTGTCAGCCACCGATAGCTCTGGGATACCGGTCTCTGCAGCCTACCAGTAGATCTCGACTACCGGTCTCTACAGCATAATGGTAGCTCGGCTACCGATGGCTCTTACCTGCCCCACGGGTTTTCTAGTGGCGCTTCCAATTGCGCAATCTGGGTTTTAAACCCCATTTTGACTCCATTTAGCTTGTTTTAAAACCCAGTAACACCAATAAATGGTGTTTAATTAAATTTTTAATGAGGAACCCTCGTGTGTGTGTTGGTTAAAACTGCTCCAAAAAGGAGAGGACACCTTTAATGACGTGTGGGTCCACGTGGTCAACCCACAACCCCGCTCCTTACGCAGTTTTTCATTCTTATCTCAACCGTCTGTAGCCCTTTTAAACTAAAGGGTTCTCCCTAGGTTTCTTTTTCTCGATCACCCTCCCATCAATTCGTCTTCTCGTCCTTGATTTCCCGAGGCCCCACCCCTACAAACCGCGCATCTTCTTCTCCTGGCGCGTGAAGGTAAACATCGATCGTCGATCAATCAAGTAGCAGTTTCACCTTCTTATATCCTTTACGTGTATCTTTCAGGGTGGGAATGCTTTTTTCTGTGTAGAACTGGATGAACCAAACCTAAATGAAGATAATAGACGGATTCTAAAGAATAAAGGGGGAGGGGTGTGATCAAAGATGCTATTTTGTTTTATGATCTCTGTTGATTAATGATTTATGAATTGTGTGGTCTTACGCCTACTAAGAATAACGGTCGTTGGTGGTCTTTCTCTGTGAACTATCGAACCCTTACCTCTGGTGATGTTTAAATGGATTGTTTTGTGGTTGTGAACTCATACTGTGTAAAAGAATTTGGTTAATTACATACATCCGACTAAAAAATTTAAAAGCACCAGGATCAATCCTTTTCTGGGATAACCCCGGTTAAAGTACAGCAGAATTGGAATCATAGAGTGTGTTAAATCATTTAAATATGTAAATACCTGCATGGACCTACATTGTGTCGGTGGTAGTGGTTTGGTTGTTTTTATTCATGGGCATATTGCTGAGTGATGTGGGTGGGGATGGGATCCCTTGTTGTTATGGTATCGCAGGTTGTAAATTTGGGTCGTGTGGTCACCTTGCTTATATCATGAATTGGGGTTGGATCCTCTGTTGTTGAGAAGTCGTTTGCCCATGGATTTTGGGAACATGGGGTAGTATCTTGGCTTGTGCTTATGCTTTCTAGTTGCCCATGTAGGTGCAAAATCTCATCGAAATATTATTACTAAACATGAAAATAAAGATGAGACAATTGGGGTTCGGTTTGGAGTGAGTTGTGACTTGGACATGGGTGATGATGGTGTTCTTTAGGCTGGCTGAAGAAAAACCATGATTTGGTTGAGTTCTCGTATCCTATACATATACTTGTAGTTTTTGTGTTTCTTATTCGTGCCCCATCCAAGTTGAGAACATAGTGCCGAACACCCCCATCTCATTGGGGGAGGGTTTTTTTCCCAACACTTCTATGATTGGATGGTTATCAGAACCTTTTCTACACCATTTCTCAGATAGCCCAAGTATCTTCGGGCAGGCTGTAATGGCCTGAATTCTATTATTTTCCCAAGAATCTTCGACCAGGGTGGTGTGGTGGTTGGCCCAGGTGTGTGTGGGCAGGTGGTTCCTAAGTGTCTTCGAGATGAGGCCCTGGTGTCTATGGGAGTGGCATTGGATATTCCAGCCCAGGTGTCTTCGGGAATGGCAGTGGTTGTTCTGGAATTGATGTTTTCATGCTTGGTTACATGTGACAGTTGTGGCCCAGGTTTCTATGGGTGGGTTAGTGGTTTTGGCCCAGGTGTTTGCGGGCAGGATGTGTAGTTGTGGCCTATGTGTGTGCGGGTAGAGTATGGCAGTGGGACTGTGATGAGAATGGCGAGATTGGTCCGATGCATAGGATGTCTTCAATAACTGTTGGGAAAGTGGCACGGGGTACCCAAACATCGATGTGCTATTATTATACTTTACATGACTTGCATTATTTAGGGAGTGTGCCTTGATGAGGCTTGGGGGGGATAGTTTACCTTGTTAAGTGTTTGGTTATCTCTTTTTCCACGGGGCATTAGAATGTCTCCTCACTTATGCATGAGAGTCTTTTGATTCCCTACTAAGTGTACTTGTATGCTCACATTACGTATATAAAACAGCTTTCAGGTTTCCAAGAGGACTTCGAGGATCGCGCTGGACCATACTAG
Source organism: Viscum album (assembly GCA_963277665.1). Taxonomy (NCBI): domain Eukaryota; kingdom Viridiplantae; phylum Streptophyta; class Magnoliopsida; order Santalales; family Viscaceae; genus Viscum; species Viscum album. The sequence continues at coordinate 2,041,901,401 of OY728130.1, read as the reverse complement.
TGTATAACCTTTGGGACGGTTGTTGTTGTTTCTTTTCTTTTCTTGGTATTCTATTTACCTTTGGGGTTTTGCAACTTGTATCTTTTACCTTTGAACATGCATATGGGAATGGCTTATCTTTTGTCATTTTTTCACTTTTAGTTTTGTGTTGTGGGATTTACTATCTTATCTCCTGATCCTATTAAAAGAAAAAGGGTAATGCATTCCATTTATTGTGTGATCTTATACCCTTGGTGTTGGTTGCCACTCCAGGACCTATTGAAGTCGGGTTTTAGGGGTCATTATCTCTCCTTCAACTTAATGAAAGAAGGTCCTGACAATCTGTTGACCTTTCCCTCCATTTGGTGAAGGCGGGTCATGACAAACCTAATCCTGACTAAGTGATTCAATGGGATAATGTTTTCTTAATGTAATATGTTCTGGTGATTAATGCATTATTATGGGGATTATATAATAAAGGGAATATCATTCATGTGAAGTAATTATTATAAAGATTATTTTATGGATACATGATCAGATTAAAGAAAAAATCAATGGGAGTGGAAAATAAATCATATAGAAATGGCCAAAAATCATTGATGAAAATATGGGTTTTCCATATTTTTTTGACCGAACGGAATAATATTGGGAGACTATAACACCCCCAATGTTGGGTAAATTACCATTTATTGTTGTATATTCAGTCTATATAATTAATGGTTTATTTTTTGGATGTTTCAAGGGATTTTTTAATTTTTTAAATAATTTTAAAGAGGTGTATGTTTTTTCACAATTAGAAGAAACTATGAAGTTTCTCAAAGAAATTGTGTAAGGGATGATATAAAGAATTAGGCCGGCACTTGGTTTCTGCACTATTCTCAAAAAAATGTAAATTCAATAGATAAACTATGAATATTGAATTAGAGAGAATAATGTGGTTGGAACATAATTTATCTACCATTGTTCTCCATTCGTGTGAGGTGTATCCCAAAGATAATATCAGTACATAGATGTTGAATGATTTACCAAACTGGTTAGCCATACTATGAGGTATACAGTTGAACCCCATTAATGAGTGGATCTAATCCAACATAACCCTTATAACCCAAGTTTATTCCCTATAATCCTATGATACAAATTACATTTATCCCCTTTTGTGTGAGGGATGATCCATATTGATTCATGATTGATACTTGGGTGAACCAATGTCAAATGAAGGGACAAATTCATTAGTAATTAACAATTCATACACATTCTTCTTATATATATGGTTCTTATCTCTATTTAAAAAAAATATATATCTATTCTTTTATTGATATATATATTTGTAAAGAGTGATATTTTATGAAATTTTTTTTATCTAGTAAAGTTAACCTGGTTTGTGGTAAGATCTAGAGTTGTTTTTGCCAAAATTATTTGGTTTTTTTATATTTTTTGAGGTATGTGGATTCCCTCTATATCCACTTCAATAATTAAAATAAGTTTTTATTAATATTAAATTATTTTTTTAAATGGGTAAAAAATTATTTTTGGATTCTAGATGGAGACCAATTTTTGTTATGGCATTCAAATTTGAAAAAATGGATGGATTTATGAAAACTATATTTGTTTATAATATTAAAGTGATGATTTATATTTGATTATTTTTTTGAGGGATGTAAATATTTTTTTGAAATTATTAAAAAAATGAATATTTTTTATATGGAAATTTTTTCATTGTTATTTATCATTCATGGTTGGTGCTATTTAATTTTATTAAGAGGTGACCCCTTTGAAGGGGCATGCCCTACAGGGGCCCTTAGTATTGTTTAAATTGTGGTGACCTGGTATAATGATATGTGTATACTCATTAATATTGAACATTAACCATGAAATGAATGTTTTGTGTTTGTATGTGTGGAGACATGGTTATGGGTATAAAAAATAAATGAGAGAGCATGTAATATTTTATATTTTTTCATCAAAATTTATTATGGTTTTGATTTATATTTTTTAAAAAAATTTAAATAATTTTAAATAAATTATGATAACCTTTTTTATCTGAATGGATTGATTTGTGATGTTATTGAGGAAATAATAATATCTTTATAATCACCCCATTCCATGGAACTATTGTGTTATTGCATATTATTTTCATCATGAATGAGGTTATGGTAAATTATAAAAATTATTCAGTGATGCTTCTAGAAATCATAGTTTTGGCATGTGGGTTGGATCATTAGTGATTCACACATATTTATTGCACAACATCTCATTTAATGGTACATATAAATGATATATTAAAGTCTAATTTCTTGTGAATAAGGTACATAATACAAAAAAACATAAAATATTATTCTAAATCCATGAGAAATATGTATTTAGGGGCCATAAAAATGTTACTTTTACTATGTCTCATATCTATGGGATATACATAGTATTAATGGAGGTGATCATGAATACCAGAAAGGTAAAACAAACAATGAGAAAAAAAGTCTTGCGATCATGAGACATATCTATAAGAACATGAGCCTTATAATCAAGGAATTAAAAATAGGCACATAATAACAAAAATATCATGAATAATAACATAGAAATGTGGAAACAGAATTTAAATGATACATTTATAATCATATCAGCAAGGTTTTTCACCATGGTGTTATAAATGAAAATTACCATGTTTAATCTCCTATGTATCCTAATACATGTCATAATTAGAGATTAATTTTCATACAAAATTCACCAGATGACTATAAGGGGGAACACTTCATAATAAATAATATCACACGATCAACATAGATCACAAAAAATACTATCATTAATAACCCATGGATAATAAAAAACATGCTTCTTATTACCCCACTAAAAGATAATGTGGATTTCTTATGTCTAAAGACCCAAAAAATATAAAACGTTTTTTACTACTCTGTTGATACACATGGAAATTAAAAAGTTTTTTGAATACATAAAAAGAAAAAAAAATTATTTTATTAAAGAGAGGAGTTAAACCGTGAGATGTAAATTTGATAGCATAATTGGTATAAAATGTGATATTTAAATTGAAAAAATGAAAAGGAACAAGGGTATAAAATTGATAATTTTTTTTCTAGTAATGGTATGATGAAAAGTTTAAAAAAAATAGACTAACCATAACATTTGGAAGACATATAGAAAAAGTGGTTCTTGTTTTGAAGAGAAATAAAGGTTAATTCTCTAAATATGTTACTCTTATATCATGGGAATTGGGACATTGAGGGATTGAATGAATGTAGGGGTGGAACATTAGGTGGGAAAATATCTAGAAGATAATAGATTATGTATTGAAAGTGAGGGGAAATGTTGAAATAAGTTAGTATTTATAGAAAATTAGAGGAATTGGATAATAATTTTTAAATATAGGTATTCGAAATCTATATTGTGAAAAATGAAAAAATACAATCATAACCATGGTTTTTTCCCAGGGATGGAGAAAATTAAGTGAAAATAATCATTATTTTAATCCAGAAAAACCAAACTCAATTATTAAATACTTCTTTGGGCATGGAAAAAAATTCTAATAAAATAATTCATTTAAAATGAAATATTCCATTTCTGTCTTTGGAAAGTAACTTATCAGTATGGAAAATGATTAAAATCAATTAAAATACTTAGTATTAATAAAATAACATATATCTACTGTCATATTTTTTTAATAAACATTATGAAAAAATATCAATTCATATTATATATAGAAAACCCTAAACTGTATTTTTACTATTCAAGAAAAATAATTTAATTTAGATAATTAATATAAATTCACCTTAACTTAATTTAGATATTATGATTTCAAAAATAATTATTATTTTTATAGAAAAATTATCATATTATTGTAATTCTAAAATATAAACCAAAAAAATACATTTTTATTTAAAAAATTATGTTTTGAGGAAGGATTCAAATTTCAAATAATTATAAAATGAAATTCATGTTCCATCATAAAATTATTTTATCATTTATATTTTGATGAGAGTGTATTAAAATATTACTTTATTAAATATTATAGTATTATAAATAATTTTTTTAATAAAATCTATATATTTTATAGAAAATTATAATTATGTTTTGTTTTCATCCAAAAATCATATTATGAAATTTGAATTAATAAATCATATATTTCATTATAAGAAGATAATATTAAAAAGAACTGATAGAATACAAATTTTATTTATACAATATAAATTACTATTTAATTAAGTATTAAATCAATATGTAACCCTATATTACACCCACATATTCTCTAAGGTTGTGGTGGATGATGGTGGTAGTATCTTGGGGTGGTTGTGATAACATCACATGAGTGGTAATCTCTACTATTGTGACCTTCTTCCTTAGTTGATTTAATTCAATACTAACTTGTTAAAGATCATCTTGGGATTTTTTGAACAACATGAATTTACTGGTTAAATCCACTTGTTCACATTTATGTGCCAATTATACATGGTCGTTACTTGTTTTAAACACAAACTATAGTGCTAAATTTATAAAACAAGGGTATATTTTTTCATGGTCATATTGACCAATGATCATATTGACCAATAGTTATATAATGGTTTAAACCCAGCAGTCTTATTTCCATTTATACCCCATAAGCACCACATCAATCATATAATCAAAATTCATTATAATCTACCACTAAGGTTAAATTTTCATTTCATAATATATTTATTGGATTAGTAATAGTTTTTTATTTCAGTATAAATATGTCATGAGGTGATATTCTACATGATTGTATAGATCCATATTTTCAAATTTTATATCCAATGAAAATGCTTTTGTACAACATTAAACTCAATGTCCCCTCGACAGTTTTCTTCATAGAACTTTTGCAGGCTGTAAGAATATTTTATATATTTTTGGATATCATGAACCTTTTACATTGTCTCTTTACCAAGACCATGAAAAAATATTTTTCTCTCATTGACAATATCTAAATATGTTGGATTTTGTCATCACATATCATATAGATCTTCATATGATTATATTTGAAAACTCAAGTGCATGTTTTATTGTATGAGAAATCAATAAATGGGAGTTTTTAATCCCATACACCTTTAAATTCCATTCAGCATGTTCTCATTATGTGCTCAAGTGTTATAATAGACCAATCAAATTTCCCATCATTTTATGGGTGGTAGGCCTTAGTGAAATTCAATACAGTAGTAAGATCATGTTGAATACTTCTCCAGAATTATGAAGTAAACCTTTAATCATGATTAGAAATTATATAAATTATAGCCACATTAATCCTGACCATATCATTTTTGTATATCATGGAATTTTTTTCATGATTTAAATATTTCATGAATAAAAAATTAATGGGTTGTCTTGGTGATTCAATCCATTGTATATCCATATTATATTGTTTTCTTTGGATGTTCATGGAGGACCAATGATTATTTCTATATTGAAATTATCTTATGTCATTATTTGAATGAGTAATTGTTGTAGTACCCCTTTATAATGGTTTCACTCCACCTTCACTTGGTTATAAACATAGCACCTTGAATTTTATTCAGATATCTTCCTTTTCATATTATCCCACAAATAATTATCATTAAGGTCACTATACATTTTAGTACATTTAGGGTGTATTGATAATGTAGTTCTATGAGCTTCATCAATCATTTCCTTATTTTTATCTCAGATAGATGAGACACCCAACATTTTTGGAAATTTCAATACATTAAAATATCAATACTGATCTTAAGAAACATCCCATTTTTCATTGCCTCTATCTTATTTTAAGACTACAGTTCTTCTATATGAGAATTCTTGATAATATATGTTAATTATGGTCAGAAAAGAATTTGGAATAGGTTTTAGGATTTCCATTCCCTTACGATACCCATATCCAACTTTTCTAGTTCCTTGACAAATGAATATAATTGAATCCAAATCATTTATTGTACAACAAGGTCATTCCTATAATATACAATATAGGAAATTTTTCTCTACTAGTTTACTAATTAAATAGATAGTCATATTCATTAAAAAGTTACAACCATCTCACTTTACTCAAGTTCAATTAAATTTTCTGGAATATATATATATAATATTTGTGGTTTCTGTATATGTCAAATTTCTCCTCATAAAGATATAACCTCAATATTTTTAGAGAATAATTAACTATATCTATATCCAATTCAGGAATATGATAATTCTTATCATGAGGCTTTATCTGTCGAGATGTATAATAAATCACTTTTTTATTTTTTCCTGGGGACCTAGCCAATCCTATTTATAGATTCATATCTATAAATAAGTAATCCTTCTCCAATAAAGGGTATAAATAATCCATGTGTTGATACAGATATCTTTATATGTTCGTGGAATATTTCTTCACACTCCATTATCCATATGAACTTAACCCCTTTTCTTGGAACATTGGTTAGTGGAATATAATTTTGTGAAATACAATCTTAAAAATTGTCAATAATATCATGTTATACTACAGAAACTATGAGTATTAGTCATTGTTTTTTAATGATTCCCCTCAACATAAATTTTCATCTATGTAGGGTCAAATGGGATTCCTTCATTGGTTACAATGTGCCCCGTAATTGAATAATTATGTAACAAAAAATTATATTTTATGAATATTTAAAAAAATCATACATACTCATAGTTCCATTTATTACTAATATATGATCCTATTTCTTCTCAAGACGCATGGAATATAACATAATATATTAACTAACAATACCATGAATTTATCAAGGTCTTCCTTAAATAATATATTCAAAAAAAACCTTAAATATACTTAGATAAATAGTCAAATGAAGGTAATACGAAAAAATTTCTTAACACCCCAATCTTATTTTGATGGAAGTTTTTAAAATACAATCTTTATTCACCATCAATTGATGATACATGTATTAGAGTTCAGCCATGGAGACAGATAGATCCCAAAAAATATGAGAAAATAAATCATCAATAAATATGATGGGGTGCATATTCTTCACCATGATTATATTAGGTTCTCTATAATAAATTCATATCTGTATTGATCAATCCTTTTTCATCTCAAAAAGAACTTGTAATCATTAAGGAGACAAACATGCTATAATTAATTGATTCTCCAATAGATATTAAATTTTTTTATATATTTTCCATAACTCTATATTTTGCATTATATACAGTGTATTTGATATCTTCTTGGATTTTGGTATGAGATCAATGGAGATCTCTACAACTCTTTCTAGGATAGGTCAACATAACTATTCAGAAAATATTTCAATGTATTCTTGAATGATGGGGACATTTTATATCTTTATACATCCATTTCCTTCTCTATATTCTCTAATAATATATATAATGAAGGATATAAGAGGTGCTACTAAACAAATATCACATCAAGAAATCTTTCCATTGAAAATTAATGTTGGTTCCCATTCCCAAATTCTAAAATTCCATTTAATCTATATCTAATATTTGCATTATAATTTGAGAGAGAGTCCATCTCTAGTATAGTATCGAATTCCACCATTATTAAATCTATTATATTTGGGATGATATTGTTCTCACCAATGTTAATACATGATATTCTATACAATTTAACTACTAGGATAATCCCTCTAAGAGTATAGACTAATTAAACTACTTATATCAGTTCGTGGATACATTCTATATTCCATGAAAACATGGATTTAAAATATAATTTGTACTACCAGAATGAATCAGGGAACATTATTTCTCTGATAGAATAGTCAGTTTACCATCAACCACGTCATTTGAAGAATCTACATAAGCCATTGTGATAGAAAATACAGGACCTTGAACTCTATTCATATGATGAGGTTGATGGTTGTTACCCTATACTATCATCTGATATAGAAATTGATTGGAAAAGTTACCAATCTGTCTACACATGATGAAATAAACTTCCAACTATGCCTGTACAATCTTCTTTTTATCATTACTATTGAGGTGTTGAGGATTCATCTCACCATGTCAATTCCAAGCAATATTGTCATATATTCCTCATTTTTAATACAATTTAATCACAAAAATTATGTCCCAACATAATTATTCACACATTTATTTTATCTAGGATGCTTATCAATTATTCCTCCTCTAACGTGAACAAAGATCCTCCCTAATTTCGGATCTACTGACCTCTTATTTTCATTTGAACTATGTTACTATTAAGTCAATCCAAAATCTAATTCATCCTTAATATCACTCTTCACTATATCCTCATAACATTCATAGTTTTGATCTTCATTATTCTTCCTCATATGGTTTGTAAATCAACTAAATAATATCTTAACCATTACCTTAATGTCCATAAATATCTTGTATTGTATCGAGGAAGACAATATATATTCATAACATACCCTCCCACTAATTAATTATCGATATAATTTTATTATATAAATTCCTTATAATTTTTTTCATCAATCAATGGAAATATTTTTTGAAAATTTTTCACCAAAACTATATCAACTCCATAACATTAATATCACATCATTCGTTCAATTTTGAATCGGTTTTGAACCATTGATCAGGTTATCCACCTAAGATGAATACTAATAGTAAGACATTCTATTGTTCTAAAAATTGAATTATATAAAATATCATTGTATAGAGATTATCCATTGTTCAACGATAAATGGTTTGGTAGATATACTAAAATAAGGTGGTCGTCGATGCAGTAATGACTTAATAGAAAATTTTCCCCTTAAAGGTGAATCATAGAATTCAACCAGACTATAGTTTTTTTTCATGAATCAGGTTAGTTGATTCATCATCGTCACACAATTTAACTTTCCATAATGCATAGTAACGTCATCAGTTCGTCATATTGTACACACAATATTTATTTTGTTCATCCTACGTCCTATAATTATTTTATAAAATTTGAAATACATAGTAAAAAATCTATTACTCTTCAGACTCTTATGATTTTAAATGGATTTTATTATCAAGAAATCATTTTAAAATTTGTTATTAATATCTTTTAATAAAATTTATATTTTCTGGGTATACTTCATAATTTTTCATAAATAGATTTTTATTAACCAAACTTATCACATATGAGATTAAAACCAAGTGTGCAACAAGGATCATTGTCATAATCCAATTCTTGATCAAATATATCTCAATGTGGGGTTTTTTGTTACCCCAACGTACATATCTTCCAGATCCATATCAACATTTGGTATCTACATAAGGATGTATTTTATTGGAATCCACTAACATAATACATACAAAAATACTATGATGTTTTCTTATATTTTGAAAAGTACCTCGCGTTATTACTAATATTTTAAAATACTAATTATAAAAAATAACTAAACCATACTATGATAAAAACACAGGAATCTTTCCAATTTATTACATATGTTTTTATTTGATGGGAAAAACCAATCTTCTTTTGAAGGTTATTTTCTTGAAAACAAGGAAAATAATACTTGGAAAATTAAAAATTTCTTCAATATGAATAATAAAAATGTATTAATGGGTTATGCCTAAGTCATATTATATACATCTAATAACTTGGCTAAATACATCAATGTAATGGGTTATGCATGAATCCCAAAATCTATTTATGAATGAGAGACAAAAAAGAAATCAATTATTAGATATATCAAAAATAAAATGCGGCATAAAAATAAAAAATCTAAAAGAGGCATAAAATAATAACTCGACTAGAATCATGTTATAGAAATGATTCTAAAACATTTAACTGACACTTTAATATTTATATCATTAATTTTTTTCACCACGGTGTCCAAAATGATAATTTGCAAGGTTATTCACTAAGGTATCCAAATATTAGTCATCTATAGAGATTGAAATCATTACCCAATGAATTAGAGTGCTATCCACATTCTCCCTTATAATTTAAAAATATCTTATGATACACATAGATCATAATAAATTTTTTCATTTAAAATTCATGGTGTATAAATAATTGTCATCACAACAAAATCATGACCTAAAAAGTGTTTAAACACATGATAATTCTGTAATATTTTACCACACAAAGGGAAAGTGGGATTCAAGTGTGTAAATCCCTAAGTAAACTAAATTATTTTTAAATTTAGGAGGATAGACATTAAAAAATAGATTTAGTATCTATAAATTGATAATAATTGAGCATTTTTTTAGGGAAATAGATAAATTTTGAGAAGTATATTCGACAATAATACAGGTAGAAAATGTTGGATTAGAAAATTATAAAATGATAAGTTACAAAGTTACAATATTAATAAAATACAGTTATAAGTTAGGAAATGATTATAAGGTAACAAAATAGAATAAAAATAAAATTTTCTAGACATATACAAAAATAGGTTCCTGAATAAAGAGAAAGGAATTATAATTCCCATTCCTTAACGTGTTATTACTAAATATTGAGGATTGGGAATCTGAGAGATTGAGGGACCCATTGGGGGAATCATTTGGGGTGGTGGGGAATCACAATAACATTAATGTGGTAGGATTGGTAGTGAATAGAAATTGTGAAATGAGAGGTTATTTATAGAAAAATTGATGAAATTGTTAAATAATTTCCAAATATTGTCTTGGAAATATTTCTTGTGAAAATGAAAAACAATTGTCTTACACATAATTCATCATCATGGTATTAGATATACGAGTCACATATTAGGTTATTTTAATCCACCAATACTATGTTCATTTTTTAAATAATTATTTCATAATGAAAAATTAAAATTCCAACAAAATAATTGTTTTTAAATCAAATCTTCTGTTTTAGACATTGGAATGTCACTTATATGTTAGGAAATTGATTATAATCTATAAAAATTCTTATTATTAATGAAATAAAATATTTTAGGTTTTTTAATATGTTTAATTAATTATTAAATAATTAAAAAATAAATATAATGTCATAAAATATACTAAAAACCAAAACCATTATTTGTATTATTCACGAAAAAATAATATATTTTTAGAAATTCTAATATACTCACTCTCCTAATATCGATATGAGGATTTCAAATATAAATTTTATTATTATATAATAATTCTATAAATAATTATATTTTATATTTTAAATATAAAAATGTGTAATTATTTAAAAATGATAATTTATATGCCACAGTCAAATTTCATAAAATTATACAATTATTTCCTAGTTGATTATAAAATTATTTCATAATTTTTATTTTTTTAGAGTGATGTAATGGAATACTTATGTAAAATAGAGAATATTGAAAATAATTAAATTTATTATAAAATTATTTATATTTTTTATAAAATTATAATTATGTTTCATTTTCATCCAAAAATTAAATTATCAAATTCATCTGAATTAAACATTTATTTTATTAAGAAAAAAAATTCTAAAAATAAATTTACAGAATATATATTTTATTTTTAAAAATGAAATTCAACTTTAGTTAACAATTCCCTAAAAACATAAAACATTGTTATTCCCATGTATTTCTTTAGGGTGAGGGGTATGATTATGGTAGTTTCTGGGGCTAGATCATCAAACATTGATCAAGTGGAAATCTACACAAACTTGAACATTTCCCATATTTGATTTCAATAAATATTAATTTTATTATGATCTTCTTGGTCATTTTCAGGGGAGAACCAAAGATATAATACCACTATACCATGTTCCGAAAAATTGGCTTCAAATAACACATCACTAATTGTTGAAGGCATTGATTCTCCTTTGTATACCAATTATCCTTGGTTATTAGTACTTATAAACACTGAATATAGTGGTTTAACATGAATGAAAGGGTAGTATTTCACAATTTTCATTTTAAAAAATGGTCATAGAATCATAAAATCCAAATGATCAAATTTCCCATTAACCTATATAAATACCACTACATTATACTTCTAAAAATTCACTACAATATCTCTCTTATGTTATATGACCATTTTCGAAATGTTGACTTTTAATAATATTTTTATATTTCTATTTTTATTCATTTGGGGGAAATAATTTAAAAATATTGGGGTGCCCCTTATTTTTAATTTTTTAATATATATATATATATATTCATGTTGTAATGTATATCATTTTAATTAGTTTCGTGAATAACTAATATAATGAAATATTTTTAAAGATATTAATTTTTTTAGTCTCTATATAGTTTTAAAAATATAATATTTGATATAACGCAAATTAATTTATGAAACACATATAATATTAAATTTTGGTTTTTTATAATATCCCCATCCAAAATTAAGCATGGTTATGATAGCAGATGATCTAAATCTAAAATTATTTTCTTGAAATAATTTATGACGATAATAATTCCAATTAAAAAGACTTTATTTCCTGGTAAACTCTGTCAATGGTGATGATAATTATCAAAATTAATTTGAAAATGTCTATAATAATCGATATTCCACGGTAACTATTTATCACAAAGAATTGTTTCAACAGTTTTTAAGATATATTAACTTATATAATTTGTGAATGCAATGAAACAAATTTTATAGAAATAACATGTCCAAGGAAATGTCCTTCTTGATTTCATAAATCAAACATTTATTACATAAAATAAAAATGATTCTCTAATATGATACAGAACATTATAGAAAATGGGTTTTTCATTTTTTAATTTTGTCCATGAATATATTAATATATCCTCAAAAAACTCAACCATAAATGGAATCTAGTAATTTCAAAAATATTTGATCTATTAATTCATTAAGCCTCACTAGTTAATTTTAATGATAAAATGGAAAAAAAATCATAAGGTCTATATCTACTTATAAAATATATATTTACAATATACTCCTTCAAAGATCACAATTTCTGGTACCCCACATGTAAATAAATTTTTTATAAAAAATTAGTTTCAATAAAATAACCAAATAGATCAGTAATTATTTAAATATGATAACAATATTTTATTATAACGAGGTTAATATTAAAATAATACATACAATGTGTATGAGTTCCTTCCACCTTCTTAGAAAGAGAAATATTTTTGACTATAGGTAGATTCTGGGTCAAATAAAGCCTTTTCCCTCAAATTATTTCAAATAATCATTCAATATTATCCATTTGGTTTGGTTCCATCCTATTAGAAAAAATTATGATAAGACATGTCCCTTTTATAATGTCATTCATAAATTATTATTCCATTTTGTGGAATCCATGAGTATTTTTTGGGAAAAACATCAGGAAGCTAGAAAAGAATAGTAGTAGATTCATTATTCCTCATCTCATCCACAAATGATACATAATGTGTTGAAAATAGATAATATATTATTCCAAAAACCAGTATAAAAGTCATTCCCTATATAACATTACATCAAAAACTCCCCTAATGATTTTTTAATAACTATCCATGGATTTTGAACGAATATTTTGGGAAACAATTTGATGTCTGACATTAATGATGCCAACCAGTCCATACAAAAAATGAATTCATAGATATCCATCTGAAGCAAAGTGATATTAGAAATCTATTAATCCGCATAACTATTTATAGAAGATGAATATTATATAATGGATCAATAGAAACCTTATCAAATAGAATTTTTATGTTTCATGATATGGGACATTATCTAAAAAGAAAACCCATTTGATCAAAAATATGAGAAATAATAAATGAGTTGTATACACCAGTATCAAATAATGATTCACTAAGGGTGTAATTTTACGAGAATGTACCTGTCACCATTTAAGGACTATATTGATAATCAACGATCACTTTATCCACTCTCTATATTGTCACACTCACTATAGTTTTCACATTGTTACCCAATTTATTTTTAACTCTTTGTGGGGTCCTGTGGTTCCTAGAATATAATTATTATAACCAATTATATTGATGTGACTGATTCTGATACAATCATCTCATTGGAAAATATTATGCCTAAGAAACATGATACGTGTCTCTAAAAATAAATCTTAGAGAAGATTGACAATATTGTTGAAGATGTTACATCCCATTGAAAAAGTAACATGTTATAGGTTTTGTGCTACAATCTCACTTCATATTAATGATATTACCACATATAAAACGTCATGTATTAATTTTTAATTGAGGATAAATATGTAATAATCCCATAGTATGATTCTCAGGTGTACCACCACTCTAGAAGACGGTTTCACCCTTTCATTTATTGGAAGCATTATATTTCCCACCAATTCCTATAGGAATACCCAATATACATTCAACCATATTTTTCTAGGTATCCATTTATATCACTTTACCTCTATTTAACATATCAATATAAAAAATATAATAACAAATGAAATATTTGTGATAATATGCACCCCCAACCCCTTCTAAAAAAATCATAACATTAATGAAAGATATATTGACCAATAATTTTATCAATGTAAATTCAATTTTTATATATTTTTATATTTTATCAAATATATAAAATCAAGTTCAAATTATAATAGAAATTTTATAATTGAAATGAGAATGAAGTAAGAGGGATTTATAAAAAAAATTAAGTATATATACCTATGTAATAATAACATAACATTTGAAATAATATTTTGAACCTTTTGAATTGTTATCATCCTATAGAATAGTATCCTCATCTATGAAAGTATAAATATATTATTTATATCTTAAAAATATAAATATGATAATATTATATCATATTTATGTAAATAAATATTTTTAAAATTATAAATTACGTGTTTTATTTTTATTGGTCAAAATATTTATTTAATATTTAATAATTATAATATTAATTTGAATAGATAATATATTTTCATAAAATAGATTAAAAAATTATTTATTTTCTCAAATGATTATAACATACATTTATTGATCCTTAATTTAATTTTCAAAGCGTAATAAAATCAATTATAAATTAAAAATTATTATTTAAATTTAAATGATGATTTTAATTAGAAATTATATTAATCACTTTTATAATATTAATTTCATAAAATAAACTTATCTTTTTAATTTTTCAGTTTGAAAAATTTTATGGATGAATTTTTAGGATTTTTTTCAAATACTAGAATTACTTGTTATTAGAAAAATACAATAATTTATGATAAAATTAAATAAAAAATTTATTCATTCATTATATATATGTAACTATTATAATCCCTTATTCATAAATTATCCTTATACATTAACTATATATAGACATGTGAATCAACTCTATACATAAACATAAGCCAAAATAATAAACTAATGAATAAAATATTTAAAAAACTCCACTTTCTTTGCCAACAAATAACACCACCAACTCTTATTCTCACACCTTCTAAGCCATGGATAATATTAAATTGATTTCCAAAGTACTTCAAAATATCCTCCACCATTTCTAGAGGACCTTCATCCCATTAAACTACCAAACCCATTTCCCTACCATGTTTCTAATGGAAGAGAAAATCAAGATGTAAAATCATCATTCTTTTTATTTTATTTTCGTTTAATTTTCATTTATTTTGTTATTTTCTAATCAACTCCCCCTATTTAATAGGAATGATTACTACAGTATTATATATATATATTAATGTTAAAATTTTAATGGAATAATTCATCTTCTTGTCCCATCCATTTTCTTTTTAACCAAAAATATTAAATTATCATCTGTTGTATCTCGATTTACTACTTCTGTGGATGTGGCGTTTTCATTTTTCACAAAATAATTCATGTATTTTCATAAAACGATTATTAATGTTATGTAATATTTAATTATATATATTATATGATATATAATATTCTTGAAGAAATATAAAAATATGATATTAAATAAATGGACATTAGTTCGTGATTATCGTAAAATCCACGAAATAAATTAAATCATTTTCATTAAACATTTATTTAATGATTCATCATCATAGCATATTAAAATGACATATAATATCATTGAATTTTATAAATTTTAAACATGATGATATAATTTCAATTATGGGTAACTATTCTCATATTACATGAACTTCCATACTCATATACTAGTGAACTAATCATGAAAGCCAAGAAAATGAACACTCTTGAAAAATGAAATTGAACCATATAACTCATAAAAATTGATATAAAAATTCATAAAAAATTATAATTAATTAAATTCATGGATAAATTGTTACATATTTAATAATTTATGAATTGAATTTTATTATCTTTCATATTAATGTTATGACTAATTCATAAATCAGGTAACGGGATTCTCGAACCCAATATCATTTCTTTGAGGAATTCCACTTTTGTGATGAATTTCAGTGTGGATGATCTTTTAATATTCCTAAAATTTAATTTCTTTTTATATCCCATTTCATTTGAGGGATATATACGTTTCTAATAAGAATTTATGACAAATGAGATCATTTTTCCAAAAGATATATTCTTTCAAAAGCACATCTTTTACATATTATAATATTGTTTCTTCTTAAAACAATATTGATGATTCATATACCATGTATGTTATTCCCTCATTAATTTGGGAACCTCAATGTTTATTCATGTATATCTATTTAATGAAGTTAAACATATATCTTTCAATGTGTTATCTTATGTCAAATAACGAAATATGTTCTATATGGAATGAATGATAAAGTAAATGTTAAGATGTGATAAGTTCTCGCAGAATTATTTAGCACATGTAAATGGTATGAAGTGATGGGTGCTCCCCAAATTATATAGAGATCAAATATATTTTTATTGTGAGTTACCTAATGGTAAAAAAAGAAATATATGTGAACATAATGAAATCTATGTTCACATCTATGTTTTATTTGGACATTAAGACATGATGCTTAATTTTTAGGCACTACCACTTTCAATGCCATTATCTAATTATTCTTATCTTTATTATGATTGTGATATTATGATTATATTATGATGATGATTATTATTCATTAATGTTTTATGTCTTTTATTCCACATTATAGTAGGATTTTATCTCACTACTTATTTTTATGTATATCGTATGCTGAATACTAGTAATACAGGAAAAATGAGGTCCAAAAAAGATAGAGAACAAAGAATTAAAAAAATATTTATTTTGTTATTTATAATTTATGTATGGTCCAAATTTTCCCAAGACACTATACATTTGCATCCTAGATTTTTAATACTATTATCATTAAAAGGATGTCATAGTTAGGTCTTGAAAATAAGGGTCTCCATATTATGTATCATAGAATGATTTAATTATTTTGTGAATTTGGATTAAAGAACCTTAAAGAAACACTTATTATGTGAATAAGTATAAGTAAGAACCCATGTCAATTTGTTTTAGAAAAAATCAATAAATAGAGAACCTGTATTATATGTCGTTATAGGTAATTTAAAAAATCAATAAATTAATTATTCATGACTTGATTACTTATATTTTGTTGAAAGAATATACATTCTAGAAAATGGTGGGTTCTAGAAGAAACCACAAAAACAACATTTGTGATGGGAAATGAATAGATTTCCTAAATAACATCCACAATGATTTGAGATGTATAGATTAAAATTTCATATAAATTCTTACCCCTACTGTCTCTGGAAATGAAGAATAACATAAATAATTTGGGACACCCTACTGCACCCTTGAGGGAGTAACTAGCTATTATGTCTTTTATGTCACAAAGACCACTAACTATTTGTGGATATTCTGATCCAATATTCTTGTAATAGTGGGTCAACTAAATGGACATGATATTTTAATTACATCACAATTTGAGATGGAAAATATGACTCTGACTGTTGTTATTTTAGTTGGAGAGATCAGTTACTGTTTTTCATTGATTAAGAACACCAAGCTATAAGAAAAATTTGAGAGAAGGTGTGGGAAGACAATAAGAAAATATTTCTAAACAGGTATTTCCCTCAAACGTCTGATAAAAATATTGAGAGATAAACAATTGAACTAAAGAAAAAATAATTTTAATCTATAATGGATTCTGAAAAAAATTCACAAGGATTTTAAGGAACACATTTGGTTTTATTTTAATTTTTTTGTAAAAGTTGTTTATTATTCTATTGTTTAAAAATAGTCATTCAAAAGGATTTAGTAGTTTGTGACATTGGGAGTTATGAATAATTTTATAGACGTGGTCTGAAAGTGGATATGATATTTGATGAATGGCCTCAATACTATAGTGATAAGAAGTGAATGATTATGTTTCATGATCCTAGGTATGATGCAAATAGTGGAAATAAACATCAAAAACCCACCACATCAAAAAATTGGGTAGAAGAATCATGGGGATTGACTAGAAGTGATGGTGAAAGGATTCAGTTGTGGGAGTGTATTCCACCTAGATTGTAGATGTAGAAGAGATAAGAGAAATATGAATGTGGCCAACTAGAATAGTTGTATCACTAAAATTTTGATTGGGTGAATTAGTTAAACAATTACCTTCTAGGTTTATTTCTTATGAAACAACCTTCCCCATATTAGAAATTTCTTTCCATACTAAAAAATACACATACATAAGAATACAAGTATTTACAATGTTCAATATTCAATAATAATAGTTATGTCCTTGTTATGGTATAGAAATATTCCAATACCAAATAATCCACTAAAAAATCTTTCTGTGTGGAATAAAATGAGTATGATATGTCCATTCACTTATATAGAACTATATAAGAAATACATTACTGTGTGATCTCCCACTATCACAAAATATATAATACAATATTTTTTAACAACATCTGTTACCTGTGGCACTTTTTCAACTTCTACAAATGTATTATTTTAAAAAAAATTATCCACTTTATTAAATTGTAGTAGGTATGAAATTCAAGAAATTTGATATAAAACTCACCCTCATTTCATAGTTGGAATAGTACAAACAGATCCTTCCAATCCGATTCTCATAGTAAAAATTCTCAATATGTAAAATATAGATATTTTAGAATATGGTTGAGACAATTTTTAATGTTTTCTTACTTAGAAAGGAAAACCCAATACTCTAGTCCCAATCTGATTATCCTTCCCATTATGACATACAACCAAATATGTTGTTAAGAATAATATGGTCTATATTTGAATATGACTATCATCTGAATATGTTACAATCATGTCTCTTCTCAATTTACATTTCTCTGCTATAAAATAATTATGAAAGACCTATATAGAAACATTTTCTCCCAATAAATGTAGAGCTTCTCTGCCTTCCATTTTGAACGGTACACTTATCGTTAGAATTTTTTATAGTATATTTTCCAGTTGATGTGGACCCAATAGTGGTTTTGGAAGGAATATGAAAACGTTTCCCGCTCAACCAACATCCCCCTAAATCATCATTTCTTTATAATTTCATGTGTATCTTGACTTTGTCAATGCTTTATAAATCATCTTGACAATTATTGAATCTTATTACAACATCATCTCTACCGTATATCTTATTCACTATCAATAGTCTAATTATGACATCCCATACATAATTTCACAGTCTTATTTTATCATTATGATGTTATATACCAATTCAAAATTATGAATAAATAGACTACATTCATCTTCTCTAAAAATATCAATTCTGATTCTTTATTCCAATTTCTCGACACGATTACATCATTAAATTTATGTACATTAAATAAAAAAAATATTGCTCAAACATTACTAACCTCCTTTGGAAGCAAATTAAACCACATATAATTCATATCTATTCTTGTTCAACTTGATGCAATTGATAAATAAATTTACAAAAAATTAGGGGTTTTCTTTCTTTACTAAATATGATACCTAATAACATTATTCCCGGATGATTTTAATATCTTGACTTTTGGTCTGACTGAAAACCATTACCTTGGGTATTTTATATTTTCCAAAAATATTCCCATATTTTAAAATAGATATGAATCTATTAAACCCATTATTATAATTTTTTGATACTAGATGTCTTCAACTTCACCAAATTTATTCCTTCACAAATATAATCTTATATCATGACTCTGTTCCAAACATTTAATACATTAAGCACCACCTAAATCAACAACATAATATTATTATGTTTAGGACCAGCATAAAATGTTCCTTAAATAAAATGTAAATTATTTTTATTTATCAATCATATAAAAATATCCATTATTTCTATTCAGTTGAAATTAAATTTTCATCATTATGATTAGACTAAATTTGATTTATAGCTCTTTTTATCTCATTCCACATAGGTAGAATTAATACGAGTATGATTGGGAAAAACTATTCTACCATATTATTTCATCAAATGTGGACTACATTTTAATAAAACAAAAGTGATTTATGAGAACCCAATAATCAGAAAATCATCATCACATTTTTATCATAGTCATAAAAACTCTGAGTCTTCCACATTATGCTCAATCCTTTGATTCTATAGTTAGTGTGAATCTGATGAACCATTTCTTCTAGAAATAAACCCTTATATATTATTGAGTATCTCAATAATTTTTATTCTAAATATTTGAATTTGATATTTATGTTAGAATTCCCAAATACCAATTTTGAGATATAATTTCAAAATATGATTTTTGTGGAAGATAATAGTGTTTTACTATGTTGTGGATATTTTACATTAAAATTTATTTGAAATAAATATTAAACAAACATATTCAATCATCCAAAAAACACCTCTACCAGCTTCATCATTTTTATAAACATATTTTTATAAACATCCCAATATGATACATCATATTGAAAAATGAAAATGTGATAGATCTAATGCAAAATATGATGCTCGTCCCTATGATATAGATCAAATAGAAATATTCACTCACCCTTATTTGATCCAATTATCAATATTATTTTCCTATTTTGAAGAAATATTTTTCACCAACAAACATATTTCTAATTATGATGGTGAATCCAATTTTCACAACTTTATGAATTTTTATTAAACTATTCCAAATGATGTGGATTTGATTGAAAACATTATACATTCTAGAATTCTATCCATAATCTTCTTCATATAATTTAATTCATCATCACCATAGAAATTATGATCTATAAATGTAAAACAATAAATCAAATTGTGTGCAATAATCTCCCCTTTCTGTTTGTTGTAAATACCAACAACTACCACTTCAAACACTTGAAAATAGTAAGTAGTGTTGTTTTATTTCACACTTTTTGCACTCCATTATTTTAATTTTCACCCAATTTCTTCCATATTTCCGTTTTAAAAAATTTATACTTTATTTACAATGAAATTCAAAGGGCACCTCATGAAAAGTGTATCTCTTATTAACAAAAGGATTCATTTCTACGGTTTGTATATTTTCATCTTGGAATCTTGAATATTTTATTCAACATAAGAATCTCATTATTCTCTTAAAAAAGGATCATTGCCCTAATATCTCAATGTGTATTTAAAAAAACCTGATGTAGAAAACAAAAGTGTCAATTCAAGGTGATCAATGATATCTATAACACAACATTCATGTAAGACACCTTTAATGTTTCATTAATTATTATCATGATTGGAGAAATACATTAATGATTTTTTTTGTGAATAAAGTATGTTGCACCCTTCCCAATAAACATAATAAAATGTTCATGTGTGTAAAGTCACAAATTTACCAAAACACATATTTTTTATAAACATGATTAATTCTTTTTAAATGAATATTAAAAGGCTCAATAATTAAACATTATTTATTTCAAATCCTTAAATCCCTTTACAATTTACTAAAAATTAAAAAAAATTTGTGATCATTGAGGAACCTTGGTATTTTATTTGAAATAATAGTTAAACTAATATTCCTCTCTCAAGAATTAATGTTTAATCATTTTCTTATATTTTTTATTTGATGTGATTTAATCCTTATACACATCCTTGTTAGGTTTTGTAACAACTTTCATCTTATATAATGAATAATTTGATGAGTATGTCAACAAGTATTCATCTTTAGTAACATATTTGTTACAATAGGTTTATAACAATTTTTTCATTTCTATATATTGTTTTAGAAATACAATTTACATACTTATGATATCATTACATATTTATTAATATCCACAATATAAATATAATATATTATTACCATTGGTTTTATCTTTATATTTCTATATCTTCTCCTATTATTTTACTAATTTGTGTGCTTCCACTAAAGTAATATATTTATAAAAGTGCTTTAACTGGATAATTACTCACTCGTTTATTCAAACTCAACAAATCTAGATTTCTTAACCTTAAAAGATATGGTTGTTGAGAGTTGTTCTGATGATTTTTTATGTACGAGTAAGAAAACATGACATTATTATTTTGTAAGATTTCCTAGTTTCTCAAACCATTCACACATAATTTTGAATGATTGAACATATTTTCAATTCTTACACTATCCTTCTTATTTTTCGTCAAAATTACCATCTTAAACTTCTTCCTTTTAGGAGCATGAATCCCCCTAAATTTTTTTTTCCATAACATGAGGAATAATTGTAATCTTGTTAGATTAACAAACAAAAATTTTCCATATCTACGAATCCACCATAATACCACCATCATCCATAGATAAAATATTTTCCATTGAAACATTAATACTGACTGTAATTCTGAGCATGTTTCTTAGAAACCATTCTAGTATCAATAAAAACTATCAAATTCTATCTAAATTTCGTTTTAGCTTTGTAAAATATAGATGTAATATAAATTTACCTATACTCAAAATGATTAGTGTTTTCTGGTTTCCCAACATTTTTGTTCCTGCACGTAAACATAACATTCCTAGATTTGTTTGTTTTAGAAGAAATTACAAATTTTATCTCAGCCTTATACGATAATTTTTGTAGATCCTTTTCAGGTTCCCCCCTATGAAAACATTCACCAACTTTAGAGATATAGTTTTTTAACTTTTTTCCCATTTTTTAGATTAAGAATGTTTATGTATGTAATTTTTTAAATCTTTTTCTTTTGATATCATATTCACTTCCAGATTTTAATTATAATAATTTTCATCATTAAAATATTTTTTTATAGTCATAAATATCATGCATTAAACTTAAATTCTATGCAGGAATATATTATTTTTTATTAGTGGATGATTTTATTCTTTTTAACTCACATACCATATTTTCATGTCTTCCAATCTTCATCAGAATTTATTTCAATTGTTCTTTTAGATGATATTATAATTTAGTTTCATTTTTATTTAGAACTTCTGTTTTGAAATTATATATTTTTAATTATTACAATGTATGTATTCTCCTTATCATGCTTAGTATATTTTTCAAATTCATGTACACTTTATTTTTCATCTTCATAACAACTAAATACTTTTATAGAAAAACATTACTCAGTAACTATTGCAATAAATTTTTTCTCTTAAAAATAATTTTTAACCTCCTCACTATCATCATATATAGATAAAATGATTCTCTTTTAGTATTTAGAGACCTACATATCTTCCCTATTTTAAGAGAAATTATTATCACCATTTTTTCCATGATCTTCATGGCCTTCTTTAATCTTTTTAACATTCATTTTTATCACATTATTCATCATCACCTCTTCAAAGAGGATTGGAAATGAAATTTTTAGTGGTTCCACATTAATAAAATATTAAGGGAAGTTTACCCTTATACCTTCCCATGAATATTTTCAAATTTTCCGAGAACACGGATAAAATTTCATCATGATTTTTACATAAAATCATTTTTGGAGTCAAATTTGGAATTATCATCTTCATTAGGAACCATCTTAACATTTTCGTTCAAGGAATATTTTATAGACATACCTATATAATTTTTTGACCTTCATATTTTTTACCTTCCCATTTCATATTAAATAAGATTACTTTTTAAATAATCCATAGATAATGTATCTATATCTATATCTTCCAATGAAGAAACTTTGACATCAATTTTATCCATAAGAATAATTGTAGTCATTTAAAAAATAATACGATCATAAAACGCTTCACCAAGACCTCTGATAGTTATAACAAAGTCATTCACCATATTAAACAAATTACTATTAGATTCATACTCACCAATATTCAAATATCTATTCTCTAATCTCCAAATTTTTAACATGAACTTTTTACATATTTTATTTCTTTGATATCTATTTTTTAACTAATTATAGATACCATTGGAAGTGAAAACTCCTTTTACACTCAAAAACTCACTTTCATAAAATAATGATAGTAAAGAAATCTTTGATCTAACATTAATATCAAGGTTTTTCTTATCAGCATTTGTGAGAGAATAATTCTCAATATATGGATAGAAGCCATCTATAATATACTTAAAACACTATTCCCAAGAGACATATGATATGGAAACTTTATTTTTTAATAGATATGAAAATTCACACCATTTAATATTAGAATCCCCTTACTATCCAGATAAAATAGATTATCTATCACAATTGTTTCTTCAAGAAATTAGCAATGAATAAATGAGGGGAACCATCCACTATGATACCCCATGATATTCTAAAATTAGGATAGTTGTATCACTAAGTGGGAGAGGGGTGAATCAATGATAACATTTTCTTTTATGTATCCTTATCATGACCAAACATCACCTCTTACTAAAGATTTCATTCTCTATTGATAACAAATCAGACACACATCCTAAAGAATAAAAGTATTTACAAGGTTCACTATTAAAAATGAATTGATACATCCTTGGTATAAGATTTTAAATAATCCAATACCACAAAATAATTTAAGAAAAAAATACTCTTTGTGGAATATAATGATAAAGACATTCCATTTCACACCGTTAACACTGTGTAAACAATCCAATAGTGTGTTTTATACCTCTAAAACAAATTATATAATCCAATGTTTTTTGTAACATAAAATTATACCTGGTCTTATTTAATGACTTCTTATATTTTTAATAAAATTCATGATATTATTACCCATAAGTAGTAATGAAATTCAAGAAATTTCATATCAATATATGTCTGATTTCCCAGTTTGATTTATAATGTTAGATCCTTCAAACCCGATTCTCCCATTTTGAATTCCTAATACAGAATGTATTGATATGTGTGAATAAAATTGTGAAAATTCCGAATGAATTCTTCCATAGATAGGAAAATAAAATATGATATTACTAGAATTATTATATAGCCCTATAGGATGAACACCCATATACAATGAAAAGAAGAATACATTAAGATACTGAATATGAAGATCACCAAAATAGGTTTTATTTTCATCTCGTCTCCTTTTTCTTCTCTCGGCATCGAATTCTTCATGAAAGCTCAATACAGAATCTTATTCACCCTACAGATGTGGAGCTTCCATTTATTCCTTTGAGAATAGTACACTCATCATTAGAAATATACAGAGCACATTTCACTTTTACAGGTAACCCAATAGTGGTTTTGGTGAGAATATGTAAATATTTCCCACCCAAACATATTGTCCCCCACTATCTATTTCCCATGAATTTAGAGTGTATATTGACTTCATTAACACTACATAGCTCTTATTGATCATTCTCAAATCATCTCTCAAATTCATATATCCTTCAAAATTTCATTACAAACACCTGTCTAGTTGCAATTTCCCATTCTGATTATCTCAGTCATATTTCTTCATTATGATTCTTTATAACTTGAATTTATGAGGAAATAATCATCTTTCATCTTCTAATAAAATCTTTATTACTATTATTCATTATCATTTTTTTTATTCAATTTCTTCAATACATTGATATGAATCAAATGAAGTTAAAAAACACATTTTTCACACATGAAACTCCTCCTTTAGTAACTCATTCAATCACTACTACTTAATCTATTATATTATTACTAATGATCTAATTGATAATAGAATTTGAAAAAAAATTAGGGTTTCTATTTATCTTCAATATACGATATCCATCAATTCATTATGTGAATATATATATAATTTGTCTCTTGGTCTGATAGATAACTAGTTCCATTGGTTCTTCACATTTTCCACAAATCATCTTAGACTTTTAAAAAAATGTGAAATTGATGGAAAAATTATGATGATATTTGAGACTAGAAGAATTCAACTTCAACAAATTTATTTTTTCATAATCTTCTACTTGTATCATGACATACTTAATGTATTTAAATGCATTAAGGGTCATCTTAAGAATCATTTATCATTGATTATGTTGAGTATCAACTCCAATAGTGTCTTACTTAAAGTGGAATATATTATAATATACCAATCCTCTAACAACCTATTTTTTTCAAGCTCAAACTGAATATTATTGTTTTGATTACGATTAAACTAAATATGATTTCCAGCACCATTTCTCTCATTTAACCCAGATATGAATAATCTAATTACAATTAAAAGCACTTATGAAACCTCTTTATTTAATCAAAGTTACATCACATATTTATAGAATACATTGGAGGTATTAGAATTCCAAGATAAAAAAGCATTTTTGCATTTTTATCATAATCATAAAGACTCCTATTATTCACCATTATGACCAATCCTTTAATTTGGGATTAATTTTGCTTCCAATGAACATTTTCATCCAGCCTTTATCTCTTCAATATGACGTAACTTTTCATGAATTGTGATTTTGAATCTCTAAAGATGATTTTTGGGATACAATTATTGAATATGACATTTGAGTCAAAATTCTTGAATACAATTTTTGTGTCAGAACACCAGGTGTTATAAAGTGAGGTAATACCTTTCCATTGATATTTCAGTGTAAAAAGGCAACAAACATCTTCAAAATTCCAAATACCTTCATCATCATATTTTCAATATTTTCATCATATTTTTATCACCATATTTGTATGATCTATCATATAGACTCATTCGAATATGGTATATGTGATGCGGAATACGATGCTTATCTTTATTATTTGGATATAATAGAAAACACCACTCACTCTTCTTCAAAATTAATATCAACTACCTTTACATATGTAGAAAGAAAAATGATCCCCAAAAAATATTATCTTGACATCATTGGGGAATCCAATTTTGACCATCTCCTAAATTTTTATCAAACTCATCCAAATGTTGAGGACATGAATGAAAAAATTCTTCAATATTTGTTTCAATTCACTATCTTATAAATAAAATATACTTCTCCATAATTATTAAAATATAGATATATTGAAAATAAATATAATAAGAACATTACATGGTCCAAATTGAATTTGGAATTTTTAGTGTATACATGGAGAGAACCTCCCATGGATAATGGTTACAACTATAGGGAGAAAGGAAAAAATGTAGGCCAATGTACTGAACCATAAATCCTTAGGGGAATAAAAGTTAATGGCCAACAAATCATAAAGAGAACAAAAAAATCATATTATATCACTATTTTATGGTGGAGACTGATAGTGATGTTTTGATATGTACATTGATTATTCATTCTATAATAGAAAGTAAACTTTATGGTTATGATTATATTAATTATTTCATATAATTCATGTTTATTATAACTTTTCAAACTATCCCTTAAAATATAGAGAATGATTTATTTATGAGAATATAAATAGGATATATTAATTCTTTCAAAGTATATAACTCATCCCTGATTAATGTTTTTGAACTAAATCTCCTAGAAAATATTTTCCTACTATCTTTGGTGGATTATGATGTTATTCTAGGTATGCATGGGATTTATTTATAAAAACACTACATTATATTTTGGGAATGGGAGATAAAAATTCATATCATGAGGGATCCTCTAAATTTTTACACATGTATGGACAATGATTATTCTACTTTATAATTATCATCTCAATTATGGATACTTCATGATCAAGAATATCTGGCTTATATGGTTGAGAAAAAGAAGAAAATCATTCTCGAATACATTCCCACTATAAGAGACTATGGTGATGTATTCTAGGAATAATTACTGAGTATACCTCTAGAAAAAAGCAGTTTTTTCTCAACTGATGTTATTCCTAGATCTATACATATATCAAATACACCTTATGGAATGGAAACCATTATGTTTTACAAAATAGAGAAGAAGATACATAAGAATATGGACACGAGTTTTATATGTCCATGTGCCTCTCCAATTGGTGGCCAGTCTCCTTTTCCAAGAAAATTGATAGATCAATCATGCTTTGCATTGATTATCATTATGTAAACCAAATCCCAATAAATAACTTGTTTCCCCTTCCATGGATACATAACTTGTTCAATCAACTTCATAGATCCATGTATTTTCTTATGGTGGACCTTCGATCAAGATATCACCAATTAAAGGTGATGAAGGATGATATTACCAAGACTTCTCTTCAACCAAGGTATGGAAAATATGATTTCATAGTTAATCCATTGATTCTCAGAAAAACTCCAAAAATATTCAAGAAACTAATTAATATTCTTTAGAGAATATCTAGTAAAATTTCAGTAGTCTTAATTGATGATATTCAAAAATAATCCATTAGAAATGAGGAACAAAAGGAATATTGGAATATTATGATAACAAAATCATGATTGGAGAAACATTACACAAAATATAGTAAATTTTAGGTCTCGATGGAAGAAGTATCATTCATGAGGATTATTATCACAAAAAAAGGAATATATGTGGATACTTCCATAATAAAGGAAATGGAAGAGTGGCCTCGTTCAATATATTAAATAGAGATTCTTAGTTTTCAAGGTGTGGCTAGGTATTACTTGCGATTTTTGAAAAACATATTATGATTTTAAAACCACTATCCAAGATAACCTATAAGGGATAAATGTTTTTTTTGGACCAATGAATTCAATTATTACATGAATGAGTTAAATAACATGGTTATTATCTTTCCAATACTCACACTTTCAATATATGGGGAACACTTTATTGTATACAATTGATCTTAAAATAATGGATTAGGATATTTACTAATGAAAAATTATAAAGTGATAGACTATACCTCAAGGATGTTAAAAATTAATTAGAAAACTATCCCCTGAACGAATCTATAGTTGGTCATTGTGATCATTACTGGAAAAGTCAAAAGGCACTATCTTTATGGGGGGAAGACAGAAATATATATTGATTATTAGATCCTAAGGTATCTAATCACACTTGATGAGATTAATATGGGCCAATGAGTATGGTTATATATCTTCAAGGATTATGAATTCTCAATCTACTACCATCATGGAAAATCAAGTAAAGTGATATATTATCTATGTGGAAAAGTTCCTCAAATATTGTCAATAATGATAATTGATAAAAATACAATCTTTATGGATTTTAAGAAGATGTACATGTGAATAAATAAACAAAATCATCAATCCTTTCTCAAATGATTTATCAACCATTCCTCGTAGAAAAAATAAAGGATGCTCGAATAAATGATGTAGAAATTTAGAAGAATGTGGAATCCATGAGATAAGGGAAATAATTAATGTTCAAAATTAATGAAGAAGGTGTTGTATGATTTGGGTCGAAGATATGTATAGAATCTAATTCAGAGATATAGAATGAGCTTCTGAATGATGTAGATACCTCCAAATTCCCTATTCACCATGGGAGAACAAAGGTGTATCAATATATCTGAATGAACTATTGGTTGGGTAATATGATGAAGGAGATCGGTGATTATATATCAATGTTCATGGAATGTGAACAAGTGAAGGATAAAAAAACTATAAGGGGATTATATATATGTTAGCCAAATAAATATAGATATCAGAAAACATGTCCCTAGACTTGGTTACCAAACTTCTGAAGACATCAAGAGAAACAATTATATATGGGTCAATGTGGATCATCTTTCAAAGATTGGTCACTTTATCATAATTCCAGAGAACTTCTAATCAGATAAACTTCTATGGATATAAATTAGAGAAGTGGTAAGGATTCAATTATTGTATTTGATATTGACATTAGATTCACCTAGGTGATCTGAAAAAATCTCCAACATGATCTAAAAACTGATATGAACATCAATGTGTCTTATCATCCTCAAACTGATAGATAATCTGAACAGGAAATTCATTAGAGTGAATAACTATTCAAGAAATGTTGTATGGAATTCAAATGATAATTGGGAAAACATATTCTTCTGGTTTATTTCTCTTACAACTACATTTTCTATTCGAACATCCAAATGGATCTATCAAAAGAACATTATGAAAGATGATACAAAAAAATATTGTTCTGGGATGAAGTCATTGATAATTAAATGCTAGGACATGAAGTGGTTGATGAAATAGTGGAAGAGATAAAAACCATTCATCATCACATTTATGAAGCTCAAGGATGATAGAGTATCTCTGATGAAAATCATTGATGAGACCTAAAGGTTAACGGTAGAGACAATGAATTCCTATGAATATCTCCATGAAAGAGTATCAGGAGATTTTGGAAGAATGGGGTGATGGGTCCCATATTCATTGGGCCATTCTAGATCCTTGATCATGTCAGATATATGGCTTATTGACTATAACATACACCTAACATGAACCATGTACATGATAAAATCAATGTTTCCCTCTTGGGTAATTACATACCAGATTCTTTATACGTACATAATATAGAGGTGAAACAGTTTGTAAATGATCTATCTTACGAAATGCATCAATGGAAGATCTTCTGTTATAGAGATAATGTTCTACATA
This sequence comes from Viscum album, assembly GCA_963277665.1. NCBI lineage: Eukaryota > Viridiplantae > Streptophyta > Magnoliopsida > Santalales > Viscaceae > Viscum > Viscum album. The sequence goes on along the minus strand of OY728130.1, from coordinate 2,041,871,015 downwards.
ATAATAATACTCACTGGGTCGAAGTACTATGGAATAACCATAATTACAAAGTGGCAACATGGGAACTGGAGGAACCAGAGGAAGCGATGAAGTCGATTTACCCTCACATGTTTTCACCATAGTATGTAAAACAAAATTTCAGTGGTAAAATTTAATGGGGGGAGAAGAATGTAATGACCCAAAATATTTTCAATTAAAATTTACTTCATATAATTATTTTATATAGTATAAACCACATAAAATCATTTAAAAACATAATAATAACTTTTAAAATTAATAATTAATGAATTAGGATGTATTTATAAAAATTAATATACTGATGGAATTGAAACATTACCTTTGGAATAATATTATTCCACTTATGAATAGTAATCAACTAATAGAATAGTAACTTACCCTATTTAATTATTCATAAAATTTATACATATTATAAATGGAAATATGATATCTTTATATCATATATTACGAATTTTTTTTCAATGAGAAAAATTAAGTGTTGGTACTTTTATAAAACATAATTCTTTATTTAATATTGTATAATTAATATAAAAATTATTTTTATAGACATGATTCGTTAATTAACATTTTTTCGTCTTATGATTATAATAATAATTTATGAGGTCTTATTTTATTTTTCAAAGCATTATAAAATCAGTTAAAAATTAAAATCTATTATAACTTAAAATCATTATTTCCCATGTAAATTATGATTTTATTTAAAAAATAAATTACCCATATTTAGAAACATAATTTTAGAAAATGGAGTTAATTTTTTAATTCTACATGCCTAAAAATTATTTGGGTGAATATTTCAGATTTTTCTGAAATACTTGAATTTTATGATAAATAGTAAAATATAATAATTTATGATAAAATATAAATGAAATAATTATTAAGTAATAGATGATATTTGGTAGAGATAATCCTATAATTTCAAAATAACATCACTTTTTTTTAAATATAGTAATGGTAATAAAAAAATATTTGATGATTTTTGGGAAAATATTAATCTAAAAAATAAAATAATGAAAAAACACCACTCTCTACCCCATTAAATACCACAACTCACCACCTCCACCGCATACCTTCCAAGCCATTACTATTTCACCATTTATGAAAAATAATATTTCAAATACCCTATCCCAATTATAATATCCCTTGGTCTCAAAAAAATACCAAATCCATTTCTCTAAGGAGGTTCGCAAGGAGGATAAATTTAAGAGGCAATGTCCTGTTTCTTTTTCTTTTATTTTTATAAATTTAATTTCATTTCTTATCCTTCTCATACATCCACGTATCCATGAATAATGATATCTCTAGAATATTTTATATAATTTAAGGGAATTTACTTAAATGAATAATTCATCTTCTAATCTATTCCTTTCCTTTTATTATATAAATGAAATTATCATCCGTGGTGTATCGATTTACCCCCATCATGGATAATACATTTTCATTTTTAACTAATTCCTTCTGGATCATCATGAAACCATTATCATAGTTAGATAAAATTTTATTATACATATTATAATTTATATATTATAACTGTTGAAATATAAAAAAACTGTATTAAATAAAAATATATTAGTTTGTGATGGGCGTAAAATCTCCCAAATAAATTAAATCAAATTTTAACTATTTATCTATTGATTCCACATCATAAAATATAACCAAATGATATATAATATCCCTTAATATTTTATAATTTAATAAATATAATATAATTTCATATTTGGATTACTATTACAATATAACATGAACTACTACACACATATACAAGAGAAGTGATCAAGAAAACGAAGAATACAAATAGTGCGTAAAAATTAATTTGAGCACAATAACTCAAAAAATGAACCTAATAATACTATAATGAATAATATTTATATATAAAGTGTTTTTTATTTTTAATTATTTTATTTTATTTTATTATCCATGATTTTAATTTTAGGAAAATATTCAAACATATGGTTAAGGGATTCTCGAACCCAATTTCATTTATTTGGGTTATTCATATTTCATTCCAAATTTTAGTATGTATATCAATTTCATGTTTCTAAAATGTCATTTCATTGTCATTCACATTCTATTTCTGGGATATACATGTCAAAAATCTAGTTTTATGACAAATTAAAACACTATTCCCAAAGAACACTTCTTTCGAAAATATAAATTTTACTAATTGTGATATTGTTTATTCATCACTAAATAATGAAAATTACTATCAAAATTTTGTTATTTACATTTTGATTTAGTGAGAGTAATAATTATTCATTAATTTATTAATATATAAATGAAACCCATTCCTTTATGTGGGTTATTTTATTTCACATATTGATACAAATTTTATATTAAATTAAAGGTAATATAAATGTTATAAAGTGATGGGTGGAACATGAATAACATAGAGCATTTAAATATTATAATATGATGGGTGTGCCTGAAATTTTATATTTCTCTGTTGAATTGGGTATTATGATCTATCTCATGAAAACGATTTTAAAATCAGTGAACATGATGATGTCATTTTTAACAACTATGTGTTGTATTTGACCACTAAGATGTGATATTTTATTTTTATTCAATGCCACATTTCATGGTTTAATATAATACTTCATATCATGATTATAATGATATTAAAATGATTATTTTTTATGATGATACCAATTATCACCCATGTCACAAGTATCATATTCTTCATATTTCTATGATTTTAGCTAGCCTCTTCATTTAATGTACATCCTACTATTAATACTTGTGATAAAGTAAAAAAGAGGTCCAATAAGAATCTAGAGAAGAAAGAATTAAATAAATGATTACTTTTACTATTTAAATGTAATGTATTTTCCAATTTTTTCCATGACACTAAATATTTTAATCATGGGGTTTTTATACGTATATCTATAATATGATGTAATAGTATGTATTAGAAAGAAGGGTCATTATAACATACATGAAGATCATAATCTTCCATAAATATGGCCGGATAAGTCTTTTGGAAATGAACTAAATGGTCCAAATTTCATGTTTCGTCATTCTAAGTATCCTTATCCATTGTATTAGAATCCCACATAATGATTTAGACTATCTTATTTTTTAACAGTGGATCTGGTGAAATTGTATTTTTAGATGACTCCTCAAGTTTATTTCGATTACGCCAAACCTATTCATTTCGCTATATTTGGAAAAAACACCGTTTAGACTCACTCATTAGAATATAAAGGCTTATAAACTTCTATTATCTAAAAAAAAATATCATTAAATTTATTTATACAATTCATCCACTAAAAATAGTAACCATTTTCTAAAAAAACTATAACCATGACTTTTTAAACAAATATTTTCAATATTTCCAAAATACATCACTTTTAGTCTATTTAATTAACCATTAACACATAATGAACAATAAAATACTCAAAAGATTACTTAATATTAAATCATTTCATGCAACTCTCAAAGGATGAACCCTTAACGATGAGGTTACAATTCACCAGAAGTGACATAAAAAACTCATGTACCCAAACACCATGGTAACATAATGTTAAACATAATGTAGTTAGTTATGACATTTTCTTTTCTTAATATATTGTTAGGTTAGTCATGTATCCATAATACTATCCAAAGTTAAAAACTAAAAAAACTAATACCATTTGTAAAAAAATACATTTACACCAACTAAGAGACATAATGTTTTCCCAAAAATACATTTAGACAAAGCAATACTGATACCATTTCATGTATTAAAGACCATACATGCTGATTTCATTTCATATGTCAAAGACCGATAATGATGATACCATTTATGACAACCCTCTCCACCTTGTTGTCTTGAAATGTGATGGGTGTGCTTCTAGTCATTAGCTGATATATCCAAGATAAAAAAGGAACATAATTATTCCAAGGGCCTCAAGAAAATTTGGTGATTTATTTTACCTTTTAAATATAAAACATAAAATATATATATAAATTATCTATACAATCCACTATATGATGTCGGAGATAAAAAATATAACTCATAATATATCCAAACAAACAAACCATAGTATTGTATAAGAGGAACTTAAATACAAACTAAAAGTATACCAAAATTCCAGAAAACTAAAATCTCCAAGGTGACATCAATTAGAAATACTGATAATACTCCATGATATGACTCCTTATTCCAAAACTATAGTACCACTAGAGTACACAGTTACATTTCTTAAACTTATATCTCAATAGGATCAATCTATATATACACAATAGTTCCCAATCAGAGGTGAGTCTAGAATCAGTAGGACTTTTCCAATGACATACCAATTTAATCCAAATGGAAAAAAATCATTTTAGTTTAATTTATATAAATCAATTTAAAATTAGTTTATTATTTTTAAAACCATGTTAAATATCCAAATAAAAATTTATTTGAATAAAATTTTTACTTTTATTTTTCATACCAATAACCATCCTCCACACACTTCATTCATGACCATGTGGTAATTTCATACTCCTGATAGGACACTCATCATTCTACCATGTCAACAAATGGGGCCAATACTAGGTTTCTCAATATCACACATTCCTTCCATAAAGTAACTTTAAATGTAAATAAACTCACACCAACCATATATTCCAAATATCGATGCTAAACAATTTCACATAAAAAAAGTTAACTTATCTAAATAATTTAAAAAAAGAGTTGAGAGATATAAAAACAAATTAAAAATTTCAAAATCTTCATTTAAATATATAATGTCAAAGGTTTTTACAAAATCTGTCTGTTTTAAAAAAAGTCAAACATATAGAAAATACGGGTTTCCAACAAGAATAAAAATAGTATTTTAGAACCATAATAATAAAATCATTAAATAGAAACTAATGCTTCAAGATATTTTTAAATTGTAGATAATAAGGAAACCCGCTAACACACAATGTTTGGAAAAAATAATAAATGAAAAAATATTCTATATTTATACATAACACAAGATCCCTTCACTAGATCTAATATTTTATTAATAGAAAAAAATTATTAAATAATATATATCGAAAAGGGCTACATATATGTTAATATTATTGTAATGATCCTTAGATATATGAATAGTGAGAAAAATATTAACTTTTCTATGAATTTAATCCTCTGAAACACTTTTATTTGCATAATTATTTCTCAATGATTCTTGGGGATCATCTCTAAAGACTAGGGATAAAAATAAATTCATGGTAATAAGATTCTTAAGCAAAAATGAGTGCTAAAATGGTTAATTTTTATTAGATTTTCATTTTAATGAGGGAAAGCTATAAAATTCAAGTTTAAGGCACATGATTTATTAAACGTGCATTAAACACATCATGCTACTATCTTTAGGCCACACCACACACAGTTAGCTACCACGATCCGATAAACCTTTCACCAACCATGATTTTTCATCTATTTGATGATGCATGGTTTCTCCTAGGCATTCATATTATTTGAAATAACTATGATCCAATTGTGTGCCATCCCAAGGACAACATTCTTCAACTTCCTAGTTTTCTGGATATGATACATGGTTTCAATAACTTTATACCAACCATAGACATTAAGAAAAGCATCAAAATATGATAAAACCACTCATAAATTATAAACAAATTACATGAGTTTTATATAGAATCCATATACTAGAAAAGAGTTTCATGTACCTCAAACTGGTGGTGAAATATTTTATAAAAAACTAGATATATTTTCCTCCAACAAATTAAAAATAATTCTATGAAAATGGTTTTTTGAGGAATATATTTCTTTATAAAATTTTATCTATTTTTATATGAATTAAGGAATAGATATTTATTAAATAAATCCTTTATGAATATTTTTTAGAATTCAACTATCCCTCTTTAGAGATGTTAATCTGATAACTGGGTCATAAAGCTCATAATTAATTAATTAATGTATTATTGTTTATCGTAATACACATAATTCTCATTATTCTTTATAGAGAAATCTATTGTGAACATTATTATTTTAAACTATGTGTATGGGCCTTTACATTAAAACTAATCCTTAATAGAATTTTTCTGCATTTTACTATGAATATTTTATGAAATCAGTTATGGTTTTACCTATGAAATATGTTACATTAGAATTTTAGGATTCATCATTATTCTCCTCAGCACCAGAGTCTCCATAATTTCATTAAAATTATTAAACAAAAAATAATTATACAATACAAAATGATTTATACTTTTACATCCCAAATGAAATATATCATCACCAAATTGATGAATAAATGTATAGACATTATTTTATACAAAAAAAATTCATTTTCTATAAATTTTATATTTATAAATTACAATGATTTATTATATATGTTCTCAAACAACATTTTTAGATGCTTCAGAAATGTATGAATTATTTCATTTCACCTAAAATATTTGAAATCATCCAAAAAAAATTTCCTTTTCTTCTAATAATTATTTATTTTTCTATTGGATGAATTTCCAAAAAAACTTCTCAATTTTTTAATTAGCCTTTCTAAGATCCACATTATTATTTTCATTACATATTCACCTTAAAACTTGATTAATTTTTTTAGTATATGTTTATTACATTAGCACATATCAAAAGGATCCATACTATATTCTGATATCATTTGTATTTTTTTCTTAAAATGTGTTTTTGTACATATAAAATATTTCCTAAAACATTTAAAGAGTTTATAATTTTCATTAATTATTCTTTATATCTCAAATAAACTTACAGTTTTCTCAATCTATGACTCTATTTTTATATTTAGTTCATGAATCACTATATAAATGTTGAATCCGAAGCATTGAAATACAATATTCAAATGAATTATAATTAAACTCATTTCTATTGATTTTTTTCAATATGTTAATAGAGACTCTTTGTTTCTTCATAACATTTATTATTAATATATTAAATTTCACAAATTCAATAGACTAATTTTTGATAGACATCACATATATCATCTATATTACTAAATTAATGAATGTAATAATGTAATGAACAACCATTTTGGAATTATTTTTATTCATTTTCTGAAAAAAATAGAATTTATAAGATCAAGTTCTCAGGTGGAAGGATTCTCTTTCCTTTTTTCACAAGAATATACCAAGTCTCTATTTTTAAATAGTACCACATATGAAATTTTATTGACAATTTATTTTAAATAGATCTATTAAAACTTAATCATATATAATTATAATGAATTTTTTTAACCAGATGATCATGTCTCTTATTGTATAGATTATTTTCATCTTGAATAGATTTATACAATAAATTATTCAAGTCAACAATTTTTAATAAATCAAATCCTTTTTAACCTCTCATTGTGTTATGTTTTTATTCTTTTGAATAAATTAATACGTGAAATTAATCTCATTTTATATAAATATTTCTACCATCATAAATATCTCTCACAAATTATAGGTTCTATTTAAGATAGTTAATAAATAAAACATTTTACATCATTTATTATAGGTTTAATTTAATTAACAACGGTTAATTTTTTTAAGAAACTTTTAGTCAAAATATTAACATATACTCCTTTACATTCACTATTTTATTCAATAATTTTGTTTCATATATAAATTTATGGGAATAATTAATATTATATACCCATTTATTATTGATACTATGATTTTTTAGGGAAACTAAACTAACGACTTTTCATCCTTCTTCTTTTTATCGACATCCTTTCAGTTTTTATTATAAGGAGACTTTATTATATATGTGGTCATATATATTTATATCGTAGTTCATATTCATTAATCATTCAATAAATTTATTCAATATAATCAAATTTATTATTGGTAGATTTTTTCCACAAAAATTGCTTCCTTATATATGTCACCCACATATAAATGATTCATAATTTTCATTCACATTCTCTGTCCCATGATTCAAAATTACACCAACTGAGTGAAATGTTGTGATGAAAGATATATATATATTATTCCCTATAATTTCATATCACCAAGAATATACATTGATATATAATATATGATGCAAATATGAGTTTTTTCTAGAAAAACATCATTTAAGAAAAAATGTTTTTATTACTACCATTTTATATAGAAATGAATAAATATTTCATTAATGATTATATTTTATTGAATTGATGTATGTGTTTTTATATATTTATTGTATTTTTAGTAATTCATATATTTTGTTTGTAAATTCACATGGTCAAAAAAATTATAATTTCTGTAATGATTATGTCACAACCCGTCCTAGTGGGGCCAGAGTCGAAACTCCCCTAGCCCGCCTCCAATAGGCCAGGGGCTGGTGGCTAGCACCGAGTAGCCATACTACTATCATGGGAGGAATTTCCAATAAACCTATACACACGCACACACATCACCAAGCTCACAAATCTGAAAGGTGAAAACTACTATAAACGGAAAAGATGCATGCATACACTAAAACCCAACCATAGAGTACGATAGGAATGTAAAGTGCAAGAAAGTAAACCCTGGGCCAAAAGTACAATCCCACCAGAACGAAAGTATGTAACAAAGTCCAACCTCTAAATAAAGTTGTTGGGACTACAGTCTATAGCCGTAGGAACACACCTTGGCTAGTCTGATCTCACTATGTACCGTCTGGTCTTGGTCCGCCAAAAATAATGTCAATGGCTCACTCGTCTGCATAAGACACGACACGTGTGGGCAAAGCCCGTGCAGTGGTGAGTACAACAATACCCAGTAGGACAACCCAAAACCACAAAGTAAACACAACAATGAAATACCAAAAAGGAAAGATACAGTCAGCTAATCATAGTATATCTCTAAAGAACATTCCACAAGAATATCCAGATATACTCATGCATAATCGACTATCGTGAATACCACCACTAGGATCCAGCTCGATAATTCCACTAAGCATTCAACTGGGAGAAAAAACTCCTAGTTCTGAAGAGAGAGGTACGAAGTACTCGTTTAGGGAGAACACACTCCACAAGTACCATGATAACATGATACTAAGATGAGGATCACAACCAAGTCATGGGGTGATTCCGACAACTCAGTCTGAGCTTATCTGCTAAGCAGAGGATCAGTGCTCGGGTAATGCTGGTCACGTCGATACCAAGAACACTACCTAGGGTTCCAGGAATGAATAGAGGATCCGGCTCTAAGTCCCATAGAGGGGATTCCAATAACTCTATTCAGGGAGTTTTGATGAAGATATCATACTCCGGTGTAAAGGAAATGATACCGGAATCTTCAGGGAAACGAACAAGGGTACGAACCCTTAAGGAAGTAGTCAAAGTCACAAAAGACAAGTGGCTCAAGTCAACAAGAAAAGGATACATGGTGTGTATTATTGTTACACACCGTTTTCCTTGACCCCGAGTATTGCCTTTGTAAATGGCCCGTGTCATTTGTTCAAGCCGTCTAAAGCCAAACTACATGGCGTGTAGAAACGGTACACGTCGTGTTCCTTAACCTCAGGTACTTCCCATGTAACTGGCCCGTGTCATTTGGCTTGTCAGATAGAAAGAAAATACATGGTGTGTAGAAGAATCACACGACGTGTCCGAGGACCTGGGCTCGCTCCGTGTACGCTGGCTGTGTGCCCGTAGATGGCCTATGTTCGGGCCCGTGTCTCTTACCCGTGTACGAGTACACGGGGTATCCAGTGTATCTAGTCGGGTCTGGCCGGGGAGGGGTATACATGGCGTGTCCATGGCTGTGTACCCATCCCAAGTCCATGTACTCCCATAGTACACGTTATGTATTCCCGCCGATGAACACACACCGTGTAGCCCATATTATATGCCGTGTAGTCCGGAAATTTACCGAAGCGTTGTCTTCCTCTTTGCGCCTCGGCTGTTGCTCCGGATCTTGATCCTACCGTCCGATCATCACGAAACTACAGATTTGGGGTCGTCCTGCCCATAAGAAACCGATTCCATCGGTTTCAGGCTTCAGATCGGTCTTGAAAATGCATCCTGATCTGTCTGCATGAAACGCTCGAAGAACGGGAACTTTCGAACCACATCGATTCATCTGCCGTCGTTGTCGTCGCTCCTCCGCTAGGTCACCTTGATGTTGGACCTTTGATTTCGGATTGTTACGTCAACAAAAGAATGCGCAACGATCCATTTCCTCCAAGAACGCATAGGACGCAATGAATAACGTGAGGCAAAAAAACAATAATCAACAAGAGGGGCGATCCTCGATCGTTGTTCGTGACGATCTGGGTTTACCGCCGTTAGATTTAAAACCAATACAATCTCAAGAATCAAAGCCTCAAATCCCCGCATGAACCGGTACCGAAAGAACGATCGACATACGGGCTAATATGTTCGTGGAATAGTCCGCGTTCATTGTGGAAATCAAAAACAGGCAAGGAAAAATCAAGACAAACATCCTACCTGGATTTTGCAGCGTTCGTCGGTGATGATCTGGACGCTCCATCGTCGTCGTCGTGTTGGGAGGTTTCATCTACAGCCTCTAGAGCCGCTAAGGGTTTCAGGGTTATGGAAATTGTATCCCTGATCCCCTGCAAAATCTCCATTTAAAAAGAAAAGGGATTTCACTGTAACAAAGATTTAAATAAAATATTTAAATAAAATATTTTATTAGGGTTGCGTCCAAAAACCAGATTTTACTACCGACCTGCACCGGCCCATGTTAGGCCTCGCCTACGATAAAAACGCTATTCTGAATGCAATGGTTCTCTCATATTCTTGATCTGAGCACCCGTTAAGGATTTATTAGGCATTTTCAGGAAAACAGCACGCACGCGTTATTTAATTATTAAATTAAATTCAAACATTTGTTCCAGGCTCACCGGGCCTCGGAAGTGCACGCTGTCTTAGAGAATGGCCTCGAATTAATTCCCATATAATATGAAAAATAATAAATGGAGAAAATTTGTTACATTACATCACAAACAACATAGGGCTTTTAAGTCCCTAAAAATCCAAAACAAAGGAAACTCAAAAAGATTTGGGTACTGCACGCAAATCTGAGCCTCCCGCTCCCACGTGCTCTCCTGGAGATTCCTGTGCTGCCACCAGACACACACCAAGGGAATAGCTCGCCCATGAAGGATCTTCTCCTATCTATCCTCGATCTCCACTAGGTACTCCGCAAAGGTCGCTCAATCATCGATGTCCAGCTCTCCCCAGTCGATGACGTGTGATGGATCATGAACGTAGCTTCGTAGTTGCGACACATGGAAGAAGTTGTGTACCCGATCCATCTGAGGAGGTAGAGACATGCGATACTCCACCTCACCAACTCTACTCAGAATCTGAAAAGGGCCAATGAGCCTCAGAGAAAGATTGGTGCCTCTGCCAAATCTCTGGAATCCCCGTCAAGGTGAGACCCGAAGGATCACATTGTATCCCTCCTCGAACAGCAACGGCCTCTGCCTCCTTTCAAAATATGACTTCTGCCAACTCTATGCAGTCTTCATTTGCTCTTGGATGACTTGTAACTTCTCTGTAGTATCTCTCACCATATCTGGGCCCATGAGTGGTGACTCTCCCGGGTCAGTCCAGCAAAGTGGCAACCTACAAGGTCGCTCTTACAGAGCCTTGAATGGTGCCATACCAATAGTGGAATGATAACTGTTGTTATAAGAGAATTCCACCAGTGGTAGGATATCCTCCCAGCTATAACCAAAGTCATGTATGCAAGACCGAAGCATATCTTCATGGACCTGAATGGTCCGCTCTGTCTGACCATCAGTCTGAAGATGGAATGCTGTGCTCAAGTGTAACTGAGTCCCAAAAGATTTATATAATCCCTTCCACAACTGAGATGTGAAACGAGCATCACGATCTGAGATGATCGTGGATGTAACTCCATTAAGTCAGACTATCTCCTGTACGTAGAGGCATTCCAAACTCTCCACTGAACGATGCTCCTCTATGGCTATTTAGTTGGCCGACTTGGTGAGTCGATCAATGATCACCCAGATGGCGTCATGTCCCCTGGATGTACATGGTAAACCCATCACGAAGTATATGGATATCCCATCCCACTTCCACTCTGGCACCTCAAGGGGCTGATTCAAACCTCCTGGCACCTGGTGCTCAGCCTTTACATGATGACAAGTAAGGCACCGAGAGAAGAACTCTACCACACCCATCTTCATTCTTGGACACCAGAACTGACGTCGGAGGTCCTGATACTTCTTTGCTACGCCTAGATGCACCGCAAAAGGGGATGTATGGAACTCCCTCAGAACCTCCTCTTGAAACGTCGCTGGTACTAACGTGCACCCTGTGAAAATAACAATGTGCTCCCCCCCTTTTGAATATCCATCAGCAGCATCACCTATGGATATCTAAGCACAAAGAGTCTTATAGCTATCATCCTCGTGTTGTTCTTCCCTGACTCGCTGTAAGAGTGTAGAGGTAACAATCATTTACATAAGGTATGCTCCCTCATCTCCATCCATGAAGGATAACTGTAAGGAGGCCAACTGCCTTGTCGCCTCATCCAGTAACTGTGAACTAGATTTCCTGCTGAGAGCATCCGCCACTACGTTCCCCTTCCAAGGAGTATAAACTATCTCAAAGTCGTAATCTTGGAGGAACTCAAGACATCACCTCTGTCTCAAATTCATATACTTCTGAGAAAAGATATATCTGAGACTCTTGTGATCAGAGTAGATGGTAAAACGCTCGCCCATCAGGTGGTGCTGCCACATATTCAATGCGAAGACTACTACTACCAACTCAAGATCACGGGTCATGTAGTTCTTCTCGTGTGGCCTCAACTGACATGATCCATAGGCAATCACCGCTTGGCTCTGCATCAGGATATAACCAAGCCCGGTTCCTAATGTGTCGTAGAACACTACGTACTCGACACCCTCCTCTGGTAACCTCATGATCGGGGCACTCGTCAAACTCTGTCTCAACTGTAGAAAATCTTGCTGGCATCTCTCGATCCACACGAAAGGCTGCCCCTTTCAGGTCAAAGCTGTCATGGGTGTTGCAATCCTGGAGAAATCAAGGATGAATCTCCGATAGTAGCCTACCAACCCAAGGAAACTCTGCACCTCCGTCATGATCCGGGGTGGCTCCCATGCTCGCACTGCCTCCACCTTGGTTGGGTCCACCGCTACACCATCCACTGAGATAACATGTCCCAGAAAGTGGACCTCTTGTAACCAGAACTGAAAATTTGAGGGTTTTCCAAACAACTAGTTCTCTCAGAGTGTGTCCAGAACCATCCTTAGGTGTCTCGCGTGCTCCTCCTCGGACATAGAGTACACAAGGATATAATTGATGAAGTCCACTACAAACTGGTCTAGATAGGGCTGAAAGATCCGGTTCATGAGCCCCATGAATACCACCGGGGCATTCGTCACACCGATGGGCATCACCAAGTACTCATAGTGACCATAGATATATCTGGAAGCCTTCTTCGGTATATCCTCCTCCCGTACTCACAACTGGTGATAGCCTGATCATAGATAATCCTTCAAGAAACATCGTGCCCTTCTCAACTGGTCGAAGATGTCAACGATCCTTGGTAGGGGATACCGGTTCTTTATGATCACCTGATTCAAGCACCGGTAATCCACACATAGCCTTAATCTCCTGTCTGCCTTCTTGGAAAACAGCATTGGGGCCGCCCTAGGTGAAACACTGGGTCTCACAAATCCCTTCTTCTGCAAGTTGTCCAGCTGCACCCTCAGCTCACGAAGCTCTACAGGAGCCATTTGATATGCTGATGCTAATATCGGTGTTGTCCCATGTAGAAACTCAATGCAGAAATCTATATCCCGACGGGGAGGTAGCCTGGGGACATCCACCGGAAAGACATCCTCGTACTCAGCCACTACCGCTGGAAACGGGAAACTCGTAGTATCTACTGCGCCAAGTGATAGGCTAGACAACTATTGTAAAATCGGTTTTTCCCTCCCATGCATGAGTCCATCCTGGGCTGCCTGGGTCTCTCTCTCAATGAAAAAAGAGAACCTCGTTCTATCAATACGGACACACCGCAGAGTTCGCCTAAAACAGTCGATCTGGGCATGAACTGTGGATTGCCAATCCATACCATGAATGACATCGTAAGGACTAGACGCTACCACGAAGATGTTCCAACCGAAACTCTCACCTCTGAGGGTCAGATCACACTGTCTACAGAGGTGTGTGATCTCATGATATTCCCCAGTCGGTGTCTCTAAGTGTAAGGGCCGAGTCAATGACTCAACTAGAATCTCAAGGTCTCTAACAAGATACGAAGCCAGAAAGGAATGACTAGCACCTGTGTCTATCAATACGGCAACCAAGGTTGAATATACATAGATAATACCTCTAATGATTTTGAGAGTACCTGGGTCATAAGCCTCTACCACCTGCAGTTGTCCCTGCCTCTGTCCACCAGCTCCCTAAGCCTGGGGTGGACCTCCTCTAGGTGGTGGTGGTAAAAGATCAAAATGATGACCACCTCCGGCTGCTCTCCCATCTCCCCTACCATGTCCTCTTCCCCATGGATCTAGCTGCTCCACACGTTGCCTATGCCTTAGTGGTCTATCCACTGCTCCTGTGTCAGTAGTACGGCGGGTCGGACAATCCCGAGCGAGATGTCCCCTGCTATCACATGAGTAGCATCGCCTCTCTCGAGGATGACTGGATGCGCCATGTAAACCCTGTATGGCAGATACCCTATCCTAGGATCTCCTCTGAAAACGTCTCCCCTGCCTGGGTCCCTAACATCGGCTCCCTGCTGCCGAGGTCTCTGCTCCAGCTCACCCACTACTGACATCTGCCAGCTGTATCTGCTCTGCCAAGAAGCTCTCGACCACCAAAGCCCACTCGAGCACCCCATCATAAGTAGTAATGCTCATATGGACGTTGCAAGCTCAGATATCTCTACGCAACCCCCACTCGTAACTCCGAGATCTTAATTACCGATCTCTCACCATATCCATCGAGTACCGTGAGAGGTCGGTAAATCTTGATGAATACTCAGCCACCGTTATGGTTCCCTGGTGAAGCTGAAGAATCTCATGTATGCGTACAGCTCTCAGGGTAACCAGTGAAAACTCATCTCTGAAGAGATGCTCAAACTCCGACCAAGCGAGTGTTGCCTTGTCGTGAGTCTAGATAACCAAACTCCACCATCGTCCTACCGAGCCCTGCAGAAGGCTTACTGCCAGGATCACCATCTTGTTCGCTGGTGTCCTGACCAAACAGAAGACTCTAGCCACCGCCTCAAGCAAGTCATCTGTTTCCTGAGAGTCAGGCTTGCCTCAAAACCTGAGGGGTCGCTCTCTCTGAAACCCATGGAGTGTGCTCATCCTGCGCTCCTCCTCCACTGGTACAGCAGGAACTAAACACTGTTCCATAGGTGGCGGGATAACTGGCACACCACCTGGGTGTAAAACTAGGGGATCTAGTCCCTGTATCAAAGCTTCATCACTGAGGGTGTCAACCTCGTGATCGAGTTGCTGGATCCTAGAGGGTGCGCATCATGGAGGCATCCTGTAAGGAAAGAAGATCTATCTCAATCAGTGATTATATCTTGAGAGATGACTCAAAAAGGACATGGAAACCACAACCCATTCCTATATGATGCATGTACCATTAGTTTCCCTTCAACTAGTGTTCTCATGTTCTGAGTCGAAAAGAAAGTTATCAGAGTCCTAGTGTATGGATATGTTGGCTGCCCACACCAACACTGGGGTCCCTGGCCTAAAATTCGAACTCGAAACACTTTACACTGTTTCCCCAAACCAACTCACAGACTCTTAGTCCAAGGTAGAACAGACTAACTTTGATACCACTCTGTCACGACCCATCCCAGTGGGGCCCGATCCACAACTCCCCAAGCCCGCCTCCAATAGTCCAGGGGCTGGTGACTAGCACCGAGTAGGCATACTACTAACATGGGAGGAATTTACACACACATATCGAGGCTCATGAAGCTGAAAAGCAAAAACTACTAAAAACAGAAAAGATGCATGCATACACTAAAACCCAACAACAGAGTACGACAGGAAAGTAAAGTGAAAGAATGTAAACCCTGGGCCAAAAGTACAAGCCCACCAGAAAAAAAAAGTTTGTAACAAAGTCCAACCTATACAGAAAGCTGCTGGGACTGGAGTGTGAAGCAATTGGAACACACCTCGGCTGGTCAGATCTCACTGTGTACCGTCTGGTCCTGGTCTACCTAAAATCCTGTCAATGGATCAGTCATCTGCACAAGACACGACACGTGTGGGCAATGCCTGTGAAGGGTTTAGTATAACAATACACAGTAGGACACCCCGAAACCACAAAGTAAATACAACAAGGAAATACCACAAAGGAAAGATACATTCAGCTCCACACAGTATATGTATAAAGAACATACCACAAGAATATCCAGATATACTCATGCACAATCGACTATCGCAACTACCACCACTAAAATCCATCTCGAAGATTCCACTAGGTATACAACCAGGAGAACACACTCCTAGGTCTGAAGAGATAGGTATGAAGTACTCATTCCAAGAGAACACACTCCACAATTACCTTGAGAACATGATACTTAGATGAGGATCATAACCATGTCATAGGGTGATTCCGAAAACTCAGTCTGATCTAATCCGCTAAGTAGAGGATCGACACCCAGGTAAAGTTGGTCACGTCGATACCAAGAAATCTACATAGGGTTCTAGGAATGAATAGAAGATCTGTCCCTAAGTCTAACAAAGGGGATTCCAAAAACTCGATTTAGGGAGTTCTGCTGATGGGATCATACTCCTGTGTAAGGGAAATGATACTGACACCTTTAGGGAAACAACCAATGGTATGAACCCTAAGAGTACTAGTCCATGTTACAAAAGAAAAGTGGCTCAAGTCAACAATAAAAGGTTACAAGTCATGTAGTATAGTTACACGCCGTGTTCCTTGACCCCAGGTAATGCCTGTGTAAATGGCCCATGTCATTCGTTCAAGCCTTTTAAAACAAAACTACACGATGTGTAGAAAAGGTACACACTGTATTCCTTGACCTCGGGTACTGCCCGTGTAACCAGCCCATGTCATTTAGCTTGTCAGATAGAAAGAAACTACACATCATGTAGAAGAATCACACGCCATGTACGAGCACCCCAGCTCACTCCCTGTATGATCTCCATGTGCTTGTAGATGGCCTCTGTCCATGCCTGTGTCTCCTGCCCATGTACGAGTACACAGGGTATCCCATGTATCTGGTCGGGTCTGGCCGGGGAGGGGTATACACAGCGTGTCCATTTCCATGTACTCTGATCGTGTCCATGTACTTCTGGAGTACACATTATGTAATCCCACCGACGATCACATGTCGTGTAGCCCATACTACATGCCATGTAGTCGGGAAATTTACAGAAGCGTTGTCTTCCTCTACGTGCCTCGGTTATTGCTCCGGATCTTGATCCAATCGTCCAATCATCATGAAACTCCTGATTTGGGGTCATCCCGCCCATAAGAAACTGATTCCGTCGGATCCGGGCTTTCGATCGGTCTTGAAAATGCATCATGTTCCGTCCGCACAAAACAATGGAAGAATGGGAACTTCTGAACCGCATCGATTCAACTGCCTCCGTTGCTGTCGCAGCTCCGCTAGGTCGCCTTGACATTGGATATTTGATTTTGGATCGTTGAATCAAAAAACGAATGCGAAGCGATTGATTTCCTCCAAGAATGCGTAGAATGCAACGAAGAACGCGAGGGGGAAAACATGAATCTACAAGAGGGGAGAAACTCGATCGTTGTTTGTGACGATCCGGGTTTACCGCCATTAGATTGAAAACCAAAACAATCTCAAGAATCAAAGCCTCAAATCCCCTCATGAACCCATCCCGAAAGAACTATTGACCCGAAGGATAATCTGTTTGTGGATTAGTCCGCATTCATTGTGGAAATAAAAAACGGGGAAGGAAAAATCAAGACAGACATCCTACATAGTTTTCGCGGCGTTCGTCGGCGATGATCTGGTCGCTGCGTCATCGTAGCCGCGTTGGGAGGTTTCCACCAGAGCCTCCAGAGCCGCCAAGGGTTTCAAGGTTATGGAAATTTTAATCCTGATCCCCTGTGAAATATCCATTTAAAAAGATAAGGTATTTCTCTGTAACAAAGATTTAAATAAAATGTTTTAATTAAACATTTTATTACGATTGCATCCAATAATCAAATATCACTACCGACCTACGCCGGCTGATGTTAGGCCTCACCTAAGGTAAAAACACTGTTATAAACGAAATGGGGCCCTCAGATTTCTGATCCGAGCACCCGTTTCGGAGTTATTCCACTTTTTCAAGAAAACTGCACGCACGCGTTATTTAATTATTAAATTAAATTCAAACATTTGTTCTAGGCTCACCGGGCCTCGGAACTGCATGCTGTCTCAGAGCATTGTCTCGAATTAATTCCCATATAATATTAAAAATAATACCTCGAGAAAATCTGAGACATTACAGTTTAGTTGGATTATATTTAACCTAATTATTTGATCTTGAGGTGTTTCATTAATAGCATAATTTTTTTAAAAAAACATCATGTCTCTTATTCAAAATATTATAACTATTAATACACATTGACTATAACATACATTTCTAAACATATTTAATAAAAATATTTTTATTAATATAATCATTTTTTAATTCTAAAATGTTAAACATCGATTCATTTTATTTTTTTCAGAGTGTGAATTTTTTTTAAGAAACTATTATTTTCTATAAATATTATACTAATATTCTTATTTTAATAGTATATTTTTAGATTTGTTTTTCATTGAATATATTACTTTTGGTTGAATTTTTTTATATGTTTCTCAGTAGTCAAATTACCTTAAACATATTCAACTCATGATGATTCTTCATGTATTTCCACCTGATCGAGAATTGTCTGCAATTTTGTTTTAAAAATGTTATAAAAAGAGAATAATTTTTTTAGTGTTTACTATATCCTTATTGGTAAGACAAAATAATTTATTTCTAGTTAATGGAATTAACCTTCCTTTTATTTTAACTTCTTTTTATCTTTTTCAAAATTTAAAACATGATGGTTTTTATTCTTACTCAAATCATTGTATTCAAAACCTATCTTCACAGGATAAATTATTAATACATATATAATAATATTATTATTTTTAAAAACTTTTAGTGGGAGTGTACCCATGAACATACCATTTATTTTTTGTGAGCTCCTTAATATATGATACAAAATCAACATAATAATATAATAAATATCCTCTTCATCATCATATTTACATGAGTAATCATATACCAATTTAGTTACTTTATTATTTCTAGAGGATTCAAATAAAAACACATCCTTAATCATATTATCACATATGATATAATTCCATATAGAATAAAAAACAAGTGTTATAATATATTATTCTAGTGATACATCATCTATTTTATCAAACACTACAATTTTGTCATCATATGAATCATGGAGGTTCCTCATCAACATCCTAATCAAAAAAATCATATAATGTTTTTTATAGATAATTTTATATTATTAATGTTTAATTTAAACTTTTGAATTATTTATATTCAACTATCATCTATTGTCACATCATATGAATTTAACTAATAAATATTGTTATTTTACACCATTACATTAACATTCACATTAAATATTATTTTTTATTTTTTCAAAATATTCTAACTTTTTGGAGACTAATAACATAAGTATATAATTTGTTTTAGATGGGAAAAACAATTTTATTCCTCAAATTTCCATCAACCTCCATGTTTCTCTATTCATGGGAATTCATGTGATTGGATTTCTAAATTTGGGTAGATCCTATTATATGAATGTCTACCGACTTTAGGTATGAGGAGAGATGATATAGTTTCATCTGAATATTCCATCAATTATAATTATTTATATCAAATGAAGTAACATAATTACAACTATATGAAATAATATTTTTTTCGTAATAATGAATTCTAAAACACGAATATGATTGTTATATTAAATTATTGGTATTATATATTATATTTATTGATGGTTCCAAAAATATATTTTTATTATAATAATTAATACAAACATATATTAAATTTGAATACATAAGACCCAACGAGAACAAATTACATGAATATAATTAGTCATTCCATAATATCAATAAAAACTATCAATAGTTCCCTTATATAATTTCTATAGAAATGAATAAAATAATGGTGTGATAAAATGATCAGTAAAGAGTATCATAGAATTGATGTAATGATAATATAAACATGGAACATGTGATATGGTAGTAATAATTGAAAATAATTAATAAATAATTGAATAAAGCTATATAATTATATATCCAATGTATGTAATAAAAGTAATCTCATATAAATAGAATATATTATAGTAGACATTACAAAATTATTTTATTTCATTACTCAACGAAGCTATACTAATATAGGGAAATTTTTACTCCAAAATAAAATATGTTTTATCTTATGAGAAATATTAATTCGTCAAGGGGATATATAATACTGGTTTTCTCGCATCATCTAATTATATATAATGTATTAACCATAAGAGTTACTAATAAATTTCATGATATTCCCAATAGAAGCTTTGGAAAAATACTGACATGAAAATCCATATAAATAAAACTATGAAAAAAAATATTCACCATTAAGTTGAATAATGTGGGTGTCTAGGAGAATATATCTTATAAACTTTGAATCCATGAAGTTTCATAAAGTAAAAATGATATACCCTTATATAATAAATATTGTTGAGAGGTTATTTCAGTGTGTTTGATTTTATGTGGAATATTAAAATATAATATAATTTATTGAATTTTCATGACCTGAACCTACATGTCCTGAGCCAAAACTACCCCAAGCCGGCCTCCATAGGCCAGGGGCTGGTGACAAGAGCCGAAGGCGTAACAATCTTGGGGAGGCCTTTGCCTAGGTACATGTACACAAACACACTGCCTACACAATGCAAAAGTGAAGAGTAAAAAGGATACAATGAATGGACTACAGTATCGCAACCAAATCGTGAATCGACATCTAAAATAGATGTAAAGTACTGAAAAGTAGAATGACAAGTATACTGAATAGTAAAAGGGAAAAACACACACCCAACAAGAAAGGTACCACAACCTGACAACAGGTAAATAGAAGTAAACAGCTAGTGATTCTCACACGTAAAAGTCCTACTATGACAACATAATGCCTCCCAAACTCATGTGTTCTCTATGCTCCTCTGTAGTATCGATCGAACTGTCCATCGAATGCAAGGGCACACCAAGTGTGGGAAAATCCAAGCAGAGGTGAGTATGATGATACTCAATTGGTCACCCTGAAAGCTCAAGGGAGAAACAAATGAGGTACTAAAGTGGTGAGTAGTAGATAAAACAAAGAATAGTGAAAGAGTATAGTAATTACATTATAGCTCAACCCTTCAAGGGAAAGGAAGCTGACATGTCCAAAAAAGAGGATCTAGACACGGAAAGCAGCTAGAATATCATACGTGTCTTCGCCCCTCCTATAAGGAGTGTAACTGAATCCAAGGAGTTGGGAAAAAGTAGGTGGTATATATATATATATATTCTCATCAAGAAACCCAAATGAGTGTGTAAGGGGATATCCACCTCCATGCTTAGCCCGAAAAAAAGTCTCCCACAGTTCTAAGGATATCCATCACTAATTATCAAATGTCATGCACGTCAAAGCTATCTCATCTTTGAACCGTATATCCAATGGTCCAGTTCTGGTAATCACGAAGGAAACTCATCGACTAGCCTCATAGAAAGATATGAGTCTAAAAGAAGTCATCAGGTAACCCTATGCCTGAACCAGCTAGAGGATAAACCCTAAGACGTAATCGGGTAACCCACTACCTAGCCTGGCTAGATGATAAACCCTAAGGTCAACGGGTAACCCACTGTCGAGCCCTGCTAGAGGGAAAACCCTAAGGTCAACAGGTAACCAACTACCCAGCCCTACTAGTGGGTAAACCCAGATACACCGGTGGGTAACCCATTTCCCAACCCTGTTGGAGGGTAAACCCAGAACTAGTACTATAACTTTGCACTGCCTGTGTCATCAATCGGTGTCACTAACATTGCTACCGTGCATTGGTCTGAAGTGTGTCAATGGAACCTCTGATTAATGCCCTTTCATTTTTCCAAATTTAATGAGATTTTGAATGAGGCTCTGCATGCCCAAACCGATTGCACAGTGGCAATCCTCACAGAAAAATATGTTTGATAGACTATTTAATCACTTGAAACATACTATTGAAAAAAATTTTATTCAACACCGCTCTATGCCCATACAATGTCTCATGGGCCCCACACCTCGGACCCGAAAATATTTGGGCGAACTAACCCATCATTTTCTCTCGGTAAAAAACACCAAACCGACTATTTATTTGCCCTGAACGAACATCTGATGAAAAAATCAAAAATGCTGCACGCAGCTTGTATGAAGGCCCGTGGGCCCAAACCTCAACTCCATCATGAACACCTGAAAACACCTTAGACGACATCGTCTCAATTCTTGGGTCACAACTCTACTGACGGTGACTAAAACGGACTCTGGATGTGCTCGCACCATCCGAAACAAGAATCTCGATGAGGCGCCAAATTACGATAACACCCCTGGTAGAGATTTCCCCAGAAGGGTGACGCCCATGAATTTTATACCCCTCCCAGGGTTAAAGTTATGCTCCAAACATAACAATGCCCTCTTTTTTCCCATATGAGAAACCGTTTAGGGTTTATTATGTTTATTTGGCGTGTCTAGTGTCAATGCACTTAGAATTTAATTGAGGCCACACTGGGGCTTAGAATCACATGGAGACTTAACTCCCTACTATAGGATAACATCAAAAAAAATTAAAGTAAAATGGACTCAAGATCTAGGTTCTTACGTCATTCACCCCTTCATGTTTTTAATCCATGAAAAATAAAACTACAAAAAAACATAGGATATTGAGCCCGCATTTGGCTTTCCTGTTCCCAGGTGCTCTCCTGCACCCTCCCGTGCCGCCACAACACTCGGACAAATGGAATGGTTGATCCACGCAGAGTACGCTCCTACTGGTCCTCAATCTCCATTAGGTTCTCCGCAAAGGTTTCTCCATCCCCAATGTCCAGCTATCACCATTAGATGATGTGCATGGGGTTGTGTATGTATTTCCTCAGCTGTGACACGTGGAAGGAATCATGCACTCTCTCCAGCTTTGGGGGTAGATAAAGTTGTTAGGAATCCTCGCCAACCCTACGTGCAATCTCAAAATGCCTCATGAACATTGGGGATAACCTTTCACCCTGGCCGAACCTCTGTGTTTCATGCCGTGGGGAGACTCTCAAAAAGACATGGTCCCCTTGCTCGAAATCCAAATGACTGTGACTATGGTCTTCCTAGGACTTTTGTCTGCTCTGAGTTGTCCTCGTATGCTCACGAAAGACCTGCACCTTCTCCTTCATCACCCACACCAACTCTAGGGCCACGAGGGAGGTCTCCCCATCCTCCATCCAGCACAACAGTGACCTTCAGGGTCTTTTGTATAGATCCTCAAAAATTTCAATGCTAATAGTATTGTGGTAACTATTGCTATACGAGAACTCCACCAAGGGTAGTTGATTATCGCATCTTATTCCAAAGATTAACACGCATTCCATGAGCATATCCTACAACACCATGATTGTGCGCTCGGTCTGCACGTCTGTCTGACGGTGAAAAGATGTACTCATCCACAGATGAGTCCGGAATGCCTCCAGCAGGCCTTGCCAAAATCTTGATGTAAACCGTGCGTTATAGTTAGAGAAGATCATCGAGGGTAATCCATGAAGGGGGACGGTCTCCTGAACGTACAGATACCCTATACTCTCCACCGAGCACTGCTCCATGATGGAATGAAAGTGCGCAAACATCATGAGTCGGTCCACTATCACCCAAATAGAATCATGGACCTTTGCTATGGGCGGAAGCCCTGTGACGATGTCCATAGATATTCCATCCAACTTCCACTCTGGGATATCAAGGGGCAGCAATAACCCTACCAGAACCTAAATCTCTACCTTTACCTGCTGACAGGTAAGACACCAAGAAACGAACCCAACTACACTCCTCTTATTGAAAGACCACCAAAACATCCACTAAAATTCTCTATACATTTTCCCCACACCAGTATGTACAACCAATGGAGAAGTGTGTAATTCCCTCATCACCTCCTCCCATGTCTCCACTGGTACTACAGCTCACCCCTAGAACAAGATCTTGTGATTCCCTCCTTCAGAATACCCATCGTGTGCATCGCCCGTGGATATCTGATAACATATTACCTTGCTGTCGACATCCCCCAGCTACGACCCTCTCACATGATCAAGAATTGAAGGAGTCAACATCATCTACCACAGGAAAGACGTACACTCCTTCTCCACCAAGTTCAGTTGTAGGGAATCCAACTGCTCTGAAGCCTCCCGCACTAGACAAGCCAGGGACTTCCTACTAAGGGAATCTACTACTACATTTCCCTTCCCTAGCGTGTAAACGATCTCGAAATCATAGTCCTGCAGAAACTCCATCCAGTGCCTCGGCCTCAGATTCAGATTCCTCTTAGTGAAGATGTACTTGAGGCTCTGGTGGTCTGAGTAGACTATAAAACGCTCTCCCTAAAGGTATTGTCTCCATAAACCCAAGTTTAAGACCACTGCAGCCAGCTCAAAATCACGAGTCTCTAAATTTTTCTCATGGGTCCTTAACCGCCTCGACTCATATGCAATCACTTCCCACTTCTACATCAGCATGCAATCGAGCCCAGCTCATGTAGCGTTGCAGTATATGATGAACTCAACGCCCTCCTCTGGAAGCCTCAACACTGGAGCACTAGTCAGCCTCTTCCTCAAATTAATGGATAAAATATCAATATAACGTACCAAAATTTAGTAATTATTTAAATATTTTTGTTATAATATAACATAAATTCTCATCCAATAGTCATTCCTGAAATAAATCTATAGTATTGTTCTTGTAGGTTGTAAAACTGACCAAAACAAGAACATACACAAACAAAATTAATGATAACGATGTGGTTTAGTTGTAATATCAATATATAAGAATCATGGTGAACATATTTTGTGTTTATTATTGTACAATTCATTACTCCAACACATAGATGAAAAATTTATCGATATGAATATATTAGAAGTATGAATTAAAATATATTCTACTATATCTGGTAGTTTAAAATGGGTAACATTATAAATATTATTTAAATTAAATAAAATTAACTGTTTATTTAATATATCTTAATAGAAACATAACTTTGACATTAATATCATATTAATTTAGAAATTAATTACTTATTCCATTACAAAAATTGTGTAATGAACAAAATGAAATACACTATTATGTGAAGGTAGTATTCTATACACACACATTGATGATGTTCCCATTCTTCGTTGAATGGAATAAAAGAGTAAAATATCTTATTATATTCAAATAATCAAATGTTTATATATATCATTATTATTAATAATTTCTCCCATTTTACCAATAATTATCTGGGATGAATGAAATGGAAACACATTTCTCTGTGGAGGTGGTAATACAGTTTTACGAATGAATGAATTTTTTTTTTCTAAATGAAAAGTGGAATGGTTGTTAATGAATAACATCTTAAGATGATAAAAATTTGTATATTACTAAAAAATAGTTTACCATGTATTTTTAAAATATATATAAATTTAAATGAATGATAGAAATGTTACAGGTTAAGATAAAATGATCACTCAAAATAAGCACTTTCATATTTCCTTTGAGGATCCCCTAGAAATAGAGTTCCGTGGAAAAAAATATTTTATTACTAGATGATTAATAAATAATGATAATATTATAGGGGAAGGGAAAATAACTAATTTTTAGGCGGAAAAATTTATATTTGGAGTCGTTTTTAAGGGGTAGTGGGGGCCCATTATTTATGTATAAAACAAATGAATTATTATAAATAACAAAAAATTATTAATAATAGAAAATTAATATCAATAAATGATTACTATTAATTGAGAGATAATAGAGTGAGGATGTAATAGGGTCGAATAATCCCCAAAATTTAATGTTATACATGTTTTCTGCTCAATTCGATTCTATTTTCCACTTACCAATTTTATCATTTACCACGATAAGTAGTTTTTACATTATTAATTTATACTTAATGACTAAAAATACAATTAAAATATTGGTATAATTTAAAAATAAAAAAATTATTTTTAAATAAATTTATTAAAATTATATTTATTAAAGTTAAAAAATTTAATTATAAAATATAAAATTTATTATGAAATAAAGAAATATTATTGGAGAATATATTATACATTTTATAATATAAAATATAGTTTTATTAATGAAGAATATTATATTAAATTGTTAAATGTTAAATAAAAAACATAAATTTTTTCAAGAAAAATATGTTATGATTTATAGTTGTTTCTTGAAAGCAATAAAATTTATTTTTTAAATAAAAATGATATTTTCAATATTAATCTAAAAATATATCTTCTTTGAAAAATACCTAAATTCCGACTAAAGATAATTTCATTTCGATTAATTCAAAAATGATGTTTGTTTTTTAAAATCTAAATGTAATATTTAATATCTAAAATTTTAATTATAATGATGAATAAATTCATTTTGGAGTTTTTATTGTGTGATGGTTCTGGACATGGTGTTTACCTATAACAACATTATCAAAAGTATTACATTCTCCCCCTGATATAATTTTATTTAAAAAACACGGGTATATATAAAACATTTAACCAATATAGATATTAAACCCTCATTAATTAATCAGGATACCATACTGAATATTATAATTTGTTATTTACCTTAAATACATTCTAAAATCATGTTGTTTCATTCCACAACACTTCATCTTTGTGGTCGTGAACCTGGAGAGTGTCTTCCTTATAAGACACATTACGATCAAAATCTATTTCCTCATATGTGGGCAAAGTAATTTCAACCTAAAACTATTTACTCATATGTGAAATATTTATCTAAGGATGTTTGGTTGGAATAATCAATAGGTAAGATGAAACTCAAATTCCATGTAGTTTTTCAAAAGGACTAATATACCTTGGTATTAACTACCTTTTTAAAAAAATATAATAACTCAATTCCATGGGGAATTTACTATGATTAAATAATAGCTTAGTTAAAAATGAATGTCAATCCTTTTATTAACATCATAATTATTTTGTATACTCTAGGAATCATTGAGATGAACTTAAACAGTATATACATTTTTAGATGTCTCCTCTATAAGAGTTGGGAACACTAGCTTCAATCCTATAACATTATCCTAATATGTTAGAATAAAATTTCTAATCTCGTACAAGGATTTATAAGTTTCAATCTAGATACTCAAATTTAATGTATTATTTTATGTAAATTCCATAATACTAAGATACTGGACCACATAACATGGAAGTAAATTATATATTATCTCAAAATGTATTCCATAACATAGATAAAACATTTATACTCGAACTCAGTATGGAGATAAGTGGTGATATGTAAAATACATATTAGATTTCAGATCCCATGGATAATTCCTATATTAATTCAATGTGAACTAAGGGTTATAATCAGATATAATTAATATAGTGTCCCAATAAATCCTTCTGATTTAACTAATATTGATTCAGGAAAATCACACAGGGGGTAGATCATCCATATCACAATAGAATGATATGGAATAGTATATTAATAAAAATTACACATACAGAATAATTATTTAATAAATTCAAGAATATTCCAATGAAAAATTCCATTTTTATACTATCCACATTCCATATAGGTATTTTCATTTTTTGCGTGAGGAAATTGGGATGTTTTCTTTAAAGAAATACCTAACAGAATACAAGACATCAGATCCAATAGTTTTTAATTTCTTACATCATTCTATCTCTCTATAAATGTTCTCTTAAACCACTATAAATATTTTTGAAGGCATGTATTATATGAAAATTAGAGTTATGTTATTTATCTATCAGTTTGAACTTCATATTTGGTGTGTATAAGACACCTAACCACTTTCCAAATATCATCATTTATTATATACAACGAAAGTCTTACAATTTTTCAACATTTAATAATTTAATCATCCTTTTTATGTCACCATAACTATATTGAAACTCCTCTTTATTTTCATGTAAATATGTATTATAATTTTCTTTTTATGGAATGATGGAAGCCATTTCTTAAAGATCATCAATTCCATATTTACAGAAAATATGCATATATGATCATTTTTAATCCTCAACATGATAATAATTCTTTGGTCACTCCTATTAAATGTATAAACTACAATTTTTCTTCCATAGGGTAGTAGTGTACCATGATATTGAATCCCTTGGGTTATTGTAACCATCTTTTTTTCCTTATCTTGAGACCCATCAAATAGTACATGTAATATAAAATATTGGGTTATTTATATATATTACATATTTCATTGTATATTTCATGTGTGTATAATTTTAAATGTAAATATAATGGATTCTAGCTCATTTTCATCTGTAATAATGTTATTTTGATAGATATTAAATTTATAATATGCATAGGAAACCATTGTGTCATTAATTATATAGTTTGAACCAATATTTTCATCAAATCATTTATCAATATTAAAAATATTACATTAAATGATGGTATATTGAATATTTTTTCATTATTCGTTTACACTTTCATCAGTTCAGAACGTTCCTCACACCCCCATGTTTTTGTGTGTTTATCCCCACTAATTGTTAAAATAGTTAATGTGTTTCAAGTGAGGATAAATCGTGATGAAACTAATAATAGTAACTCATTATTCCCTAGAATCTTGGAATATTTGTAACACCAAGTGATTTTATGAAAAATATTCTTTTTAATTTCATTAATATCTTGTGTTGTACGCTATACCAAAAGAATCTTTCACAACACATATCCCTAACTTGCCTTTCATTACACGCAATCGCGACCTTCCTCGATAGCGTGTGTAGTACGCAATACCGAGTTTCACTAAACAACGATATGCTATTACAATATTATTAAAACTAGACGTTATGAATAGTAATAATGACTATTTATAATTTTTTAAATTTTATTTTTCAAAATGGACTTCATTTTTGGATTTGCAATATCAAAATTAGCTTAGTGTGAAATTTTGGTACTTTTCGGATAACTTTCATTTTCTGATGAATAGTGAAAATAATAAATTTTAATTAAAAACAACCTTTTTAATCGAAATAATTAATAGTGATAAATTATTAATTTGAGTGGTTTTAAAGTATATTTAGAATATATTTTTACAATTTAATACAATGTTGGTCATTGGATGTAATTTCATTTCTATACCAGACATAAACAAATGTCAATCTTTTGATAGTTATTATCTCTTAAGAACACGCTATTTCTTTTGACGACGGGGCTTCATTTTTAAATTAATTAATGCAACTAATATGTTTTCAATTTGAAAAAATAGACATCATCTTTTAATTAATAATATCAAATATAGCTTAGGCCTAATTTTTGGTATTTTTCTGGAGCTCTCATTTTTTGATGAATAGTGAAACCATTAAGTGGTAGTTAAAAAAAACTGAATTTTTCATAAAACAAAATTTTACGCCGAGACATACGGTTGATTTCAGTAAGTAAAATGTGGTTCAATGAGATGAAAATAATTTTTGGTGAATAGTAACTTTTTACTTTTTTTACCACGACTAAAAGTAAATAGGGCAATTAAGGGTAAAAATGATATTATTATTACCCTAAAACATGTCTTAATTCTATTGGATAAGTGTAATTAGACCAAAAGAAACCTTAGGAATAAAATATGACCATTTAGGCCCACTTGGATTAGATTAGGACATTTATTATTATTTAATTCAAAGAAGAGTTAAAAGAGTGAAAATCAAAGTTTATTTAATAAAACATTTTTAATATAGGGTTATACATAAGAAAAAATTCGACTGTAAATATTCATTAGAAAGCTAATAAGATTTAATACATAATGTTATTTTATTTATAATTTTTAGACATTATATAAATTAATTTATTTATGACACAATGATGATGCAGTAATTACCATAATAGTGAAAAATTAGAATAACTGATATTATAAATACCCAAATAAATATAATTTGAGACTTTTTATGAATTCCAATAATTTTCTAGGTTAATATGACATGCTAGTATTGATTTAATTAACTTTTTCGAACTAATAACTCTGTTATGATTTTCAGAAAAATCAATTACTAAATAGTGTCAAAATTGACATAAAATAGTTTTTAAAACAAATATTATATTAGTAATTGTTAATTTATTCATAAAAATCTAAGGTTCGGCCAAATGACTTAGATACGGTTATATATATTAATAATAAACAACATGGGGTTCGTTTGGCTGCTTATAGTATGTTTATTAACCTTATTGTATAAGAACACAAGAAGACACGGTAAAAGTAAAATTATTTTACTTAATGTTAAATCTAAATGATAAGGTTAAAATAGGAACCTAAACATGTCTAAATTATATTGGATGAGAGGATTTCGACCCATCCCTACCTTAGCTTAGAAATAAATCAATTTAGAGATATTAAAAACCGAATCTGACTTTATAATAAAATAATATTTTTCCTTATTCCGATGGTGCCCCTCTCCTCCCTTATAAAAGGGAACCTCCTCCCTCTCTTCCTCACACCACATTGAGCCTTCAAGCTCGGCCAACCCCTGCTAAATTCCATTCTCCACTTCCATAGAAACATACTAGAGGTTCTGGTCTTCCTCAAAGACAAATTTCAATGCCCAAAAAGGAGATCTCAAAGAGGCGCTTCAAAGAAGAGGTAATGTCCGTTACCGATTCTTTCAACATTATTTCTTCTTCCACTTCTTCTTCATAGGTTGTTTCATTATGAAGTAATAACATAAGTATCACTCATATACTGATATGTTATTATAAGTATGAAACAACCCTATTTCACCATTTATCCATCCTACGGAAAATGAAATCACTGCACGTGCGTACGTATGAAATACCGTCTCCACGCCGTGGTGTAATCTATTTTCCACCACCACCTTACTTGGATGGGTATAATGGTATAAATAATGACTATATATGATTATTGTAAAGTGATATTGATTCTGATATAGTATACATACACTCCAATACAATTCCACGATCACGAGAATGATATCATCGCTCGTGCGTACGTACGGACTACCGTCTCCACGACGGGTTGAGATTCATTCTCCACGTTGACCATTGATGAATGATTATAAAGTATATATATAATAAGTACTAATTAAATATATTACATAATAATGATACTGAATTTATGTGTATATATATGTTTTTCATCTACTTAATTCCATTCAACTCAATAAGGAAACGAAAACATCGTTCATGCGTACGTACGACCTACCGTCTCCATGAACGGTGTATTTCTTTCCATTTACTGATCTATTATATATATGTATATTCTGAATATATATTATATATAAATCATGTTTTATAATTATGTAATCATGATCTAAGTAATCATATGAGTAATTACATTTCAAAACACAGACGACAAATGAAACGATTTTACCCAAAACTCTCTTTAACATTGAATTTACAAAAGAACAGATAAAATAAAGTCATAAGTGAACCATATATGATATCATAAAAATAATTATGATTCTTTAATAAGTAAATAAAATTATTTAAATCATTATACAGGAGGTTCGGACACTTACGAAGCAAATCGGACCTAAGGTAAGGGAAATATCACAATCTCATTTTTATCTGAGATTGTTTATACTTTGGTATTTACTAGGGTGTATTTTATCATCCACATCCATATTTCCTCAATATGTAATATTGTTTCCATCCACATAAAATTGTTTAAATCCAATTTTACCATTCAGTGAGTTTTTAGAAAAAGATATGAATGGGATCTTTTTTCATTTTTTGTACGAGTTACTTTTTGACTTTTCCGAAAAAAGTACGAGAAGAATATTTTTTTAACTTATACGGCATGAATGGATTTTTAAAACATTATTTCCAAGAATCTTTCTTTACAAGTTTTCATGTTTATTTTTAATCAACTTCTTTTAGTTTATAATTTTATGACATGTTAATAAAGGAAAAGTGTTTTTGAAGCAGAAATGATATTTTCCTCAAGAATGGAGTTCAAGTGTTTTATCAAAATTATTTTCCATCTAAGATAATAAAGGGTTATGTTTTGATCCCTATTATTACATTAATTTGATTATGTTGTGATGGAATTATATTTTTATGAATTCCTTTATCTTATATGAATTGTTTTATGATGTCATGATGTTTAAGATTCCCATTTTTATTACATGGGTTATGCTATGATGTATGGTTTTCTGATTTTGTGGCACACGTATGAATGGTATCATTATGAGATGGGTGGGACCTATATCTCACTCCAATGCATTGGGTAAAGATTTTATATCTCATGAGATAGACATGGCTGAAACGGCAGGTTAAACCGGTTCAGTGAAACAGGACTGAAAGGAGGAGTGAACTCGGTTCAGAAATGGACTTTTTCCACTAAGATAGTCTTGGTAATGAGTATTGACTAATAATAAATGATTCTCTATGATTATGTGTGTATTCCACAATGTTTCATGTTTTAAGTTATGATTATTGGGATTAAATTTCACTAAAATGATTTATCCCATGTTATGATATTATGTTCACTTTTGAAGGTTATGATTTCCAAAAGTTATGTTCGTGTGTATATGATGTGATTTATATTTCTTTTGTTTACCCTTACTGAGCATTTGAGCTCACCCTTTTCTATTTTCTTTCCCCCAGGATATAAATAAATGTTTTAGGTAAAAAAAGGGAAGATATTTATGGGAGATATTGAAGAGCTTTCACCATGATTAGATGATTATATTCCAGGTTTCCAAAGACAGTAAACTATTATGGTCCTTGTGTGTGTGTGTTTTTATGTACTAAGTATTCCGCAAAAGTAATGTAATGTCCATGTACGTTAGGATTTGGGTCTCTACAGTTGGTATCAGAGAAAAGGTTTAGTTAAAATTTGGAAACTAGGATGCGAGAACTTTAGTGAGATCCCTAGAGATATTTCTAAGGTATGTCTAGGGATGTCCATAAGGATAAGTATACATATAGGATATAGTCCTAGAACAATGGTAATGATATTAGATTAAACCAAATATGTTAGATATTGAAGTTACTCTCCCTTTATTATGATTTTTACCTCTCACACTATTCTTTTTGGGTTTTAGAGGATGGCTAGAACCCGAAGGAACCGTGTTGATCAATGTAATGGACAATGCAATGATTGTCCTCCTGAAAAAAAAATTTTTATGGGAGATGGAGTGAAAAATCTTATTTCTATACTTACAAAAGATATGAATCATTATAGACATACAAATGAGCATATAAGGGAACAATATTCTATTGAGTCCTTCATGGGGAAACACCCACCTTCTTTCAGTGGGTCTTCTGATCAACTGGTTGCTGAACAATGGATCTGTACTACTGAAAAGATATTCTCAGTTCTTCAATGTTCTGAACATGGAAAAGTCATCTTAGCAGTGTATTATTTGGGAGGTGATGCTGATCAATGGTGGAATCTTATCAAGAATACGAGGCCAAGATATGAAATTGAGTCGATGGAATGGGATGAGTTCAAGAACTTATTTATCAATAAGTACTTCCCTCGTATTTTTCGGACAAAGATGGAGAAAGAGTTTCTTGAACTAAAGAAAAAGGATGATGAATCTGTTGGTATATACGAAGCGAATTTTACAAGGCTTGCAAGGTATGCATCTGGATTTATCATCCAACCTAAAAGTAAAGTTGATCGAATCTTCAGTGGATTAAAACCAAATCTTCGAAGGGCATTAGCTATAAGTGACTTCAGTAGGTATGAAGAAATTGTGCGTTGTGCTATCAAGGAAGAAATGGAAGTTGGTGTTACTTATCCATATCATAGTTTTGACAAGAAATTAAGGATGGAGTTCAAGGAGAAATCTCATAATAATGGTGAAAAAAAGATGAATGATTCCTTATGCTAAAAGTGTGGAAAGAAGCATGGTGGAGATTGTCTTAAAGGGACTAGAAAATGTTTTATGTGTGTAAAAGAAGGTCATCGAGCAGATGAGTGTCTAAGTAATGGAAAAAGGGTTTCTAATGATGTGAATAAAGAAAAGACTGCAGAGAACGCACCACAAACACTTCAATCCTTCAAGTGAAAGGAAATGGGGCATTAGGCCAATAAATACCCTAATCCAAGGGTTAGTGATGATCGACATGAGCAACAACTTAAGGAAAAGGACAAAGGGAAGTCACATGCGATAACTATTGGCGATGTTGAATATGACAATGATGTGGTGGAATGATTAAGTGTTTATGTAATGGGATTCCAAAATAATGTTGTATATAGTATCGTGGAATATTGGAATATTTATGTGTTGGTCTATTGTGGTTTTCAATGGTACCAGTAACCATAGAATGTGATTGAGATATTTTTTAAAAAAAGATGATATGCGCATAATGAATAGAAAACGAGAAAATGAAATGTTTGACCGTATTCATGAGCTCATGACTGATATAAGGAGAAGGTTATATCATGGTTTGAGTATATAGAATTTTTTGATTTTGGTATGTGGAAAGAGTTAACTTTTGACTGCATTTATGTTTTCACTGTGGTTCAATTAATGGGTATTCATTCTTCAAGATAATACATGATTAAGGTATTCACATGTTTGTAATTTGACCAACAAGATATATCTTATGATATATGGGGGATAAATGATGGCATTCACGTGATTGTTATGTGACATTTCAATTAATCATTTTCTTTATACTATGAGCTTGGACCGAAGTATTTTAGATAAGCCAAAATATTGGAATGGATTATGTTGAACATAAGTTAGGATATAACTTTTTTTCGATATTATTGATGTGATTTATAGTAATATAGCTTTAGAAAAAGGACAACCTGCAGGACGGGCGACAGCCCATCGCGTCGGACAAGGTTGTGGGAATCGAACCCACAACCGAAGTGCGACTGGCCTTTATCGCCTACCACTGGCCTACAGGAAGTCCCTGGTTAGTAAAAACTAGGTTTATTTTATTACGCGATATGATATATGAAGTATAAGTTCATTTTTGGAATCGTATACGATTAACCTCACCATAGATGGACTTATGAATATTTGATAACTTTTTCTAACCTTTTGTTTGAAATAGATGGAATGACCCATCATTATATCACATGATCTATTAACACTTCATGAATAATAAATTCAAATTCATTTCTTTAAGAGATGAAGTGGAAATTGTTCAAAGCATGAACAACAGTGAAATTGTTCCAAAATCATGTAAGTATTTCTTTTAATTCACTAACTTTAGGGAAATGATATTGAAAACCAAAAATGTTGTCCTAGTGCCCTTATATCTAATGAATCAGATGGTACCTTAGATCATCGCAAATATATGGCTTTGTGATTGTTGGCTATTTCATAGCCATGTTCTCTACCACTCTCCATCAGAACTTGATAGTTATAATTTTCTTCCATATCCATATTTTCACCTATGTTCTCCTACGTGGAAACCCAGTGATGAGTTAATTTGGGTAACCGTTAAATTTCATACATTAGTTATTAAAGCCAAGTTTGGGTATTCCTTTTTACGATGTGGGTTTCTATTAAAGAAAATTTTTAGTAGTAAACCATTTATTACCCCGACGAATTTCAAGGGCAAAATTAATTTTAAGGGGGGTAGAATGTAACACCCTGAGATTTTATGAAAAATATTATTTTTAATTTCATTAATGTCTTGTGTTGTACATTACACCAAAAGGAGCTTGCACAACACACATCCTTGACTTGCATTACATTACATGCAATCGCGACCTTCCTCGATAGCGTGTGTAGTACGCAATACCGAGTTTCACTAAACAACGATATGCTATTAAAATATTATTAATACTAGCCATTATGAATCGTAATAACCACTTTTTAAAAAAATTTACATTTTATTTTTTAAAATGGTCTTCATTTTTGGATTCGGAATATCGAAATTAGCTTAGGATGAAATTTTGGTACTTTTCGGATAACTTTCATTTTCTGATGAATAGTGAAAATTACTAAATTTTAATTAAAAACATCCTTTTTAATCGAAATAATTAATAGTGATAAATTATTAATTTGAGTGGTTTTAAAGTATATTTAGAATATATTTTTACAATTTAATACAATGTTGGTATTTGGATGTAATTTCACATTTAAACCAGACATAAACAAATGTCAATCTTTTGATAGTTATTATCTCTTAAGAACACGCTATTTGTTTTGACTACGAGAATTAATTTTTAAATTAATTAATGCAACTGATATTTTTTGAATTTGATAAAATAGACATCATTTTTGAATTCATAATATCAAATATATCATAGGGCTATTTTTTGGTATTTTTCTGGAAACTTTCATTTTTTGATGAATAGTGAAACCACTAAGTGGTAGTTAAAAAAACTGAATTTTTCTTAAAACTTAATTTTACCGCTTCCGTGAGAAGAATTTCAAAAATCCAAGAGACATGGTTGATGTCAGTAGGTAAAATGTGCTTCAATAAGATGAAAATAATTTTTGGTGAATAGTAACTTTTTAATTTTTTTTACCACGGTTAAAAGTAAATAGGGTAATTAAGGGTAAAAATGATATTATTATTATTACCCTAACACATGTCCTAATTCTATTGGATGAGTGTAATTCGACCAAAAACAACCTTAGGAATAACATATGACCGTTTAGTCCCACTTGGATTAGATTAGGACATTTATTATTATTTAATTCAAAGAAGAGTTAAAAGAGTTAAAATCAAAGTTTATTTACTACAACATTTTTAATATAGGTTTATACATAAGATAAATTAGATTGTAAATATTAATTAGAAAGATAATAAGATTTCCCACATAATGATATTTTAGTTATAATTTTTAGACTTTAAATAAATTTATTTATTTATGACACAATGATGATGTAGTAATTACCATAATAGTAGAAAATTAGAATAATTGATATTATAAATACACAATAAATATAACTTGAGACTTTTTATGAATTAAACTAATTTTATAGGTTAATATGACATGTTAGTATTTATTTAATTAACTTTGTTCGAACTAATAATTCTGTTATAATTTTCACAAAAATCAATTACTAAATAGTGTCAAAATTGACATAAAATAGTTTTTTAAAAAAATTATTATATTATTAATTGTTATTTTATTTCTAAAAATTTATGGTTCGGACAAATGACAAAGATAAGGTTATATATATTAATAATAAACAACTTGTGGTTCGTTTTTCTTCTTATTGTAAGTTTATTAACCTTATAGTATAAGAATACAAGAAGACACGGTAAAAGTAAAATTATTTTACCTAATGTTAAATCTAAATGATAAGGTTAAAATAGGAACCTAAACATGTCTAAATTCTATTTGATGAGAGCATTTAGACCCATCCCTACCTTAGCTTCTAAATAAATCAATTTGTATCTATTAAAACCGAATTTGGCTTTATAATAAAATAATATTTTTAGTTATTCCAAAGGTGCCCCTCTCCTCCATATAAAAGGCCACCTCCTCCCTCTCTTCCTCACACCACATTGATCCTTCAAGCTCGGCCAACCCCTGCCAAATTCCATTCTCCACTTCCATAGAAACATCCTATAGGTTTTGGTCTTCCTCAAAGACCAATTTTAGTGCCCTAAAAGGAGATCTCAAAGCGGCGCTTCAAAGAAGAGTTAATGTCCTTTACCGATTCTTTCAAATTTATTTCTTCTTCCACTTCTTATTCTTCGGTTGTTTCATTATGAAGTAATAACATCAGCATCACTCATATACTGATATTTTATTATAAGTATGAAACAACCCTATTTCACCATCTATCTATCCTATGAAAAATGAAATCATCGTGCGTGCGTACGTACGGAATACCGTCTCCACGCCATGGTGTAATCTATTTTCCACCACCACCTTACTTGGATTGGTATAATGGTGTACATAAAGACTATATATGAGTATTGTAAAGTGATATTGATTCTGATATAGTATACATACACTCCAATACAATTCCATGATCATGAGAATGATATCATCGCTCATGCGTACGTACGTACTACCGTCTCCACGACGCGATGAGATTTATTCTCCACGTTAACTATTGATGAATGATTATAAAGTATATATATAATAAGTAATAATGAAATATATGACATGATAATGATACTTCATTTATGTTTATATATATGTATATCATCTACTTAATTCCATTCAACTCAATAAGGAAACTAAAACAGCATTCATGCGTACGTACGGCCTACCGTCTCCATGAACGGTGTATTTTTTTCCATTTACTGATCAATTATATATATGTATATTCTGAATATATATTATATATAAATCATGTTTTATAATTAATTAATCATGATCTAAGTAATCATATGAATAATTACAAGTCAAAACACGGACGATAAATGCAACGATTTTACCCAAAACGCTCTTTAACATGGAATTTACAAAAGAACTGGTAATATTAAGTCATAAGTGAACCATATATGATATCATAAAAATAATTATGATTCTGGAATAAGTCAATAACATTATTTAAATCATTATACAGGAGGTTCAGACACTTACGAAGAAAATCGGACCTAATGTAAGGGAAATATCACAATCTCATTTTTATCCGAGATTGTTTATACTTTGGTATTTACATAGGTGTATTTTATAATCCACATCCATGTTTCCTCAATATGTAATATTTTTTCCATCCACCTAATATTGTTTAAATCCAATTTTACCATTTAGTGAGTTTTTAGTAGAAGATATGAAAGGAATATTTTTTCGTTTTTCGTACGAGGTACTTTGTGACTTTTCCGACAAAAGTACGAGAAGAGTATTTTTTTAATTTATACGGCATGAATGGATTTTTAAAACATTATTTACAAGAAGCTTCCTTTACATGTTTTCATGTTTATTTTTAATCAACTTCTTTTAGTTTATAATTTTACGACATGTTAAGAAAGGAAAAGTGTTTTTGAAGCAGAAATGATATTTTCCTCAAGAATGGAGTTCAAGTGTTTTATCAAAATTATTTTCCATCTAAGATAATAAAGGGTTCTGTTTATATCCCTATTATTACATTGATTTGATTATGTTGTGATGGAATTATATTTTTATGAATTCCTTTATATTATATGAATTGTTTTATGATATCACGATGTTTAAGAATCCCATTTTAATTACATGGGTTATGCTATGATGTATGGTTTTCTGATTTTTTGGCACAAATAAGAATGGTATCATTATGAGATTAGTGGGACCTATATATCCCTAAAATTCATTGGGTAAAGATTTTATATCTCATGAGATAGACATGGCTGAAACGGCAGGTTAAACAGGTTCAGTGAAACAGGACTGAAATGAGGAGTGAACTCGGTTCAGAAATGGACTTTTTCCACTAAGATAGTCTTGGAAATGAGTCTTGAATAATAAGAAATGATTATCTATGACAATGTGTGTATGCCACAAAGTTTCATGTTTTAAGTAATGATAATTGGGATTAAATTTCACTACTATGATTTATCCCAGGTTATGATATTATGATCTCTTTTACTGGTTAAGATTTTCAAAAGTTATGTTCTTATGTATATGATGTGATTTATATGTATTTTTTTTACCCTTAATGAGCATTTGAGCTCACCCTTTTATGTTTTCTTTTCCCCTAGATATAACGAAAGGTTTTAGGTAAAAAAAAAGTGAAGATATTTATGGGAGTTATTGAAGATCTTTCACTACGATTAGAAGATTATATTCCGAGTTTCCAAAGATACTAAACTATTACGGTCCTTGTGTGTGTGTTTTTGTTATGTACTAAGTATTCCACAAAAGTAATGTAATTTACATGTGCTTCAGGCTTTGGGTCTCTACAATCTTGATCAAGTGAATCATTGTAGACCATTCTTAAATGATCATTTTATTAGAAGGTTAAGCAGATAATATATCTATGTTGGTAATTTATCCTTTAAGTGAAGAAATAATTGAGGGAAAAATATCATATACTATGTTTACATTGTAATATTTATTGAGGGTATACAAAATTATTATCAATTACACTCATGATATTCATAGATCTTGTAGTATATAAATATTTCATCATAAAATACCATAAAAAATTATCTTGATAATTCATGAATACATTGTTCATCAGATCCATTATTACATAAGGAGAACTAGTCAATCCAATAGTCATTACTATAAACACACAATGTCCATACCTTATTGAGAATGAATTATTTGGTATATATTCCTCATTCACCCTTAGTTGTAGTCATGTGCAGATGATAATAAATAGGGAATATAAATAACTAATCAATGAAAATATTTATCTATTTGTTGAACTCCAATACCTCCATTGGTAGAAATATATATTAAATATTAGATAGAGAATTTTTATCTAGTATGAGTTCAATGTTTAAATCGACTTCAGATAATGTTGGATGACCATGTAATTATTCTGGGAAAACAACAATGAATTTTGGTTCCATATTCACATCATATATCCATTAGATATATTGTTTATCCATATATGTCTCTTTTTGATACAATATTGTCACATATTCATTTCAAAGTAGTATTGGGGGAGGATCTAGAAATTATTTATATAATGAATCCATTCCTCTAAAGGTATGATATTCTACATCACCTTCTTGAATTTTAACCTTCTTATCTTACAAATTAATATCTTATTTATATATAGAATTCCAATCCTCTAAAAAGATCATATAAAATTTGACCATAAGTATTATAATCATGTTTAAATATATTTTATGATAATGAATCATAATTGGGAGTAAATTACACATCCTTGATAAGATAATACATTCACCATGTCTCAGAATTTATAAATATTTTCCCTTATCAATACAATTAAGTGATGATGGTACATCCAATATGATGGGAAATCCAATGATGTGGTAATTGGGTGTAATAGTTACCATTGGTAGGATATTAAATAAACGGATGTAAAATCATTCATCGTGTTTTATAACTACCATGTGAATATTTTGAACCACACCACCAATAGTGTTAAAACAAATGTGGATTTTTTAGCCTGCTCATCCTATATTAAATTGATGATTTACTTAATGACTATCTTATTTTTTTTAGTTTGATTACACATAAGATAATCTATGCCACAGATGCATTACATTTCAATATACTAATATTGATTGGTTTTTTATGAAACTACACATATTATTCCTTTAAAAAACATTAAAATGGGTTCACCAAAGTAGAAATTACTTATTTTTACAATTGTTTGGAAACTCATGAATGAAAATAATATAATGGATTGAAAAGTGTAAATGTGTTTCAATAGCTTTAAATTATTTAGTTATATGGTATAAATTATTACATAGATGTATATTTAACAGACAAAAGAAAATAATTGAATATTACGACATTTATTCCAACGAATGAACATAGAAGAGGAAAAACCCACTAATTGATTTGATAAAAATTATATAAAATAATATTGAATGATTGGGATTTAAGTTATTCTTAAAAACCATAAATATATTTAATTTGATAATATGGAATCTAAAATTATTGGTATATAAACCCCTTAATTGAAATTATATATATAATAAAAAAGAGTCTCAATGTACGGAATTTTGAGAATGAAATCTCATACCTCTTGTTATAACATCCGAAAATAGATCTTATTTTCATATATGACAAGTATTTCTATCATAATAATTTAATTTAGAACCATTCCCATACATATTTCTATTCATATTATATATATATTTATTCTCTATTTGAATTATTTATTGTTTTACTATTTTTTAACATATGGTGTTAATAATTTTTATGGTTTACTGTAGTTTCATAATATTAGTGTTCCTAATAATTATAATTTTTTTTCCTTTCATGATAATTAATGTTAATTTTAGGGTTTTTGTATAATAATTTATGATTTTTATGATTTCTTTCATGAGTTGATTCAACTTTTTCCTTGAATATGAAATTGATAACAGGCATGTTTCGATGATTCTTGATTATCAAGTGTGGTTTTCTTAATTATTTAATTAATTAGTGATAAATATTCTGAATAAAAAACTTTTATTTATAAATTTATTATAAATTATATATTTAATAATTTTCTCATTGTTATTCATGTTATAATATCATCATATTGTCCAATTAGTTAGTCATACAGACCCAAATAAGAATGTATTATTAATTAAGAAACGATCATGTTGTTTTAAGTGGAAATATTATTATTCAAGATGAATAATGAAATTCTTTATTTCAACTATAAATAAATATCATATTTTAATTAATTCAGATGATGATTCAACAGATATTAATAATATTTAATAATATTAATAAATTTATTTTCCTCTTACTATACTTTATTAAGAAGATTTATTTAATCAATTTGTTTGGTTTGGTTCATTAATGAGAAATCAAATTTGTGATAATAGAAAAACAATAGTGACATAAAAAACATATTTTTCCTCCAAACACATTGTTAATCTCATTTTTGAAAGTTAATAATGAATAAAATAGAATATATAACTCAGTAGAGTTAGTTGTCCATACGAGTGCATGTACGATGCATTCATCTTCCTTTGGAAAAAACAGAAGAGTAACCCCATTTATTAATTCACATGTATAAATATATTCTATTTATCATAATTATATACTATGTTCCACTTTTAGACTATACATGTTTGGATGTGAAGGAAAATAAATCACATTTCTTAGTGAAGTCAGTATTCTGGTCATCCTATGTATAAAATTTTTATTTAACCAAGGGAAAAGTGGAAGGGTGGTGTGTCATTATTCTATTCAAAATAATATCAAAAAGTATTTAACAAAAACATGCTTTATCATATATATATATATGATAATATTAGAATTAAAAAGGAAATAATGAAATTGGAGAATTTATTTACAAAGGGAAACTAAGGTTCAACATTTTGATATTTCTATAGAGAATAAAGTGGAAATGACATATTTAAGACAAAAAGGTACATTTAAAAGATAATGAAATTAACAAATAATAATATTGGATGAAAAATAGTAGTGTTATAATAGGAAAACAATATTTGTTTCTAGTATTCAAGGGCTAGTGAGAGGCCCATTTTGTTATTAAAATGAGGTGTTGTTTTTTAAATAACTAAATATTTTTAAAATTGCTAAATCAACCACATAAAATGTGTCTATAAAATTGAAAAACAATGGATTAGTGAACATATGTGATTAATAATTCCTCCACTATTCATTATTGAAATTTTTTATACATTTTTTTATATCTTTTTACCTTTTTATTTCCCACTTTTACATTATATCTTTTATAATGGTAAATAGATTTCAGCTTATTAATTTAACATTAATGTGTAATTTTTGGTATAATTTTTACATAATTTGAAAATAATGATTATAATATGTAATTCCATTAAATAAAATTATAATTTTTTAATTAGGATAAGATAATTTTAAATTATTAATTTGATAATGCATTTAAATTGTTTTATTGAAAAATGAGATTTATGTTTTAAAATAGAAGAGCCATGCTTATAAATTAGACATAATAATTTATAAATTATATTATTGAATAATTTTTTTAATATAATAGTTTTTTATTACATTCTATCACTATCATAAAATTCATGGTTTTAACAAAAATTATATTTTCATTATTCAAAAAATAATCTGTCTTTAAAAAAACATCCAATTATTTTATCTTATGTAGATAACTCCATGATGAATTAAAAATTTTACATTATTTTATTGAAATAAAATTTTGATATTAAATAAATAACTAATTAATTATAATTATGAATAAAATTATATTTAGTTTCATTGTATGTTATAGTTCAGGATATGGTGTTTACCTGATATAGGAGAGTATCAGGTATTGCCTATTCTATAACTCTAATTTATAAATATCACTCAATGTGAACTTGTGTTTCAATAATATAATTTTATATTTCAATTATTTCATGTACCAAAGAGAAAGGTGGAATTTGGGGGTGAATTAGTATATTAAATTTTGGAACTTGATAAAAGTAATACAATCCTTAGTATCTTGTTAGAGAAACAATCCTATGATGTGTTATTTGTCAGCCAATCTTATATGTAATAAAAATAATGGTAAATTAAAAAAAATAGAAATAATTTTATAGTGTACACCAATGGAATAGTTGGATACATCACTGAAATGATTTTATATAGTAGAAGACGTGAATTTCTCACTAAGAATAATCACTATTTCAATTTTGTATTTTAAGGTATCATCCATTACCAAAAATTGTAACCAAAAACATATTTCTTCCACCAATGATTATATTTTTTTTGATAGTTTTAAACAATTACCAACTAATAATGTGATAAAGCTCTATCTTACTCATTGTTTTTTTCTATAAAATTATTGTATTGTTCTTTGAATTTTAAAGAACTAAAAATGTATTCTACTTAAAAATTCGAAAATTAAAATTTAATAGTCAGTATAATCAACTCCCTAAACATATTATTAATATATAGTAACATAGTCATTCAAACATGACATAATTTCCTTCTCCATTTCAAAATAATTCCCCATAGTTACTTGTCTTATTCCTCATCCTACCAGAACCTATAAAACATTAAGATCAATATTTTAG
Source organism: Viscum album (assembly GCA_963277665.1). Taxonomy (NCBI): domain Eukaryota; kingdom Viridiplantae; phylum Streptophyta; class Magnoliopsida; order Santalales; family Viscaceae; genus Viscum; species Viscum album. Next base: position 2,041,826,356 of record OY728130.1, on the reverse strand, counting down.
TATTATTTCTCTCAAATAATCCATAATAGAAGTATCTGAAATAACTCTCCAATTCCACAACCATCCATTCTTTGATAAATCATATTTATATAATTAGTTTCATCTAAAATACATAATCTTAAATCAACTTTTCTTAGGGAGTCATATGATATCGTATTGTTTCTTCATCAAATTATATAAAAAATTAGAGCCTCAAATATGTTCAACACTTCCTAATATGATATCTACGATTCCGACATTAGCATAATGGATTTTTTAACTTTTTTATCAATATTTTGATATTAAAAATTAATCATCATTCACATTAATATCATGTGAAATTTGATAGAATCATTCGGTTATCTATCTTCAATATAATTTTCTCTACCTCATATTTTGGATTTTACTTTGTAACTATATTGTACAACCATAAATAACATTTTTTTTCTTTTGAAATGACAGAAAAATGAATCCTAATATAATAATTCTAATTGAAAAATCCTAAGAAAACCAAAACATTATCTAGTTTTTTCAACTCAATTTTATATATTATTAACATTATTAATTTATCATCATTGACTAGATTTCTACTTAAACTAATGATAAATCCTATAAAACATTAATTTCTTATAAATACTCTTTTATTTGAGTGATTCCACCAATAATAATTTTTATCCTCATCATATTTAACTCTAGTAGACATAACCTTTTCCCCCCTTAAATAACTTATTTTACTCAATTTTATTTTTAATTACATTTTTTTATTTATCATATCAATTTCTATATCTTATGGAAAACCATTTTAATTTTCAATTTAACATAGCTTGAACCAAATATTATTACCAAATTATACAAATATTTATTGTATTTTATAGATTAATATATTTACACATTACATAACTACTAGACTAAATTCTACCATATTCTTGATGCTTTGAATTTAAGAAAAATGCAGTATCTTATATTTTTATTATTGAATTTATCAAATCAATTTTTTACGATTTATATAATTTATTTATACATTCACGTTACTATCTAAGGGTTTTACCTTTTTATATTTAAATTATCCTTATACGTATATACATTTATTACTCAAACATAATAAAATATATTTAATATATTTTCAACATTATTCTAATTCCAAAATAAATTTATAGTCTACTTCATGAATTTTCATAGAAACATTTTTACACAACCTCATGGATTATTCATAATTTTGGACATAATTAATGGATTAATTTTGAAACACACATTTTATTTCAAAAAAATCATATTCTAGAGGTTTATTATATATTTTTTGGTCCGGTGGACAACATATAACTCATATGTGAAAAAACTAGGTTATAGAAGAAGTAAAATTATGAGATACAAATTTATGAAAACTAGTTTTATTCAATCATACATTTAAAAATTATGGATTGACCATCTATTTTTTTAAACAAAACTCATATTTATATTTTAGAAAAAAAATCCATCAATAAATATAATTAATATTTTTCCTCAAAATTGATTAATATTATCTTCAAATCATAAAACATCCCCTTTAATAGACTTTTGTGTAATCTATTCCATCAATAAAACATTGGAACTCTATATAATGATTATATCCCTATTATTATCATAATCATGAACATAATCATTCATATTATTTAATTAATATTCATTCACAATTTTATTCACAATGAGTATCATTACATTATATCCTTTAAAACACATATTTACAAAATCATATTTCATATATTAAAATTCACCTTCAAAATGCACTCATTTTAACTACCACTTTCAATTATTCTATTTTAATATTCATAGATATATCTTTAATATCATAACATAATTTCTTATCATAATAACAAATAAATTGTTAAAAACTAGTTTCTTCCTCAATTGTGGTTATGGAATCTTATATATAAGAATTTTAATACGCATCAACATCTGAACTGGATATTTCCATGAATGTTAAAGAATTTACTATTAATTTAATTTATTCTTCATGTACATCATTTTATTTAGTTATAACATTATTACTTATCAGAATAAATTAATTCACTATAAATGTATCTAAATAAATAACATGTTCAACTATGCTAGTTTGAAAATATCAATTACCATGACCTTGCATTGTAATAATTGGAATGCCTACATCAAAATTTTCATCAAATTCCTAAATTCATTCCTTAGTAGAAAAAATATTATTCAAGGACATAATGAATAAGAAATAAATAACTATTAAAAAACTAGATGTAAATGAATCATGATGAAGACACTTTGTTACATTAATTTTAATCAATACTATAACACTTTTCAGAAAATCAATATATGAATAATTATTATATAATTATTAAAAAATAACTTCTACATTTCTTGTAAATAGTTATACAAATACCTTAAAATGTATTATATTAAATTTTTATTCTATTCATCATAAAATTCTCTAGTATATACTTTCTGAATTGTATAACTTTACAAAATTATCCAAATTTTTTGGATATTGTGTTCAAAATAAATTTTCCAATAACTTTATTATCAAACATTTTGATCCTGAACAATTTATTATTAATATCTATTGTTCAAAAAACAATGAATATTATATCCTTATAATTTTAAAATCTATCATCCAATTGAGATTGAATACATTTTTATTTCTCTTTATATGGAAAGAGAAATTGGGAATTGATATCAACAGATGCAAATCGTTGAAATTTTCTCCACACCTTATAAGAAATGTTTTTCAAATAATTATATGAAATAAAAAATAAATTGAAACATAACTCTATGAAATAATATTCAAATAAAAATAACAACATCTATCTATCAAAAAAATACCGACATTATTGAAGACTATTATTAATGATACAAATACAAAGTGGAATTCATTTTTTTGATCTATATAACATTAGTTCATTCACATCCAAAGAAGAAGAAATATTAAAAAACATCTCAAATTTAATCATGATCAATAAAGTTATAATATTTAAGGATTTATAGTATATTTTTTTTGGGGATGATTAAATAGATTTAATTGAAATTATGTTTTCTAATAGTAATGAAAATTATCTGAGCAACACTGTAAAAAATGAAAATCATAAAAATATATTTCAATGGGACCTAAGAATGAATTTATTTAAAAATAAATAATATATTAAATTAAAATATTATTATGTTAAAAATGATAGTATTATGTTTTGAATGATTATTGTTTTAATTTGATCTATTTAATATCATGTATCATGTTACATTAAATTAAAAATTCAATACATAAAAATAAAAAGAAAAATGTGTAAGATTAAATGATAAACATTGAAAAAATTAATATGTAATCTCTTAACTAGAAGAAAATAAAAAATAGTATATTTAAAAAAAAATTAATGCACTCTTATAAATTTAAAATAATTCAACTCACTCCTAATGAAATCAATAAAATTTGAAAAGATGATTAGTGAATATTTATTTAAAATATTTTTATTTTAATTATGTTTCAGATAAATATATCCATTTTGAATATTATCCCATTACAAATGACATTTGATGTCCAATTTCATGGGTTTTAGTTGATTTTGTTTTTTTGTAAATTTTAAAAGAACTATTGTTAACATAGTTGATAATCACTTGTTCAAAAAGTAATTAAAAATCATTCGAAGTGTCTGTCATCAACAGCACATGTGCTCAAAAATTAAAATCATAATTATACTCTACATTAGTAATATTTAAATGGAATATTTTTTTCTATTAATATAAATATAATGTAATCATTTTCATAATAAATTATGTGTTACATATAAAAATTATTTTTATGTAATTTTAAACCCCCAATCTAGCCATTTAAATGTAAAATAAAATAATATACTGATTTTTTAAGAAAAATAGAATCAGAAAAATCAAACCATTATTTAAAATTTAAATCCTTTAGATGGATTTCAGATGATATTCAATATGTGTAGCCTCAAATATAACATAATGTCCCTCAAAAAATGTCGTGTGGTCTACTATATGATTGATATAACATTATCTTAATGATATATATATATATATATATATATTAAATTTTATCAACTAGTGGATCCACACTAGGATGGATTGATCATCCGGAGGTGTTTTGATGATTCCAATCATGTCATCCAAGAGAATTAGTTGCGTACCTAATCTATGGAAACAAATAAGGGAATAATTATCTAGATAAAATATATGAGAATGTTTATAAAAATATAATTCACACGAATATAGTGTGTTATCAAATGTGTATGAATATTCAATGGAATATATTTTATATTATATAATAAATTTAATTAAATATTGGGAGAGGGAAGGTAAAATTTGGAATGATAAATGGTGGGTATCCGCTCTTTATTGTCACAAATACCTATCAAATTTGAGTATATTTATAGAAGCTATCATGAAACCTTCATCTCGAGTACCATCCTAAATATTAAAAAACAATATATTTATGGTAATATACCTAAGTATGTGGTTGACTACTGAATTTTTTCCCCATCTTAAACTGACATCTTCTAAATGTTGGAATTTAGAATTCATTGTTATGAAAAAACCATTAATATAAAAAATGGGGAGAGATCCTATGGAAGAACTATATAACTTTGAATCATATATTCATGGTATTGTGTGAATGAAAATAATAACATATATATAGATAAAATAATCAATTCAAGGGGAGTCTAATTTGATTTAAAATGTAAAGCATGTATTCATTTGGATTTAGAGTCCTAGGAATACCCATTTTTTGGTAATAACTCCAGGAATTGTTTTTTATATCCATGTATATTTTTAAAACCTCTTACCCATCCATTAATATTTTCACCCTTTTATTACTACATTGATTTAAGAATAATGTTTTTCATCTAATGTATGATGAGAGTGAGAATATATTTTGTTATAGGTTAGTGGACTATCTATGATTATATAAATGAAACATCATATACTGGTTTTTATATATATTAAACTCGTCAAACTAATGTTGATTGTAGATAGTTGATGCATGACTCACCAAGTGTACCATATCAACATATTTTCCAATTTTCATGTCCAATGAAAATATCATGGATGAGAATATATTAGTTATTAGGAAGGTGGAATTTTACTAGGTTAGATAATATCCTGTAGAATTATGGTATAAGCTTAATATTTCTGGTGAATATATAAATTAAATTATGTGTAGTGGGAGGATAATTCATAAACTGTATAGAGATTATATCCTTCCAATTATAGATTAATATAGTATAATTAGGGTTTTCAAGAAAAAAACTAAGGTTCCTCACTCTCGTATCTATTTCTAAAAGAGATAAGGTATATTTTAATCTATTAATGAGTCACTATCAACTAAAATAATCGTGTTTAAGTATAGTCAGTCTTCGACTCACTTGATCATTACCTACATTATCTGAATATTAAAACACATGAAGACTATAGATTTTATGATAAATCCCACATGGTTAATGGTGAACCATGTGATAGATTATACATTGGCTATAAGTGGTTTCTCTAACACCACAAATATTTTTTATTCTTTTAGTACTAATTCCCTAGAATGTAATATAATATTTTTGGGGGGTATCCTAATCAATATTACATCGTCCCTCCATAATAATGTGTCTCTGGATATGTTATGGTATTTTAAATAAATTTTTTATATTATTTAAACTTGACATATCTAATATTATTTAAAATAAAAGATACACATTATATAGTATTTTCAAATCCAAAAATTTATATAATGTTTAGTTTGATTGATATCTAACAAACTAATCTAGAAGTATTTATGAATTATTTTAAAACTAATATTTTCACTGACCCATCATGAAATTTTAAATTATATATTGATGATTTAAGAAAATTAATCATAATAATTATAGTTTATATAACTGGAAACAAAATCAACAATATACAATTGATATAACGAAATCATTATATTTTTTTAACCAATTTATAAAAATCCAACCCAAAATTCATTTTGACAGGTAAAATAAACTAATACACTCATATCAACTTCTACGTTATAATTTAATTTAATATAATGTCTTTATATGCATAAAAATATAATTTTGTAATATATAAACGAAAAATAGATTTATTTTATATAAAATTTCTCTATAAGTTTTTTAAATTAATATTTAACAACCATCTATAAATGATCAAAATTCTTATGATATGTATAATTTGTTTTGGATCCAAATGGAATATAATTGGAAACTATCATAATTGTGTCTCATAATCTATTCTGTTCACGTTATTATATCATTAATATATTATCTTATTTTGATTCCAAATGATCACACCTTAATCAGATATATTTTTCAAAAAACTAACATTTGGTTTCTTTTGAATGAATAATATAATGATCTATAAAATATGTTCCAATCATAATACCTATGAATATTATATAATAATTTATATATATATAAAAGAACCCTTTCCGTATCTATGTATTCCTTAATTATTTTATGTCAAATAAATGATTCAAATGAATAATAATTTGATATTATTAAAAAAAATAGTTCTAGAACCTTCTTTTAGATAAAGAATTACAATACCTAATGGAAGGATTGTATGGTTACATCATTTAAAGGTATTATGCAGTTAGTTTCATCATCATCCAACTCATTATGATATGATTTTATATGCTTATGATTTCCATTATGAGTATTGAATGATGTATGATTCCCTTTGATACCATTATAATTATAATGATATTTAATGTGATTGTTATAATTATGAATAAAGAATCACATTCATCAATATTTACATGAATAGATCCTTCCACACCCCATGGATTTTAACTAAAATGATTATAAAAATTATATTAATAGAATAAATAATAATGATTCTTTAATCATCATTGGGAACAAAACATATTTTTTTTCTATGTATTTAAGATATAATCCCAATTTCAGAATATTTCACGTATCTAACATTTCATTTTATGTTATCCAATAAATAAAACTCTATTTTTAAAAAATATTTATTACATCCGATCTCTATCATGAAAACATTGACTATATTAATATATTTATCCCTAAAATAATAACAATCATATAGTTATATTACATGGTTCAAGAATAGTTTTTTTGAAAAATATTCTTGCACCTTTTCATAGTACTATACCACTTTCTTTTCCAAGGTCAAGCACGTCATTATATGATATCCTAATTTAAAGAAAATTAATTAAGACAATTAAAATAGAATTATTTTCCATGGTAACTTCTAAATAAAATATCATTGTAATATATTTCATTATGAACTACTTTTAATAAATATATAATTATATAACACGATTTAATTTTTTGAATCGGAAACTAGACAATTATAAATCATGGAATATCATTATCCAAATAAATAAGATTTCTTCCATGGCATACTATTATATATATTCTTAATAGATCAATGTGGAAAATATTGAAAATTAATTTTCTCGATGTTTTATTTATTTATTTTAAAAGTGTATTTTATTTTTAATCTCATTAGATATGCATCAAATATAAACATTCTAATAAAAATTGTTTTATCAAAATTAGAAATTCAATATCATCTAAAATGACATCCATAGTGGAATTTCATTAAAATTTCTAATTATTATATGCTAAAAATAATATAAATTTTTTGTAGTATTGGAAAATTTATATAAGGTATATAGAAGGAATTATTATCTAATATATTTACACTTTCTTTCTACGTAAATTGAATCTAAAAGTTTTATCCTTATATATGTGAGAATAATTATTAGTAAATCCAAATAAATGACAATAATAAAAGGATAAATATTTGTTATATGATTTTTATTTAATACTTTAAATTAAAATCCATAATTAATAATAAAAAATATTCCAATAGATATAAACCTTATAAATTTTAATTTACTTTTATCTTTAACGTGACATGAAAAAAATCAATCATTAACAAACAATAGAATGTTTAATTCTCCAACATTATATATCATGAATAGATTCTGTCAATAAACAATTTATATATACCAATTTCATTCTCTATCCCATTAAAAAAATGAAACATTATGTATTCATCATTCTCATATGCTATTTAGTCGAATTTTCATGACAATTAATATTTTTTAAATACAATATACGTTCTTTTAGTATAAATTTGTAACTTATAAATATATAATTAATTATATATGTGGTATTTATTATACTTATAAGATTTGAGTAAATTATAAAAAAATTCTCTAGAATATTGTTTTATAATTCAAAAATTGAAGAAAAAAAATAGAATTCTAATTTTTGAATCACAGAATAAAATATTATATAAATTTATTTTTTCTTGGGATGACACGCCATGATAATTAATTACATTTTTTATATATTTGAATACATAAGATCTTATTGAATAATTGCTACTTAGTGAGTTCACTTATAAAGAGTTTTTAATGTAAAAATTGAAAATAATCATTAATACTAAATTTCTTTTCAACATAAGTTTATTTATATTTTTACAATATAGACTAAAATAAAAACATAGGTAAATAATAATTTTAACTATTAATATACTCCTATTATAAAAATTTAATTTTTTCTATATATCATAAAATAATTACTTATTTTGTGATATGTTGAACAATAATTTCAAAGATGAAAAATAAAATAATCAATTTTTTTAGGTATTTCTGAGAAATGTGAATGAACCTATTATTACAATTCATAAAACACATTTTATATTTTTGATTTTAGTACTTAGTATTCGACCAAATACTTGAAAAACAATAATATTCTTCAGAATTACTCAATTAAGTTTTCATAACCTAATTTCATTTCATTTAATAATGATATCTTTCTGTGTTATTTTTAGATGTCTTTATCTATTTATTTCAAGTTAAATCATTCATGATTGGGAAATAATTTTCTCACTCATTGAATCTATGGGGTCCCTCAAAAGGCGGTGAGTGTGAGATTATATTTAGATGGGAGGGCATGAAATATCATTAAAAAGTAAAAAAATTAATCGTAAAAATATTAATTTATCAACAAGATATTTACCTCTAAAAATTGAGTGTCCCGTATTGTTCTCTTTTACAAGGTATTTATTGGTTTTCATGATTTTTTATACGAATTTATAATGTATAAAAACACTAGAGTATTTACATGGTTCATCATCACTAATATATCTACAAGGAGAGTTAATCAGTATTATTTCCTCAAAAATCCACTATTTATCCCATTTATCCTCATGGGTGTTCACTCCCACTTACATTTACTTGATCCTATTCAATCATCACCTATGCTCACTTCCATATCAATTTTATGTTTGACTCATTATCTCCTTAGTTACAATTTTATCTCATTTAATAATTTTTCATCTAGCTTCCCACTACTCTAGGAAGGATCCACATAAAATATATAGATATATATATATGTCTCTACATAGTAATAGTATCATGTAATTCGTCATCCAGAGTGTGTAGATGCATAATTGATGTTTTCTTAGAACACACATTCACTACATATCAATAAATGAGGGTGAAATAAAAAACGTCATTGTTGTTGGAAACCAAGATCTATCATCCTTATTGTATGATTCTTTATTGGATTCTAAATATTAAATATATATATCCCCTAAAAAGAATAAATTTTCTTCCATACAGAGAAAAAACATTTATTGATTACACTCTGAATTCTTTTTTGAATATTAGCTATGGAAATTAGTGAATTGTTGTGGGAATCCAAGATCTGTCATTTTCATTGGATGTGGATTTATTAGAATCGAAATACATAATCCTTATATCCCCTTAAATAGAAAAAAATTATTCAATATTGAGAATAACAAGTTAATGAATACACTCTAATTTATTTTTTGAAAATTAGATATGAAAAGGTGTGAAAAATTCTCACATACCTTAATCTTATAATTTCAAATAAATTATCTCATCACAAATAGATGATCATGTTACAGTAAAACCCATATAGTTGAGAAATAATAATTCTAGTCATATATCACATAAATACTGATGAAATTTATCTTTGATTTTTATCCAAACAATAAAAATAATTGTTGAAAAATAAATAGTCATGTGTATGAACCCATATGTAAACATTAAATATTTGAGTTACAATAACTAGAATTAACCATATTTCACAATGTAATTTTATTATTATCAGTTAAGAGATTTTGGTCCTAACACTTACATAATAGTCCCATACATTAGATAATGAACACTAATATCCAGTATTTAGTTTTTCCACCCAAAAAACAATTTAAATAAAAACACATTTTCTTTTCATTACATATATTCACAATTATGAAATTGAATTCATAAATGTACCTAATAATAATATTAAAAACATCTAAAAAATTAATTTTGAAAAATAATAATAATAAGGGAGATAAAAAATAATGAATGAAACTATTGGACCATGAATACTTAAAAAATAGATAAATGAGAAGATTATTCAGAAAACCCATATAAATAAAAGATAAATTATATATTATAACATTTATATAGTTTCATATAATTCACAAAATTGGGATAACATTTTTTGTTACACATAAAATAACCATCATAGATACACAAAAAAATAACCATCGTTTTTAAAACTAGAATAAACATCGTAGTATAATCCCATAATATCATAGATGTTACAAATTAAAAAAAACTCCATAAACATGAACAATAATATAAAGAGATGTAATGGGCATACCCTCTGTTATTTTATAATGAATGTAATTTCCTTATAAACAATTCCCATGAACCATAATAGAATACACACATTCTTGTTTCATAAAAATGATCTTTCCACTAATTATAAAAAATTATGATATTGATATATCCATCATATTTTAGAATCCGTTTTGAAATTAACCAAAAAATAGGAAATTGTGGATAATCATTTTTGAAAACAAGGAATATGATAATGTAAAAAAAATTAAAAAATTCAATTGGGGATAGAAAATTTTATATTCACATAATAATTTAAAATAAAACATAAATTCTGTAAAAATTGTTTATTTGATAACCTTTGAAAGAAAGTAAAAAACACACACAACGTGTCCGCTATTATTCACTTTCATTAATATTCATAAATCCATAAAATAATAATTAATATATGGTTATGGGTGAAAAAGTGTATATTTATGGAAAACATTAAAAAGGGATTATTAAAAAAAGATCCCTTGTGTAAAATGTTAAATAAATTATTTATTTTTGAAATGGGATGAAATAAAAAATATGGTATAAATTGTCTTTATATATCATTAAATTAAAAATCCTAATATATACTTAAAACATTTTGAAATAAGCAGACATGGAATTGAAAGATTTAGAAAATCAATCATGAAAACATTTAAAACAATGTTTTAAATATAAAGTGTCTGCTATAAAGAGACCAGATCATAACTTGTGACCTTAATAATATACCTGAATGGTCCGAAGACCCTCTATTTTTATTTTATTGTGGATAATACAAATTTTAAGGGTTCATGGGGAACCCATACATGAGCCATAGTCCCAAGGTAGAAGGTCCAACATGACATATAATACATGACCCGAAGGCCTAGAGGCATACCATTCTAAATAGATAACCGGTAATCCCAAAAAACAAGAAAAATCCCTCCACAGCTTCTATATCATTGATCGCATAACTCCCCACCTTGCATTTGTAATTGTTTAGAATTTCCCCATACAAAGTTGTACAGTGTCTGGTCCTGATAGTGGTTGACATACCCTCTCATTCTTCCAATCTGGTTGGTTGTGCTTATGGAGAATGGTACTCTTGTTTCTCTGATCCTCTTCAAGGGCCTACTATTGGTGAACTAAGCAACTACATGGTCTTTGTATCATGATGGTTCTTAGGCATGAAGGCCATTGATTGCCCAAAGGACCTTGAGACCCGTAACCCAAAACCGATGGCCCGAAAGCCCAAATCGGGTGAATATTTTCTGCTGCAATAGTACCATACAATGTCTTCTATTGTACAGCTACATTACCGCTAAAGTACCACTACAGTACTACTACAACACCTTGGAAATTTTCCACCATCCATTTTTGAACTTGGGTCTCTTGGATGCCATGAAGGAGCCCTTACCACTCGGGTACGTGCCTTTTGGCAGTGACCTTAATCATATAAGAAAACAATTTTTTTTCATTTACTCTCTTGACAAATGTTTTCATTTTTATTTTTCCTTTTATTTAATTTACTATCATATTATATAAAATTATGTAATAAATTATTATAATTTCATGTGTTTTGTTAATATTAATCTCATATGGCTAATATGACATCGGTATTATATCATTGGTCAAAGAGATAACTTTTTAATAGTGGAAATAATAATAATAATTTTTATACATAAATTAAAAATAATACTTCATCTATTAAATACATTTTTGAAAATCTAACTATGTTGAATTCATAATGATGGTATGTCATATGTACGCCTCAGTAATGTTTCCATATTTCAATGACTATTATGGGAAATTATCAGTGTTATTTTATCTTTTAATTATTAAAATAATAACATTAATATCATATTTCTCCTTAAATATAATTATTTATATCAACCATGTGTTGAGCCGATGAAAAACTAATCACATCACTTAATTTAAGTGGTAATACACATGTAAAAATGAAAAACTTTATAATTTTTAGGTGAATGGAAATATAATAAGGTAAATGATATATTATAATTTTTTAGTGATAAATATGACATTAATTTATTATATAAAAATTACATCCATCAGTTTAACTAGTTACAGGTGCTGATGGAATATGAATTACATTAGTTCGCAAGGTAGTAGTCATTCATACACATGATTGATGGATTACATTCCAATTTGATAGAGGTTAAATATTGAAATAAATAATAAAATTAACATAATAAGTATTTAATATATGGATTAAATTTATTTTATATATAATAATGGTTCAATAACACTTTTTAAGGTGGGTGATCATATAAAAAATGATCAGTTTCGAATGATACCTCGTTTTCTAATCACCTCATTTTCTTAACACCACAAGAAAACTAAGAGAGATTTTATGAAATAAATAAAGAATCTAAAAAATTGGGAGAAATATTAATAATTTATTTTTTTATAATTATAATGATAAATTTGTTTTTTTGTGAAGTAAATAGATGAAGAGATGAACTTTTATATATGAGGGGTGAGACACTCATGGAATTTCCCCAAATATTCATTTAAGAAAAATTATTTTTCCATTAAAAATAGATAAAAACGTATTACCTTATAATATTTCAATATAATTGTTCTAAATTATCTTAAAAACTTAAACATTTGACATGTTTTTATATTTTCCCCTTTATATTTTTTGAAACCCCTTGTTAACCCTTTTCCCACTTATTCAAAATACAATGATTTTTTTAACATTGATGATAAATATTGTTAATAAAAAAATAAATGAGTAAAATAAATGGAATATAGATCATATAATAATAAATATCATAAATATTTATAGAAATATAATATTTTTATGGATTTAGTTACATTTAATTAAATATTATTTATTATGAAATATCATTAATGAGAATTTGTAGAACAATTCATCACATTGAATTTGATAACATAAAGAAAAAATATAAATTATAAAAAAATTATTATCTTCCAAACAAGTTATATTAATATAGAAAATTAATGAATCAAATTAATTATTTTAAAAAATATTATTTTTCGTTTTTCAATTTCATTTATTTTTTCTTTCAATTAATGGAAAAATTATTACCGCAACATTATATAAGTAGTTATGAAAAATATCTATTCAGTAAAAAATATTATTAAACAATAATGGTTAATATAAATTATTTATATATAAATATTATTGTTAAACATGAAAATATATTCTATTTATCCCGATGTAAAAAATATTATAATTATTAAATACCAGAATGTAACATTTTTGTATTTTGTTTTAAAAAAAATATTATAAATGTCCTAATGAAATAAAATTTGAAAAAATGTAATATAAAAAAATATTGGATGATTATGAATGTGATAGAATAATAATATAAATTTATTTAATGTTTTAGGGACATTTCAAAGTCTTGATCATGTTATTTTTATGTTTAATTAGCTAATTTACCTTTTACTATTATAATAAAAATTTTAATGGTAACTATTATTATTTAATAAATAAAAAATGGAAATTTATCTAAATTTTATTTCAAAATATTTAAAAAATGTGATAATTTATTTATATTTAAAAACAAGTAATTTTAATAATTTTATATAATATTAAATTAAAAAATTGTGATGAAAATTTGTTTTTTAAAGAAAATTTAGTTTTATGTAAAAAAATAGTTTATTTTAAATTCAAATTTATATTTCATATTAAAAAAATATATTATAATAATCAATAATAAACAATTTAAATTTTAAAAATAATCCAAAATATAATTTCACAATGTAATTAATTTAAATGAAATAAAATTTTTAATAAAAAATCATTATCGTACATTTTTCATTGAAAAATAAATCGTTTCAGAAAATTTTGAGAATATCACAAATAGGTAATTTTTATATTATGATTTGAAATACTATTTTATATTTATCAAATAAATTATATATATGTTTTAAAAAAGTATTATATTTTTTATTGAAGGAAAATAATAATTTTTTAAGAAATTTATTTTTGAAAAATATAATGTATTGTGTAAAAATTTAATCTGAATTTCCTAAAAATAATAAATAAAATTGAATTTATTAAAACACACATATATGTATTAAAAAAAGTATTTGATACTATTCATCCCCACTAATTTTATGGCAGGATAATTATGGTCACATTTAAATAATAATATTTCACAGTTCATTTTCCAACAAAGATGTATATTTTGTACACCCTAAAACAAATTATAAATTTAATATATCATGAGATATAAAATTATACCACCATTAATAAATTTATCACTCTTTATTTTAACTCAATACTAATAATCAAAGGCTGAAATTAAAAAATACATTTTCTGAAATACACAATCAAAAATTGGATTAATAAAATATTCTCTTAAATATAGTAAAAAAAAGTATGTCATATTGGATAACATGTACAAGGATCCTATATAAGAGAAAATTAGAGGGATGAAAAATGTGGAAATTGAAGAAAATTTTAATATCCATTTGATTATGTGGAGTGAGGTAGAATATTGTGTAGTTGAGCTTGAATGGTTTTGATTGAGATAATTATAAAGATATGGAATTTTTCTAGAATACTTTTTCTTAAATTAATGGGATTTTTTACGAGTTTGTAAAAATTTACGGCACTTGATTCCGAGGCCCGGTGTGCCCGAAATCAATTTCTGATGTTTTTTTTGAGTACATTTAGTAAACATATGAGTAGGATTTTATAAATTTTGAACCGATGCCCAGAACTAAAATCTGAGGGTACCGTTGAACTCACAGTGTCGATGATTTCTTACTGAGACCTTCTCCATTACTGAGTTCTGTAGAGAATGGAAGATATTTTTTGGGGTTTTTTAAATAAAATTAAATAAAAATAAGGCGTTGCTATTTTTATTTGTTTGTGGTTAAAACCTCCAAGTAGGGATTAGAGGTCGGGCCCACCAACACATAACCTCCCTTGGGAGGATATTATTTGGTGGGGCCCACCTGAAGTTTAACACCTCTTACAATCAAAGAGGGGGCGCCCACATGGGCTTTGAACCCCCTTTCACCCACCCATTAATGTGGGCTGAAAACTCTTTACCTTCCTCCATTATTTTAAATGTGCCAAATCCCTCAATTAATTAATTTAAGCCTTTTAATTAATTAATTGAATCCATTTGAATTCATGCCAACCATTATAATAGAGGATATGCTATTATTTTATTTTGGTTGGCATAATCTTTTGTGTGGAGCTTGGGGAGGGAGGAGAACTCTCCAACGAAGAATGCGAAGAACGGCATATTCATCTTCGTCACCCCCGAACACTTTTTGATGCAGAATCTTGAGATATGGGAGTGTGTGACGAATGTGGTAAACGATGAATCGACTCCCGACTTTTTCCCGCGACTCCGTCAACGATCGTCGACAAGAGAGGTATGGGTTTTTTGATTGAATTAAATCGTCGTTCTTCAACATTTATTGTGGTTCAATGTTGGCCAATTGTTTTCACATAACACGGAGGGCATGGGCCTCACAAACATGGTCGGACATCCCTGCCTTGATTCCTGACTGGTTGATGGCGGTGATGGCACAACGGCGCCACCGGAGGAACGTGCAGCGGTGGTATACCCAGCAACCGACAATGAGCCGGCCACGGATGAAACAGACAGCGCATTTTCCACCGTGCCGCTGGAGCCGTGCGACGAGCTTGGCCATGTCCACCATGGGCCGCGGCGGTACTGGAGGGGCACATTGCCATCGTACCATACCGGAGGAAGGGGGCCACATCCAGGTGGGTCGCGGCAGTCGAAAGAAGGCGCGACACCATCGCACCGGGCGGTAGAGGGGTCGTGGCCATGCGGGCTACGGTGGTTGGAAGATGGCGCAGTGCCTTCGCACAACACAGGTGGCAAAGTTGTGGACAGGCGGGCCTCGGAGGAGGGGCGCAGCGCCGTCATACCGTGCCGGTGGGTGGAACCGGCTGGTCGATCGGCCATCCAGACAAGGTGGGTCCCACAGGATACAAGAATCAGCGCCTAGCACCGGTTCTGAGTCGAAGGAAAAGCGGTGTAACCCCCCCCCCCCCCTGTGTGGCCAGCCGGGCTGCCAAAACGGACCATCGGCCAGCCCCCCGGGCCGGCCTGCCTGCTGGCCGGACACGCGGGCCGCCGGCTCGCCAAGCCGCCTTCATCCGAGCCGCACTCGGCCGGGCTACCCTCGACCTAGGTCTCCCCCCTCGGGCAAAGCTGCTTCCTTGGACCGGGTCACACTCGCGGACCGGGTCGGTCCGACAGGGTCGGACTGGACCCGGACCCGTTTGGCCAGTTTACACCATTTCAACCCTATCATGGGCTACATGTGTCCGATTAAAGAACCTAGTACGGTGATGGATATATTGGAGTGATATGGTAGTTTTAGAATACCCCAATTGAGGTTTGGACACAGTGGGGGTATGGCAGGGTTAGATTGAACCTAAATTCAACTGGGCCCTTGGAGCGAAAATGCCAATAACTCACGGACCGAGCATCTGATTGACACGTTGTCCATCGGGTTGGGTTCATTATGATGAGGTGGAACTACGAGATACATCAACTAACGACTTTGTTGTAGTTTATGTATTGATTCTTGACTCGAGGAGCAGACCCTCTCGGAATTGAGCGTTCTGTGTGCGGGAACCCTATGGCTGGCTGCGACTAAGATTATAGGATCCTACGTTGACCTACTACTATACCAGGATTCTTATGTGGGTTAAACAGTGATGAGACTAGGCCTGGATCTTCCGTGGCTTTGAGAGAAATGACTTTTGTATCGAGATCCCACATAGAATTGATAGATTCAACAGACTGTTGTTATAGGTTTATATGGATATCTGTCGTTCGACAGCGATAGATGATCTGATGGTTGATAGTGAGGCGGAGGTTAGATACAGATCATACAGAGGTCATCGCTCAGCGATCCTGTGTGGGTCATCACATACTGATCCTGTGTGGGTCAGATCCTATGTGGGTCAGCGTGCAGCGATCCTGTGTGGGTCAGTGCATACCGATCCTATGTGGGTCAGATCCTGTGTGGTTCAACACTCACCGATCCTATGTGGGTCGGCGCATACTGATCATGTGTGGGTCAGATCCTGTGTGGGTCATTGCAAGGGTCAGTACCTATTGATCCTATGTGGGTCAGACTCCGTGTGGTCAGAAGCAGTGCCTCTATACATAATAAGATGATCTAGCTTCATCACTAATCATTTTTTACTTCTATAATTCACTGAAATCCTAGTGTGAGCTGATTCATTACATTTGTGCTTACCTCATGTATGAGATGTGTAATCATGATGACTTAGGTATTTGTATGGGAATATACCTAATTAAGGGTGGATGTTTCTTCGTGGATAATTCTTCGTGGATGTTTCTTTGTGGATGTTCCACCGTGGATGTTTATTTTTGAATGTGTTGTGGTGAAGCCCAAATGGATTTCTACTGTGAACTATAACTATGGGTTACACCTTGTGATGTACTTTATTTGTGGAGGGTTTCTAAACTTATATAAAGGAATGTGGTTGGGTTCAAGATTTGGAGCTGATTTCTGATTGGTAACTTAGGTATATGTATGGGCATATACTTAAGTAAGGATTGTTTATACTTTGTTATTGTATATTACTATTGTGGTTATCCTTAGTGGATTTGGGGAGACCTACGGGGGTCTCGGGGTCCCTTACTGAGTATTTTTATACTCACCCCTGCATTTGAATTGCTCACACATTGTTGTGTTCTGTGTAGACAATGGTCAGCAGTGATCGAGGCTGAGGGTGATGGACGGAAGGCTGTTCGGAGCTGGACTAGAAGGGACATAATTTAGGGATGAGTTGTTCGAGTTATCTTCCTACCCTTCAGGTAGGATTCCCCGGTGGACAATCCAGAAGTTGTTTTCCCTTTTTACTTGTACTTGTACTTGTTTCTTAGTTGGGTATGTATACTGGACCACTTACTTTCAGCACACCATTCATTTCTATATTAATACTTTTTTATTTTACTTCTTGTGTTCAAACTGTGTGTGTTTTTGATTTAAAATAAAATCCTTCCCTTTTTATTAGGGATTCACCTTTGGTGCAAGTCGCCAGCCCTTGTTCTATGGAAGGTGGGCTTGGGATAGTCACGAAAAAGGCCCTGAGGACGGGTCATGACAAATTGTATTAGAGGAGTTAGTTCTATCGTAGAGCATGGACTCTACTTATTTTAACAGCAATAGTGTTATGTGTTTTTGGTTTGGTTATCAGTTTAGGGAAATTACTGTTGGTGCGGCGGCTGACGTATCCATACCCTAGGACTCTGAATTCTGATTTCCGACTAAGTTCACTAAAACACTAATTGCATGTGTGTTTCATTTGAAAAAATTTCATTGAGATTACTTTGAGACAGCTCACCAGGTATAATTTTGATCATGGAGAACCTGTTTCTTTTCAGAATGTCCTCAATGAGTCAGTCAGCTCGGGTCTCGATTGTAGATGGCAATGGTAGCCCACTGAGCGATGAGGCCTCGGTGTAGGGCCCCATCATAGCAGAGTCACTAGTGGGACCACTACCCGCTGGGCTACCAATTCCACCAGCCCCAGCAGTAGAGGGTGTATGCCGTTTGATTGTGTTTCATGGGTTCCGGTGACATAGGCCTCCAAGGTTTCTAGGAGAGATAGATTTTCAAATGGTTGGGTGCTGGATGGAGTTTGTTGTATGAGTTTTCCACAGAGTTGGGACACTCACTGACTTGATAGTTCGCCTAGCTGTTAGTCTCTTTCAGGAAGCAGCTGAGAGGTGGTAAAGCCTGATTCTACAGTTTTACGATGAGGAAGCCCTCACCTGGGGAAATTTCGAGGGTCTTTTCATGGTGGAGTTTTTACTAGCAACTCTATGCTCTGTGGATGCTCATGAGCTGCTGCACTGCCATAGGGATTTCCGACAGAAGCTGAGTCATTTGAAGTAGGTAGTAGGAAGATGACACGGGGGAACAAGCGGGTTAGATCTACTGTTATATGACCCCAAGATGTTTCATCGGGGGTGTGGGGCACCTGAGGTCGAGGGTGTTTTGAACGAAGAATGGTATGTTTTTCTTGTTGAGGACGAGGTCACAAGGCGTGTGACTATCTGACTCGCCACACTGTTGATCAGTAGGCACTAGAGGAGCCACTGACACAGGGTAAGCGACATAAGCTTTATCATTAGTCGAGTGGTGGATGAGGCAGTTGATCAGGTCCTTCAACGGATGGTGGTTAGATTCATTGAGAACTACTACCACCACACCTAGACGGTTCACCTCAAGCTCCAGGAATAGGTGGACAGGATCAGGACTAGATCAGGGCAGAGAGGCTTTTGTTCATGATGCTTCTAGGATCGTTGATGTCGTTTATTGTGGTTTCTTGGTGTCTTTGTACTTTGAGATGCAGTAATAAAAGACAGTTATCCTTTGACGTTTTCTTTCCTAGCTTTTTTTGTGGTTGTTACTGATAGGTTCTGGTTAAAACCATTGACTTGAACCTGACATTTGAGATTCCTAATGGAGGAGACCCAGTGACCACACACTTCTTCCGATAGTGTGACTCAACCCTTGGAGGTGAAATTAATGGTTGGATATCTTGGTAGTAGCATCGAGGCCTTACGACATCATCCATGGCATGTATTAGTCCCATTCATGTTAGGATTGACTGTATTAGGTAATGAACATGCTTCATCTAGGGGATGAGATTGGATTTCCCTTTTAGGAAAAGGAGATATCTTAGCAGTTCATGTAGGACCTAGCTGAAGAATGGTGTAGTCGAGTTCATTACAATTGTCCTGTCTCACCCATAGTTCGTTGAGGGAATGGTTTATAGTTCTCTCTAATCTCAATAGTCACAGGTGTGTCATCTCGTAGAAGGTCCTGGACCTGAGGCAACGACATTGGCTTGAGTTCCTCTAGGTTTATGACTACGAGAAATTCTATACTCTTGGAAATATGAATGTTGTAGCAGATGCTCTCAATAGAAGTTTAGGCATTCAGATGCTAGGAGAGGCTATGGAACAGCTGGCCACGTTACATATATTCTTTGTGGATCGAGATGGAACAACTTTCTACAATCTCTTACAGTCACACCCCCACATCTTCACAGTGTCAGGGAGATGTAACAGGGGGTGCTGACTGCGATGCTCTACGTGCACAGGTATCCACATGGCAGACATGTGATGGATTTTCTGTAGGTGGGGAGAATGTATTTCTCTTCAGGGGATGTATCATGGTACCAGTGTCACTTCAAGATGAAGTCTTGAGGGAGTTTCACACATAACCTCTAGCAGTACATCCTAGTGTGGAAAGGATGTATTGGGACCTTCGATGAAAGCACTGGTGGCCAGGTATGAAGAAGGAAATAACAGATTTTTTCTATAAATGCCTCACATGTACGAAAGTGAAGGAGAAGTCCCATGTTTCAACGAGCTTGGTTAAAAGCCTTTTCAGGCCTTGTACGGTCGAACTTGCAGGTCCCCACTGTGCTGGAAAGCCCAAGGGGAGTCAGCACTAGTGGGACCTGAGATGGTACGAGCTACTATGGAGAAGGTGCAGATCATGCATGTGCAGATTAAGACTGCATAGAGTAGGCAGAAGTTGTTTGCTGATAGGAGACGGAGACCTCTGGGGTTCGAGGATGGCAGCCACGTCTTCCTACGAGTCTCACCTCGATGAGGTCTACAGATATTTTGCCGAGGCGGCAAGTTGTCTTGCAATTAATCAGACCATTCTATGTCCTTAGTAGAGTCGATAAGGTGGATTACCACTTTGCTCTTCCACCTCAGTTGCACCAGATGCACGACGTCTTCCACGTATCTCAACTGCGGAGATATGTAAACGACCCTTACCACATTATCAACCAGGAAGAGGTAGACATCGATGATAAGGTGATTTTCATGGAGGTTCCAGTGGAAATTGAGGACTACTAATAGTGGGTCCTGTGTAGATGGTCGATACCTCTCATGCACATTTTCTGGTAGCATCAGAACCTCCAGGTGAGGACATGGGAGCAGGAGGCTCAGATGCATGCTCAGTACCCTCATTTTTACCTTAGTTCCATTCATAGATTATAGGGACGTAAATCCCTTAAGTTGGGAGAATGTAAAGACCCATAATTTCTGTGGAAAATTTTTTCATAAATTCATGGTATTTTTTACGAGTCCGCAAAAATTTACGGCGCTTGATTCCATGGCCCGGTGCACCTAGAATCAATTTCTAATGTTTTGTTCATTTACGTTCAGTAAACGTACGAGCGGGATTTTATAACTTTTGAACTAGTTCCCAAAACTAAAATTTGAGGGCACCGTTGAACTCGTAGAGTCGGTGATTTCTTAGTGAGACCTTCAACGCAGTTGCATTTTGTCGAGAATAGAAGATAGTTTTTGGGGTTTTATAAAAATAAAAATAAGGTGTGCTTATTTTTATTTGTTGGTGGTCAAAACCTCCAGGTGGATGTTAGAGGTGGAACCCACCCGCACATAACCCCCCTTGGGAGGATATTATTTGTTGGGGCCCAACCGATGTTTAACACCACTTGCAATCAATGATATGGGGCCCACACGGGCATTGAACCCCCTTTAGCCCCCCATTAATGTGGGTTGAAAACTCTTCATGATCCCACATTATTTTAAATGTTCCAACTCCCTCAATTAATTAATTTAATCCATGAAATTAATTAATTGAATCCATTTTAATTCATGCCAACCATTATAATAGAGGATACACTATTATTTTATTTTGGTTGCCCTAATCTTTTTTTTGGAGCTTGAAGAAGGAGGAGAACTCTCCAACGAAGAATGTGAAGAACGACATCTTCGACATTGTCACCTCTGAACCCTTTTCGACTAACAAGAATGAGATTTGGGAGTGCGTGATGAATGCAGTGAATGACTAATAAATGCCCTCCTTTTTTCCGCGACTTCATCAATGATCTTCGACAAGCGAGGTAGGGGTCGTTTTGATTGAATTAGATCATCATTCTTCATCATTTATTGTGGTTCAATGTTGCCAACTGTTATCACCTAATGCAGAGGGCACCTGCTGAACAAACACGGCCCGACATCCCACTGTTGGTTCTTGATTGGTTGACGGTGGCTCTGGCGCAATAGCACTGCCGTAAGAAGGGGTCGTGGCTAACAGTCGTGATGGTATATGCAGCGACCGAAAACGAGCCAGTCGTGGAAGAAATCGGCTGCGCATTTTCCACCAAGTCACAGGAGATATGCGAAAAGTTGGGTCGTGGCCACCGTGGGCCACGTCAGTGTCGGAGGGGTGCAGTGATGTTGCACCGTGCCAGTGAAAGGGGGCCACATAAATGAGGACCACGATAGATGGAAGATGGCGCGGCGTCGCTGCGCCGCGCAGTATAGGGGTCAGGCCCATGCACACCGCGACGGTCAGAATACGGTGCGGCGATGTTGCACTGCGCAGGTGGGGGATCCATGGCCTGGATGGATATGATGGAAGGACGTAGTGCCGTTGCACCATACTGGTGGTGCAAAACCGCGGCCAGGGCAGGCCGTGGTGGAGGGGCGCAGCGCCGTTGCACCATGCCAGTGGGCAGAACCAGCTGGCCGCTCGGCCTGCTGGAGAATGTGGGACCCCACGGGTCCCCCGAATTACCTGAACCAGAACCCAGTTTTGGTTTTGAGAGGAAGGTAGGGAATGTAACCCCCCCACACACATGGTCGACCGGTCAGACAGTTAGCCACGCAGGCCGCCAGCCGTCTAGCAATCCATGCGGGACGCTCGCTCGCTGGGCCACCTTCAGCCAGGCCGCCCTTTGGAGAGCGGCCCTTGGTCGGACCACCCCTTCTGGTTGGGCTGCCCCCTTCGGGCCAGGCCGCTTCCTCAGACAGTGTTGGACCCACAGACCGGGTGGGACACTGGTACGGACTGGGTCGGTCCGACTGGGTCGGACCGGACACGGACCCGTTTGTCCAGTTTATACTATTTTTCCCCAATCGTGTGCTATGGGTGTCCGATTTGGCATACCCACATGAGGTTTGGACATAGTTGGGGTATGGAAATTTTGGATTGAACCTTAATCTGATAGGGACCTTGGACAGAAAATGCAAATAACTCACAAACAGGGCGTCCGATTGACGTGTCAACTGTTATGATGGGTTCCTTATGATGAGACAGAAATACGAGATACACAAACTCGAGACTTCTTGGTAGTTGATGTATCGACGCTTGACTCCAGAATCGAACCCTCCCAGAATTGAGCGTGCTATGTTTGGAAATCCTATGGTTGGATTCGACTGAGATGATTGGATCCTGTGTTGATCTACTACTATACCATGATCCATCTGTGGGTTCAATAGCGAAGATACAAGGCCTGGATCCTCTGTGGGGTCAACAGTGACAACTTTTTTACTCAGATCCCATGTAGGATTGACAACTTCAACATGAATATTGTTTTAGGTTTCTATGGATATCTGTCATCCGACAGTGAAATATGAACATGTGGCTGATAGTGAGGTGGAGGTTGGAGACAGATAATACAGAGGTCAGCGCCCAGCGATCCTATGTGGGTCAGTGCATATCGAGCTTGTTTGGGTCAGCGCTCAACGATCCTGTGTGGGACAGCACATACTGATCTTGTATGTGTCAGATCCGGTGTGGGTCATTTCAGGGGTTAGTACCTATCGATCATGTGAGGGTCACACTCCGTATGGTCAGAAGCAGTGCCTCTAGACAGAATAAGATGATCTAGCTTCTTGACTAATCATCTGTAATTCTATAATTCACTGAAATCCTGGTGTGATCAGAGTCATTACCTTCGTGTTTACCTCATGTATGAGACTTGTACACATGATGACTTAGGTATATGTATGGGCATATACCTAAGTAAGGGTGGATATTTCTTCGTGGAAGATTCTTCATTGATGTTTCTTCATGGATGTTTCTTTGTGGATGTGTTGTGGTGATACCACATGGCTTTCTTCTGTGACCTATATCTATGGGATAAAACTTGTGATGTAATTTCATTTTGGAGTGTTTCTACACTTGTAGAATGGAATGTGGTTGGGCTCAAGAGTTGGAGACAATTTGTGGTTGGTAACACAGGTATATGTATGGGTATATTCCTAATTAAGGATGGTTGATACATTGTGATAGTATATTACTATTGTGGTTTATCCTTAGTGGATTTTGGGAGACCTACATTGGTCTCGGGGTCCCTTACTATGTATTGTTATACTCACCCCTACATTGGCTTTTCCCGCACCTTCTATGTTCTATGCAGATAACGATCAGTAGTGATTGAGGCTGAGGGTGACCGACGAAAGGCTTCTCGGAGCTAGACTAGATGTGACATAATTGAGGGACAATTTTTTCATGATCTGTACCTACCCTTTAGGTAGGATTCCCCGGTGGACGATCCAGAAGCTGTTTTCCCTTTTTACATGTACTTGTACTTGTTGTTCAGTTGGGTTTGTATACTGGACCACTTACTTTCAGCATAACTTTTTTTCTATATTATTACTTGTTTCTTCTACTACTTGTGTTAAGACTGTGTGTGTTTTAGGTTTAAAGTAAATTCCTTCCCTTTCAATCAGGTATTCATCATTGGTGCTAGCTGCCAGCCCCAGGCCTATGGAAGGTGGGCTTGGGGTAGTCAGGGCATGGGCCTCAAGGATGGGTTGTGACACTATTGACTGCAAAAGAACAACTTTATAAGGTGTGAATATGGCCTTCCAGTCATCAGAAAATAAGTTAAAAAATATTCATCAAGATAAATTTCATAATGTTAATTAATATCTTTATCACATGGGATAAGAATATAAAGAAATGTACATAGTGTAAAAGTAAATTTTTTCCTTTAATAATCCTCTAAAACAAAATCTTATTTCACTCAAAACATTTTATATAAGAATAAGTATGGTTCTTCCATGAATAATTTAAATCAACCCCTAATTAATCACATAAACCATAATTTAAAAACTATCTATTCATATTATAGGTATATTTTTCCCAAAATAATGTTGTACACAATATAATATAATTCCCAAAAAAATTGAAAAAATAAAATGAATAAAAAATATATAAATCTTAATAATTATATATTAATACCCAATATTAAACAAAGGTTATTCAATTAACAAAATCCCATAAACATCCATAAAATATTCTATAATGAGATAGAACCCCAATAATTGATTATATATTCATTGAGTTGAATTGATAATTTTTATCTAAATCACTTCAATCACTCTTAAAGTATCATAGTTTTAATGTATATTGTCTAATAATAAAATCTCTTAAATATGATAATAATTTTTATAAATAACCTAAATCACCACAATGCCATAATAAAATCATGTATTCTTCCAAAATTTAATTTAACCTTTATTCCTCATATTATAACCCATTATATTATATTTAAATTAATCATATATGTTCCCCCAAATTTTAGTGAACGTCATCAAAGATAAAATTAATCCCCATCCCACCAAATTAAATTCCAATCTTATCGATACCTATATGATGAACCCTATGATTCGAAACTATAATAATCCACAATTACAACCAAATTAATGATAGTATAAACCCTAAAGGATAACAGACTATTAAAAATATTTCCACTATATAAAATTGATTTTTTCCACATATATAATTTTTTCTTAGGATATATGTGAATGTTAAATATATATTAAACATTAATCAAATATCTATAAATGTACCGAAAATATTAGATACTTTTCACTACACTATCATTCAATGTTATCAATTACATATAATATATGTTTTGAAATTATAAAATTAAAACCTATTTTAAAAGAATCCTTAGGTGTTTCGTGATTTTCATAATATTTATAATATTACAATATACTATAATTTTGACAACACTATATATAAGAAATTCCATATAACACTTTCCATTCTGTTTTTTCATATTTATTAATACCAAATTCCTAAAAAAATATTATTAATATGTCCTTCTTTTTTCTATATAAACATAAATATGGTCACACATTGAATTCATGAAAATAATTCATAACATAAGTACACATTTTATGGTATTAATTTTACCAATAATATCCTATTTTTCTTCAATCATTAAGCCGATATCTCATGCTAAATAAATAGTTAACTCCTCAATATTATAAATATTTTATAATGATATGGATAAATTGATAAATTGAAATTACATTAAAGTGAAACCATGATCCATTTATATGTTGGAGAAATTTTGTGTTATTGGATTTATAAAACAGTTTCATTAAAATGATATAAATACTCAAGGAGATGTAAAACAAATTTGAAATAAATTTTCAATAACACTGATAATTAAATCTTCTCAAAGGGATATAAATGTCGTGAATGTTTTATTTATTTAAAATTTATAATTCATAATTTATATTTAGAACAAAATAAAAACACAACATTAAATAAATAATTTTATATTAAAATAATTATTTTCCTTGTACGGATATTACACTAAAAAAATTCCATATTTTTTACATTAAAATCATTTAAACCTATGTCGATTAATTTTTATTATAAAATCTAAAAAAATGTCACTAATGTCCTCAAAAAACATCAAATAGAACCCCATAATGTGTGTATAATACACTGATATTATAATAATCCTTGATCTTGTAATTCCATTATATTGAATAGAACACTTTGGAAAACAAAAAATGAAGGAATCCCTATTTAAAATGTTTCCAAAATCATCCAATAAAACCAATTGTAATAATCTAGAATTAACCATTACATATTCTACTAAAATAAACATATATTCAATTTATATCATTTTAAATGGTATTTTTGGTTTACTATTTTATAGATTTAGTTCATAACTCCCACATAATAAAACCATATATTATAATTCAAACACTTCTATTTAGTATCAATTTTGTTGACACAGTAAATATTTTTAAAATGAACCATATATTCCTATTAGGAAAATCTTCTAATTTTATTCATGGCTAGAGAATTTTCATTTAAATAATATGATAAACAATTGATGTGTTTTGTATAGGCACAAAAATCACAGTAAGTGAAATAAAAAATAAATAAATAAATCATTAGTCCATGAATATTTATAATATTTTTCCTTATTAAAAAAAATTAGGTTCAAAATAGAAATTTCATTACCCAATATATTATCATCTCATGAAAAATATTTTCACAATAAATTTCATTGGATTCATTACAGGAATTATAAAACATAATGGTTTCATTGAAATCATTAAAAACCCATAATAGCCTTTTGATAATTTTACACTTTTAATAAATTAAAAGTACACGAACATTATCTTACATTAAAAAATCGAACAAATTACTATAAAAATAATGACATTAATAGTTCAGAAATTGTGGTTAATCACGAATAAAATTTCATATCATTCTAAAAAGTGGGGTAATATTCATGGTTAAACATATAGTAACCATCATGGTTACACATAAACTAACCACCATAGTAATGGTTGGAATAATAAATCATTATATATCCCCATATTCTCTTAGAAAATAAATAATTATTTAAATATATCCCATTTCCTAATGCATTACAGATCTATATAAGGCTCACCCACCCTCTATTTTTAATGGATCCACCCTTCACCATAATAAATTTGTAATAACCATTACATTATATATAAAAAATTTAATCATAATGAATATCTTTACCCCAATAAGAAAATATATTTTGATATTGATATATTCCTTACCCATTATTTATATAAATATCAAAAAAATAGTAAAAAAGATTATTATTTTATGAATAATTATTATTTTAAATGAATCCAAATTGGAAATAATTGTCACGTCAATGGAAATTTTCATTGTTGACATATTCATTAATATAATACAAACAACCAATAAGTAGGTTATTTATAAAAAATGTTGATTTGATTTCTAAATAATCATAAAATATTAATTTATAAATTGTTGATTTCAATATAAAATCCTCCAAATAATATATTTATGAATAATAATTTGGAAGAAAGAGATATTTTTTAGAAAAACATTAGAATAATATTTTTTTAACTAAATCCCCTTACGTAAAAAATATTACTTCTATTAGAAAGAATATATAGAATTAATACATTTTAAAAAAAATATCCTCGTAAAACATTGGAATATAAAGAATAATTTTATTTAAAAACATATAAGTAATTGGACTTGTAAGAGAAATATTTTTAAAATAAAACATGAAAACATTTAGAAGAATTATTTTTGTGTAAATTGTCTCATACCTCGTGTCTGACTGACCTTGTATGGTATTTATTTTACTAAATAATAACTATATTGTGAATATTTAATTTAATTTTACCCTATATCAAGATTATCAGTCATTTAATTTAACATAATAACAATTTATATACAATTACTTAATCAATTATGTTCTTATTAAGAATTTTGGTGATAATATGCTCATATGTCCAAAATGACATTATTTGGTTGAAAATAATCAAAGTGGTAGATATTTAGTCATATCAAGAAGATAATAATGACATAATTATAAATTTAATTCCTCAAATTAAAATTTTATGCACAACCATTAAATATGATTATTAAAAAGTTATTATATTAGTATCATGGAGAAGGTATGTAGTATGTATGCCTGAGAAATTTATTGATTTTTCAAGGATCATTATGGAATGTAGGTTAGTGTTATTTTAACATTATAGATATATAATTATATCATAAATATAATATTAATTATTTAAATATAGTTACATATATATCATCTTTGTGATATGGTGATGAAAAAATAATAACATTGCTCTATGTAGGTGGTAGTCCACATGAACTCACAAATGATGTTGTCATATTTAAAATAATAAAAATGTGTGAAGTTAAATGTTATATTATGTTTTAATAATGATTGTAATTTAATTAATATTAAATAATGACATTAATTCAATAATTTTAACTATTCATGATAGGTTTAGAAGGAAAATGAATTATATCATTCAAATGAAGTAGTCTGTATTAGACATGAATAAGGGATTACATTCCCATTTGGTTGAGGGTCGAGATAGATATTGGATATTACATTAAAAAAATATCATATAAATATATTTTGTGTAAATTTTTTTAAATAATAATGGTTATTTATTATTTTTTGGTGGTGTAATAAGAAATAATATTTAATATATTTCGTTAGAACAATATCAGTTTTTCTGAAATTCATTTTAGATCAACACCTTAAGACAATTAAACATAGTATTATGACATAACTAAGACCACTAGAATTTAATAAGGTTTGTTATAATGGTATTTTTGTATATCTTGGATAAGAACTAGGTTATATTAAGTGTCATATAATGAGGAGAATTGGTTACCATTTATAAGTGAGGGGACATGAACTATTCAAATTTATAAAAATATTAAATTAATATAAAAAATATTTTAATTAAAAATGGATCCAACCTGATTTATTTTTACAATATGATGATTTTGGATATAAATAACATAATATCATAATAATTAGACAATATTAGATTTTTTCCACCCTTGATAATTTTTAACACCTCATTAAGCCCATGCACACTTATCTATAGAACAGTGGTTTTCCCTCATTCAGGGTTATGATGGTTACCGTAAAAGGAAAAATGTTACATAATTGGTTAGTGGTTTATATTATAAAACAAATCATAATAAATGGGGTTTATTTAATATATTTAGTATTTTTTATGTCATTTAATTATTTATTATTTATTATAAAGTATCATTAATGTCAATTTATAGAACTATACATTAATTTAACAGTAATATCATTATGAAAAAAACTAAATTTTTAAATTTTGTTTACAAATAAATCATGATATATTATATCGCCATGAAATTATAATGTATGGATATTTTTTGATAGCACAGTTCACATGCATCACCATGTGCGTAAGGGAATACAATAACCACAAATAATACAATTAATTTTCAATTTTATATAAAATAAAAATATTATATATCACACAATAAATGTTATAATGAGTTAGAAGATATCTAATAAAGGAGTTTCTTAATGTGAATCGACTTACATGCAAGATCGAGTTTTAATGAATAAATATATATTATAAAAATATTATATAATATAATACAATATTACCTATTAATGAAATTATTAGTCATGAAATAGGTAAAAGAACTAAATTTTTTTAATGTTTTACACAAATATAAAATGAATTTATTAGTTATAAGTAAATTAGAAATATAAATGAAAATTGATTGAATATAAATGAAAATATTATAATTTTTATGATCAAAAAGCTATTTTACACAAATAAAATAAATTTATTACAATTAGTGATAGATATTAATGTGATAAATATATTATATATTTAATCAAATATATTATATATTCATATAATAAATTTGATAGAATTAAGATAAAATAAAATCAAATTTTATGCATAAAATTATTTATTTTTTAAGTCACTTTTACTAAGTTTTCATGGATAACCCATTTTAAATACATTTTTGGAAGCATTTTAAATATTACATGTTAAAAAAAACTAATATTTGAAATTGGAACATTAAAATTTGGATAGGTTGATTTTTAACTCAAAATATATTTTTAATCTTATTTATTTATTAGGATAAATAATATTATAAATTGTTTTCATAGTTTAATTTGAAAATTTTATAATCTATTAATCCAAATTTGTTCATTAGAAGAAATTTTACTTCAAAATTTGATATAAAAATATGGAAATATTTTGCATGTTTTTACCTTAAAAACATGAATTGTGGTCACGTTTCTGGGATTAGGTTTAAATTAATTTCCACTAATTTTGATATTTGAATTTGGAAAAATGGATTCAATATTTTTAATAATAATTATTTATAGTAACTAATAAGTTCATCTTAATTTTTGACCAAAAATAAAAGTGAATGTAACTAAAATTAATTACAATGACTAAAGTGAAATTATGCTTAACAATGGACTAAACCTTAAACATTAGGGCCAAAATGAATTTGAAACTATTCAAAATACCATTTTATGGAAATATTTATACACTATCCTCACATTAATCAGATTTGGTCCATTTTCAGATCAACTTTCCCTTGGAAAACATTGGTACGATTCCATTTCCAAAAAATTTCAATACTACAACTCCACAACCACTATAAAAAGCCTCCTCTCTTCCAACATCCTCACACCTCTAAATCCTATACTAGTTGACCAAAATATAATCAAATAGATCATAAATCTCCATATACTAATCCCATAATCCTCTCCTATAGTAAAATTAAATCCATGGAAGCCCTTTAGTGAAAACCAAATGGTTTTACCCACATAAGTGGTTACAATATTCATCAAGCTCCATTGTTTTATTTTCATTCCCCACCATACATTACTTATTATTAGTTTATTAAAAAATCATCAATATAATAGGATTTTTTAGGATAAGGGTTTTACCTAAACTTACACACACATTCATCTAATGTGTAATGAGATTACCATTTATATATATAGTGAACTACCGCCTCAAGAAATGATTATTGATCGTTTATACATTTACACCATTCATGTTTGGGAAAAATTATGGAAACTCTTTATATATATTTTATGTATGATATATATTATATCTTTGTCCATTCGTAATTTATTTTATGAAACATACCATTATAATTTCATTTTATGTAAATACGATAACATTATTTTGGGAATTGTATACTACCAACGCCCCTAAGAATGGTGATGTGTTAACACTATACATGAATCATATTAAGGGTTATTCTAATTTAAAATATATAAAAAATATAAAATATATTATATTCATTTAATAATTGCCATTTTATAAAAATAAACATGAATTTTATTATTACCCATTTGACACACAAAAAGTGACAACGTTGGTCGTGGACGTGGGGACTACCCCCTCCTTGACATGATGTGATTCCTTTTACAGAAAAATAATTTTGTATATAAGTAAATATGTTTATACAATTAGATAGTTATTATATAATGATCATTATGTTATTATATATTGTCACTTACATTCTCTACATAATGATCATTAAATAAATTGATTGTTATTCATGCATTTTCATGACATAACATCTGAAAGATTGTAATGTTGGTTAATTTTCCATAACCATATTTAATTATTCCTTTTAAAATATTAATATATATATATATATGATAATTATTTATTTATTTATTAATTTTATATGTTTATATAGTGACCCCTTTCACCATTGATGTCCTACCAATGTTAGTTTTAACAAATGAACCAAATTTGTCCAAAACACTCTATGTAATCATTATTACTTAAATAGTTGTATAAAGAATAAAACTAAGAGGGAAAAATATATTTGTAAATATAAAAAATGTTCTTAAGAAATTAAATAATTAACATGAATTTATTATTAAAGAATTTAAATACATATGTGAAAATATGAACTCAACATAAGGGATTTTTATCTCAATTTAAATTCCATGGATACATATTTGTTGTTATGAACCAATACAATTTTATATGGTGTATATACGACCCTTTGACATAGACTATCATGAATAAAATTATTTTTCTGATATTATTGGTTTTATTGGATGTTTTTCATTCATTCTGATTATGATTTACAATGTTTCATAGTTGTACTGGATAACTTGGAATTGTTTCATATGCTTTTTTGGGGAGCGCATCAATCTCTTAGAGGAAGCAGTATTTGTTGCCCCACATTCCCAATTTCCATTAGCGGGTTATATCCATCGCTTATTCTGGGATGTCTGCTACTTGATTTAAAATGGATGATGGGATTTCGATTTCTCCTTTCGTGAATTCCTCCTCAGAACTCATTACATAGTACATGTCCCCCTCATATACTTTTGACATTGTTCTTGAAACTCTTTGATGTGACTTGTCATAATGGTGGCCGATTAATTATACTGTTTCTGTCAGGGCATTCTATGGTGTCAAGTCAGGGTAGCAACCTTCGATCAAGGGTGATGTCACATAGAACATCGCTGGTGTGTCTGAACACTGGAACAATAATTCTATGTGTTTACTCTCCTTATGATAGGGCTTCTCGAGGGCATAGCAGCCTGAGGCATCCCACGTCAAATGCAGAGAATTTTATGCCCTAGTAATGTCTCTAAGTTTTTATTCATCTTCCAATGATTGACTTATCATATTCTGTGAGTATTATGTCTGGAAGAGATGGATCAAACATATCATTATACAGATAAGTGTAGTTTAGTTGGGTGATACCCCTTGAGAGAACCTTGATGTTGGATCTACTGCGTGGTTAGTTAGACAATTACTACATCGGTCAAGGAAAAAGTGGGTGACATGATCTCACCATGATGTGATATCCTGGCTATGAATCAGGATGGATATGGACGTATGAGATTTAATGGAGAATGATATGGAATTTATATGAGGGTGATGGTGATGTTGGGATTGAGCCTTGAAGGGACCTCCTACATATCCCTATAGCAGTGAATAAAAGACTATATAGTTTAGGATGGGGGACGGGATCGAGTTGTGCGCATAAGAAAATGACCCGATGACATGTTGGGGCTTACACGTGTTAAGTAGCCCAAAATTCTGTCTAACTCCCAAGGGTGGGGGTGGACCATTGATGTAGGTCAAAGTGAAGGGGACTAAAATGAATTACCATCGATTGGGGTTCCAATGGAGCACCAGTGGTTGAAGTTCCAACAACATGACACTTTTTGGGAATCCCAACGGCATACCATTGATTAGGAGTGAACCTCAGGAATGATTATTACATTCCCTATATAGGGTACAATGATCAATGCCCACATAGGTAGAATGTGTATAACAAAAATGGTCATAGAGTTTAATGTCATGCAGGATGAGGGTGGACTTACGTGGATTGGTCGGGATAAGTAGGTGTTGGTCTTGAACCTCAGGAAGTCTTCTTACAAACTCTTCCATGGAGACAAGGATTTAATTCAACATAGTTCGGAATGAGAGATAACGTTTTATGTCATGATGAACAAAAATGAACTGACATAAAGGGGTCTGGTCATGTTGTTGTTGGGGTTGAACCTCAGGGAGGCTTCCAATATACCATTCCTAGGTGACAAGGATAATATTCCACGTAGTTCAGAATGGTTTGGGGATTACATGCTAAGGAGTCCCAGAAAGTATTCCATGGTCAATGATTACTCTGATACCCCATGATTCATGCTCAGTGTGAGATACAATAAGTAGAAAAGACCTGATGATCAAGTCACGAAAGTTGCATCGGTGGGACGTGAAATGGGGATTACACGGGTTTAGTGGCCAAAATAAGAAATAAGCGCTTATGTGGGCTTAGAATCCCAAGGAAGTGGTGTTTGGGACTTACTCTAGGATAGAGTCCTAATAGAAAAAAAGACGATATGGAGTGGGACGGGTGGTGATGTTCCCGGTGACCATCTCTCCTATAGTCTGTGGCACTGAAGTAGATTGGAGGACCATGGCTGCTACTTCCCACATAGAAGGATATGGGCTTACACAAGGATGGTTTACCATCCCCACAGATAGACGCCACTCCAAAAATGAGGATATTATTCCATGTATGGAAGATCTTACTCTCATGGAGATGAGAGGGAATGAAGAATGTCTAAGACGGGGCTCCCCATGTGTGTTTCACAGCGTGAGGCTACAATTTAATTTCATGTTCTAATGATGATGGTGTTTGGATGTTTAACATCCTACAGCTCGGATGGAGAAGGTTCACTCTGCACCCCTAGGATATACATTACTTATACCCACCCACCCATAAGGAAAATAAGGCATCAGGAATATCATGGTGACTGGGTGTTGTGGAATGATCCATTGAGGGGCCCACGTTAGCATGGCTATGTGAATAAGAAATATCATTTAGCAAGCCTATAGGAGGAATTATAAAACTATAAAACTCTACATGAATCACTACCCAAGAGACCATGAAATCACTTCGTACAAACCAGGAGGGTCATATGGTAGTAAGGTGCTGAGAAAAGGGTGTTGCACAGAATAAGATCTTGGAAATGGTGCCATAGGGTATGGATGGCCCATGGAGTTCACAAGTATGGATGCACACTATATGATAGGTTATAGGTAAGATATAACAACTACATGAAAACAATAAGGATGTACACAAAACATGCTTTATGTAGGGGGAACTTCCTCACAAGAGGGATATTTTTCACATAAATGCCTTGGGGAAAAGAAAATAGATGAGGGTCCCTCCCAAGATGACCCACCTGATAGAGGACCTATGAGGGACTTCTAGCACTGGATCAAATTCATTGATACCATAGTTATTTTCACACAGTCATAATAAAGGTTTCCTTTTCATAGTAGAGGGTCATTTCATCTTTTTTCACCTTCCCTGAAGGGTAGGGATTACTCTTCATTTTTTCACTGAAATCCAAGGAGGAGGCACGTAAGTGGGGTTATGCGCATGTGGTCATTCGATGTCTCAATTGGCACGAAAGGGTTTGTTCACATAAGGAAATCTAGAGCTATTGACTATCTTCCGTCGTTCCCTTACCATGGATATTTTTTGGGAAGGTCACAGTGAAATCCATAATTTAATGTCGCATTGGGTGTGCAAGGGTATTTACTTGACAAGAAATTTTTTGATCACCCCATAATTCTAGAACCCAACTCCCCCTCGCATCGCAGAATAATTCATTCATTACAAATATACCTTTGGTTTTGTTAAAAAAATCCACTCATTGCCCTATTCAAAATTCAGCGACAAAAAATGCTCCCCCCAATCAAAATCAGAGTTGAAGGGGGACCCAAATGTCATCTTCTTAAGGGTTATGAAAAAAATTATAGAAGCACCTGGTCGTGCATGAAAAAAATGTGTTTTGATAAGAAACCCCCTTCGGTTCATGAGAATGGTGTGGTCCGCACATATAAATATTCTATGGCACCCCTTTGGTCACCACATGGAATTATACATATGACATTCATTTTCTATCATGCGAGAAGATGTTCTACATCTATGCTTATGTTATCGAGGCCAATTATGTGTTTTGCGCTCTCCTCAGTCACTTTTGTGACGTCAACCATTTTTCAAGCAACCAATTTTTAGCAGCATTCTTTCACGCCACAAAATATTATGGACACTGATTCTACATTATTTTTCACACAGCCTTTTGGATTTCTGAAAACATGAAAAAATGGCCACCCAACAGACCGATGCAGAGAGGGAGGATACTAAGACTATAAGGTGGGATAATATGATCATGAACCCTCATATTATTCATGTGAGGAGGGTTGTGTCTAACAAAAAAATTATTTTTGGAAGGCTTACACATGCTAAAAAATGTTACATCTTGAGAGATAGCCAAAAGATTTGAAAATTGGGCATTTTGGAGGGGTTACTGATTCCTGATATAGAAACTGATACCCCGTGGTTATGGGTGACATGTGTGGAATGTATCCTATAGTTCAACATCACAAAAAATAGACATCCTTCCAAGAAAACGTGTAAAAACCCATCTATGTTCTGAATCTTATGACTAGGACTACTATAGGAAGTGATCCAGTTCTATAAGAATATACCAATCTATAAGTGAGCTCTTTCAGAATCATCTTTACTAAAGAGATGATGTTTTGGAAGGATTGGGACTTCAGGTTTGGGGGAATCATCACAAGGGAATGGGAATGGGTGTACAAGGCACACCAAACATGCGAGTAGTTTGGGAATAAGCTGCGGTCTATTAGGATTATTGATTCTTTTTAGACATCCCAATTTTACATCAACTGGATGTAGGTCCTAGTGTTGGAATTATTCACATGTTGGACTCCTGACAATAACACCTTCCACCTCCACCAGGGGGAGGTAGGTATCAGTATATGGGACATCAATTTTTTTGGGTAATCCCTTTATAGGGGTAACAATATGATGTGTTCCATCCAATAGAGAACATATGGGGGGATTGGACACACACCCACATCCTAAAATGGCATCTGGTAGAGCTGGATGAGGAAGAGATGAAAATAAAATATATTCTGAAGGACTTATCTTATCTGGGATGGTTGAGTCTTTTTATGATGTAGGTAAAGATTTTGAAGATTCTATTAGGAGGGAAGAAATTCCCAAACATATCTCATAACCTAATGTTCAGATCATTTTGGACGGCCCTCGAGGAATGAGAGTATCGATCATGGAAATTCGGCATAAACAAATTTTGTGACCCGAATGTATGATATTCGAGGTATATTGTTTTCTTTCTCTTCAAGGGTTGTTGTTTCTAGTGAGGGAAACGAGGATGGGGGGTCCTCCTAGTGAAACTAGTGATAGTCATGATCTTAGTGGAAAAGAAGAAGGTTATACTAGGGGTGCCTGTACAAGCTAGTCCATAAAACATTCTTGGGAATATCACTTGGGGAAGTACACCCATAATGATATGAAGATCGTTCATGATCCTTCATTGTTGGGTCGCAGCCCACTGAGAGGGGTATGACTTCCAAAATTACATTTTCCCTCTTGGTGATGGTATGTGGAAATCACATCTTGATCAGTTCTGGAATCCACTCAATAAGGCTCAAAGATGAAGGGATCAAGTTCAAGATCGGCAACCATAACTTTTTAGACTATCAAAAATTTCATACCCCATTTGGTTAGATAGTAGATAATGTGTGCGGCCCATTGGAGTAGAGGGAGAACCTACAGGGCATTGGGGGAAGTGTGCACGTAGGCTGAACTGAAGGAAAAATCTTCTTGCGAACAGTATGAGACGACCTGGTTTGCTAGGTAGTTCGGGCTCACTCAACGGATTCCTAATAAATTATACACAATGTATCAGGAGGAGAAACATCCCAACAGTCTCTTCCAATTGTGGCTTATGTTCAAGATGGAAGGCCTATGTGAAATCATAACTCTCCTACCTATTGATGTCAGTGCTATCCAGCCAATAGATTATTTTGAACACTATAAACAATCTGCCCCACGAAGATTCTACTAAATCACATCGATAAAATGAAAGTGGTTGGTGTGGAGCACTAAGATAGAGGATGTATATTATGTTCTATGAGAGAGGTGAGATGAAAAAGAGTTAGGTGTATAACACAACATGGGATAGAACATCATCGGTAGGGGCACCACAAGGCATGAACGTGCCTCCACCTTTTGATAAGGGGTGTTCCCACTAGTGGCCTCATAGGAATGCTAAAAGACTTCTTGGGAAGCATCTCCTGCACCTACTGAAGACATCTTCGGATTTTTTCCTTCCATCTCTCTAGTCTTCTTGGACGATTCTCTAACAATCCAGGTCTACCGAAGAGTTATGGAAGAGACCGGTGTATACTAAGATCAACTTTCCAAACATTCGGTGAATCCAGAGGAAATATAGGGTAATATTTCACCACTAACATGCATACCTGAGTGCATCTCCTGGTGAATGTGATGCTCGACTAGGAGCTTAAACCAAAAAATCTTCCATTTGAGAAAGAAGAGGTAGAGGATGAAGAATAGGAAAAGGAAGAGGAGATAGAAGATGAAGAGGAAGCAGATGAAGAAAAATAAGATTTAGAGATTCAAGGTCTCAGTGGTGAAGGACCTTTAGATACACATGCTCACCTATGAAGCCCCTTTGAGAGTGGCAAAATCATAGGCTGCAATGCAGAACTGGCTGAGCAGCTCGAGGTGAGTTGAACTCTTCTCTCCATATGCCTTTCATTTCACAAAATCCTAAATTATTGTCTAAATTGTATCATAAATAGGAACACATAGACGATGGAACCGAGGAATCCTTTTCCATAGTCGATGATGATGGTCCCATTGTTGTAAGAGAACATCCTTAGAAACTTGTCTTTAGAACCATGAAAGGTGGGGAAATGGCTATGTTTTGAGTAGGTGGTGATGAGATTGAAGGAAGAGATGACGTGGTAGCCTCTGAGTTTCATGCCACTCCCATCATTCAAGAGTTTCCAGTGCTGTTCGTCGAGTTAACAACTCTTGAGGGATCTCATGTGGTGGCGGCTCCTGCCATGATACATGCATTGGATATTGCCGCACTAGGCTCCCTTAATTATATATCTTTGTTGTATCTCACTTTTAATAGGAAATTAAACTAAGGAAGGTATTGATTCCTTTTGAAGTTATTGCGATGTTGGAGGCTTGGCAGACCATCAATTCTAGAACATTTGTAGGAGCCCTGCCAGTGATTACATCAGCTCATGCAAAGCCAAATATTTTTACTGGCCCTACCTTAATAATTGGTGATCTGTAGGCTACAATCATGGGTGATAATTATATTAGGATGGATCTCCAATCCATAGGGGGAGAAGAAGCTGACAAATAATGAATTCAGTAAGAGGAACATGGTGCTGAACTCTTGTCTTCTTTTCCCGAGTACATTCATGAGGCCCTTGAGGAGATAGATGATTCAAATGCAGATTCACCTGAGGAGAGATACATTACGTACCACAAGGAATGGATGCACTTCAAACACTATCTCACTCTTCCACATGAATAATGGCTATTCTGGATGGGGTTTCTTCACACATGTCTACACATTCATTTCACTGGAGGGGTTGATGCTCACAGTCTCCACATAATTTTCCGTGATAACATAGATAAGAAAATATAGTATAATAACCACCGCTCTAACAGAGCCTTATTCCAGAAGGAGTTCTAAAATACAGAAGAATTAATTAATTTTTATAAATATATCTTATGCTTTAAATAGAAAGAAAAATATATTAAGGCATTTATCGCAACCCACACTAATCTCATTGAACACTTAAGGGCCCAGCTGGTTGCTTCCCCAGAACATGTAGTGTAGGAGAGTTTCCCAATGATTGTGCTCCATGTTGAAAAGGCATGAGTGAAATCCATGGCTAATGAGTTATTCTATGTCGCTACTAATGAATAGAGGGATCTCAGGGGGCAGGAGGTGGTCTTGGAGGCCACAAGAAAAAGGTGGAAATATGGAGAAATTTATCAAAGATGATGATCCTTGAGGGACCTATTTTTTATGAACTCATAATCCTATCCTTCATTGTTTTTTTTATTTTAAACTACTTGAATAGATTGTTCATTTGTTTTCTCGTTTATATCAATGCATTTTAACCACAATCATTAAGATATTAACAATCGATCCTGAATCCCATTTGGGTCGCACCCAATAAGAGAAATAAAGGATGTTTGTATCATTTTGTCAATAGAATGTGGGAGGGTCAACTAGTATTTGGGAATTCGTATTGTAAATGACCGCTTCGGGATTTCATGAAGAAAGAGGGAAGCCAGACTATAAAATGAAGTTCTCAAGAATAATCTAATTGCTACTTTCTCAACATGCCTCTAGGGAACGAGCGGGTTAAAGCAAGGGGAGTTAGAAGAAAGCTAAACACAGGGGAGTTGACATTGTGAATCATGGTACCCAAAATTTGAAATATTGTATGGGTGGTATGAAAATGGAGAATAACTATTGACCATGTTCGAAAGACAACATCCCTATTGTGTTATCTTAGAATGAGGATAACAAATGATGGCTGGCCACTGATCATGTTGGAATCATAGGGCCATACTCAAAATGGAATCCATTAGCCTTCTATATCATTATTCGAAGATAGTCGGTGAACCACAGGCTGAGAATCCATAATTTTAGGGGGGGTATTAGGCATGAGAGAGGATTAGGATTCAAATAAAGGGCATGAAAAGTGTAGTGGGTGGAGTGATAGGTTGTTCGACTAGACTCCAACACTCTGGAAATTACACCACCATGGTGGAAACACATTAGATGGGAGCATTGGTTTGATCATGGATTATACCTATTTCCAGGAAGGACATCTCTAGTGAATACCTAGAATGACTTCCAGTTTTATTTTATACCAATATAGATGATTGAAACATATATTAACATCTCATAGTGTGCATGATGCACATAGTTTTAGGACCATACTTCTCGGACTGTGATCGGACCGAGGGGCCTAAAGGTTTAATAACCCTGGGGCTGGGCCCAAGGTGAAATTTGTTTCCTTTCATTATATCTTATAAGGGAGAGAACGTAGCCATACGTAATGTTTTAGCATAGCATGGTTGTTGACCAAGGATGTAGGGGTCAATCCTCTCTGGAAAGGAAGTTGAAACATCACATAGTTATCATGAGCCATCTTGAACTTATTCAGGGTAGAACACCAGTTTAATGTCATGTGTTGAGGAAATGGTTACCAAAAAAAGAAACATGTGGCATGGTACATATACCTACCTGAATGAGAGCCCAAGAGGTACTCACCACACCACATGTTCCCATAAGAGTTCAGGCCAAGGGGCAGAAAAAGGGGGTAGGATTTATGATTCTAAGGGATGGACCCACATATGGAATGTTTGGACGTTACAATGTATCCCATGAGTATGGGAATAAAGCCACTAGTAGTTCTGAAAAATTTCATGATGTTTGGGGTCCTACAACAAGGACCGTCAGATCTTAGTTTAATCTTCTTAGAGATCGGACCATAGATTGAATGTATGGAGGGAGAGACGAGGAGTAGTATGTTTAAAACTCATTGTGAATGAGGATGGTAGGATTCCATATCAAACCATGTGCACCTTGGGGAGATTTTAGGTCGAGGGACCAAAAATGAAAGTTGGGATAGGCCCGAGGCAATGTTCTCGGGCACCCCTATGTACCCCATGATGATGTGGATCAAGCCATACATAGTTCTAGAAGTGGAATGGTAGGGTACCCATTCCAAGGACAATATTTTCTTGTGGGTCTGGCACACACACGAAAAAGAAGTGACATTTGATATATCGTGTTTGTTCATTAGGATGGATGTGTGTTTTTTTGTGAATAGATGAACCTAGGATGGAGAATCCAAGCATTGATACAAGAATCGAGCCATATGAATAATTGAAAAATTATTTGGTGGATAGCCACTAG
The DNA here is from genome assembly GCA_963277665.1 of Viscum album. Classification (NCBI taxonomy): domain Eukaryota; kingdom Viridiplantae; phylum Streptophyta; class Magnoliopsida; order Santalales; family Viscaceae; genus Viscum; species Viscum album. The sequence goes on along the minus strand of OY728130.1, from coordinate 2,041,783,967 downwards.
AAACACTATTTCCCCTTGAGTGAGGACATCACAATGAAGTAATATTTATCTTCGTGAGTCTAGGATGATAATTTCATATTTTAAATACATATTAGAGGACCAAACCCTGAATTATAACGTGTTTTAGTAAAGGAATACCAGTTAGAAGTCATATGGGACTAGGAAGAAATGTGTAAATTCATATGTACTGGACACATATAGAATAAATGAGGTTATAAGGGGGAATGTGCATGAGTTGATAAAGCATACCTGAGTTGAATTAGGATGAGGTCTAAACCACACCACATGCACTTCTTAATAAGAAATCTCAGGCCAAGGGGCTGGAAAGGGTCATAAAATATGGGGCTAGACATGTGGATGAAACTTCTAGGTGTTCATACGTATCTCATGAGGATGGGAATGAAGTTGTAAGTTGTTCTAAAGGTGTAGTTCTAATGTCATGTTGGAGAATATGTGGAGAGGTCAGAGTTTCTAGAAAGGGAGTACATGGAGTGGCTATTGAAAAATAAAAATGAAAGATGTGATAAGCCCAACCACACCACAAAAAACAATCTTATGCATGTCAGGGCCAATAGGTAGAACATAAGATTTAATTACTGGAACCTAATATGTACCTAAATATGTAATGCTTATGGATTCCTATATATCTCATGAGGATGGGAATCAAGCTATACAATATCCTACGAGTGTCGTGTAGTTTTACTTTATACAGAATAAAGGCAAAAAGATCATATTTTTATGGTATTAGACCTCAGAATATAGAGAAGTGAAACACATTCAATCTATCTCATACCATGAGAAAATCATTTAGCCTACACGAGCTACGTATGATGTGGGAAATAAGGGTGAAAAAGGTCTTTGCAATACATTGAATACGTGAAAAGGGGAGATCAGTTCGGAGCCCCAAATTACACCTTATAATCGATTTTCCCTATTAACGTGCAAAAAAACATTGATGGATATCACCAAGAGTGTTGAGATTCCCCATGGAAATTATGGATTGGAAAAGGATTTGAATCATGAGACGAATTTTCAGGTCTTGAGGGGGGTGGTTCGATGATGGAGGATAACTGTTGACCATGTTTTAAACACATCATACAAATCGTGTTACCTAAAATGGGAAAAAATGAGTGTCGACGTCTAACAATGTTGGCAACATGGGACTTGTCTAAATTTTTCTTTTGAAATTCGTAGTGACATTACCCTAAGGTGGTAGGAGAGCATTGGGGACTAGAATCCATGTTGTTCGAGGTTCCTTTTGAATGTGTAAGATGATAAATTCCCAAATTAAGGGGAACATGAATCCTAAACATGGGTGATAAAATGTCTAGTTATAATCCAAAACTATTGGTCCTGAACTATAGTGGTCATGGGAACATTTGTGAACTACCAAAGAGGTTCGAGGGGCCCAACTCAGGGGAATATAACTTGAAAAGATGAGTGTAGAATAGGGGAAAAAATATATCTCATGGGGGAGTGGTACGTGACATGGAAGTAACAAACCTGATGTAAATGAGGACATGGATTCCACCCCACACTATATACCACATTCGATGGTACTCATGCTAGGGGTCCATAAATGTAGAGAACCAAAGCCTAACGTACATGGACATTACATTACTTTTGCGGAATACTTAGTACATAACAAAAACACACACACAAGGACCGTAATAGTTTAGTGTTTTTGGAAACTCGTAATATAATCTTCTAATCGTGGTGAATGATCTTCAACATCTCCCATTAATATCTTCCCCTTTTTACCTAAAACCTTTTTTTATATCCTGGGGAAAAGAAAACATAAAAGGGTGAGCTCAAATGCTCATTAAGGGTAAACAAAAGAAATATAAATCACATCATATACATAAGAACATAACTTTTGGAAATCTTAACTTGAAAAAGAGATCATAATATCATAACATGGGATAAATCATAGTAGTGAAATGTAATCCCAAAAATCATAACATAAAACATGAAACATTGTGGCATACACACATAATCATAGAGAATCATTTCTTATTAGTCAAGAATCATTTCCAAGACTATCTTAGTGGACAAAGTCCATTTCTGAACCGAGTTCACTCCTCATTTCAGTCCTGTTTCACTGAACCGGTTTAACCTGCCATTTCTGCCATGTCTATCTCATGAGATATAAAATATTTACCCAATGCATTGGAAGGAGATATAGGTCCCTCCAATCTCATAATGATACCATTCTTATGTGTGCCACAAATTCAGAAAACCATACATCATAGCATAACACATGTAATAAACATGGGAATCTTAAACATCGTGACATCATAAAACAAATCATATAAGATAAAGGAATTTATAAAAATATAATTCCATCACAACATAATAAAATCAATGTAATAATAGGGATAATAACAGAACCCTTTATTATCTTAGATGGAAAATAATTTTGATAAAACACTGAACTCCATTCTTGGGGAAAATATCCTTTCTGCTTCAAAAACACTTTTCCATTCATAACATGTCGTAAATTTATAAACTAAAAGAAGTTGATTAAAAATAAACATGAAAACATATAAAGGAAGCTTCTTGGAAATAATTTTTTAAAAAAACATTCATGCCGTATAAGTTAAAAAAAATATTCTTCTCGTACTTTTGTTGGAAAAGTCAAAAAGTACCTCGTACGAAAAACAAAAAAAGATTCATTTCATATCTTTTACTAAAAACTCACAGAATGGTAAAATTGGATTTAAACAATTTTAGGTGGATGGAAACAATATTAAATATTGAGTAAACATGGATGTGGATGATAAAATATGCCCCAGTAAATACCAAAGTATAAACAATCTCAGATAAAAATGATATTGTGATATTTCCCTTACCTTAGGTCCGATTTGCTTCGTAAGTGTCCGAACCTCCTCTTCTTTGAAGCGCCTCTTTGAGATATCCTTTTAGGGCACTAAAATTGGTCTTTGAGGAAGACCAGAACCTCTAGAATGTTTCTATGGAAGTGGAGAATGGAATTTGGCAGGGGTTGGCCGAGCATGAAGGCTCAAAGTGGTGTGAGGAAGAGAGGGAGGAGGTGCTCTTTTATAAGAGAGGAGAGGGGCACCTTTGGAAAAACAAAAAATATTATTTTATTATAAATCCAAATTCGGTTTTAAATAGCTCCAAATTGATTTATTTCTAAGATAAGGTAGGTATGGGTCGAAAGCCTCTCATCCAATAGAATTTAGAGAAGTTTAGGTTCCTATTTTAACCTTATCATTTAGATTTAACATTAAGTAAAATAATTTTACTTTTACCGTGTCTTCCTGTGTTCTTATACTATAAGGTTAATAAACTTACTATAAGTAGACAAACTAACCACAAGTTGTTTATTATTAATATATATAACCTTATCTAAGTTATTCGGCTGAACCTTAGATTTTTAGGAATAAAATAACAATTACTAATATAATATTTGTTTTAAAAACTATTTTATGTCAATTTTGACACTATTTAGTAATTGATTTTTGTGAAAATCATAACATAATTATTAGTTCGAAAAACATTAATTCAATCAATACTAACATGTCATATTAACCTAGAAAATTAGTGTAATTCATAAAAAGTCTCAAATTATATTTATTTGGGTATTTATAATATCAATTATTCTAATTTTTCACTACTATGGTAATTACTGCATCATCATTGTGTCATAAATAAATTAATTTATTTAATGTATAAAAATTATAAATAAAATATAATTATGTAGGAAATCATATTATATTTCTAATGAATATTTACAATCTAATTTTTCTTATGTATAACCCTATATTAAAAATGTAGTAGTAAATAAACTTTGATTTTAACTCTTTTAACTCTTCTTTGAATTAAATAATAATAAATGTCCTAATCTAATCCAAGTGGGCCTAAATGGTCATATTTTATTCCTAAGGTTGTTTTTGGTCGAATTACACTTATCCAATAGAATTAGGTCATGTGTTAGGGTAAAAATAATATCAATTTTACCCTTAATTACCCTATTTACATTTAACCCTGGTAAAAAAAGTAAAAAGTTACTATTCACCAAATATTATTTTCATCTTATTGAACCACATTTTACTTAATGAAATCAACCGTGTCTCTCAGATATTTGAAATTCCACTCACAGAAGCGGTAAAATTATGTTTTATGAAAATTCAGTTTTTTTAACTACCAATTAGTGGTTTCATGATTTATCAAACAATGAAAGTTTCCAGAAAAATACCAAAAATTAGGCCTAAGCTATATTTATTATTATGAATTCAAAAATGATGTCTATTTTATCAAATTCAAAACATATCAGTTGCATTAATTAATTTAAAAATTAATTCCCGTTGTCAAAACAAATAGCATGTTCTTAAGAGATAATAACTATCAAAAGATTGACATTTGTTTATGTCTGGTTTAAATGTGAAATTACATCCAATGACCAAAATTGTATTAAATTGTAAAAATATATTATAAATATAATTTAAATCCACTAAAATTAATAATTTATCACTATTAATTATTTCGATTAAAAAGGTTGTTTTTAATAAAAATTTAGTAATTTTCACTTATCATCAGAAAATGAAAGTTATCCGAAAAGTACCAAAATTTCACCCTAAGATGATTTCGATATTCCGAATCCAAAAATGAAGTCCATTTTAAAAAATAAAATTTAAAAAAATTTAAAAAGTGGTTATTACTATTCAAAACGGCTAGTTTTAATAATATTTTAATAGCATATCGTTGTTTAGTGAAACTCGGTATTGCGTACTACACACGCTATCGAGGAAGGTCGTGATTGCGTGTAATGAAATAAAGTCAAGGATGTGTGTTGTTCAAGATCCTTTTCGTGTAGCGTACAACACAAGACATTAATGAAATTAAAAATAATATTTTTCATAAAATCTCGGGGTGTTACATTCTACCCCCCTTAAAATGAATTTCGCCGTCGAAATTCATCGGGGTTATAAATGGTTTACTACTCAAAAGTTTATTTAATAGAAACCCACATAGTAAAAAGGAATACCCAAACTTGGCTTTAAAAACTAAAGTATGAAATGTAATGGTTACCCAAATTAACTCATCACTGAGTTTCCACGTAGGAGAACATAGGTGAAAATATGGATATGGAAGAAAAATCTAACCATCCTGTTCTGATGGAGAGTGGTAGAGAACATGGATATGAAATAGCCAAAAATCACAAAGCCATAGATTTGTGATGATCTAAGGTACCATATGATTCATCTGATATAAGGGCACTAGGACAACATTTTTGGTTTTCAAGATCATTTCCCTAAAGTTGGTGAATTAAAAGAAATACTTACATGATTTTGGTATAATTTCACTGTTGTTCGTGCTTTGAACAATTTCCACTTCATCTCTAAAATAAATGAATTTGAATTTGTTATTCATGAAGTGTTAATAGATCATGTGATAGAATTTTGGTTCATTCCATCTATTTCAAACAAAAGGTTAGCAAAAGTTATCAAATATACATAAGTCCATCTATGGTGAGGTTAATCGTATATGATTCCAAAAATGAACTTATACTTCATATATCATACCGCGTAATAAAATAAAACTAGTTTCTACTAACCAGGGACTTCCTGTAGGCCAGTGGTAGGCGATAAAGGCCTGTCACTTCGGTTGTGGGTTTGATTCCCACAGCCTTGTCCGATGCGATGGGCTGTCGCCCGTCCTGCAGGTTGTCCTTTTTCTAAAGCTATATTACTATAACATCCCATCAATAATATATAAAAAAAGTTCTATCCAAACTTATGTCCAACATAATCCATTCCAATCTTTTGGCTTATCTAAAATACATCGGTCCAAGCTCATAGTATAAATAAAATGATTACTTGAAATGTCACATAACAATCACGTGAATGCCATCATTTATCCCCCATATATCATAAGATATATCTTGTTTGTCAAATTACAAACATGTGAATACCTTAATCATGTATTCTCTTGAAGAATGAATACCCATTAATTGAACCATAGTGAAAACATGAATGCAGTCATAAGTTAACTCTTTCCACATACTGAAATCGAAAAATTCTATATACTCAAACCATGATATAACATTCTCCTTATATCAGTCATGAGCTCATGAATACGGTCAAACATTTCATTTTCTCATTTTCCTTTCATTATGTGCATATCACCTCTTTTTCCAAAAATATCTCAATCACATTCTATGGTTATCGGTACCATTGAAAACCACAATAGATCAATACATAAATATTCCAATATTCCATGATACTATATACAACATTATTTTGGAATCCCATTACATAAACACTTAATCATTCCACCACATCGTTGTCATATTCATCATCACCAATAGTGATCGCATGTGACTTCCCTTTTTCCTTAGCCATAAGTGGTTGCTCATGTCGATCATTACTAACACTTGGATTAGGGAATTTATTAGCATAATGCCCCATTTCCTTGAACTTGAAGCATTGAAGTGTTCGTGGTGCGTTCTCTGCAGTCTTTTCTTTATTCACATCATTAGAAACCATTTTTCCATTACTTCGACACTCAGCTGCTCGATGACCTTCTTTTCCACACTTAAAACATTTTCTAGTCCCTTTAAGACAATCTCCACCATGCTTCTTTCCACACATTGAGCATAAGGAACCATTCATCTTCTTTTCACCATTATTCTGAGATTTGTCCTTGAACTCCATCTTTTGTTTCTTGTCAAAACTATGAGATGGATAAGTAACACCAAATTCCATTTCTACGTTGATAGAAAAACACAAAATTTCTTCATAGCTACTTAAGACTCTTATAGCTAATTCCCATCGAAGATTTGGTTTTAAGCCACTGAAGAATCGATCAACTTTACTTTCAGGTTGGATGATAAATCCAGATTCATACCTTTCAAGCCTTGTAAAATTCGCTTCGTATATACCAACAGATTCATCATCCTTTTTTTTAGTTCAAGAAACTCCTTCTCCATCTTTGATCGAAGAATACGAGGGAAGTAATTATTGAAAAATAAGTTCTTGAACTAATCCTATTCAGTGGACTCAATTTCATATCTTGGCCTCGTATTCTTGATAAGATTCCACTATTGATCAGCATCACCTTCCAAACGATACACTGCTAAGATGACTTTATCATGTTCAGAACATTGAAGAACTTAAAATATATTTTTAGTAGTACTGATCCATTGTTCAGCAACAAGTGGATCAGAAGACCCACTGAAAGAAGGTGGACATTGCCTCATGAAGGACTCAATAGAATATTTTTCCCTTCTCTGCTCATTTGGAAGTCCAGAATGATTCATAGCTTGTATATGTATAGCAATAAGATTTTGCACTCCATCTCCCATAACATTTGTTTGTTCAGGAGGACAATCATTGCATTGTCCATTACATTGATCAACACGGTTCCATCGGGTTCTAGCCATCGTCTAAAACACTAAAAGAATAACGTGAGAGGTAAAAATCATAATAAAGGTAGAGTAACTTCAATATCTAACATCTTTGGATTAATCTAATATCGTTACCATAGTTCTAGGACTATATCCTATATGTATACTTATCCTTAGGGAAATCCCTAAATAAACCATAGAAATATCTCTAGGGATCTCACTAAAGTTCTCGCATCCTAGTTTCCAAAGGTTGACTAAACCTTTCCTCTGATACCAAATGTAGAGTCCCAAAGCCTGACGTACATGTACATTACATTACTTTTTCGGAATACATAGTACATAACAAAAACACACACACAAGGACCATAATAGTTTAGTGTCTTTGGAAACTCGGAATATAATCTTCTAATTGTGGTGAAAGATCTTCAACATCTCCCTTAAATATCTTCCCTTTTTTTTACCTAAAACCTTTCTTTATATCCTAGGGAAAATAAAACATAAAAGGGTGAGCTCAAATTCTCTGTAAGTGTGAAAAAAAGAAATATAAATAACATCATATACATGAGAACATAACTTTTGGAAATCTTAACCTGCAAAAGAGATCATAATATCATAACATGGGATAAATCATAGTAGTGAATTTTAATCCCAAAAATCAAAACATAAAACATCAAACTTTATGGCATACACCCATAATCATATAGAATCATTTCTTATTAGTCAAGACTCATTGACAACACTATCTTAGTGGACAAAGTCCATTTCCGAACTGAGTTCACTCCTTGTTTCAGTCCAGTTTCACTGAACCGGTTTAACCTGCCGTTTCAGCCATGTCTATCTCATGGGATATAAAATATTTACCCAATGCATTGGAGGGAGATATAGGTCCCATCCATCTCCTAATGATACCATTCTTATTTTTTCCACAAAATCAGAAAACCATACATCATAGCATAACCCATGTAATAAAAATGGGAATCTTAAACATCGTGACATCATAAAACAATTCATATAAGATAAAGGAATTCATAAAAATATAATTCCATCACAACATAATAAAATCAATGTAATAATAGGGATAAAAACAGAACACTATATTATCTTATATGGAAAATAATTTTGATAAAACACTTCAACTCCATTCTTGAGAAAAATATCCTTTCTACTTCAAAAACACTTTTCCTTTCTTAACATGTCGTATAATTATAAAGTAAAAGAAGTTGATTAAAAATAAACTTAAAAACTTGTAAAGGAAAATTCTTGGAAATAATGTTTTAAAAATCCTTTCATGCCGTATAAGTTAAATAAAATATTCATCTCGTACTTTTGTTGGAAAAGTCAAAAAGTACCTCGTACAAAAAACGAAAAAAGATTCATTTCATATCTTTTACTAAAAACTCACCGAATGGTAAAATTGGATTTAAACAATTTTAGGTGGATGGAAACAATATTAAATATTTAGGAAACATGGATTTTGATGATTAAATACACCCCAGTAATACCAAAGTATAAACAATCTCAGATAAAAATGAGATTGTGATATTTCCCTTACCTTAGGTCTGATTTGCTTCATAAGTGTCTGAACCTCCCCTTCTTTGAAGCGCCTCTTTGAGATCTCCTTTTAGGGCACTAAAATTGGTATTTGAGGAAGACCATAACCTCTAGGATGTTTCTATGGAAGTGGAGAATGAAATTTGTCAGGGGTTGGCTGAGCTTGAAGGCTCGATGTGGTGTGAGGAAGAGACGGAGGAGGTGCCCTTTTACAAGCAAGGAGAGGGGCACCTTTGGAATAACTAAAAATATTATTTTATTATAAATCCAATTTCGGTTCTAAATAGCTCCAAATTGATTTATTTAGAAGCTAAGGTAGGTATGGTTCGAAATCCTCTCATCCAATTGAATTTAGATAAGTTTAGGTTCCTATTTTAACCTTATCATTTAGATTTATCATTAAGTAAAATAATTTTACTTTTACCATGTATTCTTGTGTTCTTACACTAAAAGGTTAATAAACTTACTATATGCAGCCAAAAGAAACCCAAGTTGTTTATTATTAATATATATAACCTTATCTAAGTCATTTGGCAGAATCTTAGATTTTTAGGAATAAAATAACAATTACTAATATAATATTTGTTTTTAAAAGTATTTTATGTCAATTTTGACACTATTTTGTAATTGATTTTTGTGAAAATCATAACAGAATTATTAGTTCAAAAAAATTTAATTAAATCAATACTAAAATGTCATATTAACCTAGAAAATTAGTGTAATTCATAAAAAGTCTCAAATTATATTTATTTGGGTATTTATAATATCAATAATTCTAATTTTTTACTATTATGGTAATTACTACATCATAATTGTGTCATAAATAAATTAATTTATTTAATGTCTAAAAAATATAAATAAAATATAATTATGTATGAAATCTTATTAGTTTTCTAATGAATATTTACAATTGAATTTTTCTTATGTATACCTCTATATTAAAAATTATGTAGTAAATAAACTTAGATTTTAACTCTTTTAACTCTTCTTTGAATTAAATAATAATAAATGTCCTAATCTAATCCAAGTGGGCCTTAATGGTCATATTTTATTCTCAAGGTTGTTTTTGGTCGAATTACACTTATCCAATAGAATTATCACATGTGTTAGGGTAATAATAATATCATTTTACCCTTAATTACCCTATTTACTTTTAACTGTTGTAAAAAAGTAAAAAGTTACTATTCATCAAAAATTATTTTCATCTCATTGAACCACATTTTACATACTAACATCAACCGTGTCTCTCGGATTTTTTAAATTCCACTCACATATGTTTTTAACATAAGTTTTATAAAAATTCAGTTTTTTTTAACTACCACTTAGTGGTTTCACTATTCATCAAAAAATGCAAGTTTCCAGAAAAATACCAAGAATTAGGCCTAAGCTATATTTGATATTATGAATTCAAAAATGATTTCTATTTTATAAAATTCAGAACATATCTGTTTCATTAATAAATTTAAAAATTAATTCTTGTCGTCAAAACAAATAGCATGTCATTAAGAGATAATAACTATCAAAAGAGTGACATTTGTTTATGTCTGGTTTAAATGTGAAATTACATCCAATGACCAAAATTGTATTAAATTGTAAAAATATATTCTAAATATACCTTAAAAACACTCAAATTAATAATTTATCACTATTAATTATTTCAATTAAAAAGGTTGTTTTTAATTAAAATTTAGTAATTTTCACTATTCATCAGAAAATGAAAGCTATCCGAAAAGTACCAATATTTCACCCTAAGCTAATTTCGATATTCCGAATCCAAAAATGAAGTCCATTTTGAAAAATAAAATTTAAAAAATATTAAAAGTGGTTATTACTATTCATAACGGCTAGTTTTAATAATATTTTAGTAGCATATCGTTGTTTAGTGAAACTCGGTATTGCGTACTACACACGCTATCGAGGAAGGTCGCGATTACGTGTCATGAAAGGCAAGTCAAGGATGCGTTTTGTGCAAGAACCTTTTGGTGTAGTGTAGAACAGAAGACATTAATGAAATTAAAAAGAATATTTTTCATAAAATCTCGGGGTGTTACAATAAATATGAATAGGTTTATAAGAAATAGGTTTTCACATGAATGCTTATTTTTTGGGTAGTTCGACATATCCCATGGGGATGGGAGTCAAACCTCATGTAATTCTAGAAGTGATGTCCAATTTAACATCATGCGGTAAGGAAGTGATGAGGAATGTGTATGAAGTGATGAGTTACCTTATGTGAATGAGGAAAAAAGACCATACCTCACAGCACAATTCTTAATGAGAACATGGGTTAGGGGCCAAAAAGGTCGAGGGATCTAAGACAGGATGCCCCAGTCAGTCTACATATTAACGTCTTGCAGGGGAGAGCCATAGGGCCTAGAATCCATTCCATTCACATTTAATTTTGGTTTTCAAAGATGATGAATTCCTAAATAAAGGGAATGTGTAATGCATTAATGAATCTTTGAAGATTAACCTCATGGGGGATGATGAAAGAGGTGGATATCTCTAGGTAGAGGGATTCATGATGTGGTCATGATGAAATGAACATGAATGAGGGGAAAATTCTTCACCACACAATGTGTTTCAACCTAAGGGGAGATCCTGATGTTTGGGGCTGGGCTTACAGATGAAATGTTTGGGCGTTACCCCATATCCCAGGAGGATGGGAATCAAGCAATATATAGTTCTGAAGGGTCCATGTAGTTTAACATTGTGTGGTTAGAAAAAAGTGCTGGATATCTCAAGGGAGTGGGATACATGGTGTGGTCGTGGTGTTCTCTATGTGAATAAGGGAAATATATTGCACCACACCATATTTTTCAACCCAATGGGAGATCCTAAGGTTTGGGGATGAGACTTTAGATGAAATGTATGAGCGTTCCTACATATCCCGGGAGGATGGAAATAAATCCATACATTGTTTTGAAAGGGACATGCATTTTAACATCATGCACTAAGGACGTGTGTACAAAGAAATCTTAGATTTTGTTCATAGAGCTCAGACCATAACGGTATATCTTTTGCTCGCAGTTTGTCATCAGGCAGGACGAGTGCTGAGTAGTTTTATTCCCATAATCGTAGATTGATCATGCAGGTTAATGTCATGTGGTGTAGACAGAACAGTTTATGGTCATGTGGGACCGTGCTCTTAGTCAATGTATTGCTTGAGGATTTTTTTCATTGGTGTGATTATTTATACACTCACCATCCATGGTAACTAGGGAGTATGTGCCATTGGGGTAAACCATAGAATGATTTATGTTCCCTTTCATTTGGTCTCTATGTTTGGTGGTTTTTTATCATGTATATTGGATGTTATTAGGGACAACACGAAGTCACATTATAAGAAAGAGTAGATGCATACTCTCTAGTTGAAAGATCTAACTATCTTGTTCTCTGGCCTTTTCAGATTGTACAGGGCATGAAGCTTGTTCTTGTCTAGTGCTTCCAATTAAATAGGAAAGATTTAAGATACCTTATCTAGTACATGAAGATCAAATATAGTAGTGTGTAAGGAAGGAAATATAATCTTTATGGGATGGTTGACCTTTGTTACATATACCAGGTATTATGGGGTTTCCTGGGTGGAATTATGATTCATTATCCAATAATCCTAGAGGGAATTCTTGTTTTTTTCTAGCTAAATCTTCTTATTATGAACAAACATTTAATACAGTAGATTATAAAGGGTTTATTTTGAAAGTCTCGATCTAACCATTTCCATGCGTGTGATAGTGGTATGTATGGTTAGAATGGATATTATACTTGGCATACAATTTATTCAACCTAGATTCCCATATTTTAGTGTTGTTATTGGTGAGGACGGCATGAGGTACTCCAAATTGGTAGATGATGTTGGAGCTCACAAATTCTATAATAAAACATTCCTTGAATCCCTAGAGAGGAACTACCTCTGTCCACTTGGAATAGAAAACTATAGTATTCAGGATGAACTTGCACTAGCAAGTTGTCACCGGTGGATACGTTCCCACGCCATCAATTCCCCATACTACAAAGGGAAAATAGTACTTGGTAGTGAGGGAATGATCAAGATTAATATGCAGAAAATTATCATGTCTTTTTCTTGGATGACACCTCATAGGAAAGTCAATATAGTCACAGATCATGGCGGGCCAAAAATACAAAAGTCTCTAGATAGGGTGGGACAATTTTAGCCATGTTTGATGATCTTTACAAGAACCGACATCATCCTCCTACATAGTCTAAGAAATATCACCTCCTTTAATAAAATGTTGGATAACGACATAAAACCTACACATTTAGAAAAATTTATCAAGACCAATACCACTTTGGAGGGTAAACCAGAATGCGCAACATCAGACTCACTCATGCTCAGATTAATTTTCCATGAGGTTTTAGTGCTGGAGATACTCGATAAAGGGGGTTCCCCATTTGGGAATCACTTTCAACACTGCGACATGAGGACCTGGGTGTCCTGACGTGAAGGCACTGACAGTATGGTGGCATAACATAGGGCTATCATCATCGTATGGAGTGATGGTGCTATGACTCCTCGGTGAGCCACATAGATAATTAAATAATCCTGATCCGGCTCTACAAGAGATGTAGCTAGGTTATCCAAGGCCTCAGCTCAACCATTATGGGTTTAAGGGAAATGGGTAACTCCACTACAAGACTGTAATTCTACTATCAACTAGTGAGTACATTCCAATAGTGGTGTGAGCTGTGGATTTTAGATGACATAGTCACCGTTTATCTGCTTGGTGACTACATCAGAGTCCCCTTTCACATGTATGTGGGGATCATCAATCGTGAGGGCCCGTTATGAGGGAATGACACTTTTCCTCGTTGTTGGTATAGACTTCTGAAAATATTAATTAATATAGAATAACCACTTCTACTATTGTGATGAAGACAATTAGCAAGGCCACTATGTTGATTTTGGGGTCATTTAGTCTTCTTCCATTAGGACTTCAAGAAGCACCATCAAAGTGAATTTTCCAACATGGAATGGAATGGTATTCCAAAAGGATTTCCTCATTTGAGAAATCAAGATCCAGAGACTAGTTTGTAGAATATGGATGGGATGCAAGGAAGTCTTTCAATTCATTCCCATTAATATACTTCTGGGGGATGAACATGATGTCGAACTACTTGAGGATTACTACCCACTGTGCTAGATGTCATGTCAACATAGGGCAGTTCAAGATTAGATTCATAAAATCCATTTGGGACCCTAACTGTATCTCATGGTGATGCATGTAATTTCGTAATTTCTTCACTGCGAATACCAGTGAAAGGAATATATTATAGATGGAGGATTATCTGGTCTCCGTATCGAGGTCGATGAACATGAGATAGTAGAGACTGTTCACCATTCCATCGTTGTTCTTCTAGGCTAGAGGGGAACCAAAATATTGTTCCAAGGTGGTCACCTAATGGACCAACAACATTCATTAAATTGATGACATTAGGATAAGAGTATGTAACAAGTATGGAGTGATTTACTCATAAGTAGTCTGACATTACTCACCAAACTGATAAATAGTTCCTTTCTTCAAGAGCTGAGAAAAGGGCCTACACTTGCTGGAAAAATTCGTGATGAATTGGTATTTTTAGGTTAAGTGGCCTTGAAATCCCCATATCACTCGAATGTTTGTTGAAGGAAATATATGTGTGATGGCATAAATTTTATCCTAATTGATATTGATGCCCCTTTATATAACAATGAAGTTGAAAAACATTCTTAAGGTGACCATCAAGGCACACTTAATTGTGTTCACCTTCAGATAGAGAGAAAAGATGAGGACTAACAGTTTATCAAGGTCTTTGAGATGGTCCTAATGCTGGCAAGAGTTTTCTAGCAGGTTTCCCACATAGCATTCCACTAATGTCCTAGGGATCTTCTTAAATATGTGAGGTGTGTCACACTAAAAGGTGGCATCTTCATTATTTCTTTCGAAGGGCATTACATGTTAGGAAAAAGTACCTTATGGTTTTATGAATGTTGTATACTCTTCATCCTTGAGGTCCATATGAATTTGGTTATACTAGGAATACCCATCCACAAAAGAGAGATCATGGTACCCTGTAGTGGAATCAATCAATAGTTTTATAATAGGATGGAGAAAATCTTCCTTTGGACAGTGACTGTTGAGATCCTAAAAGTCGATGCATACCTCAATTTGTTCATTTGTATTCCTGATAAGCATGATTTTTTATAACAACCTAGATTAATATAACTACTTGCTGATATTTCTCTGATGATCATATAATCAATGGCCTCAACCTTGGCCCCATGAGAAGGATACATCTTTTTGGGTGGTTGTTTGAACCCATGGTGATTTTCATGGGGACCGTAGTGGGGGGACAATACCTAAGGATATAGTCTTTGAATTTCATCCTAACTCTTGGAAAATAAATCACAATGTTGACTCAGGAAGTCCGCATATAATTTTTTCTCTTCGGAAAGCATATAGGCACATGTCAATGTGCGTTTAAGATCTATTTCGCTGCCGAGGTTTACCTATACAAATTCATCAATCATGGTGGAGACACATTCTTTGATGGATGTAGGATAATACCCCAAATTATCATATTGATTCATGGATGAGGGATTCTCCGTGGGTGGTGATTACTCTAAATCGACATATCTGAATGGGAAGTTGGTGCCTGCCTGAGTGGTGGTGGGCACTGCATCGAGTGACTCTTGTGTTGTTGAAACCATAACAATTATGACTATCGACATATACCCATCTGGTCATCAGCCTAAGGGGACACAATTTATGACATCAATGAAATATTGGCATGTTGGATTGAGCTATTTTATCAGATCCTAGTGAAACAAGAAAGTATGATGTTTTATCGTTGCCATAGGGAGAAAATCCCGATACCTTATGGATTCAGAGGGATCTGGGATCACCCATGCCTGATTTATGTAAGAATATGTGGTGATCTTAAAATATCCCATTGAATTGGGATGTGAATCCCCATTGTTCTAGAAACAACAAAACATTTCCCCAGGTCTGGGGTCGTAGCCTTTAATTGCTGGATCAGAAAAACATAGGAATTATCTAGGCTTGTCCACAGGTTGGTTGCAGTCGTAGCTAGTTCAACCTCATTAGCCGGAATATATTTTTCCTTTCTCTTGTAATATTTTTCATCTAGGTACTGGGATTTACAAGAGGTAAAGGGAGACATGTCACCTTTGAGTACGCCCACTAAACAATTAAGTGTGTACTTAAGGAATTGGTGATACAAAGGAGGGACATCCACATGCAGGTGAATCCATGAACTACCCATCAACACATTGTTGGAGGGGTCCTAGGAGACATCCATGAACTTTTTGCTATCAACCGTGCCATTGAACTAGTTCTTCTGGTGTATGTTTACAACCAGTGTCTATTTAGTTAATTCACAACCATGGATTTTTATGTTAGAGGAACTCAAATCATCCTCAAACAACCCCATTTTGTGAAGTGTCTGGGTCAGGATTATGTTGAGCCCCGAGCCATTGTCGACAAGATTGCGATAAACATCCACACCATTGAATTTTTTGGTGATGTATAGTGGAAAGATGTTCCCTTATATGGGAGATCCTTATCTTTTCCATGGAATGATATAATGTCCTTACATTCAGCATGCTTGACTACCTCTTCCTGGAAGGCATCTCCAGCTACTACCTCCATCTCAAACAGGTGGGGGATTCACAAAGCTTTAGTAAGAGCTTCACGCATATCTACTGATAGGTGAAGATCCTCATGGATTGAAAGACTCAAAAGAATTTATAAAAGACGCTTAAGGATATAATACATTCATTCCAAGAAATAATTTCTACATATTGGAGGTTGTTTAGTAGTAGGGGGTATGATGACCCTTCTGGCTGAGACGGTGGCTGACTCATGCTGGGAATGTCTTGATTCTTTCTATAAAAACACATGTGGTGACTGCCATATGTGCGATAGATGACAGAAGACAGTTCGTAACAGATCATGGATTATCATAGTGTGGTTGGGGCGACTCGATCTTGTCATGTAACACAAATGACGGTGAAGGTATACATGATGACACCAGAAGAAGGATGTGAGTGATGAGATCTGTGCTGGGCCTAATGTCTGATTTTAGTGACATGCACAGCCTGGATGGATGCACTAACCGATCAATTCTAATAATCCATATAACCATAGCTCTGTCAATTCTTTAACAGCTAAGGATATTAGGAGGATCTACTTGGTGCGACTCTTAATTAAGAATCGTGTAGGGGTTTTCCATGTCAACAATTTAACTGAAACATTCCCTTCATATCACATACAAAATCCTCCACCACTGGAAGTATAACCGGTGGAATTTATATCTCTGGGGGCATGAAGATACCTAGAGTACGGGATTATTATGACATTGTTGGGAGAAATTATTTTCCCTTGGGTTGCTGATGCATGCTCTTCTGGGAAAAGGATGGTAGGGATGTTGATGGAGAAGTAATTGTTGTGGGTGACATGACATCTTCAAAAGGCTTAGGTCAATTCAAATGTTCATAGATAATAAATTATGTACTATATATTTTATTACAATCCATAGAATCATCATAATTTTGAGACCCGTGGTTGGGAACATGATCCCACTAACCCTTGATATCACTAATTCTATTTGGATTGACAAATACACATACCACCTGTGTGGAATCTAGGCCTAAAATAAATATGTTTTTATTATCATGATCTTGAAGCTAGTATTTAAACACACAGTATTGTTTGAGGGTGAGACCCAGATTCTGGTGATAGGTGCCGTAATTGGGGTGATCAGTGAGATCCACCTCTTTGGGCCACTTGAATTCGTGAAACCATAGAATTCACTATTCCAAGGCACGTCGAAAATAACTAAGGACTTGAGAATCATTAAATGAGTAGGTCCAATTTTATATATCTGGTAAGGGGGCTCTAGGATATTGGAAATGACGTGGGTTTGTAGGAGCCTATCGATGAGTTGGAACCTAGTTATCTCACCTAGGTGGTGGTGGTGTATTGCATTGAGGTGCCTTCCGGTACTAGGGTTTTCATTGCTGGGTTGGAGGCGGAGCATGAGGTGGTGGGACACTGCACAGTTGCGGAGCTGACTCCACTAGTAATAAATCTAGTTTATTTGGGTCCTTTATCTGTTCCTCCACGGTGGGCTATGCCTTAGTAGCTCTTCTTTCTAGAATTATGGAAAGAAATGTACATGCATGTATGGCATGTGACAAGGCATCCTCTTGGTGCCGGGACCTATCAGATAACTCGTGGAATCCCTCTGTGTAATTCTGAGTAATGACAGTGGGGACCAGTTTGGTTTTAAAATTCCCCACACTAATTTTTATCAATTTTTCTTGAGTTAGCGACATATCCGGGGAGAACGTGAGGCCATTTCATGGGGAAACAAATTTCGCAATGTGTTCGTCAGGACTCTCCATACTGTTGAAAATATCTTCAATACTTGCCTTCAATGTGGTAGATCTGAACAGGTAATGGAAGTATCTACAATGATCTTACCATCCAGCAACCGACCCAATGAGTATCTAGTTGTATGAGACAAAAACATGCCCTTATAATGTCTGTACGAAACATTGATGTTTGGAATTCTCTTTCTGCACTGGAGCCCCAGCATGGGTCCGTACCTTGTGATGAAGTGGATCAGATGGTGTAGTTAGTCACCTATCCCATTAAAATGGGAAAAGGCAGGGTTTCTGAAACCCAGGGGTATTGTCATTTCATCGAACCACTCCGAATATGGCATTCCATCATGTGGTAATCCCACCTATCAAGTTTCTGATGCCCCAAGGTGATCAATGAGTTCTGCCAATAGATCATCTGGGTGGGGTTATAATCTTGATGACGGTCTGTAACCACCAATACGTTGGTAGATTCTTCAACATGATAAGGAGGACCAATGGCTCGTAGAGCAGTTTGTGGGATGACCTCAGAGTAGCTGGGGAAACCTGAGCTACATCCTGGGGATTTTCACGCTGCATAGGTGGATTTAGTGACACATGTCATTATCTATTTCCATAATCCCTGCATTATAACATGTTTATGTGTGTAGGATGGTTATGGTCTCCCAGGGGATACTAGTTGGGGAAAATATGTATCTGCCCCAACTGCCAAAGTTGAGGGTCACCATAGTCCAATTGTCACTATGCATTACATTCGGCGAAGAGGTCATCGACAATAGTTTATTGTTCAATAAGTTATTGATGCAATTCAGCCTTTTTGGGATAATCCTATTTCTTCTTCAGTAATTCAGATTAGAAAGATGATTTGACAACCCATGATGCTCTTTTCCCTTATTGGATTTCTAGCTGTGGACTAATGAATAAGTGGGCATGAGAAGACCCATTATATTTCTCTACTAGAGAGCTACCATTCATATTTGATCCAATAGGTGTGTCACTCCCCCTAGGGTATGTTCTCTTCATGGAGATTTGTCTACCTCTCTTCCACTGATAGGTCTACCATGTAAGTTGTGACTGTACCTAGAGGAATATCTTCAATATCACCTAGAAAAATCGGTTTCCACTGGATAGAACTAACTCTGGGTGCTGGGACACAAGGAATGCCGCCAAGTCGACTATACGATAATGCTAGTAAATATTTTCAAATTGAGCCTGAATCTTGGGTTAATCCACTCACTAATAATAGAGACAGAAGTGTGTCACCAAGAGTGTTTGGCGAAAGCACATGACTTCCTCCGGGGTAAGCGAATCTTGCGCACTAAAGTCGGCAGACACAATTGGCCTGAAAATCTCTTAGAAAAGATAAACTGAAAGGATTTCACAAAGGTCCTTGGCTCGGACATGGGATCTGGCCCATGATTTCCCCATTCATCGCCTGGAGGTGGTTGTGGGACCGACGACGACACTAATAAAATCCACTAATACGATAGACCCACTGACCGAGAATACCGTGAACAAGCAGACAATCCACCACATGTCGGGCTATCCTGTGAAGAATGCGATGAATGAGAAACTACATCATAGTATATCGGGCTGGTGACAATGAATTCTGGCTCTAGGATTGCTATCAACTCTGGAGGGCCATGCTATTTTTCATCCTTTTCCAGTCCCCAGAATAACTCTATGTGGTCTTTGGTTGAGGTATAAAATGATCCTATTGACAATAGTGAGGATGCATGACTAGTCCCTTGGGAGAAGTTAAATCTTCATTCTTTTGGATATATTTGTTGAGGGAGGCATGAATCTTGTGGACCACACATTCATAAAGGATGAGGCTGATACGCCTCATTCCAACCCCAACCCTCAACATAGAGGATCATGGTGAGGGTTCAATTGAAGATTCGTATTCCACTTCGGATGTTGAGAAGTAGAGAGGTTTAATAGCTGTCTGAATATTCATTGATTTATTTTTATATAATCAACGACCTTCCATACTACCATTGGATGGATATTCGGGACAAGGTATATTTTTGGATCTAGGTGCACAGTTGGTTGAGTTATTATTGTGGCGGTGTGGACTTTTTCCTCTGTGAGTTGGGATCTGCGGAGGACCTAGACAAATGACAAAGGGAACATGGGGAGGACCTCCATGTATATTGGATGAAGAGTGAAGGGAATATCTGTGGGAAGTGTTGGAGCAGGTTGGACATCTTCTAGAGCTAGTGAGAGCATGGGTAAATCCTTCATGCTTGTTTCCATTGGTAGTGACAGTACAAGGAAGATCCTCACACTGGTCGAGCTGAACAAGGGTTGGACCTTCATGTTGGGTTCCCAAGAAGTGAGGCGAACCTCTGATTCTCTGATTACTAGTATGAGGATGGCCTTCTTCAATTTCTGTAAGGACATTGGAAAGACACACATGCTGATGGATGACTAGACTAGTATCATATTCACATAGGCAACTTATGAATGGAGGAACGACTCCATACCTGAGGTCATGGGTGTGGAAGAGGATTCTATACAGAGTGTTAATGAAGTTGGGAGGAAATTCTCTCATATTGAAGGTGGCATGGGGAGGACCTCCATGTCGATCATGGGAGTGGAGAGGACCCACTCTCTAATTGGTGATGGTACGCGGAGGACCTCCGTACAAGATGTTATCACTGCGGGTTAGCCCGTAATAGACACCACCTATGTCATCGACCTAGAGAGTAAAACCAGCATTCTAGTGGGGTGTTTGGGGACTTGATCTGTTTTGGGCATAGGAGTTCCCCTAATTGTAAAAAATAGGGGAGTGATGTAATGTGCCTGTAGTGGAAAAATCCACAGTAGCTATTGATTTTGACGCACCTCAACGGGTGTACTTGTCAGCCTGCACCCGACTCTGTTGTTTGGTTAACCCAGATTTTGTTGGTGGCGTAGATTCATAACATACCTGCTACACATCCCATGAGTCTGGGTGGTAGTGATGACATGACATAATGAGATCCCTCCTTGGTATCCCCTAGGACTGTATTACAGTCGGGCTTTCCCATACATCCATCATCGCATTGGCTTATGGAATGCAGTCATCGAATCATTTCGGGGGGAGACTCCCAACAAGATTATACATCAAAGAGTAGAGAGGTGTCTCCAAGAATGACCCTTGGTGTAGGCAGTGATGAAGAGGCATGGAAGCCTCAAGGTCGTGTCGGGCCATATCCCAGGGTTGGATAATTCCCACCTACTTGTATCATAAAATGAGGTAGTTAATTACCCTTATCTGAATGAATTCCTATGGAGATATGGGGCATGGGTTCTCAGCAGCCCTGGACATTGAGGCTTTCATGGGAGAGATGAGGCTGCATGATATTTCTAGGTTGATATTTTTTCTGTCCCTATGTTGGTGGGTGAATGTTGATTGGTTTCCTATCATGACTTCTTGGGTCCTACAAAGTTGAGAGATTTAACCATTAGTGGTGAATGAAGTAAAGTGACATCTAGTTCCCCAGTTCCATTCTGCCATGCATTGTTGGTAAGAAGGATGCACACTAACTACATCATAGACCGGGATGCCCGAGGTTCAACTGCCTCAATTTATGGTGACTTTCACGCCATGAAAACTATTTTCTTTGTGGGACCTAGTGTCAGATAACTGGATCTGGTGACATGATAATCCACTACATTCTTGTGAAGTATAATCTTTACATTGAGGTGAATAAGATCACTTCGGGTTCAAAATTTATGTTTCTGATGCATTCACAGGGGTGTTTGTTTCCCTGTATTCCATATTTCCAACGACGGGCTGCATCCATCTATTATTCAGGGAAAATTTATCTTAGATCCAAACAGGATTATGGGATGTGGGTTTATTCATCTGTGGATTCCACCACAAAACTCGTTACATAGTCTAGGTTTCCATCATAGACTTAAGACAATTTCTGTTAAACATTTCACAATGCCATGTCTTCGTAGACATTGGTTAATTATGATATTTATGTAAGGAAATTCGATGGTTTCAAGTGAGGAATGAATCCTTCGGTTGGGGGAGTAGTAACGTTTTTCATTTATGGTGGGTTTGGATGCTGGGACACTGATGTTTCTTGGTTTCTTTACCTTATGATAAGACTTTTCAAGGGAGCAGAATCTGGAGGCATCCCACGTCGAAAGAGGGAACTTTTATGCCATATGAATGTCTTTGGTGTTTTTCTTACCTTCCATTCATTTACATAGGGTATGCCTCTAGTTTGACATCTGGTGGAGATTGATCAGACTGATCAGAACACTGAAAAGAGTGGATTAGATGGTTGAAACCCCATGAGGGAACACTGATTCTGGGAAAAACATTTGGTTAGTTACCCGATTACTACTAGGATCAGTGAGAAAGTAGGTGACATGATCTCACATGGATGTGATGTTCCAGATAATAATTAGTAGGGATATGGATGGTTGAGAGTGGATGAATAATGAGATGGAACCGACATGAGGGTGATGGCGATGTTCGGCTTGAGCCTCAGATACACCTCCTACATAACCCCATCATAGTGAATCAAAGTACACATAGCTTAGAATAGGGGGTGGAATGGGGTTGTGTGTAGAGGCCAACGGCCTACATACATTCATGGTATTACATGTGGTTAAAAGCCCAAAAGTTTTAATGATGCTCATGGGAAGGACCAGATATGTGGGTCCCTAAAATGCAGAATACAATGGATTACCGTCCATTGGGGTTCCAATAGATTACCACTAGTTGAGGTTCCAACAGATTTCCAATGGTTGGGAATCACAACAAATTACCGTGAATTGGGATTGGACCTCAGGGAGGCTTCCTACGTACCATGTCTAGTAAACAAAGATCAATGACCAAATAGTTAGAACGGTTACAATTTAACGTCTTGCAGGAGAAAACCGAGTGTATAGTTTAACGTAATGTAGGATTAGTGTGGACCTATGTGGAGTAGTCAGGACATGAAGGTGCCGGACTTGAACCTCAGGGAGGATTCGTATGTACCTTTCCTATGAGACAAGGATCAAAGTCCACATTTTTTGGAATGAGAGATATAGTTTAATGGAAAGCTATGAGAAAGTGAATATACGTGAAGTGGTCTGGTCAAGTAAGTGTTGGGCTTGAACCTCATGATGGATTCCTTGGTACCTAGCCTGGGAGACAAGGATCAATGTCCATGTTTTTTGGGATGGTTTGGGGATTATACGTTAAGGCAACCAAGGAAGGATTCCAATGTCAAAGCTTACTCTATGCACAGAGTGGAATAGGGCTCACTATTAGTTAGAAGCACAAAGAAAAAAACTGGCTTATGCATTGTTAGCGTCCCAGGGTGATGGAGATTGGGACTTACTCCTGGATGGAGGCCTGACAGCAATAAAGGCCGGAGGGATAGGGATAGGGTAACCAAGATAATGTTTCCCATCTCTCATCTTGTATATTTCACCAAATAAGAGAAGAAGAGTAGGGGTGATACCTCCTGCATGAAAGGCTAAGGGCTTACACCAGGAAGGTTTCCCTTCACCACAGAAAGACGCCACTCCAGCAATGATGATCTCATTCTCTGTGAGGAAGATCTCACTCCCTTGGAGATGCGCGAGTGTAGAGAATGTCTTAGATGGGGTGCCACATATGTGTTCCACAGGGAGATGCTCCAATTTAACATCATGTGCTGAGTCCGATGGTGCTTTTTAGTTTAAGTTCCTACAACTCGTACGAAGCGGGTTCACTCTCCACCACTATTACATACATAACTGATAACTACCTACCCATGGGGAAGGGTAGGCATCAACAGTGCCATGATGATGGGGTTATTTGGACTGATCCATTAGGTGGCTCACTTTAGTGTGGATAAGTGAAAATGTTATAGTCATTATCATTCATATGATTAGAATCATAGGGCTATGAAACATAACATGTAACACCTCCCAAGGGACCTTGAAATCACTTTATACAAACCTAGAGGGTAATATGAGAGAAAGGTGCATTACACAGGTGTGTTGTGCATAAGAGGATATTCTACATGGTTCCTTAGGGTAAGGGCGACACATGGAGTGCACAAGGAGGGACATTCACAATATGAGGGAACACAAACAATATGAAACATCTATGCACAAACCAAATGGATGGATGAAAAACAATTCCAGTGCATTGGGAATGTGCACAAAAGAGGGATCTTTATTGCAAAAATTTCATATGGTAAATGGAAATGGATGAGGATCATGCCCAAGTGGGCCCACCCGAAAGAGGATCCATGGGGGACCTATTGTGCAAGATCCTATACCTTGTGACCATAGTGTTTGTCATGTGGTGGTAAAATAAGTAACCTTCACAGAGTATAGAATGTTATTGTCTTCTGTCACCATCCCTAAAAATTGGGGGGTACACATGATTTTATATATGAATTCCTTTGAGGTAGAATGCATGTGGGGATGAATGCAAGATTCCATTTTTTATCGCATTAGGAGTCCAAGGGTATTCTTGTCATGAGGATTCTTCTGTGTGCCCAATAATTCTTGTGTGCAACTTTCTCTCATGTTGTGGAATAATCCATTAATTCCCAATATTCCTTAGGTTTCCTTAAGAAAAGTCTACTCATGGCCCTATCTGAAATTTGGCATCAACATGAATGTATAAATATTATTTTCAAAAAGAATATGTAAATGATATTCATACGCAACTTTATGGAGTAAGAATCATCCATTCCTTGATTATCGTGGTATGATATATATTTCATACAGAGGACAAATTATTCGATTGATCAATTTTTTAAGGGCATAATCTAATTCTCTAATGGGAACTGGTTTCACCTAATGTTTATTTAAATTATGAAATAATTTTTTGTTGTATAAATATAATGAAAAAATTATCCAAGTCATATGTCCTCAATGGGAAGTAAGAAAAGAATATAAAATAATATAGAATGATAAAAGAATGATAATAAATTAATGAATGATTTTCCCACATGTGAGAACTATGGAATGAACCACTTTTGTAAATGCATTAAAGTATTTGGAGTAGGTTATATTTTTGGGTATAATGATTAACATGTAATTGAATTAAAAGGTAATAAGGTAAATGTTGATATTTAGTGATACACCTAAAAAAGAGGGGTAATATCAAAATGAATTCCCCTTGATTCAAGATAATATAACTCCGAATAAGCAGGGGAGTTAATGTTAAGCTTATGTTATTGACACAATATAAGGTGAATGATTAATGTTCATTTATATTTGTATCTAAGAAATATATTCACAAATTATTTTATTAATTATTTTTTTCATAATATGATTTCTAAAATATATAAGGATTGTATAAGAGTACATTTCTTATGGATTTAAAATCATATATTGAATGGTACTATGACTAATTATTCATAAGAATGTTATTATTTTATTAAAATAGATTATTGATGAAAAGATTGCCCTTAATATATTCTTAATTTTGAGATAATAATGAATAATTTAATGATTAGGAAACGTTCTAACTATCCTTGAACTGATTAATGACTTGTCGACAATTTTCCTTTGAGATAATTGATGGAGTTTACAATAATTTTGGATTTATGGAATATATCCAATAACATGTGTCTTACATAATAAATAATTAAGAATGCATGTTCCAAAAATATTATTGTTGTAATTCATGTTCTTATTATATTTCAAGAGAAAACATGCTGTAATTATTAAAATATATAGAGTTTAGTTATTAGAGAGATAACTTAAGTAAATAAAAGGATAAAGTTATATTCATTTTTTCAATCCATTGGCCATCCTCAAAATATTATTGATCATAATATTTTGGAAAAGTTAACAATTTATGAAATGGATTAATGTGATAATGTAACAACCTGAGATTTTATAAGATACATTCTTTTTAATTTCATTAATATCTTCTATTGTACGACACACCAAGATTATCTTGCGCTATATGCAACACTGTATTAGCTTGTAGTATACGCAACACTTTTCTTGGCTCTTGTTACACACAATTTCAAGTTCGTTTGATAGAAGTTATTCTATGAAAACATTGAGTGTATATATATATATATATTCAATGTATAAATAAAATATGGGAAGATTCTGTTATACGCAACAACAAAGGAGTTGTGCACTACACACAACCCTGACTTGGCTTGCATTACACGCAATCGTGATCTTCCTTGATAGCGTGTCTTGTACGCAATACCGGGTTTTACTAAAAAATGATATATTATTATAATATTGTTATGAACTAGCCGTTATGAATAGTGTTAACTAAATTTTGAATTTTATAACATTATTATTCATTTTACACATTTCTAGAACATGGTATAAGAACAAAATAAATTCTTCGGGTAAAATATGTATTTTTCAAAAAATGCAGTTTTGCCGCCTTTTGATGGTGCACCCACTTTAAATCTAGTTTTTTGACATGTTTATATGTTCAATTTGACAAAATAAAATTCTTCTTTTGAATCAGGATATAAAAATTTACATTAGATAAAGATTTGATATTTTTCCGGTAACTTTCAAATTTTAATGAATAGTAAAAACACACTATATTTTAATTAAAAACAACTTTTTTCATCATAATATCTTATGTGTTTAAATTATAATATTGAATGGTTTTAAAGTATAAATAGAATATATTTTTACCATTTAATATAATTTATGTCATTATCATTGATTTTACCTTGAATTCGTAGGTTAAATCAATTCAATCTTTTGCAATGTTTTAAAGAAAAACCCGTTTTCTTTCAACAATGGGATTAATTTTAATTTAATTTCTGCATATATTTTGTGTATTGAATTTGGAAAAATGGATTCCATGTTTGGAATCAGTGGGTCCAAATTATGTTAATAAGCTACTTTTTATTTTTGGGCATTGTGAATAGTAACTACGGTAAATTTTATTTACTATAGTTAAAGGTAAATGAGGTAATTAAGGGTAAATGTAAGATTATAAAATTATCCTAACACTTGGAAAAATCCTATTGTATGGCTAAAGGTAGACCCATATAACCTAAGGGTCGGATTAGATTCATTTTATGAAATTTTTTCCATGAAAATAATTTAATTATTATTAAAACCAAAGAATGTGACAACATGTCACTTTCTTAAATCTTATAAGTATTATAATTTTAATTTAGTGATAAACTTCATGAAACTTCAAAACTTAATATTATCCAGAAATATAATACAATTATCTACATTATAGGAATTTATTTAGAATTTTTAGGGATTAAATAATTATCATTTATTATGACACAAAGATGATGCAGTAATTGTCTTATTAATGAAATATTGACATAATTGATGTTATAAATGCCCAAATAAATGTAATTTGAGACTTTTTATGACTTAAAATAATTTTATTGGTTAATATGACATGTTATTATTGATTTAACTAACTTGGTTCGAACTTATCATTCTGTTATGAATTTCATTAAAATCATGTACCAAATAGTGTCAAAATTGACATAAATTAGTTTTAAAAAACATATTTTATTATTAATTGTTATTTTATTCCTAAAAATCTAAGGTTAGGTCAAATGACTTATATAAGGTTATATATATTAATTATAAACAACTTGGGGTTCTTTTGTCTTGATATATTAATTTTATTAACCATATAGTGTAAGAAAACATAAAGACACGGTAAAAGTTAAATTATTTAACTAAGAGTTAAATCTAATTGATAATGTTAAAATAATAACCTAAACTTGTATAAATCCTATTGGATGAGAGTATTTCGACCCATCCCCACTTTAGCTTCAAAATAAGACCCTTTGGAACCATTATAAACCGAATTTGACCTTAATATAAAATAATATTTTGAGATTTTTCTAAGGTGCCCCTCTCCTTCCTTATAAAAGAGAACCTCCTCCCTCTCCTCCTCACACCGATTTTAGCATTCAAGCTCGGCCAAACCCTGAAAAATCTATTCTCCACTTCCCTAGTATCATCCTATAGGTCCTGGTCTTCTTCAAAGACCATCCTTGGTTCTTTAATTGGAGGTTAATTGAAGGCGCGTCAAAAAGATGTAATATCCATTACCGATCTTTTTCAATTTCTTTCTTCTTCAACTTCTTCTTCTTTAGTTGTTTCATGATAAAGTAATAACATCAGTATTTATTATATACTGATATGTTATTATAAATATTAAACAACTCTAATTAACCTTCTATCCATCCTACGGAAAAAGGAAATCACCGCGCGTGCGTACTTACAGAATACCGTCTCCACGCCGTGGTGTAATCTATTTTCCGCCACCACCTTAATTGGATGGTTATAATGGTGTATTGAGTAACTATATATGATTATTATAAATCGATATTGATAATGAAATAGTATACATACATCTCAACACAATTCCCCGACCATGGGAACGATATCATCGCTCGTGCGTACGTACGGACTACCGTCTCCACGACGCGATGAGATTCATTCTCCACATTAACCATTAATGAATGATTATAAAGTATATATAATGAATAATATTTAAATATATGGCATGTTAAATCTAATGTATTTATGTATATATATATATGTATGTCATCTACTTACTTCCATTCAAGACAATAAGGAAAGGAAAACAGCGTTCATGCGTACGTACATATTACCATCTCCATGAACGGTGTGTTTCATTTCATTTATCTATCTATTATATATATATATACTGAATATATATGATATATAAATCATGTCATATATTCAGGAAGTATGTAAATCATGATATAAGTAATAATAATGTCATGAACAACAAGTCCAAACACCTACGATAAATGAACCGATTTTACCCAAAATGCTTCTTTAACATGGAATTTACAAAAAACGGGTAATATAAAGTCATAAGTGAACCATATATGACATCATAACAATGAATATGATTCTGTAATAAGTTAATGACATTATTTAAATCATTATACAGGAGGTTCGGATACTTACAAAGCATATCAGACATAAGGTAAGGGATAATTTTGCAAATCTCATTTTTATCCGAGATTGCATATTTGTAAGTATTTACTGGGGTTATTTCAATAATCCATCTCCATGACTTATAAAAGTGTTTTCATGTATTTTTAAAGTCATTTTTACCCATTTTTTACTTTTACTACATGGTTTGTAAGGAATCTTTCTTTTGTTTACGTTACGAGGTACTTTTTGACTTTTCCAGCAAAAGTACGAAAATAATGTTTTTTTTAACTTATACGGCACGAATGAATTTTTACGGTTATATAAAGCATTGTTTTCATAAAGCTTCCTCAAAAATATTTCATGACTATTTTCAAAAAAATCTCTTTCTTTTAAAATTGCATGACTTTTTGTGAAAAGAAAATTATTTTGAAGTAGAAAGGATATTTTCTTCAAGAATTCATTTCAAGTGTTTTATCAAAACCATTTTCCATATAAGATGAAACTATTTCATATGTGTATGTTTCAAATATAATGTCTCTATGATTTAAATGGTTTCAATTTTCTTATGATGAAATATCAATTTTTTTTATATGGATTATGTGATGATGGGATGATGTTTATGAAACCCATTTTATTCTTTGGGTTATGATGAATGTTTTAAGTTTATTTTGTGGCACAAGTATGTATGATTTCATTATGAGATGGGTGGTACCTATATCAACCTCAAATGAATTGGGTAAATATTTTATATCTCATGAGACAGACATGGCTGGAACGGTAGGTTTTACCGGTTCAGTGAAACAGGACTGAAACGATGGTGACTCGGTTCAGAAATGGACTCTGTCCACTAAGATAGTCTTGGCAGTGAGTCTTCACTAATAAGATATGATTCTCTATGATTATGTGTGTATGCCACAAAGTTTCATGTTTTATGTTATGATTATTGGGATTTCATTTCACTACTATGATTTATCCCATGTTATGATATTATGATCTCTTTTGCAGGTTAAGATTTCCAAAATTTTATGTTCTTATGAATATGATGTGATTGATTTTTATTTTGTTTACCCTTACTGAGAATTTGAGCTCACCCTTTTTATGTTTTCTTTTCCACATGATATAAAGAAAGGTTTTAGGTAAGAATAAAAGGGACGATCATTATGGGAGATGTTGATGATCTTTCACCATTATTAGAAGATTACGTTCTGAGTTTCCAAAGACACTAAACTATTACGGTCCTTTTGTGTGTGTTTTTGTTATGTAATAAGTATTCCGAAAAAGTAATGTAATGTCCTAGTACGTTAAGATTCGGGTCTCTACAGTTGGTATCAGAGGAAAGGTTTAGTCAACCATTGGAAACTAGGATGCGAAAACGTTAGTGAGATCCCTAGAGATATTACTAAGGTATGTCTAGGGATGTCCTTAAGGATAAGTATACTTATAGGATATAGTCCTAGAACTATGGTAACGATCTTAGAATTTAACCTAAGATGTTAGATATTAAGGGTACTCCCCCTTTACTATGTTGTTTTCCCTAGCATTATTTTTTCCTCTCACACTATTCTTTTTGGGTTTTAGACGATGGCTGGAACCCGAATGAACCATGTTGATCATAGTAATGTACAATACAATGATTTTCCTCCTAAACAAACAAGTGTTATGGGAGATGGAGTGCAAAATCTTATTGCTATACTTACACAAGCTATGGATCATTCTGGACATCCAAATGAGCAGAGAAGGGAACAATATTCTATTGAGTCCTTCATGAGGCAACATCCACCTTCTTTCAGTGGGTCTTCCGATCCACTTGTTACTGAACAATGGATCAGTACCACTGAAAAGATATTTTCAGTTCTTCAATGTTCTGAACATGATAAAGTCATCTTAGCAGTATATCATTTGGAAGGTGAAGCTGATCAATGGTGGAATCTTATCAAGAATACGAGGCCAAGATATGAAATTGAGTCCATGGAATGGGACGAGTTCAAAAAATTGTTTTTCAGTAAGTACTTCCCTCGTATTCTTCGAACAGAGATGGAGAAGGAGTATCTTGAGATGAAGCAGAAGGATGATGAATCTGTTGGTATATACGAAGTGGATTTTACAAGACTTACAAGGTATGCATCTGGCATTATCATCCAACCTGAAAGTAAAGTTGATCGATTTTTCAGTGGCTTAAAACCATATCATTGAAGGTAATTAGATATAAGAGACTTCAGTAGCTATGAAGAAATTGTGTGTTGTGCTATCAAGGTAGAAATGGAAGTTGGTGTTACATATCCATCTCATGGTTTTGACAAGAAACGAAAGATGGAGTTCAAGGAGAAATCTCAAAATAATGGTGAAAATAAGATGATTGTTTCCTTATGCACAAAGTGTGGAAAGAAGAATGGTGGAGATTTTCGTAAAGGGTTTAGAAAATGTTTTAAGTGTGGAAAATAAGGTCATCAAGCAGCTGAGTGTCGAAGTAATGGAAAAAGGGTTTCTAATGATGTGAATAAAGAAAACACTGCAGAGAATGCACCACCAACACTTAAATGCTTCAAGTGCAAGGAAATGGGGCATTATGCTAATAAATTCCCTAATCCAAGGGTTAGTGATGATCAACATGAGCAACCACTTAAGGCAAAGGACAAAGGGAAGTCACATGCGATCACTATTGGTGATGTTGAATATGAAAACGATGTGGTGAAATGATTAAGTGTTTATGTAATGGGATTCCAAAATAATGTTGTATCATGGAGTATTGGAATATTTATGTATTGGTCTAATGTGGTATTCAATGTGATTGAGATATTTTTGGAAATAAGATGATATGCGCATAATGAACGGAAAATGAGAAAATGAAATGTTTAACAGTATTCATGAGATCATGATTGATATAAGGACTAAGTGATATCATGGTTTGAGAATATAGAATTTTGAGGATTTTGGTATGTGGAAACTGTTAACTTTTAACTACATTCATGTTTTCACTATGGTTCAATGGGTATTCATTTTTTCAATAGAATACATGATTATGAAATTCACATGAGTGGAATGTGACCAACAATATTTATATATGGGGGATAAATGATTGTATTCACATGCTTGGTTGATGACATTTCAAGTAATAGTTTTCTTTATACTATGACCTTGGACCGAAGTATTTTAGATAAGCCTAAATATTGGAACGGATTATGTTAGACATATGCTATGTGTTGTTTAATGATTGAAATATTTTTCGATATTACTGATGGGATTTTATAGTAATGTAGTTTTAGAAAAAGGACAACCTGCAAGACGGGCGACATCCCATCGCATCGGACAAGGCTGTGGGAATCGAACCCACAACCGAAGTGCGACTGGCCCTTTTCGCCTTCCACTAGCCTACAGGAAGTCCCTGTTTAGTAGAAACTAGTTTTTTTATATTAAGAAGTATAAGTCCATTTTAGGAACTATATACGATTAATCTCACTATAAAAGGACTTATGTATTTTTTTTTATAACTTTTCTAACCTTTTGTTTGAGACAGATGGAATGACCCATCATTCTATCACATGATCTGCTAACACATCATGAATGACAAATTCAACTTCATTTTTTAAGAGATGAAGTGGAAATTGTCCAAAGAATGACAAATGGTGAGACTATACCAAAATCACGAAAGTATTTCTTCTAATTCCAATTTCATCAACTTTAGGGAAATGATCTTGAAAAAAAACCAAAAATGTTGTCCTACTGCCCTTATATCCAATGAATTAGATGGTACCTTAGATCACCACAAATCAATAGCTTTGTGATTGTTGGTTTTTTCATATCCATGTTCTCTACAACTCTCCATCAGAACCTGACGGTTAGATTTCTCTTCCATGACCATATTTTCTCCTACATGGAAACCCAGTGATGAGTTCATTTGGGTAACCGTAATATTTTATACTTTAGTTTTTAATGTTTAGTTTTGGTATTTCTTTTTACGCTGTGGGTTTTTGTGAATAATAAACGATTTATAACCCCGACGAATTTCGAGGGAGAAATTCATTTTAAGGGGGGTAGAATGTAAAATCCCGAGATTTTATAAGATACATTCTTTTTAATTTCATTCATATCTTCTATTGTACGACACACCAAGATTATCTTGCGCTATACGCAACACGTTTCTTGGCTCTTGTTACACACAATTTCAAGTTCGTTTGATAGAAGTTATTCTATGCAACATTGAGTGTGTATATATATATATATATTCAATGTATAAATAAAATATGGTTGGATTCTATTATATTCAACAACAAAGGAGTTGTGCACTACACGCAACCCTGACTTGTCTTGCATTACACGCAATCGCGATCTTCCTCGATAGCGTGTCTTGTACGCAATACCGGGTTTTACTAAACAACGATATATTATTACAATATTGTTATGAACTAGCCGTTATGAATAGTGTTAACTAAATTTTGAATTTTATAACATTATTATTCATCTAACACATTTCAAGAACATGGTATAAGAACAAAATAAATTATTCGGGTAAAATAAGTATTTTTCAAAAAATGCAGTTTTGCAACCTTTTGATGGCGCACCCACTTTAAATCTAGTTTTTTGACATGTTTATATCTTAAATTTGACAAAATAAAATTCTTCTTTTGACTCAGGATATAAAAATTTACATTAGATAATGTTTTGATATTTTTCCTATAACTTTCATATTTTAATGAATAGTAAAAATATGCTATATTTTAATTAAAAACAACTTTTTTCATCGTAATATCTTATGTGGTTAAATTATAATATTGAATGGTTTCAAAGTATAAATAGAATATATTTTTACCATTTAATATAATATATGTCATTAGCATTGATTTTACCTTGAATTCGTAGGTTAAATCAATTCAATCTTTTGCAAGGTTTTAAAGAAAAACCCGTTTTCATTCGACAACGGGATTAATTTTAATTTAATTTCTGCATATTTTGTCTATTGAATTTGGAAAAATGGATTCCATATTTTGAATTAGTGGGTCCAAATTATGTTAGTAAGATACTTTTTATTTTTGGGCATTGTGAATAGTAACTACAGTAAATTTTATTTACTATAGTTAAAGGTAAATTGGGTAAGTAAGGGTAAATATAAGATTATAAAATTACCCTAACACTTGGAAAAATCCTATTTGATTGCTAAAGGTAGACCCATATAACCTAAGGGACGGATTAGATTCATTTTATGGACTATTTTCCATGAAAATAATTTAATTATTATTAAAACCAAAGAATGTGACAACATGTCACTTTCTTAAATATTATAAGTATAATAATTTTAATTTAGTGATAAACTTCATGAAACTTCGAAAATGAATAGTATACAGAAAGATAATACAATTATCTACATCATATAAATTTATTTATAATTTTTAGGGATTAAATAAGTATCATTTATTATGACACAATGATGATGCAGTAATTGTCTTATTAATGAAATATTGACATAATTGATGTTATAAATGCCAAAATAAATGTAATTTGAGACTTTTTATGACTTAAAATAATTTTATAGGTTAATATGACATGTTATTGTTGATTTAAGTAACTTGGTTAGAACTTATCATTCTGTTATAAATTTCATAAAAACCATGTACCAAATAGTGTCAAAATTGACATAAATTAGTTTTTAAAACAAATATTTTATTATTAATTGTTATTTTATTCCTAAAAATATACGGTTCGGAAAAATGACTTAGATAAGGTTATATATATTAATTATAAACAAATTGGGGTTCATGTGGCTTGATATAGTAAGTTTATTAACCATATAATGTAAGAAAACAAAAAGACACGGTAAAAGTTAAATTATTTAACTTAGAGTTAAATCTAATTGATAAGGTTAAAATAATAACCTAAACTTGTCTAAATCTTAATGGATGAGATAATTTCGACCCATCCCCACTTTATATTCTAAATACGACCCTTTGTAACCATTATAAACCGAATTTGACCTTAATATAAAATAATATGTTGAGATTTTCCTAATGTGCCCCTCTCCTCCCTTATAAAAGGGCATCTCCTCTATCTCCTCCTCACACCAATTTTATCATTAATTCTCGGCCCAACCCTGCCAAAATCTTTTCTCCACTTCCCTAGTATCATACTAGAGGTCCTGGTCTTCTTCAAAGACCATCCTTAGTTTTTTAAGTGGAGGTTATTTGAAGGCGCGTCAAAAAGAGGTAATATCCATTACCGATCTTTTTCAATTTATTTCTTCGTCAACATCTTCTTCTTTAGTTGTTTCATGATAAAGTAATAACATCAGTATTTATTATATATTTATATGTTATTATAAATATTAAACAACTCTAATTAACCTTTTATCCATCCTACGGAAAAAGGAAATCACAGCGTGTTCGTACGTACGGAATACCGTCTCCACGCCGTGGTGTAATCTATTTTCCACCACCACCGTAATTGGATGGGTATAATGGTGTAATGAGTAACTATATATGATTATTATAAAGTGATATTGATAATGAAATAGTATACATACACTTCAACACAATTCCACGACCATGGGAACGATATCATCGCTCGTGCATACGTACAGACTACCTTCTCCACGACGCGATGAGATTCATTCTCCACATTAACCATTCATGAATGATTATAAAGTATATATAATGAATAATAATGAAATATATGACATGTTAAATCTACTGTATTTATGTATATATATATATGTATGTCATCTACTTACTTCCATTCAAGACAATAAGGAAAGGAAAACAACGTTCATGCGTACGTACGGACTACCGTCTCCATGAACAGTATGTTTCATTTCATTTATCTATCTATTATATATATATATATATATACTGAATATATATGATATATAAATCATGTTTTATATTCTGGAAGTAAGTAAATCATGATATATGTAATAATAATGTCAAGAACAACAAGTCCAAAAACCTACGATAAATGAAACAATTTTACCCAAAACGCTTCTTTAACATGGAATTTACAAAAGAACGGGTAATATAAAGTCATAAGTGAACCATATATGATATCATAACAATGAATATGTTTCTGTAATAAGTTAATGACATTATTTAAATCATTATACAGTAGTTTCGGATACTTAAAAATCATATCAGACATAAGGTAAGGGATAATTTTGTAAATCTCATTTTTATCCGAGATTGAATATTTGTAAGTATCTACTAGGGTTATTTCAATCATCCATGTCCATGTTTTATAAATGTGATTTCATGTATGTTTAAAGTCCTTTTTACACATTTTTTTCTTTTACTACATGGTATGTAAGGAATCTTTCTTTTGTTTATGTTACGAGGTACTTTTTGACTTTTCCGGCAAAAGTACGAAAAGAATGTTTTTTAACTTATACAGCATGAACGAATTTTTACGGTTTTATAAAGCCTTGTTTTCATGAAGCTTCCTAAAAAACATTTCATGAATATTTTCAACAAAATCTCTTTCTTTTAAAATTGCATGACGTTTTGTGAAAAGAAATTGATTTTGAAGAAGAAAGGATATTTTCCTTAATAATTAATTTCATGTGTTTTATCAAAACCATTTTCCATCTAAGATGAAATTATTTAATATGTGTATGTTTCAATTATATTGTCACTATGATTTACATGGTTTCAATTTTCTTATGATTAAATATCCATTTGTTTTATATGGATTATGTGATGATGGGATGATGTTTATGAAACCCGTTTTATTCTTTGGGTTATGATGAATGTTTTAAGTTTATTTTGTGACACAACTAAGAATGATTTCATTATGAGATGGGTAGGACCTATATCTCCCTACAATTCATTGGGTAAAGATTTTATATCTCATGAGATAAACATGGATGGAACGGTAGGTTATACAGGTTCAGTGAAACATGACTGAAATGAGGGTGACTCGGTTCAGAAATGGACTTTGTCCACTAAGATAGTCTTGGCAATGAGTCTTGACTAATAAGATATGATTCTCCATGATTATGTGTGTATGCCACAAAGTTTCAAGTTTTAAGTTATGATTATTGGGATTTCATTTCACTACTATGATTTATCCCCTGTTATAATATTATGATCTCTTTTGCAGGTTAAGATTTCCAAAATGTTATGTTCTTATGAATATGATGTGATTGATTTTTCTTTTGTTTACCCTTACTGAGCATTTGAGCTCACCCTTTTTATGTTTTCTTTTCCCCAGGATATAAAGAAAGGTTTTAGGTAAGAAAAAAAAGGGAAGATATTTATGGGAGATGTTGATGATCTTTCACCATTATTAGAAGATTACGTTCCGAGTTTCCAAAGACACTAAATTATTACGGTCCTTGTGTGTGTGTTTTTGTTATGTAATAAGTATTCCGCAGAAGTAATGTAATGTCCTTGTACGTTAAGATTCAGGTCTCTACAGTTGGTATCAGAGGAAATGTTTAGTCAAACTTTGGAAACTAGGATGAGAAAACGTTAGTGAGATCCGTAGAGATATTACTAAGGTATGTCTAGGGATGTCCCTAAGGATAAGTATACGTATAGGATATAGTCCTAGAACAACGGTAACGATCTTAGAATTTAACCTAAGATGTTAGATATTAAGTGTACTCCCCCTTTACTATGTTGTTTTCCCTAGAATTATTTTTTCCTCTCACACTATTCTTTTTGGGTTTTAGACGATGGATAGAACCCAAAGGAACCGTGTTGATCACTGTAATGTACAATGCAATGATTGTCCTCCTGAACAAACAAGTGTTATGGGAGATGGAGTAAAAAATCTTATTGTTATACTTAGACAAGCTATGGATCATTCTGGACTTCCAAATGAGCAGAGAAGGGAACAATATTCTATTGAGTCCTTCATGAGGCAACGTCCACCTTCTTTCAGTGGGTCTTCCGATCCACTTGTTGCTGAAAAATGGATCAGTTCCACTGAAATGA
Organism: Viscum album; assembly: GCA_963277665.1. NCBI lineage: Eukaryota > Viridiplantae > Streptophyta > Magnoliopsida > Santalales > Viscaceae > Viscum > Viscum album. Next base: position 2,041,745,839 of record OY728130.1, on the reverse strand, counting down.
TATTTTCAGTTCTTCAATGTTCTGAACATGATAAAGTCATCTTAGCAGTATATCGTTTGGAAGGTGAAGCTGATTAATGGTGGAATTTTATCAAGAATACGAGGCCAAGAGATGAAATTGAGTCCATGGAATGGGACGAGTTCAAGAACTTGTTTTTCAGTAAGTACTTCCCTCGTACTATTCAAACAAAGATGGAAAAGGAGTTTCTTTAGCTGAAGCAGAAGGATGATGAATTTGTTGGTATATACAAAGCGAATTTTACAAGACTTCCAAGGTATGCATCTGGCATTATCATCCAACCGGAAAGTAAAGTTGATCGGTTTTTCAGTGGCTTAATGCCAAGTCTTCAAAGGGCATTAGCTATAATAGACTTCAGTAGCTATGAAGAAATTGTGCGTTGTGCTATCAAGGTAGAAATGGAAGTTGGTGTTACATATCCATCTCATGGTTTTGACAAGAAACGAAAGATGGAGTTCAAGGAGAAATCTCAGAATAATGGTGAAAAGAAGTTGAATGTTTCCTTATGCACAAAGTGTGGAAAGAAGCATGGTGGAGATTGTCTTAAAGGGACTAGAAAATGTTTTAAGTGTGGAAAAGAAGGTCATCGAGCAGCTGAGTGTCGAAGTAACGGAAAAAGGGTTTCTAATGATGTGAATAAAGAAAACACTACAGAGAATGCACCACCAACACTTCAATGCTTCAAGTGAAATGAAATGGGGAATTATGCTAATAAATTCCCTAATCCAAGGGTTAGTGATGATCGACATGAGCAACCACCTAAGGCAAAGGAAAAAAGGAAAGTCGCATGCGATCACTATTGGCGATGTTGAATATGACAACGATGTGGTGGAATGATTAAGTGTTTATGTAATGGGATTCCAAAATAATGTTGTATCATGGAGTATTGGAATATTTATGTATTGGTCTAATGTGGTATTTAAAGTGATTGAGATATTTTTGGAAATAAGATGATATGCGCATAATGAACGGAAAACGAGAAAATTAAATGTTTAACAGTATTCATGAGCTCATGATTGATATAAGGACTAAGTGATATCATGGTTTGAGTATATAGTATTTTGAGGATTTTGGAATGTGGAATGTGTTAAATTTTAACTGCATTCATGTTTTCACTATGGTTTAAAGGGTATTCATTTTTTCAAGAGAATTCATGATTAAGGTATTCACATGATGGGAATGTGGCCAACAATATATATATATGGGGGATAAATGATGGTATTCACATGCTTGGTCGATGACATTTCAAGTAGACGTTTTCTTTATACTATGAGCTGGGAACGATGTATTTTAGATAAGCCTAAATATTGGAATGGATTATGTTTGACATATGCTAAGTATTGTTTATGGATTGAAATTTTTTCGATATTACTGATGGGATTTTATAGTAATGTAGTTTTAGAAAAAGGACAACCTGCAGGACGGGCGACAACCCATTGTGTCGGACATGGCTGTGGGAATCGAACCCACAACCGAAGTGCGACTGGCCTTTTTCGCCTACCACTGGCCTACAAGAAGTCCCTGTTTATTAAAAACTAGTTTTATTATATTAAGCAGTATAAGTCCATTTTAGGAACTATATAAGATTAATCTCACTATAGATGTACTTACGTATTTTTTTTGATAACTTTTCTAACCTTTTGTTTGAGACAGATGGAATGACCCATCATTCTATCACATGATCTGCTAACACATCACGAATGACAAATTCACTTCATTTCATTAAGAGATGAAGTGGAAATTGTCCAAAGAATGACAAACGTTGAGACTATACCAAAATCACAAAAGTATTTCTTCTAATTACAATTTCATCAACTTTAGGGAAATGATCTTGAAAAAAACCAAAAATGTTGTCCTACTGCCCTTATATCCGATTAATCAGATGATACCTTAGATCACCACAAATCAATAGCTTTGTGATTGTTGTCTTTTTCATAGCCATGTTCTCTAACACTCTTCATCAGAACATGACAGTTATATTTCTCTTCCATGTCCATATTTTCTCCTATATGGAAACCCAGTGATGAGTACATTTGGATAACCGTTCTATTTCATACTTTAGTTTTTAACTTTCAGTTTTGGTATTTCTTTTTATGATGTGGGTTTTTATGAATAATAAACGATTTATAACCCTGACGAATTTCGAGGGAGAAATACATTTTAAGGGGGGTATAATGTAACAACCCGAGATTTTATAAGATAAATTCTTTTTAATTTCCTTCATATCTTCTATTGTACGACACACCAAGATTATCTTGCGCTATACGCAACACTGTATTAGCTTGCAGTATACGCAACACTTTTCTTGGCTCTTGTTACACACAATTTCTAGTTCGTTTGATAGAAGTTATTCTATGCAACATTGAGTGTATATATATATATATTCAATGTATAAATAAAATATGTTTGGATTTTATTATACTCAACAACAAAGGAGCTGTGCACTACACGCAACCCTAATTTGGCTTGCATTACACGCAATCATGATCTTGCTCGATAGCGTGTCTTGTACGCAATATCGGGTTTTACTAAATAACAATATATTATTATAATATTGTTAGGAACTAGCCGTTATGAATAGTGTTAACTAAATTTTAAATTTTATAACATTATTATTCGTCTTACACATTTCTAGAACATGGTATAAGAACAAAATAAATTTTTCGTGTAAAATAAGTATTTTTCAAAAAATATAGTTTTGCCGCCTTTTGATGGCGCACCCACTATAAATATAGTTTTTTGAAATCATTATATGTTCAATTTGACAAAATAAAATTCTTATTTTGAATCAGGATATAAAAATTTACATTAGATAAAGTTTTGATATTTTTCCGATAACTTTCATATTTTAATGAATAGAAAAAACACGTTATATTTTAATTAAAAACAACTTTTTTCATCGTAATATCTTATATGGATAAATTATAATATTGAATGGTTTTAAAGTATAAATAGAATATATTCTTACCATTTAATATAATGTATGTTATTAGCATTGATTTTACCTTGAATTCGTAGGTTAAATCAATTCAATCTTTTACAATGTTTTAATGAAAAACCCATTTTCTTTCGACAATGGGATTAATTTCAATTTAATTTCTGCATCTTTTGTGTATTGAATTTAAAAAAATGGATTCCATATTTGGAATCAGGGGGTCCAAATTATGTTAATAAGCTACTTTTTATTTTTGGGCACTGTGAATAGTAACTACGGTAAATTTTATTTACTATAGTTAAAGGTAAATTGAGTAATTAAGGGTAAATATAAGATTATAAAATTACCCTAACACATGGTAAAATCCTATTGTATGGCTAAAGGTATACCCATATAACCTAAGGGTATGATTAGATTCATTTTATGGACTTTTGTTCATGAAAATAATTTAATTATTATTAAAACCAAAGAATGTGACAACATGTCACTTTCTTAAATCTTATAAGTATAATAATTTTAATATAGTGATAAACTTAATGAAACATAGAACATGAATAGTATCCAGAAAGCTAATACAATCATCTACATCATAAGAATTTATTTATAATTTTTAGGGATTAAATAATTATCATTTATTACGACACAAAGATGATGCAGTAATTGTCTTATTAATGAAATATTGACATAATTGATGTAATAAATGCCCAAATAATTGTAATTTGAGACTTTTTATGACATACACTAATTTTATAGGTTAATATGACATGTTATTGTTTATTTATGTAACATGGTTCGAACTTATCATTCTGTTATGAGTTTTATAAAAATCATGTACCAAATAGTGTCAAAATTGACATAAATTAGTATTTAAAACAAATATTTTATTATTAATTGTTATTTTATTCCTAAAAAACTATGGTTCGTCCAAATGACATATATAAGGTTCTATATATTAATAATAAACATCTTGGGGTTCGTTTGGCTTGATATAGTATGTTTATTACCATATAGTGTAAGAAAACAAAAAGACACGGTAAAAGTTAAATTATTTAATTTAGAGTTAAATCTAATTGATAAGGTTAAAATAATAGCCTAAACTTGTCTAAATCCTATTGGATGAGAGTCTTTAGACCCATACCCACTTTATATTCGAAATAAGACCGTTTGGAACCATTATAAACCGAATTTGACCTTAATATAAAATAATATTTTGAGATTTTCCTAAGGTGCCCCTCTCCTCCCTTATAAAAGGGCACCTCCTTCCTCTCCTCCTCACACCAATTTTAGCATTCAAGCTCGGCCACACCCTACCAAAATCTCTTCTCCACTTACCTAGTATCATCCTAGAGGTCCTGGTCTTCTTCAAATACCATCCTTAGTTCATTAAGTGGAGGTTAAGTGAAGGTGCGCCAAAAAGAGGTAATATCCATTAAGGATCTTTTTCAATTTCATTCTTCTTAAACTTATTATTCTTTAGTTGTTTCATAATAAAGTAATAACATCATTATTTATTTTATACTGATATGTTATTATAAATATGAAACAACTCTAATTAACCTTCTATCCATCCTACGGAAAAAGGAAATCACCGCGCGTGCGTACGTACGGAATACCGTCTCCACGCCGTGGTGTAATCTATTTTCCGCCACCACCTTAATTGGATGGGTATAATGGTTCAATGATAACTATATATGATTATTATAAAGTTATATTGATAATGAAATAGTATACATACACTTCAACACAATTCCACGACCATGGGAACGATATCATCGCTCGTGCGTACGTACGGACTACCGTCTCTACGACGCGATGAGATTCATTCTCCACATTAACCATTAATGGATGATTATAAAGTATATATAATAAATAATAATGAAATATATGAAATGTTAAATATACTGGATTTATGTATATATATATGTGTGTGTGTTTCATCTACTTACTTCCATTCAAGACAATAAGGAAAGGAAAATAGCATTCATGCGTACGTACGGACTACCGTCTCCATGAACGGTGTGTTTCATTTCATTTATCTATCTATTATATATATATATATACTGAATTTATATGATATATAAATCATGTTTTATATTCTTGAAGTAAGTAAATCATGACATAAGTAATAATAATGTCAAGAACAACAAGTCCAAATACCTACGATAAATGAAACGATTTTACCCAAAACGCTTCTTTAACATGGAATTTACAAATGAACGGGTAATATAAAGTCATAAATGAACCATATATGATATCATAACAATGAATATGATTATGTAATAAGTTAATGACATTATTCAAATCTTTATACAAGAGGTTCAGATACGTACAAAACATATCAGACATAAGGTAAGGGATAATTTCGCAAATCTCATTTTTATCCGAGATTGCATATTTGTAAGTATTTACTGGGGTTATTTCAATAATCCATGTCCATGTTTTATAAAAGTGTTTTAATGTATTTTTAAATTCATTTTTACCCATTTTTGACTTTTACTACATGGTATGTAGGTAATCTTTCTTTTGTTTACGTTACGAGGTAATTTTTGACTTTTCCGGCAAAAGTATGAAAAGAATGTTTTTTTAAATTATACAGCACGAAAGAACTTTTACGGTTTTATAAATCCTTGTTTTCATAAAGATTCCTCCAAAATATTTCATGACTATTTTCAACAAAATATCTTTATTTTAAAATTGCATGACGTTTTGTGAAAAGAAATTGATTTTGAAGAAGAAAGGATATTTTCCTCAAGAATTCATTTCAAGTGTTTTATCAAAACCATTTTCCATCTAAGATGAAATTATTTCATATTTGTATGTTTCAAGTATAATGTCTCTTTGATTTACATGGTTTCAATTTTCTTATGATGAAATATCCATTTGTTTTATATGTATTATGTGATGATGGGATGATGATTATGAAACCCATTTTATTCTTTGGGTTATGATGAATGTTTTAAGTTTATTTTGTGGAACAAGTAAGAATGATTTAATTATGATATAGGTGGGACCTATATCTCCCTCCATTGCATTGGGTAATGATTTTATATCTCATGATATAGACATGGCTGGAATGGTAGGTTATACCAGTTCAGTGAAACAGGACTGAAACGAGGGTGACTCGGTTCAGAAATGGACTTTGTCCACTAAGATAGTCTTGGAAATGTGTCTTGACTAATAAGATATGATTCTCTATGATTATGTGTGTATGCAACAAAGTTTCATGTTGTAAGTTATGATTATTGGGATTTCATTTCACTACTATGATTTATCCCATGTTATGATATTATGATCTCTTTTGCAGGTTAAGATTTCCAAAATGTTATGTTCTTATGAATATGATGTGATTGATTTTTCTTTTGTTTACCATTACTGAGCATTTGAGCTCACCCTTTTTATGTTTTCTTTTCCCCAGGATATAATGAAAGGTTTTAGGTAAGAAAAAAAAGTGACGATCTTTATGGGAGATTTTGAAGATCTTTCACCATGATTAGAAGATTACGTTCCGTGTTTCCAAAGACACTAAACTATTACGGTCCTTGTGTGTGTGTGTTTTTTATGTTATAAGTATTCCACAAAAGTAATGTAATGTCCTTGTACGTTAAGCTTTGGGTCTCTACAGATCATTAGAAAAGGTTTTATAGATTGTTGTATTACTTCACAATATAAGATGAAATGTATAAATATTTCACGGAACAACCAAAGGATAATAATGAATTAATAAAAAAATATATTTACATATGTTCTTATATAGTTGAAGAATTACTCAATAATTGAAAAAAGATTTTTGAGACAAAGATGATTTACTTCTATGATCAATTTTGACAAAATAAATGACACCTATTAACCCCAAAATTTTATTTATTTTTTGCCCAAAACATTAATTTGAATATGGTCTCTAGGAATTTCCATCAGAAATTGATTTTTATATTTTTATTCTATATACATGTTTCAATTTCCCACCTATGTTATCTTAATAAGAAATCTAGTTATGTGAAAATTGAACAATAATTTCACTCTTATTAGAAATATATGTTAATCACACTGTTTATGATATCGGAGTTTCAACAATAGTTTATTTTCAAATATAAATATCCTAATCACTAATATCAAGGTAAATTTTTGGGGATGAAATTTAACTAAGGTGGGGATAATGTGACTCCATAAAATTATGAAGTATGAAAATTGTATTTGACACCGTGTATCTCATTCATTACCAAACATGTAAGGGAATAAATTACTCTGAGATATTACAATATATTTATTAAATAATTTTTTTATTATACGATATATATTTCAACGAAAATGATACTGTGTAAGAATATGTTGTAAAAACATTGAGTTTCTTCAGATGTCTTGCATTACACAGAATATTGAGTTATACTGAATAAAGATATATTATTAAAATATTGTCCCATATAATAAGATATAACATAGAAATTCAATTATTTGGTGTGAAAAGGTTTAAATTACTTATAGTTTATGAAAATATAAAATTAATTCCTCAGTTATAAATTTATGAGAATCAAATATGAAATTTGATTGAATATAAATGAAAATATTATTATTTTTATGATCGTAATGATTTTTTGCTCTAATAAATTAAATTAATAAGAATTAGTTAGTGATATTATTTATATTTATATGTTAAATATTCACTAAAATAGTTTATATATTAATCCAATAATTTTGATAGGATTAAAATAAATGAAAACCTGATTTTAGGTACAAAATACTATAGTTTTTATTTAGCCATTTCTACAGCCATTTAATGTGAAACCCATATCGAATAAAATTATGAAAATTTTATAATTCTTATATATAAAAATAAATCTAATAATTTAAATAATATCTTTAAAATTATCATAAGGTTAATTTATTTATTTTTCTATGATGTTTCATTTTTTAGTGAATAGTTAACAGTACTGAATTTTAACACAAAACTGTTTTTATCTTATTTATTTATAAGGATAAATTATATTTGAAATTGATTTTAATTTTTAATTAGATAATTTTTTTAAATAAATATTAAAATTTAGTTATCTAAAATATATTTAACATTTACATTAGATAAAAAACCTAGGAAATCATTGAACATTTTTAAAATATAAACCCCCCATTATCGTCCCATCTAGGGGAATAATTTTATTTCAAATTCATGATATTATGTGATTCAAATGTTGAAAAAATTAGTATAACTTTTTAATAAACATAAATAATTATTAATAATATGGTTTAATTATTTTTTCCAACAAATATTTTTCAATGTATTTAAAATTAATTACAATGATTTAGGTGAAATTAAACTTAACAAAGGATCAATCATTAATCTTTATTGCACAAATGACCTAGAAACTTGTACAAAATCAATTTTATGGCCGTATATCTAGCCTAAAGACACATTTATCAAATTATGAACATTATTTGTTCCAATTTCAATGATATAAATGTTGGTGTAATTCCCCTTCCAAATGTATACAATGGTGACAATCCTCCTCCACTATAAAAAGCCTTGTCTTCTCCCAGTTCCTGACATATATCACGCCTCTATTCCTCAACCAATATCTAATAAAATATATCATAAAATTCATTCCCTAATCATATAAGCCTCATATTTGGAAGAATTAAATCCATGGATTCGATTTGTTGAAAACCAAATTCATTGCCCCCTATAAGAGGTAACAATCTTCACCATGATCCCTAGTTATATTTTCATTCTCCACCCCATATAATATACATATTTCATTTTGATATAACAAAAAATACCCTTATTATAATATTTTATTGTTTTTTTTTTGGGTTTAAACCAAAACATACTCACACTTTAATATAATGTGTAATGAACATACCATTTATGTGTAATCTGAACTACTGCCTCAAGAAACAATGATAACCCATTTTTCATTTACAACCTTTCATGGTGGGGAATCCTGAGGGAAAATAGTTTTTTATATTTCATATATGATATTAATTATTTCTTTATTATAATGTAATTATGATATAATGAATACCCTTATACTTTTTAAATATGATAACATAGTTTCTGGATGTCTAGTCTACGACCTCCTCAAAGCGGTGTGATTAGTTCGCACTATACATAGATTGTAGAAAAGATTATTTTATTTTATTTTTTTCACATAATTTTCATTTAAATAATATTTATGGCATACTTATATTTCTTTAAATATAAAATGTTATTTTATTTATTTCCCTTTTTACACATGAAAAGTGATAATGTCAGTTGTGGATGTGTGGACTACAACCTCCTTGACACCATGTGATTAATTTTAGGTCACAAGATTAAATATATATGTATATATTACTAAATAAAATGTAAATTATGATATAATGATTATAATATAAGGATTTAATTTCATATACCATCCTTCTATTTAAAAATGGTAATGTTACTCATTGATACATAAGGCTTACTGTCTCCATGATTGTAAAGTTAGTTTATTTTTCATAACCATCATTCATGGTTAGTTTTAAGATTACAATTTATGTATAAATATGATAATTAAGTCATGATTATATATATATATATATTTATATTATTACCCCTACTACAATATTAAACTTAAAAAATGTTGTTTTCAGCACATAAACCAAATTTAGTCAAAACACATAATTTATACATAATTATTTATGTTGTTGTATTAATAATGGTAATAAGAAAAATTAATTAAATTTTATTCATGAAAATAATTATCAAAAATTTAAATAATTAACATATGGTTATTATTTAGGAATATAAAGAAACCCATGACAATCTGGACTCAATATAAGGTATTTTCATCTCAATTTAAATTGTATTGAGACTTATTGGTTTTTATAAAAAAGTTTTCTTTTATATGGAGTATATAATACGATTTTAAATGTTATAACATAAATATACTTATTAACATGACAAGATAAGATTAATTTTATGCTATTCTGTAATGATTATTATGATTTAAAATTATTTCATGTGGTATAGGACACTTTTTAATGCCTAATGATTATGTTACTCAATAATATTTTAATGATATTTCAATAATATTTCAATTTATCTACATCATCAAGACATGTTATTAATTATCCTCCATAGGGGAATTATTTATAAAACCACACTATTTATTTAATTTGATATTTAATCAGGAATATTATTTATTTTGATTATTTGATATCAGGATTTCATTTGACAGGTAATAATGTGTGGGGATGAAAAATTATATATCCCCTAAATGAATTATTATTTCTTAATGGGAGGAATACATTGCCCACATTAAATGGGTTTTAATAAATAGTAATATACATCTTATGAATGGTTTCTAGCGTGTTGGTATTCGTGTTCCTTTGATAAGTCATCCAATAATTATGTATTTTTTTAGATTCAGTTATTCTTATCCATGAGATTTTGCATCATCATATATATGGATACATTATATTATTATTTTATTTATTAAATTAAATGTGTTTCAGTTTCATAACATTACATATTTATTTTTTAAAATATAGTATTTTGAATTTTTTTGTGATTATTTATTTACGTTTCCATGCTGATTTAATCTCATTGATTCATTATTTCTTCTGCTTTAATTTCCCTTACTAAGAATTTGAGCCCACCGTTATTATGTTTCCATTCCTTAGGATATGAAGAAGAATTCATTGAATAAGTATTCAAGGTTGATGTTGTTTTCATTACATTATGTATCATGATTTTATTTTACATTTCCATTTGTATTATTAGTATCACATATTTAATTTTTCATTTCAAGACTACCAAACTGATGGGATATTTTTGATTTGATTCCCTTTAATCAAGCTAATATAGTTAAATAATATACCATCTCTAGGATTATACGGCTAGGGAGATACAAATATTCATCTATAGAATTCATGTATCAAATTAATTATAAAAAATAACATTTCAAGTAATATTTTTGCATCGTTTATTGTATTTTTCAATTAATTGAATAATTTCTGCATCCACATTGTGAAATTATTTAAATACCATTTTATTCACTAATAACTACTAAAAATGTATCAAGGTGGAAAAAATAATTTAATTTTCTAAAAAATTATTTATTTCTGAATCTTATTCTCTTGATGTTAGAATATCATTATAAATCATAAATAATCTGGGATAATTTTTACTTCTCTCTAAAGAAAATATTATAAAGTTCATAATGACACCAAAATGAAAAAATGCCATATTGCTGACCTCGGGATGAATATTAATGATATAAAAAAATTCAATATAATAAAGGATCATGATAGGGTCATTTTATAGTCCATATCATATAATTTTACGTTTTCTAAACCAGATTACCTCTTTACTATGGTCAATGAAACTAAAATGATAATTATAGAAATTTCATAAAATTAAAATAGGAATATTGACCAAATATTCTCCCATATATTCCAAATAAGTAATTAATGATTCATAATTAAAAAAAATTAGTTGAATTTAATTTGATAATTATCGAAAAATAAGATGAAAACTATTTTAAAGAAAAAGAATATTTTTTGTATGAAATGTTTTTACACTCAATTGAATTTAAAAGATAATTTTTATAAACCATAAAATGATTACTATAAACATAAAGGTATTAAAAAATATTTAAAATAATAATAAATATTATTTTACTTTCTAAATAATATAATAAAATATATAATTTTGAATAAAATTCATTATTTTTATCAATTCAATAAAATATCAATAATATTAGCAAGTTAAAAATATTTCATATTAATATAAATTTGATATGGTGATTTAAAAAAGTAAGTTAATTTTATCTTGTAAAGTTTAAAAATGGTTCCAAAATAAAGTATAAAATTATATGATATAATTAAATAAAAATTAGTTTTGATGGTAATATAATTTTAAAGAATAAAAAGACATTAAATAAATTAATTCTTATTTACTAAGAAATAATCATGATATTTTTATTTATTAGAATTTATTTATCTTTAAAATACCAGTTAATCATATAAATAATCTCCAATTTAATGTCTATGTTATAATGGTCACATTTTAATAATAATATTTTATGGTTTGTTAATTGTATGGGTTGTGTATTTTTTTTACTATATAGGAAATAATTGTATTTTATAAAAAATTCATATATTATAACCTGGAATCCTAGAAAATATCCTATGTAGATTATAATTAATCCAAACAATTCCAATATCATCTATAATATAATCCCACTTATCCATTCCATGATCATGGTCTAAATCTAAGGATAATGATATTTGAAGCATGTAAGATCTATACATGCATCATCATAATGGATTCCTCTTAATTTTCCATTCATTTGGTCAACTTGACTTGCATCATTGATTAATGAATAAACTTATGCTGTTTTGACTCAAAAACTATATCTACTATGGATATGGTTATTTAGTTCAAGCAATTTATGATTGAGACTCAACTTTTTAACCTCATATACTTCCATTATAGTTGTGAGAAATCTTATTTTAGCCTCCTCTATATTGTATATCTACAATATTTGTCCACAATCATGACAAACAATTCAATACTATTCCATATTATGACACATTTCTATTTTAGTCATAAAAATATCCAACAATATGACATAGACCATGTATACGCTCTCCATTTGGTATACACATTCCATCATTGAAAAAAAGATTATACCACTATGGGTGTGGTACATCCTCACAATTTTTTTTTCATTGATGCACTTAAAGGCCTCCATGGGGACCACTATCAACAGAATATCTTTACTATTAAAAATCATGTATACTATTATTCTTTACATGGCCAATGCTAAAGGTATTTTCCTCTTGGAGTTCTTCATTGACAACACCATAACTTCCATTAGGGGTGTGTTCGTTAACATTTTATCAATGGTTCACTTGGGTCAAATAAAATATATGATATTCAATTGTAGTATGCCTTAGTTTGTCTTAAATTTTATCAAATATCACTTTTTAACACCTACATCATATATATATATACGAGTCTTGATTTAAGAAACCTACCTAGGAAATTCATCTTTAGGTGGAGAAAACTATCAAGCATTACTTAATTAAAGTAGTAATCTTTACCAAGTGTTTTCAGAAATGCTATTATTAAAAATCAACGTTATTAATTTATATTTGAATAAACATATTTCCATATTTATATGAAATTCATCACAATACATTTAGATTTATAAAAATATATATCTTTAGAATTTATTTTTTAATACCAAAATAATTCATGGATGTATTTTCTCCCCCACAATGACATCATCTCCTCCTCATGATATCTTCTCCACCTTACTCTTATAATATATATTGATTCTTTTTTATTTCAATGTGACTTTTCAAAATACAAATATCCTTTGTATTTCATTTACAATAAGAGGGAGGATAAATCCGGATGATGAGAAGTTATCATTATGGTGGAGAACAAATATTCGTTGGTGTATTTTGTATTTCTAACTGTCTTAGGCATTATATATTTTTTTAAATTATAATTATGCCATTAGATGTCTCTTCTCCCCTTTAATGATATATTCTCCTAACCAAGATATCTTTTCCCTCTTATTTTCAATGAAATACAGAGGTACATTCTAATGAAATGTTTTTTTCATGACATCCTCCTTCATTTTAAGGTATTCACTATTCCTTATACTCCTCTTCGTTAAAGGGAAGATAAATATAATTATAGATTCCCCCAATTTAATTTTTAGATCATTTTCATGATTAATGTATGGGAAAAGTCTTAATATAATCTCTACCCCCATGAATTTACATTTTAAAAGAAATTATTTATGGGATTAAAATCCCACTTTTCGGAAAGGTTGTATTTAGACATATCGTGTAATATCTCCTTTTCCATATTGAATTCAAGATATAGTTAACATAAAAGATTTATTACCTTAATTTATCACATTAAACATGACATGTCAAAAAATAATATAAACCTACTATGATGGAGATCTATGTATGAAAAATGAATTTATAAACAACCATATGTCTGTTAATGTCATTCATTAATTCCATTAAATGATCATAGTAGCTCTAGGATTTCATATATTTCAATATTAATCCTCTGTTATTAATTAATACTCAATAAAAAAAATTAAATAACATTATATTACTTTTCCATATAAAAATTCATTAATAATATGTATATGAAACTACATGTTATCAATTTGATTCCACGTTTTGAAAGAGTGGTTCATTCTGAAAAAATTATTCCACTTCCACTCCAAATCATTTTCTCCTTTGAATAAATAAAAAGAATATTACATAGACTTAACAACCATTAATTCATCTCCAAATAACCCTAAGTACATATAAATTGACTCATCTTATGGATACCACATATTGATATAAAAATGGGGGAACTGCCACAAAACAACCAAGGTAAACCCTAAACTAGTCAACCAAGTCGACCCACGAAAAGTCCTAAAGGGTGTTCCCGATCCATACATGCTAGAAAATTATTATCACTATCAATATAAACTAATTTTGAATGAATGGACCAAAAAAAGACAAATAAAGAGATATTAACAAAACAAAATATATTATTTAATGAAAATAAACAAAAACAATAGGTCATGGAAAAAAGAATAAATTATGGAATGAGACATTCCACAAGTGACCTAATGGGTCACCACATAACATAAAATAAACTCACTCAAAGTTAGATCCAAAACATGAGGAACATGAATTTAAAAAAATAAAGTAGGAATCAGTATTGGGATTCTTAGTAGGAACACCAAAGTAGAATATTTATCTATTCTCATTTCTTTATGCCAAATAATTTTTTTATATTTATAAATCTACTTTCAAGGGATTGGTGGCAACCCATAGATAGTCTAAAACTCACTCAATTCCGAAGTCATGAAATTCAAAATTTAAAATGAAATAAAAAACATTACAGGGAAGACCTCCCACAAATTCTGCAATCAACGCATCACTGATGTCATTGCCATCAACACATATCTGTTGTTTCCATCACATTTATGCTCTACACCTCAAACAACATTAATGCATCACCTGTCATTCATCCTCTCACACTCTGTCATCAACCGTCATCTCACCAGTCATCGGTGTGGAAAACCACCGGAGTCCATTCATCGTCGTTAATGTAGTGTGCCCCTTGGAATGTTGTTGGTTGCTTAAAATACACCTCCCAAATCCTACTTCGGAGCCATTATACCAGACTAACTCGGATGGGAGTGATGAAACATGAAGCCAGGGTTGAGTTGAGCAGATGGAGACACAACATTGAGCTGCATATTGTAGGAAATCTGTACCAAGAACTGAATCATCTAACATAAACAGAACAATCGAAAACATAGAACCGAAGACCAAGACTAAAAAATTCTAAATCAATCAAGGGAAATTCAAAATTTGTGAATCAGGAAAAGAGAATCAACAACCCTTGTACAATTCATGGGCTTCTCGAGGAACCCTGTATCAAGGTTACCATCATGGAATCACTATCACAATCATCGAATCACATCGATGCTTCACCCACATCATCACTGTCGGTCGTTCGAACTCACATAAAAAACACTGTAAAAACCAACATACATATCAAAAAATGATAAGAGAGGTTGAATCCCAGCGCTCAATTAGAGAAATGAACAGACTCAAGCATCTACATAGATCTCGTCATAATGACCACTCCAACACTGATGGTCACCACCACCACTATTGGCTACAACATCACAAGAAAGAGCCGACTCATGCCATTCTGGGACATCGTCAACCACCAAACCTCATAACCAAACTCCCTAGTGTATCTGCTGCTCTAAATCCACCTAAAAGAGTTGGAGAGAAACAAGGGTTTAGAGCATTTGCTTGTGTTGCAAAGGGCATCAACATCACACACTTCGTTAGGACCAACGACCACCATCTTGAATTTTGTTAATGGGGAAATTCTGAAACACTGATCACGAAAGAGAAATCAAAATCATTGAGATAAAGAGGAATAAGAACTATTAAGGTGAGGTGAAAGTATGGGGTGGCGGGGTAGGAACCAGAGAAAATCCCCCACCCCCACCTCCTGATCACCACTGAAAAAGAAACCCTAGGGCAAGAGGGGGAATCACAACCAAGTAAAATGTGGTGTAGATTCCATTACAAACAAATGTGAATTGTGGAATCCATGACCACCTAAATTCTAATTCACAAGACACTAAGGGGGAATCACATCCCAAGGCCAAGTGGTCTCCAATCATATCACATGTTTATTTAGTTTTTAAGCATCAGTCCTATTAGATAAAACTAGGATGAACCACTTTAGAATATTCTAGAATACTTCTCATAGTCCATCCACCTAGTCAACCAAGGCTACCATGTTCTTTAAATCAACTGGTTGTGATATTTTATAAAACTTACATACATTAACTAATAATTATATTTACTAAAACATAACCCCTCAATATTGATCTCCCTCCAAGGGAACATCCTCCACTTTTTCCATCACACAAAATAAGAAATCCTCTTTTCTATGAACATATCACAATCCACACATTCAACAAACAAATCATTTTCAAATTCAAGGGGGAAATTCCTCATGGGGGGTTTTCTCTTTTCACATACCATTCATAATTATCCAAATGAGATTAATTACTTAGAAGGAATACTTTTCATTAAAAACAAATAATCAATGACATTTTTAGGTATCCAAAATAATTTAAAATACCTACTAAAAAAATGCACTATACATTTAAAAACAAGGATGAACCCGTGTTTAAAATGTTGAAATTCTTCCAATATTTTCAAACCACCATTTAACCGCAAGTCCACACTAGAAACTAATTTTGGAAATCACAATGGAACATTTTGGAAAAACTAAAAAATGTCATTACACTTTTATAACGAATATTTCTGAATGGAAAAATGCCTTTAGAAATATTCATAACAAATTTAAAATCACATAGGAGATCTTTTTTTTCACGAAATGTATGTTAATAAAAAATGGGTGCTCGAAATATACTTAATTTTCAAAAAAAGGCAAAATCTTTTCTAGAAACCAAAACCAGACGTTATATCATGTATATATTTTATTAATATTAAAAATTATTTAAGAAAATAATGAAATAATGAGATTCCAATTAAAGTAATAATATTAGGGGCCTACTATTGACATGTCGCTATTTTTTCTTATCCACTATGAAAGACACTCCTTAATTACATGCACATGAATTTAAACACATACACACAAAAACAAATATAACTCGACCTATATTTCACATATTTTTTATACTATGATGTAATTTTTACAATGACGGAATATATAAATATGTGTTACCCTATGCATGTACATGTAGAAAATCTCGACACTCATAGCCCAAAACCATCGATGCGAGGTCCCACAAACACTATATAATGTTTCAAACTACTCAGTCATAGAGGAAAATACAAACAATATCAACACAAATTTCCGAAAATTCAAAAATCGTAAAACCCCAAAATTAATTGTAACAACCCGAGATTTTATAAGATACATTATTTTGAATTTCATTCATATCTTCTATTTTACGACAAACCATGATTATATTGCACTATATGCAACACTTTATTAGCTTCCAGTATACGCAACACTTTTCTTGGCTCTTGTTACACACAATTTCAAGTTCGTTTGATAGAAGTTATTCTATGCAACATTGAGTGTATATATATACATATATTCAATGTATAAATTAAATATGGTTGGATTCTTTTATACACAACAACAAAGGAGTTGTGCACTACACACAACCCTGACTTGGCTTGCATTACACGCAATCACGATCTTCCTCGATAGCGTGTCTTGTACGCAATACCAGGTTTTACTAAACAACGATATATTAATATAATATTGTTATGTACTAGCCGTTATGAATAGTTTTAACTAAAATTTGAATTTTATAACATTATTATTCATCTTACACATTTCTAGAACATGGTATAAGAACAAAATAAATTTTTCGGGTAAAATAAGTATTTTTAAAAAAATGCAGTTTTGCCGCCTTTTGATGGCGCACCCACTTTAAATCTAGTTTTTTGACATGTTCATATGTTCAATTTGACAAAATAAAATTCTTTTTTTGAATCAGAATATAAAAATTTACATTAGATAATGTTTTGATATTTTTCTGATAACTTTCATATTTTAATGAATAGTAAAAACACGCTATATTTTAATTAAAAACAACTTTTTTCATCGTAATATCTTATGTGGATAAATTATAATATTTAATCGTTTTAAAGAATAAATATAATATATTTTTACCATTTAATATAATTTATTTCATTGGCATTGATTTTACGTTGGATTCGTAGGTTAAATCAATTCAATCTTTTGCAATGTTTTAAAGAAAAACCTGTTTTCTTTCAACAACGGGATTAATTTTAATTTAATTTCGGCATCTTTTGTGTATTGAATTTGGAAAAATGAATTCCATATTTTGAATCAGTGGGTCCAAATTATTTTAATAAGCTACATTTTATTTTTGGGCATTGTGAATAATAACTAGGGTAAATTGTTTTTACTATAGTTAAAGGTAAATCGGTTAATTAAGGGTAAATATAAGATTATAAAATTACCCTAACACTTGGAAAAATCCTATTGGATGGATAAAGGTAGACCCATATAACCTAAGGGTCGGATTAGATTCATTTTATGGACTTTTTTCTATGAAAATAATTTAATTATTATTAAAACCAATGAATGTGACAACTGGTCACTTTCTTAAATCTTATAAGTATAATAATTTTAATTTAGTGATAAACTTCATGAAACTTCGAACATTAATAGTATCCTGAAAGCTAATACAATTATCTACATCATAGAAATTTATTTAGAATTTTTAGGGATTAAATAATTATCATTTATTATGACACAAAGATGATGCAGTAATTGTCTTATTAATGAAATATTGACATAATTGATGTTATAAATGCCCAAATAAATGTAATTTGAGACTTTTTATGACTTACACTAATTTTATAGGTTAATATGACATGTTATTGTTGATTTAAGTAACTTGGTTACAACTTATCATTCTGTTATAAATTTCATAAAAATCATGTACCAAATAGTGTCAAAATTGACATAAATTAGTTTTTAAAACAAATATTTTATTACTAATTGATATTTTATTCCTAAAAATCTAAGGTTCGGAAAAATGACTTAGATAAGGTTATATATATTAATAATAAACAACTTTGGGTTCTTTTAGCTTTATATAGTTAGGTTATTAACCATCTAGTGTAAGAAAACAAAAAGACATGGTAAACGTTAAATTATTTAACTTAGAGTTAAATCTAATTGATAAGTTTAAAATAATAACCTAAACTTGTCTAAATCCTATTGTATTAGAGGCTTTCGACCCATCCCCACTTTAGCTTCTAAATAATACCCTTTGGAACCATTATAAACCGAATTTGACCTTAATATAAAATAATATTTTGAGATTTTCCTAAGGTGCCCCTCTCCTCCCTTATAAAAGGGCACCTCCTCCCTCTCCTCCTCACACCAATTTTAGCATTCATGCTCAACCAAACCCTGCCAAAATCTTTTCTCCACTTCCCTAGTATCATCCTAGAGGTCCTGGTCTTCTTCAAAGACCATCCTTAGTTCTTTAAGTGGAGGTTAAGTGAAGGCGCGTCAAAAAGAGGTAATATCCATTACCGATATTATTCAATTTATTTCTTCTTCAACATCTTCTTATTTAGTTGTTTCATGATAAAGTAATAAAATCAGTATTTATTATATACTTATATGTTATTATAAATATTAAACAACTCTAATTAACCTTCTATCTATCCTACGGAAAAAAGAAATCACCGCGCGTGCGTACGTACGGAATACCGTATCCACGCCGTGGAGTAATCTATTTTCCACCACCACCTTAATTGGATGGGTATAATGGTGTAATTAGTAACTATATATGATTATTATAAAGTTATATTGATAATTAAATAGTATACATACACTTCAACACAATTCAACGACCATGGGAATGATATCATCGCTCGTGCGTACGTACGGACTACCGTATCCATGACGCGATGAGATTCATTCTCCACATTAACCATTCATGAATGATTATAAAGTATATATAATGAATAATAATGAAATATATGACATGTTAACTCTACTGGATTTATGAATATATATATATATATATGTATGTCATCTACTTACTTCCATTCAAGACAATAAGGAAAGGAAAACAGCGTTCATGCGTACGTACGAACAACCGTCTCCATGAATGGTGTGTTTCATTTCATTTGTCTATCTATTATATATATATATATACTGAATATATATGACATATAAATCAGGTTTTATATTCTGGAAGTAAGTAAATCGTGATATATGTAATAATAATGTCAAGAAAACAAGTCCAAACACCTACGATAAATGAAACGATTTTACCCAAAACGCTTCTTTAACATTGAATTTACAAAAGAACGGGTAATATAAAGTCATAAGTGAACCATATATGATATCATAACAATGAATATGATTCTGTAATAAGTTAATGACATTATTTAAATCATTATACAGGAGGATCAGATACGTACAAAGCACATTGGAAATAAGGTAAGGGATAATTTTTCAAATCTCATTTTTATCCGAGATTTCATATTGGTAAGTATTTACTGGGATTACATCAATCATCCATGTCCATGTTTTATAAACGTGTTTTCATGTATGTTTAAAGTCATTTTAACCCATTTTTGACTTTTACTACATCGTATGTAAGGAATCTTTCTATTGTTTACATTACGATGTACTTTTTGACTTTTCCGGCAAAAGTACGAAAAGAATGTTTTTTTAACTTATACGGCACGGACGAATTTTTACGGTTTTATAAATCCTTGTTTTCATGAAGCTTCCTCCAAAGGATTTCATGACTATTTTCAACAAAATCTCTTTCTTTTAAAATTTCATGACTTTTTTTGAAAGTAAATTGATTTTGAAGAAGAAAGGATATTTTCCTCAAAAATTCATTTCAAGTGTTTTATCAAAACCATTTTCCATATAAGATGAAATTATTTCATATGTGTATGTTTCAAGTATAATGTCTCTATGATTTACATGGTTTCAATTTTCTTATGATGAAATATCCATTTATTTTATATGGATTATGTGATGATGGGATGATGTTTATGAAACCGATTTTATTCTTTGGGTTATGATGAATGTTTTAAGTTTATTTTGTGGCACAAGTAATAATGATTTCATTATGAGATGGGTGGGACCTATATCTCCTTCCAATTCATTGGGTAAAGATTTTATATATCATGAGATAGACATGGCTGGAACGGTAGGTTATACCAGTTCAGTGAAACAGGACTGAAACAAGGGTGACTCGGTTCAGAAATGGACTTTGTCCACTAAGATAGTCTAGGAAATGAGTCTTGACTAATAAGATATGATTATCTATGATTTTGTGTGTATGCCACAATGTTTCATGTTTTACGTTATGATTATTGGGATTTCATTTCACTACTATGATTTATCCAATGTTATGATATTATGATCTCTTTTGCAGGTTAAGATTTCCAAAATGTTATGTTATTATGAATATGATGTGATAGATTTTTCTTTTGTTTACCCTTACTGAGCATTTGAGCTCACCCTTTTTATGTTTTCCTTTCCCCAGTATATAAAGAAAGGTTTTAGGTAATAAAAAAAGGGAAGATCTTTATGGGAGATGTTGAAGATCTTTCACCATGATTAGAAGATTACGTTCCGAGTGTCCAAAGACACTAAACTATTACGGTCCTTGTGTGTGTGTTTTTGTTATGTAATAAGTATTCCGAAAAAGTAATGTAATGTCCTTGTACGTTAAGCTTCGGGTCTCTACAGCTGGTATCAGAGGAAAGGTTTACTCAACCTTTGGAAACTAGGATGCGAAAACGTTAGTGATATCCCTAGAGATATTACTAAGGTATGTCTAGGGATGTCCCTAAGGATAAGTATACGTATAGGATATAGTCCTAGAACTATGGTAACGATATTAGAATTTAACCTAAGAAGTTACATATTAATGGTACTCCCCCTTTACTATGTTGTTTTCCCTAGCATTATTTTTTCCTCTCACACTATTCTTTTTGGGTTTTAGTCGATGGCTGGAACCCGAAAGAACCGTGTTGATCACTGTAATGGAAAATGAAATGGTTGTCCTCCTAAACAAACAAGTGTTATGGGAGATGGAGTGCAAAATCTTATTGCTATTCTTACACAAGCTATGGAACATTCTGGACTTCCAAATGAGCAGAGAAGGGAACAATATTCTATTGAGTTCTTCATGAGGAAACATCCACCTTCTTTCAGTGGGTCTTCCGATCCACTTGTTGCTGAACAATGGATCAGTACCACTGAAAAGATATTTTTAGTTCTTCAATGTTCTGACATGATAAAGACATCTTAGCAGTATATCGTTTGGAAGGTGAATCTGATGAATGGTGGAATCTTATCAATAATACTAGGCCAAGAGATGAAATTGAGTCCATGGAATGGGACGAGTTCAAGAACATGTTTTTCAGTAAGTACTTCCCTCTTATTCTTCAAACAAAGATGGAAAAGGAGTTTCTTGAGCTAAAGTAGAAGGATGATGAATCTATTGGTATATACGAAGAAAATTTTACAAGACTTGCAAGGTATGCATCTGGCATTATCATCCAACTTGAAAGTAAAGTTGATTGATTTATCAGTGGCTTAAAACCATGTCTTCGAAGGGCATTAGCTGTAAGAGACTTCTGTAGCTATGAATAAATTGTGCGTTGTGCTATCATGGTAGAAATTGAAGTTGGTGTTATATATCCATCTCATGGTTTTGACAAGAAACGAAAGATGGAGTTCAAGGAGAAATCTCAGAATAATGGCGAAAAGAAGATGAATGTTTCCTTATGCACAATGTGTGGAAAGAAGCATAGTGGAGATTGTCTTAAAGGGACTAGAAAATGTTTTAAGTGTGGAAAATAATGTCATCGAGCAGCTGAGTATCGATGTAATGGAAAAAGGGTTTCTAATGATGTGAATAAAGCAAACACTACAGAGAACACACCACCAACACTTCAATGCATCAAGTGCAAGGAAATGGGGCATTATGCTAACAAATGCCCTAATCCAAGGGTTAGTGATAATCGACATGAGCAACCGCTTAAGGAAATTGACAAATGGAAGTCACATGCGATCACTATTGGAATTGTTCAATATGACAACGATGTGGTGGAATGAATATGTTTTTATGTAATGGGATTCCAAAATAATGTTGTATCATTGAGTATTGGAATATTTATTTATTTTTCTAATTTGGTATTCAATGTGATTGAGATATTTTTGGAAATAAGATGATATGCGCATAATGAAGGGAAAACGAGAAAATGAAATGTTTAACTGTATTCATGAGCTCATGATTGATATAAGGACTAAGTGATATCATGGTTTGAGTATATAGAATTTTGAGGATTTTGGTACGTGGAAAGTGTTAACTTTTAACTCCATTCAAGTTTTCACTATGGTTCAATGTGTATTCATTTTTTCAAGGGAATACATGATTAAGGTATTCACATGATTGGAATGTGACCAAAAATATATATATATGGGGGATAAATGATGGTATTCACATGCTTGGTTGATGACATTTCAAGTAATCGTTTTCTTTATACTATGATCTTGGACCGAAGTATTTTAGATAAGCCTAAATATTGGAATGGATTATGTTGGACATATGCTAAGTATTGTTTAAGGATAAATTTTTTTTCGATATTACTGATGGGATTTTATAGTAATGTAGTTTTAGAAAAAGGACAACCTGCAGGACGGGCGACAACCCATCGCGTCGGACAAGGCTGTGGGAATCGAACCCACAACCGATGTGCGACTGGACTTTTTCGCCTACCACTGGCCTACAGGAATTCCTTGTTTAGTAGAAACTAGTTTTATTAAATTAAGTAGAATAAGTCCATTTTAGGAACTATATAAGATTAATCTCACTATATATGGACTTATGTATTTTTTTTATAACTTTTCTAACCTTTTGTTTGAGACAGATGGAATGACCCATCATTCTATCACATGATCTGCTAACACATCACAAATGACTTAATCAACTTCATTTCTTTAAGAGATGAAGTGGAAATTTTCCAAAGAATGAGAAATGGTGAGACTATACCAAAATCACGAAAGTATTTCTTCTAATTCCAATTTCATCAACTTTTGGGAAATGATCTTGGAAAAAACCAAAAATGTTGTCCTACTGCCCTTATATCCGATGAATCAGATGGTACCTTAGATCACCACAAATCAATAGCTTTTTGATTGTTTACTTTTTCATAGCCATGTTCTCTACCACTCTCCATTAGAACATTACGGTTAGATTTCTATTCCATGTCCATATTTTCTCCTATATGGAAACCCAGTGATGAGTTCATTTGGGTAACCGTTATATTTCATACATTAGTTTTTAAAGTTCATTTTGGGTATTTATTTTTACGATGTGGGTTTTTATGAATAATAAACGATTTATAACCCCGATGAATTTCGAGGGCGAAATTCATTTTAAGGGGGGTAGAATGTAACAACCTGATATTTTATAAGATAAATTCTTTTGAATTTCATTCATATATTCTATTGTACGACACACCAAGATTATCTTGCGCTATACGCAACACTGTATTAGCTTGCAGTATACACAACACTTTTCTTGGCTCTTGTTACACATAATTTCAAGTTCGTTTGATAGAAGTTATTCTATGCAACATTGAGTGTATATATATATATATATATTCAATGTCTAAATAAAATATGGTTGGATTATGTTATATGCAACAACAAAGGATTTGTGCACTACACGCAACCCTGACTTCGCTTGCATTACACGCAATCACGATCTTCCTCGATAGCGTGTCTTGTACGCAATACCAGGTTTTACTAAACAACGATATATTATTATAATATTGTTATGTACTATCCGTTATGAATAGTTTTAACTAAAATTTGAATTTTATAACATTATTATTCATCTTACACATTTCTAGAACATGGTATAAGAACATAATAAATTTTTCGGGTAAAATAAGTATTTTTAAAAAAATGCAGTTTTGCCGCCTTTTGATGGCGCACCCACTTTAAATCTAGTTTTTTGACATGTTCATATGTTCAATTTGGCAAAATAAAATTCTTTTTTTGAATCAGAATATAAAAATTTACATTAGATAATGTATTGATATTTTTCCGATAACTTTCATATTTTAATGAATAGTAAAAACACGCTATATTTTAATTAAAAACAACTTTTTTCATCGTAATATCTTATGTGGATAAATTATAATATTTAATGGTTTTAAAGTATAAATATAATATATTTTTACCATTTAATATAATTTATTTCATTAGCATTGATTTTACCTTGAATTCGTAGGTTAAATCAATTCAATCTTTTGCAATGTTTTAAAGAAAAACCTGTTTTCTTTCAACAACGGGATTAATTTTAATTTAATTTCTGCATCTTTTGTGTTTTGAATTTGGAAAAAGTAATTCCATATTTTGAATCAGTGGGTCCAAATTATTTTAATAAGCTACATTTTATTTTTGGGCATTGTGAATAGTAACTAGGGTAAATTGTTTTTACTATAGTTAAAGGTAAATCGGGTAATTAAGGGTAAATATAAGATTATAAAATTACCCTAACACTTGGAAAAATCCTATCGGATGGATAAAGGTAGACCCATATAACCTAAGGGTCGGATTAGATTCATTTTATGGACTTTTTTCCATGAAAATAATTTAATTATTATTAAAACCAATGAATGTGGCAACAGGTCACTTTCTTAAATCTTATAAGTATAATAATTTTAATTTAGTGATAAACATCATGAAACTTCGAATTTTAATAGTATCCTGAAAGATAATACAATTATCTACATCATAGAAATTTATTTAGAATTTTTAGGGATTAAATAATTATCATTTATTATGACACAAAGATGATGCAGTAATTGTCTTATTAATGAAATATTGACATAATTGATGTTATAAATGCCCAAATAAATGTAATTTGAGACTTTTTATGACTTACACTAATTTTATAGGTTAATATGACATGTTATTGTTGATTTAAGTAACTTGTTTAGAACTTATCATTCTGTTATGAATTTCATAAAAATCATGTACCAAATAGTGTCAAAATTGACATAAATTAGTTTTTAAAACAAATATTTTATTACTAATTGATATTTTATTCCTAAAAATCTAAGGTTCGGAAAAATGACTTAGATAAGGTTATATATATTAATAATAAACAACTTTGGGTTCGTTTAGCTTTATATAGTTAGTTTATTAACCATCTAGTGTAAGAAAACAAAAAGACATGGTAAACGTTAAATTATTTAACTTAGAGTTAAATCTAATTGATAAGTTTAAAATAATAACCTAAACTTGTCTAAATCCTATTTTATTAGAGGCTTTCGACCCATCCCCACTTTAGCTTCTAAGTAATACCCTTTGGAACCATTATAAACCGAATTTGACCTTAATATAAAATAATATTTTGAGATTTTCCTAAGGTGCCCATCTCCTCCCTTATAAAAGGGCACCTCCTCCCTCTCCTCCTCACACCAATTTTAGCATTCATGCTCAACCAAACCCTGCCAAAATCTCTTCTCCACTTCCCTAGTATCATCCTAGAGGTCCTGGTCTTCTTCAAAGACCATCCTTAGTTCTTTAAGTGGAGGTTAAGTGAAGGCGCGTCAAAAAGAGGTAATATCCATTACCGATATTATTCAATTTATTTCTTCTTCAACATCTTATTCTTTAGTTGTTTCATGATAAAGTAATAATATCAGTATTTATTATATACTTATATGTTATTATAAATATTAGACAACTCTAATTAACCTTCTATCCATCCTACGGAAAAAGGAAATCACCGCGCGTGCGTACATACGGAATACCGTATCCACGCCGTGGAGTAATCTATTTTCCGCCACCACCTTAATTGGATGGGTATAATGATGTAATTAGTAACTATTTTTGATTATTATAAAGTTATATTGATAATTAAATAGTATACATACACTACAACACAATTCCACGACCATGGGAATGATATCATCGCTCGTGCGTACGTACGGACTACCGTCTCCATGACGTGATGAGATTCATTCTCCACATTAACCATTCATGAATGATTATAAAGTATATATAATGAATAATAATGAAATATATGACATGTTAACTCTACTGGATTTATGAATATATATATATATATGTATGTCATCTACTTACTTCCATTCAAGACAATAAGGAAAGGAAAACAGCGTTCATGCGTACGTACGAACAACCGTCTCCATGAACGGTGTGTTTCATTTCATTTATCTCTCTATTATATATATATATATACTGAATATATATGACATATAAATCAGGTTTTATATTCTGGAAGTAAGTAAATCGTGATATAAGTAATAATAATGTCAAGAAAACAAGTCCAAACACCTACGATAAATGAAACGATTTTACCCAAAACGCTTCTTTAACATTGAATTTACAAAAGAACGGGTAATATAAAGTTATAAGTGAACCATATATGATATCATAACAATGAATATGATTCTGTAATAAGTTAATGACATTATTTAAATCATTATACAGGAGGTTCAGATACATACAAAGCACATTGGAAATAAGGTAAGGGATAATTTTTCAAATCTCATTTTTATCCGAGATTTCATATTGGTAAGTATTTACTGGGATTATATCAATCATCCATGTCCATGTTTTATAAACGTGTTTTCATGTATGTTTAAAGTCCTTTTAACCCATTTTTGACTTTTACTACATCGTATGTAAGGAATCTTTCTATTGTTTACATTACGAGGTACTTTTTGACTTTTCCGGCAAAAGTACGAAAAGAATGTTTTTTTAACTTATACGGCACGAACGAATTTTTATGGTTTTATAAATCCTTGTTTTCATGAAGCTTCCTCCAAAGTATTTCATGATTATTTTCAACAAAATCTCTTTCTTTTAAAATTTCATGACTTTTTGTGAAAGTAAATTGATTTTGAAGAAGAAAGGATATTTTACTCAAAAATTCATTTCAAGTGTTTTATCAAAACCATTTTCAATATAAGATGAAATTATTTCATATGTGTATGTTTCAAGTATAATGTCTCTATGATTTACATGGTTTCAATTTTCTTATGATGAAATATCCATTTATTTTATATGGATTATGTGATGATGGGATGATGTTTATGAAACCGATTTTATTCTTTGGGTTATGATGAATGTTTTAAGTTTATTTTGTGGCACAAGTAATAATGATTTCATTATGAGATGGGTGGGACCTATATCTCCTTCCAATTAATTGGTTAAAGATTTTATATCTCATGAGATAGACATGGCTGGAACGGTAGGTTATACCAGTTCAGTGAAACAGGACTGAAACAAGGGTGACTCGGTTCAGAAATGGACTTTGTCCACTAAGATAGTCTAGGCAATGAGTCTTGACTAATAAGATATGATTATCTATGATTTTGTGTGTATGCCACAAAGTTTCATGTTTTACGTTATGATTATTGGGATTTCATTTCACTACTATGATTTATCCAATGTTATGATATTATGATCTCTTTTGCAGGTTAAGATTTCCAAAATGTTATGTTATTATGAATATGATGTGATAGATTTTTCTTTTGTTTACCCTTACTGAGCATTAGAGCTCACCCTTTTTATGTTTTCTTTTCCCCAGTATATAAAGAAAGGTTTTAGGTAATAAAAAAAGGGAAGATATTTATGGGAGATGTTGAAGATCTTTCACCATGATTAGAAGATTACGTTCCGAGTGTCCAAAGACACTAAACTATTACGGTCCTTGTGTGTGTGTTTTTGTTATGTAATAAGTATTCCGCAAAAGTAATGTAATGTCCTTGTACGTTAAGCTTCAGGTCTCTACAGTTGGTATCAGAGGAAAGGTTTAGTCAACCTTTGGAAACTAGGATGCGAAAACGTTAGTGATATCCCAAGAGATATTACTAAGGTATGTCTAGGGATGTCCCTAAGGATAAGTATACGTATAGGATATAGTCCTAGAACTACGGTAACGATATTAGAATTTAACCTAAGATGTTACATATTAATGGTACTCCCCCTTTACTATGTTGTTTTCCCTAGCATTATTTTTTCCTCTCACACTATTCTTTTTGGGTTTTAGACGATGGCTGGAACCCGAAAGAACCGTGTTGATCACTGTAATGGAAAATGAAATGGTTGTCCTCCTAAACAAACAAGTGTTATGGGAATTGGAGTGCAAAATCCTATTTCTATTCTTACACAAGCTATGGAACATTCTGGACTTCCAAATGAGCATAGAAGGGAACAATATTCTATTGAGTTCTTCATGAGGAAACATCCACCTTCTTTCAGTGGGTCTTCCGATCCACTTGTTGCTGAACAATGGATCAGTACCACTGAAAAGATATTTTTAGTTCTTCAATGTTCTGAACATGATAAAGACATCTTAGCAGTATATCATTTGGAAGGTGAATCTGATGAATGGTGGAATCTTATCAATAATACTAGGCCAAGAGATGAAATTGAGTCCATGGAATGGGACGAGTTCAAGAACATGTTTTTCAGTAAGTACTTCCCTCGTATTCTTCAAACAAAGATGGAAAAGGAGTTTCTTGAGCTAAAGTAGAAGGATGATGAATCTGTTGGTATATACGAAGAAAATTTTACAAGACTTGCAAGGTATGCATCTGGCATTATCATCCAACTTGAAAGTAAAGTTGATTAATTTATCAGTGGCTTAAAACCATGTCTTCAAAGGGCATTAGCTGTAAGAGACTTCTGTAGCTATGAATAAATTGTGCGTTGTGCTATCATGGTAGAAATTGAAGTTGGTGTTATATACCCATCTCATGGTTTTGACAAGAAACGAAAGATGGAGTTCAAGGAGAAATCTCATAATAATGGCGAAAAGAAGATGAATGTTTCCTTATGCACAATGTGTGGAAAAAGCATAGTGGAGATTGTCTTAAAGGGACTAGAAAATGTTTTAAGTGTGGAAAATAATGTCATCGAGCAGCTGAGTGTCGATGTAATGGAAAAAGGGTTTCTAATGATGTGAATAAAGCAAACAATGCAGAGAACACACCACCAACACTTCAATGCATCAAGTGCAATGAAATGGGGCATTATGCTAACAAATGCCCTAATCCAAGGGTTAGTGATAATCGACATGAGAAACCGCTTAAGGAAATGGACAAATGGAAGTCACATGCGATCACTATTGGCATTGTTGAATATGACAACGATGTGGTGGAATGAATATGTTTTTATGTAATGGGATTCCAAAATAATGTTGTATCATGGAGTATTGGAATATTTATGTATTTGTCTAATGTGGTATTCAATGTGATTGAGATATTTTTGGAAATAAGATGATATGCGCATAATGAAGGGAAAACGAGAAAATGAAATGTTTAACTGTATTCATGAGCTCATGATTGATATAAGGACTAAGTGATATCATGGTTTGAGTATATATAATTTTGAGGATTTTGGTACGTGGAAAGTGTTAACTTTTAACTACATTCAAGTTTTCACTATGGTTCAATGTGTATTCATTTTTTAAAGGGAATACATGATTAAGGTATTCACATGATTGGAATGTGACCAAATATATATATATATATGGGGGATAAATGATGGTATTCACATGCTTGGTTGATGACATTTCAAGTAATCGTTTTCTTTATACTATGAGCTTGGACCGAAGTATTTTAGATAATCCTAAATATTGGAATGGATTATGTTGGACATATGCTAAGTATTGTTTAAGGATAAATTTTTTTTTTCGATATTACTGATGGGATTTTATAGTAATGTAGTTTTAGAAAAAGGACAACCTGCAGGACGGGCGACAACCCATCGCGTCGGACAAGGCTGTGGGAATCGAACCCACAACCGATGTGCGACTGGACTTTTTCGCCTACCACTGGCCTACAGGAATTCCATGTTTAGTATAAACTATTTTTATTATATTAAGTAGAATAAGTCCATTTTAGGAACTATATAAGATTAATCTCACTATAGATGGACTTATGTATTTTTTTTAATAACTTTTCTAACCTTTTGTTTGAGACAGATGGAATGACCCATCATTCTATCACATGATCTGCTAACACATCACAAATGACTTAATCAACTTCATTTCTTTAAGAGATGAAGTGGAAATTGTCCAAAGAATGAGAAATGGTGAGACTATACCAAAATCACGAAAGTATTTCTTCTAATTCCAATTTCATCAACTTTAGGGAAATGATCTTGAAAAAAACCAAAAATGTTGTCCTACTGCCCTTATATCTGATGAATCAGATGGTACCTTAGATCACCACAAATCAATAGCTTTTTGATTGTTGGCTTTTTCATAGCCATGTTCTCTACCACTCTCCATTAGAACATGACGGTTAGATTTCTATTCCATGTCCATATTTTCTCCTATATGGAAACCCAGTGATGAGTTCATTTGGGTAACCGTTATATTTCATACATTAGTTTTTAAAGTTCATTTTGGGTATTTATTTTTACGATGTGGGTTTTTATGAATAATAAACGATTTATAACCCCGACGAATTTCGAGGGCGAAATTCATTTTAAGGGGGGTAGAATGTAACAACCTGAGATTTTATAAGATAAATTCTTTTTAATTTCATTCATATATTCTATTGTACGACACACCAAGATTATCTTGCGCTATACGCAACACTGTATTAGCTTGCAGTATACATAACACTTTTCTTGGCTCTTGTTACACATAATTTCAAGTTCGTTTGATAGAAGTTATTCTATGCAACATTGAGTATATATATATATATATATTCAATGTATAAATAAAATATGGTTGGATTCTTTTATACTCAACAACAAAGGATTTGTGCACTACACGCAACCCTGACTTCGCTTGCATTACACGCAATCACGATCTTCCTCGATAACATGTCTTGTACGCAATACTGGGTTTTACTAAACAACGATATATTATTATAATATTGTTATGAACTAGCCGTTATGAATATTGATAACTAAAATTTTAATTTTATAACATTATTATTCATCTTACACATTTCTAGAACATGGTATAAGAACATAATAAATTTTTCGGGTAAAATAAGTATTTATAAAAAAATGCAGTTTTTCCGCCTTTTGATGGCGAACCCACATTAAATCTAGTTTGTTGAAAAGTTTATATGTTCAATTTGACAAAATAAAATTCTTCTTTTGAATCATGATATAAAAATTTACATTAGATAATGTTTTGATATTTTTCCGATAACTTTCATATTTTAATGAATAGTAAAAACACGCTATATTTTAAATAAAAACAACTTTTTTCATCGTAATATCTTATGTGGTTAAATTATAATATTGAATGGTTTTAAAGTATATATATAATATATTTTTACCATTTAATATAATGTATGTCATTATCATTTATTTTACCTTGAATTCGTAGGTTAAATCAATTCAATCTTTTGCAATGTTTTAAAGAAAAACCCGTTTTCTTTCGACAACGGGATTAATTTTAATTTAATTTCTGAATATTTTATTTATTGAATTTGGAAAAATGGATTCCATATTTGGAATCAGTGGGTCCAAATTATGTTAATATGCTACTTTTTCTTTTTGGGCATTGTGAATAGTAACTACGGTAAATATTATTTACTATAGTTAAAGGTAAATCGGGTAATTAAGGGTAAATATAAGATTATAAAATTACACTAAAACTTGTATAAATCCTATTTGATGGCTAAAGTTAGATCCATATAACCTAAGAGTCGGATTAGATTCATTTTATGGACTTTTATCCATGAAAATAATTTAATTATTATTAAAACCAAAGAATGTGACGACATGTCACTTTCTTAAATCTTATAAGTATAATATTTTTAATTTAGTGATAAATTTCATGAAACTTCGAACATGAATAGTATCTAGAAAGATAATACAATTATCTACATCATAGGAATTTATTTAGAATTTTTATGGATTAAATAATTATCATTTATTATGACACAAAGATGATGCAGTAATTTTCTTATTAATGAAATATTGACATAATTGATGTTATAAATGCCCAAATAAATGTAATTTGAGACATTTAATGACTTAAACTAATTTTCTAGGTTAATATGACATGTTAATGTTGATTTAAGTAAATTGGTTCGAACGTATCATTCTGTTATGAATTTCATAAAAGTCATGTACTAAATAGTGTCAAAATTGACATAAATTAGTTTTTAAAACAAATATTTTATTATTAAATGTTATTTTATTCCTAAAAATCTAAGGTTCGGCAAAATGACATATATAAGGTTATATATATTAATAATAAACAACTTGGGGTTCTTTTGGCTTGATATAGTGAGTTTATTAACCATATAGTGTAAGGAAACAAAAAGACACGGTAAAAGTTAAATTATTTAACTTATAGTTAAATCTAATTGATAAGTTTAAAATAATACCCTAAACTTGTATAAATCCTATTGGATGAGATTATTTTGACCCATCCCCACTTTAGTTTCGAAAGAAGACCCTTTGAAACCATTATAACCGAATTTTATCTTAATATAAAATAATATTTTGAGATTTTCTTAAGGTGCCCCTCTCCTCCCTTATAAAAGGGCACCTCCTCCCTCTCCTCCTCACACCACTTTTAGCATTCATGCTCGGCCAAAACCTTCCAAAATCTCTTCTCCACTTCCCTAGTATCATCCTAGAGGTCCTGGTCTTCTTCAAAGACCATCCTTAGTTCTTTATGTGGAGGTTAAGTGAAGGCGCGTCAAAAAGAGGTAATATCCATTACCGATCTTTTTCAATTTCTTTCTTCTTAAACTTCTTCTTCTTTAGTTGTTTCATGATAAAGTAATAACATCAGTATTTATTATATACTGATATGTTATTATAAATATGAATCAACTCTAATTAACCATCTCTCCATCCTACGGAAAAAGGAAATCACCGCGCGTGCGTACGTACGGAATACCGTCTCCACGCCGTGGTGTAATCTATTTTCCACCACCACCTTAATTGGATGGGTATAATGGTGTAATGAGTAACTATAAATGATTATTATAAAGTGATATTGATAATGAAATAGTATACATACACTTCAACACAATTCCACGACCATGGAAATGATATCAACGCTTGTGCGTACGTACGGACTACCGTCTCCACGACGCGATGAGATTCATTCTCCACATTAACCATTCATGAATGATTATAAAGTATATATATTGAATAATAATGAAATATATGACATGTTAAATATACTGTATTTATGTATTTATATATATATATGTGTATGTCATCTACTTACTTCCATTCAAGACAATAAGGAATGGAAAACAACGTTCATGAGTACGTACAGACTACCGTCTACATGAACGGTGTGTTTCATTTCATTTATCTATCTATTATATATATATATATATAATGAATATATATGATATATAAATCATGTTTTATATTTTTTAAGTAATTAAATCATGATATAAAAAATAATAATGTCAAGAACAACAAGTCCAAACACCTACGATAAATGAAACGCTTTTACCCAAAACGCTTCTTTAACATGGAATTTACAAAAGAACGGGTAATATAAAGTCATAAGTGAACCATATATGATATCATAACAATGAATATGATTCTGTAATAAGTTAATGACATTATTTAAATCATTATATAGGAGGTTCAGATACGTATAAAGCATATCAGACATAAGGTAAGGGATAATTTTGCAAATCTCATTTTTATCCGAGACTGCATATTTGTAAGTATTTTCTGGGGTTATTCCAATCATCCATGTACATGTTTTATAAAAGTGTTTTCATGTATTTTTAATGTCCTTTTTACCCATTTTTGACTTTTACTACATGGTATGCAAGGAATCTTTCTTTTGTTTACGTTACGAGGTAGTTTTTGACTTTTCCGGCAAAAGTACGAAAAGAATGTTTTTTTAACTTATACGGCACGAACAAATTTTTACTGTTTTATAAAGCCTTGTTTTCATGAAGCTTCTTCCAAAAGATTTCATGACTATTTTCAACAAAATCTTTTTCTTTTAAAATTGCATGACATTTTGGGAAAAGAAATTGATTTTAAAGAAGAAAGGATATTTTACTCAAGAATTCATTTCAAGTGTTTTATCAAAACCATTTTCCATCTAAGATGAAATTATTTCATATGTGTATGTTTCAAGTATAATGTCTCTATGATTTAAATGGTTTCAATTTTCTTATGATGAAATATCCATTTGTTTTATATGGATTATGTGATGATGGGATGATGTTTATGAAACCCATTTTATTCTTTGGGTTGTGATGAATGTTTTAAGTTTATTTTTTGGCACAAGTAAGAATGATTTCATTATGAGATGGGTGGGACCTATATCTCCCTCCAATGCATTGGGTAAAGATTTTATATCTCATGAGATAGACATGGCTGGAACGGTAGGTTATACCGGTTTAGTGAAACATCATTGAAACGAGGGTGACTTGATTCCGAAATGGACTTTGTCCACTAAGATAGTCTTGGCAATGAGTCTTGACTAATAAGATATGATTCTATATGATTATGTGTGTATGCCACAAAGTTTCATGTTTTATGTTATGATTATTGGGATTTCATTTCACTACTATGATTTATCCCATCTTATCATATAATGATCTCTTTTGTAGGTTAAGATTTCCAAAATGTTATGTTCTTATGAATATGATGTGATTGATTTTTCTTTTGTTTACCATTACTAAGCATTTGAGATCACCCATTTTATGATTTCTTTTCCCCAGGATATAAAGAAAGGTTTTAGGTAAGAAAAAAAAGGGAAGATCTTTATGGGAGATGTTGAAGATCTTTCACCATGATTAGAAGATTACGTTCTGAGTTTCCAAAGACACTAAACTATTACGGTCCATGTGTGTTTGTTTTTGTTATGTAATAAGTATTCCGAAAAAGTAATGTAATGTCCTTGTACGTTAAGCTTCGGGTATCTACATTAATAATAGGCAATAGTGAACAAATTAACGAATCCATAACTGAAAACCATGGATAACCCATTGCCATTGAATGAAGTGCCTAGAACCGGTCTCAATGGAACTCGATGAACCCTAACTAAGAAGAATAGATCAAAATAATACCCCAAAGACATTTGGGTTTGACCAAATATTTCTAAGGCAATGAGTAAGGGGAAACACTTAATCAAGGGAGGGAGGGGATTACCATGACAAGACGAATAAGAAAATCGATGAAATTGGGTGGAAACACAAACAGAGAGGGTGGTAATTGGAGGGGGTAATGTGGACCACAGAGGGGTGGTAGAGGGAGATGGGTCATGTGATCCTAGAAGAGAAGGGTGTGGAGGGTATCCATATAAGGAGATGGCGGAAGGGAGGAGGCTGGCTGCGTGAGAAGTAGCCAGAGGGGAAGATGAGTGGGTTTCTGTAATGTAGGGAGAGGGAGTAGAGGCATTGCGTATTGGGTTAAGCGAATGGAATGGAGACCTAGGGTTCCAATAAAAAACAACAAAATAATATTTTTAATAATAATAATAATAATTTTGACAATAATAATAATAATAATACCATAATAATAATAAAATTTATTAACATAATAATAATAATAGTATTACCCATAATTATAATAACAATAATATTACTATTATTAAATCATTTTCCATTTATAATATTTAAATTCATTTTCATTTTAATTAAAAAAATTTAAAAAATATTTATGAATCCAATAAAGTCAAATGTAAATAAAATTATCCATGACAACAAGATGTTGGGTTGGGGTTTGAAAATTCTCCTCTGCAAAAAAAATCTTTTCCTAGAATGTCACCTTGCTAAAAGAAGAATGAAACTTGAGTTCAAAACTGAATGAGGACAACAAAATCACAAAATCAGTGGGACATCATACTCCACTAGTCACACCTAATCACCTTTAAAGGAAAATACAATGAGAAGATATATCAAGAAATGAGGAGGGTTCCCCCAATGAAAAGAATACATCTAGAACTACCAACGTTGAGCATATTAGCAGGAGATAACTCTAGGGCTACTAACATTAAAAAAAGTGGAAAAACACAAATAAAGTCAAAAATTCCTACATATAAAAAATCCCAGTGAATGAACAAAAAGATCCATTGTGGGTCTTCCCAGTAGTTAAGAACCGACACACATGGAACCATCGCAAGATAATACGGGATCATCTGACCCATATTAAAAACCCCTAACACATATGGAATCCCATAGAAGGACCTCAATCAAAATAGAGAACCAAACCAGGATTCATCATTTCCACAAGACATGACTATATCCATGATGAACATGATGTAAAACTAGAACAATTCACAAATGGAGCTGACCACACAAGAGAGATAGTCATGTTGATTCCCACATCCACAACAAGAAAACCTTCGATGCTAAAATTTGAGGTGGAAAAACTAATATAATTACAATAAAACAAGATCTGCATGTCTTCTTACAACCCAATTGGGGTTTTCAAATAACAATAACCTCAGTGTGGATATGAGACCTCTATGCCTCTTACAGAAAAATAGAACCTTCCATAATGAGGAAGTTACAAAAGAAAAATTTAAACTGTCCCCATTAAAACACTAGAGACAAAAGTTAGGCATTTTTCATCCACACCCAATTATTCCTTGACTGCGTGAAAATATTTACTCCGAGCCCAATGGCTCGAGCCCTGATGTCTTGAAGCATATACTGCTCTACATGAGTTGAAAATCACAACCAAAAAATATCTTTCAATGGTGCTACTCACATAATCCGATCAAACAACCGAAGAGATCATGATGAACAAAATATCATTTCTATTATGAATGAAAAATTATTCTATTTTTCAATTAGCGAAGGTGGGAGACAATCCAAGAAGACTCAGGTGTGGTCCTCAATAACGACGGGCTCACCTCCACCATTCAATACAATTTATGGATAGAGTTTTCAATGAAAAAACTCAGTGAAACAGTCATTCATAATTTCATCAAAAACCATAACCACCAAAGTTTTGTCAATTTCATGCGACTAAAAAAAGACCAAATCTAACAAAAATCCTTGAAAAGATGATGTCTAGGAAACATAAAGTTTTCAAACCAACCTCAGTAGAAGCAAACAAGACTATTTCCCAACATTTAAAAGATGCAACTAACACAATACATGTTATAAATAGGGTCCTCTAATTTTTTTATCCTCACTATATGTTAAGATGACCTAAATGAAATAATTGAATTAGTACATAAGCCTTAGACTGACAACCCACACAATTTTAACTTTATCTAATTCCATCATGTAATCTTCAGAGAAAAAGAAACCAACTCCATGAGACTCCCAATGTAGGACTTCATTGTTTGTCGGTCTTTCTAGACTCTCTGGAATATCTCTTTCACCAATACAAGGTTGAAAATTCCAATGAACTCAAACCAGTACAAGATCTCATTACTTTGGGGATTCCCAATAACCTGAAAATACATTTATTTCACCAATCCAGTCCACAACCATCAATAGATCATTATCACCATGGAAGACCAACAACAACCAAAAAGAAAATATTTCCACCACTTCAGTGAGATTTTCAGTAGAAAAAACTACTAGAAAAGACTCAATAGAAACCTATTGTACTTATCTTGGTGGCAAATAAAAAAAATATTTGCTTATCCAAATCAATACTCATCACAAACTAAAATCAAACACATCAGGCACAAACCAAAACTGAAATTCAAATCACCATTTCGACACAATTATCATCTTTTCAAAACCAAAATCCTATGAAAAATAAATCTAGACATTTTATGAAAATAATAAATAATCACAAAATTTTGAAAATATTGAATCTCCTAAATTTTTTTAAAAAATAATCAAATAATACAACTTAAATATCCACCTTTTGTATTTCACAATGAATCATATATATATATATACTATTTTGTTATCCCAAGAACTTGTCCACACATACCGCAAATTATCCCTATGCAACATGGGTACCTTCATATATGTGATATGTCATACGAATACCAGAGGTCAATTCAATATACTTATCATTTTCAAAATAGATCATTCAATGTAAGGGAAAAATTTCAACAAATTTTAAAATTTCTCTTTTCATATTCAAAACAGCTCATTCAACATAATTCATAAATTTTCAACCTAATTGAATATGTCACATATCATTAATGCAACAAATTTCTATATTCCCAATATTTTTCCTACTCACATTCCAAAATGTGTTTCTAGGATCCAATAATAATTTCAATATCAAAAACCTTTTTACCACACCAAAAACGACACTCCAATTTAGAAACCCCTTTAAATAAAATCCACTGTAATTTTTTAGATCCCCTCAGGCTAAAAAAATGAACCCCAAACATAACTCACATAAATTTATTTTAAAACAAAGGATCTAACATCTATTCCATCCAACAAACATGGTTTAGGAGATCATTCCCCATGCGAGTTATACATGGGTTGCCACACCGTGAAGGCCCATCATGTAACACCATCTTGCATTCATTGTGATCTATTTACCACAATGTCATGACCCGCCCTCGGGGTCCTTGCTGTGACTATCCCAAGCCCGCCTTCCATAGGCCAGGGGCTGGCGATTAGCACCAAGGAGTAAATCCCGATAAATAGGGAAGGCATTGCCTTTGTAAAGTAAACAAGAACCACAGAGTAAACAAACGGAAAAGTAAACACTAAGTAAAAACTGTAACAAGCTGTGCTGAAAGTAAAAGGGGCCGGAAATACAAGCCCAAATGTAAAGTACAACTAAAGGGAAAAAGAGCAACTGAAAAGAAAATCCGCAGCGTCGAGCCGTCCTCTGGAAGTCCCTCATGAAGGGTGAGCACATATAGCCTCCATATCTCCTCGGTCCAGCCATCCACTCTGAGTATATCCCGCCCAGTGGTCCACCTCCAGGTACCGTCCTGCTCCGCAAGCCTCCACCACGATCAGCGTTGTCCATCTTCTGCAACCAACACAACGAAGTGCGGGCATAGCCCGTGCATGGGTGAGTATAAGCTACTCATTAGGGACCCCGAGACCCCCGATGGTCTCCCGAAATCCATAAAGGATAAACCACAAAGTAAAGATTACAATCACGAAGTAACATCCGACACTGCTTAGGTATATGCCCATACATATACATAAGTTATCAATTTCTGTTCGGATCCAACACCCGAGCCCAAGAACAACCCAGTCCACACAGGAAAGAAAAACGTAAACCCACACAGGATAACACAACACAATCCATGAAAGAGAGAAAAAGAAATCCACATAGGATAGCTCAACACAATCCACAAAGGAGAGTAACACAGGATTCAGCTCACATAGGTATACTTATTCGAATGACGATAAAGACGATCACTGATTCATCTAAGTCGTCAGACCCACAAAGGATCGATAGGTAACTAACCACCACAATGACCCACACAGGATCAGACCCACACAAGATCAATAGGTAACTAACCCCCACAAAGACCCACACAGGATCAGGCCCACACAGGACCTGTAGGCGTTGGCTCAAACAGAACCGCTGAGCGCTGAACCACACAGGATCTGTAGCACTGATCCACGTAGGATCGCTGAGTGAAGTAGTCGTCGCAGTCCACTGAGGATCTCTGCACAGTCATCGTCGCAGTCACAGTAGCATTCGCAGCCAGCTCTAGGGTTCCCGCACACAGCAAGCTCGTTCGGGAGGGTCCGCTCCATGAGCCGAGAGGCTGATACAACAACTGGCACAATGTCCAAAGTTGATGTATCCAAAAGTTCTGTATCGTCAACAAGAACTTAATGTCGCAGATGGCGCGTCAATCGGACGCCGGGTCTGAGAGTTATTGGCTTTTTCGTCCCAGGGGCCCGGTTGGTTTTTTAGGCAAAACCAACCCGACCGTACTCCACCTATGTCCAAACCTCGGGCAGAGTATGCCAAAGGATCCATCTCACTTAGAGGAAAACAAAAAAGTCGACGGCACGTCAATCGGACGTCTGAAGCTCAAGATATGAGCGTTTCCGCTCCGAGGGCCCGGTTGGTTTCGTGTACGAACCAACCCGGCTGAACCCAAAGTACTCCGAAACCTTGAGTGCAATATACTGAAACGACCGTCTCGATCCAAGGATCGCATCGCCGATGACGGTGCATCATTCGGAGGCCCGTATCGCATGTTACGGGCAAAAGACTGAAAACAGTCCGAAGATGGGGGGTCTGGGCCCGGACCGACCCGGTACGGCCAGGGCGCGACCCGGCCGGTCGGGCCGGCCTGGCTCGGCTCGGCCAAACGGCCGAGCGTGGCAGCCGCGGGGCGCCGCCCTCGCGGGATGGAAGTGCCACGACCCTCAAGGGGCCGCGCTGGAATTCAGCGGACACGGCTTTTTCCGCATCCCGTGCGTGGGAGCCGGACACGCGCGGTCGCAGGTCCGCTGGTCGCCGACGCCGGAGGCTTCCGTGGGCCACCGGAGTTGCTCCGGTGGTCCGTTTTCCTTCCCGTCTGCGCTGCTGCTCCTCCCGGGTCCCATTCTTCACTGGGGAATCATCAAATCGCCCTTGCGTCATGTTTTGTTGTCGCTCGCCAAATCTGCACAACAACGAAGAACTGCAGAGGGTTATTGGGCCGTGTTCGTTTGGCCCGCACCCTCCGCATTAGGCGATAACAGTCGGGAAGAAATTTCAACATGTCAAACATCAATTTTAATAAATTAAAATTGTTCTTATGAAATCGGGTTCATTTTTTTAAAAGAAACGATCATGGGAAAATAAATTATTTCACAACAAACCCCTACTTCGTCAAGTCGTCGCACACGCGTTCTTTGCGGAAGGAGGGGATCGTCGCATCGTCGCGGTATCCGGCGTTGCGTCGACAAAATCTGAGGACCAAGAAACAACAGATTTAATTAATAATAATTAAATCCATATTGTTGTTTTAATCCACAAAGTATATTTAAAAAAAGAGCGCAACCCCCTACCATGTCGCTGCCGATCGAAGGTTGTCGCAGGGTTGGATTGTCGCGGAAGATTGTTGTGGAAGAAGAATCGCCAACGTCGCAGAACATGGCGTCGTGTTTTCGATTTCCGAGGGCTCTGTGTTCTTTGCGTTCTTCGCGTTCTTCACGAAGGAGGATGAAGAACTCTTGGTTTCTGTCAAATCATCTCAACGAAGATTTGTCCAGAAGTCGTGCATTGGTCTTATTTTGTTATTACGCCAACAGATTGAAAACAGGTTAAGAAATGATTAAATTAATTCATAGAATTAATTCAACAAATAAAACCTCCCAATTAATTAGTGCATTAAGAAATTAAGAAAACGCGTCAGTTAACTTTCATAATGACGGGTTTTCGCGGGAGCGTTAATTAGCGGAAAAGAAACGGTGGGGCTCGTGCGGGCCCACCTCACAAATATCCTACCAAGAGGGTAGGATATTTTTGGATAGCACCCTATCCGCATCAACACATCATAAGCAGCTTTAAGTGGCTTCAAGTGGCTTCCAAGTGGCTTAAGTGAAATAAAATAATGTTTATGTACAATTTATTTTATTTCATAACTTTAATCCCAAAAATTAAAAACCACACCCTAGCAAACACAACTCCGGAAGAGGCGTTTATATGAAAATACTGGCGCTGCGATTCCATCGGTGCCCTCAAAATTTGATTTCGGGAACCGGTTCAAAAGTTTGAAAAACCCGCTCGTCCGTTCACTGAACCTGCCTGAGCCAAACTTTGGAAAAAGATTCCGGGCAAACCGGGCCTCGGAATCAGGTGCCGTCAGAAACTGATTTCTTGTAATATTCCAAAGAAAATTAAGAAAAAAATTTCTAT
The DNA here is from genome assembly GCA_963277665.1 of Viscum album. Classification (NCBI taxonomy): domain Eukaryota; kingdom Viridiplantae; phylum Streptophyta; class Magnoliopsida; order Santalales; family Viscaceae; genus Viscum; species Viscum album. The sequence continues at coordinate 2,041,703,030 of OY728130.1, read as the reverse complement.
GAAATTTACGGGTCTTTACATTACTGCCACCTCAGCGATTTACGTCTCTGTAAAGATACTTCATAAACTAGGGAAACAAATGTGGGTACTGAGAACGCATCTGAGCCTCCCTCCCCCAAGTGCTCTCCTGGAGGTTCCCATGCTGCCATCTGATGCGCACTAGAGGAATCAATCGTCCATATAGGACCCGCTCCTGTCGATCCTCTATCTCCACTAGGTCCTCCGCAAAAGTCTCCCCATCATCAACGTCTAGCTCCCCATGGTCAATGATGTACGTCAGGTCGTGGACGTATCTCCTCAGTTGAGAGACGTGGAAGAAGTTGTGCACCCGGTGCAACTGAGGTGGTAGAGCCAGGCGATAAGCCACCTTGCCAATCCTGCTGAGGACGTGGAAGCGTCCGTTGAAGCGTGGAGACAACTTTCCACCTCGTCCAAATCTCCGTAATCCACGTCGAGGTGAGACACGCAAAAAGACGTGGTCGCCATCCTCGAACACTAGTGGCCTCCGCCTCCTGTCAGCATAAGACTTTTGCCGGCTCTGAGTTGTCCTCATCCGCTCCTGGATGAACTGAACCTTCTCTATCGTGGTCCGGACCATCTCTTGTCCCACAAGTGCTGACTCCCCAGGGTCTGTCCAGCATAAAGGAGAACTGCAAGGTCTGCCGTACAACGCCTCATATGGCGCCATCCCTATGGTGGAGTGGTAGCTGTTGTTGTACGAAAACTCCACCAAGGGTAGTTGGTCCTCCCAGCTGCGACCAAAGTTGAGGACACATGCGTGGAGCATGTCCTCGAGAGTCTGAATGGTCCTCTCCGTCTGACCATCAGTCTGAGGGTGAAAGGCGGTGCTCAGACGTAGTCGCGTCCCGAACGCCTCCTGCAACCCCTTCCAAAGCCGGGAAGTAAAGTGAGCATCTCGATCAGAGACGATAGACGATGGAACACCGGGAAGCCATACAATCTCCTGAACGTAGAGATGCCACAAGCTCTCCACAAAGCCCTGCTCTCTGATGGGTATAAAGTGTGCCGACTTGGTGAGTCGGTCAAGAATCACCCAAATAGAGTCGTGGCCTCTGGAATTTCGTGGATGTCCAGTCACGAAGTCCATAGATATCTCGTCCCACTTCCACTCCGGGACCTCCAAGGGCTGTACCAAGCCTGCTGGTACCTGATGCTCCGCCTTCACCTGCTGGCAGGTGAGGCATCGTGAAACGAACTCTTCCACAGCCTTCTTCATGCCTAGCCACCAGTGCTGTCGTCTGAGGTCCTGGTACATCTTCGCCACTCCAGGATGTACTGCCAAAGGGGAAGTGTGAAACTCTCTCAGCACCTCCTCCCATAAAGCAACCAGTACTAAGGTACATCCTCTAAAAAGGACGTCGTGCTCTGCTTCAAAGGAGAAACCATCTGGTGCCTGTCCTGAGGATATCTGTCCACGCCACGTCTCACAGTCAGCATCCCCACACTGTGCCTCTCTGACCCATTGTAGTAGTGGAGGGGTGACTGTGAGAGACTGAAAGAAGGCTGCTCCGTCCCTATCCACAAAGGATATCTGCAAGGCGGCTACCTGCTCTGTCGCCTCCTCAAGTTGCTGAATGCCGGTCCTCCTGCTGAGAGCATCGGCTACTACGTTCCCCTTCCCAGGAGTATAGACTATCTCAAAGTCATAGTCCTGGAGGAACTTGAGCCATCGCCACTATCTCAGGTTCAGGTCCTTCTGTGAGAAGATGTACCTGAGACTCTGGTGGTCAGAAAAGAATGTAAAGCGCTCACCCATCAGATAGTGCCGCCATGTCTTCAGTGCGAAGACCACTGCTGCTAACTCCAGGTCATGCGTGGCGTAGTTCTACTCATGCGGCTTCAACTGAAGTGATCCACAGGCAATCAAGGCTCTCTCTTTCATCAGGACACATCCGAGTCCAGTCCCCTATGCATCGCAGTAGACTACGTATCCAACTCTCTCATTAAGAAACCTCAAGATAGGTGCGCTGATCAATCTATGCCTCAGCTCCTGGAAGCTCTGTTGACATCTGTCTGACCACACAAAGGGTTTCCCATTCTTCGTCAAAGCTGAGAGTGGTGCCACAACTCTGGAGAAGTTCGGCACAAATCTCCGATAGTAGCCAGCTAGTCCCAAGAATCTACGCACCTCCGTCACGCTCCTGGGTGGCTCCCAAGCTAGCACTGCTTTGATCTTCACGGTATCCACCGCAAATCCCGCCTCAAAAATGACGTGCCCCAAGAAGTAGACCTCACGTAACAAGAACTGGAACTTCGATAGCTTTCTATAAAGCAGGTGCTCTCAGAGTGTGTCTAGTACAACCCAAAATTGGTAGGCGTGCTCCTCCTCAGTCGTCGAGTATACCAAAATGTCGTCGATGAAGACCATGACAAATCGATCCAGGTATGGCTAGAAGATCATGTTCATGAGGCTCATGAACACTGTTGGATCATTGGTTACGCCGAATGGAATAACTAAGAACTCATAGTGGCCATACCGACACCTGAATGCCGTCTTCTGCACGTCCTCATCTCGAACTCTTAGCTGATGATAACCTGACCTGAGGTCTACCTTCGAGAACCACCATGCTCCCTTGAGCTGATCGAAGAGGTCATCAATCCTCGGTAGTGGATACTTGTTCCTCACTGTCACCTGGTTCAGTCGAAGATAGTCCACACACAGTCGCAAGCTCCCATCTGCCTTCTTGGCAAACAATATCGGGGAAGCCTAGGGTGAAACACTGGGTCGGATGAACCCCTTGCCCTGCAAGTCCTCCAACTGTACCCGAAGCTCTCGAAGATCAGCGGGGTCCATCCGATACACTGGAGTGGATATCGGGGTTGTCCCGGGGTACAGGTCAATAAAGAAGTCTACCTCTCTCCGAGGAGGTAGTCCTGGAATGTTGTCGGGAAAGATGTCTGAATACTGATCCACCACTACAGGAAAACTAGGACTCCGCACGTCCTCTGCTCCTAGGATGAGACTAGCCAACTGATGAGTGATGGGTTGTCCCCTCCTCTGCGAGAGTCCCTCTTATGCTGCAAAGGCTCCCTTCTCACCGGTGAAGGTGAACCTGCTTCCATCGGTGCACACACATCGCACCTTGCGCCTAATACAGTCAATCTGATCATGGACTGTGGGTAACCAATCAATTCCCAAGATGACGTCGTAAGGCCTCGACACCGCTACCAGAAGATCACAGCCAAAGCTCTCTCCTCCTAGAGTAAGCTCACACTGCCGGCACCAGTGTGTAATCATCGAGTCTGCTCCCGTACGGGTCTCTAGCCGTAAGGATCGAGCCAACGGCTCTGTCGGAATCTCCGAGCTCCGAACAAGGGCAGTGGCTATGAAAGAGTGACTCGCTCCTGTGTCTATAAGAACTGCATCAAGGGTGGAATAGACATAGATCGTACCTCAAATCTTCTCTGGCACACCACAGTCGTAGGCCTCCGCTGCCTGGAGCTGTGCCTGTCTCTGCCCGCCAGCTCTCTATGGTCGGGGCGGACCTCCTGGTGGTGGTGGTGGTAGAGACTCAAAGCATCACCCACCACCTGCTGCTCGGCCAGCTCCTTTGCCTCGTCTGCCTCCTCCCTATGGACCGCCAAGGTCGACCCTCTGCCTCTGCCTGGGTGGCCCATCCACCGTCTGCTGCTCCTCAGCACGGCGGGTCGGGCAGTCACGGGCCATGTGGCCCTGCCCGCCGCATGCGTAGCACTGCCTTCCTCTCGAAAGACTGGCTTCGCGCTGTGTACCCCGCACTGCTGAGCCAGTGTCCCAAGGTCGTCTGCCGGAAGGTCTGGTCTGCCTAGACCCAGGAGTTATCCGTCGGCTGCCTCATGTTGAAGACTCTGCTACCTGCCACCCTACGGTAGGTCTCGCCGTGGACTCAGCCAGAAAGCTCTCGATCAGAAGGGCTCGCTCCAGTACTCCTGCCTGAGTCGGAATGCTGAGGGAGATCAGCGATGCCCTGATCTCATGTCTCAAACCCTTCTCAATGGTCCGGGCCCGAATGAATGGGTCCCGTATCATATATGTCGAGTAGCGAGAAAGATCGGTAAACCTCGCTGCATACTGGGCGACTGTCAAGCTGCCCTTCCGCAGCTGAAGAAGCTCCTGGATGCGCAACACACTGAGGGTGGCCGGGACGAACTCTGAGCGGAAGAGGCTCTCGAAGTCCATCCAGAGAAGAAGGGCCTCATCGTGCACCTGGAGAATCAAGATCCACCATCTTCCTACTGCTGCGTGCAGTAGGCTCGCCGCGAGGATCACCATGAGGTCATCTGGTGTCCTCACTAGACTGAAAACATGTACGACCGCCTCCATCCAATCCTCGGCTTCCTGGGGGTCCGTCTCCCCACGAAACCTGTGTGGTCGCTGGCGCTGAAACTTGTGCAGAGCTCTGAGGAGACATGCGTCGTCAGCGGTCATGGATGGGAGCATCAGTAGCTCGGCGGGTAGAGGTACCGCCGGTGCCTCCGCTGTCAAAGGGCCCTGCACCGAGGCCTCGTCGCTCGACAGGTTTTCGTCGCGCTCTACTCTCGAAACCCTAGCTGGTTGCCGTCGTGGCGCCATCCTGAAAAAGAAACAAGTGCACCATGGTCAGAACAGTATACCTGGTGAGCTGACACAAGTAATCACAAAGAAAACTTGAAACACACATGCAATCAATGTTTTTGTGCAATAAGTCAGAAATCAGAAGTTAGGGTCCTGGTGTACGGATACGTCGGCCACCGCACCAACACTGGACTCCCTGGACTGATAACCACACTCAATATGCCAAACACCATTGCTTCACATACAAGAAAGATCAGAGTCTGCGGTAGAACCGACCCCTCTGATACCAATTTTTCACGACCCGCCCTCGGGGTCTGTGCCGTGACTACCCCAAGCCCGCCTTCCATAGGCCAGGGGCTGGCAACTAGCACCAAGGCATAAATCTCGATAAACAGGGAAGGAATTGCCTTTGTAAAGTAAACAAGCACCACAAAGTAAACAAGCGGAAAAGTTAACACTATGTAAAAACTGTAACAAGCTGTACTAAAAGTAAAAGGGGCCGGAAATACAAGCCCAACTGTAAAGTAAAACTGAAGGAAAAAACAACAACTGAAAAGAAAAGCCACAGCGTCGAGCCGTCCTCTGGAAGTCCCACGTGAAGGGTGAGCATAGATAGCCTCCACAGCTCCTCGGTCCAGCTGTCTGTTCCGAGTACGTCCCTCCCAGTGGTCTACCTCCAGGTACTATCCTGCTCCGCAAGCCTCCACCACGATCAGCGTTGTCCGTCGTCTGCAACCAACACAACGATGTGCGGGCATAGCCCGTGCTGGGGTGAGTATAATCTACTCAGTAGGGACCCCGAGACCCCCGAAGGTCTCCCAAAATCCATAAAGGATAAACCACAAAGGAAAGATTACAATCATGAAGTAACATCCGACACTACTTAGGTATATGCCCATACATATACCTAAGTCATCAATTTCCGTTCGGCTCCAACACCCGAGCCCAAGCACAACCCAGTCCACACAGGAAAGCAAATCGTAAACCCACATAGGATAGCACAACACAATCCACGAAGGAGAGAAAAAGTAATTCACATAGGATAGCTCAACACAACCCACAAAGGAGAGTAACACAGGATTCAGCTCACACAGGTATACTTCTTCGAATAACGATAAAGATGATCACTGATTCATCTAATTCGTCTGACCCACAAAGGATCGATAAGTAACTAACCCCCGAAATGACCCACATAGGATCAGACCCACACAGGATCAATAGGTAACTAACCCCCGCAAAGACCCACACAGGATCGGGCCCACACAGGACCTGTAGGCGCTGGCTCACACAGAACCGCTGAGCGCTGACCCACACAGGATCAGATCCACACAGGATCTGTAGCACTGTTCCATGTAGGATCACTGAGTGCAGTAGTCATCGCAGTCCACTGAGGATCTCTGAACAGTCGTCATCGCAGTCCACTGAGGATCTCTGTACAGTCGTCGTCGCAGTCCATTGAGGATCTCTGCACAGTCGTCGTCGCAGTCACAATAGTAATCGCAGCCAGCTCTAGGGTTCCAGCACACAGCAAGCTCGTTCGAGAGTGTCCGTTCCATGAGCCGAGAGGATGATACATCAACTGATACAAAGTCTGAAGTTGATGTATCCAAATGTTCTGTTTTTTCAACAGGAACTCAACGTCGCAGACGGCGCGTCAATCGGATGCCCGGTCTGAGAGTTATTGGCCTTTTCGTCCCAGGGGCCCACTTGGTTTTTAAGGAAAAACCAACCCGACCATACTCCACTTGCATCCAAACCTCAGGCGGAGTATGCCAAAAGATCCTTCTCACTTAGAGGAAAACAACAAAGTCGACGGCACGTCAATCAGACGTCCGAAGCTCATGATATGAGCGTTTCCGCTCTGAGGGCCCGGTTGGTTTCGTGTACGAACCAACCCGGCCAAACCCAAAGTATTCCGAAACCTTGAGTGCAATATACCAAAACGACCATCTCGATCGAAGGATTGAATCGCCGCTGAAGGCGTGTCATTCGGAGGTCCGTAGATCATGTTACGGGCAAAAGACCGAAAATGGTTCAAAGACGGGGGGTCTGGGCCCGGACCGACCCGGCCCAACCCCCCTGGGTCGGCCCGAACTGGGTTGGACCCTGTTCGGCGCGGCCCGGTCCGGCCAGGGCGCGACCCGGCCGGTGGGGCCGTCCCAGCTCGCCTCTACCGAGCGGCTGAGCATGGCAGCTGCGGGGCGCTGCCCCCACGGGATGGAAGTGCCGCGGCCCTCGAGGGGCTGCACTGGAATTCAGCGGACGCGGATTTTGCCACATCCCGTGCGCGGGAGCCGGACCTGCGCGGCCGCGGGTCCACTAGCCGCCGCCGCGGCGGCGGCGACCCGTGCCGCCGGAGGCTTCCGCGGGCCACCGGAGTTGCTCCGGTGATCCGTTTTCCTTCCCGTCTGCGCCGCTGCTCCTCTCGGGTCCCATTCTTCACTACGGAAATATCAAATCGCCCTTGCGTCACATTTTGTCATCGCCCGACAAATCCACACAACAACGAAGAACTGCATATGGTTATCGGGCCGTGTTCGTTTGGCCCGCATCCTCTGCGTTAGGCGATAACAATCGGGAAGAAAAATCAACATGTCAAACAACAATTTTAATAAATTAAAATTGTTCTTATGAAACTGGGTTCTTTATTTTAAAAGAAACGATCACGGGAAAATAAATTATTTCACAACAAACCCCTAATTCTTCAAGTCGTTGCACGTGCGTTTTTCGCGGAAGGAGGGGGTCATCGTGTCATCGCGGTATCCAGCATTGCGTCGGCGAACTCCGAGGACCAAGAAACAACAGATTTAATTAATAATAATTAAATCCATATTTTTGTTTTAATCCAAAAAGTAAATTTTTAAAAAAAGAGTGCAACCCCCTACCTTGTCGCTGCCGATCGAAGGTTGTTGCGGGGTTGGATTGTCGCAGAAGAACGTCGTGGAAGAAGAATCACCGGCGTTGCGGAACTTGGTGTCGCATTGTCGATTTCCGAGGGCTCGGAGTTCTTCACGTTCTTCGCGTTCTTCGCATTCATCGCGAAGGAGGATGAAGAACTCTTGGTTTCTGTCAAATCCTCTCAACGAACATTTTTTCAGAAGTCGTGCGTTGGTCTTATTTTATTATTACGCCAAAAGATTGAAAACAGGTTAAGAAACGATTAAATTAATTCAATGAATAAAATCGCACAATTAATTGGTGCGTTAAGAAATTAAGAAAACACGTCAGTTGACTTTCATAATGACGTGTTTTCGTGGGTGTGTTACTTAGTGGAAATTAAACGGTGGGGCTCGTGCGGGCTCTACCTCACAAATATCCTACCAAGAGGGTATGATATTTTTGGATAGCACCCTATCCGCATCAACTCAGCTTAAGCAGCTTTAAGTGACATTAAGTGGCTTCCAAGTGGCTTAAGCGAAATAAAATAAAATTTGTCGTACAATTTATTTTATTTCTTAACTTTAAGCCCAAAAATTAAAAACCACACCCGACAAAACGCAACTCCGGAAGAGGAGTTTCTAAGAAAATACCGGCACTGCGATTCCATCGATGCCCTCAGAATTCGATTCCGGGAACCGGTTCAAAAGTTTGAAAAACCTGCTCGTCCGTTCACTGAACGTACCCGAGCCAAACTTCGGAAAACGTTTCCGGGCACACCGGGCCTCAGAATCAGGTGCTGTCAGAAACTGCTTTCTTATAAAATTCCATAGAAAAATAAGAAAAAAATTTCCTTGAAATTTAAGGGTCTTTACACACAATGTCCATGAAAAATAAGAATTCAAATCCCAGACTACCCCTGAAAATCGAGGATCAAGATGGGCAAGGGATTATGACGTACTTCCCACACCTACCTATCGAGTCCAAAAATGTGTAATCTCAAAACTACCTGACAACCCAAATAGCAAGATCTGGCCTCTGATTCCATTTTTTCACAAACCATCTGAGGTCAACCCTGAACTGATCACCCATTTCATCCCACTACAAGGCCCAAAGGGCATTCATAATCCCCATGGACTGTAAATTAGTGTCGAGCACCAAAATAAACCAATTGCGAATGATTTCTCCCATAACAAAATAAATATAAATATACATAAACTGAACAAAATAGATTAATAAAATAAAATAAATTTTACAAACATGAATCCAAAATGGGAATAAACTAAACAACAAGACATAACTAAGTGTCCTCATGGGTCACCACGAAACATAAACTACGAATGATTCAAAAGAAATCTAAAACTAGAGGAACATAAAACAGAAAAAATTAAGTAGGTGTGATTACTAAGATGCACAGTAGGAATGTCAATGAACAATAATTCCCTATTCCCATTCCTTTAAAATGAAACCCAATCATGCTAGTTTGAATAAAACAGTATTAATAAAAATAATTTTTTTCATTATATTTAAATTCAATCTAGATGTTTACATTTTCCTTGAATATGTTTCTATTTAGTCACTACATTTATCAAAAAAATTCCCTGGATGCTTTAACATTTTAAAATTAAAGGAAAACAATTTAAATTAAAAACGTTGATTTTATAATGAGTAATAAATTATGATTTAAATGAAATTGATGTAATTTCACAAGCACTATATCGCCAGTGGGAACCATAGTTAATCCCAATATGTAACAACCACATATCGGACTCTAGGAACCTCAAACATTAGTGAACTGTGGAACAGAAACCATGAACAACTAATATGGTATAGAAACAATGACCAACTGTATCCTTATTTATGAGCCACTAGGGGGAATCAAATCCATGTCCTAGTGTTCTCAAATCAAATCATATGTTTAGATAGAGTTGAAGAATCAATCATTATAGAAAAAATTGTGATGAACCACTTCTGAACTATCTTGCATACTAGACCTAGTCTGCGCTCCTAGATACCATGGTCTTCCAATGTTCTCTAATTCAAGTGGTGTTGAGCTTTCATAAAACTAACATACATCAATATATCATTAAATGTATTCAGAAAAAAAATCACCGTATCACCAATGATCTCCCACCTTGATCACATCCCCTCCCCCATTTTCAATAATAAAAGAATCATTACAAGTCACATATCACAATCCACAAATTCAACATACATATAATTTTGTTAAACAAGGGGGGATACCACTAGAGGGGTTTTAATTTCTCAGAAGCCATTAATAATGTACATAACATGCTTAATTACTTTCAAGGAATAATTTTAATTTAAAGAACTTAATCTCCAACACTTTTATATATCCAAAATTATTTAAATGATCAATTAAACAACTGATTCACTACACATTTGTAAAAAATATTTAAACCATGCTTCCAACAATGAAATTCTTACAATAGATTCAATCCACTATTTAACATAATGTTTACACAAAAATCCATTTTTGAAAATCACATTTGAGAATTTTTTTAAAACCAAAACATATAATTATGCTTCTATAAATAAACCCATTGAATGGAAATATTATTTTCAAAATACTAATTTAATATTAAAAATCACCTACAAAATTTTTTTTCATGAATAACCACAAATGACCAAATGGGAATTAGAAATAAATTTTATTTTCCAAAACATATTCATAATTATTTATCAAAACCGCAACCCGATTCAAAAACATGTATATATTGCATTAATATAAAACATTGTTTTTATAAATCAATAAATTATTGGATTCAAATAATGGAATAAGAATAAGGTTTCTACCACACAGATGCCCTTATTTTTCGATGACCACTTGAACTGCCACTTTTATCTTCAATACACATGAATTTGTACATGTATTTATATAAATACCCCTATATTCATTGCTCATATTCCCCAAAACATGATGGAATATGAACTATGAGATAATATATATATGTCTGTGTGTGTGTGTGTCTAAAACATACCATATGAATGTACATGGAGTAATTATCGATACCTACTTCCCAAAACCATCACAGTGAGGTCCCACAATCATTATTAAATTTTTCAAAAATTCAAACATAGAATCCAAGACCCACGAAACCAAAATTAATTCTAGAAAACTGAGAAAATATAAATCACTTAAATTAAAAAAATATTCGCAATGAATAATTTAAAGAATAAATAGTTGAAAAATAATGAAAACCCACTTCCCATTATGGTAGTGGATATAACCATCATCGAAGAAAGCCAATGAACCCTAGCTAATATGAATCTATAAAAAGGCAAACACCAAACACATTTGGGTTTGGCCAAATTTTATTAGGGTGATGGGTAAATGGGGAAATAGTGAATCAAAGGATATATGTGGTTACCTTGAAAAGATGATCGATAATCTAGAGGAAATTGAGAGGAAACATTGTTGATGAGGGAGCATGTCGGAGTGGGGGCGCATGGCATGTTAGAGTGGTGAAGCTAGATGGGTTGTGCAATCAATGAATAGAATGGAGGGGATACTAGACACACTAAGATCTATAGGAGTGGAGGAGACTGACCACACAAGGAGCTATAAAAGGGGATTCCAATAGGGTGACTACGATGCATGGAGAGGGAGGGGAGGCGCTACGTAAGGGGGTAAGAGGCAGAAAGGGGAGACATACGGTTCAATTAAAAAATACACCGAATAATAATAATAGTAGTAGTATTAATAATAACAATAATATTAATATTAATATTAATATTAATTTTAACGTAATAATAATAATAATAAACTTAGTAATAATAATATTATCATCATTATTATTATTAAATTGTTTCCCCGTTATTTTATTTTACTTAATTTTTATTTTAAATAAATATTTTTTTCCATTAAAAAACCAAAAGACTAAAATATAAATAAATAAATCTATGATGTGATGATACTGGGTTGAGGTGTGAAACCAACCATTTCATAGGGAATGATCATAGTTTAATGAATTTTTAAAATATTATATAATAATTAAATGGACAAAAACCTCATACAAAATTACATGGATAAAAAATTTCAATTATAATTATTATCTCCATAAACATCATCAAATTTTTCTATATTTGAACTATCATCATTATACAAACTATATTGAACACCATTAAATCATACATTACTTTTAATTTGAGGATATAAATTCTCTTCATGAATTCATATTCATTATTTTATAGAATTACATTATACCATATTTGGTTTTCCTTATCTAGAAAATACTAAATGATGTAATGATTCCTCTCATTTAAAAATTTTCCCCTTGAAAAATATATAGAAACAATAAATCATGTGAGGATAGAGTTTTGTAATACTATATCTTGTTGATGACTATGGTTGGTCATGTTTAACCAACTCATCACCTTTCCCAATTTATTTTTCCATGTATGAAATTTATGTAAGTAATTTAATAATCCATTAATTTTATTCATCATAACATTCATATAGAAATATTTACCTCCCCCAACTGGTTCTAAAATATGATATTCCTTTAAAATAATTTACTTTAGGGATATGATCATTATTATTCTTTATTGTCTTATATTTTTTGACAATTGTAGAATTTATCACACATGAACATGAAACATGTTATGTCACATCATAAGTATAAATAACATCCATTTTTCATCTCTATTGCATTATTATTATTTTACTACTTGTTTATTGTGTTGGATAACATTAGTAAACTCATTAAATGATATAAAAAAGTTTTACATTTGGATACATAATTTTAAGTGGGGTCAAATTTAAATTATTTCCCTCCTACATCATATTTGAATCAAGATATTTAAATTGAATCCATATTTTAACTTCTTCCTTCCATTATATTTTATGTGAAATTACATGTTTTAAGGTTTCATAAAATATTCATTTAGGTTATTTTTCATCCGATGAAAATTGTACATGTTTTATAGTTTAATACAGCTTTTTTTGTATAAAATTTCTCATTTTATGTAACTTGAGTGGTGTTTCATGTTATTAATTTCCAATAATTACATGTATTAATTAAATTAAAATATCATTCCATATTACCTAGGTATTAAAAAATGAAACATATACAATATGAATCATTCCTCATATGGTGTTTCAATTATTGAGATGATGGGAATTATGGTTTTCTTCTATAAAATTAGCCTTGTTGGATTCAAAAATTCTTCTCAATATATAAAACAAATTCATTGGCAATATTATAACATTGGTTCTTATTTATTTAATGAAAAAAATTCATTTTAAGTATTTTTTCTTCCGTATTTCATATCTATAATTTTCTCACCCATAGAGGCTCCCATATAAGGGGTTATATTCTATTCATGGAATTTTTTATACTCTCTTGAAGCCCATTATCATCATTAATATTATTTAGTTTGGTATACAAATGTATCAATCATGAATCATCATACATAAGTCATCTTATCCATTAATAAAGTTGTTTTTTGAGTGGAATAATGCTATCAATTAGTTCTTCATCCATGACCATTTCTTCCTGTTCTCTAGGGAGATCTCTTAAATCCAGTCACATTATATTCATTTTATTTTCCACCCATATTCGGTATACAATGATTTAAGGTAACATATTCCATATCTAATCCCTTATTTTCCTAGGAAAAATCATCAATAATTATACAGTACACTCAAATCATGAGTTCAAATTTTTCATAACTATAATTTAAAGAGAAATTTCATGAATTTTATAATGATGTTATTTCTTTATACTCACATATTATTTTAATTCACCAAATAAATACTAAAATTCCACATTATTATTTACTTACATGGATATTATTTGTAACAATATGGTGTTATGAAATTACATTTGATAGTGGAAATATTTTATTTAGGAACATCTTCTTGTTTGGTTTTTTTAATTATTTCTTTAGGAAAGTATATCAGGGATTCACTTTTTATCAATAGTATCATCCATGTATATACATAGTTCTTTAGAGAACATTAAATAATTGAATTGGTTTAGAATTTCTTCCACATTTCAATCCATTAACATATATCTGATTGAAACATCATTCAAATAATTTATTTAAAATATTTCAATGACCAGTCAATGTCAACCTAACATAAGTATACTGTCATAAAACATGAAATGACGAAATATAAATGAATATTCGATGACATGGATGAACTGAATCATCCATGATTTAAATTAATTACATTATTTAAAATACCAATCTTTGTGGATGATTTCATCAACACCACAGTAGATAAAATCAAAATTAATGGAAGTAAAAATATGAACCAACCATTAATATTAATTATATAGTACCAAAAGAAAGAAATATAGGGATATTACCTTGGGAGTGGTGTGGAATTGGTGCATTATGGCATGAAATGAGATTATATTTTTTAAATATAGAACACATTATAATTCCATTATTCGAATAGGATCTTGAACTCTCATCCCCGAGGGATACGTTCTTTTTTTATATAATTGATATTAGTTGTCTTTCCTGACTTGTTTCCTTATGTTTGTATATAGTAAATATAGAAACATTATTTACATGGATTACCCTCACCAGGATTCAACCTTAGTTCCTACATCAGTATTGTTCAATACCATAATCCACTATTGAGATCATTTATCTTTACATGTTACCAATTCCATTTTACAAAGGGTTAGTCTTGGTGACTCCTCACTCCGGTTCACGACCTTAAATAGTTTAGTGTCAAATAACATCATCATAGGCAGATAGTTGACTCACATCATATTCTTAATCCCCATTTTATCACTTATCCATGAAGAATAAACATATTTTTTGGGATATTTATGTCAATTATTAGTCAAAATAGTATGGAATTAACACTATATAATATATTTGTTCAATATTGAAATCCTCATTGGCTAAAACTATTGAATATGTGAACAAATTTTCATGAGACAATTGTCCATTGTTATCAGATTAAAATATCCTTCTTTATATTTGGAAGAGAACACAATTGATTAATATAATGACTACCATCCCCTCTCATGGAATATTTTTATACCCACATGGATTAAGATATTCATAAAATTCAATTTGAATTTCATGACTAAAATTATGTTATGGAAATGTGTACATAGAGTAACATCGATCTTACATTCATGAATTCATCAAATTACCATCTTAGGAAAAATATAATAAATTATGTGGTTATAAATATCCATATGTTTAACGATAATTATACTACTAAAATCATACAAAATGACCCATGAATATATTTCATGATTTTTATCAAGACCCCAATCATATTTATATGGAGATAAAACAACATGGGTAAAAAGGAAAAAATCTTACTGTATGTATTTAATTCAAATAAATCCACCAAAATCAATTCAAAAAAATGTATAATTAATTCTATAATCAAGATAAAAATATAAATTCTATTATATAAGAAATAATTGAGATCGAAACATGAATTTTTGGGATTGATTCCTCAGGAATTTCTAGCCTATTAAAGAATGTCCTTGAACATTGACCTGGTAAAAAGATAAGCTATATTACCTCTAAAATGAAAACCAACATTGGTCTATTATCCTACTTTAATCCATTTTTCCTTATGACACCACCAGTTGAATATTAAAACATCAGAAACATTGAAGGGGCATTAGGATATCACCTCCTTATCATTGTGTTTATTCATTTTATACAACATTATCAACCAAAATATCCACACCGTGGTGTGTTTCACACACATTGGACATTTTCTATTAAAAATTACAAACTCCATGACATGCTCCATAGGATGAATGGTTATTTTTACCATCCCCTTAGACTATTTGTTGCTGTTTTATATCAACAGGGAATGGTCCATCTACAATGTCTATAAAACATAGGTTTATAGGAAATCAACCATGATGACCAACACTCGTATAGTCCCTTTTTTTGGCCATTTTTCGTAGACATAATTATAACATGGAAATGTCTATCAGCAATGTCATAGTTTTCTTCTCTATATCCACAATGTAATTCACAATGTATGAGACCATTACAATTTTTTAATTATTTAATTAGGTAAAACAAAGTGTATAATCTTCACTTATGGTATGCCTCTAAAGACCTTTCACTTTTCCAAACATCAATTTTCAAAAAATTCATCTTTTATATTAATTAACCTTGATTTTGACAATATATCATTCAAATTTATCTTTAGGTCTATAAAAACATTAAATCACCACTCTATTATGTTGTTTATATTAATCAGGTGTTTTAAAAATAATACTCTCAAAAAATATAACATGATTCATTGATATTCCACTGAACATTTTTTAGTATTACCAGAAAATACATCACAACTCGTTAGGATTGGAAACAACTACTATCATATTATCAATATATATATATTTACATATATTTGAATATATAAATTGTATTTTTTGAATAAAATTATAATTTTTTGAATAAATTTATTATTTTATAAATAATATTACACATGCATTCCCATTGAGCCAATTAATCACCATAATTGGAAATAAAACATTATCTTCACAATATTAATTAAAAAATATATTTTTATTTTAATCAATTGAAAATTCACATTTAATTAAATAATATATTCCTAAATAATTTTTTAATAGTAATACTCTGTTGCTATTTATCTTTTTTATATCATGAGACTAACAATCTGTTACATATTTTTTACACCCTTAACTTGAGTCTAATATCAGTATGCAGTAGATATAAACCTCTATTCTTCATGTTTCACACATTTTTATTTAAAAGTTTCTTCACACTTTGAGAGAAAAAATAAAAAAAAAGATTATTGATGATAATATAATTCTTTTATCTATTAATTTTTATAATTCCTTCCCTATTAAACATCAAAGATGTATCATTTTTCATTATATAATTATTATATTTTTTTGTTCCAAAATATTCTTATTTTCATAAGTAAAAAAATAACTCTATCACTCGTATAATAAGTAATACTACATTGGTAAAATGTTATAAATATATCTTCACATAATCTGAAGACAATAATAATTATTTATTTTTAATTATGATAATATGTTTATCGTTATTCCTAACCTCAAAGCACAATATAATATTTAGTTACATTATTAGGCTTCACCAAATATATATTATCATTTAACACCACATTATTTAGATAAATTAACATGCATGAATTTTAAAAATGATAATTTTTACAATGGAATTACAGTTCCCTAAAAAATTAATAAATTTGGTGGGATAAATCATTTTTTCAATAATGATAAAATAATTATTTATTTACTATTATATATAGTAATGTTAATATGCATGATAAAATTACAAATTTTCCATGTATTTTAATTATAATAAATTGAGTGGAGGGGGGGGGGGGAATTGATTAAATTAATTAATATTTATATAAAAATAATTCTTCACTCAACAATTGTTTTATTAATATATCCTCTATTTTAATGAACAATACGAATTGAAAATAGTAACAAAAGCAAAGAATAAGATAATTTATAATTACAATGGTTCATGGTTTTAGAAAAACATATAATACTTTAATCCACCAACACCTAATTATGTTTTATTTATTTTATTTAGATCATTTTATAAGATAACTCCTCTTTTTGTGGATGCTACTAACGCATCAAATTTATATACTATCAGATCCTTTAACTATGATCTTACTATCTATTATAGAAATTATAATTTATTTTCTTTCCCCAATAATTTTACAATATGTTTCACTAATTAATAAAATTAATAATGTTATAGATATTTAATTATAAGTAGCATATAGCTGTGTTAGATTACATAATAGAAAAAAATAAATTTTCTTAGGAGAAGAAATATATCTATAAAGAGTATCTCTTAATTGATCCACAAAACAAATATATCCTTTGGGAAATGTTTAAAAAACATGAACTTATCATACCTCATTATTTTATATTTTATTTATATAATATACAATATATGAATGATAGCATATTCAATATTTTCATGATATTACAATAAAATAATTTTTTAAATAAAATTACTTAAATATATATATTTTTCAAATATATATATATATATAATAAAATTTAATTTGTTGAGAATGTTCTACAGGTCATATCCTTGAATAAGAGATTATTTATTACATTTATGATGGAAAATATATTTTAAAATAAATAGAATAGAAAAAAAATTGACCTATCTTAAAATCATTACATCAATAAGAAAATATTTTATAAATGAATAAATATATCCTATAAGGAAATAACCATGATTATCCTAAAATTTATTTTAAATATAAATATATATATATAATTTAATAACATAATATGTTGGAAAGATTATTTTTAAAAGTCAATTGAATGATAAATTTATCCAATTATATGAAATAATAATGTATGATGAAATGAAATATGAAATATTTTATTAACTTAAATCCCTAAAGGTAATGTTGGAGAAATTTTCCAGTTGTGATTATTAAATATTCATTTTCAATTGTCTTATGATTATAATTTCTTTATAACATTCATGAATAAGTAATACATTACAAATGTGATGAGATTATAGATATTTCATTGAAAATTTAAGTAATATAAGTATTTACAACTATGTGTGGAGTTGTATGAACAATAAACAAATATGTGTGGTACTTTATATAAAGAAATTAATTAATTAAAAATTAATATAGAATAAAAAAAATTCATATATTGGTTTGAAATTTAATATTTTAATGGAAGGGATCTAAAAAAAGATATGAAGGATATCATGGATGTGGAGTTGTGTGTATTTTATAAAAAAATGATGTTTCACTCGAGTTATATCAATGAATGTGACTAATTTTTTGGGTAAAAAAGAGTTTCCAAAAGGATTGGTTAACACATCGACCTTTCTAAATAGAGTATAATTTTATACATTTTATCAAATCATGGGGTATTTTTTCAATTTTCAAATCTTTTCTAGCCATAATTTTGAAATTTTAGAGGGGATTGGGTGTTACATGGTTTACTAGAATGATTTAGAGTCACCATTATGTTCTCATGAAGAGAGGGATTTCAATGTAATAGATCTATTTCTAAATACCTTTTTCCTTGTTTTAAATATGTTTACAAAATTTTCTAAAATAAATTTTCTTCTCTTGTTTAGGGTTGTGGCTAACGTAATTTTGGTGAATAATTTGGAAAATCATTTGACCAAACTATAAAACATTCACAGTTGTTAATTTTTCTGAATATTATAATAGTTATACATTAAAATGGGATTTCCATCCTTTCTCCATGTATTTTCATCAACAGACCATTGGAATCAAAATATCAATCTCTAATCTCATCCCCCTTTATAGTGAGGAAATAAATTTTTTATTTCCAACAGGTTTTGTGGTAAATCATTCACGCTTTCTCCTCAAGTATTATTCATATATTTTTAGCTAGGTTTTCACTTCACCTAAAATCATTGTTCACTATGTGTTTCTAGGAATCATTTTGGGATGGATCTAACATAGTGATTTGGTCTATTGTTAGTTGTATAGAGGATTTCTTGTTTAGAAGTATGGACTCTATCAAACGAGACATGCTTTTTTCTTGGGTTTTTCTTATTCCAAATTACGTTCCATATATTATTATTTCGTTTTTGAATTCAAAATGTTCCGATTTAAAGATTTAATTTTATTTAATTTGTTAATAAATATGATACCTATATTATTATTCAAAAATGTTTCATTGTTTATTGATCTTATCATGAAGGTTTTCTCTTATAATTTCAATGATCTCTTGTCTAAAATGGATTTTTCATGCTATAGTTATAAGAAATTCCCATGAGGCTTTAGGAAGAGGTTTTGATAACAGGTAGTGGATATTGATCCATTTTTGGGTTTTAATGAAAAAAATTTAACATCATGATATTTTAACATTAATTTTTTTTGACATTATACATGATACATAAAATTTATCTTAAAACCAACAAATAAAATGTTATTTTGAAAATGTAATCATTATAAAATAGCCAGTAAATTGGAGGGAATGAAAAATATTAATGATATTATGAAATGTATAATTTTCGTACACATTGATATTATATTTATAAATTTTTTTAATAATGACTATATTTTTAAATATTTTATTATATTATATTTTTTGTAAATTAATTTTATCCCTCAAATGCATGTTTACCAAAAAATTAATTTTATTGATTTATATTTAAAAAAATATAGTTAATTATTGAAACTCCTTGATAATTTATTTTAATAATGAAATTAATTGTTGAAATAATCATTTGAAAAATATATAATGGTGAAATTTTGATAATGTTATGAATAGTATATTTTATCAATGAATAGTTAAAAAATATAGATTTTTTTCAAAATAACATTTATCAAGAGTAAATTGATCAATTTAAAAGCCTAAGTATTTTTTAATTTAATTTAAAGATACGTGATTATTATTTATTTAAAATTTATCCACAAAATTTCATTTGAATCAACATTATATTTTATTTTAGAAGAAGTTCATTTCAATTTTTAAAAATATTAATTTTATAAAACAAAATTACTGTACATAATTTTTCTTAGTTGTAATTAACTTAAATAATGCATAATGGGTAATTTTTTACAAATAAATTATGGATTATATTTCATTTAATTATAATTTAGACTCATAAAATTATAATTATTAGTCATATAGTAAAAATAAAAATTATATTTTTTCAATAATTATAATCTTTTCGAAAACATGAATTTTCATTGTAAATAGTGGATTTGTCTTAAATATAATTATTACAATTAAGTGAAATTAATTTGATAAAATGAATTAATAATTTTAATTAAAAAATTATAAATTTGGTATTAAGGTCATTTTTTATTTTAGGCATAAATATTTTATTCTAGTAAAAAAATTCCCACAATATATGTAAAATAATAAAACGGGTCAATAAAAACATGTAAAATAATAAAATATTAAAAACTACAATATTTGATGGGTGATTTAGTTTTTTATAAGCCATGAACAGATATTAAAACATTAAATATGTATTTAATTCCTTTTATTTAATACCTCAAAAATTTGGATGGTATTAAATATAAAATAATCATTATTTAATCACTTAAATCCATCCATCTTCATGTATAAATACCACTACTCCCCAAGTCATTCTCCTCAAAATATTTTAATATCATAAAGTATCTTTCATATTTTGTATTATCCTCTATCCCCATTTTACTGTTCTTTGGGTCTCATCAAAATACAATTTTCAATTTCATTACAAGATCCTTCAAAGAGGTTATTTTCAAAATGTTACTTTCTCAAACCACCTCTCTTAATTTTGTTTCATTTTCCACATTTCCCATGAATAATTCATCCAAAAATTCATCATAAAACCCTTGTATTTTGAATAATTTAATATCACTAATACAATAAAATATCATATATCGAACACTTTTATTTTAAACTATTAATCAAAAAAATCAATGTCATTGTTATAATTATTGCAGTTAACAGTCTCTGTGAATAATGGTTTTTCTTGTTTTACATTACCACCTTGAAGGAATGCTCTAAAATTTTTACAATTGTTAAATAATATTTTAATATATATATTATAAAAAAAATTAACGTTATATAAATAATATATACTCATAATATTAGATAAAACAAAACTAACTCATTGAGTTCATATAAACTGCCAAAATATAAAGAACATTTATCATTAACATTTTCTCATATTAATCGTCCCCAAGGATGAATTAAAAATGATATATGGGACCTTTTAAAAATACCTATGTGAATTAAAATCATTTCATTTCATATACTGAATTTCATTTCCATTATACAACAACATCCCTAACTATATAGAAGGAAAATCTCCTAGAAACTGTGAAATTAATTCTCCTAAAAAAATGATGATAATGAAATATTATTAATTAATGTGATGTATGGTTTTACAAAATAATAATATATGTTATTGTAAATATTTATGTTTTTCTTTAATGAGATAATAATATTCACTAAACAGTAATACAAATGGTTAACATATGAAGATGTAAAGGGAAGTGTGAGGTTATGTTTTCTCATCATACATTTACTTCTGTAAGTATTCTGACTTATTCAACAATTATTTATTTAATTTTATATATATAATGACCTCTCATATATAATATAGTTATTATAATTATAATCATTTTATTATATTTTTCATTTGATAACTCTAATATTTTTGGTGCATACGATTTGACAGATTACAATGTGTAATTGATTTCTTAACCCAATTTCAATTCATTGGGTTTAACATCAACATCATTAATAATGTTTGGATACTATTATGTGTGTATATTATGTTTACTTTATAATTTAGTATTTATACTTTTTTGTGAATTTATATTGTGTAAACCTAATTGATTCATTTGACTAATAGTCACAACAATTTAATGATATTTATAGAAGACTCTATAAAAACACTACATTTTAAATGTTTTATTTATTCATTTTCTAAGTTATAATTCTTCATGAACATGTATTTAAAATTATTTATATGAAATTAGGTATTTGTAAAAGAATTATTTTAATATGTAATTTTCTAATTTCTCTCAAATTAAATAATAAAAACAACATTTAAGGTTTTATATACATGACTTTCTTTTAAAAATATTCATTAAATGATTCTTTTAAAAAAAGTAAAAGTGAATTCTTTTAATATATGGAATTAATTACATCATTCAATGTTATGTATCCATAATTTTTTTAATCTCACTATACATTACATTCAATGAAAATTTTTTATATTTTACATTTGTAGTTATTTAAAAAATGAGTGATTTCAAAGTTGAAATCTTATCTTCTTCAAAGGGTTTTTATGATGAAACTATTCATGATTAATTATTATGATATGGAACATGAGAATTTTTTAAATTTTTAGTGGTTAAATAATAAATTAATGACTGGTGGTTCAATGATAAATCAAGGATTTATGGTTATGTTATTAACTAATAACTGGTGGTTCGATGACAAAACCAGGACGGGTAGTTATGATATAACCTCCAACGCATTGGGTACTCCTGAGATTGAGTTTCAAAATATTAATTAATCATCTTTAATTAATTATATAAAAAGATTTACAATGATTCATACTTTTATATTATGATATTTTTTATATTTTTTCATTAAAAAATAATTATTTTTCAATGTTAAGATAATGATATAATTTTAACAGATGATTCCTTTGTCGGGGTAAAAATTTATGTTTTTAAGAAAAATTTAAAATGGGTTATCATTAGACTAAATAGTTATTTTAAATTTTATCCATTACTAAGATTATTTAGCATCTGTTGTTCAAAAATCATATTAATAGTAATTATAGGAGAATAAAGACCTTGATGAAATCAAGGGGAAAATTTGGATAATTGATCATGAAAAGAAAACATAACTTATTTTGAAAAGTAATTTTTGGGGAAAAAGGGATAGTGTGTTTAAGTGTCCAATTTTTTTAAATGGGATTAATTTTTATGATTTATTGCTAATTCTATAAAACCCCAAAACTATAGGAATAATATAAATTTAATAATGTATATTATAGTTAAAAATCATGAGAATATTAAATTTTATGGTCCTTTTTTACTAGTGGTATCATAGAAGGGTTTTTAAAACATTATAGATTAGGGGGTTTCAATGTATTTATTTTCTATGAGTTATATATATCATCACGGGTTTAAAAGATTAAGGATGATTATAATTTCATTGTCTTAGATGACCCATTAGTGTCCTAATGTAACAGATTTCTGGGTTATTACTGATATTTTCAGTGTTTGGATTTATATAGGTAATCAATTTTGTTATAAAGTATTTGAAGGATAAATTATCATTGAGATTATTTTTTTATATTCATTAAAAAGTATTTTCATTTTAACATGTTATAATTCTTTTAATGTATTAATGATGTTCTTTTCTTAAAATTAAATATCATTGGTCGATATTTAAATAAACAGATCTTTCACAATCTTCTAATCATATCTAGATGATTTTATTTTTAATATTTTAGAATCTGTCCTGTTCAAATTATATAGAAATAATTTTAATGTATTTAGATCACCATTGAGAAATTTTTTATCTTTTATAACAAATTTATGTATTCAAAATATAATTTCAGTCATGGTATGTTTTTATTTTGTTTTAAAGTATCATCTTTACCAACTCTCTCAAAAATGTTACTATAAGGACCCAACCTTAAAACATAAATAATTATGAATTAAATGAATAATTCACATTGAGGATATTTTCAGGTTTGGAGTTTTAAAAAATTATGACATAACTATTACATCTCAAAATATTACAAAGTATACACTTGTACTCAGTCTCTATTTTTTCATAAAATAAAAACTCTTGAAAAAAAGTGTGATGTGTATTTCCATGTTTTAGACAACATGAATTTCCCTTGATCCCATCCTCGACCCTATTCCACATTATGTCCTATGAAAAAAATTTCAAAAAAAACATGGGCTGATCATAAAAAGCTCAGTAAGGGATACACAAAGAAGGAAAACTGTTAGTTTTTCAAAACAACAAGTAAACCATGAATACATTAACATAATTAATACATTTCACCTTTATGCAGTAATAAATAATCTTCACTGAATAATAGATCACTACCTACGCTTTTGTAACCATATTATTACCATAAAACCCATATACGAACACATAACATATAAAGGTAACGTGGGACATAAACATACTTAAATGGAATACACATATAGTCGACTTCCACACATATCACTAAATGGAATAGCCATACGGTTGACTTCCACACCCAATTCATTGGAGTCTATAACGTAACATCTCTTCCTGGTTTTTACGGCACCACCCGTCATTTGGTTTATCACGTAACCACCCGTCAAATGTCCAAGTACTTTATAAAATCATAACACATAAAAACAATTTAAAAGAACTATAACATTTCCACATTTAAATCACAAAATAACATTTAAATATATTGACATAAAATAATCCTTAATCAAAACAATTTTAAATACCAAATTATGTAAAAGAGTATATGGTTTTTATTTTCTTTTAAAAAATATTACGGCTTGTTGGGGAAGCCAAAGATCAAATAATACTCACGGCGGTGGAAAAAGTCATTGTCACCGCTTACATTAAATGGAACATTTTTTTTGTCGTTTAGTAAAACGATTTGTTGAAAAAAAATATCCCTTTTGAATAAATGTAATATTCAAAATGGTTTATACACTATATAAAAGGAAGTTGTGTATAAATGAAAATATGCCTAAACGAAAGAAGATTGAGACGAAGTCGCTTACCTCATGTCTGGCTTGACTTGATTGTTCTTTAATCTATAGAATAATAAACTAAATTTAATTTATACTTTCTTAAGAACCTTTTTCAATTTTATTATTCATTTTTATCACTTATTAACATGTTATATTCATTATGTAATCATTACTGTTAATAATGGTTTTTTTTCGATATTTGGTACATGAGTCAAAAATGAACACCTTATATTTACAAGTTTTCCATGTGGTCAGTAGTCCATTATATCAAGAATGATATTCATGATTTAGATATCATATATGTCATATATATCTAGTATATACATGTATTTTTAATAGTACATAACATTTGGAGGTATGAAATTAAATGCAATGTTCTTGTAGATGGTAAGCCGTAGGTACGCATGAACGCTACATTCATTTCTATTTATATTTAAATGGAATTAAAATATAATGATACATAATTATATTATTATTATTATAGTTTTATATCATATATAATATCATTAAATCCATCATTTATACATCCCACATATGTCATTAATGAGACATATCACTTTCAGGGGGCGGTAGTCCGCACTTCCTCAAATAAAATTTTCGCGCTTACACATAATGAAAACCATAATGGAATGACATAAATGAAAAATACAAGAGCATAAATAAAACATAAACATAATATATATCATATATAAATATATTTTCATCTTAATGACTACTATGATAGGTGGTAGGAGATAATTGAACAATCATCGTCTCGTGAGGCGTTAGTTTTCCATCAACAGAAACAATATGTTTTTAACCTATTAGATGGAGGTGTGTGTAAGTGTAGTTTGAATCCTTCAAATAATAACATCCTAGTATATTTAAGATAGTATTGTTGTTATAAAATAAGGGAATAAAAAGAGTTCATGGGTTGGAGAAGTAAAATAAAAGAAAATAAGTTTAGAGAAACTGTTACATTTAATTTGGGTAACTTCATTTGGTTTGATCCCAAAGGACTTATTGAAGTTCTTTTTGTATAAGTAAAGTCTTCTATGGGGAGGAGAAGGATGTAGGGAGATTAATAGAGCAGAGTTTAGATGAGCCTAAATGATTGAGTGGTGTGTGTAATTTGTTATAAGTGGTGTCCTTTTATAAGGGGGTGGAGGGGCTCTTTATGAAAGTGTGAAAAGATTATTTTATTATATAATGATATTCGGTTTCTAAAAAACAAAAAATCATTAAAGAAGAAGATAAGATGACTCATAGTCGAAATAATATCAGCCAATATTAATTGAACAGGTTTTGGATAATATCTTAATCATTATAATCTTATTTATTAAAATCATTTATTAATGAGGTCAATACTTCATCATTATTGTGTCATAAATAATTTAATTTATTTTCTGTCTAAAAATTAAAAAAAAAACATGATGTAAAAAATCTTTTTATATTTCCAATTAATATTTATAGTCAAAATTATTTCTTATACAACAACATATAAAAATTAATTTACTAAAAGATTTTTTGTTTATGTCATTTTTTCCATTACTTTAAATTATTTGATCTAAAGTGTCATTATTATTTAATAAGTGGCTCCATGGGGTCAAAAAATAGACCCAAGGATGCCCAGGGTTGAACATTACTCATACAATATTGTTAGGACAAGTGTTAAAGAAAAATATGAATTATTATAAAATTCTTTTTACCTTGAATTTCCATATTTACCTTTAACTGCTGTAAATAAAAGTCAAAAGATACTATTCATAAAAAATTATTTTCATCTTATTGAATCACATTTTACTTAATAATAATGAACATGTATATCCAATTTTTTAAATTCAATTCGTAGAAGTGGTAAAATTTTATTTGAATGATAAAGTACGTTTTTTTAACTACTTCTAAGTGGATTCACTATTCATCAAAAATTGATGTTTTGCAGAAAAATAACAAGAATTCTGTATAAGATATATTTGATATTCTGAATCCAAAAATGATGTCAATTTTTCTAAATTAAAAACATATAAGTTTCATTAATTAATTTTAAATTATTTCCTTTGTTAAAACAAATATTGTGTTTTAAAGAAACAATAACTATCAAAAGATTGACACTAGTTTATGTCCAATTTGAATGTGAAATTAATTAAAATGACCGACATTGGATTAAATGGTAAAAATATATTCTATTTACACTTTTAAAAAAATAAATATAGAATCTATCCATATTAATAATTAGATTAAAATGTTGTTTTCAATTAAATACAATATTTTCATTGTTCACTATAAATGAACTTTATAAAAAAAATCCAAAAAAATTACACAAAGTAAATTTTGATGTCCCTTTATAATAAGGATTTTATTTTTTCATATAGAATCAATTAAAGTGTCCAAAACTAGATTTAAAATGGTTTCTCAATTAAAAGGTGGTAAATCTACCTTTTAATGAAAATTTTGCTTAAAATTAGATTCATTCACATTTTAAGTCTCTAACTAATATTGGATAAATATAGATACATTTAGAAAAATGTATAATCATATTTTAATTAATTTCATTCGTTACCACCAATACTGTTTCTAGGAGTTAAGTACCATTTAAAATAATAATATTATATTATTAGTGTGCAACATATGATTTCAAAGAACCCCGTTGTTACGTATCAGGTACGTTGTCGAACACAACAACCCCTTTGAAGTAAAATTAATATTTAGTTCACCAATATTAATTAATATGAAATATTTATTATTCTTTATTTATTAGGATGTTACATTCTTCACCCCTTTTAGGAATTGCGTCCTCATAATTTTACTTATCAATATAATTTGGGGTATTTATCCATCATAGAATTTTTAGTTTCCCACGTTGCCTATTCAAAAATATGGGTTTTCCAAAAAACATTTACCTGATGAATTAACTTATTCCGAAACACTTTATCTCTTCAGTCAAGAATCTGGACTAGTTATTCTTCATAAGAGAGATTCCCTTCCAACTGAACTTCCTCTTGACTAAAAACATAATATGGATCTGGCTTATACTTTCTCAACATAAAAACATGAAAGACATTGTGTACATGGGATAAAATTGGAAGTAAATCCAATCTGTATGAAACTAATCCAACATTCTCCAGAATTTCATAAGGTCCAATGAACCTTGGACTCAACTTTCCCTTCTTAACAAAACACATCACACGATTCCATGGAGAAACAATGAGAAAGACTAGATCACCAACCTCAAAAGGGAGATCCTTCCTTTTGTTATCTGGATAACTTTTATGTCTTCTCGGAGCTATTCTCATTTTCTTCTGAATCAAATGAACTTTCTCTACTATCTCTTCTACCAATTATAGTCCCATCATCTCTCTTTCACCTACTTCATCCCAAAAATCTGGAGTTCAACAACGCTTTCCATTTAATGCCTCAAATGGATCCATCTGTATACTGGAATAAAAACTGTTATTATAAGAAAATTCATCCAAAGAAAGATGTTGGTCCCAACATCCCCAGAAATCTTGTGAACAAGCACGTAGAAAATCCTCAAAGTCTAAATTGTTCGTTATAATTTTCCATTTAATAGAGGATGAAAAGTTGTACTAAAATTTAAATCAGTACCCAAAATCTTCTGAAGGCCTTTCCAAATGTTAGAAGTAATACTGGGATCACGATCAAATACAATAGATAGGGGAACTCCAAGAAACCTGACTATCCCTTTAACATACAAGCGAGCATGTTGATCTAGAGGAAAATGTTCTCGAATAGGAAATAAATGAGAAGATTTAGTCCATCGATCAACTATAACCAAGTTTGCATTATTACCTCGAGATGTCTTTGGTAATCCCACAACAAAGTTCATGGATATATTTTCCCATTTCCACTCTAGCACAGTTAGAGATTAAAGCATCCCTTTTGGTAACTTCCACTCTCCCTTAACCTACTGACAAGTCAAACACTTCACAGTAAAATCACCAAGATATATTTTCATTCCATCCCATCTGTAATGCTTCTAAAGATCTCTATACATATTAGTACTAGGAAGATGAACTATAAATAGAGATCTATGAGCTTGACATAACAACTCATTCTTCAACTATGAATCTCAAGGCACACATAATCAAGTCACAAAACTCAAAACACAATCATTATCTACATTAAAATAATGAAACATACCCTTCTGAACCAACTCTACGTTTTTCAGCAACTCATTGTATTCCTTCTATGCTTGCATTATTCAATCTGATAGAGATGATTTCACTGACACATGAAACAAAACAGAAGAATTTCCTACACCAAGAACTTATATTCCAATGTTTAACAAATCAAAAACCAATGGATCTTGTTCCAGACGTAACATGGTCAATGAGACATTACTTTTTAGACTCAAAGCATCTGCCACTTTATTTGATTTTCCTGGATGGCAATGGAGAGTGCAATCATATACCTTGATTAATTTCAACCATCTCTTATGTCTCATGTTCAATTCTTTTTGAGTGAATATATACATTTAACTTTTATGATCATGATATATTTCACATTTTAATCCATAAAAATTACGCCTCTAAATATTTAATGAAAAAACAACAACAACTAATTCCAAATCATGTGTTGGGTAATTTAACTCATGAGGTTTCAAATGACATGAAGTATAATCAATATCCTCATCATTCTGCATAAGGACACATCCAAGTATATTCAATGAATCATCACCGTAAATAATAAACTCACTATTTCTGGAAGGCAGC
Source organism: Viscum album (assembly GCA_963277665.1). Classification (NCBI taxonomy): domain Eukaryota; kingdom Viridiplantae; phylum Streptophyta; class Magnoliopsida; order Santalales; family Viscaceae; genus Viscum; species Viscum album. Next base: position 2,041,673,671 of record OY728130.1, on the reverse strand, counting down.
GCCAAAACTGGAGAATTCAGTAATCTTCTTTTCAATTCCTGAAAAAAATCATCACATTCTTTTGTCTAGATAAACTTAACACCTTTTCGAGTTGACTTTTTCATTGGACTAGATAACCATGAAAAATTCTAAACAAACCTCCAAAAATAACATACCATACCAATAAAACTAAGGATCTCAATTATATTAGTGGGTGTTGGCCATTATTCAACAAATTTTGTTTTAGAATGATCAATCGTTATGCCATTTTTGAAATAATGTGATGAAGGAAATAAATTTGTTTCAAAAAAACTCACACTTTCTGAATTTCCCATACAGTTTCTTTTCTTTTAAGTATTGCAAGAAAACCCTTAAATGAATTTCATGTTTCTATTTACTTTTTTAATAATGCAAAATATCATCAATGAACACAACAACATTCTTATACAAGAACTCACGGAAAATTCTATTCATAAGTTCCAGGAATACAGCACGTGAATTGGTTAATCCAAAAGGAATAACTACAAATTCATAATGGACATATCAAGTAAGAAATGTGGTCTTCGGAATGTCTACTTCATTTACATTCAACTGATGGTACCCATACCTCAAATCAATCATAAAAAAATACTGAGCTCCCGAGAGCTAATACTGCATCATTTGACGGCCCCATATCTACTGAAGTAGTTTCAAACGATTTCACCACCTCTTTCTGCTTGTAGTCTGACTACTTTCCCTTTGTTGAGTTCTTTGCTAGGAACTCATTTTCATAATGACATATTTCATTACACTTAATTCATCTTATCTATGGATTTTCATTTCCTTCTTGATCATCTACTTTATAGTTACGAGTAATATGACCAGACTTAACACAACATAAGCACTTTCCAGACTTTGATAAACATTCTCTAGGATTCTTTTTACTACACTTATCACAAGTTGGATATTTAATTTTCTTACCTCCAGGATTCTATGATGAATTCTTTCCCTTTATCTGCCTAGTAGACCTCTTATTTTGTTGTTTGTCAACGAACACCTGATCATTAGCAAACTCCATTTTCACATTTTCCATACACCGAATAAGTTTTCGTAAATTTTCAACTCACCACAAGATAATTCTCTTTGATATCGTGGCTTCAGTCCTAAGTAAAATTTATTTATCTTACTATCATGATCTCAGATGAAATTTGGTGCATACCGTTCAAGTTGAGGGAACATTGCTTCATAAACAGCAAATGAATCATCCTCCTGCCTAAATTCTAGTAAATTGCTTTCCATTATAAAAGGAACCAACTTACGAAAATATTTCTCAAGAAACATACCTTTGGATTAATCCCAATCAAGAGAATCAATCTCGTCACTATCCATGATATTTTTCACCATCTACCACCACTGATCAACTTCACCATCAAAACAGTAAAAAACAAGACTATCCTTTTGATGTTCTAAACAGCCCATAACATTTAAAATCTTCTCCAGTGCTTTAATCCACCCCTCAGCTAGCACATGGGTAGATCATCCTCTGAATGATGGGGGATGTTTCCTCATGAAATGATCTACTATTGACATTCTCCTCTATGGTTGATCTGGCTGATCTCGTGCATGGATACCACCACCATTTATAGCCTGAGTCCACTGTTCCATCACTGCAACAAATTGTTCAGTTCTGATTCTGACTATCTCAGGTTGCTGATTTGGAAGGTTGTCTTCCTCATGATGTTGTCCCAAAATAGGTACCATATTTCCTCTGAGGAAAACCATTTTGAACACGGAAATATCACAGGAGAAGCAACATGGTAATCTGTAAATGCTATATCATTTCAATATTAACATAAATTAATCTATGGACATTTATTTAGCAATACCCTAACTCCTAATGTTTTCTAAACCGACCTCTTATACTAACTATAAGGACCCGGCCTTAAAACATACCTAATCTTGAAATAAAAGAATAATTCACATTGAGGATCTTTTCATGTTTAGATTTTTATAGAATTAAGACATAATTATTAAAGCTCAAAAAATTACAATGTAGACACTTGAACCGAGTTTCCATTTTTTCATAAAATAAAAACTCTTGAAAAAAAGAGTCATATCTAGTTCCTTGTTTTAGACAATGTGACTTTTATTTGATCCCATCTTTGACCCTATTCCATAATACGTCCTGTGAAAAAAATTTAAAAAACAAATAAGATGAGCCTAAAAAGCTCAGTAAGGGATACACAAATTTGGAAAACTGTTAGTTTTTCTAAATAATAAGTAAACCATGAATACTTTAACATAAGTAATACATTTCACCCTTATGAAGTAGTAAATACTCTTCACTGAATAAAATATCACTACTTACACTTTGGTAACCAAAATATTAAAATAAATCCCATATAAAGAACATATCGCATATAAAGGTAACTTGGGACATAAACATACTTAAACGGAATAAAAATACAGTCGACTTTCACACATATCAGTAAATGGAATAGACATATGGCTGAATTCCAAGCCAATGCATTAGAGGTTATAACGAAACCTCCCATCCTAGTTTTCACGGAACCACACATCATTCAGTTTATCATGTAACCACCATTCAAATCTATGTACCATTATAGAATCATAACACATAAAAACAATTTAAAATAATGATAACATTTCGACATTTCAATCAAAAAATATCATTTAAATATATTGAAATAAAATAATCCTTAATAAAAACCATTTTCAATACCAAAATATGTAAAAGAGTATATGGTATTTATTTCCTTTTAAAAAACATTACGGCTTGCTGAGCAAGTCAAAGATCAAATAATACTCATGATGGCGAAAAAGGTCATTATCACCGCTTACATTAAAAGAAACATTATTTTTGTCATTTAGTAAAAAGACTTGTAGAAATTTTTTTTCCTTTTTAATAAAAGTAAAAGTCAAAGGGGTTTATACACTGTATAAAAGGACGTTGTGTATAAATGAAAATATGCCTCAATCAAAGGAGATTGAGACGAAGTCCCTTACCTCGTGCCTGACTTGACTTGATCATTCTTTAATCACCTGAATAATAAACTGAAGTTAATTTTTACTTTCTTAAGAGCCGTTTTCAAGGTTATTATTCTTTTTATATCTCTTATTACCATGTTATAAACATTATGTAATCATTCAGGTTAATAATGGTGGTTTTGTCGATATTTGGTACTTGAGTAAAAAATAAATACCTTATATTTACAAGTTGTCCATGTGGTCAATAGTCCATTATATCCAGAATGATATTCATAATTTAGATATCATATATATCATATATATCTAGTATATATATGTATTTTTAATAGTACATAACATTTGGAGGTATGAAATGAAATGCACCATTCATGGAGATGATATGTCGTACGTATGCATGAACACTACATTCATTTCTATTTCTTATTTTAATGGAATTAAAACATAATGATACATAGGTATATTATAATTTCAGTATAACATCAAATATAATATATCTAAATCCTTCTTTTATTCGTCCCACATATGGCATTAATGAGTCATATCACCTTGAGGGGGTAGTAGTCCCCACTTCCTAAAATGAAATTATCGTGTTTACCCATAATGGAAACCATAATGGTATGCTATAAAAAATAAAGAACCATAACAAAACATAAACATAAAGTATATCATATATAAATATAGAGTCATATTAATGGAAACCAATATTGGTGGTAGGAGATAATCGAACAATCATCATCTCGTGAGGCGTTAGTTTTCCATCCAGAGAAACAATATGTTCTTCACCCATTAATTAGAGGTGTGTGTAAGTGTAGTTCAAATACTTCTTATAACTACATCCTGGTATATTTAAATTACTGGTGTTGTTCTAAAATAAAGGAATAAAATGATTTTAGGGGTTGGAGATGTAATATAAATGAAAATAAGTTAAGAGAAACTATTACCTTTAATTTGGGAAACTTCCATTGGTTTGAACCAAAAGGGCTTCTTAATGTTCCCTTTTTCTAAGGTAAGGCTTTATGTTGGAGGATAGGGATGTAGGGAGCTTAATTGGGCAGAGTTTCGATAATCTTAATGGATTGAGAGATGTTTGTATTTGGTTAGAAGTGGTGTCCTTTTATAAGGGGGATGAGGGGCTCTTTAGGAAAGTACGAAAATATTATTTTATTATAAAATGATATTAGGTTTTTAAAGGTCCAAAAATAATTAAAGTCAATGATAAGATGACTCATAATTGAAATAATACCATACAATAGGAATTGGATGGGATTTGGATAATATTTTAATCATTATAATCTTATTTATTTAAATCATTTATTAATGAGGTAAATACTGCATCATTATTGTGTCAAAAATAATTTAATTTTTTCTATGTCTGAAAATTATAAAAAAACCATGATGTAGGAAATATTTTTAACTTTAAAATTAATAGTTATAGTTAAAAATATTTCTTATATAACACTATATATAAATTAATTTACTAAAAGATTTTTTTTTGTCATTTTTGCATTTACTTTAAATTAATTAATCTAATGTGTCATTATCCTTCATAAGTGGCTACATGGGTCCCAAAATAGCCCCACGTATTCCCATGTTTGGCTATTACTCATCCAATAAGGTTGAGACAAGTGTTAAAATAATTTTGAATTATTGTAATATTTTTTTACCATGAATTACCCTATTTACCTTTAACCGCGGTAAATAAAAGTCAAAAATTACAATTCAGAAAAAACTATTTTCATATTATTGAAAAAAAAATTTACTTACTAATAACAACCATGTTTGTCGAATTTTCAAAATTCAATTCATAAACATGGTAAAATTTCATTTAAATGAAAAAGTCAGTTTTTTTAACAACTACTTAGTGGTTTCACTATTCATCAAAAATTGAACTTTTTTAGAAAACTAAAAAATATTCAACCTATGCTATATTTGATATTCTGTATCCAAAAATAATATGTATTTTTCTAAATTCTAAACATCAAAGTTGAAATAATTAATTTAAAATTATTTTCTACTTTTAAAACAAATAGCGTGTTTTAATGAAACAATAACTATCAAAAGAATGACAGTTGTTTATGTTCAATTTCAAAGTGAAATTAATTCAAATGACCAACATTGGATTAAATGATAAAATTATATTCTAATAAAATTTATATACAATTAAAATGATAATATAACCATATAAATAAATTAGATTAAAATGTAGTTTTGATGTAAAATACAATATTTTCACTATTCATTAAATAAATGAACATTATCGAAATAATTCCAAAAATTTATGCGAAGTAAATATTTTTACCCACATTATAAAGAAGGATTATATTTTTTCATGTAGAATGTATTTAAGTTATCAAAACTAGATTTAAAGAGGGTTCTCCATTAAATGGTGGTAAAACAACCTTGTAATGTAAATTATGCGTAAAATTAGATTCATTCACATTTTATGCCTATACCTTTTATTGGAAAAATTTAAATACATTAAAAAAAACATATAATCATATTGAATTTAGTTTCTTTCATTCCTGCCAATACAATGGCTTGGAGTTAACAACCCCTTAAAATAATAATATTATATTATTAGTGTGCAACATAAGATTTCAAAGAAACTCGTTGTTGGATATCGAGTACGCTATCAAATATAGTAACCCCTTCAAAGAATAATTAATATTTAATTCTAAAATATTAATAAAGATGAAATGTGTCTTATTAATTTTTTACTTGGGATGTCACATTTACTAATATAAATAACATGACAATTTACATTCTGGATAATGAAGCTAAATGGGATTTATAAGAAATCTTAATATCCAAATTTATTGTATGATTTATTTTATTCTATTCTAGATATGTATCGTTTAGGGGTTTAAATTGATGAATCATATGTATATAATTTATATTGTGTATTATAAGAAAAAATAAAGAAATAATTAAATACAAAGGAAAACTTAATTTGATATGAAGGAGGATGAATAATGAAATCGTTATGTATTGAGATTACATTTTATGATACTGTGGTATATTATACAAATTTTTTGAATCAAGTAACAGCTAAGGGTTTTTATATGATATTTTCTCATAGATTTAGAAACATATGTCTAATGAAATGAATACCTTTTATAATTGTTTAAAAGGCCAATTTTTTTTTGATATATTCACGTTTGGGTTTTATATATCCCTTAATTTTATGATATTAACAATTTTATTTCAATAAAAATAGATTTACATATAGTGGGAATATGTTTGATGGTATTGGTAGTATTTTTGGATTATATGATCTCTTATTTTGAGGTCATTACAGGTTCATAATTTTTTGGATTAAAAATTAATGGAATGAGATAAAAATTGAGGATAAATATATTAATTATATTTTTTAGGAAGCTTCTACACATTGGATAATTTTATCAAGATTATAGTAATATTGTTCTTAAAATGGAAATCATATAGACTATCTGATAAACCAACAAATCTAGTAAGGCCACATTGATTCAACCCAAAACCGAAGACTGAAAATGGTGAATTTCTTATCACTAGAATACATGAATTCCCATTTAAAACGATATTTTGTTATAGATAAATGATTCGATACAAAAAAAATTATGTCATTTTGGGTATCATATTTTTTTATCAAATATATAACAATGCGGTTGAAAAAGTTATTAGGTTATTAAGTGAATAATTTGATTTTTTAACATTTTGACTATCTTGGGAACAATATGTGATTAATTTAAAAAAATTACTATAGATTTTTTTTTTGATATAAAATTAATGAAATACCTTTTGGAATATTATATAATTTTTGTTAATTCATGTTATTTACAAAAACAATTAGTATACCATGATGATTTTGTGAATATATAAATTGCAATTCGGAAGAAGACTTTAATAGTGATCGATATTTTTAAATTGTAAATATTATATTTACCATGAATGATTATGTGATCAAATACTTCTATTTTTTGTTTTTCAAATTTTAGTCAAGAATATTTTAATGAATTTTAAGGATTATTATTTCATGAATGATATATGGGGATCTTTGGGTATTACTATTGGATTCAGATATTAAAGTAGTTTTTAGTTTTATAAGTGTTTATTTTCCTAGAGGATTATATATTCTATCAACCATTTTTTTTGGATAAGGCCCAAATAAATATGAATAAATAGTTATAATATTTTGGATTTTGTGTTATATTGGTGTTTAATTTGATGCTTTAATTGTGAAAAAATAACCATCAAAACAAAATATTTGGAGAAATTTATAGGCTGAAATTCTAGTTTACATTTTATTAAATTTAATTTTACTCATTATATAGGTTTTTATTAATTAATAAACCAAAGGAAAACGTTTTTTAAGACAAACATCATTATTCATTTAATATCCCTACCAAGAAATCAATTCCATTTAACATATAAATGACTTAATGATATTTTATGGTTAACTTATTCATAACTATGTCTTCTATCACTCTCTATTAGCCTATAAGTGTTATATTTTCTCTTTCATGTCAATGTTTTCAAATATGGAAGCCTAGTATGTGTAATTATAGATAACCATCATACTTCCCTTTCCCTATTTTAAATTTTATTTTTTTTCATCCTTTTTATGATGTCGGTTTTTGATAATGGTATTTAGAAAAGATAAGCCCCATGTTTTTGAAACCATGTTAAAATTGAAAGGATTAAATTTATTAAATTATTGGGTGGTGATTTTACATAAATATATTTTAAAATGAAAAGTATAATCGATAGAGTACATGAAACATCACATCAATAATAAAACAAACAATATAATTCTATTATATAAATCCGATCATTATTACCTAGACATTAAATTTTTGGTAATGATTTGCATTAACTAAATTATGATATTTGTAATGGTCATATACATTAACAATTCATTAATTAATTCATTTGGAATATTAATTTTATTTTTAGATAATTATTTCTATTATATTTTTAGTAATGTCATTTTACTCAACAAAAACATATATTCTTAAATATTATTATTTTTAGGTATATAATAGATAATTAATGAATTAAACATAAATAAAATTTATTTGATAAAATGGAATTAATTATTGAAATCATCATCTGAAAATTATTATGTGGTGAAATTTTGATAATTTATTGAATTTTTTATCTTTATGTGAATAAACACAAATACATATTTTTGTAAAAAAAATTATTTCTTACATTAAATATTAAATTTTATTGGAAATTTATTTTATGAAAAATTAGTATTATTTTGTTATATTTAAAAAATGTCATTATTTTGATTCATATTTATATTTTATAATGTAATACGTAAATTTTTGGTTTTATAATACCTGTTATATGTTTCCACTTGATATATTTGTGTTTAGAATGTTATAGTTATTCCAAATTATTTAAAACTCTAATCATAAATATGTTTCATAATTTTTTAATAAAAATTATAGTTTTAAATCACTAGAATATATAATGTTTAAGGTTGGGTCCTATATTAAAAATTGTGTCTTAGTGTGGAAACTACATTAACGTGATGTTTAATCCTAAAAAAGATTTATAAATTGATTCTTTATGGAATTACACATTTTTTTTGATATGAGTGTGTGTTTTACAAAATGTCAGAAATTCTAGAATGGATTCTTCAAAATAAATTCATTATAAAATGATGGGTTTGTTCTTATTATGGATTAAAAATTTTAATGAACATGTTATTGAGAGTGTATATGAAAGGTTTTACATAATTTTTAAAATTAATATTGATTTATATGAAATTAATGAAGTGGGTTTTTATGAAGTTTTAAAATGGATTGTAATTTTAGGCCTTGTTTTGGTGTTATGGCTCTTTAGGCACCTTGCCAGTATGTTTTTGAAATGAAATCCATCCCTTGTTTTTAACATTTAATACTTTCACCCATTCTATGGGGTTCTTCTCATGATGTGATTCTTGATTCTCACCTTGCGTTGGAATATACTTGTTATGAAAATGATGAATTTGATATATGTGGCTATTAGATGTGAGGGTGTTGGAGGTGTGTGATTGTCATTACTTGTTAATTATGTATTAATCATGGAAGGTATATTGATTGCATCACTTATTTATCAGTCATAGTAACATAGGTACTAATGGTGAGATATATTTTTTTATTTAACTAGTTGGTTCACATACCTTTATTAGACCTCATTTCATGTTAGTAACAAGGGATGTGATAGAGTATCATTATAATGGTTCTTTATGTGGGATAATTGTATGAATTACGTATTGCATCTCCAAATATATTGATAGTTGGTTCGTGTGTGGAAATTCTTAAAAATAATAAATTCCACTCAGGATATAGATCCTGTAATGACCCCCTAAAACATTAAATTTCATGATCAATTTTTAATATTGGGTATTTTGATCTAAAAATTAATTAAATATTTCTTCAATTGCATGTATTCTTATGAAACCATATATTTATTCCATTAGTTTCATGCCTATATTTTTTTGTCATTTATTTTAAATGATTGATCCATCTATGTTTAGTAATTCCCATTATAAAATGAGTTACAATGTTTTTGGGAAAAAAATTTGAATTCAAAGAGTCATGTGTGTATTTTCAAATAATATTGTAAAATTATAAAATTGGATTTATGAGTATTTATATGGTGAAAAGAGTATAAAGGTATAATTTCCATTAAAATAAATAAAATGATTTTATTTAGAATTATTAATGGGTATGTGGTATGATATATATGAGGTTGGTGGAAATATTTTCAAATCATGAGTCTAAAATATAAGAAAACAAAGTGGCATGATTTAAAGGTGATTATGGTCTTTTTTAATTTCATTAATAATATTTTCAATCATGAACTATTGTATTATTTATTATATTATTGTAATTAAATTAACTTTTAAATAAAATTGAATAGTCTCGGTATATTTTGGTGACATAATGGTAATTTTAGATCACTCATATTCATCATAGGTTTTATGACATCTAATATATTTGTGTTTTATTCAATGGTTGTAATGTGGGGTGAGTTGGGAGGCCATTATAAACCACATGTTTCATGGATTTTAATCATAACTGGATATGGATTTCTATATGATTTTCCATCAACTGTTGTATGAGAAAATAATACCACACTTGTATTTGTTTTCATTTATTATTGTTCTATATGATTAATCTATGTAGTGTTAATCCACTATTGGATATTGATTTGTATTAATTATGATTTGTCGGATCCATGATAATGGTAATTAGTTATTTTTAATTTTTGTTTCTATTATTCACTTTTTTTGATATTTTATATATGTCCATTTTAAGAATGGTTTATACTAATAACTGAATTCTGGTTCTACTATCTGTTATTTCTTATTTGGGGAGAAATTATTCAAAATGGGACTCTTGTTCTATAAGGGAACATATTTTTATCCACTAGTGTTTGGGAATTCCCTTTAATCAATGTGGATGATCAGTTCTAGAGCCATTAATAATGGAATTCAAGGAATGTTCACAAAAAATGGTATTAGATATTTTTTCTTCTATAGTGTTATCTTATAGTTATTATTAATCCTTATGTGGTTTTCAGAAGTACTGGTAGATAAATAATTATAGTTTTTATATCACGATAGGAAGGGGACCTAACTATCTCTTTCTTATCTCGAGCATCTTGTTGTAAGGGAATGTTGGATTTCGAATTCTGATTTCAATTTTTTTAGAATATTTTAATATATTATGATTTGGATTAATTTTTATATGACCACATGAGTTTGTTAGTGATATTTGGGGGGGGGGGGTAGGTTGTTTCATGTTTTTAGGGTAAAAGGAAGGAGGAATTGAGATAAACTGTTAGCTACATTGTCATTAGAAATTATGTGTTCCCTAGACGTTATGTATTCTCCTTCATAGAGTGTGTTTCAGGGTTGTAACCATTTTTATGATACATATATCCATACAACAGACAATAATATTTCCTCCCAAGTTCAAATTTTTTAAATTTCATCAGTTCTATAAATATCAATATGTGGTTTTCACATGTTTGGAATGTATTGAAAATTGTTTTAATAAAATTGGGGTTGTGTTTTTTCAAGAACATTTCATCAATTGTTTCTAATTTTTTTGCTATTTATTTTAATTTTTTTAAAAATTTAATTTATTTTCATAAATGAATAATTTTTAAAAAGATATTTATAATTTTATTAGAAGAGAATATTTCCTTTGTTATCAAGAAATGTACTCTAATTGTGATGTTTCCAATTAATTTAATTGGGATTTTTTGTAAGAAAGTGATTCAAAAATGATGTTTCAGATGTGTTTTAGTATTTTTATGTTAAAAAATATTGGATGCAGTTCTATAAAATGAACTTTAGTTTTTATTACCATTAATTGGAATATTTGTTTTCGAAACTAAATATAATTTTTAATTGTATTTATATTTCTTTAAATTGTTGGGTGATGTGTTTTGATAATAGGATTAAATGTTTCCCATGAGTATGATTTTCATTTTTATCATTCACATAACATGGTGGAGTGTGATTCTAATTTCCAATTGTATAAAGTATGTGTCTTTTTTAAAAATTGTTTTTTAATAATATTAAATTTGTAAACCTAAATTGGTGGTTTTCCAATTATTTTGGTAATTATAATAAGAAATTATTATTTGGATTATTTTTATGCATGGATTTTTTTTAATTTATATATTTTATTATTTTTCCCATCTAAGGATTGATGTTGTTTCATAATTTATATTATCTATATATAATTTTAGGGGTGTCGGGAATGTTTAACCTTAGTTGTGCCCATACACTATCAAGGATTTTTGAAACCATTATATACCTCCTTTAATTAGAGATCATTTTTAAATGAAATTATTGATGTGTTTGGAATATTTTCAACTGATCCTTGAAAATATAGGGATACATGAATCTATATGAGTGAGAGTTTTTATAATCACACATGTCGGCTCTAAATAAGTTTATAGGGAGTCCATTGTAAGTTAGTTCATGTATAAAGGTAAGTGTAGGGAGTTTTTTTGTATGGATATTATCTAGTTGAACATTCCCAGGGTCATAAATGTGTATAGAAAGAATTATATCATGATCTCTAATTAGGGTTACTGAACAATTAGGGAGTATGTTGATTCCTTTTGGAGTTTGTCATATTATCATAGAAGAAGGAAGTTGTTGAATCCAAGAATGATCATTTCTTTTCAGTTAGTCCTCACCCTAATTTCCATCCATCTATATATTATCTATGCTCGACATCATTTCAAAATGTTTAAGATGAGGCAATTTGGGATAAAGGTGAATCATATAGGTAGCCTATTTTGGGTTATTACATAGTATAATTTAGTTGGAATTATGATAACCATATGGGTGCGTTAGAAAATTAGGATGATCGAGATCTAGAATTAAATTATTCGTCCAGTGGGAGGAAACTACAGCACATGCAGTTCTATTATGGAGATCTTGAATATTATATTCCCTCATGTTTGATGCATCCTTGAAAATTTCCTCCATTGTGTCCCTTTGTTTCATATTTAAATGTTTTGTAAGTTGTTTTTTCAGAATCGTTATCGAGTTTCATCCACCTATGGATGCATCATTTTGGGTCCCTTCAATTGGTGGTTGTAATCTGGATGAGATTTTGGGTCTTCTATAGTTTTTTTTAATATTATGGATGTTTCCTTTTTAAAATATTTATTTTTAATATATTATAATGTAATTATCCATTATGCCTCAATATTTTATGGTTTTATGTGAGTTTTGGTTTTTTGTTCCTTTTTGTTTAGGCAGTTATTTTTTGAGATTTTATTTTACCCATTGATTATGTAATCCCATTAATTTTATCTTTATTTTTTCATGAGAAATTACATTGTTTCATGATTGAGTAACAAGGGTTGGTGATGTAGTATTTGAGTTTTGTGTACTTTTAAATATTTTAATTAGGCCATTAGGTGTGCACAATGTGAGGGAATCTAGATTTGGACCCTATATTATCTATTTATCATGTGGCCTAATGTGATAGCTATTGTCATCCAATTGGTTGATAATTGAGGGTTTTACATTATAAATTTGTTCTACAATTGGTTTTTATATATCATTGAGTTTATCTTGAGGTTTCCATGTTTCATTAATGATGCATCTATTGAATGTTTTCTTGGGGCCACCATTCCAGAAGAATTCATAATAGTGGGGAATCTATGACATGCGTCCCAACTTCATAGGACTTAATTTCTGTTTTTTGTGTTTTATTTTCATTAGGAGAAATTTTTACAATGACTGGATGATTTATTTGATAATTTTTTAGAACATTGGTTTTCATGATAAATGGTTGGATACTATTTTAAAATTCGTTTTCTTATTTAGAGATTTTACCATTAATTCAATACCACTGTTTCTCTTTCAAAGATGAAAATTCTCTTGGAGGAATATGGAATACATGGTAGAATTTTGACCCACACCAGTCACTATATATAAATTTTACATATTTATATTTTATATAATCTTGTTTTGATCCATGATTCAATGGTTCTCATGATAATTATTTTTAATTTTTAATGATATCTGTGTGTAACAAGTTTGACCCAAATAATTCTAAGCAACCATGTGGTTCATATAAAGAGGGTGTTGTAATGATGGAAGACTCATTTTTCATTGATTATTTATAGTTATTGAAACCAAAAAATGAACCCTTGAATTCTGTGAAGGTTTTACTAGGGTAGGTTGTGTCCATATCATGGTTAGTGCAATGATTCAAAAAACATGATACCAAACTATGTGGCTTTCTATAGTGTTAAAAAATATTCTTTTCCCAAAAATTCCAATTTCATTGTTAAATATATTTCACTAAATTCACTAAATTATTTTTTGTGTACCCATTATGTTATCCAATGGTGGATTAATATCCTACTTACCCTTTGATTCATCACTTACCAATAGTTGTTTTCAAGACGTTTAAAGTTATGTCATAATCTCGTTATCCTTGAATCATATTTCTGTCTTCTTTCCAAGGTTCCCTCCTCCCCTTAGAACCCTTGTTAACAATGTATGATAATTATTTGGATCATTATGGTTATAAACTATGGATTTTGACTATTATTTCCCCTAAAGGATATTTTATTTCTAATTCATGTGGTCTCTATTGAAGGCCAAATAATATGTCTTGGATTATTCTCATTCCAAAATAGAATTTTTATGAAATTGATTTATTTTGGATTTCAAACATGTGTTAGTATATTCTAATTAACAATTTATTGAATTTATGAATTTATAAAATTACTATATTATTATTTTAAATTGTTTTATTGTGTTTTATGATCAAAATAATATGGTAAAAAATAAAATTCTATATTTTTAGGTTTCAAATGGAATATTTATATGTTTTTTGCTTATGTGAAATTTATTTGTGACGTATTGAAATTTTATTGATGATTTTTATTATATTTTTATCTTTCTTAGGTTTTAATTGAGTGAAAACTATGTTTTTTTATTTATAATATTCTAATGTGAGGTGTTCAACTGAAAATAATTTATTATTGTGTTGTTTAGTGAATTTAAATGTTTCTTTAAAACCAATGTGCATATTACCTTTATAAAAATGTGCTTTTGGATTCTATAAATTTTATTTTCTGCAATAGAATATATTTTAGACTAGTTTTTAATTCCACTATTTAATAAATATGTTATTAAATATTTCAACAATTTTTAAAAAAAATCATAATTTTATTAAAATATCTAATGTGGCATTTTATGAAATGTCAAATTTTATTTATATTTTGAGTGATATTTTTATTATAATAACATTTTTTTAAATTGTTTTTAAAAGGTTGATTTGGAAGAAAACACATTATTTAATGAATGAAATGTACACCCTGGGTGTGGGATTCATTTCCCTATAAAATGTTTTTTTCTCCCCATGATTGGTAATATATTTTTTCATATCATAGATTCAATGGATATATATAGATATTCATTATTAGGGTATTGGTTGTTATGGTTTTTTATTTCATGTTCCTTGTGTTTTAATCATATAAAGTATGTTCATTAACATTCGTATTTAGTTGTCATAAGAACCCATCTAATATGTGGGAGGTCATTGCTCAAAAATCTCTAGTTATTTCACACATCACTAGTGGTCCTCCAATTATTCTAAAAACGAGGGCTAGAAGGGGGTGCCATTACAATGAATTTTGTGTGGTCAAGATGGATTACTTGTAGAATGGATCATGTCATTTTACAGTAGATGGTATATGAGTGGAAACTCTTAATTTATTAGATGTATTTCACATTAGTGATCCAGGATTGATCTTGTAACTCATTAAATTCCATTATCAAATATCAATATATAGTTTTTTTTTCTAGAGTTCCCTTGAATTATTTCTCCATTATAAAATTATATTTGGTATTATTTCGTTCTTCTATTAGTTTTATTACTTGTTTTTTTATCATTCTTGGATTCTTATTCTTGATAAATGTGTGTTGGGTCATTTCCATTGTAAAAGTGCCCTTTAAAGATGACTGGAAAACATGTCTTAAATTTATCGATTCTGTTGTGGTTTTTCATAGAAAATATAATAATTACTATCTTGGTGTAAATAAATATTTGTTGATCTAATGATTATAAAATTATTCTTCCATTTAAATAATACAATGAGTAGTTTTTTATAGGTGATAGCAGCTGTGTTGTTTGAAATTTCTTATTGTAGTAGAAAGTTTTTCAAAGATCATGTTTATAATTTATTATATAAAATACAAACATTTTAAACATTATTAATTTATTGTTTTTTCATAAATTATTCTTGAAATGACTATTTTGGGTTAATTTTACAATCTAGAAGGCAATATCTTGATCCAGCTTTTGATTCTGGAGTTTATGAAGGATGAGCGCTTTCTGAAACCAAATTTGGTTGAACTTTTCCGGAACAAACTAACATTGTTGGATGACTTTGATAGGTTCGTATTAAAAATATGGGGACATCAAGAATGATCAGTTATTGGTCTGTTAATTAAAAGGCATTTTATGGTGCAATGTTCTTTATCAGAGGATTTTTTCTGTGCTCTGTCATGTGATTCCAAGAAGTGTGTTGGCTGCAGCTTCTATCTATTTTAGTGGAGATACGATCTATAATTGAATCGTGATTCATATTCATTTCCATTTTGGGTAGTCCTTCCTCAACTACCTCTCCCATTTCAAAATCCTTTGATTAAGCGTATGCTACAAAATTTATAGCATCTGTTTCTATGTGTTGATATGCGTACTGCTTATGTGGGCCATCTAATCAACCCAAGATTGTTTGTAGAGGTTGATGTATCGAGGCCACTGGTCGAGTCTATAGGAAAAATTTGACCAGGAGGTACTGTGTATGTAGAAAATGTTCATTGACCATTGGGTGGAGTTATACTCATCTTTCCATTTATTGTGTCACTCGGACGCCAACTACAGACTGGATGTTTACCTGGGGAAGGATTCAGTGCAGGTGAGGATGGAATATTTTGTTAATAATGATAATCAATTGGTGGGAAAAGTTGTGCAGAGTAAACCCGGGGAAAAATAGGTTTATGAACCCTCTGGGTCAAGTCTATTTGATCGGATTAGGAAGGATTTTGGGGACTCGGAATCTGGTAAATAAGTGGAAAAGAGGACAGATGAACTATTTTCATGACTGCATCAAGCTGAGGTTGGGAGTTTCTCTTTGAAGAAGGTTTCGTCTTGGATGGAAGGGCTAGATATCAAACCGCAAATCAATTTAATTTAGAGTGATGCTACTTTGGGGGTCATCAAAAATTAATTAGGAAAGATATTGGTTCAAGATGGTGTTCATACCAACAATTATTTTTAGTGTTTGGACACTGACGAGATTATACAGGATTCGACTTAGGATTCCAATAGAGGAACTAAAGAAGGTGTGGAGTCTGAGGAGGATTCTATAGTATCGAAGGATCATGATAAGGGTAATATCCCAAATAAAAAGAAGGGGAGTGGTCGAAATAACTACTCACATTTACCAGAACCGATGGAAACTCAATCATGTAAAAAATAAAAACCATTTGAGAAAGAAATCTAATATAATTCTAAGATTGGTGTGCATGAGAAGTCTCAAGTTAAAGTTCATGGAATCAGTAACTACATGCTTATTGGGAGTTTTTATACTGTTATAAATTGTACTAAAATGGAAAATGACTCTAAATAACCTATCCTTCACTCTTTGGTGGAAATGATGGAAGCATTTATTTATCTCACCATCCCACCAGAGGAGGAATAGATGAAGCGAAGATATATTCAAGTGGAGTTCAATAGTGATTAGGCTAATTGGATGGAAATTTATGATATGATCCTAATGAGAGACTTTAATGACAGGAAAATAAGCAAAGGAGAGTATATTCAAACCTGGGACAAAATGGTGTATCAATTCGATGTTTTTCAATGAAGATCCCAATGCAAAGGTATGTCTTGTCAAATAGAAACAATATATAGAAGAAAGTACCAATTTTTGGTGGCTATGCTATTATGGTTTCTCTTTCTCTTCTGAGGATTCATCTCTGGATTGATTTGGACTAGTTTCTAATTTTTTGTTAAATGTGATTTTATTAATAAAAAGTTATATTTCATTTAGTCATCCATTAGACCAATGCTAGTTAAGTGGAGTTATGGTTAAAACTATATGATACAAAAAGGTGGTTTCAGGTCTGTTTGAGGTTTGTTTACAATTTTTATACTCTTTTTATTCTCCAAGAATTCCGCTATTTAATCTATTTTCAGTTATTTATGTTCTATCTGATTATGCCTTGTTGTATCAATCCACTTCTTGATAAAGTCATATATTTATATAAATTAGATATATCATTTATATTGGATATTACTTATTTTTTATTTTTTTTTATTTTGGTTTTCTAAATGGTTGATGTTGTAAAATTTTCATATTTTAGGATGTTCTATGTCAAACTCTCAGTTAATGATCAACTATCCTTCCTTTTTTTATTTAGGGAGAAATAATTCCCAAAGAATATATTGTGTTTCCTAGGAGCTTTTTTCCACTCATAAGGATTGGGAATACCCTTAAGGATATATTAAAGACTAGTAATATAGCCGACATGTATAGAATCCAAAGATTGGTTCCAACATCAGTCATTCTAATAAAATAACCAGTTCTCAAACATAAATTTTTTTTGGAAACAAATAATATAAAATCTAATATCACATTTTTAAGTATCAATTTTGGAATACTATTCCTCTCTGAGACACACTTTAGGCGGTCATAATTTTACAAAACAATGGAGGATGAGATTCATGATGAAGAAGGAGTTTCATTGTTAGTTACATTAATATATATATATATTCTCTAAAGATTATTTCATGAATATGTGATTTATGAATGCATGTTATGTGAACCTTTAGAAAATATGAAAAAATTATAATTCAAATTGGTTTTTATAATTTAGATTATATAAGACATTCATTAGACATAAATATTTGAGTAATTAATGAACATTAAGATCAACATTAGTATCATCTGATGGAAGAGTGAGTAAACATGAGTTGAAAGATCAGTGAGGTTTCTCTAACTGATTGGTATTGAATCATGTGGGAAAGTGTTTCCTCTATAATTGGTTAAAAAATATTGTCATTTAGAGATATTGTCACATTATAACATTCAATTTATATTTCCCATTGATTATCCGTGTTTGGGTGAAACAAGTAAAAATTTATATGCCATTTTCATTCTATCATTTTCATTAAATTTTTATTTGAAAAAATATAGATCCATAGATCATTTTACACCCAAACGAGATCACAATTAAGGGAAAATTTAATATAAAATATGTTAATTCACCCATCCTATGATGGAATTTATCCTAGTTGGGACAGAAATTTCTAATTGATAAAAAATTTAATGATAGAGAATATCTCTCAGCATAATCCATGAATCAATTATTCCCAAATGGATTATGATGATCATGAGAAATAAAATTAAACAATGGAATAATCATATGTAGAACTACATTATATATTTATTCATCTATGTATATAGATCATCAGTTAATATAATTTTAGTCATTATAGACAATAAGGATTAATTCAAATAAAAAACCATAATAAAATAAATCATGGTACCAAAAGAATCATTGATTGGGGATATCATTGAATAAAAAAAATTTAATAAGTAAATTTCATCTAATTTCTCATATTCCTTGTAATAAAATATCCTTAATATCTATTAAATATACTGTTAATTTTAATAAGAATAATATTATTATATGAGGATCATTTATGAAGAATTTAAGACATACATAAAGGAATTTGGTGATGCATTGATTGATTTGGCCAATGTGATCCCATAGGAAATTTGTTGTCTTAAAGAAACCGTCAATGAAGTAATGATTTTTAAAGAAATCATGGAATGATTTATAATTTTGTTTATATTTATTGTCCTTTTTTCCTTCGGGATAAAAATATAAATGTGTCAACATTGAATTATGAAAATATTACTCTTCTGGTAGATGATATGAGTAATAATTATTAGAATATTTTCTAAAAGTGTATGTATAAGGAGGTAGTAATGAAGGATATGAATAATTTCACAATAGAGGACGATTATGATGGAGAGAATTTTTGTGATATAATTTTATACGATTATAGAAATTTAAAATGAAAATAATGAATTTTTATAGGGAAACACCCATTCATGTGCTTCTATTGAGAAATCGTTGAGCATCATGAAGACATGTGTTCAAATATATTTTTGAAAATCATGAATAACAATAAGTACCAAGGAAGAAAAAAATTACTAATTTCAACTATTGATGAAATTTGAAGAAAAGAGTCTTAAACATGACGAACCTACATTCAAAAGATGATAATGACATAGAAGGGATATAAGTAAAAGAGATATATGACTAAAATTACTTTCAAAATGATATTCCCTTGGTTTTTATATAAAAAAATTGAACAAGGAATATAGAAATGATAATGAAGATGAAGATGAATGGTTATTTGGCCTCTAAATGTTGGTAGAAGCATCTCTTAAGAATATAAATTATTATAGAGACAAATTAATGAATGAAAATAGAGTTATTTGTGGATAAAAAATTATACATGGAATCAATATGAATAGAAGTATATTTTCAGATCATAATTGAGTATGTAGAATCTAAAATTAAAAATATCCTAGGGGTTATTTTTAGTTCAGAAAAAATGTAATATATAATAAAAACAGCATCAATGTTTTTTGGAAACATAGTAAAATGTCGAGTAAAACATATTAATTATATTGAGGGAGAAATTATAATTATTTTAATTAAAATATGTGCTTTTTAGATTCTCCTAATGCACAAAATTACCTTTGGAAATCAGAAATCATTGGTAAAATTGAAAATGAAGAATCATGGTGGATTAGTAGGATTGTTAGATAACATTTCATAAATGAAAATTCGCATTATAATAACAAAAATTTTATGTGTGGTTATAAAAAATTGGAATGTAGTGTAGATGGATGGAATTCCATAAGTACTGATTAAATAATTATTGGGTGATTTGTGGGTGCCTGTGAAGTAGAAAAATCGATGAATATTAAGATCACTAAATTTATATAGGGGAATAAAAATTGTAAATCATGAATACAAGGTTACTATTTTGGAATAATTTAACGAATTTAAAATTGGGTGCTCTTTAGACAAGAGGTACTGGAGGGAATATATGTTAAAAAAGTAGCTACATAAAGATTAATATCAGCTACATAATTTTTTATCATCAATATTTTTGTTGTAGTGAAGGTTTTAAAATTTCCAAGCATTTATAATTGATGATAAAGGTGAGTGTTAGTAACTGAAAAAATATTCATGCAATATGAAAATGGTAATTAGATATTCAGTAATGAGAAATGGATATGGCCTTTCATATTTTTAGTAGGATCAATCATAACAATAAATACATTATTGAATTCATATACACGGATAAAAAATAAATCATTTGAGAATGAAATGGTTATATAAATTTACCTAAAAGGGTAAAATTATGTTTGTGCATGGATATTTTAATGAAAATTTAATTTTCATTTAATAGAAAATAGAGATTTCATTACATAAATAAATTATTATATTTAATGTGTTGTTAAATTTAGAAACAAATTATGTATTAATGTCTATTCTATAACAAAAATACAAATTTAAGGGATAATAAATTAAACATATAAATTTCAAGGTTTCCAGTGTTCAACGTGTTAATATTAATAAAATTTAGTGAAATGTTAGTCTTATGGATTGAAATAAAAATTACCAAGATAATGTAAGGAAATACATTAGTAGTGAAAATGATATATATAAAGGGTAATGTATCCCATTTTTGTTGAGAAAAATAAATTTGTTTCTGTCAAATGAAGAAGAAAACATAATTTAGCCAAAATGGCTTGGATATTCGAGATGGAAATCAATCGAAGAAATAACAAAGAATAATGAATCACATTATCTACCCATACAATCTCAATATGAAAAATATGTAAAATGTTTTAAAAAATTATGATTATTATATGGATCAATAAATTTGAGGATGATTAACCATAATGGGTTCCTCAAACGGTACATGATGACCTCTATCACAAAATACCACTATTTGATATTTATTTTTTGAGATACTATGAACTCATTATTGTTTCATTCAGTATGATAACAAGGATAATGATCATTACCTTTGAATCTGTATCATTTAGTTTCATTATTTAATATCATAAGATGGTTGGGTGGATTAATGGATTGAAAATTATAAAATTCAAAAATAGATAATGGTTTGGATTTTACAAATATCTTGGTGGTGGAGATTAATGAATGATATGACATATGGAACCATGCCTCGGTGGTGAGAACTAACCCAAAACATTATATATTCATGAAGAACAACTAGATAGGATTCAAAAAAACTATAAGTATTCATGGTGAGAATGAACAACCTGATATTATTTTGAATGAATAAGTCATGAAATAAATCAACATTTTTAATCAATCATTTTTTGTATGATAAGAGAAATGAATCCATTTGAGATATAGTCTTGAATGAAACTAACACTATTTTATGTAGAAATCATTAAAATTATGCGATTATTTTAAAAATTTGTTGAAACATAAGGTGCTTTAGAATCATATATATATTCATGGACATCCATTTGATATATATGAAAAAGAAAATTCGCGAAATTCAAAATTATTTGATTGGAACTACTTCAGGAATAAGTAACATAACTATAGTTGATATAAAGAATAATCTTAGGAAAATACTATAGAGTTTCTAATTGATTTAATTATTGGGGTGATGTGATAAATGAGATCATATGGGGTTGAAAATATTAATATGAAGAAATTAATTATTAATAATATTTATTACAACATGAATCAATATTGATTTCAATGAATGAAGTTAAAAATAATTATGATAATTTTATTTGTGACTATGAAGGATGAGTTATTATTTGGAGTTTTGGGTGTAGAAAAAAAATCACCACATATATATTAGGTAAATAAAATTAGTAAGTGGAATCTACCGATGACATGAATTGTGTCCTAGTTATGCATGAATAGATAGTCTAAATTAAAAATAATCTAATTGTGGAGATTGTTTTAATCAAGGAAATATTGTCATTATTGAGACTAAATGTTTTTTCCATAATAAACCAAATAAATAGAACAATGTTATTTGATAAAATTCATGAATTATGTGAAATTTATAGTATTATATCAAAGGAATAAATTTAATTTATAATTTTTCTACTGTTTTATTGTTTGAAATAATTAATCTATTTTTAGTGATAATAGAGAGAAATTATTTTTCGGCATTATAGATGGATGTTAAATCATTTATTCTAAATGTGTTTCTTGAATAATAATTGTAAATGAAGTATCCATATAGTTTTCACATCCATAAATAGGACAACAATGATTTATTGATGATCAATCTTATTTTTTAATAAATCCATAAATAAGATAATGGTTATTATAATTATATTAATACATGAAAACCCTCAGCTTTCAACCAAAATGAGTTGATTATAATTTATAAGTAATTAATTAAATTCATAAGAAAATTAATATTTCTCATATTTTTTTTATTAAATAATCAGTGGTCGATAAAACAATTCATAAGGTAATAAGTTATCAAAATTCATGGGTTGTGTGTTTGAGATGTTAATAATTGATGAGTTGACATTTTTAGAGGCCAATAGGTGGTCAATGGATTTTATTGTAAATTCATCTATGTATTAAAATATGAGAAAATGTTTTTGAACTTATATTTCAATTGGTGATTATAATGTAATGATAAAATCGATTTGTATAAGTATAATGGTTTCAAGGGATGACAATTAAAAATTAGTCAATACCATAAAATTTAGCCATATCATTATCATCAAACATTGCTTCATTATGTCATGACCTAATATTGTATTTTTGATATTTCAGGAAAAAGGATACTAATATAATAATAAATAAATCCACTTTCTATCAGTGAAAATAATATAATGATATATCATAGGATCAATGTATTTATATTTTAGTTATATTGAAACATATGTACATGTGTTTTTTGGATCTAAAAAAAATTATTAGTCTAGTTATATAGATGACTGAATTTGAATAATTGATATTGAAACCTACCATAAATGATTAATCTTTTCTCGTATAATTATGTAAATATGTCTAATTTTACATAATAATTGTAGAAAATGAAAATATTATGGCTACACAAGAAAGCATAAAATTAATGGAGATAAATATATATTTCTATGATATAGTAGTGAACGTGAAGACATTAGTTGGTAAGGATAAGGTTTTCCATTAGTTAGTAAAATTAATGCATGTGCCACCCAATTATTAGTTAATTAATAATAATAAAAATATATGGAAGGATTTATTTTATTTGGAATCATTTTGAATTTAGTTCCATTTAACCAGAAACACATAGGAATGTTTGGATATCAGAAAAATAGTCCCAAGGTATCAGTTTCCCCATATGATAATAAATTTAAATTTCTTTATTTATGGATATAAGAGATAGAAATTTGGGATCAATGAAAAAGAGGGTGAAACATTATTCATGAAAAGGGGTTATATTAATCACATCTACTAATAGAATGTGTATTACTAATCAAGGGATGGAGGATTTGATAAATGTTATATCTCGGGGAATAAATTTTCAAATGGATTAGTGAAATATAAAATTTCTAGATAATGTATGATGTTGGTTAAATATCATGGTAGATTAATTTTCTTTCACGGATTTTGATGTTTATCATCTATAGGTTATGATGTGATCTCAAGCGTTATACACTGTTCAAAATGTTCTATTGAGAATGAAATGGTTCATTGATGATAATTTCATGTTACAATTTTTTATTATGTAATGATTAAATCATGTTTGATTAGTGTATCTATTGAGTTATTATGTAAGTATAATCAATATTTTCAACAGGTGTAAATTATTTTAATTTATAATGGTTGATTGTTTTTTAATAGAACAACTCTAGAGTTATTAATGGGTACCAACAAACCCATAGGGTCATGTTGTATGTATAAGTCCATCAATGTGATGTTATTGACGTTTTATGGGATTTATATATTAAAAATTAATGTGATAAAATTAATAGGATCGAAAAGGATGTGAAATATTAATTAATATGCTATCCATGTTTTGTTTAATAGAATTATAGATACCGTATGGAAAATTAGGTTAATTTATTTTTTTTCAAAAATATGGAATTGAAATAAAATAGACACATAAAATATTATTTTTTTTTGAAATGGTATATTTCTTGTAAAAGTTTTCTAGAAACTAAATTACAAAAAAATATATATTAGGAATTTTTTTGATGGAAGTATTCTCATGAATACTAGGTCAGCTCATGGAACTGTGATAATATGAACATTATCTACAAATGGATACTTCTTATTCTATAAATGAAACCTTCTTATTTTTTCTGAAAATGGACAATTATTATTGTGAAATTATGATTCATTATATTATATTCTTCTTTTCAAATATTGTGTAATAAGTCTTCTATTGTGAAATATAAAATATATATGAGTAAATATCACATTAAACTAAATACATCAAATCGAACACATACAGTATTATATCATATGGAAAAATTATTTATATTGGAAAAAATATAACATATTTACAATAAAATTGAAACCTTAAAAAAATAAATAAGAGGGACTTCCCTATAAGAAATATTATATAAATAGAAAACATTTTCCAATATATTAATTGAAATGTATGAATATAAATGACAATAATAATGTTTTAAATAAATAAAAAAATTACCCAAAATTCACTCAAAGTAAAAAATATTGGTTTTTAACATAATAACATAGGATATTAAATATTGAGTTAGAGGAAAAAAACATTCAACAAGTTGAATATTTTATAAAAAATAGATCATTGTTGTGCGATTTATAAAATAGGATTTGGTGAGTATTTAAAAATTGTGACAACCTGTCGTGGCCATGGTATTTATAGAATAACACATTTTGATTTATATTAATACATATTAATATGATGTTTATTTTATGTTAAATGGGGAACTTTTTTTGATACCACACTTGACAAACAACAATTTTTTTTCTCTATAATCTTTTGTTGCACACAACTTTGAGTTATAACGAAATATAATACAATAGTATTTTTGTTATTTTAAATGGTAGTCAATGCATAATAGTTTTTTTTCAGGAGTATACACAACTGAATATATTTTTATTTTACATATTTATAAATTTTTTTAACAATTATCGAATGAAATATAGAAGCTTAACATGAGAATGAATCCAATTTTAAGAATAAATACTCATATATTTTTAAAAGGTTTTTTAACGCCTTTTTATGGTGAACCCTTTTTAATATAGTTTTTCAAAATTTAAATGTTCTATTTTACAATAAAATATTCTAATTTATAAATGGGAAATCAAAATATATATTGGGTAAATCTTTGGTATTTTTTTGATAAAGGACATTTTTAATGAATAATGAAAAATACTCCATTTTTTGTCAAAACAGACATTTCATCTAATTTATTTATATGGTTAGATTATTCTTTTCTTTGGTTTTCAATTATAATTGGATTATATTTTTATCATATAATCCAATAATGATCATTTTATGTAATATCACTTTGATATTAGATATAAATAGATGGAAATCTTTTGTTAGTAATTAATTCTTCAACGCTACATTTTTGGTCTTGACAAGTGGAATTAATTTTAAATTATTTCTTTCACATTTTGTGTTTTTTATTTTGAAAAATAGATTCCATATTTGGAATCTGGAGGTTCAAATTGTGTAAATAGTTGTGTTTTATTTTTAGACATTATGAATAGTAACAACCATAATTATTATATTTACTTTGGCAAAAGGTTAAATTTGGTAAATAAGGGTAAAATTAATATTATAACAATTTTAAACAACCGTAAGACATGTAATATCTTATTGGATTAGATATGTCTGAATATAGTCATCATTGGTTCAATTTTGGGACCCTATGGAGCCAATTTGACGTGAACATGACATTTTATAATAATTAATCAAAAGTAAAGAAAAAATAACACAAACATGTGTCTTTTAGTAAATTTTTAGGGGGATATATTAGTGAAATTGTCGACTATAAATAAAAATTAAAAGATATTTTTTTCCATATCATGGTATTTATCAAATAAATTAATTAATTAATGACACAGGGATGTTGTAGGGATTACCTTATTAAATAATGATTTAAATAAAAGATATTATAAATATTAAAATAAATTTATTTAGAAACATTCTATGTAATACATGAATTTTATGGATGATAATGAATTTTTATATTTGATTTTATGAGGTTATTTATTGAATGAATCAGGTTTTTTGTATTTTATAAAAATTCATGTTATGAATAGTTTAAAAATTGACAAAAATAAGTTTTTAATACAAATAATATTTTATTAAATAATTTAATAGTCCAAAAAATATAGTATTCGGAAAAATGACATAGAGAATTTTTAAAATTTTCACCAGTTATCCAATTGTAATTCAATTGGAATTTATTGTATCTATATTAACAAAATAGAATGAATATACAAGAAGACATGGTAATAGTTACATTTTCTAACTAATGGTTACAGTTAAAAGATAAGGTTAAATTTGGGAAAAAAATTTCTCTAAAGCATAATTTCATAGAATATTTTGGAAAATCCTCATCTTATCTTCAAATTATATGAGTTTTTGGCCCTTTGAAAATCAAAATTTATTTTAAAAATATAATATTTCAAGATATTCCTAGAGTACCCCTCCCCCCTCTTGTAAAAGGCCACCACCTATAACACCTTACTCACACCTATCAAGCCCATTGGCTCATCCAAACTCTACAAAACTAATCTCCCAACATCATCACCTTCCTTATATAATCCTTATCGTGGATAGATGGAAATTCAAGAAAGACTTTAAGCTCAAATAAAAATAAGTTTCCCGATTCAGAGGTAACGTCTTCTCTCAAATTCTATTTTTTTATTTTCCCTCTCAACTACCTATGCTTATATTATTAATTTATTTCATTTAAAAAATATCATAAAAATACAATAATTTTTTTATGTGAATCATTAGAACTACACTTACACACACCTCAATATAATGGATATGAACTTACTGGTTCGGTGTACAGGGAACTACTGTCTCATGAAATGATGATTATTCGAAATTACCCTACCACCAATCATGGTGGAAATTCTGATGAAACATTATTAAAATATGATATATATTATATTTATTTTGACTTTATGATAATAAAATTTTTATTCCCAAACATACCTTTATGCTTTTCATGATGTGTAAATACGATAATTTCATTTGAGAAAGTGTGGACTACCATCCCTCAATGTGATATGACTTGTTCATTCCAAACATGGAACTTATATAGAATGATGTTAATGAAAATATGTAACATATATATCATATGACATTATTTATTAATTATAATATACATATATATCATTTATTTTTCATTTCTTTAATATGAAAAATAAATGAAAGTAGGGTACATGAGTACGTACATCCTACCATATCCAAGAATAGTGCATTTCATTTCTTATCCTCAAATGTTATGGACTATTATAAATACATATATACTGTATGTATATGATATTTAAATATTGAATACTATTCTAGAGATGATGTACTTTTGACTACATGAACAATTAATACCAAAAACATGTTCATTTTTTACTAAAGTACCCAATACAGTCAAAACAACTGATAATATCATACATAATTATGAAATATTTATAATGTAGTAATAAGTGATTTAAAAGGAATAATAAACTTGAAAATGTTTATTAATAACGTATAAGTTAAAATAATTTTATTATTCAGGAATAATAAGAAACATACATGACGAATCAGACATAAGGTAATGGAACCTTTAACCCTACTCTTTTTGTCAAATACTTGTTTAATGTTATGTATTTTAATTTATATTTTCTTATGGAGTGATAAGTTATTCAATATAATTACTATTTTACATTATAATTTTATGTAATGAAGAGACCATTTTCTTTAATCAACATAATTTCTAAATTTTTATGTAACATCGTTAGGCTGCCAAATTTTCCTAAGTAAAGTTCTGATAGCAATTTCCATTATTTTGGTTGAACTTATACGTCTTCATTATTTTGTGCTATGAATATGTGTGAATGAAATCAGATTTTCTTACACATAATATCCAATTATATTGTGTTTATTTATGTCTCTCACAAATAATTATGTCATTAATTTATCCTTAATGTAAGGATATGATATTTGTAAGGGACTTCGTCTCAATCACCATTCGTTGAGGTATATTTTGATAATATACAACTCTTTTTACATGGTGTATAATACAACTATTTTACTTTTACATCAGTTCAATTGAATAATTTTTTGATGAAGTGTTTTTCCAAATAAAAAAAATGAATGTTTTTAACTTATGCGGCGAAAAAGACCTTTTCAGTCATCGGGAGACATTTGATATTTGGCTTCGTTAATAAGCCATGTTGTTTTTTTAATTTAAAATTGATACCATATACCATTTTACATATTTTATTATTGAATATGGTTTTTGAAATGAATTTACTATTTTAATATCTTGAAATGATTTCTTGTGATTACAAAATAAATGTTATTAGTAAAATGTTGGTATTTTCATTAATTTTTGTGTTATGATTATATAATTGTACTTAGAAATTTTATAGGTGGTAAAATGGTAAACCAATTACGAGTGATTATGTGCTAAACCAAATGATGGGTGATTCTATGATAAACTGAGGATAGTTGGTTACGTTATATCCTCTAATTCATAGGGTATTGAAGGCAGTCGTATAATTATTCCATTTAGTGATATGTGTTGAAGTTGACTGAATAGTTATTATATTTAAATATTTTTATGTTCAAAGTTACCTTTAAATTCTATATGATGCTTTTTATAGGCATTATGGTAGTCTTTTGGTTAACGAAATGGTCATAAAGGAGCTTCTATTCAGTGAAGTGTTTTTTTCTACTTTTTAAAGGGGGAAAGTATTATGTTATGATAATGAATTCTTGGCCTACATGTTTTTTTGAAATACTAATAGTGTTTTGTTTCATAATGTATACATTCATGAGCTTTATATATTTATCCCAATATTTGAACAGTTTTTCACTCGACATAAAGATGAATAGAGTCATGGATGGGATCAATGAAAAGTTATAATGTTTAAAACCTGGAACAAAAAATGTTAATTTTTAATGAGTTTTTGTTTTGTGAAAAAATAGATTGTTAAGAGAAGTTTCTACAATTAATATTAAAGATGTTATGTATAATTTATGTCCTAACCCTCTAAATCTCTAAAACAGAAAATATCCTCAACTTTAATTAAATTGAAATTGTCGACATATTTAAAGATTAAGTAATGTTTTAGGTTGGGACATTATAGTTGGTATCTGAGGTCAGTTTAGAGAACATTATAGGGCAGGGTGATATTTAATCATAAGTGAAATGTTTTATGTAAACACAGTGGTTTACATATTAGAAATATTCATACTTTTTTTAGATTTATTGAATGAGTTTAGGATAACATGAGTAATTAACACTTAGTGTTTAACCTCCCCATAAGATGGTATATGATGATTTTACCAATATACTCACACAGACATTTTGGCTTCCAGTAAGGGGATGGATATATCATGAAGCAATATAAAATTGGATGTGAAGGAAAATATGTGGGTTTTCTGGGTAGTGCTCCGAGCCAACTGATAGGGTCTGTTTTGGAGGTGCAGGTTCTGGCCAACCTCGAGGATGTAGAGGGGTTGAGCGCTGCCTATCTGCCAGGGGATAGATCTTCAGTCAGGACGCCAGTCGCCTTGAGCAACAGGTATGGAATGTTGGCTGAGGAGGAGCGTTGTATTGAACCAGCTGCCTTGGTTGAGGATGTAAAGGACAACAGGGGGAGGGCTGATGGTTTTTTGTTGGAAGATCGGACTAGGGGAAATCCCTCTCCATAGTATGATGATGGTGGAATGGGAAATGAACGTGACATGGTTGGTAGAAGCTTCTAAGATGCAGAATCTGGTTCGAGGAGGGCCAGGAGGAAGCAAGGAAGGAGGGGTAGGAAGGATTACTCCTCCTTACCCCCTCCTATGAAGACCCGTTCAGCCAAGAAAATATTGGTGGAGAAGCTGGATAAGTAGAGTGGGTGTCACAAGAAGGCAGATGTACAGCATGATCCCTCCTGGGATTTGGTTTTAAGTTCTGGTGATGTGGTGTCAGAGCAAGTGTTATTCCTCAACGCCTCGGAAGAGGATGCAACCAAGATGATGGGTAGGAATATTGATGTGGAGCTTAATGAGGACTAGTATATTTGGGTGGATAAATAGGACACGACCCTGGTTGGAGGTTTCAACAAGGGGTTGATCAGTCTTGAGGAATATATTCAGGTATGGAATACGCTATCTTCCTCCTTTAAAGACTTGATAAGAGGTGATCCACTTCTGCAGGTATCTAATCTATCCTGGAGATTGTTTAGGGACATTGACTCTGGTATAATCCATCTGGTTTTCAATGATTCTATTTTACTTCTTTCCTAACTTATGCCTTTTTGAGTTACTATCCTAATTGTGAGAGGAATGCGGAAGGGTCAGTTCGGCTCAGACGAGCTAGAGCATGCCTCTTGTTCCTCTACAGGCCATTTGTGATGTGCTTGATACGGAGGGATGGCTTGCCATCGGGAGGGACCATGCTTTCATGGGATCACCGAGTGGTCCTTCTTTGGAGCCTGCGGTTACTGCTTATGCTTGGGTGAGATTGTTTCTGATCTCTTGCTTGTTACTGTTTGATTCTTGTTGGACTTATGGTTTATCACTTTTTCCTCAAAAGTGTCATTTTTAATAAAAAATAATTTTCAGTCAATGAAAACTCTTGTGGTTATTCTCAACCAACTATCTTGAGTCATGATTGACCATTTGAACTGTGGTTATTATTTTTAGGAATTATTTATGTGATAAATAAATCCCAATTGATATTTGGGTAATAATAATATAGGTAAGCATATTAAAAAACCTATGAGTCTAAGATGTGAAACTAAACACCAATAAAAATTCTTCAATGGGAAGGGAAGATGTTATAGATGTGTTAATTAAAGTCATAAATAAAAAACCTTACATGGAATAAAGAAATCATTTGGTTGACTCCAAGAAAGGGAAAGAATATAATTCAAAAGAGTCAATTGAATTATTTAAATGTAATGGTAATTGTAATTATGAAAATAGATTTCTTATGATGAAGGTTCATGAATGGGATCTTTAGAACCGTATAAATATATTCTTATCAATACCTAGTGACATTCCAATTGATGATGAGGGAACTAAAAATGATTGAATAAATGGTATAGATTAAATCTGAGCTCATGTGTTAACATTACTGAACCCTTATGAAAATATGCATGATTTTGTTTATAACAAATAATTATTAAGGTATAATATGGATATTATGGTTAAGAACCATGAATAATGATGGAAAATTCAGATGTCTAAACTTTATAATTTCGATAGTTATGTTAGATATATGTGTGATGAAATGTTTAAAAGTATTAATGCACTTTTATTGATGGGATTTCATTAGAAGAATTTTCTCTTGAATGTGTAACTGGGATGTTTTTATGAGAAAATGAAATTTGAGGAATAATTATATTTTCTTTTGGGAATATAGTTATGAATAACTATTTGGGTTTATATGATATTTGAATATGGGTAAATTACAAGTTATTGCTTATTGGGATGAATTTGTGAGGTATGATAAAACCATTGAGGTTATAAAATGATATGGATATTTTTTAAGGATTTTTATTTTATGTTTTTAATGTTTTTATAATTATATGTTGTATGAAAAATGACAACACATATACCATGTGACAACCCGATGCCTCAGATAAAGCTATATGAATGAAACCCATAACCGAATTGCATTATTTCCTACCAATAAGCTACATGAAGTCTCTGGTTAGAATGACTTATTATTTTTAGTTAAAACATTTTATGGATTAAGAATATGTTGATTTTGAGAACTTATGTTTTATCAAATTGATATCCTTAGTGTAGGAAATTGGTTTTGGGATTAAGTGATAAATGTTATTTTAGAAGAAGTTTGTTATTTTGGGAACACTATATCCCTTAAAAAATAGAATACTATAGGATTTTAGGAGTAATGGTTGAATCTATGTATTTATTATAGAATAATGTAAATTTAGTTCATTTATAGAAATTATTAACCTATCCTGGATAATATGAGATCTGTCTAATTACCTTTATGTCAGATACTATAAGTGTAGTCAATGTTATTTGGAGATAAATTTAAACATTTATCGTGGAAGACTAGGTGATCAAATCATTATGAATTTTTGGTTTTCAATCTTAGTTTGGATTATTTTGAATATTGTTTAGGATATAATTTTATTGAATATTCTTTGTTGAACTTTGGTTATTGTTTGTATAATTTTTAAATTTAATAGTATTTTTTCTACTTATAAATAATTAACCTTTTTGTATATTATTTGATCATGTACTAACCATTTTTTTGGTTAATGTCTAATTATATTATAAATATATCATTCATATTTATTTAGTTATGAGATTTTCTAGATGTTGATTCTAGAAATATTGATGTGACCAAGGCATATTGAATACTCAGTGTTTGGAGAAAAGACGTGTTTGTGTTAGAAATTTAGTAAAGGATGAATGTCTACCTGACATGTATGTATGTTTCCTAATTTTCTTAGTCAAGCTCATAAATAAAATTTTCAACATTTTGAAAATGATATCAAAACAAAAATGTTGATCATTTAATTTTCCTACTATGAAATCAAATATCATTTAACCCATGACATATTTGTAATTTTCCGGTGGTTATCTTTCTTCTGATCATGTTTTCCATCACTCTCCATCAGAAATTGATGGTTTGTTTTCAATTCTACATACATGTTTTCCTATATGGAATCCTAGTATGTGTTACCATGGGTGACCATTTTAATTCTCATTATTTCGTTTAAAGTGATAGTTTTATTGACTCTTTTTACAATTTGGGATTTTCATTGATGTTTCTGAGCTCAATTTTAAAATCACGATGACAAAATTTTCAAAAGGGCGGAAGGTTGTATTAAACTATGTATTTATAGAATAATAATTTTTGATTTCTATTAATACTTATGAATAAGATATTTATTTTACAAAATGTGGGTTTCTTTTTCTAATAGCGTACTTGAAATGCAACAACGAGTTTATCCAAAATCTTGTTTTGCATACGACTTTGAGTTATACCAAAATATAATGCAATTGCTATATTGTTATTTTAAATTATAGTTAATGAAAAGACATTGTATTGCTGAAAATGAAAATTACTAACTAAATTGTTATTCAATATATTTATTAAATGTTTTAACATTTATCTAGTAAATGTAAAATGCTTAAAACGGGAATAAATCCAATTTTAAGTATAAATACTCTTATATTTTTAAAAGGTAATTTTACCGACTTTTGATAGTGAACAGTTTATAAAAATATTTTTTTATATGTTACATTAAAAAAAATTATTATTTAGAATAAGTACATCATAATTTATATTCGGTATAATTATGGTATTTTTCTGATAGTGTTTATTATTTAATGAATAATGAAAAATAATGCATTTTTAGTCAAAATTATCTTTTCATATGATTTATTTATATTGATAGAATATATTTTTAGTTGATTTTATTGTATAATTGGATTGTATTATTATCCATTAGTTAAATTATAATCATTTCATTTAATTTTACTTTGAAATTGGACATAAGAAGATGTCAATGTTTTGATAGTTATTACTTCTTAAAAACCTGTTTTTTGGTTTTGACAACAAGTGTCATGACCCGTCCTCTGGGCCCGTGCCGTGACTACCCCAAGCCCGCCTTCCATAGGGCAGGGGCTGGCGACTAGCACCAAGGCGTAAATTCTGAAGAAAGTGAATGCATTTCCTTTGTAAAGTAAACCACAAACACCACAGAGCAAGTAGGAAGAAGCAAATACTAAGTAAAAACTGGTACAACAGTAAGTGCGGAAAAGTAAGTGCGCCAGTATACAAACCCAAACTGAATGTAAATTACAACTAGAAAGGGAAAAGCAGCAACTGAAAAGTAAAGCTGCAATGTCGAGCTGTCCACTGGAAATCCCACCTAAAGGGTGGGTACAGATAGCCTCCACTGCTCCTCGGGTCCAGCCGACCGCTCCGAGTACGTCTCGCCCAGTGGTCCACCTCCAAGTACCGTCTAACTCCGCAAGCCTCAACCACGATCAGCGCTGTCCACCGTCTGCAACCAACACAACGTAGTGCGGGCATAGCCCATGGAGGGGTGAGTATAAGCTACTCAGTAGGGATCCCGAGACCCCCGAAGGTCTCCCAGAATCCACAAAGGATAACCACAAAGGAAAGATACAATCACGAAGTAACATCCGACAAGTACATATACCTAATTCATCAATTATCGCTCGGCTCCAACATCCGAGCTCAAGTACAACCCAGTCTACACAGGAAAGAAAAACGTAAATCCACCTAAGATAGCACTACGCAATCCACAAAGGAAAGTAAACAAGTTTCATCTCACACTCGTATACTTCTTCATATGATGATAAAGATGACAAGATATTTCCACTGATTCATCTAAGCCGTTGGACCCACAAAGGATCGATAGGTAATAACCTCCGAAATGACCCACAAAGGATCTGACCCACAAAGGATCGATAGGTAACTAACCCACGCAATGAACCACAAAGGATCTGACCCACAAAGGATCTATAGGTAACTAACCCCCGCAATGACCCATAAAGGATCTGACCCACAAAGGATCGATAGGTAACTAACCCCCGCAAAGACCCACATAGGATCGGTAGCACTGACCCGCAAAGGATCACTGAGTGCTTTAGTCGTCGTCATCGAATCCACTGAGGATCTCTGCACAATCGTCGTCGTCACAGTAGCAGTCGCAGCTAGCTCTAGGGTCCCACACACAGCAAGCTCGTTCGGGAGGGTCCGCTCCACGAGTCGAGAGGCTGATACATCAACTGACACCTAGTCCAAAGTTGATGTATCCAGAAGTTCCGTATCGTCAACAGGAACTCAACGTCGCAGACAGCGCGTCAATAGGACGCTCGGCCTGATAGTAATTGGGTTTTTCGTCCTAGGGGCCCGGATGGTTTTTAAGTCAAAACCAACCCGACCGTACTCCACCTGCATCCAAACCTCAGGATGAGTAATCCAAAAGATCCGTCTCACTTATAGGAATTCAACAAAGTCGATGACACATCAATCGGACGTCCAAAGCTCATGATATGAGCGTTTCCGCTCCGAGGGCCCGGTTGGTTTCGTGTATGAACCAACCCGGCCTAACCCAAAGTATTCTGAAACCTTGGGTTTTGTATATCGAAACCGCCGTCTCGATCCAAGGATCACATCTCCGCTGACGGCGTGTCGTTCGGAGGCCCATAGCTAATGTTATGAGCAAAAGACCGAAAAGGTACGAAAACGGGGAGTCTGGGCCCGAACCGACCTGGCCCAACCCCCCTGGGTCGTCCTGAACCGGGTCGACCCAACCCGAGTCCGGGTCGGACCCGACCGACGCGGCCCGGCCCGGCCAGGGTGGCCCGGCCCGGCAGGCGCGAGCGCGGCCCGGACGCCAGGGTCGGCTTGACCGGTTACGGCCGCGCGGCGCGGGGGTGTGCTGCCCCCCCCCCCCCCCACCCCCCGCGTGAAGGAAAGCCGCGGCCCCGCATGTGGCCGCCCTCGCCAGAGGACATGGCCGAGCCGCCGCGTCCTGCTCTTCCGGTCCCGCGCATTCTCGGGACCGCGATGTTGACGCCGCGACTGAAGTCGCGGCGGGTCTTCCAGGTGGCGCACCGGGCGCCGCCGCTCCCTGGTGGCCGGCCGCCGCCTTCGACCGCCGTTTCGGCGTGGTGCACCGGCGTGGGGTTCCGCGTACCATCGGACGCGCTCCGGTGGTCTGATTCGCATGCAGTCTTCACCAATGATCGTCTCGGGACCCGACCTTCACTGCAAAGCCTTCAAAACGCCCGAGCGGCTTGTTTTTTCATCGTCCGCGAATCCGCGCATCAACGAAAAACTGCGGAGGGTTGTCGGGCTGTGTTTGTTTGGCCCGTACCCTCCTCATTAGGTGATAACAATCAGGAATAAAATATTCAACACATGAAAAAAAAAACAAGGAACAATTTTAATAAAATTAAAATTGAACTTTGATCCGGGTTTTTTGTTTTAGATGAATCAACCATGGGAATAAATATTGTTCCCAAATAAAACCCCTACCTCATAGCTGTTGTCAGACAAGAGTTCTTTGCGGAATTGACCGTCGCGGAAGAAGAGGATCGTCGCGTCGCGGAAGGGCATCACGTCTTCGTGGAAGGGCATCGCGTCGACGATCTCCGAGGGTTAAAGAAAACACATGGATTTAATTTCAAGTATTAAATCTGTGTGAAGGATAAAATCCACAAATGAAGATAAAATATTTTAAATCTCCTACCTCAAGAAGTTGATCGATGATTTGTCACGGAAGAAGAACATCGCGGAAGAAGCGTCGAAGTCGTGGTACTCGGAGTCGCGTCGTCGATCTCCGAGGGCTCGGTGTTCTTCGTTGCCCTTTCATCGGTGGACGGCGTTCTTCACATTCTTCGCGTTCTTCGGGAAGGAGGATGAAGATCTTTAGAGATTCTCCAAAGGTTTAACACAACAACCTGATAATAAAATAAGTCCTTATCTTATTTTATTATCAACTAACGAATTTTAAAAACAAAGGTAAGTAACGAACAATTAATTCAAAGAATTAATTTTAAAATTTAACTGCCCAATTAAATAGGGGCGTTAGGAATTTAGAAAAATGCGTCAGTTGACTTTCATTAAAGATGAGTTTCTGCGGGTGCGTTACTTAGAGGTAAAGAAACGCTGGGGCTCGTGCGGGCCCCACCTCACATATATCCTACCAAGAGGGTAGGATATTTTGGATTGCACCCTATCCTCTTCAACTCAGCTTAAGTAGCTTTAAGTGGCTTTTAAGTGGCTTTAAGTGAAATAAAAATAAAGTTGTCGCACCACTTTATTTTATTTCTTAACTTAACCTAACAAAATTTAAAAACCACACCCGAGCTAACACAACTCCGGAAGAGGTGTTTCTAAGAAAATACCGGTGCGGTGATTCAATCGGTGCCCTCAGAATTCAATTCTGACCACCAGTTCAACAGTTAGAAAACCCCGCTCGTTCGTTCACGGAACGTACCGAGACAAACTTTGGAAAATGATTCCGGGCACACCAGGCCTCGGAATCAGGTGCCGTCAGAAACTGTGTTCTTGTAAAATTTCATTGAAAATTAAGATAAAAAATTTCCTTTAAATTAACGGCTCTTTATAACAAGAATTAATTATAAATTAATGTCGTCCAATTATATGTTTTGAATTTGCAAAAATGGATTCCATATTTTTAAATATGAGGTTCAAATTTTGTAAATAAGTACCTTTTATTTTTAGACATTATGAATAGTAACTACCGTAGTTATTTTATTTAGCATAGTAAAATGGTAAATTTGGTAAGTAAGGGTAAAGAATAATACAATAATGATATTAAACTACCGAAAAGAATACCCTAATCCTATTGTATTAGATATGTACGACCATGGACATCATTGGGTCGATTTTGGGACCCCAGGAGCCACTTTGTTATAAAAATAACATTTTATAGGAATTAATTTAATGTAATGAAAAATGTTACATAAACATGTATCTTTTAGAAAAATAAATTTAATTGGGTAATATAACTGATCCTTTAGACAAAAAATAATCATTATAAATCTAAAAAGTATACTTAAATCATTTTATTTTATTTATTATTTTTATACATCAATTAAATAAATTTATTTATGATATAATGATGATGTAATGATTACATTATTAATGAATTATTTCAATAAAAAATATAAATATTATACTAAAATTGTTTATAAACTTTTTATGCCACACACGAATGTTTTTGAGGATTATGACATGTTATCTTTGAATTAATGAGATTTTTTTTCGAAATAATGAAGTTGTTATGGATTTTTTAGGATGTCTTGATCTGAATAATATATAAATTAACATTAAAGATATTAAAAAAAACTATTTTATTTAATGATATAATAGTTCTAAGAAAATAATATTCAAACAAATGTCTTATATAATATTAAAATTTTCATTAATGAACCACTTGTGGTTCTATTGAAATATTTTGTTAACTATATTAATCATATATAATGATTATAAAAGAAGACATGTTATGTGTTAAATTAGTTAACTAAGGGTTAAAGCAAAAAGATAAAGACAATTATGGGAGAAACAAATTGACTAAAAACAATTTGTTGAGAGGATTTGGACCAATCCTCAACTTATATGTTAATTAAATGAATTTTGGACCTTTTTAAAATCAAAATTCGGTTTGAAATAAAATAATCTTTCAAGACATTCCAAAAGAACCCCTTCTGATGCTCATAAAAGGCCACCACCTCTAACCCCTTATGCAAAACACTCAATCCCCTTGGATCATCCAAAATTATCTCAAATATTATCCAAACAACCCTAAATTACTTATATAATCGGTACATTGGGAATAAGTAAAATCAATAAATCTTTTTTTCTAAAATCAAAAGAAGTTACCCGATTTAAAAGTAACACCTTCTCTCAAGTTCTTTTCTATTATTTTCCCACTCAAATCCCTATACTCTAATTATAATTTGATTTAATAAAAAAATAGTATCATAAATATACTACGATTAATTTATGTTAATTATTATAACTACACTTACCACACCTCCTTCTAATGAAAACAAACATATTGTTTCTGTGTACAGTGAACTTCTGCATCACAGAATGATTGTTGTACAATTCTCCCCTAACACCTCTCATATGGGCCATTATGAAGGAAATAATTTTATATATGATATATATGATATTTATTTTTTCTTTATTTTACTGTAATTTTTATTTAAAAACATATCATTACACTTTTAATGATGTTTAAATATAATAATTTCAGTTGAGGAAGTGCAGACAACCGCCCCCACAAAGTGATATGACTCATTCATGCCATACATGGAACGTATAATGTATGGAGTTAAATAACATATGCAAAATATATATATCATATTATATTGAAAAATAATATTATTATACCAATGTATCATATAGTTTTCACTAATATTATAAGACAAAAAATGAAAGTATCACTCATGAGTATGTACGACTTAGCATCTCCCTGAATGGTGAATTTCATTTCATATCACCAAATGCAATGGATGATAATAAATACTTATATAGTGGATATATATTATATTTAAATCATGAATAATATTCTGTTTATGATATAATTTTAAAAACATTTACAATTTATATAAAAAAACATGTTCATTTTTTACTCAACTACCCAATATTGACAAAACAAATGATATTTACTTCAATAATTATGTAATTTTTATAAGGCGGAAATAATTGATATAAAAGTATCATAATAATATTGAAAATTGTTCTTATTCTATTATAAATTAACTTATGTTAATTATTCATGAATAAAAAGGAACATAAGTGACAAATCAGACTCAAGGTAATGGAACCTTTCACCCCCTTCTTTCTGTCGAAGACTTATTTTATGTTAAGTCTTTTAATTTCAATTTTCTTATGTTGGGATATGTTATTTAAAATCAGTATTTCTGTACATTTTATGTCCATGTGATGAGGGACCCTTTTCTTTCATCTACTCATTTTCTGATTTTTTATGTGATGACGTTAGGCTGTCAAATTTTCATAAGGGTTGTTTTTAACCTAATTTTTCATTATTTTGCTTAAACTTATACTTCTTGATTAGGTTGTGATATGAATATGTGTGAATGGCCTCTAACTATTTTACAAAAAATGTCCACTTATAATCTGTGAATTTATTTCTATCACACATAATTATTTCATTGATGTTTTCTTAATGTAATGATATGATATTTTTATGGGGCTTCGTCTCAATCTCCATTCATTAAAGATTATTTTATAACATACACCATCTTCTTTTAAATATTTTTTAATAAAACCCATTGAATATTACATTCAATGAAATTGAGTCATTTATCTAGGAAGTGTTTTAATAAATGGAAAATGGAATGTTTCTAATGTATGCAGAGACAATGACCTTTCCATCATTGTGAGCATTATTTGATATTTTTCATTCTTAACAAGTTGTGATGTTTTTTTCATTGGAATATAAATACCACATAAACTTTTTATATATTTTGGTATTGATAATGGGTTTTGAAATTTAATGAGTATTTAAATATCAAGAATTTATTTATTGTGATTAAAAATAAATTATTATTAGTGAAATGTTGATATTTGCAATATTTTCTATCTCATGATTATATAATGGTACATGGACATATGAAGGGTGGTTACATTATAACCCAATGATGGGTGGACACACGATAAACCAAATAAAGGGTGGTTCAATGATAAACTGAGGATGGGTGGTTACATTATAACATTTATTTCATTAGGTATGGAAGTTAGTCGTATGGATATCCCATTTAATGATATGCGTGGAATTATACCCTATGGTTATTCCATTTACATTTGTTTGTGTCCCTAGTTACTGTTATATACAATATGGTTATATTTATGGGATTTATGGTAATCTCTTGGTCACAAAATGGGAATGCAATGATCCAATATTTAGTGAAGTGTTTTTTCTACTTGTTATAGTTCAATTGTATTACCTTATGATAAAGAAATAATTGTTTACATATTATTTTGAAAGACTATCATATCTCTTCATTTATACATATCTTACAATGATTTTTATGCTTATCACATGTTTTGAAATTTTTTTCACCAGACTTAATGATGAATAGGGTCAAGGATGGGATCAAGAAAAATAATTTCTATTTAGAAAATAGAAATAAAAATTTCCCTGTTTAAATATTTATTGTTTTATAAAAAAATTGGATAGTGAGTATAATTTTTTACATGTAGTATTAAAAATGTTACTTATATGTTATGACATATTCTCAAATGCTCTAAAAATTTATATATTTTCAATGTGAATTAAATAATAATTATCAATATATTTTATTATTATGTAATGTTTACGGATGGAGACTTATACCACCCATTATCTTGAGTTTTAGTTTCAGGGCTCTGAGTAGTGAGTAATAAAACATTTATAATTTTTTTAGTTAAATAAATTCATTTAATACCCCACAATTATTATTTGGAATTTATTTTTTTCTGACCACATAAATTATCCATGAGGATTATCATATTGTATTCAGGTATCCCAAGTCCCTTCATGTTTGGTTTATTGATAACAAAAGAAAACATTTTTAATGGTCATTCTAATAACATAATTTAATTATTATTTTTATAATACATTTTAGTGATTTTATTAAAAAAAATGAAAACAATTACATCAAATGTAATTAATTATGTTATAAATAATATAATTTGTTTATTAATGAAAATTAATATTGTCATATATTATTTCTATAGTTATTATTAGTGTTATTTGTATTATTAAATTAAGACATTTATGTATGTATGGGATTCATCAGTGATTATATTTTAAAATAGATTAATTAGTTAAATATAATAAATATATTATAAAAATTATATTTATTATTATCACTTCTATTCCTAGTAAAGAAGGGAACAAAGTTATTTCCCTCTAAATATCATGATAATGTTAAGGGGTAGGTGAGAGGGAGAGATATCTCCTCTTAAACTACCATAATTTATTTCATTTTTCCCATTCTTGAAAATTCTACACAAGGGTTTTGTGGTTTGAAATTATATTTCATTATTCTTTCCTTATCCATAATCCTCATTTTGTTGAAAATTTTTTAGTTTGGAGTTTATAGAAGGTTTACTTTTTCTTATAAAATGTAAAATCATATCTTTCTAGGGGATTTTTTTAAAAGGGTTATACACAACCCAAATATCCAAAAATATACCCTCATTTTCAATGGAG
Source organism: Viscum album (assembly GCA_963277665.1). Taxonomy (NCBI): domain Eukaryota; kingdom Viridiplantae; phylum Streptophyta; class Magnoliopsida; order Santalales; family Viscaceae; genus Viscum; species Viscum album. The sequence continues at coordinate 2,041,631,157 of OY728130.1, read as the reverse complement.
GAAAGATTTCATTGCTTTTGATAGGTGATTTTATAATTTATATTTATATCGAAGCGAAATAAATTCATGGATGTTTTAAATTTTTACCTCATGCATGAAATGATTACACACACACAAATATATATAATAATTTATTTCTTATTTTCTTCCATGTTTGACTTATCGAATTGTTTTTTTCAATGTGGTATTACAATGAAAAATGTAAAATTATAAAATTTAATTTATTAATGTAAAGAGTGATTGATTAAATTTTTACTTCGGATATACTATGAAATTCATATTCTATGTTTTATAGAACTATTTATTATAAATTACAATTGAAAAATAAATTGTTTTTGTTATTATTTTCAATTAACTATGTTATGACTGCATGTAATGTTATTCTAACATATGAATAAAGTTCTAGTAGTTGTTACCTTTTTTTGTTTTAACAAAACACATTAATTAATGAATGAATTTAATGGAATATTCTAGTACATTTTATAATTATTTATAATAGTTTTTACTTTATGATTATTATATGATTGAGGTTGTCTTCCACTTATTTAAAAGATATTAGAATGTATTTTATACCATTTCGAACATGAAATTAGTTATCATCTTGAGTTCTTATATATATGGAAAATGAAGGAATCCCAACTGTTCTAGTGTCTATTTTAAATCATTGAAATTTAGAAAATAACTGAAAGGAAAAAATCCTTTGGGGTACATGGGAAAATTTCTAGTATAAGAAAACACATGACATGATTCTTCTTATGTTGCATATTTTGGGATATAGTTCTCCCATAGTTACTTTCCATTGGACATTTACTTGTATTAATTTATATGAGAAATTATTATTTCATCAAAAATAGTGTATGGGACATGAAAGTCATATTGTTGATATTATTTTAGCAGAATAAAGAGATTCTCTTATATGAATAAATTTTATTATTAGTACATTTTAAGTGAAAACGTAGGATTACAAACCTATATGTATATATATATTTAATTTATTAACTACTATCATTATTAAAAAATTATTCTATATATGTTATTATCTTATTAGAAGATGTTTTTGACTTTTGTCATTTAAATTACAAGTTTATTTGTTTAAATTTGGAGGTAATGTATAAAATTTATGTAAATGTAGTTCTATTCTATACAATATAAACAGAAAATTATTTTAATAGTTCATTTCAAATGTTTAAATTATTGTATTTAAAAAAAATGAAAGTGTTGAATAGTTTGTGGGATGTTAAGGGGGTTTATCTCACACTGTATATACACATATTAATGTATATATAGTTTTTCTTTTCTAGTTATCTTATAGATATGATCAATTTTATTGTTCTTTAATTGAGAACCAAAGATCCAGTGAAAGGATATAGAGGAGGTGGTATTTGAATATTAATATTTATATTATGCGTATGTTATGTCTATCGTCGTCAATATTTTGGTATATTATTATAGTATTCCTTATTTATGTGCTCTTTAAATTATTTCTTTTTCTATGTATAAATTTTAGTATTTAAGAATATTGGTGTGTTTTGTTTCAACCTTATATATTCATTATGAATATTAAAAATAGAAAATCATCCTCAATTACTATGAGATACCGTTGTAATTTTATTCAATCCTATAGATACATGGATGATGTATCCATATTTTTAGTATATTGGTTGATGCATAGTTTTTTTATCTTTTATGGTATATAACAAGATGTTATCTAACTGATGGTGGACTATTTTTCAAGGTGATGGAGTTGGTGGGATTGTTAGTATATGGAATGTAATTCCTAGAGATACTGAATCATCACATTTATAATGGGAACTCAATTTACTAATGTATGTTGGGGTTGAGTGATATTCAACAACCATTTAATGGGATGAGCATTATTTTCCCATTGATTTATTTTAATTGGTAGGCCATTGGAATTATTAGGCTTAATTAATGTGATTAAATATTATAATAATCATCATTAATGATAAATAAATCTGTTCAATCCTATATCCCTAATAAATAATACATTTTTAATATAATGTTATTTAATATCAATAGATTGAATATTTTTTCATGGTTTATTTTGATTTTTTTATATTTTCCTTCTTTAGTAAATGATATTTATATATATTGATTTTATAATTAAATATAGACAGTATAAAAATTGAAATTCGTTATTTTTATAATGAAAATTTATAAAAAGTTTATTTTAGGTTTTTTTATATGACATGATCAAATTCTATAAGAGTATGTTCTATATTAATATGTAAAATGTGTTTTAAAGACATAAAAACGAAAATAGTTTCTCATTTTAAGTGATTTTATTATGATGTGCTTTTAAAATTTTTTAAACTTAACCAATTTAATGATATATTTATAAAAGTAGTATGGAATTTTTATTTTTTAATTTTATAAGATAATATTTTTATATTTAGTTTTTTAAATTAATTCTTTCATGTTGGAAATGTTTTCAAAATTTTTCAAATTACATAAATTTATGAATTATCCTCATTTGATGGTGTTATATTATATGTACATTCATTTATATTTATGTTTTTTATTTATAGAATTTATACATGTATATTATTTCCTTCCATTATGAGGTTATAAAATAAAACATGTCATATATTAAATTTAAAATTCATAAATTAATTTTTATAAGTACGTCTGAGGGGTTTCATTTAATTGTAACCTAAAATAATTGGGTTATATATTCATTTTATGAATTACATTGTAAAATTAATTTAAGAATAAAAAAAATTAATTTTTATAATATTTTTTTCTTTAAACTATGGTTAAATGAACATATGTGTACATTACATTATAGGGTATATATTTCAGAAAGAAACAATTCAAAGGGATTTATTTAGTTGGGTTTCATAATATGATTAATTATATTTTTCATTTTTTTGATGGAAAAGTATTACATATACTCTATCTTTTGAATATAGAAATGTATTTTTAAAATATCAATGGCATTGAATTACTTATTTTTTACTATTTTAATATAATTTTTTGTGGTATCAGATTTATATATGCCATATATCTCTTGGAGTATTGATTTTCTATTGAGATGAATTTTAAAAAATGGTGGTGTATAATTCGTGGGTGTGTGTAATTTTAAGGATGTAAATTTTTTTTCTTTTTATATTTATCATTAAAATTTCTCTTATAAATTTTTTGATAATTATTTAATGGATTATTTGAATTATGATTTAGTACGTGTAATTAAATATAATGTTAACATATTTAATTTAAAATTTTCATGTTAAAAAAGAAGATTTTACCACAATTTATTAATTCACTCATAAAATGAATAAAATATTTTACCATAATTTTTATAAGAATGATATTCAATTAATATATTTTTTTGAGTAATTTTTAGAGAACATTAAATCAAATTTTTTAGTATATAATTTTAATTTGATGAGTTTTATTGATAAATTTTGGTTTCTCAATTTGAAATCATTATGTAATTTATTAATAATTGGAATTTTAAAAGTTTAATTTAAATAATAATTTCATATTAGTGTTTTATTATGTTTCATAAGAAATTAAATTACAATATTTTTTATAAATATAACATGGTTTTCTTCCTTCTGGTTTCTGATATGAATCTAATTTTGATCATATTTTTTTGTTATATTTTATCTAATTTTGAGATAGTTTAATTTCTTATATCATAACATTAGCATCAATTTAGGGATAAGGAGATTTTTGGGATGGTATGATTTTCTAAAAACGCGTTTTTAGCAATATAAATGGTGTAATCCATCAAAAAAATATATGTAGTTCTTATGGTTTTGATTTATTAAGGTAGTTCAAAAAGATAATGTTTATAATAAATAAATTTAAATATTTTATCAGACTTTTGTTGTTTAGAATAATGTATTGAGTTGAGGACATATTATTGGTGATAAGTTTACGTCAAAATATGTATTTATAAATTGAATTTTTTATTCAGGGGGTTTTTGGTTGATGGTAATTTTTTATAGAATATATTTTGTTAATTTATTTCAAGGATAAATTTAATATTCCAATATAAACTAATATTTTTTTCTATAACCATGAACAATGATGTATCATTGAGAAGGGTTTGGTTGGGGGGATCATTGATACTCTATTTTATGATTTTATCATTAAATAAATTTCATCATAAAGTAAGAGTGGTTGTCCCCTCAATCGTTAATATCTCTCCACATTAATATGAATTCAATTTTAATAAGAATATATAATATGTGGATATTTTCAAGGTTCGATCCAACTACGGTTCGATACACAATATTTTATTTCAGTTTTTATTAGATATTGATCTATAATAGAATAAATGAATATCTATAACATAGATTATCTCATGAAAATCTAGAGCACTACTGAATACATTAGTCTGATATCTCCCAATAATATATTTTCTTTATCCTATGGGATCATTTTATTAAAACTTTCAAGTGTTGGATGCCTCTTAAAAATACAAATCATCCACATGATTAATTATCTATATCAGATCCCACTTTTAACTTACTGGATCCTTCCAAGGAACCCATGAAAATGAATTTTTCTAATTTAATCTACTAGTGTAGTTGTGTAATTAAAATTTTCTGTATATCATCAAATATAGATTATTTTTTTCAAATTTGGGATTGATGGTCTATTCACATATGTTTTTTTGAATCTTCTCCATAGAAAACCCAAATTTAGGTACATAAACATTTATTAATTTATTATATATATAAATATATATATTGTTCCGGTTACGTCTCTAGAGGTTTGAAGTGGTATTTTATGGTTATATATGTTTTTCTAACGGTTCATGGTTTGTGAAAAATTAGTGAAACCCACAAATTAAGACATAAAATCATGCAATGGAAGACATTGGGTATTTATGGTGTAAAATTTTTGATCATTTATTGTACAAACCGTGATGATGAATGGGAAAATCAATGAATCATGTAATATTGGAAAACCCATTTATGGGGAAATTTTTTTATAACCATGTCATCCAACTAAGGGAGGTGTGTGCTTAAGATTATTCACCCTCATGAATGGTGGATGAATTTCCAAACCTATAACCAAACCAAGTGATGTACAATTGTCTCTCCATAATATGTCCATATAATATGAATTATAAATATTAACCCTTGTTTTCTTATAATATTAATATAACCCAAAATAAATTTTTATCGTTATGTGTGAGAGACAATCACGTTTGATGGGTAGAGATCTTTAGGCGAATCCAAGTGCATTGGTGGCCTAGATTAATCAAATAATGTATGTTCTCCATTATTCTTCTCAAATCCCTGAATATTATCTCTATTATATTATATGATCATATTAATTATGTATAGATAAATTTTATATTAATGTCTTTAGGAGGAAAGAAAATTTCATCTAGTAATGTGATTCTGTATTATAATGAATTCATAGAGTTTCATTGTGATATTCTTTATTTTTCTCTACTATTTTTATGGAAGGTGGTTTCTCTATCATCTCTACTTGTTTTAAACAGTAATGATTATACTTAACTAAATGTTTTTATTTAAATGTTTGTGAAATAATTTTTTGAATCTTTGTGGAAATACTATTTTTTATTGCAATATACAAAATTTTGGAAAATTTGTTGGATTTTAGAAAAACCAATGTAGTTATTATTTTAAAATATTGATTTTAAAATTTTACTACTTTTCCGATTAATTCTAATTGTTCATGGAAATTGTTAAAATAAATTACCATTTATTTAATTGTTTTACATCGATTTATGGAAACATGAATGGAATGAGTTCAGTTGTATTATACATGACCCTGGGGAAGAGGAATTTTCCATTGCGGAACTAGGTATTTAATACCGTGTGATGACTCAGTAGATTCATGAGAGAATTATCATGTGTATAGATCGATGACCTAGGAATTCATGTTGTGTTTGGAGACATGTTTTTGGTTCTTTCAAAAGATTATTAAAATTTCTTATGCATGCAATGGTTTTCATTTTATTTTTTTATAGTTTAGATATTAATATTTTAAAATTATTTTAAACTATTTTTTTAAATTGTTCTAACAATAAATTTATTAGTGTTGTGATGTGAGAGGTTAGTGGGGTTGCCCAACTATGTTCTGAATTTCCCCCATATTGGAAACTTTTTTTTAATTTTCAAATATTTTATTTCATAAAAATGAAAAATAATTATATATCATTTTCTTACATTGATTATTCTGGATACCATGTTCATGAAATATAGATTTAGAGTCTGGAGCATGTTGGGTGTCTGTAGTTAATGTCCCTTTAGTGTATTGAGTTTGATGGAATTTTTATTATATTTGAGCATGTCATTCAGATTCAACTTATAAATGGATATGATTTATTAGTTTAGTAATATTGGAGTGGTATTTAATTCTCAGGCATCTAAAAGTGGTTTTTTTTTGTTTTAAGTATATTTTAGATTTTTATTATTTATAGGTAAATCAAACTCCGATATGTTCTTGATGTCCCTACCATTTATTTTAATCCTTTGGTTTCATTGATATTTTATTAAATTATTTGTATTATCCCAAAAAATATATCAATACAATGAGTTAATGTGGGACATTAGAAATGGAATTCTCTTGCTTGTTCCAAGATGTATGAAATTGTATTAATATTGTTCAGTTCATATATTCATTTTGACAAATAGAGTGATTTTTTGTTTATTACAATTATTGTAAAGGGAATAAGTCTATCTCAAGGGATGGTTGTAAGAAGTATGATTGTTAGAAATGGAAATGTAGCTCATAAAAAAGGAATAACTAACCACTTTATTTTGAATATCATGTCACTCGGGTGTTTTGGTGTATGAGTGTTTTATGAAACTTCATGGTATATTCACCCCATAATCAAGGGTTTAACTGATGTTAGACTTATGAAATAAATGGATATTAATACTTCCCAATATGACATTATTTTCTATTTTGATTAAATTTTTTTGTAACATTGAAAAAATTTGAATATTTTTGAAACAAGTGAAAATGGTTGTTTTTGGATGACATATATGTAGTATTATTAAAAATCGTAAAATGTTTGAAATTATATAATTTTTCAATTTTATGTTTTTAATGTGTCAAGATGGCATAAATTATAACTAATAAAAAATTGGTTGATAATGAGTGAGAATAAATAGTGTTTCACTCTAGATATATGGATTGGAATCAGATAGGAATCATTGAAATCAACCAGCAGAGGATATTAAAAACCTAGTTAAACCTAATCCATTGGTTATCCAACCACTGGTTTAAGGAACTATATTCAATTTAATGTCCACGAATAAGGGTTTTAAGAATGATGAACCCTGGTAAGGGGACAATTTTGTTTATTTACAAAAGCTGAAACCCCCATTATTATTGGAGAATTCTGAGCCGAACAATAAATTATTATGGTTGAGTAGGATTAATATAATATTCAAATTCCTTTGGATTCCATCAAAGTTGACAGTAAATATAAAAAAATATAGAATAGGGTGTTTTTCTTGTAAATTGTTCCAATTAGTTGTAATGAAAAATTATACCAAGGAACAACATGGGAGGATTTTAATTAAATGTTTTACAAGAAATTATATCCTCACACATTTCATATAAAAAGGGTATTAGAAATCATCTATTTGAATCAATAGTATCTATGAGTGACAAAGTATGTCAAAAAATTTATGAATTTAGTCCACTCTTATGTAAAACATTCTATAATTTTATTTTTGAAGGGATACATTTTTTTCTCTGAGGGAAACACATATATGATCCCTAATTATTTTGTTACTCTTGAAATGGATTATATAAATTTTTCTAATAGAGGGATAGTGATAAAATTTAAAATATCTATAATATGTTTAGAGAGAAAATTTCTTTCAATACTATAATTGGTGGGAACAATAATATATTGAATAATTCAAAGAGAGACACGAACTTCTATAGTGGTGGGACACCAAAAAATCACACAATTGGATCAATAAATATTCATCCTCAATCAAAAAGAAATGAAACTATTTTCAATGTGATTATTTTGAATATATGAAGTGATATTATACTAGCCAAGAATGAACATGTTAAAATTTCATCAATATGGGGCATATTCAATGTTATTATTTCCGTACTCCAAGGTATGGTCCTAGATAGACATATCATGTTTCTTTTGAATATTATTTGTATATGTGATGTGATCCAAAAAATGACTCTCATCATCGAAATACTAAAATCCAAGATGATTCTATGAATATTATGGCTCTTCAACTATTGATATCTAAATAAGGAAATATATAGTAATTCATATGGAAAAAATAATTTAATCTATCTATGAAAGTGATCATGGATGATCAATATAGTCCATTAACAATGAGAAGTGTAGTTATTTTTAAATTATACCTTTAGAAAATCATTCTTTTATATTATCACATCCCACACGTTTATTTCTAATAGTGTAATTGGACATACCGGTTTCCTTGTTGAGATGACACATTCTGTAATGGAAAATACCAACTACTCTTTGAAAAAAGAGAATATAGGTCCATTATGTGTTAAGATTTTCTCATAAATAGCAATGTAGATATGTTTTTTATATTTGATTGAGATAGATGTATTTTAATTATTTTTTCATTTATAATCAATGAAATCATTCATTATCCACATAAATTGTTAAAATCTTATGGTTAGTTTCGTATATGTGGATTTTATTGAGAATACCTTTATAGGATATTTAGATGTAATGGAATATAAAGTAGACCATTCTCACTAGTCTTCTGAAAATTATCTATTTAGTTGGTAGCGCTGACAATTTAATGTATGGATAACATTAGAAAAAATTGATTTTCCTACTATTTTAAAATATTTATACAGGTTATTGTTCAAAATTTCTCGGGGTTTCCACATAATGAGAGGTTTATATAATGATTGATCTCTTATTGGATACTTTTCTTATCTCTTTTCCTTATTATTGAATGTAACTAATTTAATTGATTGATTATAATGTTTATTCAGAAGAATTTGAAAGAAAAGTGTCCATTCGAACATTATCATCTATAATTTCTACAATAGTTTTGATAGTAATGAAGGTTGTTAAACCATTTAGAAATAATGTGGAATAAAGTAATCTTAAGAATGTAATGATAATGATTTGATATCATATTCCTCATTATGATTATCTATTTGATCAATTGACCGAATCCTAGTGGTGCTAAAAAAAATTCATAATTTTGGCAGGTCACCAATTACTAGTTTAGAATTAAGATATTATAAATATATGTATTACAAATAGATATGGCCATTATGAGTGTATGGTTAATATTTTCTTACGAATTATCCAAATACCATTATGAAGATAAAAAATAATATATTTTTGGGGTATCTAGATTCATGTACAATGTTATTTTTTAATAATATAATAGTGTATTCTTTGAAAAATGTAGATCATGGGAAACAACTGTATACATTTTGGTAATCCAATGTGAGAATCATTTGAATATAATGTTAATGAAGTGTTAATTTTGAAAACAACTACAATTTTGACATGGCCTTTTCATTTCTGAAACAAGTGTTTCTATATATCATGATATATTTATGTTGATTTTTCATTTAAACTATAGAATTATTTCATTGAGATACATAGTTTCCTTGATTTGAGGGATAATATAGATAGTTTTTATGTGATTTTTCAGTCATGGAATCACAATATAAGGAATTTACGAGGAATTAAATTCCTTTTTAATGGAATAATGAAGAAAATAAATAATTTAAAGAAGTTATGGTTATAAAAATATCAAAAACAATCTTTATATTCCTAGATTCTAGAATCTGATAGAAAGTCTATCTTGATGGATTAGTATATTGGTAGGTATGTGCCTTCCTATAGGGAATAATTTTGATGATTATGGTTTATTGTTGTAATATTTTCATGAGTGGAACCACACAACACTAGACTTGGAATTATTTGTTCTAGTACACATGGTAAATACATGTAATCATGACCAACATGGTTAAAAATTGACATTTTTTAGATAATATGATTTTGAAACACATTTTCTATAAAATATAATATAATTTATGATAGCATAGTAATATGAAGTATCTACCAATGTATGACTTCAAATTGATGTATACATTTGTTAATGAGAACCCAATGGTGGATGTATTTAGAAGTAATTGAAATTAATTGTTATTGAAAAAGGTTTCATTACAATTTCATCTAAGGTTTGTCATTTCAATTATGGTTTGACATAATAAAGGCCTATATGATGTTTAGTTTTCCTTATAGTTTTTATAATTACTAATATTCTTGAGAATGTTGTATTTTATAACTCATTTTATTATGATTCTATTTCTAGGAGGGAGAAAATAAATTGTGGATCTACCATTCAGTTTTGGATTTTGGATGAGAGTTCAATTTTGTAGTTTAGAGATTATCAAGTTTTACATCTGTCATATTTGGAACATATTCATAGATCAGACCACATTTTTAGATGCTTTATTTACCCTATGATTCAAAAAATGTATAATTAAATTAGATAACAATTATCGAAGGTTGTCAGGGAAATATCTATAGTCGATATTTTCTAAATATACCTCACCTTTCAGTCAGTGAAGTGTTAACATCAATGGCCTGAGGGTATGTTTTTTACATTACCAAATCCTATATGGAAGTGGGTCCATATTTACATGTATTTTGTAACATGTACATATATAAGGGTTTGGATACATGATTCCATATTTTTTATATCATATCATCTCAAAATGTCAATTAACATCATCCATATTCCTGAAAATAATAATGTGTAAAACTTTTACAATATCTACATTAGAGAAATATTAATGATACTTGGAAATCCAATCTCTATGGAATCAGAATGAGACACCATTTTACATCTTATATTAGGAAAATCCTTATAGTAATATGTTGTAAAAATATGAATATGAGTATTTTTTTCATCCAGAAATGGATGTGTAGACTATATGGAAAATATAAAAGTTGTAAGATATTCTTAAAATTTTTTGATGGCTTTTTTGGTCTCTATAGAGGAGAATTTACCTTTAGTGGAGTTATCATAAAACAATAGTTATCAAGAAATGATACATATGGATCCATTTTAATTATTTTATGGGAATCTATATTTTTATCCAATTTTTTTTGGGTGGAAATATGAGAAACATTATTAATTAGACACAGGCATTTGTGAAAGACAACAAGAAGAATCAATTTCTCTAAAAGAGAATGGTGATGGATCGGGGTCATCATAAATCATATCAGAATCCCCATTGATGAATTTTTTTAATTAAGGTGATTGATCAACTATTATTGATAATTTATCTGTGGAATGTCATAGCCATTTTGGTAAATATGGAATTTTTTATCCATGACATATAATCCCTTTTGAGATTATTGAATGATTTAATGATGGGGAATATCATTTGGATTTTACACCAAGTATCAGTTCATTGTACAATTCGATTCACGTATACATTTGAAAATGTATGATCATGTAACAAAACATTTTAATCGATGGGATTAGGTTAACCTAGAGCAAGATTTTATATGGATTATTATGTTGATATAGATTGTGGATAGGGAGGAGAAGAGTATTCCATTGAAAGGAATCAGTATACTGTATGTTTTATTGAAACATTTCTGGATTCAAGAAGAAATGTGTGACCCTATAAATATTATTATTGAGAAGTGGACCAAACTATTATAGGAATACTATATTATTTGGCATTCTTGCGATGGGAAGTCCAATTTTATAGAGAATTTTCCACCCCTAGTTTTGTGTACAGGGCCTCTTATTTATGTATTTTGAGTCAATATAATATTTGTGTTATGTTTTATAAGGATCTAAATGGTGTTTTCTTAATTTTAAATTGTTTTATAGAGGTTCATAGTTTCTACATAGTTTATATAAACCATTATACATATCCAAAATACCATACAAGGGAAGATTGTGGGAACTATGTAGGAACAACATTTGCACTAGTTTTTTCCAAAATTTGTGGATGACAAGAAGAAACCATGAATCATGAAATAGAATAAAAAAATATTGTTATGAATAGTTTGTTAAGAAATGTGTTCCAACCATGTGAAGTGTGTCCTTAAGATAGTATCATGACATAGTTACCACAATATTTTCTAAATCATGTAACTTAATAATTTGTTTTATATTTTGAACTTATAAAATGGATATAATCGAAATCATTTATTTTACCCATAAATTTTCATTATCCCTCTGAACTAGAATACCATTTTCTCTAAATGTGTAAGATAAAATCATCTTCAAATAGAGAGAGATCCTTAGGTGAATATATGTGTGGTGGAAGATCAGATTCATCGGTGAGATCCCATTTCTTGTCATTATTCTGAGATCTAATGCACTTTCATATCTTGAAACCATATATCATTTCAATAAAATTTAAATCTATGTGTTGGGAATGGATTTATGATGGAATCTAGTTGTATCTATTTAAGGGAATAAGGGTTATGATTAGATCTTGAAGTATCATTGCCCCATTCTACATTTTAAAAATCATTTTTAAGGTAGGTCTATGATTTCTTATATCAACATGGTCAATAAAATTAAGGATTAATTTTAATTAAATACTTCTATAAAAATTTTGGTGGACTACTTATAAGATTTATAGTGAAAATCCCAATTTGGTATTGGATTTTAAAATCTGTGGAAAATGTTTAGAATTTTAGAAAAACAAGTTTGGTATTAAATTTTAAATTTAGATTTTAAAAATATATCTTCACTTTGAATCAGGGAAATTTTTTGGGGATATAAATGATGAATATATTATTTTTTGAATGGTTTTACATTGATAATGGATTTCATGTTTTTAATGAGTAAATTTTCATTATAAATTAACCAATGGAATGGGTGTGTGCCATTAGGGCTCCTGATATTAGTTACCTTTTTATGGTGTGGTAGATAGATGAGAGATCGCTCATGAGTGTGTAACATTCACCAAGGAATTCATGGTGTGTGTAAAGACATGGTTATGGGTATCTTAAATAATTGTAAAAAAAATTTATGATAGAAAATATAATCCCTCAAATCAATTTATGGCTTTAATGTAAAATTTTAAAATTTAATTTGAAGTATTTTATATAAATTTTTCATACATAGTCTGTCTTAGTGGCCTATGTTTCGATGTAATTTGAGAAATAGTATGGAGTTTAGACTAACCCCATGCTATGGAAATATTCTACATTGGCATATGTCATATATCGAGATATAGGTAAATATATGGTATCTGGGTTTATAGTGTTTCTTCTTGATTGTAAAGGAATGGAATGTGGGGATGGATGTTGAAATGAGTTGGGTATTGTTGGTTGTTGTCACATAGGAGTCTGAGTCACGTTTTAAATTTATTCTCTTCATGAGATAATTTTTGTTTGTACATGTAATTTGATATTGTTTATTATTATAGTTATGTTGGAGTTTTATTTCATACTAATTCATTATATACAAGATTAGTTGGTAATTGTTTATATAGCATGGATATTTTATCAGTAGAAGGTAAAATCATATCCTAAATGTAATTGAGGAACCTATTATATATTTCTAGAATTACTTTGTCATTGACATTTTACCTAAGGCCGAGTACCATCCTCGTCAATCCGAAAGCCAATGAGTTGGGCTAGGATATAATATTTTCAATTTCATTATGATAATTAATCATAGATACTATATTATTCATGATATATGATATAATAATATTGTATGACAAGGTTTAATATATCTTTTATCATTATTTTCAGGTTGTTATATGTACACATAACTCTCTCATTGATGTAGTCAACTTCTTCCATCAATACCCAGAATCTCATCCGTAGTAGTAGTTTCATATTCTCAATCAAAAATAATTAAATACCTCTTATACTAAATATATAAATTTCACTCATATCATTAGAATATTATTTATATATTAAAATATTGAAAATCATCATTGTATTATGTTAACATGGTATCCTGTCTTGGAATGGATCAATATTACCCTATAACCTATTTAACATATTTAAAACTCACAAAATATTGTAGAAAACTCGGGATTTTATTCAATGTGAAATATTAAAAATTGAATTACAATCATCCACAAAATCCACCTGCATTATAGATTTCCACTTTTTCTATAAGGAGTTTTTCTAAAGCATTTTTCATGGTAACGACACAATCTATTTTAAAAAATAGATTGTTTTCTTTAAATAACATGTATTCAAAAATAAAAAATTTCAACATAGTATTGTGTCTGATTTTTTTAAGAATATTTAATGAATTTACAATTATATAATTCATGAAATTTTCTTAGTATCCAAAATCAATTGTACATAGTAATATCTCAATTTCTTAATTGTATAATCAAATATATGAAAAATAATATGTTATGTATTATAGTTTGGTTATAAAAATGACTTATATATGTACCTATATTTTTTAGCAGAGAAAAAATAATAATTATATCATTCAATTATCCTTAAATAAAATTAAATGTTGTAACATAATTTGTTTCATCATCTTAATCACTTGACCATTAATGAGGCTCCTTATTTCTATTAATAATTTTGTTTTGGACTTCATATATATTACCAATTTTAATCATATTTTATATAAAAACCCAAATTATATAATAATAAATTTTTAATTGTCATAATATATTACTTGAAAAACTATATTTATTATGTTTTTCATGAAAAAGTATTTTTGTTCACAATATTTCATTACCTTATAAAATGAGTTTTACCAAATAAATAATAATAATAATAATAATAATTAATATGATAATTATCACATAGTCTTTGTTATGGATGGTATGAATAGAAAAAATAGTATTATTAAAATATATTTACTACACATGTTTATTCTCTATTTATTAATTAGATATAATATAAGAATAATTTTAATAAAAATGAATGATTTTTGAAAAATTCTAATTTTTGTAATAGATGACACCACCACACATTCAGAAAAAAAAATTTGTTTTGTTATAAAATCATAAAACTAAAATTATCTTAGGAAAATGTTTGGAATTTTTATGAAATGTTTTTTTTGATGACTGATGAAAAATACTGAATTTTAATTGAAAACATCCATTTCATTTAAATAAATCATATTATTTTACATATTATTTAAATTGTTTTAAAATAAATTTACTTCATATTTATATCATTAGATTTATTTTTTTCATTGAAATCATTTTCATATTTAATATATATATATAATGTTTGTGAACATTACAATATTTTATCATTAAAAACCTTCATTCTCATCTGGTCATTATAGAAAATTTTAAATTAAAACTTCCACATATGTGAAATAAATTTTATAACATAGATTTCATATTTAAAATCTAAAAGAATTAAATATTTCAATAAGGTCAATTAATATTTTTACCGAAATAAATAATGAAAAAAAATTACTACAGTTATGGTAAATCTGATATAAATGGGGTAAAACTAAGAGTAATAGTTTTGAAATGACATACACACTTTTAAAAAATACATTTTATGGATATATTAAAATAATATTCATTATATGTTATATAGTGGCCGTTTTTGTGTACTTTTTATTTTAAAAATGTTGGTATGATTAATTATCTCAAAAATTTACAATTGTGTTACTCACCCCACATATTATAGACCACCCCTTTCCTACAATCATCACTCCTAAAAATGAAATTCCAAAACCCTAGAATCTGAGAGCCAGTGTGTTATTTTATTATATTTTCATGATTATAAGGAATCGAATCCTAAAGGACAGCTCTCTTTTATAGTCTTGAAATACCAGATTACTTACATGATACCCATTATTCATTAGGAAATGAAAAATACAGTCTTTATTCATTCTAAAATATAATAAAATGTGTCATCGAATTTTAATTTAATGAATTATTATTTATAAACTAGGGAATTTAAACTTAATAATGGTGACCTCAATAACTAAATTAGGTTAATGTATAGAGGAATCAATAATGAATCAATATGAATAAATTAACTTCCAGAGGTAAATAAATTGATACACATTCTGAGTAAAAAAATGTATTAATAGAAGGGAATATAACGAAATTAATGTTAAATGAAAACACATTCGATTCAAATAACTAATTAATCAAAACAAATATTATATGGTGAGAAACAGAAACACATTCACCGAAGTAATTAAATTGATAATGAACTATACACACAGAAATCATGATAAATAATATCGTGAATGATGAATAAATGAAATATATATTGAATGGTTATAAATTTTTTTATTCCAGGACACCCAAATGATACAATTTAAGAGGTTGAAATATAACATAATAATTCGTACTAAAACTAGAATACAAAATTTCAATACATTAACCATAAACCATGAATGGAATAAAAATAACTCATCCACAGTCAAAAATATCACAAAACCATAAATAAAACATGGATGTTTTGTATCATAATAAATCAACTTCAAACAAGTTTAAAATTTATCAAAGGATGTTGACATATATGAAATCAAAAATGTTTGAGAGAAATATCTATTTCTATTTTGAAGTCATTTAAGATTCACATAATTATAAAGAATATATTTATTTATAAAATATTCTTATAATCTTGTAAGGGATTCTTCGATGATGTTGTAACAGCGGAAAATAGCTGCACCCGCCATATATGTTAAAAAGACATTCTCACCTTAATTTTGTCAAAAAGGTTATAAAGTACCCTGTTTGGAAAACGATGAAAAGATTCCCTTCAAAAACATATATGGTAAAATAAGGGTATAATTGAATTTAACCCATGGTATAGTAAATAATAAAAATGATTTGAAATACATTTTAAGAAACCTGGATGAGGATGATAAAGAGGTCCCAGTAGATTAATATGTATAAAGAAGCTAGGATAATGAAGAGATTATAGAATTAACCCTTACCGATTTCATGACTCATGAAACGTAAACCCTATGAAATAAGGATTACTAAATGAAGTTATAAATACCCATAGATTAAATAATATTACACAAGGAATAAAATCATGGCATGTACATAAACCACACAAAAGGAAATAGTGGCAATAAAGCAAGAATCTCATGGAAATAAAATGTGAGATGAAATCCCCTTACCACATTGTAATCAATCGAGTCATATGAAAAAAAGTTAATAACCACAAAATCATTCATATAATACCATGAATATATAGAGAATCATTATAATATATATCAAATGGTTGTACACAATACACAATATGTAATAAATAAGTGGTGAACAATGGAAATCTCACAGAATTAAATGTGAGATACCAAACCCCTTACCTTGAACTTTTCTTTGGTCAGGGGTATTTTATACACCCATATAATAGTTAAATACTTTTTATTAAATTATAAATAAACCATATACATAATTATGATATCATATATGATCTTCTAATAATGATTTGTTAATGATATTTTAGTATTATCGTCGTTTCTGGTGTTAACTAATTCATTTTCCTA
Source organism: Viscum album (assembly GCA_963277665.1). Taxonomy (NCBI): domain Eukaryota; kingdom Viridiplantae; phylum Streptophyta; class Magnoliopsida; order Santalales; family Viscaceae; genus Viscum; species Viscum album. The sequence goes on along the minus strand of OY728130.1, from coordinate 2,041,613,716 downwards.
TATATTTTTTGTTACGTGAGTCATGTTTGTTATGGATGGGATGTTTCTTATTTGTATCCAAAATGATATCATGTATTTATACATTATTTTTAATCATAAAATGAAAATTATTCTTGAATGGTTTTGATGGGGAATGAATCTCATCACGTTCGTAGAGACGGTAATCCGTACGTACACACGAGCGACAATATCATTATTTTGATATTAAAATCATATATAATTTGATGGTATATCATATATAAAGAATCATTATCATGTTATATTTATTTTTTACATCAATTATACATCATTATTATACCCATCCAAATAATAATGTGTTGAATAACAACTACACCACGACGTGGAGATGGTAAGCCGTACGTACGCACGTACGGTGACATGTCATTCAAAGGATGGATAGAATAAAGAATATGGTTGTAACATATTAATAATAACATCATAGTATATATAATATAATAGAGTTATTATTTTATAATATAAAAAACAAATAATGATTAAGTGGAAGAAAAAAATAACTTGATAGAGGTGATGAAATATATACCTCTTCTGTAGGTTCTTCCTTTTTATTTAATCAAAAGGGCTCCATAGGATGGATCTCTGACTAAATGAAGTCCTCTAGGATTAAGGTAGGACATTTTAGAGGATATTTGGGAAGGTTTTGTCTTAGCTAAATGGATTTGATGGTGTGAATTTGAGAGATGGTGGAGTGCCCTTTTATAAGAGGAGAGAGCGGCACCTCAGGAAAAGATTGAAATATTATTTTATAATAAAATAATTTAGGTTTATAATGGCCAGAAAATTATTTATTTATAGGATAATGTGGGTATGAGCCGAAAAATACTCAACAAATACGTTTTAAACTATTCTGGGTCTCTATATTAACCTCATCATTTAGATTAACTCTTAGTTAATGAGATTGACATTTACGATTTTTCATTTTATTTTTATATTATATGGTTAATAAACATACTATAAACATATTAGAGAAGATCAGGTGGTACATTAATGACATATATAATATTATTTAATACCTTTATCTGAACCTTATATTTTTAGAAATATAATATAAATTAATAATATAATATTTTTTTTAAAAAACACTTTTATGTCAATTTTGACACCACCTGCTATTTTTGTTTGTTAAATTTAAAACAACATTATTTCCTAAAAAAAATTCATATAATCTACCCTAAAATGTCTTATTAACATTAAAAATTGGTTTAATTCATCAAAATTCTCAAATTACATTTATTTGGATATATATAATATCAATTATTTTAATATTTCATAAATAAGGTTATTAATGCATCAACATTGTGTTATAAATAGATTAAATCATTTAATGTCTAAAAAATATAAATAAAATACCACTATTTATGAAATCGTTTTATATTTCTAATGAATATTTATAGTATAAAATAACAATAAGGCCCCAACCTTAAACATTACATAATCTTGAGTTAATTCAAGAATACATGTTGAGGATCGTTTCAGGTTTAGAGGTATAGGGAATAAAATCATAAAAAATGAATTACATTCCACATTCAAACAAAATGGTTACATAAAAGATAGTACTAATTTTTCTCATCAATGGAAACATGTTTAAAATAAAACATGGATTCTTTCTTGTCACTTCCTTGACACTATCATCACATCATGTACCTTTCCCTTGACCTGTGAAAAACATTTCAAAAACATTGGACGAGCATAAAAAGCTCAGTATGGGATATAAAAGTATGAAATGAAAACATCAGTCCATGTATGAAATCATACTTTAGCCATAAAACATAGGCATGTTAACATACCTCATCACATCATGATTAAATCATAGAAATCATAAGACATACAGGTAACTTGATGCATTCATAACATTCTTACGTAGGGAGTAACCCCTTGGTTATGTTTGGAATACCCATCATAGTATATTCCCTAAATCTCTTCGGATAAACCTTAACGTTTAACTCCTTTGCGTTACCGAATGCATTGGGGAGCTATATTGGGCTCACCCGCCCTGAGTTTATCACAGAACAACCCATCTTCAAAATAATTCCCAATAACCATAACATAATCGTATCACATAAAACATGCATAAAGGAAACATAACATTTCCACTTTTCAATCAAAAGAGATCAATACAACACACTGATATAAAAACATTAGGAAAACCATTTATAATAACAATAAAAAGAAAAGTAAAACATAGTATTTATTTTTCATTTAAAAAAAGGTATTGCTTGTAGAGGAAGCTGAAACTCAAATAATGGTCACGGTGGCAGAGAAGTCGTTGTCGCCAGATACGTACGACAAAAACATTCCCTTTTGTCGTTTAGTAAAACACTTCGTATAAAAATGATTTCTTGTGGATAAACATAAAAGTCAAAGGGGTTTATACACCTTATAAAAGAAGGTTTGTATAAAACAAAATATGCCTCAATGAAAGGAGATTGAGACGAAGTCCCATACCTCAGTTCTGACTTGACTCGATCGTTCTTTAACGTCCTGAATAATATACTAAAGTTAATTTCTACTTTCTTAAAAACAATTTTCAAGTTTATTATTCCTTTTATATAACTTATTTCCATGTTATAAACGTTATGTAATCATTTAATTTAATAAAGTTTGTTTTTTCGATATTTGGTACTTAAGTCATAAATAAACTCTTTATAATTACAAGTTGTTCATGTGGTAAAATATCCATTATATCAACAAATATATTCATGATTTAGATATAATATATATCATATATATCCATTATATACAAGCATTTATAATATTACATAAACATTTAGAGGTAATAAATGAAATAAATCGTTCATGGAGATGGTAAGTCGTACGTACGCATGAACACTATTTTCATTTCTCTGTCATATTAATGGAATTAAAACTACATGAGAGATATGTATATTTTAATTAAAAAATTATATTCATCATTTATATGTAACATAAATCATATATATCGATTATATATTTGTACTTATAGTAGTACGTTACATATGGGGATAAGAAATGAAATGCACCGTTCATGGAGATGGTAAGTCGTACGTATGCATGAACTCTAATTTCATTTCTATCTCATACTGTAATGGAAAGAAATAATAATGATATAAAGGTGTATTATAATTCTATTATAACATCATATATAATAACTTTAACTCCATCCTTTATACATCCGACATTGGGCATTAACCAATCAAATCACTTTGAGAGGGCGGTAGTCCGCACTTCCTAAAATGAAGATATCTCATTTACCCATAATGGAAACCATAAAGGTATTCCATAAATGAAAAATACAGAAGCATAAGTAAAACATAAACATATTATATATCATATATAAATATAGTTACATGTTAATGTCTACCTTTGAAGGTGTTATATGAGTGTTTAACAATCATCATTTCATGAGTTAGAAATTCACCATCCACAGAAACAGTTTGATCTTTAACCATTAGATGTAGGTGTGTGTATGTTTTGCTCAAATACTTCACATAACAACATCCTAGTATATTTAAGATACTGGTGTTGTTACAAAAGAAAGTAATAAATAGAGTTTAGGGGGTTGGAGATGCAAAATAAAACATAAGAACACAAGAGAAAACACTACATTTAAAACGGGTAACTCTTTTTGATTTGAGATCAAAGGATTCCTTGGGAAGACTTATACCCCATGTGAGGCTTCTATAAGTAAGAGAGGGATGTGGAGAGACAAAATGGATAGGGGCTGTCTGATCCAAATTCTTGAGAGGTGTGGGTAAGGTGATAGAGGTGGGGGCCCTCTATAAGAGGAGAGGAGGGGTACTCTTGGAAAGTTATAAAAGGTTCCTTTATTATAAAATGATTTTCGGATTTAAAAGGTCCCAGAATTATATACATCATGTATAAGGTGATAATAGTTCGAAATTCACACATCCAATAGGTTTTTTACATGTGTATGTCTTAGATTTTACAGTATCTTTTCATTTTATTTAAATCATTAAATAATGAGGTAATCGCTGCATCATCATGGTGTGATAAATAATTTAATTTATTTGATGTCTAAATATTATAAATAAAATATAATGATGTATTAAAACTTTTTATCTTTATAATTAATATTTATAGTCAAAAATAATACTTGTATAACCCCATTTAAAAATTGTTTTAGTTAAACAACTCATGTTTGTGACATTTTTACTTTAACGTTAAATAAAAAGTTATTAATGTCATTTTCCTACCAAAGTGGCTTCATGGGATCCCCAAGTTGACCCATGGATTTTCTCGGTTGGCCATGACACATAATATAAGGGTAGGACATGTTTCAAGGTCATTTCATATTATTAAAACATTATTTTTACCTTAAATTACACTGATTACCTCTAATCGCTATTAAAAACATAGAAGTTACTATTCACCAAAAAATTATTTTAATATCATTAAACCACATTTTACTTCTCAATGACAACCATGTATGTCATATTTTTGTAATTCAACACACATAGGTGGTAAAATTTCATTTAAACGAAAAATCAGTTTTTTAAATACCACTTAGTGGTTTCACTAATCATCAAAAATTGATGTTTTTAAGAAAAATACCCAAACTTCACATTAAGATATATTTGATATTCCGGATTCAAAAAAGATGTCTATTTTTCAAAATTCATAACATATAAGTTACATTAATTAATTTAAAAATCAATTCCCATTGTCAGAGCAAATAGCGTGTTTTTATGAAACAATAAGTATTTAAAGATTGACACTAGTTTAAGTCCAATTTCAAAGTGAAATTAATTCCAACAACCACTATTGGATTAAATGGTAAAAATATATTCTAATTTCTCTTTAAAACCAATTCAAAAGATATTCTAATCATGTAAATAAATTATATTAAAAAGAGGTTTTGAATTAAAATACAACATTTTTCACCAATCATTATAAAAAATGAACTTTATCGGAAAATACCAAATATTTTCACAAAGTAAATTTTGATGTCCCGATTCTAAAGAAAAGTTTTATTTGGTCCAATAGAATGTATAAGAGTGACCAAAACTATATTTAAAGAGGGTTTTCCATCAAAAGGCAATAGTTCGACCTTTTAGTGAAAATTAGAGTATCTATGCTAAAAATTGAATTATTTTCATATTTTAAGCCGTTTTATTTTATTGGATAAATATAAAACCATTTATAAAACATATATAATCATATTTTAGTTATTTATATTCATCCCCACAAATACAACGACTACGTGTTACATACCATTTAAAATAATATTATTTTATTACTAGTGTGGAACGTAAGATTTCAAAGAAACTCTTTGTTGTGTATCTGGTACGCTATCGAACATAGAAACCCCTTTAAAGTAAGATTAATATTTAATTTGAAAATATTAATAAATATGAAAATGATTTATTAATTATTTACCTAGGATGTTACATCCTTCCCCCCTTTTGGGAATTGCGTCCTCGCAATTTTACTCACTTATCAAAATAGGTGGGGATATTTATCCCTCATAGCATTTTCATATTCCCATGTCGCCTCTTCAACCATATGTTTTTTCCATAAAACATTTACCTGTTGAATTACCTTATTCCGCAACACTTGCTCCCTGTAGTCAAGAATCAGGACCGGTTGTTCCTTATAAGATAGATTCTCTTCCAGATGAACTACCTTTAGACTCAAAACATGAGATGGATCTGGCATGTACTTCCTTAACATTGAAACATGAAAAAAATTGTGTACTTGAGATAAACTCGGAGGTAAATCCACTCAGTAAGCAAATGATCCAACTTTTTCCATAATTTCATATAGTCCAATGAACCGTGGACTTAGCTTTCCTTTCTTACAGAATCGCATCACACTTTTCCATGGTGAAACTTTGAGAAAAACATGATCACCTACCTCGAAAGATAGATCCTTTCTCCGGTTATCCGCATAACTCTTCTGCCTACTCTGAGCTGTTCTCATGTGTTTTTGTATCAGCTAAACTTTTTCTGCCAACTCTTTAACCAATTCTGGTCCCATCAGCTTTCTTTCACCCACTTCATCCCAAAAACCTGGAGTTCGACACCGTTTACCATATAATGACTCAAATGGATCCATCTGTATACTAGAATGAAAAATGTTATTATATGAAAATTCAACCAAAGAAATATGTTGGTTCCAACTTCCATAAAAATTCATCGAACAAGCACGTAGCATATCCTCTAAAGTCTTAATTGTTCGTTCTGACTGCCCATCCGATTGAGGATGAAAAGCTGTTCTAAAATTTAATTCAGTACCCAACGACTTCTGAAGGCCTTTCCAAAAGTTAGATATGAACCTGGGATCATGGTCAGATACAATGGAGATAGGAACTCCATGTAACCTGACTATCTCTTTAAGATAAAAACGGAAAAGTTGATCTAGGGAAAAGATATCTCGTATAGCAAAGAAAAGAACAGATTTAGTCAAAGGATCAACAATAACCAAGATTGAAATATTACCTTGAGGTGTCCTCGGCAATCCCACAATGAAGTCCATGGATATATTCTCCCATTTTCACTCTGGCACTGGTAAAAGTTGAAGCATCCCTTTCGGTAACTTCCGCTCTTCTTTAACCTATTGACAAGTCAAACACATCACAATAAAATCAGCAATATCCCTTTTCCTTCCGTCCCACCAGTAATACTCCCAAAGATCTCTATACATCTTAGAACTTCCTGGATAAACTGAAAAAGGAGAACTATGAGCTTCGCATAATAACTCTCTCTTCAACTTGGAAACACAAGGAACACAAAATCTCTTCCCAAATCTCAAAACACAATCATTATCAATGTTGAATTCAGGCAACTTACCCTTCTGAACCAACTCTACCTTTTTCTGCAACTCGCTGTCTTGCTTCTGTGCTTGCTTAATTCTGTCTGATTGAGAAGATTTCACTGATACATAAAACAAAACAGAAGAACATCCTACACCAATAACATTTATGACATTGTTCATCAAATCCTTAACCAAAGGATCATGTTCCAAACGCAACATCGTTAATGAAGCATTACTTTTTCGACTCAAATCATCAACCACTTTATTTGCTTTCCCCGGATGGTAATAGATTGTACAATCATAATACTTGATTAATTCTAACCATCTCCTTTGTCTCATGTTCAATTCTTTCTGAGTGAATATATACATTATACTTTTGTGATTGGTATATATTTCACACATTACTCCATAAAAATGATGCCTCCAAATTTTTAAAGTGAAAACAATAGCAACTAATTCCAAATCATGTGTAGGGTAATTTACCTCATGAGTTTTCAATTGTCATGAAGTATAAGCAATTACCTGATCATTCTGCATTAGGACACAACCAAGTCCTTTCAATGAAGAATCGCTATAGATAACAAACTCCCCATTCCTGGAAGGTAGTGCCAAAACTGGAGGATTCACCAATCTTCTTTTCAGTTCCTGAAAACAGTCATCACATTATTTTGTCCAGATAAACATAACACCCTTCCGAGTTAGCTTAGTCATTGGAGAAGATAACCATGAAAAATTTCTAACAAACCATCGGTAATATCCTGCCAAACCAAACGAGGTACGAATCTCAGTTACATTTGTGGGTCTTGGCCATTCTTCATCAACATATGTTTTTGCATGATCAACATTTATCCCGTCTTTAGAAACAATATGACCAAGGAAAGAAATTTCATGTAACCAAAACTCACACGTGATTAATTTCCCATACAATTTATTTTATTTTAAGGTTTTCGAAATAACCCTTATATGACTTTCATGCTCCTCTTTACTTTTAGATGACACCAAAATATCATCAATGAAAACAACCACAAACTTATCCAAGATCTCATGGAAAATTCTATTCATTAAGTCCATGAATACAAAAGGTTCATTGTTTAGCCCAAAAGGCATTATTACAAATTCATAATGGCCATATCTTGTACGAAAAGCGGTCTTCGGAATATCTACTTCCATTACCTTCAACTGATGGTACCCAAATCTCAGGTCAATCTTTGAAAAATACTGATCTCCCTGGAGCTAATCAAATAAATCATCGATATGAGTCAAAGGATATTTGTTCTTTACAGTGATGTTATTCAAGGATCTATAATCAATGAAAAGTCTCATAGAACCATCTTTATTTTTAAAAAATAAAATAGGAGCACCACATGGTGATGTTCTAGGTCGAATGAAACCTTTCTCTAATAAATCTTGCAATTGCTCCATTAACTCTAAAAGTTCAATTTGAGCCATTCGATAAGGGGGTTTTGAAATTGGCTTAGCATCAGGAACTAAGTCAATAGTAAACTAATCATCCCGGCGTGGTATTATTCCAGGCAACTAATCAGGAAAAACATCAGGATACTCATTTAACGTTGGCACATCATTAATCTGAACAGTTCCCTTGTTTTCAACAATATGTTCAAGGTAACATTCATTTCAATCTTTTACATGTTTCTTAGCCTATTGATATGCTATCAAAAGTATGGGTTCATTCTTGTACAGAAACTGAATGTCTTTCTGAAAAGAATCTTCTTTAGCTCTACAGTGAATATTATCATGGTAAAAAGAGAACCTATCTATACCCAGGATAAAATCAAACTCTACTAGAGGTAAAACAATAAGGTTTTCAAGTAGGTTCTTTCCACAGATAAGGATAGGAAGATTCTTATAATTTTTTTGCCTCAACATTTCCCCCAATTATTTTTACCACAAGTTAAAGAGTCATTTCTTGAGATGATATTCCCATTTTACTAGAAATGTTTTCAGAGATGAAAAAATGTGGAGACCCCGAATCAAACAACACACTGGATTAATCTGAAAAATCAAACAAAGTACCTTATACAAATTCATTTGAAGTCCCAACATCTGCTGAAGTAGTTGCAAAGGATTTCACCACCCCTTTCTGATTGTATATTAACTGCTTACCATAACTCAGGCTCCTTGTCGGACACTCATTTGCATAGTGACCCATCTCATTGCACTTAAAACATTTCACTAACTGTAAATAAAATTTGGTCTTACCATCACCCTGATATTTTTCAGTGAAATCATGAGCCTTATGTCCCATCTTACCACATTGATAGCACTTTCTAGAATTCATAAGACATTCCCCATCATGCATTTTACCACATTTATCACAAACTGGGAACTTAGTTTTCTTACCATCATACCTTTTTCAATAATTCTTTCATTTCTCCTACCACCTCGGTCTCTTCTTCTTCTGGTTGTTATAGAACACTTGATCATCTGCAAACTCCATTTCCACCTTCTTAGCACATCGAACCAGCTTTTCTTAACTCTTGAACTTGCAAGAAGCTAAAGACTTTCGATATTTTGGCTTTAATCCTGAGTAAAAATGATTGATTTTACTATCAATGTCTCAGATAAAATTTGGAGAATACCTTTCCAATCGAGTGAACCTTTCTTCATAGGCATCCACTGAGTCTTCCTCTTGCCTGAATTCCAGGAATTGTTTTTCCATCCTAAGTTGAACAGCCTTAGGAAAATAATTCTCAAGAAACATACCTTTGAATTCATCCCAGTAGAGAGCATCAATATCATCAGTGTCCCTGATATTTTTAACCATCGACCACCACTGATCTGCTTCACCCTCCAAGCGGTAAATAGCAAGACTAACCATTTGATTGTCTGAACACCCCATGACATCAAAAATCTTCTCCAGTGCTTTAATCCACCCTATAACAAGCATAGGGTCAGATGATCCTCTGAATTATGGGGGATGTTGCCTCATGAAATATTCCACCACTGACATGTTCCTTTACAGTTGATCTGGTTGATCTCGTGTATGGATACCACGACCATTTATCGCTTGAGTCAACGATGCCATTACTGCAACAAATTATTCAGTTCCAATTCCGACCATCTCAGGATGCTGATTCAGAAGGTTATTTCCTTCTGTATGCCTTCCTAGCACTGATTCCCTATTTCCTATACTTAAACCCATTCTGAAAAAACATTTCTTAGATGAAGCAACATGGTAATCTCCAAATTCTATATCATTTCAATTTGAACATAAAAAAATATTTTTGGATAATCATTTAATAGAATTCCAACTCCTAAAGTTATCTAAACTGACCTTTGATGCCAACTATAAGGCCCCATCCTTAAACATTACTTAATCTTGAGTTACATCAAGAATACACGTTGAGGATCTTTTCAGGTTTAGAGTTTTAGAGAATTAGATCACAAAACATGCATTACATTCGACATTTAAACAAAATGGTTACATAAAAGATATTACTCATTTTTTTCATCAATAGAAACATGTTTAAATTAAAACATGGATTCTTTTTTGACACTTCCTTGACACTATCATCATATCATTTACCTTTCCCTTGACTTGTCAAAAACTTTTCAAAAAGTTGGGATGAGTATAAAATGCTCAGTAAAGGATATAAAAGTATGAAATGAAAACATCAGTCCATGTATGAAAACATACTTTACCAATAAAATATAGGCACTTTAACATACCTCATCAAATCTGGAATAAATCATAGAAATAATAAGACATATAGGTAACTTGAGGCATTCATAACATTCTTACGTAGGGCGTAACCCTCTTGGTTACGTTTGGAATAACCATCATAGTATATTCCCTAAATCTCTTCGGGGAAACCTTAACGTTTAACTCCTTCACATTACCCAATGCATTGGAGAGCTGTATCGGGCTCACCTGCCCTTAGTTTATCATGGAACCACCCGTCTTCATAATAATTCCCAAGAACCATAACATAATTGTATCACATAAAACATGCATAAAGGAAACATAACAAATCCACTTTTCAATCACAAGATATCAATACAACACATTGATATAAAAACATTAGGATAAACATTTTCAATACTAAAATATAAGAAAATTAAAACATGGTATTTATTTTTCATTTAAAAAAATTTATGGCTTGTAGAGGAAGTAGAAACTCAAATAATGGTCATGGCGGCAGAGAAGTCGTTGTCACCGCATACATAAGACAAAAACATTCGCTTTTTTCGTTTAGTAAAACACTTCGTATAATAAATATTTCTTTTGGATAAACATAAAATTCAATGGGGTTTATAGACTTTATAAAATAAGGTTTTGTATAAAAAAACATGCCTCAATGAAAGAAGATTGAGGCAAAGTCCCATACATCGGGTCCGACTTGACTCGATCATTCTTTAACATCCTGAATAATAAACTAAAGATAATTTCTACTTTCTTAAGAATCTTTTTCAAGTTTATTATTCCTTTTATATAACTTATTTCCTTGTTATAAACGTTATGTAATCATTTAATTTAATAAAGTTCATTTTGTCGATATTTGGTACTTAAGTCAAAAATAAACTCTTTATAATTACAAGTTGTTCATGTGGTAAAATATCCATTATATCAAGAATTATATTCATGATGTAGATATCATATATATCATATATATCAATTATATACATGTATTTATAATATTAAATAATCATTTAGAGGTATGAAATGAAATGCACCGTTCATGGAGACGGTAAGCCGTACCTACGCATGAACGCTACATTCATTTCTATGTCATATTAATAGAATTACAACTAAATTTGAGATATTTATATTTTAATTCCAGAATTATATTCATCATTTAGATCACTACTGTAAATATAGGTTTTCCCAATGGATATATACCAACGATTTGCTTAAATCATTTGTGTATATTAGTATACCATGCATATACCAACAGTTTATCAAAAACCGTTGGTAAAGGTATGTGGTGGTGAAGATATACCAACAGTTTTTGCAAAACCATTGGTAAAGATTGTTTTTGATGAAGATATACCAACGGTTCTGTAAAACCGTTGGTAAAAGTGAGTTTTTGATGGGCTTTACCAACGGTTTTTTAAAACCATTGGTAAAAGTTTTCATTCCCAATGATTTTTACAAACCGTTGGGAAAGATTTCCCAGAAATAGACAGAACCTCGGGCTCCCCCATTCCACGCGACTAGAGCCCTAAACCGAATCAGAGAAGTGGGATTCTCTTTACCCTACTATCCAAATCATTCCATCTTCAAAATTTCTTAGATTCTCATTTGTAATCTGTAAGTTATACTTTCATTTTAATGTTATGTATCTTCTATTTTCATTTTATGTCTTCTATTTTGATTTTCTGTTTTCAATTTGGTGAAGAGGTGAATTGGGTTTCTGTTTACCCTACTACAAAAATCCTTCACCTCGACCCATCTTCAAAATTTCTTAGTGCTACATTTCTTGTAAGTGATACTTTTATTTTAATTTTCTACATCTACTATTTTGGTTTTTTCTTTATATTTTGGTGTTTATGAATTTGTTTTTCTATTTGATTTGGGTGTGTGTGTTGAGAATTGATAGTGGCATACATATAGTGATTATAGTATGAGTTTGGTCTATTGGGATAAGTAGTAAAGTGAATCAAATTTGATTCGAAATGAATTGTGTGTTAATATCATCCATAAATTTTCAGTTTTTAGAAGGCTTGGTATTTCTGGGAATTTTGTGTTAATATCATTCATATTACACATGATTCACATCATGGTAAGAATGTGTGATGATGTTGTTGATATTAGAGAGAAAACACATACACTCTAGGTTGTTTATAGTGGCATGGTTAGTCATGAGTGATAATTGGCTTCCTAAGATGATTGTACTAATAAAGCATTTAGGGTCAATTAAATATGGTTCTCAATGTACATTGTATATTATGTCTCTTTCTTGTACAATACTCACTTTTATGATGGTGGGATGCTTTTCACTAGCCATGCTGGCATGTGTAGACATCCATAAAATTTTTTGATTTGGTTTGATTGATGTGAAACTATGTTTTTTGTTTTTCTCTTTTGATTTGGTAGAAATGAGAGGTCTGTAGAAATTAATCATGGCTGTGGGTGGTAATTTAGGATGTAAGATTGTATGCCTTCATTTTCATTGATATATCCAATAATATTATTTATTTATGTTCAGTATGATTATCTTTGACAAATAATGTTGTTTAATAATTTTTTATTAATGGTTGTAATAATGACTACATGGTGATGTCAAGGTGTTGGGGGATGGGGGTTGTCCAGGTGGTTGTCCGAGGGGTGGGGGCTATTTGGGGTGAGTGGTGGCTGTCCGAGGGATGAGGGGCTCTCCGAGGTGAGTGGGGAGCTATCCGAGGGGTGGGGGTTGTCCAGGTGGTTGTACGAGTTAATCTCACCTCAACATTTTCAGTGAAAAACAACTACTGGAATACGGAAAATAGACCAAACGCATTTGGATTGTTTTTATAATTTAGTAAAATGATACATGGGTTATTTGTGATGTGTACGAGTGAACCCCGCCTCATTCTGAGGCACTGTGTGGCAGATATCACTCTAAGTGTCTCACTTTTGTTTAAAATGGACACTGTTTTATGTAAAAATAACAAACATACACAAAACTGACCAAATATATTCATATTGTGTTGATACTTTAACACAATGATCCATGAGTCATTTTTGACATGTAAGAGTCAACCCCGCATCAATTCGAGTTGTGGTGTGGCCAGAACCACTCAAACTGTGCAACTTTTATTTGAAATGCACAACATTTTAAGTGAAAACAAATACTGGCATATGTAAAACCAACCAAACACATTATAATTGTGTTGATACATTAGGGAAATGATACATGGGACATTTTTCACATGTATGAGTCAACCCCACCTCAATCCTAGGTGTGGTGTGGCCGGTATCATTCAAAGAGTCTCTCTTTTGTTTAAAATGGAAACTATTTTAAGTAAAATTAACTGACATACGGAAAACTGACCAAACATATCTGGATTGTGTTGATACTTTATAAAAACGATCCATGGGACATTTATGACGTGTAGGATTCAAACCCACATCAATTCATGGGGCGGGGTGGCCGGAACCACTCAAAGTGTCTAACTTTTATTTGAAATGAACAACATTTTAAGTGAAAGAAACTACTGGCATACAGAAAACTGAACAAATGCATTGGGATTGTGTTGATACATTAAGAAAACGATAAATGTGTCATTTTTGATGTGTAAGAGTCAACCAAACATCAATCCAAGGCGCGGTGTGGCCGGTACCACTCAAAGTGTCTCACGTTTGTTTAAAATAGACTTAATTTTAAGTGAAAACAAAAACAGACATACAGAAAACTGACCAAATGCATTTGGATTCTACTGAAACTGTAGCACAATTATCCATGGGTCATGTGTGACATGTACGAGTTAACCCAGTCTCAATCCGAGTTTTGGTGTGGCTGGTTCCACTCAAAGTGTCTCTCTTTTGTTTAAAATGGACTTAATTTTAAGTGAAAACAACAACTGATATAGGGAAAACTGACCAAATGCATTCGGATTCTATTGAAACTTTAGAAAAATGATCTATGGGTCATATATGATGGGTACAAGTCAACCCTTCCTCAATCTGAGTCGCGGTGTGGCCAGCACCACTCAAAGTGTCTCTCTTTTGTTTAAAATTGACTTAATTTTTAGTGAAAACAATAACTGACATACGTAATACCAACCAAACACATTCATAATCTGTTGAAACTTTAGGAAAAGGATCCATGGGTCATATGTGATGTGTAAAACTCAACCGCCCCTCAATCCGAGTCAAGGTGTGGCCGGAACCACCCAAAGTGTCTCTCTTATGTTTAAAACGGACAAAATTTTAAGTACATACATAAAACTGACCAAATAGATTCTTATTGTGTTGATACACAATCACAAGGATCCATTTCTCATATTTGACATGTACGATTTGACCCCGCCTCAATCTGAGGCGCAGTGTGGCTGGTACCACTCAAAGTGTCTCTCTTTTGTTTAAAATGGATTTAATTTTAAGTAAAAACAACAACTAACATACGGAAAACTGACCAAATGCATTTGGATTCTATTTAAAATTTAGCACAACCATCCATGGGTCATATATGACATGTATGAGTCAACCCCGCCTCAATCTGAGTCACGGTGTGGCTGTCACCACTCATAGTGTCTCTCTTCTATTTAAAATAGATTTAATTTTAAGTGAAAACAACAACTGACATATGGAAAACCGACCAAACACTTTCATAATTTGTTGAAAAATTAGGAAAAGAATCCATGGGTGATATGTGATGTCTAAAAGTCAACCGCGCCTCAATCCGAGTAACTGTGTGGCCAAAACCACCCAAATTGTCTCTCTTATTTTTAAAATGGACAACATTCTATGTACTTACAGAAAACTGACCAAATAGATTATGATTTTGTTGATACTTTATCACAATGATCCATGGCTCATATGTGACGTGTACGAGTTGACCCCGCCTCAATCTGAGGCGCGGTGTGGCTGGTACCACTCAAAGTGTCTCTCTTTTGTTTAAAATTGATTTAATTTTAAGTAAAAACAACAACTGGAATACAGAAAACTAACCAAATGCATTCGGATTCTGTTGAAAATTTAGCACAACGATCCATGGGTCATATATGATGTGAACGAGTCAACCCCGTCTCAATCTGAGTCATGGTGTGGCCGTCATCACTCAAAGTGTCTCTCTTTTGTTTAAAATAGATTTAATTTTATGTGAAAACAAGAACTGATATACGGAAAAACCGACCAAACGCATTCATAATTTGTTGAAACTTTAGGAAAAGGATCCATGGGTCATATGTGACGTGTACAAGTTGACCCCGCATCAATCCGAGGAGTGGTGTGGCCGGTACCTCTAAAAGTGTCTCTCTTTAGTTTAAAATGGACTTAATTTTAAGTGAAAACAACAATTGACATACGGATAACCGATCAAACGCATTCGGATTGTGTTGAAACTTTAGCAAAAGGATAAATGGGTAATATGTAATGTGTATGAGTCAATCCCGCCACAATCTGAGGGGGATGTCTTGGTGGTTGTACGAGTTAATATCGCCTCAACATTTTAAGTGAAAACAACTACTGGCATATGGAAAACAGAAAAAACACATTTGGATTGGGTTGATAATTTGGGAAAACAATCCATGGGTCATTTGTGACATGTATGAGTCAACCCCGCCTTATTCTGAGGCACGGTGTGGCCGAAACCACTCAAAGTGTCATTCTTTTGTTTAAAATATACTTAATTTTATGTGAAAATAACAATTGGCATACGGAAAACCTACCAACACATTCAAAATCTATTGAAACTTTAGGAAAAGGATACATGGGACATATTTGACGTGTAAAAGTCAACTACGCCTCAATCTGAGTTATAGTGTGGCTAGAACCACCTAAAGTGTCTCTCTTATGTTTAAAATGAACAACATTTTAAGTACAAATGGAAAACTGACCAAACAGATTCCTATTGTGTTGATAGTTTATCACAAGGAACCATAGCTAATATGTGATGTGTAAGATTTGACCCCACCTCAATCCGAGGTGCAGTATGGATGGTACCACTCAAAGTGTCTCTCTTTTGGTTAAAATGGACTTAATTTTAAGTGAAAACAATAACTGACATACACAAAACTGACCAAATGCATTCAGATTTTGTTGAAAATTTAGCACAATTATATATGGGTAATATATGAAGTGTACGAGTCAACCCTGCCTCAATCTGATTCACGGTGTGTCTAGAACCACTCAAAGTTTCTCTCTTCATTTTAAAATAGACTTAATTTTAAGTAAAAAAAATAACTCACATACGGAAAACTGACCAAACGCATTCATATTCTGTTTAAACTTTAGGAAAAGGATACATGGGTCATATGTGACATGTAAAACTCAACCGCATCTCAATACGAGTCACGGTATGGCTGGAACCACCCAAAGTGTCTCTCTTATGATTAAAATGGACAACATTTTAAATACATACAGAAAATTGACCAAACAGATTATGATTGTGTTGATAATTTATCACAATGATCCATTTCTCATATGTGACGTGTACATGATTACCCTGCCTCAATACGAGGCATGGTGTGGCCGGTACCACTCAAAGTGTCCCTCTTTTGTTTAAAATGGACATAATTTTAGATGAAAACAACAACTGACATACGAAAAACTGATCAAATGCATTCGGATTGTGTTGATACTTTAGAAAAAGGATACATGTGTCATATGTGACGTGTATGAGTCAATATAGCCTCAATCCGAGGTTTGGTGTGGCCGATACCACTCAAAGTGTCTCTCTTTTGTTTAAAATGGACTTAATTTTAAGTGAAAACAACAACTGGCATACGGAAAACCGACCAAACGCATTTGGAATCTGTTGAAACATTAGAAAAACGATCCATGGATAATTTTTGATGTTTAAGAGTCAATCCTGCCTCAATATGAGGCACGTTGTGGCTGGTACAACTCATAGTGTCTCACTTTTATTTGAAATGGACATGATTTAAAGTGAAAACAACAATTGGCATACGGAAAATCGACCAAACGCATTTGGATTGTGTTGATACTTTAGAAAAACGATACATGGGCCATTTGTGACATGTATGAGTCAAATCCGTCTTAATACAAGACATGGTGTGGTCGGTACACCTCAAAGTGTCTCACTTTTATTGGAAAAGGACAGAATTTTAATTTAAAACAACAACTTGCATACAAAAAATGGACCAAACTCTTTTAGATTGTAATGATACTTTAGAAAAATGTTACATGTGTCATTTGGGACATGTACGAGTCAACCACACATCCATATGAGGCATGGTTTGACCCGTATCACTCTATGTGTCTCTCTATTATTTGAAATGGACAAGATTTTAAGTGAAAACAACTTGCATATAGAAAACGGACAAATCTCTTTCAGATTGTTTTGATACTTTAGGAAAACGATACATGTGTAAGTTGTAATGTGTATGAGTCAACCCCGCCTCCATATGAGGCACGGTGTGATCGGTATCACACTAAGTGTCTCGCTTTTTTTTTTTGAAATGAACAACATTTTAAGTGAAACCAACAACTGATATATGAAAAAATGATCAAAGGTATTTGGACTGTGTTGATACTTTAGGACAATGATACATTGGTCATTTTTTATGTGTATGAGTAAAACCCACCTCAATCCGAGGTATGAAGTGGTGGAATCCTACTTTGATCAATAGATCACACCGTACTTGTACCATTTAGTGTTCATAGCCTTAAAAACATTGATATTATTCTAACTATGGTAAGAAAAACTTACAATTCCATTCTTATAGACCAACACAAGTTGAACTTGTTATCATTTCAGTTCTGCCTAAATTTTAAATCAAATAAAGAGTTCTATACTATACTCCTTTTGTAACCACCAAGGAACCATGGGTAAGTTTCCAACCCCCTTTTCAAATTTAGTTTCATAACCACCATGGAACCATGGGTAAGTTTCCATACCCCATTTTGAGTTATTGAAACTATTATTCAACTCCACAGGATGATTTTTATCATTCGAAGATTGAAATAGGGAATTGTAGTACACCACATGGTTGGAAGAGATTGAAGGTTTTATGTGTTTTTTTGTGTTATTATAAGTGTTTTTTGCTGTTTTGATACTGTGCAATAGTTCTGGTGCTTTTTATGCAGGTGGGGGTGCTGGTGCAATTGTGGGGGTGATGTGAAATGGTTCTGGAAATACACAATACCAACGGTTTGAAACTGTTGGTATAATATTCCATCTTCAATATATACCAATGGTTCTCTTGAACCGTTGGTAAAAAACACTATTTCAACAGTTTGAAACCGTTAGTAATGTGTTATTTCATTATATATACTAACGGTTCACTTGAACCATTGGTAAAAATCCTATTCCAACAGTTGTAAACCGTTGGTACACCCTAAAAGTGTATGTTCCAAAAAAAATTAGAACTGTTGGAGTAGAGAGTTACCAATGGTTTCAATGGAACCGTTGGGAATTTGAAACACCTTCACTATATACCAACGGTTCTTTGAAAACCGTTGGTATAGGTCTACTGTCACGGCTTACTTGGCCACGGTTTGGGAAACCGTTGGTATACTATATACCAACGGTTTCCAGGCCATTACCAACGGTTCACAACTGTTGGTAAAGTGTAAAATTCTAGTAGTGTATGTAACACACATCATATATATCCATTATATATTTGTACTTATAATAGTACATTACATTTGGGGATAAGAAATGAAATGCACCGTTCATAGAGACGGTAAGTCGTACGTACGCATGAACGCTACTTTCATTTCTATCTCATAATTTAATGGAATGAAATAATAATTATATAAAGGTATATTATAATTCCAGTATAACATAATATATAAAAACATTAACTCCAGCCTTTATACATCCAATATATGGCATTAACAAATCAAATCACTTTGAGGGGGCGGTAGTCCGCACTTCCTTAAATGAAGATGTTGCGTTTACCCATAATGGAAACCATAAAGGTATGTGATAAATGAAAAATATTGAAGCTTTAGTAAAACATAAACATATTATATATCATATATATATTGTGACATCTTAATGGCCACCTTTGAAGGTTTTATATGAGTGTTGAACAATCATCGTTTCGTGAGGCAGAAATTCTCCATCCACAGAAACATTATGTTCTTTAAGAATTATATGTAGGTGTGTGTAAGTGTAGATTGAATCCTTCACATAACAATATCCTAGTATATTGAAGATACTTGTGTTGTTACAAAATAAAGGAATAAAAAGAGTTTAGGGGTTGGAGAAGTAAAATAAAACATAAGAACACAAGAAAAAACACTACCATTAAAACGGGTAACTCTTTTTGATTGAGATCAAAAGCATTCTTCAGAAGACTTCTGCCAAAAGTGAGGCTTCTAGGACTAATAGAGGGATGTGGAGAGACACAATGGGAAGGTCTTGGCTGAGCCAAAGGCTTGAGAGGTGTGTGTAAGGTGGTAGGGGTGGGGGCCTTTTATAAGAGGAGGGGAGGGGCATTCTTGGAATGTTATAAAAGGTTACTTTATTATAAAATGTTTTTCGGATTTAAGAGGTCCCAAAATTATATAATTCGAGAATAAGGTGATAAGAGTTCGAATTCCACCCATCCAATAGGTTTTTGACATGAGTAGGTCTAATATTTTACATTATCGTTTCATTTAATTTAAATCATTAAATAATGAGGTAATCGCTGCATCATCATGGTGTCATATATAATTTAATTTATTTATTGTCTAAAAATTATAAAAAAATATCAAGATGTAGAAAATCTTTTTATCTTTCTAATGAATTTTTATAGTAAAAAATATGTGTTGAATAACCCCATATAAAAAGTGTTTTAGTAAAACAACTCATGTTTGAGACACTTTTACTTTAACATTAAATAAAAAGTTATTAATGTCATTTTCCTACCAAAGTGGCTCCATGGGGACCCCAAGTTGACACATAGATTGTATTGGTCGGCCATGAAACTTACAATAAGGGTAAGACAAGTGTCAAAGCCATTTCATATTATTAAAACATTATTTTTTCCTTAAATTACACTAATTACCTCTAATTGCGATTAAAAACTGAGAAGTTACTATTCACCAAAAATTTAATTTTAATCTCATTGAACCACATTTAACTTCTTAAAGAAAACCATGTATGTCAGATTTTTGAAATTCAAAACACATAGGTGGTAAAATTTCATTTAAACGAAAAATCAGTTTTTTAAGTACCACTTAGTGGTTTCACTATTCAACAAAAATTGAAATTTCAGAAAAATACCAAAACTTCACCGTAAGCTATATTTGATATTCAGATTCGAAAATGATGTCTATATTACAAAATTCAAATCATATAAGTTACATTAATTAATTTTATAATTAATTCCCACTGTCAGAGCAAATAGCGTGTTTTTATGAAACAATAAGTATCAAAACATTGAAACTAGTTTAAGTCCAATTTCAAAGTGAAATTAATTCCAAAAACCACTATTGGATTAAATGGTAAAAATATATTCTAATTTAACTTTAAATCCAATTCAAAAGATATTATAATAATGTAAATAAATTATATTAAAAATATTTTTTGAATTAAAATACAACATTTTTTACCATTCATTAAAAAAAATAAACATTATCGGAAAAATACCAAAAATTTACACTAAGTAAATTTTGATGTCCTGATTCTAAAGAAGAGTTTTATTTGGTCCAATAAAATGTATAATAGTGACCAAAACTATATTTAAAGAGGGTTCTCCATCAAAAGGTGATAGTTCGACCTTTTTGTGAAAATTAGAGTATCTATGCCAAAAATTGAATTGTTTTCGTATTTTAAGCCTTTTTCCTTTATTGGATAAATATAAAACCATTTAACAAACATATATAATCATATTTTAGTTTTTTATATTCATCCCTGCCAATAATACGGCTATGTGTTAACTACCATTTAAAATAATATTATTTTATTACTAGTGTGCAATGTAAGATTTCAAAGAAACTCTTTGTTGCATATCGGGTACGCTATCGAACATAGAAACCCCATTAAAGTAAAATTAATATTTAATTCGCAAATATTAATAAATATGAAAATGATTTATTCTTTATTTACCTGGGATGTTACAATAAGACTTATATAACACCCTATAAATATTTATTTACTAAAAGATATTTGTTTATATCATTTTCTGTTACTTTTTGTTAATTAAAATAAAGTGTCATTATCATCCATAAGTGCCTCCATAGGGTTCCAAAATTGACCCAAGGATTCCCATGGTCGGCCATGTCTTACACAATAAGGTTAAGACAAGTGTTAAGGCAACATTGTATTATTATAATATTCATTTTACCTGAAATTACCCTATTTACCTTTAACCGCGGTAAATAAAAGTCAAAAGTTACTATTCACCAAAATTTATTTTCATTTTATTGAGCCATGTTTTACATACTGAGGTTAACCATGTCTCTATTATATTTTAAATTCAACTAAAACAAATGTTAAAATTAGGTTTTATGGAAATTTGTAAATTCTACTAGGAGGTGGGTAAAAGACGATAAAAAGTTCAATAAATTTTTTATATATCTAAAATTATTATAAAATGACCCCAATGAATTATTTTGAACTTATATAGGTATTATGTATCAATTTTTACCTATAATAAATTTAAATAATATAAATACTTATTTATATAAAAAGTTAGTTTTAACCAATAACTTAGTGATTTTCCCTATTCATCAAAAATATAATGTTTTCAGAAAAATACCAAAATTTCACTCTAAGATATTTTTGATATAATGAATTAAGAAAATTAAGTCTCTTTTACCAAATTCAAAACATATATGTTTCATTTATTAATTTAATGGTTATTCATGTTGTCAAAACCAAAAAGCGTGTTTTTAAGAAATAAAAAATAACAAAAGAGAGATACCTATTTATGTTCAATTTCAAAGTGAAATTATTTCCAATGAATAACATTGGATTAAATTGAAAAAATATAATCTATTTATACTTATAAGTCATTAAAATTTATAATTTATCACTACATATTATTTTGATTAAAAAATTTGTTTTCCGTTAAAATATAGTATTTTTCACTATTCACCAAAATTTGAATGTTATCAAAAAAACACCAAAAAATTATTGAATATAAATTCATTTTTCCTGATTCTATAGAATTAGTTTATTTTGTCAAATTTAATAGATAAATGTTTTAAATATTTGATTTAAAAATGATTCCCCATTAAAAGGTGGTAAAATTGATTTTTTTTAAAAATACATCTTTTATCTAAAAAAATGAATTTGGTTTTTCATTATGTCTAAGAAACTCATAATATGGATTATAAAACTATAAGGATTATATAAAGTTCAAAATTTATTTAATACTATTAATAAACTCTTTTTAACGGCTAGTTTGGTATGTCGTGGTGTGCTTGAACTCAGTGTTTCGTGTACTGATAGTTATTGAATTACTTTGAAAAAATAACATACTATGAAATCTTGGGGTGTTACCAAAATGTACTATAGTTAATAACAAATAATATGTCAAAGAAAACATAGAAATATAATTACATAAACATGAAGAAAACAAAAAAACTCTATTCTACACCTACGCCATGCTCCAACTTCACCGAACAACCCAAGTATCAGGAGGTGGTACTAAATATATGTGATACCATACATTTATACCTGCCCAGGAAGATTGCATCTACTAAATCACAGATTCTCAAAATTAGGGGTGAGTATAAAATGTGGTAGTATTTTCCTAATGACTTCCTACTCATTAAACTAGGAAAAAAAGATTAGAAACATTTATTTAAAAATGATTACCTAAATCAATTTCCTCAAACAGTTTGTAACAAAATATAAATAAGCTTCAAAACCATTTAAATCCAAAAGTGCAGAAGTTGTATTTCGTAAATTTTCCAAGACGTCATACTTCCCAAAAATAACCAAACAAGGACTTAAAACCATTTATCACAAACGTTTTGTAATATCAATTCAATTTAACTTATTCACACAACCATTAATGCATGTTTCTTTGTGAATGTTCTATACTCATCAGTGTTCTCTCATCAATATACCATTTCATCACAATGTAACTATATAAAATGTTCCACTAGACCATTCATACAAACAAAAAGGACATATTTCAACCATGAATCAAAAATGAAATATATAAACCCACCACTATTATGGAAAAACCATTTCCAACAATTTCAATAAAACTTTTATTTTATTAAAAACCATTAAACACACCAATTCAAAACAAACATTCCAATTCAACAAAACCCTCCCTTTTATTTAAAACCACTTAACGAAATCCAACTACCATTATTCCAAAAAAAATTACCATTTTAAAATTTTCACATAATCATGAATCAATAACCTTAATCAAAATCACCATTTTTCTAGATTTTCAACAACAATCATAAAATAGGGTTTTTAGATATCATAAAGAATATTATTCACAATAAAATAAACAGTGATAAATACATTTGAAACAATTATATTAATTTCTACTAAGAGGAGTTGAGATTCAGACCTCTATCCTCAAACATTTGGATGACAAATGAAAATAGACGAAGAAATCTCATGAATCTAGGTCGATTATCTATGACATCGACTTATATCTCTTCTCATTAAAACAAGATGATAAAATATCATCATATTTGGATTAAAAAATATTATATCTACCCATATTATTGGTAGATTTGAGAATATGAGATTAGAGGTTAAGTAGATCTAAGTAAATCAATGGAATCATGACAAGAAAGATGAATAATGGTACTTACCACAAGAATCGACATTCAAAACGCCAAGGGAGGTATCTAGATTAATTACAATGTTATTGGTAGTGGTTATCATACCTTAAATGGAGAATAATACCTAATTAGTTCCATTTATGAGGAACAATGAGGGTGTTAGAGGAAAAACGTGGGAGATCCTATTTTTTAGAATCTAACTTAACTTCTGCACATAGTTAGTTCGCACTATTAGACAAACTATGTGTGCTTAATGTGTGTTATGTAATTCCTTATAGAAACATTTATACAACCTCCTCGCATTGTATCCATAACCATGAACTCACCTTTCCAACAATACTTCCCCAAAACGTCCATTACACGTGGTTTATTATATGGTTTCACACTATTTATAAAAAATGTTCCCAACCTATGCGCATCCCTCTTATTCACTAAAAACATATCAGATGATCACTCAAATCTCATATCCTACACCCTTATGATTTTAAAACATAAAAATGTCAAATTGATGGTTACATAACATAAACAACTATTTCTAAATTCTCCAAATAATTGGACTATCCATCCTCAGATAGTAGAAAACCATTGATACCTTAGAAGACTTTCGTCCATTGGTCATTCATTTACTTGTGTTTTCACGTCTCTTCTAAAATTTGACCATGTTTCCATAAAAATCAAACTATACCAATGATTTTTCAATTCAATAGTCTCTCTTTCCTATCTATAATCGACATAGGGATATGTTTCAATGAAGAAACGGGCTCTAGGTCAACGTGATTCCATCTGAACACATTGTCAGGAATAGGCTAAAACATTAACAACTGAGATACATGAAAAACATTCTACAGCGAAATGAAGCATGGTGGTAGAAGAAATTGATATGATACCTCTCTAACCCATTCTATTATATCAAAATGGACAATATATCGAGGATATAACTTGCCCCGATTTCTAAAAAGATGGTGTCCAATCCATATAGTAATCCTGAAGAACACATGATCACTCACCTAGAACGACAATGGTTGCCAACAACCACCGACATACTATTTATGAAAACACTAGGACATCTCCATCATTTTTATGATCCACTGAATGTTCTATATCATTTCATGGACATGGTATCACCGAACTAGTGAAGACTCACCTTATTCAACCCCAAAAAGTGGATAATGAAAAGGATTCCCATAAAATTATTCAAACGTAGACAAATGTATTGGGGGTTGATAGATATTATTATATGAGAACTTCAATAAGGGTATATTCACTTCCCATGAGCCACCAAAATCCATTACCCAAGACCACATCTTTTCTACCAATGTTTATATTGTCCTTTCAGATTTCCCATCCATAGATGGATGATACACCATATATTTAGTCAACAAAGTCCCACGGGCTTACTATATGGATGTATTGAAATGAGATGTGAGCCTCATATCTATTTTTGGGACTATTGAAAATAGTACACCACAACTCTTTACTACCTCTTAGATATAGATTTTGGACCGATCCTTCATTGTAAGAGTTTCATGAATTGGATTTAAATGGTATAATTTGGTAATCCAATCTACAATCACCAAAATGTAATCTTGTTTTTGGACTATTATTGGGAGTCCAGTAATAAAATACACCTCTTGATTCTCTTATTTACACACATTTATTGGAAAAGAAAAAAACATTATCAATATAACAATGTGTTGAACCATGATCTATTGAACTCCAATACAACGCCGCATGCATCAACACAAGCATTAATGTTATAAATACCAAATAATATTGCATTATATTTAAATAATATCATTATTAGTATAGTATATGTAAATGTTTCTCGAATACATAATACATTGTCACCACACATCACATTTTATGTCACATAACCTAAAATCATATCAAAAAAACATGTTAGATATCATATAAATCATATTTTTGTGGGGATAACATTATGGATGTAATTTTTATAACAATACATTATAAATAATAATTACCGTATTTATCAATCCATATTTTACAACCTTACATGTGTTTTCAACATTGAAAACATATGAATTCAATAATATAATGTAATATTAATAAATAAACCTATATAAAGAAGGAAAAATAATTAATTGTATAAATATACTTTTCATGGTATCTAATAAAAACAAGTTTCTCCATAAGTATTCCAATCTGTTACATCCTTTGTTATATGTATAATAATATATTTTTCTCTTCTAATAC
This sequence comes from Viscum album, assembly GCA_963277665.1. NCBI lineage: Eukaryota > Viridiplantae > Streptophyta > Magnoliopsida > Santalales > Viscaceae > Viscum > Viscum album. The sequence goes on along the minus strand of OY728130.1, from coordinate 2,041,587,411 downwards.
ATCAAGTTAGTGTGAATGAAAATTTATTATAATATCATATAGACACAACATATCATCTAAATTTTGTGTGTATATACAATTCAATTCGATGAATATTTTATTATTGATTCACCCTAAAAAATGAACCTATTGCATTAACATTATCAAAATACAAAATAAATGTACATGTTAGTTATCATTTTATGGACATACAATCCCAAAAAAAATTCTAAATATGGATAATAATTCAAAATAAAATAAAACTGAAGAAATATATTTTATTAATGAACATTAATCAATGAAATGATTGCAAAAATAACAAATAGAAAAATTTTGACCCAAACTCTAGGATAAAAAATTAAAAGAATTAAATGATAATGCATCTCATGACCAGTATCTTTTTAACCTTTGTGAAAAATATTTTAATGTGTATAATATACCATTAATTTTCCAATAATGTAGATTGAGGAACTCAATATTGTATACATTTTGGTTTATCAAATTGAAAAATCATGTTAGATGTTAGATGCTCAAATTCCTAACCCCTATCATAAACCTACACAATATATTCTATTAAAGTCACTATAGCACCATAATATTTTTAAAGAATAAAATTATGTTCGATGTAGAGCACAACATTCAACAAAGATCATTAATGAACTATGAAATATTGTTAATTAAATATGAAGGTTACTGCATTTTATTTGAATTGGATGGTACAAAAAGTATAATTTTTTTAAATATATACGAAATACCCACCCAAAAATTGTATTGATAAATTTTTTGGAAAGAAGTACTCAATTTTAGGTAATTATTTTTATTCTTTAGAGATAGGATTTATTAAAAATTTACTCTTATTGAGAATATAAAATTTTAAATATCTAAAAATTATTATAATTATGTTTTCCAAAAAAACATTATGATTTCCTAATAAATAATATAATAATAATCTTAGGATAAAACTTTCAAAATTTTAAAATATCATAGATTTTCCAATGAGTTATGAGAAATACCAATTTTTTTAAGTTATATTTTTTTTAAGGATTTTAAAATAAATGTTATTTAATATATTTCACACTAATATTAGTTATAAATTTTTAATAAAACAATAATATTCAATGGAGTAAATTAATGATGGAATTTTGTATGAATACATTTTTATACATAAAATGTTAATATTCTGGAAAAAACATACTTAATTAAAGTTTTTTTTTGAAATTAATATCATTATTTTATAGAAATTTATCCAGATAAAATGTAATACATTGGGTCATATTTGTGAAATTTATATTTTTTATTTTCATTATATAAATGTAAGCCGCACTAATGTTTATCACCTCCGTACATGGTAAAATTGCTAAATACTGTTTAAAAATAAGTGATAAGTATAATGTATCATCTTAATTCTTATTGGATGAATTTAATTTCACCCATATCAAATAATTATCGAATTATATTTATTAAATGGACTTGTTTCCATGAAAATTAACAATAGAGTATTTAAGTCAAATAAATTTACAAAATATCCTTCTCAAAGTATTAAATCTCTCTAATGTGTCCATGTAACGAAAAATAACAAACTTTTAATGAATCTAAATGTATATATTAAAAATATTAAACTTATTATAATGATATAAATTTATTAATAATTTTTGGGTGTTAACTAATTACCTTAATTTTATACACACCACTAATAAAATATATATTTAGTTAACTGAAAAATAACACAATGATTTCAATATACTAACAGTAATATAATTTGTATGAGTGAATGTGTTATTTATTATAGATATATATATAATTTTAGGGTGTTTTTATAATATTTTATTTTAATTATTGTTTTTTAAGGACATATTTATAGTCCAAATAAATGATTACTATTAAAAACTACTTTCATGAAATTAAAAATAAATAATATTTTATATAGATATATAAAATTAATTAAAATATAATATTGATCAAAATTAATGGGATGCAGTTATAAAAATCATACATGGTACAATTATATTACAATTATCATTTTATAGTAACATTATTATCCCTTACGTGGTAGAAAAACTAAATATTTTTTCTATTTTTCTAAAGGGTTAATTGGGGTTAAAAAATGATGAAAACCTAAAATGAAATTTAATTAAATTAATTTAATGATTTTATCTAAACCATATAATATATTATTTAGGAATATATTTCTATTTTGAATTTTGAACAGTTATGGATAACATTATATTTTAATCTTTCATGAAACTCAATGAGTTCCCTTATGCTCAGTTATAAAAGAGAACCCATTCAATCAATTATTGAAACCAAATTAATCCAGTTTTCATGGAAAATCAATAACAGTTTCATATATTAACCTTATTAAATAAGATATGTAGATTTTGGTAATTTGAAAATAGAATATATGCTTCCCTTTAGAAGAGATATAACGGAAGTCAACCAAGGAATAGATAATATTCTCTATAGAGTCCTTAAACATTATTTTTTCTTCTATATACTCTTAAATTAAAGTATCAATACTCATATAATAGATGTATTATAATTAATAAATGTATATTGTATTAAAATTATATATAAATAGTATATTTATGTTTTATCCTAAGAAATATGAAAACATCGCTCAAGCATGCGTATGACATATTGTCTCCATGTAGTGGTTTCATTTGTTTTTCATCCCCATTTCACTTGGATGGATATAAAATGAATCTAACAATAATATATTTTTTATATTATTTGAATATAATGTGTTAATTAAAAATATTATATACAAATTATAAACTTATAATACCTTGGGAAACGATAACTTCATTTGTATATACATAGATGCTAATTAGGATATAATTAATAAATATATATTATATAAATGAAATAATAATTATTAATTAAATATTAATTATTATTTAATACCCTTTCATATGTTCCATAAAATAATGAAATCATCAATTTTATGTTCATACGCATTACCGTCTCAATGAATAATTTCATTCATTTTTATATCTTTTTATTCTAGGGAGAACTCTAAATAAAAATTAAATAAATATATTTATATAAAAATACATAAATACATACATACATATAAAAATTTGTATAATTTTTATCATTCTATAGATGAAAGAACCATCAATATTTTAAAACCACTGAAACTACAACATCAAAACCTAGATGAAAAATGAATAGGGCATTATCTAAAACAATAATTTAAATAAATACTTATTAATCAAAGGGTGAAAAAATATTAAAATTATATCATATAATGTTTTTTCTATAACTTTTTTTAATATATTTATAAAAAATATATATTTATTATAAAGGATGTTGAGAACTTTATGAAGGAAATTATACTAAAGGTAAGAGTTTGTATCAAAACCTTTTTATTCCTCTAGATTTATTAAATATATGTTCCCATTGGGAGAATTATTTGATATATATAAGAAAACACAATATATTTTTTACTTGAATGTTTATTCAATAATTTTTCAATTTAGAGAATGATTTTACTCTACATAGATTTTAAAATAACATATAAAAAAATTAGTAAAATTTGAATTCATTTATAAATTTGAATGATTATTCATTCTCTTCAATGATAATGTTTTAAAAAACGATATTAATAAATTATTTTATGATCCAAAAATTACTTTAATGAAAAACTATTCCATGATCAAATTATTAGAATTTTTTTAAATGAATATTCTTATTATTTTTCTACCAATCGATTTTTTGAAGATTATAATTCTATGAAATGAATTTTTGTAACTTATAAAACTTGAACATAATTTCCCACATTCTTGAATTCTCATTACATTAAATATTTTGTTACAAGTATATAATGATATTTTCAAATAAATTGGTTTTCATAATATTTGAGAATTTTTTATATTTCAAAAAATTATTTTCATGTAATGAATTGTATTTTACAATATTTGATTGAAAAGTTTATAGTATATTCATATTTTCCATCATAATTCAATTAATATTATGTTTTACTGATATTATATTGTGATGATACAATCCACCAAATTTTTTGATTCTTTGTTATCATATTGAATAAGAGATCCACTATTTTTATTCTATTCATGATATTACACTATATGATTTATAATTATTAGAATGTATTATCATTTGGTATGACATTTTTTCTATAATAATGTTTACATTAATTCTATTCCAAAAAATTTAATATAAAGAATTCATTGGACATATTAAGTGAAGGGTGAGATCTACTATAGCCTATCCATGCATTAGTCAGTATCATTGAAAAATAATTTTATATTTGTTTTATCTAAGGACATAAAGATATTTATAGATATTGCAGCAGAAGTCTTTGATTTTATTTCAGATATTTTGGAATAATTCCTCAATTGTGCATTCTAGATATATGTAATTATGAGTTCCAGCATGTTGAAATTAATTAATGATGTCAATGTAATTATTTGATATATTATGATATCCATGGATAAGTTTCTAAAAACTTATATTATGTATATGTCATTAGTTTTTTATCATTTATTTTTTCCATTTTATTTATAAATTATATTTATTCTGGTGTATTCCTACCCTTACTAAAAATCTGACATCACAGCGCTATTATTTCCATTCCCTATGATATATGGATGTGTATTATGACTAATAATCAGTGTTATGATAGACTTAATTATGGTTTAATCAATTAAAATAAAATGTTTTAGTTTAATTTTTCAACTTTTTATAATAAATTATGGGTTTTATACTATTTTCAAAAACCATTAATCTATTTAGTCCAGTTAGAGGATATCACATTAAATTTTTTGTAATGTAAGAGAGTAATAAAAATATTTAGACTACTAGGGACATGGACGTTATAGTTGGTTTTAGACTTAGGTTTTTTAGAAAACATTCTGACTATATTAATAAAAAATTTGATTAGGTAATATAGCCTTATGATGGTTCTTTAGAATATTCTCATCAAAAACATTGATTATGATTCTTAGAATACATATAATGAAATTTTAAATTAATGTAAATTGTTTCCATAGTTTTGAAATTAAACATTATGATTTATAAACTTTTGAGATAATAGAGAATAATATAATTATTCCAAATAATGAAAAAAAGGACTAGAACTCATGTAAATGTATAGAATTTATATCATTATTTCCCTTATATTTATGATAATAAATCCGGATCTATAGTTTTGGATGGAGAAAGAGAAGTAATGGGAGAAGGAAATACTATTACTATATTAGGGTAGGTCACTCTTGTTATAACCAATGACCCGGAGAATAATGATCATCATTTTAATCCACATCTTTATTTCATAATTTTAGAAAACTGTATGCATCAAAAACATCTATTATTCAATTGGACAAAAAACCCAACTGAAGTTGATAAATGGATAATTTCTATACAGATGATACTTTTGTATTTTGGTTGTAATAAAAACGAAAAAATTAATTTCATTTTATCATATAATAGGGGGTCTATACCAATTGAGTTCATTGATTCAATAAATATATATTTAAATGAGATATAAAACATGTAAATGAAGTATTATATGGAACACTATAAGGAAATATAGATGCAACACAATGAATGAGTAAATACAGTGAGATGATTCTTCAGACTGATACAAAAGAAGTGGAAAATTTTTCATCTTATAAAGAAAATTTTATATGGTTATAATAGAATGTTACAGACTATATATATAATCCATATAGTAAGATTTATCATTTCATTGATGGTAAATATAAAATCCTTTAAATGGAACTATCATCCCAATCATTACATTTATACTCGGATATAAAATCATGTGCTTTTGATACAAACAATTAATTCAAAAATATTATGGTTGAGAAGGAATATAGTAAATTAGTTGGATTATATTAAAAAAAAGAATAATAAGGAGAAGAGAATTTTTCCCCCTCATTCCATAATTATTAAGGGAAACACCATGGAACATGCATGAAGGGAAAGTGAGTTTTCCTAAAATGGGGAGATAAAGGACATAAGGATTGTGAATGAATGTTTAAGAAACAATTCCCTAACATTTAGAAATTGAACTCTAAGGATATGTGGATCCAATTAATTGAATACTGCATGCATCATTGGAATATTCCATAGAATAGTATAAGATATCAAATAAAAACTTATGCTATTACAACTATCGAAGTGTAATGATTATCATTATTGTGTATTTGGATTCATTATTTATTTTCTAAAAATATTTTAGTATTTACATTCTGGTTATAAGAATGAAGAAAATTATATAGATTATAAAAAAGTAGTTTCTTTGTCATGGATTAGAAATCATAAGCAAAGTGGTACTGTTAACAAAGTAACATTATTATATAGTAATGTGATATTTTTTTATAATTGATGAATATGTGAAATATTGCGAAAAATATGATACTATTTGATTGTTAATAATTTTGTCTTGGGATAAAGAGAATATTTACAATAAATAGGTAAATAGAGTAGTATCTGTGTTCCTAAAAATCGATAATGTTTTTATGTCAATTTAATTTATGGAGGAATTTACAACATTTTTTAATTATAATTTATAATTAGAATGATGTGATTTATTTTTTTGAAATGACATGATGATTAATTTTTATAAGAATATTTATTTTCTTTATTAGTCTATGGAAACTAATATGTTTCAGGTGGAATATATGATCATGTTATTCATAAATTTTTTATGTGAAAAATTATTGATAATTTATGGATTAATTATAATTTGATTTTGAATTCTAGAAGTCAAAATTTTTTATGTTTCAAAATGTTATCCATTTAAATAATGGATTATGTTGAACATTGGTTGTTATATTTTGGTTTTAGATGTTAATGTAATATTGAATTACTTTTTCTAACAATTTTTTTTGGAAAATATATAATGACATGAGGAATGAATTTTCATTATTTTATATATATTATGATTCATTAAATTTTAATTTTAGTGATTTAGGAATAAACAATGCCTCTTGAATATTAATTTATTTGAATAAGAGTAGTATTGGAAGTTGATAAAATAAAAAACAAGTGATGTAATTTTTCCCAAGTATTTATATTTCACTAGGTTATTAATCTAGATGGTAATTTCATTCCTCAACTATATGAAAATGATCTTGATAAAAAACATTTTCCAATTACAATAAATTCCTATGAATTTCTGCTCTTCATCACAACTCATCAATTTATGGTTTTATGGTCATCAAAATTCTTATGATAATTCACTTTATTTTGATTCCAATTGTAACTCAGCACAATTATATGGTAATTATGATATTCTTGTATTCTTATATTTTACCATACTAATAATTTTATCACATATATAACCCTAGATATGTGTTATTTTAGATAAAATTTATATATTTATTTCACTATTTTCAAGAGGTTGTTTTATTAACACTTTTTACGATGTGGGTTTTCTATAATGTAAATTTCAATTATATAACCCTTGAAAACAAAACATAAGTCCAAATTCGTAGTATATGATGTATTAGGGAGGAGGATATTTTAACACATTAATATTTTAAAAGAATAATATTATGTTTAAAAGTGTACAAAAGTTGAAACAATAAACAAAACTGAACAATTGAATATTATTATTTAAATTTATATATTATAACCTATATTTTGTATTAGAGGGTATGAATAATATAAACTAAATGATGAAATATATATATGAAGTACATACTCATTAAAAATTCACATATTAATTCTTTGAGAACATGTAATGAATATTCAGTATAGAAATTTTATAGATCAAAAATATGTTTTATGAAAAAACGATTTTTGATAAGAAATATTATAATAAATTTTTGAAAATTGTGGAAATATTATTTTATAAACATAATATAATTTTATAATTAATCATATCAAAATTTCAATACAGTGAAACTATAATATTTTTCTGAAAATATTGATTTTACAGGGAATAACGAGAAATATTGTCATTTATTAAAAATTGTATTATTGATTAAACTATTTGAAAAGATGAATTTTGTTTTTAAAATACATTAAACAAAAATAATTTTTTTATTAATATTACAATTAATTTCAGTGTAATCAATTTCATATCAAAAAAATTTTTATATATAATGATTTTTTTGTGAAAATCTATTTTTCTCACATTATCCTCATTTTCTAAAAATTAATTTCCACCAATTATGGATATTGATATTGATAAATTGCATTAGATATTTGGAATTTTGTATTTTAATTTTGTAAACATTACACATTTATATTTTTCTCAATATAAATTGTAACAATGATAAAATTTATCAATTCGTTAAAAGGTAAATCAGGTGAATCTTAGATAAAACTATTTGATATGGTCAAAATTTTTCATCCATTTTTTTAGTATATGAATGTAATTATACACTTATCAACTTTTTTTAAATTTTATTTATTTAATGAACATCGGTCAAGTCAACTTTCAAATAAAATATTTAAATAAATAAATGCTAAAAAATGTCACTATCTTAGTTTTAAATACCATTTTTGCGTACACATAGGGAAAATATCTTTGGAAAAAATGAAAATGAATATATTTATGATAATATAATTATTTTTGTTGGTAGTTTTTTTATAATTCATAGGTATGAAATAATTTCCTTAAATTCTTACACAATGCCGATGCCATATTTTTTTAATAAAAATAAAAATAAATTAATTGATTTTGATGATATTAAATTCACTATTATTTGAATGTGTTAAAATTTATGTTGAATTTTATTGAACTACATGATATTTATGGAAGTTGAGAAATGATTTTATTTAAAATCATAGATTTTCTTGACATATTTAATGAAAAATTGATTTAATAGTGTTAAAATGAAATTAATGATGTTTTATACTAACAAACAATTTATTTATTGAATTATAATACAAAATATTCATAAATTATGAAAAATTAATGGCATATTTTTTAAAAAAATCATCCATGTTCCATTTATGGATCATTTTACATTTTATAGTAACTTTATTAACCATTTAATTGTAAAATAATACATTATTATAGAAAATTATAAAGGGTTAAAGGTGGATTAAAATTAAATACTATATTGAAAACCCCTATTACAATTAATATTACATTGGATTGTAATAATTAAGACATGCCAACTATGCATTAGAATTTTTGGACAATTGGATGTAGAAGGGGGGGAGAAAAAATTTATTATGTCTTAATCTTTTATGAATGTCTTCAAGTCCCCCTCTATTCAATTAGTAAAGTTATACCCTTCTTAAATTATTTACACAACACTAAGAAATATAGATCGAACAACCATTTAATATTACTCTTATATTCATATTTATAAAACTTATATTGAATTTTATATTTATAAATTAACTACATTCTATATCTTTAGAAGATATCGAATGTAAGTCTACCAACGAAGAGGAATTCATATTTACCAATTCCTTCAATTTTATTTCTTCTTTTACATCATTTTATAGTGGTGTACTCATACAAAGATAGTATCACCAGAAAAATATATATATATATATATATATATATATTATGATGATTTTAATTTGTTTCTCCATATCCATTCAATATTTTGAAATGTGAAAAAATCACTCATGTGTAGGTATGACTTGCCGTCACCACATAGTTGTGTAAATAGTTTTTAATCACCATTTCACAAAGATGGTCATAGTTATAAAATTAATTAATATATATTATATTTATTAAATAAATAATTTTCAATAATAAAGATATAATATATAATTTTTTACCTTCCTATCCATTTTAAAATGATAACACTACTCATATAGACGTTAGAGGTAAAACGTCAATGAAGTAATGTCGTAAATTTTTCAATTATGCTTTACATGGATGATTATATGGATTCAATTAATGTATATATATGATATAATAATTATTATTGAAAGGTAAATTATTATATAACTTTCATTCATTTCATCTATCATCGATTAATAGTAAAATTCATGTGTATATACAGTTTATAGTATCCATGAATGATATTATTGATTTTTCTCTGTATTTAAGTTATTTATTTGTCTAAATACATATAAATAAGGAATATATTTTATTTTTATACCATGTTAATAATTATTGATATGATTTACCCTTTATAAAGTTAAAATTACTAATTCTTTGTAACAATATATATAAGAAAAATGAATCACTTATAACCAAGAATAGTGATTTTAGCAATGAATTTTTTATAAATAGTTTGTAAAACCTTATAAGAAAATAATATAAGATAAACTATATCTTATAATTGGTATGGTTTAAAATTATAATTAATACATAATTACTATACACGTTTTTTGTATGCATATGAAGGAAATCAGACATGAGGTAAGTGTTTATTCCATAATCTCATCATTATTCATATTTTTTTATGTTTAAGTCTCCCTTGGGGGAAGCTGTTTATATTTATATTTTAAATTCATTAAATTTTATTATAATCATTTTAATCAATAAATTATAATATAATAATATCGTTTTACACAATTTGGTCTTTAACTTTTTTCAGAAAACAAAATTATGAAAAAGATGACTGTATTTATCTATTCAGCCAATTATACATTCTCTCTAATGTCTATGTTTTCTTCAAATGTTTCCATGAATGATTTTAGAATTATGAAATGATATATTAATGTAATTTTTACCCATTTACTATGTCTTATAATGTATAAAAAATGTTCTTTTCATTTAGAAATTTCTATACTTTTATATATTTCTTAAAAAGATTGAAAATAATTTTTTATATATATTGAATGAAAACAATTTACTACTAGAGTCATACCTTGTTACATTGAAACTTACTTTAATATTTTAACATTTTATATTAAAATAATATATTTTTCTATTTATATGGGATATTATATAATATAAATATGTTTTTTCAATGTGAAAAGATTGTTTCCAAATTTCCCATGTAGTATTTGAAAACATATTCGTCTATATCAACATCATCTGTTTAACTGTGTTGATAACATAGTTTATACACCTAAGATATAAAATATCATTTTTCCTTGGATGTTTTATTACATGTCTGAATAAGGATTTCAAATTTTGATATAACATCCCATATTACGTTGGATGTTCTATGATTAAACAAAAGTAATATCATTTATTATACTAGTTTTTAAATATTGATATTTACAATGATTATAATCCACCCATTTAATATGAGGTGTTCATTGATCATTTTATTTTATGAGTGGTTGTTTTAATATACCCTAAATGATTCAATAAGTCTAATGAGAAAAACTATATTGGGGTTTGGATGAGGTCATAACCAATTTTTAGACTATATTGAACAAGTCATTGAATAATGTCTCTAATGACTTCGAATAAGGCCTCAATTATTATTTTATATTACCCGACATTACATAATCCATCAATATAAAATTATATATCATTTTCCATGGGATTATTTTATTTTTTATGACATCCATGTATAATTATCTATCTCATGAGATTATTAATATGGATATATTTGATAATCGTTTATTCTGTGGTTTTTATTTGTGACTAATTTATCTTTTTTTTTTGGAATACCCTTAGTAAAAATCGAATCCTACCACTTTCTTATGTTTCCCTTCGTCACAAATCATGGATATGAATTACAAATAATATTGATTATTATTATAAATTGAATTACTTTGTACAAAAAAATTATGCAATATTTTTTTTAAATGTTTCATAAAAATCTTTTATGTTTCATGTTTTCCAAGAATACTAAACAATTCAGTCCTTTGTGTTATTAACTATTGTATCTAGTGCTAATATAATAAATTATCCATTGGTTCTAGGATGCTACGGTTTAGTTCATTATAGTCATGAACCAATGCTATCATATCTAGCAATAAAAATATAATATTTAATTTTTTTACCTTGATATATGGAGACCTGGCCCAATTATATCCATCCAAGAAATTTAACATCAAAATGAATTAATTTTTTAATTACTTATAATATAAATTTTTTGTTTTACAGTTTTATAGTGCTGGAAATTTTTTATTAAAAGTTAAAATCATGAAAAAATTTCTATTTTATATGGAACCAACTAAATTATAAAATAATCCATTCTTTATTCATGGTAACATCTATATCTAGATAAATATCATTTTGATCTATTCTATTAATCATTATGACCTAAGAATAATCATTTTTAAATATTGGATAGGAAAAAAATTAGTAATGGATAAATAAATAGGATGAATGAAATCCATTATTCCTTTTTAATGCAATATTTTCATAAAATATTGTTTTTCCTTTTTACATAGTATAAATATATCAAATAAAATATTCATTTTATTGAAAAATATATCAGTTTTATTGTCCAATTATTTTATTAAAATACTTTGTAAGAGAATGTAATGCAAAATTATAATCATGTCAGTTTTATATAAGATATGATAAACCAAGATATGGTTTTTCAAATGAACATATATATTTACATAAAAAAGCAATAATCGTTCCCTTAAACCAAAGGCCATTATCCTATATTTTGAAATAAGAAAATTTCTAATATAACTGATGGAAAATCATAAAAATATCATGTATGTAAATTGGGATATCATTTTTGTTGAGTCAATATGTTTTTCTTTATGACATTCACATTCATTCATACTTGGGGAGATTGTTGAGTCATTAAGGATTCCTTTTGAATTTACCATTCTTCTTGTTTCGAAAATCACAAACACCTTATCTACAGGAAATTGTATTTTTACCCTATGTTTTACTTCTATAAGGAAAAATTTCTATCCCCAGAGAAATTTTTCCTTACCTCATTTTCATTACTCATGTCATAATTTTTCTAAGTGTAAAATTATTTTTGAAACCAAAACCTCAAGATCATATAAATACCTAGATATAAAGCATTACTTTTTAGGATCTGAATTCTAATTATGAATTCTGGATATGAACTCTTTTTAGTTCAAACTCTAAATTATGATTACAAATTCTGGATAAGAACACTTCTGAGTTATAACTCCAAATTCTGATTACGAATTATGGATACAAACATTCTGTGTTCTGAATCTGAATTGTGAATATGAATTCTGGTTACGAACATTTCTAAGTACTGACTCTGAGTTCTCTGAATTCAGAATCCAAAATCTTACGAGTTCTGACTCCGAATTCTCATTAACTCTAACTCCAAACATTGTACGTTTTGGTTCCGAATTATTGGGAATCCAGATTCTAAATTTCTTTGAAATTCAGACTCCAGAAATATATAGAGTTCAGGTTCCAAATTCCGAGAAAATAGAATCTGAATATCTTTGTATTATAGACTCAGAATTCATTTTTGGTTAGACTCTTAACTTTAATATTTCCTTACATTCAGAATATTTGATTTTAGTTATGTAACCATATTTTTCTTACACTTGTTTTGTTATAAAAAGATGTCGTGCTTTTAGTTACTAACTAATCGTTGTTTGAGTGAGACATGTATAGGTCCCTCCAAAATTCTATGAAAAATATGGCCATTGGAGGAAGGAGCCGACCTTTGAAGTCGTGTCCATAAATATGAGCTCATTTGAAAGATCCCACGACTTGTTGATCAATCTAGAGATTACATGATGCTGAAGTAATTCCTAGAGAGAGAGACATTAATGCTTTGTGCCTACTGAAAATCTTTTTTAGATTTGCATTGTGCGACTCCGATTGTTGTTGTGCACAATCGAGGGCTTCCAGGGATAGGAAGACAGAGGTGTCGACTACCTTGAAGTTGAGGGATTCCTTGATGAGGAAGATAGAGGTTCCAACTACCTTGAAGTTGAGGGCTTCCATGCTATGGAATCTAGAGGTGCCAACTACCTTACTGTTGAGGGCATGCAGGGATAGCAAGACAGACTTTGATCTTCGTATCGAGGGCTTCCCCTGGTGTGGTTAAGACATAATTTCTGGAAATTATAAATCAAGGGACCATTATCCAAGGTTGTTGGATACCCTTCTCATTAGGTTAAAAGAATTTCTATTGTTACTTGTTTTGTTACAATTTATTCCGCTGCATTTGTAAGGATGAGGAAAGTATAACTATCATATGTTTTCTTATACTTTTACTCTAATTTAGTTAGATTCTATAAGCTTTAAGGTATAATCTTCATCTTTGTAAACATTTATTAAGTATCACTTTCTAGAACCATCTTTCAGGATTCACTTTCTCAGAATCATATTTCTTGATTCAATCAAGTGTATTGAACTATAGGTTATGATAATTACCTTGTTTAAACATGTTAAACATAACGATCTTAAAAATTTCCAAAGGAATTTTTAAAAGTATACAATTCACCCCCCTCTTATATGTGAGTATCTACATCATAGTTTCATACTACAATCAGTATCATATTTATTGTATCTTTCAATCCTACATTTGGTATTATAGAGTATATCATACTCGCATACCATATCAACAATTGGTATCAGAGCATTGATTCAATCTGATTTAGTCTCAGGATTATATTTAGAAGAGAATTCTTCTTCATTCATTTTCAGAATCTGTTTTTTGGATTCATATTTTTTCATATAGATACTCTTGTTCTTTATTTTCCTTTCATATGAATATTTTCCTTGTGTACGAACATTTCTATTAACATGTTTGTGTGGAATGAATTTTCATAAAGATGGAAGGAATCAATGTTGGTTCCATAGAAAATCTCAATCCAACTAGACCACCTATCGTTGATGGAAATAACTATGAGTATTGGAGAGATCATATGAAAAAATTTATTATCAATACTGGTGTTGATAATTTTTTTATGCTTACTTGTGGATATAAAATCCCTGACAAAGAAGTTAGTACCTTTACTGATCAAGAAATGCATGAATATCAACTGAATTATAAGGTAAAAAATACTTTACATTATTCTGTGACTATAAATATATATAGACAAATTTCATCTTGTGAAGCCGCAAATTCTATATGGACGAAACTCAATGTTACTCACTTTGTAACATCAAAAGTTATTGAAATAAGAAGATCCATGCTTAGAGATGAATATAATGGTTTTTTCTTTCCTTATTGAAAACCCATATGTATGGCGCACCAATGATTCATGACTATTGTTAATAGTTTACAATCCATGGGTGAGAAAAGATTAGATGATGAAACTCTTGTTGATAACATCATAGACATCAGGCCAAATGAGTCGGAATCCAAGAGGACAGCTATTCATGAGAATATAAAGGTTACTTAGATTTCTTTAGATGAGCGGTTTGGAACTCTTCTTCAACATGATAATAGAATGAATAGAGATACAGACAACATAAAGATGAAAAATGGGAATGGTAGTGTTTATTTTACTACAACTTTAAATCATATGAAAGCTATGTCTCCCGAGAGATTTATTAGATCCAAATAAAATAATGTTATTATCCAATCCGAATCTAGTGGAAGTGAATCCTCAGAAAATGAATTAGAAAATCATGCTCGAAGGATAAAAAATATAGATGGACATAAGAACATTCAATCTTGATATAAGAAAAAGGAAATGAAAGATAAGAATGATTCAGAAGTCACATGTTATGAATGTAAGAGAGCTGGACATATAAGTCCGGATTAACCTATGCTGTAGATAAAAGAATGAAAAGAAAATAATTCTATGAGATATAGAAAAAAGTATTACAATTATAAAGCTAAGAATGTCTTGAAAGCTAATGACACCTGGTGTTCCAGTGGTGGTGACTCTTCAGATGAATCTTCGGATTATGAATATTTTGGATAGATGAATCTGGGTCTAATAGCCAGACTACCTATTGAAAATCATTGTTTAATGGATAAGGTACACAATGATGAATCTATAACCAATGTATCAGTGAGTGAAAATGATAGTAAATATTATAACTCTTTTGATGAAAATTTTTCTTATGATGCAGATAATACATTACCTACCTATGAAGATGTTTCTAGGTTTTCCAAACTTTTTGAGAATCAGAATTCAAACCTCATTAAGAAGATTGATAAGAAAAATTATAGGAATACTATTCCTAATAATTAAATAACATATCATTCTAAAGATCACGATAAGAAAAATGGTTATTTTGAAAGTTTTAAAAAAAATCTTGATGTAGTAAATTCTAAGAATAATAAACATTCTAATGATCTAGAAAAGATAATTTATAAGAAAAATTATTTCAAACCTAAATGTAGTTCAAAATAAAATGTTTTGGAAGACAAGAACTTGGTTATAAAACTCAAATCTGAAATTTTTTCCTTGATGAAGTGTTTTTCAAACATTACCTTAGGTAAGTAAAATTTTTAAAAAATGTATTCCCAAATCCAACCTCTAAGGAATAGTTCTAGTTTTGGTTATACTAGTTCTAAACCTATTTTTAGTAACAGTTATTTTGTTCCACAATGTGACCCTTTTAGCACTAAGTGTTAGTGTGTTGGACACTGGGCAAAAAATTGTTCCTTAAAAAACCCAATCTTTAGGGTTTCATAAATCCAATTTTACTAAAAATATATGGGTTCCTAAAATTTTTCTTTCTCGGAATTCTGGATCCAAGTAAGATTGGATTCCAAAAACCAATATTTTTCTTATTTTCCGGAAATTAGTGAAATTACCAACAGAAATACATTGTACATGGATAATGGATGTTCCCAGTATTTGACTGGTAACAAAAAATATTTTGAAAACATTATCAAGACTAAAGGAGGAGAAGTATATTTTAGAGATAATGCTCAGGGAAAAATTATTCGGTTAGGTAACATCATTCTTATTTAAAAAACATTGATTTCAAATGTTTTATTTGTTAAAGGTCTTAAGCAAATACTCATTAGCATAAGTCAATCATGTGATTAAGGATACCTTGTGTATTTTAGGAATTATTTGTTTTTAGTACACAATTCCAAGGAAGAGTTCATTCTTTCTACCCGTATGCAAGATAATGTTTACACACTAAACATAGAAGACCGTAGGAGCCAAGATCTACCTTACCTTATTGAAATGGAAGATCACTCTTGGTTGAGGAACAGAAGGTTATGACACTGTAACCTTAGAAACATATGAAAACTTTATAAGAAAATATTAGTTATGGATCTACCGGAGATTAGATTTGATTCTTCTAAAGATCGTGTCCCTAGTCAATATGACAAGAAACATAAATCATGTTCTTAATCAGTCAGTGAAGTCAAAACTACTGATGCATTATAGTTAGTGCATATTTATCTTTTTGTTCCTACATAAACTAGATGTATTGGGGGAAAGTATTAGGTATTATTTTTAGTTGATGATTACACTAGATTTACATGGGATTATTTTCTAGCAAAGAAGTCTGAAGCCTTCTCATATTTCAAAAGTTTTAGATCCCAATTTAAAAATGAGAAAAACCATCCATTGAAAACTATTCATAGTGATCATGGAGGAGAATTTCAAAATTCTGATTTTGAAACTTTTTATAGTAGAAATGGAATTACTCACAATTTCTCAGCACCTATAACACCTCAACAAAATGGTGTTGTTGAAAGAAGAAATATAATTTTCAGGAAATAAAAAGAACCATGTTGAGTGAATATTCTGTATCCAATAATTTTTGGGCTGAAGTTGTATGTACTTCTTGTTATACAATAAATTGAGTTTTGATTAGAACATTTCTTAATAAAACTCCTTAAGAGTTATGGAATGGTAGAAAACCTAGATATTCCTACTTCATGTTTTTTTGTTTGTAAAGTATTTAGTCTGAATACTAAATATAATCTTCATATATTCACACCAAAATATGATGATGGAATTTTCTTAGGCTACTCCACAACTTCTAAGGCCTTTAGTGTTTTCCATAAAAACAATTGTACTATTGAAGAGACAGTGCATGTGAAATTTGATGAAACTGATCCTTTTGTTTTTAAACAACCCCAACCAACATCTTCAAATGTGTTTTCAAAATCTAATTATCAAGCTTTGACAGATGATCATTTTGATAAGGAAAATGTTCAAGAAGATACTTCAGAAACATTTACCCTAGAAGATTTTCTACCCTATGTTTATGAACATGTTTTACAAAACCCAAATCAGTTGTTTCTTAAGAATCATCCTAGTGATAGCATCATTGGTTATGTAAATCAACCTGTAAGGACAATATATTCCTTACGAAATAAAGTAGATCATATAGCATTCCATTCCCAATTAGAACAAAAAACAATGATGAAGATTTAGGTGATGATGACTAAATTAAAGCTATGAATGATGAACTAAATTAATTATAAAGGAATAAAGTCCGTACCTTGGATGAAAAACCTAAGGAAACATTGGTTATTAGTGTTAAATGGGTTCTCAGAAATATTTGTTTTGAAAATGGAATCATTGTAAGAAATAAAGAAATATTATTTACTAATGGATATAATCAACAAGAGGGAATAGACTATGATGAAACCTATGCTTCAGTAGCAAGACATAAATCTATTTGTATTTTACTCTCCTTTTCAGCATTCTTCAATTTCAAACTTTTTCAAATGGATGTGGAATGTTCTTTTCTTAACAGTTGTGTTCAAGAGGACATTTTTTTCAAACAACCTCCAAGTTTTGAATGTACAAATCATCATGATCCTATTTTTAGACTTACCAAAGCTTCGTATGGCCTTAAACAAGCCCCATGAGCTTGGTATGATAGACTTACAGGATTTATACTTCAAAATAACTATGTTAAGTGAAATGATGATCCAACCCTTTTTATAAATAAAGATAATAAAAATGTTCTGATTGTTCAAATTTATGTTGATGACATTATATTTGGTTCAAATTAGCAATCTTTAACCGATTCCTTTGCGGATCTAATGAAATCTGGGTTTGAAATTAGTATGATGGGTGATTTAACATTTTTCCTTGGTTTTAAAATTTATCAAAAACCAGAAGGAATCTATATATACCAACATATGTATATTAAATATCTTCATAAAAATTATTGATATGAAAACACCAAGAGTATACGTACTTCCATTGGTACCTCAAACACACTTGATCTTGATGACGTTGGGAAACCAATAGATAAAACATGTTTTAGAGGTATGATAGTAAGTTTACTTTACAATAAATATAGTCATCCAGACTTAATGTTTTCAGTATTCATATGTGCAATATATCAATCCAATCCTAAGGAATCTCATTTAAAGGTAGTGAAAATAATTTTCTCTACATAAAGTGAATCATGGATTTAGGACTCTATTATACTTCTGGAAATGATTATGTTTTAAATAGTTTTTCATATTCTAACTTTGGTGGATGTAGAATGGATAGAAACTGTACATCTAGAACTTGTCATTTCTTAAAAGATTCATTAGTTTCTTGGTCATGCAAATAGCAATACTCAGTAGCAATTTCCTCTGAAGAAGCTGAATATGTAGCAGCTGGAAATTTTTTTACTGATGTTTTGTGGATGCAACACACACTCACAGACTGTGGTATGAGTTTTACCAGAACAAAATTTTTGAGTGATAATACAAGTTCCATTTCCCTTAGTAAAAACCCTTCACATCACTCTCGTGAATAATAAAAAGATATTAGGCATTACTTTCTTAAGGATCACACACATAAAGGAGATATCGTTCTTCAATTCATTAGAACGCAAGACCAACTTGCTGATATTTTCATAAAATCATTACCCTCCGATATATTTGAATACATTAAATAGATGTTAGGAATGATAACCATAAGGAAATACACATTATTACCTTTCTATTGAAATCAATCTCCTTACAGTAATAAACTCATCTTCATAGGATGAGTAAATTTGTTTTGAAGTTTTTCATATTTTTTTCGTAATAAAGTTTTTCATATTTTTCATAATGATGTTTTCCATATTTTCGGTAATGATGTTTTTCATATTTTTCATAATGATTTTTTTCATATTTTTAGTGATGAAGTTTTTCGTATTTCTGGTAGTGATGTTTTTCATGTTTTTCGTAATTGAAATATTCGTAATGAAAGTTTTCGTACTGGAAATTTTCTTAATGAAAATTTTTATATTTGAAATTTTCGTAATGAAGATATGCGTACTCATTTTATTTCATACTCCTGTTTTCAGAATCTAAACATTCTTCAAGAAGAATTTTCCTCAATAAGAATAATCATCCTAGAAATCTGAATGTTATGACTCTTTCTTGAGTTTTCATCATCACCTTTTACTTGTTGATAGTTTATTTTAAAATTTCTCAGATTCTAGTTTACTTAAATCTGAATGTTTTCCTTTAAAAACCTCAAAAGATCGGATTCAACCAAATTTTTCCTTATAGCTATCATTCCAACCGTCAGATCTGTTTAGAAGAATTCTAAACCATTATATTTTGATGGGATGATGAATTTTCGTATCAATGCCTATATAAAGGGGACCCCCGATGATTTTCCCACATCTATTTTAAAATCTTTGGCATGTCTAAGCTCTGGCCCACTACAAAATCCTATTTCGGATTTTCAAAGTTTCTCAATTCTGAATGTCTGGTGAAGTTCATTCTCATGAGATGTCTAATGTCAAGCTGATTACAGAGTGGAAAATATATAGTGAGAGGTTGGTACATCTGAAATTTTTCAATAAGTATGATCATATTATCTATAAGAACATCAAGATGAATGGATGGGAATGATTTTTTATTTCAAGCCAGGTGCAAAAGATGTTGTGTATCCAGATCTGCTGACAAAATTTTATGAATCAATTTGTTTTTTCATGGATGGTGGTAGAGAAACATTTTCCTTCATGATTTATGGAAATACATATAAACATTCATACACCAAAGCTGCTAGATTGGTAGGGTTAACTTATGAAGGAGAATCAAAACATTGTTCACATATGTTACCAAATATACAAGGAAGTTTTATCATGTTAAAGGCTATGAAGTGTCTTGGATATATAGATGTTAAGACTACACAAATTTCTCACTTGTCCACCAATAATCGAATCCTACAGTTATGGGTTCGGGGTTTTATAATACCAAGAAAAAGTGACAAGGACACTCTTAAAAAAGTTATATGTATTCCAAGGAACTTTTGGTCAATATAAGGAAGATCAATATGATGAGGCATATTCTCATTACGATAGAGAATACCAAGAATGGGAATCTGAGAGCATAGATAATCATGTACCCTGCCCTACTCTCTAATTCAATAGTTTAGTGTCTTAAATCATTCAATATTCCTTGCAGTTCCAAGATGAGGAATTTCAAAGTGATTTTAGTAAGCAACGAAACTTTGAAAAGAATGAATGTTGGATTTCTTAAAGAATCATGACAGTTTTATGATTATGTCAATGAAAGAGGCATAAGCCATTCCAAAAAATACTGAAGAGGCAGAACCATCTAAGAAAGATGGAAAAAATAAAATTGAAAGAAGTTGTAGCTGAAGGTGAAACCCCTAAAGCTAAGGAATCTCAAACCACATCTCCAAATCCCAAGAAGTAGAATTATTATCCTAATGAAGTTGATTCTAAATGGAGGGAGGATAAAAAGAACCAGAAATAAGGGGATCCATAGTTTGGTCTAGACACATCAGATGACAATGCATTGAAAGGGAAAGCTGCTGAAGAGATTGAAAAGAAATACAAATAGGAGAAGCTTAATAAGAAGATGTTGGATGTAGTGATTGTGAAATATCTTTTGAAGGATACTAAATTTGCATCCGAGAACATTCTGGTACTGAAATCCTTTTTCGTAGAACAATTACTTGAGACTCCGAGGAAGAAGTTCTTGACTCTGGAAAAAGTTCAAGAGAAGATTGATGAATAGATAATAGATGTGGAAAAAGTTCAAGAAAAATGAATAATGTAGTATTCGTACTGATGATCTGATTAATCAAGTTGAAGATTATCATGAGAAGAAAAGTACTTCTGAAAAATTTTCAATCAAGGCTTCTCAAGATGGATTTTCGAAACATACTACCCCTGAAGTTTATGAGAAGGATGAAGAGGAAGTAAAAAAATTATCTAAGTAATAAAGCTATAATCAACACTTCATTCATCATGAGTATATTGATGTAGGGGCAGAAAAGAAAAAAACTGATGAAGATAGAGTTGTTCAGTTGTCTGAGAGTGAGCATGATTCTCCTGATGAAAAATCTATTCCGAAAACCGAAAAAGGCAAACAATTTTTTGTTGACACAGCAGAAAAAGTTTCTTTATGTAAGAATGATCCTCAAGGATCTCTAAGAGGAATATGGTCGGGCTAGTGGAAGAACCATCACAAACCAAAGTTTCATATTCAAAACCATTAGCTCTGGGACAAGATTTTTGTATTATATCTCTAATGAATCTTGTTGACACAATTCCAATATTTCCAAAAATTGATTCCAGATGTCAGATGCTCCAGCATAGCATGAATCAGAAATATGATTCTGTATCCATAGTTATAAATAGGGGTATAATGATTGCGGCTGATTACAAGAATTTCCTTATCAACTATGAAGCCCAAAGAAAATCTTACAATAAAATCGTGAGCTGGTCGAAGAATGTAGATTAATATTTAAGAGATATTTATGACATTAAAAATGATGTTAAGGAATATCTTGATATTAAAGATAGCAAAATCAAAGATCTTACAAATATATTTGAGGAAAATCTAAATCTTGAACAAAATTCATGGATTCAAGATGTCAAATATCTGAATGGGAAGTTGAATTATGTTTTCCAATGTTGGAAAATAGAAAGGAATCTCTGGATTGATATTGAAGAAAAGATAGTGAAGTAAGATGACCTATTGAAGGTTCAGTTTGAGGCTCTAAAGGCTCAAGATGATAGGATCAATGCCTTTGAAAAAAAGATGAGGAGGATCACAAGGAGATGAAGAAGCTGAAAACCATTGTCAAGAACCTGATACCCAAGGAAAAAGATGAAAAATAGATCTAAATCCGAAATTTTGTTGTTTTTTTTTGTCCTTGTACAAATTCTTCAAATATTAATGAAATTGTGGTTTCTTGTTTTGTTTGGATATTTGTACTAATATTACAGGTACCTTATTTTTTTCATTCCCTCAAACACTTTTTGAAAATCACAAAGGGGGATAAGGAAAAAGAATTCAAAGTAGAGAAGAAATATCTCTATGTAAGGGGGACATTATCTATGGGTGAGTTTTCCATTGCGAAGATTTCCATAGTCTTGATAATGAAAATTTTCATTCCAGAAATCTAGAATATGATTCATAGTGTTCCAAAGCCTAATGGGGAGTTAGTCGTATTCACCATTGACCATGATTAAAAGGAGATATGTTTTATTTACAATGTCTAGAAAAAATTATCTATGTCCTTATATTCTTTTTCATAAGGATGTTTGTGCGATCAAAAAAGGGGGAGATTATTCAGTCAATAAGGTTTTCCTTATGAATTTTCCATTCCTTCATACTTCGGGAGATTGTTGAGTCATTAAAGATTCCTTATGACTTTACCATTCTTCATGTTTTGAAAATCACAAACACATTATCTCAAGGCAAATCTCTTTTTACCCTGCGTTTTACTTCTATAAGGAAAAATTTCCTTCCCATGGGAAATTTATCATTACCTAATTTTCATTACTCAAATCATAATTTTTCTAAGTGTAAAATTTGGTTTGAAACCAAAACCTTGGAATCATATAAATACCTAGATATGAAGCATTATGTTTTAGGATTTGAATTCTAATTATGAATTCTGGATACAAACTATTTTGAGTTCGAACTTCGAAATCTAATTACAAATTCTGGATACGAACTCTTCTATGTTCTGAATTTGAATTCTGATTATGAATTCTATATTCGAACTATCTGAGTTATGACTCTGAATTCTGAATAATAATTCTAGTTACGAACTTTTCTAAGTACTGACTCCACGATATCTGAATGTAGACTTCGAACTCTTACGAGTTCTGACTCTGAATTCTAATGATCTCTGACTCCAAACTTTGTAATTTTGGGTTCCGAATTCATGAGAATCCAGATTCTGAATTTCCTTGAAATTCAGACTCTGGAAATCTATGGAGTTCAGGTTCCCAATTCCTATAAAATAGAATTCTAATATCTTTTTATTATAGACTCCAAGTTCATTTTTGGTTAGACTCCGAACAATCATATTTCCTTAAATTCCGAATATTAGATTTTAGTTATGTATCCATATTTTTCTTACACTTGTTTTTTTATAAAAATATTTTGTGGTTTCAGTTACTAACTAACCGTTGTTTGAGTGACACGTGTACAGGTCCCTCCGAAATTCAAGGAAAAATATGAAAATTGGAGGAGGGATCTGACCGTTGAAGTCGTTCCTATAAATATGGGCTCATTTTAAATATCCGACAACAAGTTGATCAATATAATGATAACATGATGCTGAAGTGATTTCTAGAGAGAGAGACTTTAATCATTTGTGTGTACTGAACTTCATGTTTAGATTTTCTTTGTGCGACTCTGATTTTTGGGGTGTACAATAGAGTGATTTCAGGGATAGGAAGAGAGAGGTGTCGAATACCTGGAAGTTTAGGGGTTCTTTTCTGAGGAAGACAGAGGTGCCGACTTCCTTGTAGTTGAGGGCTTCCTTTCTGAGGAAGACAGAGGTTCCGACTTCCTTAATGTTGAGGGATTGCGGGGATAGAAAGATAGACTCTAATATTTGTATCGATGGCTTACCCTGGTGTGGGTAAGACAGACATTCTTGAATGTATAAATCAAGGGACCCTTATCTATGGTAGTTGGATACCCTTCACATTGGGTTAAAATACTTACTACTCTTACTTTTTTTGTTTCATGTTTTTCCGCTGCATTTGTACGGTTAAGGAAAGTATAACTATCTTATACTTTCTTCTACTTGTACTCTGATTTATTTAGGTTCTATACACTTTAAGGTAGAATCTTCATCTTTCTAAACATTCATTAAGTTTCATTTTTTGGAACCATATTTTTGGATTCACTTTCTCGGAATCATATTTATTAATTCAATAAAGAGTGTAGAACTAGAGGTTTTGAGACTTACATTTTTAAAACATGTTAAACATAACCATCATTAAAAGTTCCAAATGAATTTTTAAATGTATACAATTCACACCCCCCTCTTGTATCTGAGTATCTGCATCATAGTTTGATACTACAATCAGTATCATATATATTATACCTTTTGATCCTACATTTGGTATTATATAATATATCAAACTCCCATACCATCTCAAAAAATTTCATATCACACATAATATCACTCTTACATGTTTTATTTCATACCTTGTAAGTTTCATGTAATCTCTTAGTTGAAACATATAATATGTTATCTTGAACACATTTCTCAATACATGGGGGTCCTACATCAGGATCACCCATTATCATGAGATGCATCTAACTCAACCACCATAATGAAATATATCAGGCACACTGGTCAGTATAAAAAATGTGTGAGAACCAAGACATAATTATAGCACATAAATGATTTCATTTACATCATCACACTCATAAAAAGTAGTATCTACATCCCTAAGAAAATAATTTCTATATATAAACAAATAAATTCTATTTAAATTCCATATTGAAAATAAATTAGAAAATGTGTAGAAAAATTATTCATTCAAAAAAAATTAAATTAATTAAAATAAAAAATAACTGTTATAGTGGTGGGAAATCCCATTGAATTTTTATACATTAAAATCAATCATTATTTTTTAAAATTTTAGAATAATGTCATAAATATCCATTGAAAATATATAAAATGATTAATTTGGAAATAATCAGAAACAATTTAAAGGAGTCAAATTATTTTGATATTAATTATATTATGTAAATAAAAATATACTAATAATATAATTTTATGATAATGGAAATGGAAGAACTTTTTTAGAAAATAAATATTTAAAATACTGGAAACCATCTTTTTATGGAAATGTCTCACTTACCTTATGTTGGAGTTGTCACATACATATTTTATCACTTATATAATAATATTTTATCAGTTAAATATTGTTAAGGAACATTTCTAAGATTAATAATTTTTCACTTAATCATTTTTAAATTTATATTATCTTAATATTTAACTAGATAATCTGTTAACTCAACACATACTATATTTTGGTTGATATGTTCTTAATTTCAAAACGACTTTTGTATGTTGACCATAGTTAGGTAGGTTATTATTCAATCACCTCTTGAATAATAACAATGATAAAATTTATTTTTTATAACATAATTATAATTTAATAACCAACCATGTATGACTGTTATGAAAAATTAATTATGTTAAAATCATTGAGATGGTAAACTGACCATACGCATGAGTAACATTTAAAATTTTCATCAAATATGGTATAAAAATGAAATTATAATTTAACCTTTAAAATTTTAATTTTATTTCATAACTATAATATTATCACTTCATATGCACTTATATATACAATAAATGGGAGTTAATGATGGAAAATAAGCCTCATCGATTGGTGAAGGTGGTAACCCACACATATGCACAAACGACAATATCATTTATAATGAATGGAATATTATGAAAACTGATTTCAAATTGTCCTGAAATTTTTATATTTATTTAATCAATATCATATTTATTCATTAAATCCATCATTATAAAAACATGTGAGAAGTGGTGATGGAAAAAAATAATATTTGTTGTTGAAACTCTTATAACATAGGCCTTTCACAGTGATAAAAATATAATTTATCATATCTAGATAAGCACTAACATATAGTGAGATATTTAAACACCAAGTCGTTTATCATAACTTATATAAGCATTAATAAAGGGCCATTTATTAGATCTTTTAAAATTGATTATCATGGGTCATACTGTTGTGTGCTGTAACAGGACACCACTACCCAAAAACTCCAAGAAATCAGAAAAATCAAATACGAATAGAGACTTTCAATGATGAAAAAACAATCTAATCTTTATTGCCTAGTTTTGGTTATGTGATGCACATTTAAGACTAAAACGATACATATATATTGAAAAAATTCCCTTGGATTCATACCAGTCAAACCATGAATCAGATTGAGGTGAAACTAATTCTTACACAACACTAAATACTTATGGATTTATTTCTTAAAGTATCAAAATTATCTGAATTTTATTTTTTTTGGTTTTGAGTACGTCACTTTTCCTTTTTTAGTAAAATATCATTTTATACTATAAGCACACACATAGGATAAAACTAGTCACATCTTGTGTCAGAATGATGTGATACTAATTCCAATACATCCCAGATGAGTTATGAATATTTTACATAAATTATAAATATAATCTGAGCATGTTTTCTATGTTTCTAGTAAGTAATAGTTTTTAACTAAATTTCTGGTTTTAAACTAATAACTAACCAATTGGGTCATACCGGACACATCATGTACTAGATTGAGGTGAGGTAGATTCCTACAAATCAAAAAATGACACATGTATTATTTTCCTAACGTATCAAAACAATCCAAATTCGTTTTTTGGTATTAGGTAGGTGATTTTTTCATTAAATTATAATGGATGTAAACTATAAATAAAAAAGTAACCATAGAGTCATATCAGTCACATCATGTGTCAGATTTATGTTTGAATAATTGTTACACATCCCAAATTGCTTATAGTTCATTTTCACAGTGTATAATAACAATATAAGAGCATTTACACAGTTTAGAATATGTAAAATTTTATTTTCTTACTAAAAATGACATTTTAAATTAGAAACAAGCCATTTGACTCATACAGATCAGAAAATATATTGGATTAAGGAGATATATAATCATATATGTTATAAATGAATTTCGAATGAATTTCTTATATTATAATGAAAATAAGAGAGTGTTTTCATTCTTTTTAATGAGTGACATTTTATGAACTAAAGTGTGAATTTTAAACTGACAATGTATACATTGAATCATACCAGGCATATCGTGTATCATATTGAGGTTTGAATAGCTCCCACAAATAACAAATTACTTATTTATTGTTTCCATAATGTATCAAAACATATATCAATGTGTTTACTCGATTTTGATATTTTCAGTTGTCCTTTTAATTAAAATTGTTTTTATTTTTAATAAAATGATGTAATTAGAGTCATACAGGTCACAGTATTCTTCAGAGCGAGGTACAGATAATTACTACACATCTTAAATGACATATGGATCGATTTACTGTAGTAAAAAAACAATATGAATGCATTTAATTATGTTTGAGTTGGTTAGTTTTCCTTTTTATTAAAAATGATGATATTATTAAATATAAAGACAATTAAAGAGTCATATCTATTAAACCGTGTATCATTTTGAGGATTGGATTATTCCTACCCATCTAAAATTACATATTTATAGTTATCTAAATGTATCAAAATAATATAAATATTGTTTTTTAGTTTTCATTATGTAACTTTTTTTCCCAAAATAATATTTTAAATTGGAAACACAGACTTTGACATATACATATCACATCATGTATCAGTTTGACTTGAGACTTATTCCTCTATGTCATAAATAACTAATGAATAAATTTAATAAATTAATAATAAAATAAGTGTTTGTTTTATTTTTTTCTAAGTTATTTATATTTTTTGAACTAATATTTCAATTTTAAAATAATATCGAATAGATTGAGTCTTTGTTATCAAAACATGCATTGAATTGATGTGAGGCAAATTACAACATGTCCTAAATGGATTATGGGTAATTTTACTAATGTATCAAAATAATTATAATATGTTTGCTCAGTTTTGAGTATTCCATTTTTCTATTTTACTAAATTTCATATAACTTTTAAATCAGAAGAAGCTCTTTGAGTCATATTGGCCACACACTCTGTCAAATTGAGGAGTGATAAATTCTTACATGTCCTAATGTCTCTGAAAAAAATGCTAAATTTCAATGTATCCATGTTCCCATTATCTTTATATATTGAACATCTCGCAATAAATATTAACTCGATGTTTTTAGTCAAATATTTTATCATCGTTAAAGGAATGAAGAGAAGAAGAAGATCATGTTCCCATTATATTGTTAGAACTCACCACAATGATAATATGTTCTTACTATACTCTCTAGTATTTCAATAATTAGAAATGTTTTCAATCATACAAAATCTAATCAATATTAAATATTGAAAGTTCGATAGAAAAGGTAATGAATTTGGAAAATGTGGTTACATTGATAGAAATAATGATTTTATCTCTTTTTTGAATTGTTTGTTTTTTGTTGAAAGAAAAATACGACCTCCCAAAATATTTTTTAAATGAATAAATAATTATTAGATATCAACCAAAAGAGTATTAAATCAAAAATAAAAATAAAATGATGACAAAAATAATTAAATATTTATTTAGAATTCACATTTTCTTAATAGTTGTATGACTTATTGACACATTTTCTTGTGGTCATAATCTCATTTTAATGCTCAAAGTCTAATCCATAATTAGAATTAAATGCTTCTAATAAACCACCCACACTAGAAAAAATAATCCCCTTTTATAATGAAATAATTGTATATCATTAATACTCAAAGGAAATAGATTAAACATAAATATGAAACAATTAATTAATTATAAAGGTAATGATTTTACTAGTCAACATTGTTGACCATAGGGATATGCTGACAACAAAGAAAGAATGATGATAAACAGTCAAAAATAGATCTTTCCAAACAATTAATCCATGATTGTGGATGATTATGACAAAATAAGATACATTGGATTTACGCATTGAATCATCTGAGAGAAAGTAAAAAATTACATATTAGGTTTATTATACACAGATTTTTTTACCAAAAAAATTAAATTTATATAGATTATATATTCATTATCAAGGGTGAATGCATGACATTTGGGATAATTACATGGATGGTATTCAGAGATTCCTAATGTAGGAATGAAAAACAATGTTAAATAATTATATATTTTTATACATATTAAAGTAAAAAGTATATAGTGTTTATTAGAAGTGTGATGAAATAAATGAATTTATTTTTAAGATGATTTAATGAGTGGGATATCATTTCAATGATGGATATGTTTTAATCAACTGTAATAAATTCAAGAAATGATTAAATAAACTAATAAAATGTCACTGGTGATTAGAAAGTTTTATTGAAAACCTGAATGAGTAGAACACTACCAAAACCATCATTTTTCCCAAGTAGAGCCTAAATAAATAGGAGAGTATGGAAAGGATATTAATTGTATTAAATCTATGCATGGGGGGATTGATCTAGATAATAACAATGAAGGATTATTATGGGTCATGTTATTGTATTTATTGGTTTAGAAAATGTCTATTATTTTAAAAATATATTATATTTTTATTTAAATTTTTCACATATATCTATAAAAATGTTAGCATAAAAGGTCATGTTAATGTATATCAATGAAACATTTCATTATGTCATATAATTGATATGGTTACATTAATGAGTCATCATATTACGAGTAAAATGACATTAAATTGGAATTATTTTAATCTTAGTAAACCGTAAAATTTATTAGAATTTAGAATCCATATTGAAAATATCATCACATTTAATTTTTAAATCCAAACTAATAAATTTTTACATGATGTGTTATTTTAACGATTTAATGATTTTATCCACGAAAAATACTTTTTATTTGAAAAAAATTGATTTTGTTAAGACTTATTTTTTAAATTTACATCAATCAATGTTAAATATTTTCTTCGTTTAGAATTAGTTAAATATAGTGTTCTTAGAGATATTCATGAATGAATTATAATTTTCCATACATTTTAAATAATAATACTATTTTCTCATTATATAAGTTACATCTCAAATAAAATATAATATTTAAAAAAATTATCTATAAAAAATGATTTAGGACAATAAATTATATAAACAATGAACTCTTATTATGAACCACATAATGAAACAATATTTTGTTTCATAAAACACCATAGTGCTAACTTTTTTTTCCTTGAAGATAACCCATTCAAATTATTTATATTTTTACAATATTTCAACAACCAAAATCAAAATATCTATTAAATGTTTTCTCAAAAACAATTTTTCCTATATAATATTAAATTATAATTATATAACATTATACCACATTGATATTCATTTTTTATCAAATTTATTTCATATTATTTAATTTAAAAATAAAGTATTTAATAAATAAAAACTATAAAAAAACATAGTATTTCAAGAAATATTTAAATACATAATACAAAAATTTAAACCCAAATATTTTTTTCACTTCCGATTTTAATGATTTATCAGAATCCTTTGATTTCTAAATTTCATACGTGATATATTAATCAATACCAGGGCTCATGATAAAATTCAAAATTATGCTAAATAAATCCATTAATATTAAACCATATTTCACTAGTCAATATTCTAGAAAACAAATCCCAAAGAATCATTATATAGTTGTTTCCATGTGTCTAATATTTCATCAACCATTTTTTGGAAGGAACATCTAGATTTTCCTCCCAAATAGAATTGGACAAACATGTATTTCATTTCCTTTTAACTCAACCCTCTCAATGCCAATTGTTGCATGACATAATATAAGACCTCAATCATGTTATATATTTCACCATCTATGTGATTTTCAATGTAATATTCCAGGACAATGATGACACTGACCAGTATATGAATGAATTTTTTAATTATTTATATTTAATAGAGGTGTATTTCAAGGAATATGGGTATAGGGGAGAATTATACCTCATAAAAACCTGAATAATCATTGGTTTTGATATATTTCAAGTTTCATAGTACCAATGTTGTCCCAGAGAGTCCCACATGATATCAGTGAAGATGGTAGGAAAACATATCTAAAACCATTGAATTTTGGGTTTCAATATTATAGGCTAGTGAAACTATAATTTTTATGATACACAAATGTGGGATGAGAAGGTTCACTGGTTAATTGAGGGTAATTAGAGATAGTCAAAACCCAGAATTTTTTCGTATAGTGGTGGCATTCATCCCTTGAATCACTCAAGACATGAATCTAGGCCTTGGAATAGTTGGATCCTTGATTCTTACCAAGAATAAAGTTTGGATTCCACAATGAGGAGCATCTGTATAAAGTCTCTTCTGCAAAGAGAAACAGATATCATGAACTAGTTTGTGATGTTTAGGGTTCTTAAAATAGATCATAAAACTTTTATGAGTGCTTTAAAAAAGGCATTGATAATCATATATTTTATCATTTATATGTTAATAAGCACTGATAAATACATATATTATTTTTATTAAAAAATAATACTTTTTTGAAATAAGTATAATTATTATATATTATAATATTTATAATTATTATTTTTATGAAATAATAACATTACAATTATTTGAATATATAATTATTTTTTTATAATTATATAATTATTTTTTATAAAAATATTTATCTCATTATATATATTTATATAATTAAAAAACTATAAACATATTAAATATATTCATTATTCAAATTTATTTGTTATAATCTTGTAGTTATTTATTTATAATTATTTACATACTTTTTAAATAATATTTATTTACATATTTATTATTATAAATGTATAAGAATAGTAAATATAGATTTATATATATTTATTTTTAAATATTTTTAGAAATGTTTTTCATCATTACAAACAAATAATTAATCAGAAGTTCAAACATGTTTAAAATGAGTAGAATTAATTAATTAAAAATGAGTACTATATTGGAAATTCTTATAAGTTTTATTAATAAATATAATTACAAAAAATGTATTTGTATTGAAATAAATATGAATACATATTGAAATTTTAAAAACATAGCTAATAAATAAATATATAATAATTAATAGAAATTGATTAAATTAAAAAAAAAATCATCTATATATATGTATATAGAAATTCATTAATAACATATATGTGAAATCAATATAGTATTTTTGATCTATGTTATAAATTGGAAAATCAAATGACATTAAATTAAATCCAATACATGATGTAGTTAGTCATTATTTTTAATTCATATTAATATTTATTAATAAACCATTATTCATTAAATATATTCCTATTTAATGTAATGCATAGTTAATATTTTTTATTTTATACGTCATATTTATATATATTGATATTTATTTATTTAAAATATACTTTTCACTAATTTTATCCATAAACATCTAATTAATTAAAAGTGTAATACTTTTATCAATTTTCTTTTATTATATTTCAATTTGATTAATTATTAATTTTCTTATATCTATATATTAAATAAATACTATATATCACTATTTACAATTTTTATATTGTATAATAAATTTATTCATTTTTATCAATATAATGGATTTTTAATAAATTTTTTAATTTTTTTTAATAAACTCATTTTTAATTATTTATTTATTAAATTATTCCATTCTATTTTTATCAAATAATTATCAACACAAAAAAACTGATAAATGATTCCATTATGAAGGATAAGAATATAACATTGATAAAGTGCATCCTTTGTGAGTACTATAAATAAAGAATTGTTAGAGGGTACCCACTTTCAATGCTAAAAAATTCCTCATAAAGTGTAAAATTTATCAGCACTCTATTTAGTGTAGATAAATATTCCATATATCAACTCATCTTTATAGCATGGATATTTATCGGTGATGTTAAATACTTTTGATTTAGTGATGAGAGGTGGCAATGGTCTACAAACATGGATGATGGATTTGTTTTCTATTTGGTGTCAGGGGATAGGGATTACAGTTGATAAATTACCAAGATCAAATCTCATTATTTGGGAGATACATATTTCATCATATAATAATGCTTATATGAATTCATAATGAGGTATAAGAATAAATTAAAATAAAGTAAATTATATGTATTTATCACTTTTATTGAGAGAAATTTCATTCCTAAAAAAGTTCGTATTTTTGTCAAAAAATAACAGTAGGACATGCGTAGTGGTTTTATGATCTGATTGTATAGTGTTATTTAGACTCGTAAACCAGGTTCCACACACTAGTTCCCGGATCTAGTTTTCTATGTGACCTCATGCATGCCTCCCCTAATTGTAGAGGCATCCAACTAGTACTGGGCATCCAATATTGATCACCAGAATGATATAACATCTTTAACAAATTATCACAATTATGGAAAAGAACTAAACTACAACCAAATGGAATAACCAATGAACAAACCAACCCATATCGTGTGATGACTAAAATAGGACATTAAATATTCAATCTAAACAATATATATGTCATTCCAATTATGTGTCAAGTGTAATTAAGAAAATCACAAAAAAATAAAGACAATGAGAAATCCCAAGAGGGTCTTGATACTATGTCAGGTTTCCACATCCATTATGTTTCTTGAATCATCCATCTATCATATGGATGTTTCTTTAATCCAGTCCTGAAAGAAATAAATCTATTTGAGTATTAATATAGTATACCAAGTATTGTGTGAGTACAACTAAATATGCCACCAAAAGGGTAATCTAAAAAAACTTTAATCAAGAAAAATTTAATTCATTTTATTAAAAAAACTAAAAAAATAATTTAAATAGTATAAATTTATTCAATTCCTCTTTATTCAACCGCATAAAACCCTGAGTTCGTAAGGACACCAGAACCCTAAATACATACATTAGATATTGAAATGTTTTTGAACCATTTCACAATATCATAATAATCATTTATCATTTAATATAAATTCTTGTAACAACAAATTGAAACCATAGTATTGTGCCATCCCATGGGAATAAATTGTCATATCTTACAAATTGTGGGTATTTGAAGCCTCATTCCATGTACCACACCTCGATTTCACTTATTTTTTTGATCATAATTCCCTATCATATTCTAATATATCATATGGTATTTAGAGACGTAGTCCCAATACCACACAGATTTATCAAACATGGTTATTTAGATCCTTAGTCCTTTTCCTACATACATATATAACCATAGTCTTTTAAAGCATCAGTCCTTTTCCAACACATATATATCACAATCACATATATATATCACATATATGACATCATTCATTGTTAATAAACATTAATATTTTTCCACATCACACATAATAACATGCATAATAAATTGCCAAAACAAATAACAATTCAACACTGGAGCTGCTCTTGAATATCATCAAGAATATTCCAAAGTCTTTCGCAGCAAAAACTGGGTTCTTACAGAAAATAACAAATCAAAACACACATGAAAAATAAAGTAATTATTTCTTGAAACATGACTTTAACATAGAATTGTTAATAAACGAGTAATAAAAGGTCATAAGTAAATCATATAGGGTATGATATATATATATTTATGGTTATTAAATATATCTATAATGAACTTATTTTTATTATATATGAGGTTTTAATGTGTACGAAAGAAGTTGAGACTTATGGTAAGGGATTTTTATCTCACTTTTTATTTTCTGTGAGACACATGCCATATTCTCCATGTGTTTATTTTATGTGGTTAATATAATGAAAATTAATGTATTTTATTATTATTAAAATAAAGATTATTTGGATTTACATATCCATTTTAGGATCACTTTTTCATGGAGTTTACAGTTTAAAAGTTACCAATTTGGTAAGGGGTTTTTGTCTCAATTTTCCTTCCTTGAGACATATATTATATTTTGCACATATATAATTTTTTGATATGTATATAAAGTAACTTTTGAAATGTTATAAAATAAATTTATTTAATCTCATGATATTATAAGTTTCATTTAGTTTTATTCTTTCATGGGGCTTACGATTCAAAGTTACCAAAGTTGTAAGGGTTTTACATTAAAATCTCATCATTTATCAGGATTTCTAATGATTATGCTTATAATGATGAAATATTATGATATATCTCACTAAACTCATGAATTTTATTCTCTTATGGCTATTTATATATAATACATGTTTTCCCGTAAATTTCCACTCTTTAATTACTTGAGATTTCAAAATAATATTTTTAAGAAAAATCATTTCAATTTTTCTCTTTGTTCAAAACCATTTTTATTCTAAAACCTTATTTTCTAAAAAAAATTAAATTTTTTTTTTAAATTATTTAAATTATTCATTAAAGACATTTTTATGCATTTTTTAATTTTAATTTTGGAAAGGAATATTCATGTCATTTTCCAGACAATTTCCGTTTGGATTTTACCATAAATTTGAAAGGAATATTTGTTTTAATGTGTATGACATGAATAGAATTTCCTACCATCATGAATATTATTTTATTTGAATCTTTATTTATATGTTTTTAAGGTGATTTTCAAAGAAATTTATTTTAAAATTTTTTTATGTTTAAAAAAGTGTTTTTCAAAGTAGAAAGGATTTGTTCTTTCTGAAATGATTTAAATTATATTTAAATATTACTTTATAATATTTCAAAGTTATTTTCATAGAAAATTATTTATAAATTTTTTTTATTAATTTTTAGTTTTGAAAAGTGACTTTCAAAGAAAAATTATTTTCTTCAAGAAATGTTCCTAGTTATCTTTGAAAATAATTTTCCATCTTAGATGTCATCCTTTGATTCTACTTATGCTTTAATAGGGAAATGATATAATGATACCATTTTTATTATTTTCTTAGATGTTTTATGTCATTTTTTAACACATAAAAACAATTTAGTAATTATATTCTATGAATTTTCCAATACATTTATATTGAATTTGAAGATTATATATATTTGAAAAATTAATAACACAAATTCATACATACTAATTAAATGGATATGATATAACACATATTTATATATTAATATTTTATGTTTCATTTTAACTCACTATTGTGTGTTGTAAACAATGTCTAACATAGTCTTCTTTTAATTATCAGGGTGTTACGAAAGCCCCATATCAAAAATGGTGTTGAATGAGGTATAAACTTATGATTTATTAATCACCACTAAATTACACTTGGGAGAATGATCTATCACTATCTTTTGAACTCTTGATGGGTGATTTACAAATTTAGTTGGACATTATGTAAAATGAATCATTTGTAAGAAAATTGTTTCCTATGGTTGAAATACAACATATAAAATTAATATGGTGGATAAGGAACACATTTATCAGATCCATATCCCTAGTTAGTGTGGTTGACACATCAGAAAAGATGTATCATGATTGAATGATGTATAACTAGAAAAAAAATCAATAATACATATTCAATTAAATCATCTTAGTTAATGATAGACAACTCACGGATCAATTTAATTAAATAATAACCACTTGTCACATATTGTTAATATATTAGGGAAAAATTTATTTATCCCAGATCTTACTGATATATTATCCTACATAGGGAGGTGTCTTGGAATCCTTATCATGTTTCCATGGTAAAACAATGCAAACATAAATTTCCACCATGTTTTTAAACCATTATTATAACATTACCATGACAGAATAGCCATCAATGACTATTGTTTCATTTCATGGTTCATGGGGGACCACTCATACCCCTATTTGGTCTTACTCATACCAATATAGTCTATTCAATAGTTTAAAATAATTTCTGGGCATACACAAAATAATGTTAATTTCTTCTTTTCACGTGACATGTAGAAAGATTTTAAAGATAGTGAGGATATCAAGGGACCACATACCTATACCATTCATAGTCCCACTCATTGAATATCACTAGTTCATTTGGAATTAATCTATATAAATAAAAAAACCGTGAATAAACATTATTAGAAATAGATGATGGTGTAGTGATAGAAACCATGGAGAGGAACTAGTGGTTGGTTATATTTATCATTGAATTCACCAAAAAATAGTCAAACATATGATCTAGACATAAACATTGTTAAATCCAGTCATTGGAGGGATTGTAGGGAGATAATATGGAGAAAAATGATCCCTAATAAGATGAATAAAATGATAGGAACTCATTTTTATAATTATTTGAATAAGAATGAGTTAATTTATTACAATATCAAATAATAATTATTGACCTTCTCTTCCCCAAAATTCTAATAGACTTCATCAGAACTATGGTTAGAAACTATGGTTTTAGAAAATATATATATAATAAAATCAATTGAAGAGAATGAATCATGCACTTCAACAACTAGAACATTAATGGCTTCATACCAAGATCTCTTATAAATTTTAGAGGGTATTGAGCATAATTTGGGAAAGGATCTATTTTTGAAAGGTGTTATGAGAAGATGAGGTGAGAGGTGGTGATTAGAGTGGAGGATAAGGGTGTTTTCTCATTATTATATTAATTAGTTAATTATTTTGGCTAAAAAATATGAATATTTTGAGAATTACATCTAAATATATTAATATAATGAATTATAGTTTTATATTATTGGTTTAAATCATCCATACATCATTTATGACTCCATAATTCATGTATATAACTTTTATTATAAATTATTATATTTTACAATTCATCAAAAACTCTTGTATTTTAAAGAAATACCAAAAATTTAACATAAATATTTATTAATGTTTAGAATAAAAAATGAACTATATTTTATTAAAATAATTTTATAACTTTCAGTAATATATATTTTAATTAAAATCATCATTTCTATGGAAAATAATTATTTTAAAATTATAATTGATTTTATAACACATTGAAAAATTAATTATGGTATCCTAAAATTATATTAAAAACATAATACATATAAATATAGATTTGGGAAACATTTTATAAAAATAAATTTCCTTTTAAATTATTCAATTAATCATAAAATTGTAACTAAATATTTATGACTTGAAAAAATTCCAACACTTAATTAAAATTTTTTATAACATTTATTTACTTATATTACGATATAATAATACCCTAATTTCATTTAAAATATGACTAAAATTTATTTTTTTAATTCAGGGGTGAGGAAACTATTCAATTGATTAATTTACTATTCATAAGGGTCGTTTAACTAATCATAATATCAAGTTACCATTTCTTCAGTATAGGTACATTAACTATTAGATATACAACTTATTTAATTAATTATTCATCTAAAAATATTTAATTATAGTATATAAGTGTTTTTATGTGATTTATAATATATTAAATGACTATAAGAAGGGTAACATTCCTATAATTAAATTTTTGGTTGATACAAACCACCTTTTGTTGAAAATTCCAAAAAAATGTTGAAAATGAGTATCCCTATCAGATAAGACTATCCTAGGAAACATTTAATTATATATTATCTCCTTGATTTTTTACAAGACTAATTAATATCTTTGGATGTGTATCCCTGTTTGGTAAGAAATTGGATCTTTTTGTTAACTAAACACAAATAACAAAAATTGCATTATAGTGTTAGGGTCAACATGAAAACCACATTATATATTATTTTTTTTCCATTATCCCAAATTCAGAGGGGAATATTAATTTTCATATAAATATGAATGGTTTACTGAATCTCAAAGTCCACTTATAGAGATATGTGAGGTCACAAGTGAATATCCCAACAATTTCTTTCATCATATGTTATAAATTCTCCATGTAGTTGACATGGTATTTTATAAAAGGGATTGATTGAATATAATTTTTCAAGGGATATTACTCCCTTAAAATATCCCCAATAATAATTTAAGGGACCACAAATCGTACAAATACATAATTATTTGACTGAGATTTGTTGAAAATCCGGTACCGGATCCCTACTCTATATAATTTCCCTTTGTACCAAATAATCTGGATAAGATATAAGTATCTCCTCGAATCTATCATAGAGTGAGATGGTAATTCTCTAGGTAGTGAACCCATCTAATATGATACCCCTATACATTAAGGTGAATCTAAGTTAAAAGGATTATAAACTAAATAATTCTATTATCCTCTACACCACATAATTTTATTTCTTCTTACATAGAACATCAACCACATAATTCCCCTTCTTAATCAAATATTCCATCTCAAAATCATACAACTTGAGACACATGACCCAATTTTCTACGGAAGATTAATCTTATTGTATTAAAATATATAGTTATGGATCACATAGGAAGTATATTGAAAATAAACCCCTCACCAATGAGGTTATGATTCCAACACATTACCCCATACATTTTCACCCTAAACTCAAGATCATTCATGTAGTAGTTCCCCTGATGCAACAACTATTTCATAGACCCATATGAAACTACTCTTCCATGATACTTGAGAATAACTCCAAGACTAAATATTTTTCATAGTTATATAATTTTTACACCATAACCAACTCATGTATGTTCACCATTGGTATAGTCATTAGTGTCCCTTTTTGAATCAAAAAGGTTCCCTCATAAGAATTTGAAGCCA
Source organism: Viscum album (assembly GCA_963277665.1). Lineage (NCBI taxonomy): Eukaryota > Viridiplantae > Streptophyta > Magnoliopsida > Santalales > Viscaceae > Viscum > Viscum album. Next base: position 2,041,547,358 of record OY728130.1, on the reverse strand, counting down.
CAAAATTAACCCACTTCTTATTCCAAACCTTCACTAGTTCACCTATTAATGTGAAGTTTAAAATAAAAATTTAGTAATAACATTAGATTATCTAGAAGATATGGATATATAAAACATTACTAGGTCACACTAAAAAATTAATAAACTCTATGATCCCTATGGAATACCCATACAACTAGCTCATATACACTACTGGAAATCTGACCTATCCCAACGCATCTATACCAATGGTTTGTAAAAACCGTTGGCATAGGTCCCCTTTCCCAATGTTTTGGCCAAACCGTTGGGAAAGCCCACTTTGAGGCCACCTTTCCCAATGTTTTTGGCAAACCGTTGGGAAATGTCCAATTTGTGGACACCTTTCTGAACAGTTTGGCCAAACCATTGGGAAAGGCACCCCATAAATCAACCTTTCACCCAAAATTTCCCCTAGAATCAAGGATATATACAAACGGTTGTCAAAACCATTGGTATAGACCTATACCAATGGTTTTTACAACAGTTGGTATAGATCCTTTGATTTTTTATCATATTTTCGTACCGATAACATTATATAAATCAAAATTTAAAATTATTATGAGAATACATATATATATATTTATGTAATTATGTTCAAAAAAGTCATGTTATGTTAGTGGTTAAATCGTTCAATGATAAACTAGGGGTCCTGGGATCAAATCCCAGCGAATGTCTTTTTTGAAATACATATTCCAACAGTTCTATAACCGTTGGTATAGATTTTCATATTACATATACAAATGGTTTCGAAAACCGTTGGTATAGGTCAATACCAATGGTTTTCCCAAAACCATTGGTATAGACCTATCCCAACGGATTACTTGGCAACAGATCTCTAAACCGTTGTTATAGGCTATACCAATGGTTTGGAGGCCTATACCAACGGTTCCAAACTGTTGGTATATGTTAGTTTTCTAGTTGTGATACAATATGTCCAAAGAAGTGTATATCATTGATCATGTACACACACATTTAAATAATGGTTTATAGTATGTGCTCTATTATTGTACTAAAGGAAACTAAAAAACATCATAATATTCTCATCCATATAATTTTTCAAACCAAAAAACATCATAATATTCTCATCCATTCCATATCTGCTCTTAGAAAATTATGAGTAATATCAAACGGTATCCCAATAAATTGATATATCATATTGATAAAGGAGAACCACTTGGTTACTCTTGTAATGTCCTAGGTTTTTTCTCCTTATGTAAAAAACATTTTTCCATACCTTACTCTACATAGAAAACCAAAACCATAAATATATAAAACAATGAATGGTATTTATAGAAATTATAGGTATAAGTAATTGAAAATAGATTTATGACTATATATATATTATAAAATTGAGGACATAAAAAATGAAATTAAATATGAGTATCAACACAATCAGTACAGATAAAATATTAATAATGGTATTTTTCTAAAATTAAATTAAATAAATGCATAATCAATTTTTATATCAATAAAGTATTATCCATATATTAATTATAAATTTATTAAAAAATTGTTAATATACCGAATGTGGTTTTCTAAATAAAAATAGTTTTTTCTATATTTTATGTTCTCAAATAAAAATACTATTTAAAATTATTATTATTTTAATTTGAAATAAATACTTTTATTTTTTTATTTTTCTTGGATATATTATATTAATTATATTTTTTGAGGATTTCTTTATAAAATTATTTTTTGTTTAATATTTAAAAAACCAATTTTTCTAAAGACTATCACTTTAATAATAGAAGATTGACTTAAAAGTATATGAAACCATTTTGATATAATATTTATATAATATTTAATATAATTTTTTTAAAACACTTCTATGAATTTATAAATGATGTGTTTATCATTTTTGAAAACCTAGTGATATTTTCACATTAAAGAATTTTTTTACGTGTTAATTTGAAAAATGAGACGATCAATTTTAGAAAATGAACATAAAATTCATTTTATGTTTTATTTATAAATTTAAATAATAGATAACATTATTAGATTAAAATTTAGGCATCAATATAATATCTATAAGATGAATGTTAACAACCAAGATAATGGTAAAAACATGTTTATATGAATTATGTTAGTAATACCAAATAAATTTTATTTAATTAATTAAATTAATAAAATTTAAATGATAAATATAAAATGATGTTTATAAATATTTATAATTATACTAACACTCATTAAATTATTTATGACTACTAGTTAAGATTTATAAAACATAACGGTTAAAAGTATTTTTCTTATAAAAAGATTTTTGTAACTATTTTAATTTAAATATTGGTTTATCGTCATTAAATATTCCTTTAAACGAAATGGAGAGTAAATTTTTGGATTTAAGAATAAATAAATTTCAATATGTTTTACAATATTATTTAAATAAAATATAAATTACATACTTTAAAACTATTTACTAAGTTATAAAAGAAAAGCATGAAATTTTAATCAACTATGGTAAAAGACTTGAAACATGTTTAGAAATTGCGTGGAAAGTATTTTCTGAAGAATTATAAAAAATATCACACCAAAAAATCCATTATTATGAAAATTTATAGTCATGGAGAATGGAATATTGAAATTATAACATGAAACAGTAATGAGTATTCCGAAAAATACAATTTTCCTCACTTATAAATGGGGAACACTTCTCCCCCCCAATGGTCACACTTCCTATTATAATTTCCATTTAAAATTTTCCCAAAAAACCATTCCAAGGATAATTTTTCACATAATTATACTAATTCTCACTATAAGTTCAGTTAAGGCCTTCACTTCTTTAAAGATCACTAAAATAAGACACAGTCTCCAGAACTAATATTAAATTGATTATAATATTCTTTACATAAACATTATCTACCAAATTTCATATTAGCATAAAAATATATTGAAATAAATATAATAATTATGCATATATATATTATAAAATTATTTTAATAACCATTATTTATTCCTCTCTATATTCTATGAAAAAATGAGAGTGTTGGTGTATTTTAGAGACTACTGGCTACGCAAAGCGACATCATCCATATTTAACTACCACTTTCAGGTATCATTTTAGTTTATATTTTAGAGGCATTTTTAAAATATATAATTAAAATAGATATGTATCATTACGTATAACCCTAAAACTAACACTTGGTATAATTTAATCCCGCAAAATCGATAAAAAGCCCAAAACTAGATCATCATTGTTTTTGTTATCACAAAAGGTCATTGAAATACTAATTTAATGGAATTATTGCTTTATAAGAAATTATAATACATAAATATAAAGGATTTTAATGGTTTTAAAATAATTAAATTTAGTTAAAAGGAATATTTACACTAATTTTTTGAACCAATTACAAAACGATCATGATTATTAACACTAAACATTGAAAAATGTATATTAAAATATACCCAAGAAGTCCTTGAGTAGGGTGAACCAACTCCTACCAAATATTATTAATGAGAATAAGAGTGATTTAATTGACAAATGGGTTTTCCAATATATGTTTTAATAACACCTCCATCATCTGACTCAATAAATAATGAGCATAAATTTTTTCCAAAAAAGAACCATCTCATGATCGCATTAGTAGTGCATCTCTTGGAATAATAATTTTCCATATGGTTGGATTAAATGTAAACATGAGTAACATCAAGAATCATGTTTTAGAAATTTAAAGGCATTAAATCCATTGTGGAAATAGCCTCCATGGGACATTCATGGTCTAAGTCTTTATGATATCAAAATCCATGGTCAAATTAGACTCCATCACTAGAAATTTACATCAAAAGTGAGTCGTAAGTTTAATAGAACTAAATTTTTCCAAAATGTAGTTTCAATGGAAAATATAGCTCTAATGAAGATAAAGAATAAACCATTTTCGAACCACAGATGGGAGATGAACACCTCCATATCATGACAGTTCAGGTTCACTTGAAGCCACCATATCAATATTGATCTTTGACCAATTATGTATTGTAGAGACCAACTGATCAACAAAAACACCAATGCTTATTTGGTATTATAAAAACATAATTCATAAGGATAATTTTTATTAATGAGTATTATAAATGGATATTTATTTAAATATGGATCTACACCATATAATTAAGATATTTATCTTTATGACACATGAGTTAAATCAATTCAGTGGAAATAAATTATAAAGGTAAGGTACTTTTAAACATTTACTCTTTTCCTTCACTTGAATAATTTCTCATTGAACATATTAATTTAAATTAATTCTTTTTTAATGATGTTATATATATTTTTTCAAGGGAAAAATATTTCTTCAATAATTTAATTTTAAAGAATTTATTTATTTCATTTTTATTAATAAAAAATGAGTCTTTTTTAAAGACTTATAAAAATGATTTTTATAAAAATGAATACATAATGTTTTAGAAAATATTTTTATGATTAGGTTTTTATTATAGGAATTTTTTTTAACTCTAATGGATTTATGTTTTATATTTCTCCATGCGTTTTATTATATTATATTATCATTTTCAATAATCATGTTTTTGGAATCAATCAATTTTAATCATGATTTTATTTTATATCAAGTGGATTTTTTATAAAATAGATTTTTATTTCCATGGGTTATTTTTGGAAATTGAAATGATTTAAATTTCTATTTTTCATGAAAAATATTTTTATTTCATTGGGTTATTTATAAAATCCTACATGAATGGTTTTAAATGGCTACTCCTAGGTATGGATGATGATAGTTGGGGTCCTATATCTCCATCAAATTATTTGTTAAAGAGTTGATATTGTAATAGAAAAGTATTCAAGAGTACATTTTAGTTTCTAATAAGCATGTAAACTATTTTTGTGACCCATGAAGGTATTGTTCCCCATACTAATTTATGTTCCATATTTTTAATATTTTTTGTTTCATTATCTTTTTCAATCATGATGTGTCTCGTAAAAGTAATATTTTTATATGATAATGTTTATTACATGTTTAAGGTATGTTATTCATTATCATATTATTCTATCATGATTTATGGATTATTATAGTATAATGGGTATTTACCATTAAAATTTGGCATATTCTTTTGAATGTTTCCCATGCCATGTACTGAGTCGGAGTAGGAATCTAAGGGATGGTGAGCCTTGGCATGGTGATGTTAAAAATATTGAAAATATTTTATCACTCATGAATGGTTTCATATAAAATTCTAATAAATCCATATATATGTTTCAGAGAAGATTTAGAATAACATGTTTGATTTCATAACATCGTATGTACCCTAGATGCGACATAGAATTTGTCGTCATAGGGTGTCGGGTCCTAGGCGAGTCAGGTCGAGGTGTTAAGTGGATATTTGTTTTAATAAAACTAAAAAAATGCCCCTTCCCCATTCTCCCCTTGTGTGCATGAAGGGAGCTAAATCCCCATCTTCCACTCATCCTCTCCCTTCAACCGACAGATGAACCATGGTGAGGAGGATCAACTAGGTGCCATTTTTCATGTCGATCATCAACAGATCAAGGATCAATGCACCTTTGTAATTGTTATGTACTCGAAGATTCGTCATTTTAACTTCGAGGTTGGAGGTTTTGTGTTTTAGTATCGATCCCCCTTTTTATGCATTGTTTTATGGATTTAAATCCCATTAAATTTTATTGGGACAACTTAATGGTTGATATGTGTTCCTAGTTGAATAAGGGTGATCTGGTCTGTTTCTAGGGAAATCCCGTCAGATTTTTTCATCCACATAGTGTGTAAACATGTCCTACATGACCAGCGGTATTCCCTTTCCGGGGAGATGAAGTTAAGGGTATAAGCGATGTGTATGTGTGTTTACACACCATATAAGGACCCTCATCATGCAGTTGTGGAGAATGACTAATATAACTATGTAAGAGTATATGGATTGTACAAGAACGAGGCCAAAATACACAGACATTGGGTTCAGTACATGGGATCTGGTAAACCACATAGCCAAGTGACAATGTAACCTAAACACGCCATGTAGAATGGGATGTAGATCATATAAGGGTCACATTTGGCAAATTCGTATGATAGGGAAACACGGTCAGGGGATGGGTTATCTGAGATATGATGTGTACAATATCTACATGTCATTTATTTTTATATGGGTTGGAAAACCATGTATAAGGGTTGCACGACTCAGTGTTTGGGTGGTTTCACATGTCGTGTGATCCCCTTTACATGCCATGTAATCCTTGGGGGTCTTATTTAGATCTTATGACTCTCATATCTCCTCCTTCATAGCTAAAATTTTATCCCATGAGTAGCATATCCTAAAGAGTATTCCTTGTATAATTTTATGGTGGACCCAATTTGGGCCAAGGAAGTATGATGTGTATGTGGAATGGTTTGGGTCATCTAGTTAGTTATGCCTTAACTAGATGGTATGAGTGAGTCCCCCATTGCAATATCTTTTTTATGGTTTTTGGTATCACATTCCCTTCATCATATTGTGTCCCCTCTTCAACTACTTTTCATACGTAGAACGTGAATCAGTTTCCGCTTTCTATATTGAGTTTTCAGAATATTCTTCGATAGTAAACATAGTGTTTTGGGAGAATGTATCACCCCGAGAGGCCCAAAATGATACTCATGTCTTTACAGTCTACCTAGTAGGGTTAGAATTGGCATGACCAATATTCACCTAGGCATTGATCCATTACCTAGTATGAATGATTCTATCCTGGATGGAGCCCCAGTGAGACTTGGTCACAGAACCTCTATCTATGTATCGATATGAGTTTCTTTTATCTATGATCTATCATGACTTTTTCCTTGGGCATAGTCATAATTGGCGTGACCAAATCTACATGGGTGTTGATCCTCTACTGGGAGAGTTGTTTTGGAGTTGAGTTATTATGTGATACCCTTTTCCATCAATGTCATATCTAGGGATCTTAATGTCCCCCAAAAGTCCCTAGCTGGGATCCCCTACCTGAGGTCGAGATAGTCAGTGGGTGAATTCTTCCACAAACTCTCTGTCGAGGGTTCCCTCATTGATATATTCCCTGAAGGTTGGAAGGCTTGTGTCGTTAGTTCATTTTCCCAATTATGTGACATCTCTCAGTTGAGTTCCTTTGGGATTGTGAGGTTAGCACATCAGCTATGAGTTGTCAATGATTGTCCACTATAATTCAATGTTCCATCAGGGGTGGTTGTTTTCTTTCTGTTTTCTTCAAGGTTGCATTTTATCTTCAAGCCTCAAGGATGATCATGTTGATGTCTATAAGGTTGATACCTCATGATAATTTAGCGTGTTTTATTGGGCCTTCGAGTGGGCTACCCTAGATAGTCTATTTTCAGTACCATGAGACATGGAGTCAGAGTTGAGTATATCTAGGTATGTTCATGGAGACCATGTGGTGTGTGTTGTTCCATTGACATGATAGGGAAGTTATGTTGACTAAGAATGTATATACAATGATGGTCTTGAGATAGAATTTCTATGTTGTTTTGGGTTCCCACTAGATTATTTGAGTTGACTGATGGATATCAATTTCTCTCTTTTTTGTATGGGTTTTTGGGGACCTTATTGTGTATTCTTTTACTCACTGTTTCATGGGCTTTTCCAGTATGCGTATTGTCTCGTGTAGACCATAGCTACTATGACAGAGTCCCTGTTAGAGTTAGAGTTGGTGGAGCATAGTAGCTTGACTAATTATGGTTTTTACTGGAACCGTACACTGAAGCTTATTGGAGGGAGTTTTACAATGTTCCCATCAATATGAGTAGGTTTTATTCTTTTAATGTTTTTGGTGGGAACTGTATTTTCCCATTTTTTACTTTTTCTGTACACTGGATTCTGATAGATGTATGCATACTTTTTACTTTCAGTTTATATATATATATATATCAAAATTATATATAGAGGTGTATGTGGGTGAATGTGTAAAGGTATGATTGGATAAGGCCTCCTATGTGTGTGATGGCCTACCTGATCTGAGTCTCCTACCCTTGGACTATTTCATGTGGGCTTGGGGAGTCGTAGTTAGTGCCTCGTTTTTTCAGTTCGTGAATGAGTGGAATTAGATTTGTTTGGTTCAACATTGGGAGTGTGGTCGTGAGCTTGGTTTAGGTTCCATAGCATTAGTGTTAGGATGTTTTGAGTTCAGATTTTAGGCAAAGGACACCAGTGTTGGTGTAGGCAGCAGACATATCCATTCACTAGGACTCTGATAACCTCCCTTTCAACTTGGTATATTATGGAACTAGTCACAGGGAAATAATAGTACTTGAATCATTGAGGACTGAGTTTTGGGTATATCTTGTCTGTCTTGAGTCTGCTACCTGTAAATACTTTTTGACCAGTATGCGACTTGAATTTGTTTCATGATGTTTCCATGATGAATTTATAATGCCCTAGCCTTAAACCTTACTTAATCTTGAGTTATTAAAAGATTAAACCTTGGGGATCTTTTCGGGTTTAGAGTTTTAGAGAATTAGATCATAAAACTTGCATTACATTCCACATATAAACAAAGTGGTTACATAAATATAAAATTCTTCTTTCCCATCAATGGAAACATATTTAAAATAAAACATGGATTTCTTCTTGAAGCTCCCTTGACACTATCATCATATCATGTACCTTTCCCTTGACCTGTGAAAAACATTTCAAAAAAACGTGGGATGAGCATAAAAAACTCAGTAAGGGATATAAAATATATATGGAAAGGAAACATGGGTACATATATACATAAGAATGAAATCATACATTACCCATAAAACATAAGCACTTCATCATACCTCATAAAATCATGAATAAATCATATAAATCATAAGACATAAAGGTAACTTGAGGCATTCATAACATTCTTACGTAGGGAGTAACCCTCTTGGTTACGTTTGGAATACCCATCACAGTATATTCCCTAAATCTCTTCGGAGAAACCTTAACGTTACACTCCTTTGCGTTACCCAATGCATTGGAGAGCTATATCGGGCTCACCCGCCATTAGATTATCACAGAACCACTCGTCTTCATAATAATGCCCAAGAACCTCAACATAATCGTCTCACATAAAACAAGCATAAAGGAAACATAACATTTCCACCTTTCAATCACAAGATATGAATACAAAACATTGATATAAAAACATTATGAAAACCATTTTCAATACCAAAATTAATGAAAAGTAAAACATGGTATTTATTTTTCTTCTAAAAATTTCGTATGGCTTGTAGAGGAATCTGAAACTCAAATAATGGTCACGGCGGCGGAGAAGTCGTTGTCACCGCATACATACGAAAAAAACATTCCCTTTTGTCATTTAGTAAAACTCTTCATATAAAAAAGATTACTTTTGGATAAAAATAAATGTTAAAGGGGTTTATACACCTTATAAAAGAAGGTTGTGTATAAAACAAAATATGCCTCAATTAAAGGAGATTGAGACGAAGTCCCATACCTCGTGTCTGACTTGACTCGGTCATTCTTTAATCTCCTGAATAATAAACGTGAGTTAATTTATACTTGTTTAAGAACCTTTTTCAAGTTCATTATTCCTTTTATATCACTTATTGCCATGTCATGAACACTATGTAATTATTTAACTTAATAACTGTCATTTTAACGATCATTGGTACTTGAGTCAAAAATAAACCCTTTATAATTACATGTTGTTCATGTATCCATTATATCAAGAATTATAATCGTTATGTATATATCATTTATATCCAGTATATACATGAATTTATAATATTACATAATCATTTAGTGGTAAGAAATGAAATGCATCGTTCATGAAGACGGTAAGCTGTACGTACGCATGAACGCTACTTTCATTTCTATTTCATATTTTATAGAATGGAATCATAATTATATAATGTTATATTATAATTACAGTATAATATCATATATAATATCATAGCTCCATCCTTTATACGTCCCACATATTGTATTTAACGAATCAAATCACTTTGAGGGGGCGGTAGTCCGCACTTCCTTAAATGATGATATCGCGTTTACCCATAATGGAAACCATAAAGGTATTCTCAAAAAGAAAAATACATAAGATTAAGGAAAACATAAACATATTATATATCATATATAAATATAGTGACATCATAATTTCCACCTTTTTAGGTGTTAAAAGAATGTTGAACAATCATTGTTTCGGGAGGCATAAATTCACCATCCACGGAAACAGTATGTCCTTTAACCATTAGATGTAGGTGTGTGTAAGTGTAGCTCGAATGCTTCTTATAAAAACATCCTAGTATATTGAGGATACTTGAGTTGTTACAAAAGAACAGAATAAAAAGATTTTAGGGGGTTGGTGAAGTAAAATCAATCAAAAGGAATCAAAAGAAGACATTACCTTAAAATTGGGTAACTCTCTTAGATTTGAGATCAAAGGCTTTCTTGGGAAGACTTCTGCCGAATGTGAGGCTTCAAGGAGTAAGAGAGGGATGTGTAGAGCCAAAATGGGTAGGGTTTGGCCAAGCCAAAGGCTTTGGGGGTGTGGGTAAGGTGGTAGTGGTGGGGGCCTTTTATAAGAGGAGAGGAGGGGCACTCTTTGAAGGTAAAGAAAAGTCAATTTATTTTAAAATGGTAATCGGATTTAAGAGGTCCCAAATTTATTTTTTTCGAGTATAAGGTGATAAGGGTTCTATATCCACCCATACAATAGGATTTCGCCATGTGTAGGTCTTACATTTTACATTATAATTCCATTTTATTTAAATCGTTAAATAATGAGGTCATCGCTGCATCATCATGATGTCATAAATAATTTAATTTATTTAAAGTATAAAAATTTTTTAAAAAAACTATTATGTAGGAAATATTTTTATCTTTCCAATTAATATTTAAAATGAAAAATATGATCTTTATAACCCCATGTAAAAATTGTTTTAGTAAAACATTTCATGTTTGTGTCATTTTTACTTTTACATTAAATAAAAAGTTATTTATGTCATTTCCCAACCAAAGTGGCTCCATGGGGTCCCCAAGATGTCCAATGGATTTTATTGGTCGGCCACGACACATCCAATGAGGGTATGATATGTTTCTAGGTCATTTCATTTTATTAAAACTTTATTTGTACCTTAAACTACACTAATTACCTCTAATCGCGATTAAGAACTTAAGAGTTACTATTCCCCAAAAAGTTTTTTTAATCTCATTGAACCACATTTGACTTCTTAATGACTACCATGTATGTCATATTTTTGAAATTCAAAACACAGAAGTGGTAAAATTTCATTTAAACGAAAAATCAGTTTTTATAAGTACCACTTAGTGGTTTCACTATTCATCAAAAATTGAAGTTTTTCAGAAAAATACCAAAAACTCACCCTAATCTATATTTGATATTCCAAATTCAAAAATTAAGTCTATTTTAAAAAATTCAAAACATATAAGTCACAATAATTAATTTAATAATTAATTCCCGCTTTCATGACAAATAGCGTGTTTTTATGAAACAATAAGTATCAAAAGATTTACACCAGTTTAAGTCCAATTTCAAAGTGAAATTGATTCCAATGACCACCATTGGATTAAATGGTAAAAATATATTCTAATTTCTCTTAAAAAACAATTCAAAAGATAATCTAATCATATAAATAAATTATATTAAAAATCAGTTTTGATGTAAAATGCAGTATTTTTCACTATTCATTAAAAAATGAACATTGTCTGAAAAATACCAAAAATTCACACAAAGTAAATTTTGATATCCCAATCATAAATAATAAGTTTATTTTGACAATCATAGCTTATAAAATTGTCAAAATATGGATTTAAAAATGGGTTTCCATCAAAAGGCAGTAAAATAATCTTTTAAAAATATTAGTGTATTCCATGCTTAAGATTTGATTTATTTTCAGTTTAAGCCACTAAAACACTATCTAATTCATTAATAGACATAGATAAAAATATCTATTATTCATTAAATACTTGGGTTGTTACATCCTTCCCCCCTTTAGAAAATTGCATCCCCACAATGTTCTTACTTATAAAATAAATGGGGGTACTTATCCCTCATTGCATTTTCAGATTCCCATGTTGCCTCTTCCATAATGTGGTTTTTCCACAAAACCTTTACCTCGTTAATAACCTTATTCCTTAACACTTTCTCCCTGTGGTCAAGAATCTGGACCGATTGTTCCTCATAAGATAGGTTCTCTTCCAGCTAAACTACCTCTGGACTCAAAACATGAGATGGATCTGGCATATACTTTCTCAACATCGAAACGTGAAAAACATTGTGTACCTGAGATAAACTTGGAGGTAAAGCCACCCAGTATGCAACTGATCCAACTATCTCCAGAATTTGAAATGGTCCAATAAACCTTGGACTCATCTTTCCTTTCTTACCATATCTCATCACACTTTTCCATGGAGAAACCTTGAGAAAAACATGATCACCTACCTCGAATGATAGATCCTTCCTCCGGTTATCCGCACAACTCTTCTGCCTGCTCTGAGCTGTTCTCATGTGCTTCAGAATCAGTTGAACTTTTTCTACCATCTCTTCTACCAATTCTGGTCCCATCAACTTCTTTTCACCCACATCATCCCAGAAAGCTGGAGTTCGACACCGCTTCCCATATAATTCCTGAAATGGTGCCATCTGTATACTGGAATGAAAACTGTTATTATATGAAAATTCAACCAAAGAAAGATGTTGGTCCCAACTTCCCTGATAATCCATAGAGCAAGAATGTAGCATATCCTCCAATGTCTGAATTGTTTGTTCTGACTGCCCATCTGATTGAGGATGAAAATATGTACTAATATTTAATTTAGTACCCAACGACTTCTGAAGGCCTTTCCAAAAGTTAGCAGTGAACCTGGGATCACGATCAGATATAATGGAGAGAGGAACTCTATGTAACCTGACTATCTCTTTAAGATACAAACGGGAAAGTTGATATAGGGAAAAAGTATCTCATATAGCAAGAAAATAAGCAGATTTAGTCAAGCGATCAACAATAACCCAGATTTCCTTATTACCTTGAGATGTATTCGGTAATCCCACAATAAAGTCCATGGATATATTCTCCCATTTCCACTCTGGCACTGGTAAAGGATGAAGCATCCCTTTTGGTAACCGTCGCACTGCTTTAACATATTGACATGTCAAACACTTCACAGTAAAATCATTAATATCTCTTTTCATTCCATCCCACCAGTAATACTCCCGCAGATCTCTGTACATCTTAGTACTACTAGGATGAACTGAAAATGGAAACTATGAGCTTCACATAACAACTATCTCTTCATCCTTGAATCACAAGGCACACACAATCTCTTCCCAATTCTCAAAACGCAATCATTATCAATGTTGAATTCAGGCAACTTACCTTTCTGAACCAACTCTACCTTTTTCTGCAACTCACTGTCTTGCTTCTGTGCTTGATTGATTTTATCTTATAGAGATGATCTCACTGATACCTAAAACAAAACAGAATAACATCCTACACCAACAACTTCTATTCCAAAGTTCATCAAATCCTTAACCAAAGGATCACTTTCCAAACGCAACATTTCTAATGAAGCATTACTTTTTCAACTCAAAGCATCAGCCACTTTATTTTCTTTTCCCGGATGCTAATGAATTGTACAATCATAATCCTTGATTAATTCTAGACATCTCCTCTGTCTCATTTTTAACTCTTTCCAAGTGAATATATACTTTAAAATTTTTTGATCAGTATATATTTCACACTTTACTCCATAAAAATGATGCCTCCAAATTTTTAAAGCGAAAACAACAGCAGCTAATTCCAAATCATGTGTAGGGTAATTTACCTCATGAGTTTTGAAATGTCGTGAAGCATAATAAATTACCTGATCATTATGCATTAGGACGCAACCAAGTCCTTTCAATGAAGCATCACTGTATATAACAATCTCACCATTCCTGGAAGCTAGTTCCAAAACTAGAGCATTCACCAATCTTATTTTCAGTTCCTGAAAACAATCATCACATTATTTTCTCGAGATAATCTTAACACCCTTCCGAGTTAGCTTAGTCATAGGACTAGATAACCGTGAAAAATTTCTAACAAACCTTCGGTAATAGACTACCAATCCAAGGAAACTACGAATCTCAGTTACATTTGTGGGTCTTGGCTATTTTTCAACAACCTTTGTTTTTGCAGGATCAACAGTTATCCAATCTTTAGAAACAATATGACCAAGGAAAGAAATTTTTTGCAACCAAAACTCACACTTGATGAATTTTCCATATAGTTTCTTTTCTTTTAAGGTTTTCAAGATAACCCTTAAATGACTTTCATGCTCCTATTTACTTTTAGAAAACACCAAAATATCATCAATGAAAACCACCACAAACATATCCAAGAACTCATGGAAAATTCTATTCATTAAGTCCATGAATACAGCAGGTGCATTGGTTAGCCCAAAAGGCATTACTACAAATTCATAATGGCCATATCTTGTACGGAACACAGTCTTCGGAACATCTTCTTCCTTTACCTTCAACTGATGGTACCCCGATCTCATGTAAATCTTTGAAAAAATATTGAGCTCCTTGGAGCTGATCAAACAAATCATCGATATGAGGCAAAGGATATTTGTTCTTAAAAGTGATATTATTCAAACCTCTATAATCAATGAAAAGTCTCATAGAACCATATTTCTTTTTAACAAATAAAACAGGAGCACCCCATGGTGATGTGCTAGGTCGAATGAAACCTTTCTCTAATAAATCTTGCAATTGCTCCTTCAACTCTAACAGTTCAATTTGAGCCATTCGATAAGGGGGTTTTGAAATTGGCTTAGCATCAGGAACTAAGTCAACAGTAAACTCAACTTCCCGATCTGGTATTATTCCAGGCAACTCATCAAGAAAAACATCAGGATACTCATTTACCACTGGCACATCATTAATCTGAATAGTTCCTTTATTTTCAACGATGTGTGCAAGGTAAAATTCATTTCCATCTTTTACATGTTTCTTGGCATCTTGATATGTGATCAACAATAGGGGTTCATTCTTGTACACAAACTCATAGTCTTTCTGAAAAGAAACTTCTTTAGCTCTATAGTCAATCTTAGCATAGAAAATAGAGATCCAATCCATACCTAGGATAAACTCAAACTCTACTAGAGGTAGAACAATGAGGTTTGCAAGTAGGTTCTTTCCACATATAAGGATAGGAAGATTCTTATAAATTATTATTGCCTCAACATTTCCCCCAGGTGTTTTTACCACAAGTTCAGGATTCATTTCTTGAGATGGTATTCCCATTTTACGAGAAACGGTTTCAGAGATGAAAGAATGTGTAGACCCCGAAACAAACAACACACTGGCATAATCCGAAAAAACAAACAATGTACCTGATACAACTTAATTTGATGGCCCGACATCTACTGAAGTAGTTGAAAAGGATTTCACCACCCCTTTCTGCTTGTAGTCTAACTACTTCCCATAACCTAAGCTCTTTGTCGGACACTCGTTTGCATAGTGACCCATCTCATTTCACTTATAACATTTCACTAACTGTAAATCAAATTTGGTCTTACCATCACCCTGATCTTTTCCAATGAAATCAAGAGCCTTATGTCCCATCTTACCACATCAGTAGCACTTTCCAGAATTTAGAAGACATTCCCCAGCATGCCTTTTTCCACATTTATCACAAACTGGAAACTTAGTTTTCTTACCGTCAGACTTTTTTGAAGAATTCTTACCTTTCTCCTGCCACCTCGGTCTCTTCTTCTGTTGGTTGTTATAGAACACTTGATCATCGACAAACTCCATTTCCACCTTCTCGGCACATCGAAAAAGATTTTCATAACTTTTAAACTCAAAAGAAGATAATTCCCTTCAATATTTTGGCTTTAATCCTGAGTAAAAATGATTTATTTTACTATCAAGGTCTCGGATAAAATTTGGATCATACCTTGCCAATCGAGTGATCCTTTCTTCCTAGGCAGCCACTGAGTCTTCCTCTTGCCTCAATTCCAAGAATTTGTTTTCAATCCTAAGTCAAACAGCCTTAGGAAAATACTTATCAAGAAACATACCTTTGAATTCATCCCAGTCCAGAGCATCAATCTCATCAGCGTCCCTGATATTTTTAATCATCGACCACCACTGGTCTGCTTCGCCCTCAAAACGATAAATAACAAGACTAACCTTTTAATTGTCTGAATACCCCATGACATCAAAAATCATCTCCAGTGCTTTAATCCACCCTTCAGCTAGCACAGGGTCAAATGATCCTCTAAATGATGGGGGATGTTGCCTCATGAAATGTTCCACCACTGACATGTTCCTCTGCGGTTGATCTGCCTGATCTCGTGCATGGATACCACCGCCATTTATCGCTTGAGTCAACTGCACCATTACTGAAACAAACTGTTCAGTCCAATTCTGACCATCTCGGGATGCTGATTCAGAAGGTTATTTCCTTCTGTATGCCCTCCTAGCACTGCTTCCCTGTTTCCTCTGCAGAAAACCATTCTGAACAAACATGTCTTACATGAAGCAACATGGTAATCTTCAAATACTATATCACCTCAATTTGACCATGAGAAAAATATTTTTTGATAATCATTTAATAGAATTCTAACTCCTAAAGTTATCTAAACCGACCTCTGATACCAACTATAAGGCCCCAGCCTTAAACCTTACATAATCTCGAGTTATTAAAAGATTACACCTTGAGGATATTTTCGGGTTTAGAGTTTTAGTGAGTTAAATCATAAAACTTGCATTACATTCCACATATAAACAAAGTGGTTACATAAAGATAATATTCTTCTTTCCCATCAATTGAAACATATTTAAAATAAAACATGGATTCTTTCTTGACACTCCCTTGACACTATCATCATATCATTTACCTTTCCATTGACCTGTGAAAAACATTTCAAAAAAACTTGGGATGAGCATAAAAAGATCAGTAAGGGATATAAAATATATATGGAAAGGAAACATGGGTACATATATACATAAGAATGAAATCATAATTTACCCATAAAACATAAGCACTTCAACATACCTCATCAAATCATGAATAAAACATAGAAATCATAAGATATAAAGGTAACTTGAGGCATTCATAACATACTTACGTAGGGAGTAACCCTCTTGGTTACGTTTGGAATACCCATCACAGTATATTCCCTAATTCTCTTTGGATAAACCTTAACATTACACTCCTTCGCGTTACCCAATTCATTGGAGAGCTATCTCGGGCTCACCCGCCCTTAGTTTATCATGGAACCACCCGTCTTCATAATAATGCCCAAGAACCTCAACATAATTGTATCACATAAAACAAGCATAAAGGAAACATAACATTTCCACATTTCAATCACAAGATATCAACACAACACATTGATATAAAAACATTATGAAAACCATTTTCAATACCAAAATAAAAGAAAATTAAAACATGTTATTTATTTTTCTTTTAAAAAAAGGTATGGCTTGTAGACGAAGCCGAAACTCAAATAATGGTCACGGCGGCGGAGAAGTCGTTGTCACCGCATACGAATGAAAAAAACATTCCCTTTTTTCATTTAGTAAAACGCTTCATATAAAAAAGATTCCTTTTGGATAAACGTAAAGGTCAAAGGGGTTTATACACCGTATAAAAGAAGGTTGTGTATAAAACAAAATATGCCTCAATGAAAAGAGATTGAGACGAAGTCCCATACCTCGGGTCCGACTTGACTCTGTCGTTCTTTAATATCCTGAATAACAAACTCGAGTTAATTTCTACTTTTTTAAGAACCTTTTTCAAGTTCATTATTCCTTTTATATCACTTATTTCCATGTCATGAACACTATGTAATTATTTAAGTTAATAACGATCGTTTTAACGATCATTGGTACTTGAGTCAAAAATATACCCTTTATAATTACATGTTGTTCATGTATCCATTATATCCAGAATTATAATCATTATGTATATATCATATATATCCAGTATATACATGCATTTATAATATTAAATAATCATTTAGAGGTAATAAATGAAATGCACCGTTCATGGAGACGGTAAGCCGTATGTACGCATGAACACTACTTTCATTTCTATTTCGTATTTTATAGAATGGAATCATAATTATATAAAGGTATATTATATTTCCATTATAATATCATATATAATATCATAGTTCCATCCTTTATACGTCCCACATATGGTTTTTAACGAATCAAATCACTTTGAGGGGGCGGTAGTCCGCACTTCCTTAAATGAAGATATCGTGTTTACCCATAATTGAATCCATAAAGGTATGCCCAAAATGAAAAATACAGAAGCTTAAGAAAAACATAAAAATATTACATATAATATATAAATATAGTGACATCTTAATGGCCACCTTTGAAGGTGTTAAAAGAATGTTGAACAATCATCGTTTCAGGAGGCATAAATTCACCATCCACAGAAACAGTATGTCCTTTAACCATTAGATGTAAGTGTGCGTAAGTGTAGATCGAATACTTCTTATAACAACATCCTAGTATATTTAGGATACTGTATTTGTTACAAAAGAATAGAATAAAAAGAGGTTAGGGGGTTGGAGAAGCAAAATCAAACAAAAGGACCCAAAAGAAGACATTACCTTAAAATCGGGTAACTCTCTTAGATTTGAGCTCAAAGGCTTCCTTGGGAAGACTTATGCCCAATGTGAGGCTTCAGGGAGTAAGAGAGGGATGTGGAGATCCAAAATGGGCAGGGGTTGGCTGAGCCAAAGGCTTTGGGAGTGTGGGTAAGGAGGTAGAGGTGGGGGCCTTTTATAAAAGGAGAGGAGGGGCACTCTTGGAAGGTAAAGAAAAGTCACTTTATTTTAAGATGGTATTCATATTTACGAGGTCCCACATTGATTTTATTCGAGGATAAGGTGATAAGGGTTCGAAATCCACCCATCCTATAGGTTTTGGTCATGTAAAGGTCTTAGATTTTACATTATCATTCCATTTTATCTAAATCGTTAAATAATGAGGTCATCGCTGCATCATCATCATGTCATAAATAATTTAATTTATTTAAAGTATAAAAATTATAAAAAAAACTATGATGTAGGAAAACTTTTTAGAATTCCAATGACTATTTATAATCAAACATCTGATCTTTATAATCCCATGTAAAAATTGTTTTAGTAAAACACTTCATGTTTGTGTCAATTTTACTTTTACATTAAATAAAAAGTTATTTATGTCATTTCCCAACCAAAGTGGCTCCATGGGGTCCCCAAGTTGACCCATGGATTTTCTTGGTCAGCCACGACACATCCAATGAGGGTATAACATGTGTCTAGGTCATTTCATTTTATTAAAACATTATTCTTACCTTAAACTACACTAATTACCTCTAATCGCAATTAAGAACTTAAGAGTTACTATTCAGCAAAAAATTATTTTAATCTCATTGAACCACAATATACTTCTTAATGACAACCATGTATGTAGGATTTCTGAAATTCAAGACACAGATGTGGTTAAATTTCATTTAAACGAAAAATCAGTTTTTATAAGTACCACTTAGTGGTTACACTATTCAACAAAAATTGAAGTTTTTCAGAAAAATTCCAAAAATTAACCCTAATCTATATTTGATATTCCTAATTAAAAAATGAAGTCTATTTTAAAAAATTCAAAACAAATAAGTCACATTAATTAATTTAATAATTAATTCCCGCTGTCATGACAAATAGCGTGTTTTTATGAAACAATAAGTATCAAAATATTGACACTAGTTTAAGTCCAATTTCAAATTGAAATTGATTCCAATGACCACAATTGGATTAAATGGTAAAAATATATTCTAATTTCACTTCAAAACCAATTCAAACGATAATCTAATCATATAAATAAATTAGATTAAAACAGTTTTGATATAAAATGCAGTATTTTTCACTATTCATTAAAAAATGAACATTGTCTGAAAAATACCAAAAATTCACAAAAAGTAAATTTTGATATCCCAATCATAAATAATTAGTTTATTTTGACAAACATAGCTTATAAAATTGTTAAAAGATGGATTTAAAAATGGTTTTCCATCAAAAGGCAGTAAAACAATCTTTTAAAAATATTAGTGTATTCCATGCTTAAGATTGGATTTATTTTCATTTGAAGCCTCTAAAACAATATCTATTTCATTAATAGACATAGATAAAAATATCTATTATTCATTACTTACTTGGGATGTTACAGATTTCCTCTGAGGTTTCCACTGATGGGTTTAGAGTAAGACCCGTTGAATGAAGATGTCTCCCTATAGGGGCATGGACATGAGGTATGTTCTTATCTAGTTGTGTAGTTGGTGGATCCACCAACTGTCAAACATCTTATTGTCCCACCTCTATGACTTCAGGTGGATGGATCTTGTCAGACTAAGTCATCTATGGATCTATTATTGTTAGACCATGATGAGTTGGTGTTCTGTGCATACCAAGAGCATCAGAGACAGATTTCTCATGAGATATAAGTCGGGAAGGACACAAAACTAGAACCCATGAAATGCAAGAGGCACCTTCCTTTTCAGATGTATACTCATGCACATGCTTAGGATTTGTGCTACTGTTTTTTTCATCGGCGGGAGATGAACTATTATGCTTGTCATGGCTGGGTAAATATTGTGAGAGTTTTTCCAACCCACTATGCTTCTGAGGTAAAGCCAGTCAATGGAAGGTTTTGGCTATGGATGGAGAAGTTTAATTGAGGTTCATTGAGCATCGAATGAGGCTTCAGAGCTGGAGCATATGGGGGATCCTGATGAATTGATGTATGATTTGTCTCCTTTCTACAATCTTTAGTAGGATTTATATACACTATTCATAAGTACACATTCTGTTTTGTTTCTCCCTCGTGGGTTTTTTAAAAAGATATAGGGAATTGGTAGATCCATCTGCCAATGCTTCTCTTCTTCACTTCGAATACATGAGAAAAGGGATCTTTCCCCCACCAAGACACATTTTTTTGATATAGTGAATTATAGTTTTGGTGATTCAGTGCTGCCCAAATAAGATAGTATCTAGGTGTGGAGAATGAGTCCCTTAGAATTGGCCATTCAGTTTGTTTGTGTGAGGGCAGTTGGTAGCCAAAGGGCTCGGGTAATACCTAGTTCGAGCATAAGAGCCATATTTTTTTGTTCATGAGTACACATTCATGATCAATGTCATCTTGTATAAGGGATGATCATGGAAGTTGTTGAATGGTTTGAAATGGCTTCAGATTCATAGGAAAGATGGACACTTCCCCTACTAAGACGCATCAGTGAGAGATGATCCAGAACTGTGTGGGTGGGTATGTGTCACCCATAGAGGACACTGTCATGGTGCAGTTGAGGATTTTATTCAATTTGTGAGTTCGAAGTCAGTTTCTTATGTTTGCGGTATGTTCATGAGGGCTTTTAAGACACAGATTGTATACTCAAACATCCCTGTTTGTTCTCTAGGTTGTAGAGATACGTTTCATGATGTTTTGTGGTATTGTTCCAAGGTATCGCATGATAGGATATCAATAGGGCATTTATCGACGGACTTCCCTTAATATGGGGAGTGTCTCAACCTTCTAAGGATTTGTGTTCGAACCAATGATTTGGAGAGATGGGGTGCTGAGGTGATCTTTTTCATTGGATTCATTTTAGTGTTGGAAAAGACCATTCAAATTTGGTTGAGGTCTGTTACGATTCATTCTAGGTAGTTTTAAAACAAAATAGGTGGACCTGGGTGTTCAATGATGAGGTTTTGTGTTTGGTTGGCTCCTATAGAAGGTTCATAGTGTTTACTGGGATAAAATCTATCTATGAGGTTTATAAAACTGCTTCTTTGTTGTGGGAGTTTTGTGTATTCCACCTATCTTAGGTGGGGAAACACATTCCTCTTATTTCAAGATGTCCACCTAGTGGAAGTAGGGTGGTGTGTGGTTTCTCTTAATGGTATTCATGAGTGAGTTCTAGTAGGAAGAACTATATCACTTGGTGTTTTTTCTATGTTGTGGTTCTTCATAGTGTGTGTTAGTTACAATAGTTACAACATATGAACCTTTGGTGAGCTCGTTGGAATGTCTATACCTATAGAGATCTTATTTCCTTTTCCATTTTTATGGGTTTTATCATTTTTGGGATGAAAATACAAAAGGTATTGAAGATGCAGCGACTCGATTTTTCCCCAAAATAATTTGGAATATTCCTATGATTATTTCGCATGAAAGAAGCTCAGTCAGCATAGTAATCCTATGGCCAGTGAGCCTCAGTGTGGGGATGTTAAAAATATTAAATAAATTTAATAACTCCTAGTATTTTTCATCTGAAACACTAATAACTATTGATTAGAGCCTCATATAAAATTTTTATGACTATGGGTTTTTTCAGAATATAGCGTTTACCTTGAGTGCGACATAGACATTATCAGCGCTTGGTGTCGGGTTGAAGGGGAGTCAGGATAGGGTGTTAAATAGAAATTTATGTAATAAAATTAAATAAAATACCCCTACCAATTCTCTCCTTGGTTGATCACAAGGAGATAAATAAAACTCTTCCCCTATTCCTCTCATTTAACCAACTAACAAACCATGGCGAGAAGTTGCTGCAAGGTGCCCTTTTTTATGTCCATCGTTGCCAGATCGATAATTATCACATCTCGGGCATCGTTCTACACTCAAAGCATCAAATTTCCACCCTTAAGGTTGATATATTTTGGTTTTAGTCCTGATTTACCTTTTTATGTGTTGTTTTATGGTTTTATATCCCATAGAAAATTTATAGGCACACCTTGAGGGTAAATCTGTGTGTTTCAGAGTGAAGTGGGTTGATCAGGGCCATTTTCTAGGAAATCCCATCAGATTTTCCAATCAAAAAAGTGTGTAAAATAGTCCTACATGTATTGTGTTCTTCTTGTTCATGGGAGATGAAGATTTGGGTCAACACACCGTGTATGTGAAGTTTCAAACCATGTAATGACCCTTGTCATGTGCCTAGGGGAAATGCCTCGCATAACCATGTAATAGTACATGGTTTTTACTAGAATAGAACATTAGTACATGGACATGAGGTATGGTACCCAGGATCAGTTAATATTCATGGCTAATTGACCATAAAACTATAACACACTATTTAAGGGGCACAACTCGATGATTAGTGTGATGGAAAATACGGCTAGGGGCCTGGTGAAGCAGGACACGACATGTATGATCTCTACATGTCATGTATGCGAACATCGATTGTAAAACCATGTATAAGGGTTGCACGACCAACATTGTGGGTGGGATAACATGCCATGTGGATTAATTTTCACATCATGTACTCCTTTGGGGCATTCTTTAGATCCTTTACCTCTTATATCTTCTCTTTTGTAGTATGACTTTATGCTTGTTATTATCCTATCCTGAGTAGTTTTACACGCATAATTTGATGGTGGCCTTAGTTAGTGCCTAAAAGATATTCTGTGTTGGCGATGATGTGTGGGTTGTTGTGGTTATATATTCCTTAACTTGTTGGGTTAAGTGATTCTCTCCTATTCTTTTTAGTTTAAGGGTTTTCGGTATCATTTCTCCTTCAATAGACTATAACCTGTCATTGACTAGTTTTCGTACATGCACTGTGTATGGTTCTCCAAATTCATGATGTATTTGACTCAATTATATTCGATAGAATATTTAGTTTTTTTGGTGCATGTGTAACCCCAAGTGTCATGATGCAATCCTCACCTTTTAATGGTTTCCCCAGCTGGGTTTGAGTCGGTGTGAACAATATTTACTCAGGCATCGATACCATATCCACGATAATTTTTACAATAGGCTATGGATCCCCTAGTCATCCCTATGAGAAAAACCTCTATATGTTTTTAGATATGTGTTTACTTTTTCTATGATCAATCATTATGTTTTCCTCAAGCGGAGTCAGACTCAATGTGACCAACTCTACACATGAGTTTATCCTCTTATAGGAAAGTTGTTCCAAAGGCAGGTTGTTATGCATTACCCTTTCTAATCCATGTACCAAGTAGGGTTCTTGGTGTACCATAGTATACACTATGAGGTATCCCTTACATGATTTTGATATAGTCACAAGGTGAATGCTTCCATGGATTTTCCATCGAGCATTCCCTTAGGGATCCTCAATGAGTTGTCGATTCTTGTCCCCTATCATTTTGTGTTCCATTAGAGATTACTGGGTTCTTTTTGT
This sequence comes from Viscum album, assembly GCA_963277665.1. Classification (NCBI taxonomy): domain Eukaryota; kingdom Viridiplantae; phylum Streptophyta; class Magnoliopsida; order Santalales; family Viscaceae; genus Viscum; species Viscum album. Next base: position 2,041,523,221 of record OY728130.1, on the reverse strand, counting down.
GTTCTATGGGGTTTGATTGTATCTTCAGGCCTCTAGGATAAGCATGTTTCTGTCTATGAGGCCGGTACATCATGAGTTTTGTGAGCGTTGTGTTGGGCCTTAGAGTTGGGTGTTGTGGAAATCTATGGTCAGTACCATGAGACATGGATTCAGAGTTGAGAATATCAGAGTATGTTCCGGGAGTCCCTGTGGTGTGTTTTGTTTCGTTGACATTCCAGGGACATTGACCAGACTAGTCGTGTATTGCTAAGGACGGTCATAAGATGGAGTTTCTTTCTCGTTTGGGTTCCATTAGTTGGGTCATGTTGATTGACTCACATTAGTTGATCCCTTTTTAGTTTCGATTTTTGGTAGCCTATTGGGAATTATTATACTCTCCCATGCATAATCCTTTACATAACGTTTATTGTCTTCTATAGACAATATTCCCCTCAAAAGAGTTCCATTTGGACCCAGAGTTGGGAGAGCGTAGTAGTTGGACTGAGAAAGGGTTTTACTGGAGTTGTATCATGGATCGTATTGGTGAGAGTTTTATAGTGTTCCCATACATCTGAGATGGTTGGACAATTTTTTATTTTTTGGTGGGTTATGTATTTCCCATTTTTAACTTTTTCTATACTCTTTGTAAGGATCAATGTATGCATGGATTTTAGTTTTAGTTTATATTTATATAACTCTATACTGTTGGGTGGAGGTGTTTGTGGGTGCATTTGTATAGGTATGAAAGGATAAGGCCACCCATTTGTGAGAGATCCTACTTGGTGCTTGTCACCAGCCCATGACCTATTAGAGGCGGGAATAGGGTGTCACTACTCGATCCCCAATGGGTTGGGTCGAGAAATTTATTTTAAATGCTTCTATGAAATTATATATATATATATATAGGTATATAGGTATATTATGATTCAATGTTGATATTGTACTTCTTTATGTTAATATTCCATGATATTTGAATCTATCTAATGATTATTGGTTATAGATTTTATTATTATGTAATTTTTATTATTCACATTTTAGCTTTTTTTATAGACTCATCCTTGATGAACTATTTATTCACCCCTTAATGACTATTTGATCACATAATTTTCTAATGTTTCAATTCCACGGGTTATAAAGATAAGTGTTACAAATGATATTCCAATAATACGATGAACAATGATTCTTGTAATAATAAATGGTAATTTTTCTCGTTCAATAATCATATTATGTAGCTCATTACTAAGTAAACTAATCCTATTAGTCAATAGGATAGAATTATTTATGAATATTAATTTTCAAATCATGTGATATATGTAAAATATAGACATGATTATATAGGGTAACTATAATTTGTATGAAAGGAAATGTTTTGTAATTTATAGATACTAGAGAAGATATATTGAGAATTATGGTTAGAGAACCTCATGGGATAACCCTATTATAGTGTCTATGTACACGATGATATCAAAAAAATATTTTAAGAACCATTAGGTTATATGAATTTGTTTATATCATATTATTTAAGAACCATTTTGATGAATTTAATTTTTTGTGGAATTGAGGGATTTTGTTTAGAATCATGAGAAAAACAAATATGATTTTTAACGTAGAGTGATATATGTTTAGCTAAAATAATTATTGACTAACAAGATAGTGTCAAAGAATTTGAATTATAAACATTTATTTCTTTTCAAGTTATTTTTCCCTTGTGTGGTTAATTTAACATCCCGATTCATAACCCCATTTTGGTTATAGTAATATATGGAACGAGAAGGAACCATATTAACAATGGTTTAGAGGGAAATGTGATGGTTTCCTAATGAAAAAACTAACAGAATAAGAGTATGATTAAAATACCTCCAATAAATTCTCTGAAATATTTATCAATCAATGGATAATAAATTGAGCTATGTTGAGATCCTGACCACACCAAGGGAGGTGAAACTTATTATTGAGTCTTTCATGTTGCAACATCCAAAATCCTTCATTTTCTCTTTAGTTCAAGTTATTATCATGAAAGGGTACACTATGATGGATTGGATAATATCCATTATCCATTGATTGGGACATGAAAAGATTATTCTGTAATTTACCATTTTGTAGGTGAGGTCATCAGATGGTGGGCTCATAATGATGACACAATACAGAAAAATAAGCATACTTAGTGGAATGGGGAGAGTTTATGTATGTGTTATTTAGGAACTATTTTTATTGAACACATTAGAAAAAGATTATAAGTGAAATATGTTGAGTTAAAATGATATGAGGGAGAATATATTAGGGAATATTTTGAAAACTTCACAATATGTGGAGGATATTATCTTACTTTATCTCAAATATAAATGTGAAATAAATCATTTATTTAGTGGATTCCAACTTTTAATTTGAAAGGGATTTAGAAATAAGAGACATTGGAAGCTATGATTATATTTTTCCATATACACTAAATGTGAAGATGGAATCTGGGTTCTTTGAATAATCTGGTTAGGTAAAATGGAATATGTATGACCAAGAAAACCCCAATAGTATGTCATATGGTGGTGGATAAATTTGTGGCCCCAAAATTCCTAATGTGAGGGATGAAGCACAAGAGTAATTTACTTAGTTTATTAGGTTTCCTTTTATGATATGTAGAGTATAAATCTATTCCCAAAACATCCAATGTATGATAATGGGGTTGATTAACATAATAGAGGATAATAATATCCAAGATAATGATAAACCTATACTATAATGATTCAAGTGAAAAGAGTTTTTATGCTATTTGAAACAATTTCCAAACCATCAGGCCAATAAATGAAATAGGCCCCACTATTCTCCCAAAAAAAGGAATAAGGATGGTTATTTTTTATTAATACCATTGATTTATATCATGATAAAAAAATTGATGAGGGGTAATATTAATATTTATTCAAGTTTTGTAAGTACAATATTTGGTTTTGGTTCATCACTTTCTTTCATATCTACCAATATTTATAATAATGATTAATCCCCAACTCAAGAAATATATATCAAACTATATATAAAAAACATGGTGGGGTTATTTTGGAGTATAATTCATATAAATACTATATAATTTTTTTGGGTGGATACATCCTGTAGATCTAATTCATTTTTACTTTGTTTAAATTGATGTGATTTTGTGTATGGATTGGATAACCCTACATAGACCCCATATCAATTTTCCAGACAAGGAGCTATCATTTAACTTTCCAAATCATCAAATTATCAATTATCAATATAAGTATGATCTCTATTTGTAATAAAATTCTATAATATATTTCATGATTCACAAAAATAAAGGAATCTTGACTAAAATGGTGAGGGAGAAAGCTAGCATTAATGATATGTCATTTTATGAGAATATTTTGGGTTATTTATTTGTGAACTTGCTGGTCATACTAATAGAATGAGGCTACGTTATTGATTAAAGTTATATGTGTTTCTATGCTTATCTCAAATATTCTTGATTGAATGGATCCCATTGAATTTTAGTAATTAATGATGCCAATAATAAATAATTTTGAAAAGGATTTTATCTACCGCATTATAAACTTGATCTGTGGGACTTCATATTGACTTTTAGGAACTTAAATATGTCACAATTATAATCAACTGATGAAAAAATACGAAATATTACATCATTACACATGAATATTCATTACATTTCAAAATAATATTGGCTCGACATTCATAATGTTTTAGTGCCTTTAGATACTAGATATATAATAAATTTTTTCATAACATATCTTTAACATATCTTACAAATATATTTAAATTAATATCATGATAAAAATTGAATACATAGGGCCTTCTTTCAAATCCCAAGGAATGAAATCATAAGAAATGTAGAACAAGAATTCTCAGTATGGGTAAACATGGGAGATAAAATTAATAAGTGTAAATAACGATCTTATGTTTATGATAACATATTCATGTGAATGTTCTCAATGTAAAATATTCATACCTAGAAAGGATTAGATCATATTCAATCTGGTAAATTCATTTATATAAGCATGATCAATAATTTTGTTAAATAATGCTTCTTTCTTTGGAGTCATAACATTGGTGTGTGGAATAATAAGAATAATACATAATGATCCTATGAATGCATCTAATGTTAATCATTTCCAGGCATAATTTTTTAAGAATTGATTGAGAGATATGTTAATAATTCATGTAAATTCTACAATTTCCATTTTCAATCAAGTAAATGAATAATATTTTGAGAATAGATATAACTTGATCATAATCATGAGTCAAAATGTGAAAATATCTATTTTAAATCATGTTCATGAATAATCTTGTGAATAAAACTTAAGGAAATCATTCTCACATGTCAATGTGAGAATAATAATATGTTTTAATCCTGAGAAACAAATTAATCATTATCTCATTTTATATCTATATCTCAATATCCAATGAATGATATGTCTATAATAGACCCAACCATAACATAATCATATTCCCTTTATGTGTATGCCATAAGGTTAGGAAAATATTTATCTTTTCATCCTATCTTTTTTTATAGACAAAAATTATCATAAAGTTTTACAAAATCATAATCAATAAGAATCCATAGAAAAAATAATTTTTATATCATTGGATCATGTCCTTAGTTAATCATAATTAAAATTAATTTATGTTTTCATATATAGAAATACCAATATAGATCAATGGAATATTTCTCTAGGAAAATAATATTTTTAACTTGATATCAAATATTTAAAATTAAAAAAACATAAAAATATTATTGAATACATTTCCTTGAAATGTACATAAGAATTTTTTTAAAGAATATTTAAATAATTAAACTGTCATGATGACACAAAATTTTGTTCATGTCATATCATTAAGAAAAATATTTTTTTCAAAATAGATAAAAGAATCCTTGTATAGAAAATGAAAAAATGTTACTTCAAATGAATTTTGTAAAAATTAAATCATGTGAAAACACCACCATACAATTTATTTTAGAATATTCAAAATAATTCTTCAAAATAATTTATGAAACATGGATATAGATGAAAATGATTTATGATTGAAAGAGGATAAAGAAGGTCATATTTTTTATGATAATGTTTTGAACCATTTACTATACCCCAGAGATTAAAGTAGTAATAAAAATTAAAAATTCTATCAATATCCAAAGGATAAGAAACATTGTTATTTTTTCTCATATATGGAACATATATTTTGACTCAATTAAAATTCAACTATAAACAATCATAATTAAAATGGGAAATGAAACAATTTCCCCTTCTCTTAAGTACTAACTTTCTTCAAAGGATTTGAAAACACGTATATAATAAATATTGATTTACTAGTAATATATTATAAAACTATATTCATACATAACATAATATGTACCATTCCTTTATAACAACCAATTTTTATTTTATTAATAATTCTTCTTTAAAATAGATATTTTTTTTAAAATGTTGTCAATTTTCCATGAATATTACAATTCGAGGGTTCTTGTACTTGCACCATGGTCATAGTCTAACAATATAAAGAATATTAATAAGGATATAAATTTAATATTCTATTAATAAGTAATTTTTTATAAACATTAATAAATAGTTGTAGTGTAAAATTAATTACATCCCGTCAAGGAGATAATATCATGTCTGTACGCATGAGCGATATTTCCACTTTCCAATAGAAGGATCGAAAGAAAAGTAAACAATAACTTACAATAATATAATAGTTATTATATCATAAATTAAATATATGTATTCCTTAAATCTATCCATTTTTATAGATTGTTAATATAAAAATGAAAAATGAATCACATTTCTTTGTCGAGGTGGTAGTCCACCCGAACACATTAGAGATGATATAATTTTCTAACGGATGGAAATGTAAGAAAAAATATAAGATAATATAATTATCGAATACTATTTATGTCATAAATATAAAATATAAAAATTATATCCATTATAACAACCATCGTTGAATTATAGTTATTGAAATTGAATTATATCACTATGTGGAGGTGGAAGTACAAACAAGGAATGCATTCATTTCCAATTTTATGAAAATGAGATAGAAAATGGTTTTTTCATAAACATGATAATATATAATTATGGTATAGATACTTATTCATCATTTTATATTGAAAATGAACATGTTTAGTTATTTCTGAAGAAGAAATAAAATTTAATGTACCCCATTAAGAGTTTTACTTCATCATTATGAAACCTCATTTGGATTAAATCTAATACAATGAACTTAATGTATAATGACAGTAATGGGACCAATAATAAGTTTATAGATATATATATCTAAATTATTATTTTTAGTTTTTTCTCTATATAAGTGGATCTTGAAGTGAGAAGTAGGGAGGAGAGGTGGTATCCTTTTAATAGAAAGGCAGAGGACAAACATGGAATTTTTCAAAACATTAAAATATAATAATATCATACTGAATCCTAATCCATCCAAATGGCTCATATTTGAATAAAATATGATTTAAATTAAACATTTGGCCATCCAATAGGATTTATTCATGTTTATATTTAAATATACCTTTTATATCTTAGTATAACCCATAATAAACTAGTTTTAACTATGCCTATTATAACAATAGTTTTAGATTTTTACTATTAAATTTTAACCAAAAATGATTGTTTTTCCACTAATTTATTTTGAAACTTGGATTAAAAAAATTTATTCCATTTTATCATATTAAAATATTATTCATGGAAGAAAATAATTTCACAACCGTCCCAGAATACAAGAATAATTTTTTAAAAAAATGCATTTTCTGGTATAAAAATGTTTTGTAGAGAAATTATGCATAACAAAAATTCTCATGGAATTGGGTACTCATAAAAAATATGAACTAATTAAAATTTAAAATAAATTCAAAAGAAAATAGTAATTTTTTAATACATGAAAGGAAAATATTTTTTCCCATAAAATCGTTATTTGTTTACTATTCACTAAAAAATAATTCTTTTAGAAAATTCACAAATTTTCACCTTAAGATAATTTTTATAACTAGATTCCAAAATTAGTATCCATTTTATAAAAAAATTATAAAATTGGTAGAAAATAATTATAATATATATGCAAAAAAATAATGAATTTTTTTATGAAAATCTATTTTAATGGAATAAATTAACATTATAAAAAACTGATTACTAATAATTATGAATTAATAAATAAGAATTCATTATATAAAACCATTATAAAATTTTATCATTATAATTATATTCTTATTCATAAAACTATTTTAATTGATTTATTATAATAATAACATTTAAATAATAATAAATCAAAAGGATTTGAAGATTTATTTAAACACGTTGTTGTGTGTAAAGTAAGTTATCAATGAAATTAAAATTATTTAATGGGTCATCTATCATAAAACTCATTTGTGAAATATTATACCCCTTAAAATAAATTTATTACTTGACATTAAATCACTCTAATATAAAAAAATTATATATCAACTTCTTCACATCCTCATGTTGCAATGTACCTTTCATGAATTTCAAATTACTCTAAAAAACATTAACTAGAAGAGTAGTAATTTAAAAATGAAATTTAATGCTATGATCATAGATTTCTAACCATTTTTCTTCAAAATAAATATCACTAAATACTAGTATTATGACTATGTTCATTATATTTGTTGGATTTGTTATATACTTTATTGGGAGAAATATATGGAACATATCATGAACAAGAGAGATGATTGGTTGAAGCACCATGTGATAAAAACCCATCATGATCTAATATAGATTATAAAATGTTGATATATATAGGGATCATAATTAAATTTTTATTGAATCTTATAACATACTTATATATAGAAATTTATAGGAATATGTTCTCACCAACATCGAATTATAGGTTACAATTATAATTTTCACCATAACATTTTTCCTAAATTGAAGATAACATGATCAATTGAAGAATTATTTAACATTTTCTACCATTACTCATTATCTCAAGATTCATTTTACTCAAATAGATAATAATTGGATTCCTTTTAAAATTTATCATTGAAAAATAGCATGGTCTATAAAACTGATAGCAGCATCCAACTTATTAACCTTCCAAAGGTGGTTCTATATTAAAAAATCATAATATTTGATCAAATCCTACCATATAATATAAAAAATACTCAAATCTTTATATGTTAATACATAATTCAATATTTTATGGTCATATTATTTATATTACACCTTTAAAAATATAGATAATTACTCAATATTTTCAATGAAAACATTTCAGCTACCAATGTAAAATAATGAGTTGGGTAGTTTTTCTCATGAATTTTCACTTGGTGAGATGGTAAAGATATAAAATATCATTCTACCTAAGGATGAATATTATTACCGTATTATGTATCACTATAGATCACAATACCTTTTACACTATAGGTTAGTTTAATCTAAAGTGCACGGATGACCCTTATTTTTATGTACTTTATATTTTAATCAAATTTATCTATCTATAGAATTTTGGATCCCTTCCTTATAAACAATGTTATTGGATTAGATATCCATGATAAATTACTCAAAAAGAATTGATAATATCCAACAAGAATAAAAAACATTGGATCTTGGTTCTAATGGATGGTATAGTCCATTGGTTAATAATTTCTATCAATGATGTATATATTATTATATCCTTGTTTGAGATTATATGAACATAGAATGAAATTTTTTGTAAACAGAACTCACACATTCTGAATTTGGAATAAAATATCTCATTTCATAGGTTCTCCACTACAACATAAAAATTATTCTCATGCAATTCATAAAAATATTATATCTAAAAATATCATCTATAAAGGACACCAAGAATTGATAGTGGTAATTTATAATGACACAATTCATTAAATCCAATAATAAAGCATGTTTTTTTAAGTCCAAACCAAATCATTATAACTTTTTAATGACTATACCTCATATGAATGGTTGTCTTGGGAATATCCTCCTTCTTGACCCAAAATTGTTGATATCTATAATTAAGTTAAATTTATAATATTGTTTTAGCTTCATGAATTTTATCATAAAAATCATTATTAAAGGATTGAAGAAACATTTCCATGATTTTAATCATGTTCGGTTCATTATAATCAATTCAATTCACATTTAAAACCCATTATTCTTATAAAAATGAATATGTGAACCCCATGATGAATAACAATAATGAATGAATCCCTTATAATGATTCTCTTCATGTTTGTTCTTCAATTAAATCAACTAAATTGGGGCTATTTTATATATAGTCTCTATCAACAAGTATGAGTTATATTGAAAGCCCAACCTCCTTATTATTTGAAATAGTATGATTTTCCACGGTAAATACATAATCATAATTCATATTGGGACTACGCTATTAGGAAGATGTTTCTGAAAGATGAAATATGTTTCTATTGAATTTGTTTCCTTTTTAGGGAAAATAAATCAAATCACATTGTAATAGTAGAAAATATGATGCACTGTTTTATTCTAAATATAATACTCACAATTCTAATAAAATTCCATCAGATTGAGAATAATTTGTATCGATGAAACCGTTGTATTCAAACAATCAGACTCACAGTTCTATAGAAATTCTATCAGATTGAGAATAAATATTATCAATGAAAATGTTCATTGAAATCACCATTTGTCCTTAATGAAAGGAGTATGTTAATGCGAAGTTGTTTTGGAATGTACATGGTATCAATGAAAATGTGATGATTCTTTATAGGACTTTATTTCATAAAATTCCTAAATATTCAGGGAAACGTGTGATGAAATACATAAAAAGGAACATGCGAGATTTGGTTCTTCCAATCATAATGAAGTATTTTTGTAACCAAATAATTTGTTGGAATGATTGTAATTAAAATACATTCCATTGAACTTTATATGATACAATGTTGATTCAAAATATATTTAAATTAATTAGTAATTTCTGGTAAAGAATATTTTTTTGTGGATGAAGAAGGTTGCTTAACCTGATGCTTTTTAGTCTTGGTCCTTTAGTTTGAGATCAACAGAAACAATTTTTTTTTGAAATATGTGAGTTTTTATCAAAATGTTTGGAAATTACCTTTCTGGTTCATATACTATCCAATAAACCACAAGATAAAATTCATTAAATAATGATTCTGAAATGTAATATAATCAAAAAAGGAAATAAGTTTATTAATTATATGATCTCAGGATTGGTCCATTTTAAGTGGTGTTCCATCGATCATCTGAGGTTGAATAGTTTTTCTGGGGTATTGGGACCAATAAATAAATAATAAATATCTGTTTGGATCGATTAATAATGTTAAATTTCCTATAAAAAATGAAAAATTGAATCATTTATCAGTAAATAATGTATTTAACAATTTACCATCAAGATTATTTGTTGTTTGTTTTTTCATGTTAGTAAAAAAACTCAGATTTTTTTAAACATTTAGCCAAGAGTCATCATAAATGAGATGATAATGGTTATCATAATGAAGAATTAAACAATCCAACAGGAATAGACTGAGATAGATACAGCTCATCGGATGCTGGAAACCATTAGATGCATGTTTTTTAGTGTGAGGAAAAGATGAAAATAAGAACTGCATACAGTGGTTGTAATAGTTTTTTCAATGGGAGATCACAGATTGAAGAGTTTAGAGAAAAAGATCATTAAAGGAGTTTTAAGCAGCTATTGACATGGTTTGAATAATGTATTGGAATCATTATAAGTTGTGATAGATCTTGAGAATAATGGATTCAATGTTTTATAATTAACTGCTGGTACATGGCATCAGGAGGACCAATTTACTTATATGAGGTTATTTTAATGAGTTTTCTTCAGTTATTTTTTTTTTCAAGTAGGACATGAAAATCAGAGTGACCTTATAACTTCATCAAAATAATATATTTAAAATGAAAATTGGAATCAGATAGAAGAATTGAATGATGGTCTGAAGCCACTGATGTCTTAAGAATATTCCATAATTTTTCAGAAGTAATGAGAATAATTGATAAGCATTAAAGAATTAAAATATGTATCCAAAATGAAATTAAAATTTATTTTTTGGTAAATTTGGTTTAGTGGGAATATTTTTAGGCATCCCACTAAAATAATATTTGGCACTACTTAATAGAGTGTACGCACTTTGTACTTTCTAATAAGGATGTACTATTGAAGATAAAAGGTAAATCAGTGAAAAGATCTAGAGAGAAGAAGTGTCTATGTTAATAATTCCTGAGGATTTTTTTTGGAAAATAGATGAAGGATAAGATACATGAAGATAATCATATTTTTCACATCGTACCATGTATTTATAATGTTATTTCCGAAATCCTAAAGAAGAATTATAGAATTGTTTCTACGATATTTATGATGATTTATTTTATTAATTTGAATGATCAAATAGAAAAATTGGATTGGGAATCAGATTGGGTGTCCTTATAAAGTCAAAGATGTTATTTCCTACTACTGGGTAAGAAAGTGAATAATTTTTTTGAATATTATATTTTTGAGAGTTGATAAGGAAACACAGTAATATGATTCTTAACATACAAAAAATTGTATTGCTTAATTTTGTTCTACTTGAATTACATGCAAAATTATATTGAACATAGTACTAAATTTATATATGTTTATTTGTAACATATTTTTTCCTGGAAAAATGATTTTTTCTACTATATTATGTGTTATTTGATTGTTTCCAATCCATAAAAAGGACTTATCTACTCTTTTTGAGTAGTTATCCTTGTAAATTCTTGTGTTCCTATGGATGTTTGGTTATTTTTGTTTCAGTGAAAGTGATAAAACATTAATATCTTAGATCAAAACCCTCCCCCTCTCACGGATAATTGATCTTGGCTATGAAATTACAAGTTGTATCAGACCTGATGGTTCCCTACGTTTACTCTAATATAATGATTTGAATGATAAATTATGATATAGAATTTGAATTTCATGAATATTAATGGGATTATGTTCTTCTATGGTGAGAATGAATTTATATATAAATATATATTATTTCCTTATCTTATGTGTCTTAGGTATTATTTTTCATATTGCTGTAACATATGAATTTACTCCTATTAATGAAAAAGTTCCTCTTACATCTGTTTGTAAGGAGAATATTCAGAATGATGGAAGTATTAATTTTTTTTACTCTAATAACTTTATAATAGTTAGAATCTAATACTTAGTGTTGTTTCCACTCCCAATGTTTTCTATGATAATCTTAAAAGCATTTATATAGTCAATACAAATGTAAAATAAATGAACAGTTAAATATCTAGAGCATAATGTATGAAGATCGCAATATGGGTGAATATGAATAAGTTGGGGACTTAATTAATAGTGTTAATTACTTTTAAGAACCATTATTTGTGTGGGTGAAATGTTATATGATTCTGATATTGTCAAAAAGATCTTGGTAATTCATCCTGACATGTTTGATGCAAATATTTCTTCACTGGATGATAGAGATCCAGAAAAATTATATTTGGATGAATTTAATAGAACCCATATTACATAATGTATGAGAATGGAAAAAGTAATTAATGGAAAAAAAATTGAGAGAGATATTTCTTTCATTCCAGCCAAGAAGTAAAATTCAATGAAGATTCATAAATAAAATGAGATGTTTCTTATTCCATTATAAAAATTGGTTTGTTAAAATCATAAGGAATTTATTTTGTTATTTTCTAAAAATGTAAAAATATGTTTGAGAAAATATAAATGTAAACATCCCTTGAAATCTATTGGATGTGGATCCACTGGTAACTTTATATCGAATTATCCTTGAATAAATAATTAATATGATAGTGAAGAAGATGGTAGAAGGTAGAAAATATCATTGAATAAACAAGGTGATAAAGATAAATCATTTTTATAAAATGAAAGATAAGAAATTATCTAAAAACAAATGGATAAATTTATTATCTAAACCAGATGATGAAGAAGACATTGAATCCAAATAAAAAAAATTGAGAACTATGGAGAGACTATATTCATTACAATAGTGAACAATGATGAGTTTAGAATCACTAGTTCCGTGGAAGTAGATAACAAATTTTAATTTCATTGGAATAAATAATTTAAAGCTTGCCTAATAAATATTGGGATTCTTGAGAAAGAAACCATGAAGTTGAAAAATTTATATTCTCCAAAAACAATCAAAAATGTTTTCCTGAATAGAATATTATGATGTGAAAATAGATTTATGACTTGAGGAAATCAATTGATAATAAAAATAATCAAACTGGACATTTATAAGTAATGATGAATAAAAATGATGATGAATTGGATATTTTCAATCATAAACATTTTAAATCTTAACAAAGGGTTACATGATTCAATAATACTACCTATGATGTTGGTGAAAGAACTAGAAAGGGTAAATATGATAAGGATCACAATTTTAATTCAATGGTTTATATGAAATATGAAATTATTTATGATAAGTATAAATATGGTAATGATATATATATATATATACAAAAACAAGAATGTGGAGAAATCAAATGTTTCCAAAAATAATGAGTTTGAAAAAATTTCTTTTTTATTTGGTTAATATAAAGGTGAAAAGAAAATCAAACTAAAGTGTATGATTCTAGTTGAAAAAATAATGTTATGTGGTCAAGAATGTTCTGATAATAATGTCAATATGGTCGCTAAGAAATATACTCACCACTCTAGTGAGTAAAAAAGATTCATAGGAAAATAATATTTCTAGGGATACTACTTCTATTTTGCTAGATTTGGGGAGACATAAATTCTTTTCTTTATTAAACAACATTATAACTATTGTATGAATGGAAGATATAAATGTCTATGGGGGATTAAAAACTCTCAAATAAAGAATCATGGGTAGTATGTTTTGATGAAATATAAGAAAAATGGAAATAATGATAAAAATAGTTTCCAAACACAAAAAATTATTTTTGAGGAGTGTTAACAATCTAGTCACTTTACAAAATTATTTCCTATTTTGTTACCTTCAGAAAAAATTCACTAAATCCCATAAACCGGGTGTTAATAATGATAATGTGATGAAAAAAGTCTCTTGTTATTCGACAACTGTGAAAGATAAAAGTATAAATCACTTAGATCATGGATAGTTGATGATCTTATAAAATTATAGGAGGCTTATAATTGTTTAATAGTTTAAATGAATTTAAAGAAAAATAATTAACATTAGTAAATAATGAATCTCTTTGAATCAAGGTTATTGTATTAGCCTCCTTTGGGAATTAAATGTCAATGTCTAATAAAGATTTTTTTTGAGTGGTACGAAACACAACCTTCTGTGTTATTAACAACTATGTTATGAGGGGAACAATTTTTTTATAAAAAAGGGTGGTTTTGTGAAAATAGTGGAATATTGAAAGATAGTTACAATAGTAAACCATACAAATAGAAACTTGTTCCTTGTTAATGAGATTCAAAAATATTATTACCTGGTTATGATTTTATAGAATTAGTTATGGTTAAAATTGTTGGGGGCATGTTTTATTGAAAAATGAAACATTTATCTTGGAAATATTATAATTTTATATTGGTTCAGTTTACCATACCATCCTAAAAAAATGGTCTTTTTGAATGGAAAACTAGAATTATGCTTGAAATGGGGTGGACTGTGGTACCTGATCATAGTCCCTCTCATTAATTTTGGAGCTAAGCCATGAACAATGATTTGTATATTCAAAAATGATTTTTCAATATACCATGTTTAGATATGAATCCATTTGAAATTGTTTTTTGATAAAAATGAAAAACTAAATCACTAAACTAATTTTGGGAGTCCATCCATCATTAAGAATAATAGTGAAAACTATGTAATGTTTGATCCGAGCGGTGAAGATAGAATTTTTATTTGATATGATATAGAAGGAAGATAATACATGTGTTTCAATAATTATTGAAGAATATTAGATCAAAATTTTTGATGTTAATATTATTGAAAATTCTATAGAATAAAAACATACTCATACCGATAAGGATGAAGACGAGAATGAAGGATTTTGTTTTAATGTTTTAAAAAGCTTTCTAACAATGGTAATGCTACTCAAGAATAATAATCAGACTTGATTATTTCCAGTGATAAGGAAGAATCTAAAAAAATCATCCCAGGATGAGTAAGAATGTGGATGCTCAAAACATTATTGTTGTTCAATATCAAAGGTTTCAAACATGAAAAACCTAAAAATATATGACAAAAATTTCATTATATTCAAATGTTGAGATGAATCATGTAAATAAATATTTTTATCTTACTAAATGGGTTTATCCTTTTAATGAAGAGCTGGATCAGATATAAAACAATTATATATAGGAACTCAAACTTATAGAAATTGACAAAAAAACATTTTGGTACAATATCTTTATTCTTAAAAAAGCTTAATGATGATGATGAAGTGATAATAAAAAAATAATTATTAGTGTGAAAAGGTTACTCACATATTGAAGACATTGATTTTCAGAAGGAATTTTCTCATGTGTAAAGACTAGAAATAATTATAATCATTCTTGATATTTTTTCAAAATGAATTTTTCTTTTTTTCTAATGGTTGTGAAATCACTATTTTTGAATTGGGTTGTTGGCATGGAAGATTTTTTTTGAGAAATCATGTGGCTTTTTTATTAAGAAAGATGAATGTTAAGTGGAAAAGATGAAGAAAGCCTTATATGAGGGAAATAAAAAAGAAAGGGCATGGTATTCAAAATTGGATACATGATTGAGGAATATGAGTTTCAAAAAATTAAGGGTTGATAGAACTCTATAAATCAAAGAAATTTAGGATTTTTACCTCATTGTAATTGTTTATGTTGAAGGTATTATATTTCTTGGAATGATGAAAAAGTTTGTGAATGATTTAATAATGGAATTAAATGTTCTTTGAGATTACCATGATGTGTGAAATGAAATACTTTATTGGGTTAGAAATTACGAAAGAAAAGAAAACGTATTTCATTTTCTAAAAAATAATGGTAATGAATATCTTAAGAATTTCATTATTGAATATTTGAATCCAATTTCCACACTAGTTTCAGTGGGAGCCATGTTTTCTAAAAATAGAGAATGTAATAAAGATGATTCTAAAGAGTGTTGATAGAAAATTTGAGGGTTGTAATACATCATTTCCTCAAGACCTAACATTTTTTATGATGTTACCTTACATATAGTATTTTAGAGTGCTCCAAATGAATAACATCAGTTATCCAGAAAAATAATTCTAAAATATAGTGAAGGGATGAAAAAAGTCACCATTATGTTTGATAGATCTAAAAGTTTTGAATTGATTGGGTTTTCAAATGATTATTAGATAAGAAATGCCGATAATAGTAAATCCACTTCTAATGGAGTTTCCTTTATAGGGAATTTTTTAAAACATGGAATACAATGAAAAAAATTAGTAAATCATAGCATAGATGATATTGAGTATGTTTCTTCCACTCAAGATTCTACCCAACATTTGTGGATGATTTCTCATAAAGAAGAGCTAATTATTCAAGTGATGTTACCCTTGTTCTTTTGTTGCAATAATCAAATTTAAACTAACCTTTACAAAAAAAATAGTATACCATTTAATTTAAAAACATACTGCTATCAATTATGATATCATAAAATACCATGTGGATAATATTTAATTGATTATGGTGTATGCTCCTATAGATTAACATGTTTCTATCATTTTGACTAATTCATTACCAAACGAATATTATTATAAATTGAAGTTGAACATGGGTGTCCAACCTCTTTCTCATCAAGGATGAGGTATGTGTTTTTTACCTCTCTCATATAGTATTTCAATATTGTTCTAAAAGGGGGTAATATTTTATAAATATATCCAAATATATGTGATAAACCATATAAGTAAGCATGTATGTAGGGGGAGTTGTGGGTAAGATATAATTCAAACATGTATTTGTGTGAAGTATTATAATAGTAAGATGTTAATAAAATATAAATAAGTTTCTCGAGTAACTATTGTTGGAAAGAATGGTTTTGTCATTAATGATTATTATTTATTATATTTATTAAACACCAATGGATTTTGAAGTATTGTTATTTTATCCATATATTTAGGTTATAATGTTTATATTTGTATAATCCTTTGTAGAAAAAATTCCAATGGGGGAGATTGTTGGGACCAAGTTTCCAGGATGATCTTTTAGAAATCTGAATGATGATTCTGTTTAAGGTGTTATGTTTTTAGCAAATAAATTAAATCACATAAATTTATAAAATTTTAAAATATGAATAACCATAATATAAAAAAAATTTAAATCAAAATTCTTAAGAATGTTCACCGGATTGATAAGACGCTTTCTAGAAGAGAAGGTTAATGGGACTCACCTGGTGTCTAGAATGAGAAGAATATCATATTGAGAAAGTGTTTTAGATTTAACATGGATATGATTGAAATATGATGAATATTTTTTATTTTTTATTTCAAAAAAGGCCAAGGTATTTTAAGAAAATTGAGATACATTCCTCCTGAAGTAATGTGGTAGAGTTGTTGCTACAGATTATATTGAGGATTGGTTGGAAATAAATAATTTTATAGAAGGATGGAATATTACAATATTTTCCATTGAAATTTAAATTATTCTATTATGATCTTAAATGTAATCATATTAATGTGGAAGTTATGATATAATAAGATGTTTTTGGAAGTGGAAGGTTATTGAAGATAAATCATTCAGGCCTCAGTTTTTTCTGTCCTAGATCACCAAACACAAGCTAGGATAGTTGATTAGAATGTCTGAAATGATAGAATGTGGTTCTAAGTCTATAATAAACTAAGAGATAAAAATACAAAATTATATAATTTGATGTTTATCGTAATCAAAAAAGGAATGAAGTTTCTAAAGACGAGGCATTTTGAACCAGTCCTATAGAGACCCTAAGCTTATTGTCCATGGATATTACATTACTTTAGCGGAATACTTAATACATAATAATAACAAACACACAAGGATTGTAATAGTTTAGTGTCTTTGGAAACTTGGAACGTAATCTTCTAATCGTGGTGAAAGATCTTCAACATCTCCCATAAAGATCTTCCACTTTTTGTTTCCTGACCTAAAACCATTCTTTTGATCATGGGGGAAAATAAAACATAAAAAGGGTGATCTCAAAGGCTCAGTAAGGGTAATCATGGATAAAATAAAACATTCCATATAAATTGGAACATAAAAACACGAACATAATGTTTAAACATTAAAATCTTGAGCAACGACATAAAACATGGAAGTATGTAAGGCATAGATCATAATGGAACAAAATCCATGATAAAATAGAATGTGAATAAAACATGTAATTGTGGCATCCATTAAGCACATGTAATGATTTCCATAGTAGCCAAGGCATTGCTTCCAAGACCATCTTAGTGGACAAAGTCCCTTTCTGAATCAAGTTCACTCCTCGTTTCAGCCCTGTTTTACTAAACCGGTATAACCTGCCCTTCCAGCCATGTCTATCTCATGAGATATAAATCTTTACACAATGCATTGGAGGGAGATATAGGTCCCACCCATCTCATAATGAAATCATTCTTTCTTGTTCCATAAAATAAACATACATCATTCATAATAACCCAACAAATAAAATGGGTTTCATAAACATCATCCCATCATCACATGATCCATATAGAAGAAATGGATATCATTTCATAATAAGAAAAGTGAAACCATGTACATAATAGAGACATTACACTTGAAACATACACATAAGAAATAATTTCATCTTATATGGAAAATGGTTTTGATAAAACACTTTAAATGAATTCTTGAGGAAAATATCATTTCTTCTTAAAAATAAATTTCTTTTCACAAAACGTCATGCAATTTTAAATGAATTAGATTTTTTTGAAAATAGTCATGAAATCTTTTAGAGGAAGCTTCATGAAAATAAGGCTTTATAAAACCATAAAAATCCGTTCGTGCCGTATAAGTTAAAAAAACATTCTTTTCGTACTTTTTTCGGAAAAGTCAAAAAGTGCCTCGTAACGTAAACAAAAGAAAGATTCCTTAAATAACATGTAGTAATAGTCAAAAATGGTTAAAAAGGACTTTAAACATACATGAAAACACTTTTATAAAACATGGACATGGATGATAGAAATAACCCCAGTAAATACTTACGAATATGCAATCTTGGATAAAAATGAGATTTGCAAAATTATCCCTTACCTTATGTCTAATATGCTTCTTATATATACGAACCAACTATATAATGGTTTAAATAATATCAATTTCTTATTACAGAATCATATTCATTGTTATGATATCATATATGGTTCACTTATGACTTTCTATTACCCGTTCTTTTGTAAATTCCATGTTAAAGAGTGTTTTGGGTAAAATAGTTTCATTTGTCGTCCGTGTTTTGACTTGAAATTATTCATATGATTACTTAGATCACGATTACATAATTCCAGAATATAAAACATGATTTATATATAATATATATTCAGAATATACATATATATATTATATGTAAAGAAATACACCCTTCATGGAGACGGTAGGCCATACGTACGCATGAACGCTGTTTTTGTTTCCTTATTGAGTTGAATGGAATTAAGTACATGACATAGATATATACATAAATCCAGTAGCTTTATAATGTCATATATTTAAATATTATTTCTTGTATATACATTATAATCATTCTTAAATGGTAAACATGGAGAATGAATCTCATCGCGTCGTGGAGACGGTAGTCCGTACGTACGCACGGGCGTTGATATCGTTTCCATAATTATTGAATTGAATTGGAGTGGATGATACAATATATCGGAATCAGTATAATGTTATAATAACTATGTATAGTTATTATTTACACCATTATTCCCATCCATGTAAGGTGTTGGTGGAAAAACAGATTACACCACGGCGTGGAGATGGTATTCCGTACGTATGCACACGCGGTGATTTTGTTTTCCGTAGGATGGATAGAAGGTGAAATGGGGTTGTTTCATATTTATAATAACAAATCAGTATATTAGTGATACTGATGTTATTACTTTATTGAAGTGCATTGTGTTGCATTTGTTGTCAATGAGGCATGAAGTTGTCTTGGAATGAATGGAAGTCAGGGAATGTCAAGATGTGAATGACAAAGGTTGTCATGGTGTTGGTGAAGAAGGGAGAATGGCCATGGTACTAAGATGCATGTCACTTAGGAGATTCACTAAGTGGTATTGGAAATTGTGGTTGCAACATTCTCCATGTAAATCAGACGATTGTTGAGCTGTTCTTAGAGTTCCAAGAACTTGTATCAAGATGATACAAAGTCACAACATGATTAGAAGACCATGCATTGTCACTACAATGCATGAGGAGTTGAAGAAGCAAGATGATCCATCCACAACCATTGAGTGGATGAAGTAGATTGAAAGAAGTCCATGCACTAACACTTAGTGCATGTGAATCTGAAGAAGTTCCAATTGATCTCTGATTAGATCAATGAAGATTAATTGAAGAATTATATGTGATTCATGAGATTCAGTTAAAGAAGTCCCTCCTAAGTATTGAACACATATGGAAGAGGAGATGAAGAAGATAATTTATGATGAACCGTTTGGAATTCCATTCCTAAGTAATGAATATACGTTGAAGATAATGGAGGAATTTCAAATGAAGAAGAAGAGAGGAAGAAGGCTTGGAGTGGCTTGGCATTTGGCTTATACTCATGGAGGACTTTGTTTTTGACAAAGTCTTATTCTATACTTTGCCAAAAAAATATGGCCAGCCCGTGAGCACCTTGTGGGTTCAACCCCAAGGCTCATGTGGGCCTAAGGCGCCACGCCCAAGGGGGAACCCATGGGGCGAGCTCAGGGCGGCAGGGGCGCACCCGCAGACACCACAGAGGCGCTGGGGCACGCCCGGAGGAGCGCATGGGGCCGTGTATAAGCCCCCGAGGGCACGCGGTGGTGAAACCCGCGCGCCGGAGGAGCATAGTGGGCGCTAGGAGCGCGCCCGCAGGAGCAGAGAGTGGGCGCAGAGCGCGCCCGCAGGGAGAACACGGTGCGGGGCGGCACCGTGGATGGAGAAGATTCAACTGGCGGGTTGAGGCAGCGCCAGGGTTATAAGCCGCGGCAAAATCCCGCGCCGTTTCGATGTGGGACGCGTATTTTTCACCGGGAGCAAATCTCCGCCGTCCGAGCAATCGCGCGCTCGATCTGGACTGCTCATCTGATCCGCCGCGCCCCCGATTTAATCCGGTCGTCCGATGTCCTTCATTCGCCCGATCGAACGGCTCCCGGCTTATCTTCATCCTCGAGCTCGAACGAAGACTTCTCGCGAGCTCCGCTCGAACCAGAGGCAACCTGAAGCCGGTTTTCGAGTTCCCGGCCACCTCTGAAGGATCTAAGACCTCCATTGTGATCGTCTGGCCACACTGAACACAACCATGCATTAAAATATGCATGCATGCGATGAGAGGAGAATTCGAAGCAATGCCGAGGCAAACGAAGTTGCCGAGGCTTCATGGGTTCGTTCCTTTGCATGGATTGGGTTTAAACAGAGGCTTTGCATGCATGGGATAGAAGAGGCGAAGGCCGTGCATGCGTTATAAATCGCATGCACGAGGAGAAGAGAAAATAAAAGATCCCGCATGAAACAGAGGATAAAAATCACGATTTGAAAATATCTTTGAAGATCCGAAGATTTCGGGGATTCAAGATTTATCCCACACGGAAGGCAGAGGCTCTCCTCGCCTATATAAACGAGGCCGAGGCTCCAGAGAATTTTTGCTGATGTTTTCATTGAAGATCTGTTGATCCGCGTGTGCCTCTGCCTCGCGAAGTTGAAGCCCCGCGCAAGGTATTTGCGCGGCTGAGTCCCCTGCGTGCTAATCCTTTGCGCGGCAGGAAGATCTCATGGCCGCAACACTTTGCGCGCCCGAGGCTTGTTCCCTCTCTGCCCGCACCCTTGCGCGGCAGGAGGAAGACCCCGCGGGTGTTGCACTTGCGCGCCCCGCGGGTAGTAGGTCTTGCGTGCCTCTGTGCCGTGCACCTTGCACGCCCGAAGGCTAGGTGAAGACCCGAGGCTTGTTTGCCTTGTGTTCTACACACATTGTGTGTGTGCCAAAGAAGGCCGGGGCCTTGCCTCGTGTGTGTGAAAAGTGGAGTGCCTTGTGTGAAGTGAAAGAACACACCCTTTGGGTGTATGTGCAAACAAGAACAAAGAAGGGGCCGTGGGCAGTGTGTGTGCAAATAGTGGAGGAAGGCCGAGCCCTTGCACCCTTTGAGTGCCAAGTGGAGAAGAAGAACCCGAGGCCAAGGCTTTGAGCCTTGTGTGCAAAAAGAATAAGAAGAGGTCGTAGCCCTTGTTGGGTGTGCACACTTGAAGATTAAAAGAGAAAGAACAAATTGTGTGTGCAAAGGAAGTGAAAGGCCGTAGCCTTGTGCGGGTGAAGTGAAGATCACACCTCATTTGAGTGTGTGTGTGTGTGTGCAAATTGAAGAGGAACACCCTACGGGCATTTATTGTGTGCAAGAAGAGGAAGGTCACTACAAGTGTATGCTAAGTGAAGAATTTGTGTGTGCAAATTAAAGAAGTGGCCGAACCTAGTGTGTGCACTAAAAGTGTATACACATTAGAAGAAGAAGAAGGAGTTGACCCACACTAAAGTATAACACACTTTTAGTGTGTGAACAATTTGAATATAGTGTGTGAAGATTGTGGAGAAGGTGTGTGCTATAATTGATTACACCCTTTGTGGGTCTACTGCACCAAGAAGAGGAAAGGAGGAGTGCATGCATGCATGCATGCACGTGCACACGTGAACAGTGCTAAATCAGTGGTGTGCATCTGAGTAGTCCAAGACTTGAAGATCTTGAAGAGTTGCCATGCACTCAGTGCATGATGTTGAAGTGAACTGAGACTGGACCAGACCGAAGATAAAGAAATTATTTGTCTGAGCATTCAGAAATTGGAGAGAATCCGGGGCATCCTTAGAAGAAGGTGATAAAGCCCGAGCAAGATGAGAAGACATGTTCACCACAAGTGATCAGAAGAAGAGAAAGGCCAGCAGCCTTTATCCCAGGTTGCTGAGGATACTTGAAGAAGCTTAAAGTGAAGAAGAGCTACTCGTGCGACCCGAGGAGCTAGGAGAAGACCCTGTGGGACTCAGGGAGAAGAAGTCTTCAGTGGGATTCTGGAGCAGGCCAGTGGGACTCTGGTAACACTGTGGGACGCAGTATAAAGACCCTCCTGTGGGACTCAGGAGAGATACAGTGGGACTCTGTATCGACCATTGTAATTTTAACAGGTTATAATGGAGAATCCATGCTGGGAGAGCATGGCAAAGATGTAGGCCTTTGGTGCCGAACCTTGTAAATCCTTGTGTCCTGTACCTTTTCATTACAGCATTATCCGGGAAAGGTTGAGAGATACAAGAAGAGTGGATCGAGGCTTTAACCAGCCATAGAGGTTTAATTGATAAAGAATCAATTAGTAAAAAGTTTTAAAGGATCACTGATTCACCCCCTCCCCCTCTCAGTGATTCACACTGATCTGGGAACTTCAATTGGTATCAGAGGGAGGTTACCTCTAAAAGGTCCAAGGGAGTCTTTATGAAGTGCAGATTTGAGGAAATGAGTGACCAGCCTCAAATGGAGATATCTGCCAAGACTCAGAAAAATAGAAAGAAGAAACAGGCCAAGAAGATGAAGAAAGCATGTCCTAGCTGTGATGAAGTTAGAACAATGAAAGATCTTCAAAGTGCAATCGAATATCTTCAGAAGACAGTCCCCAAGGAAGTGGAAATGTGTATAGCTACAGGCATCCTTGATCTTCAAGAAGAAAAATCACAGTTAGAAGAAGAAGCCAATGCTATGGAAGATCAGCTAGCTAAAAGGGTTGGCATAACCAACACTCTCAGAAAGCTGGTAAATGCCAAAGATGAAACGGTATCTCTTTGCAATGAAAGATATGAAGACACTGCTGAAGAATTGCAAAGAAGCCTTTTTGAGAACGATTTCTTTAAAATAATGGTCAGAGATGTTTTCCATGCACTGGAAAAGAGGCACAAAGTGTCAATGAATGTCAGAGATGCTCAACTCGAAGAAAAAGTCAAATTGGTGAAGGAGCTGGACAATTCATTGCAAGAATTAAAGAAGGTGAATGAAGACCAAATGAAACAGCTGAAAGAGAAATGGGAAGGAAAGCTAAGAACTGTTGAGGATGAGAAGAACTCCCTTAACATGAATTGTTTAGAATTAGAGGTGATATTGAAAAATCTGCAATCACCCAAAGCTGAATCCTCCCAGTCAGCTAAAAGAAGAAATGTTGCCACTCAAGTGAGCTTTCAGAAGGATGATTCTAAATTAAAGACATCCTCTAATAAAAGGGCATCATCTTCTAGAAAAAAGGTACCATCCATACCATCTTGTACTGATGCTTCTAATAGTGTTTCTACTAAAAGTGCAGGATGGAAGAATGATTCCAAACAAATATGGATGAAGACAGTAAAGAAGCAGAGCTCTCCTGAAACAGCACAACAGGTCAAGAAAAGTTCCCTACAATCAGAAGGACTGAAGTGGTCAAGATTCGTGGGACAATGCTGGTGTTGTAACAAGTATGGGCATTGTGCAAAGGATTGTTGGTACAATCCACTGAATGCCAAAGCACAGAGGAAGCCCATGCCAAGGGGGAGCAAGCCAGAAGGAAAGAAGCAACATCCACAGGTCCAGAGACATCTGTTTACTGCAAATAGATTTGGATTACTTGACAACATCTGGGATGATTGCAAAAGTGGTCAAATAGATACATATCAATCTCCAACTGTATCCAGAGCTCAAAAGAAGAAAAGATCACAGAACCTGGCTAAGAGAGATTCCTTGGGAAGCAAGAAGAAAGTAGAAAATGCTCCCAAGAAGTGCTTGAGAAATAAAGAGAAGTCCTTGGAGTCTGAGTCCAAGAAGGGTGATGCATCCAGTAGGACCACCAAGAAATGCTTCTACTGTGGAAAGAAAGGGCATATCATGGATCTTTGTAAAGAATCCATGAAATTCAATAGAGGCAGACTGAACTCAAACAGACAATCAATCCAGAAGAAGCAGAAGGGATTGATTGAAAACAAGTTGCCTAAGAAAGGTAGCTTGACAGCATCTAAGGAACCATATGAAACTCCCAGAACTGGGGCCACTCTTCCAAATGATATACTTGTCATATGGCCACATCAGTTGCAACTTGCCAGAGAACTACAAAGAGCTGAAGATGAAGCTATGGCATTTGCTAAAGCAAAAGGGAAGAAAAAGATTTCACATGAAGATGGGTTGAGATCCACACCAGCACAATCATCACTGAAGATCAAATGTGCAAGTGTGAAGACTGGTGAAAATGGGACATCTCGGTTGAGAGAATCTTCTCAGTCTTGTTGTTCACATTGATGAACCAAGGAGGTTCCATCTTATTCCCTTATACTATTGGTATTTACATGTGCTGACATTGCAGGGAATTGAAGATGATGATCATTCTCAGCTGGAGGATGGTTTGGACAGAATGGAGTGCACCCCTTGAGGGGGATCCAATCTGGAGAAGATGATGTTCTAAAATTAATATCATCTTGAGAAAGTGAAGGTATTCCAATCATGCTTTCATCCCTTGTTTCTTAATTGAGTTTATCTTGTCAATTAAGGGGGAGTATGGATTGAAGACAAATGGATGAAAGGGGGAGCTTTATCTTTTCACTTGAACTTTCTAATGTGTTTGGTGAAGTATGTGCAGGATTTAGCAATTCATTGTTATATCTGAAAAAAAAAATTCAAACCTCTGAAGCATGATCTCACATGTGTAGAGAATTGTGGACAGCATTGAGTTCCTTGGTTACATCACTCTTGTTTTCTACACAGGGTTAGCCCAAGTAGACTTAGAGTTGATCTACTAATGGTTCTTTGCTCAAGAGAACATGTGGCATCATCCCTCTCTTAGTGATTTTCCAGAAAATACTATTCAAAGGGAGGAAGATATTTTTGAAAGAGAACCACACCACACCTTTGCATTTGATTGCCAATAAGGGGGAGAAATATTGGCACACATATTGACCCATTCATATGTGCTGAAGGAGTGTATTGGCAACAAATACAAAGGGGGAGATTGAAGTGAATTGTGTTGCATTTGTTGTCAATGAGGCATGAAGTTGTCTTGGAATGAATGGAAGTCAGGGAATGTCAAGATGTGAATGACAAAGGTTGTGATGGTGTTGGTGAAGAAGGGAGAATGGCCATGGTACTAAGATGCATGTCACTTAGGAGATTCACTAAGTGGTATTGGAAATTGTGGTTGCAACATTCTCCATGTAAATCAGACGATTGTTGAGCTGTTCTTAGAGTTCCAAGAACTTGTATCAAGATGATACAAAGTCAAAACATGATTAGAAGACCATGCATTGTCACTACAATGCATGAGGAGTTGAAGAAGCAAGATGATCCATCAACAACCATTGAGTGGATGAAGTATATTGAAAGAAGTCTATGCACTAACACTTAGTGCATGTGAATCTGAAGAAGTTCCAATTGATCTCTGATTAGATCAATGAAGATTCATTGAAGAATTATATGTGATTCACGAGATTCAGTTAAAGAAGTCCCTCTTAAGTATTGAACACATATGGAAGAGGAGATGAAGAAGATAATTGATGATGAACCGTTTGGAATTCCATTCCTAAGTAATGAATATACGTTGAAGATAATGGAGGAATTTCAAATGAAGAAGAAGAGAGGAAGAAGGCATGGAGTGGCTTGGCATTTGGCTTATACTCATGGAGGACTTTGTTTTTGACAAAGTCTTATTCTATACTTTGCCAAAAATTATGGCCAGCCCGTGAGCACCTTGTGGGTTCAACCCCAAGGCTCATGTGGGCCTAAGGCGCCACGCCCAAGGGGGAACCCGTGGGGCGAGCTCAGGGCGGCAGGGGCGCACCCGCAGACACCACAGAGGCGCTGGGGCACGCCCGGAGGAGCGCAGGGGGCCGTGTATAAGCCCCCGAGGGCACGCGGTGGTGAAACCCGCGCGCCGGAGGAGCATAGTGGGCGCCAGGAGCGCGCCCGCAGGAGCAGAGAGTGGGCGCAGAGCGTGCCCGCAGGGAGAACACGGTGCGGGGCGGCACCGTGGAGGGAGAAGATTCAACTGGCGGGTTGAGGCAGCACCAGGGTTATAAGCCGCGGCAAAATCCCGCGCCGTTTCGATGTGGGATGCGTATTTTTTACCGGGAGCAAATCTCCGCCGTCCGAGCAATCGCGCGCTCGATCTGGACCGCTCATCTGATCCGTCGCGCCCCCGATTTAATCCGGCCGTCCGATGTCCTTCATTCGCCCGATCGAACGGCTCCCGGCTTATCTTCATCCTCGAGCTCGAACGAAGACTTCCCGCGAGCTCCGCTCGAACCAGAGGCAACCTGAAGCCGGTTTTCGAGTTCCCGGCCACCTCTGAAGGATCTAAGACCTCCATTGTGATCGTCTGGCCACACTGAACACAACCATGCATTAAAATATGCATGCATGCGATGAGAGGAGAATTCGAAGCAATGCCGAGGCAAACGAAGTTTTCGAGGCTTCATGGGTTCGTGCCTTTGCATAGATTGGGTTTAAACAGAGGCTTTGCATGCATGGGATAGAAGAGGCGAAGGCCGTGCATGGGTTATAAATCGCATGCACGAGGAGAAGAGAAAATAAAAGATCCCGCATGAAACAGAGGATAAAAATCACGATTTGAAAATATCTTTGAAGATCCGAAGATTTTGGGGATTCAAGATTTATCCCACGCGGAAGGCAGAGGCTCTCCTCACCTATATAAACGAGGCCGAGGCTCCAGAGAATTTTTGCTGATGTTTTCATTGAAGATCTGTTGATCCGCGTGTGCCTCTGCCTCGCGAAGTTGAAGCCCCACGCAAGGTATTTGCGCGGCTGAGTCCCCTGCGTGCTAATCCATTGCGCGGCAGGAAGAGCTCGTGGCCGCAACACTTTGCGCGCCCGAGGCTTGTTCCCTCTCTGCCCGCACCCTTGCGCGGCAGGAGGAAGACCCCGCGGGTGTTGCACTTGCGCGCCCCGCGGGTAGGAGGTCTTGCGTGCCTCTGTGCCGTGCACCTTGCGCGCCCGAAGGCTAGGTGAAGACCCGAGGCTTGTTTGCCTTGTGTTCTACACACATTGTGTGTGTGCCAAAGAAGGCCGAAGCCTTGCCTCGTCTGTGTGAAAAGTGGAGTGCCTTGTGTGAAGTGAAAGAACACACCCTTTGGGTGTATGTGCAAACAAGAACAAAGAAGGGGCCGTGGGCAGTGTGTGTGCAAATAGTGGAGGAAGGCCGAGCCCTTGCACCCTTTGAGTGCCAAGTGGAGAAGAAGAACCCGAGGCCAAGGCTTTGAGCCTTGTGTGCAAAAAGAATAAGAAGAGGCCGTAGCCCTTGTTGGGTGTGCACACTTGAAGATTAAAAGAGAAAGAACAAATTGTGTGTGCAAAGGAAGTGAAAGGCCGTAGCCTTGTGCGGGTGAAGTGAAGATCACACCTCATTTGAGTGTGTGTGTGTGCAAATTGAAGAGGAACACCCTACGGGCATTTATTGTGTGCAAGAAGAGGAAGGTCACTACAAGTGTATGCTAAGTGAAGAATTTGTGTGTGCAAATTAAAGAAGTGGCCGAACCTAGTGTGTGCACTAAAAGTGTATACACATTAGAAGAAGAAGAAGGAGTTGACCCACACTAAAGTATAACACACTTTTAGTGTGTGAACAATTTGAATATAGTGTGTGAAGATTGTGGAGAAGGTGTGTGCTATTATTGATTACACCCTTTGTGGGTCTACTGCACCAAGAAGGGGAAAGGAGGAGTGCATGCATGCATGCATGCACGTGCACACGTGAACAGTGCTAAATCAGTGGTGTGCATCTGAGGAGTCCAAGACTTGAAGATCTTGAAGAGTTGCCATGCACTCAGTGCATGATGTTGAAGTGAACTGAGACTGGACCAGACCGAAGATAAAGATATTATTTGTCTGAGCATTCAGTAATTGGAGAGAAGCCGGGGCATCCTTAGAAGAAGGTGATAAAGCCCGAGCAAGATGAGAAGACCTGTTCACCACAAGTGATCAGAAGAAGAGCAAGGCCAGCAGCCTTTATCCCAGGTTGCTGAGGATACTTGAAGAAGCTTAAAGTGAAGAAGAGCTACTCGTGCGACTCGAGGAGCTAGGAGAAGACCCTGTGGGACTCAGGGAGAAGAAGTCTTCAGTGGGATTCTGGAGCAGGCCAGTGGGACTCTGGTAACACTGTGGGACGCAGTATAAAGACCCTCCTGTGGGACTCAGGAGAGATACAGTGGGACTCTGTATCGACCATTGTAATTTTAACAGGTTATAATGGAGAATCCATGCTGGGAGAGCATGGCAAGGATGTAGGCCTTTGGTGCCGAACCTTGTAAATCCTTGTGTCCTGTGCCTTTTCATTACAGCATTATCCGGGAAAGGTTAAGAGATACAAGAAGAGTGGATCGAGGCTTTAACCAGCCATAGAGGTTTAATTGATAAAGAATCAATTAGTAAAAAGTTTTAAAGGATCACTGATTCACCCCCTCCCCCTCTCAGTGATTCACACTGATCTGGGCACTTCATTTATAATGAAACAACTAAAGAAGAAGAAGTTGAAGAAGAAAGAAGTTTGAAAGAATCGAGAGAAGAAATTACCTCTTCTTCGATACGCCTCTTTGTAACCTCCACTAAGAGCACTAAGATTGGTCTTTAAAGTTGACCAGAACCTCTAGGATGTTTCTAGGGAAGTAGAGAAGATAATTTGGCAGGGGTTACCCGAGCTTGAAGGCTCAAATTGGTGTGAGGAGGAGAGGGAGGAGGTGCCCTTTTATAAAAAAGGAGAGGGGCACCATTGGAATTCTTAAAAAATATTAATTTATAATAAATCTAAACCCACTTAACAACCTACAAAAATAACTCATATTCGAATATTAGATGTGATAGGGTTGTAATATCATCAAACAATCAAATTTAGACATTTGTTTTCTTATTTTAAACCTTATCATTTTGATTTATCCTTATTTAATCTCTTTAAGTTTATTTGTGGTAATAAAATTATAAATTTAAAATTATAACAAATAATTACTTATTTGTTGTAAATTTTCCTTAATTGTTTACTTTATAACATTATAGACCATATAAATTAAAATTTATAATTTTTTAATATTTTTGTGATTTTTAAACAATTTTATAATATGTTATTTTTATAATATAACAATAGTGTCAATTTTGAAACTATTCATTTATTTGAATTGAGATAAAATATATACAGAAGATATGTTCAAACTAAAAGATTTAATATATTTATAAAAGGTCATATGTGTCTATAAAATTAGTGGATCACATTAAATAGTACATATAATATTTATTTTATTATTTTTAAAACCATTTATTTGGTTTATCTCTTAATAAAATAATTACTGCAACATTTTTGTATAATTATTTAATATACTTATTTGTTGCATAAAAAATTAAAATAAAATTCTATAATGAAGATAAATCTATTACCTTTCACAATAATACTTTTACTATAATTTATCATCTTAAAATCACAATATTTAAATTATTATATTTATTAAACTATGAAGGTGACAACTTTGACATCATTTAAAATAAAATAATATAAGTGTCATAATCATATTTATAAGGCTCCAAACGGTTATTTATTAGGTCATCGGATGATTAAGGTGTATATATACAATACCAATAAGTTTTTTTCAGGTTTGTGGGCCTTTTAATGGGTATTATTATTTCAATAAAAACTATATTACTTATTTTCCACTTAATAAATAATTTTTGTATCATTAATGTATCACCATTAATGACAATTATTGAATCCCTAAAAATTATAAATAAATTATCATGATATAGATGATTTTATTAGATTTCTAGAGACTATTCATGTTCGAAGTTTCATGATGTTTATCACTAAATTAAAATTATTATACTTATAAGATTTAAGAGAGTGACATGTTGTCACTTTCATTGGTTTGAATAATAATTTAATTATTTTCATGGTCAAGAGTCCATAAAATTAATCTAATCCGACCCTTAGTTGATATGGTGTTACTTTTAGCCATCCAATAGAGTTTTTTCATGTTTTAGGGAAATTTTATAATATTATATTTACCCTTAATTACCCGATTTACCTTTAACTATGGTAAATAAAATTTACCGTAATTTCTATTCATAACTCCCAGAAATGAAAAGTAGCATATTAACATAATTTGGACCCACTGATTCCAAATATGAAATCCATTTTTTCAAATTCAATACACATATGTTGCAGAAATTAAATTAAAATTAATCCCGTTGTCGAATGAAAACCGGGTTTTGTTTAAAACATTGCAAAAGATTGAATTGATTTAACCTACGAATTCAATGTAAAATCAATGCTAATGATATAAATTATATTAAATGGTAAAAATATATTCTATTTATACTTCAAAACCATTAAATATTTTAATTTTACCATATTAATTATTACGATGAAAAAAGTTGTTTTTCATTAAAATATAGCGTGTTTTACTATTCATCAAAATATGAAAGTTTCCAGAATAATACAAAAAAAAATTCCAAAGTATATTTGTATTTTATAATTCTAATGAAGACTTTTATTTTTTCAAATTTAACTTATAAACATGTCAAAAACTAGATTTAATGTGGGTGCGCCATCAAAAGGCGGCAAAACTGCATTTTTTGAAAAATACTTATTTTACCCGAAAAATTTATTTTGTTCTTATACCATGTTCTAGAAAATGTGTAGGATGAATAATAATGTTATAAAATTCAAATTTTAGTTAATACTATTCATAACATCTAGTTCATAATAATATTATAATAATATATATTTTTTTAGTAAAACCCGGTATTGCGTACAACACACGCTATCGAGGAAGGTCGTGATTGCGTGTAATGCAAGCCAAGTCAGGGTTGCATGTTGTGAAAGAATCCTTTGTTTTTTCTTATAATAGAATCCAAACATATTTCATTTATACATTGAATATATATATATATATATACTCAATGTTGCGTAGAATAACTATTATAAAAATTCGGTGTAACACGATCCAAGAATATTGTTGCGTATACTGCAAGCTAATACGGTGTTGCGTATACCGTAAGGTAATCTTAGTGTAACATACAACAAAATACATTAATGAAATTAAAAGAATATTTATCATAAAATCTCGGGGTGTAACAGGTCCATTAGAAGTGGTTCCCCCCAGTCATCGAAGGGAGAATTGTATTTATGGGGGTTTGTTTAGACCAATGAATAAGGATGAAATGTTTTTTGTGAACTATGAAACAATTTTATGTTTTTGAGACAAATGAAAAATTGGATCAGAGATCAATAAAAAATGTAGTAAACTATTTTTGACTAGGATGAATTGTTGGTTTCATTCAGGTGGGTTAAGAGAAATAAGAACTCTAATTTCATTAAAAATTAGGAAAATATGCATCAAACTTGATAGGACAATGCTTAATAGGATAAAGTAGATACTGATTCATCTTGTGCATACTGATGTTGAAAATCCTTTTTAGATGCTGGACACCATCAGATGTGATTTTTTCAAACTAAAGAAAAATAAGAACATAATAAATGGTTAATGTAGTTGTAAAATTGTTGTCATGGGAATATTATAGTTTAAATAGTTTTGTGAAAAATTTTATAACAGTATTTTTAAGCTCATGTTTAAGTGGTGCCAATTAAGTGATGGAATCATTATAAGTTACGACAAAGGATTATCCAAATGTGTTCATTATTTTATAATTAATTGTATTCACAAAGAATTTGAATGAAGAATTTTTATATAAGTTGTTATTTTAATTATAATTCTTCAGTTCGGATTTATATTCATGTAGAACCAAAAAATTGGGAAATTTCTAAGGTGAAATGATGTTGTGAGAAGAATCAATAATGTTTGAGAATAAATGAGAAGAAATGATAAGTGATGAAGAAGTGAAATAAGAATCTAAAATGTATAGAAAATTTATGTTTTGGGAAATTTGGATGGGTTAGAATTTTTTTCATAATCTGACCTAAATCATATTTAGATCACCTATAAAATAAATAAGTACTTTTTACTTTCTGACATAGATTTATTGATGAAAAGAGATAGTGGAGCGCTAAAAAGTTCTATAGAGAATGATTTTTTAGAAAAAAAATCCTATTTTTCTTCTAGAAGTATTATGAAAGAGAAGAGTTATGATCATAATTTGTGTTTCTATATCAAACCAATTAATCAGATTGGGATTTCATCATTGAGACAGACACAGTTCAAAATTGTTTAAGCGATATTCAAAAAGTTTTGTATTATCAGACATAGAAATAAGACTTTGGAATAAGACTAGGAATCATAATGAGTATCATTACAATGTCTATAATGTTTTTTTTCATATGGGTAATAAAGTGATGAATTGTAGTATAGTAACATGTTTCTTCACTTATTACAAAAAAATATATTACATCGTTTCATGATACGTGATGAACATGCATTTTTCTATTGATCATAGTTCTACACAAGTGTAAAAGTATATCCTATATTTTTTATCCACAAAAAAATAAATTTTTTCTATTGTATTGTGTGGTATTGAATTGTTTCCAAACAATACATAGGACATATCTACTCTGGTTTAGTATTAAAAATTGAAAATTATTGTATTCCTATGGATGTGTGATTTTTTTAATGAATGTTATAACTCATTAAAGGGAGTGGAATATTGATTAAAAATAATTAATAATAAAATAAAAAGATATCCTTAATTCAACCCCTTATACTCAATGTGTTACATGATCCTATATGGGAAATTACAAGTCCAAATGATATAAATATCTTCAATTTTGAGTTTCAACCCCTAAAAGTTTAGATAAATATCACATATTAATTTGCAGTAAATCTCAAACAATGTAGTTAATTCCCATTGGGATTTCTTATTCATCCTGGTATATATACACAATAATTGGTCAATTAGGAAATATAAAACATTAATTTACTTTACAAAAAATTTTTTTTTATTCCTATTGAGAGAACCAATGCATTCCCAAAATCAAATCATATTAAACAAGAAGGAGGGTCACTATATTTTCTGGAATCGCATTCTCAAAAACTGTTATCGGAGAGGAGCTACAAACTTCAAATGTAATCATCATACCATTAAGGGTTTTAACTACCAACTCAATATATATTATTTGAGTTGTGATGTGATACACTCCATAAATTATTTAGATTTAATATAGTGGGTATATGTATAATCCAACAAAATATGTTGATTTCTTTAGTGAATCATAAGTTCACCTGTCACCACATTTTCATATTGACCCACATCTCTTGTGATAGAAAAGGCATTCTCTTTTTCCTTTTTCTTAGGGGGCTACAAAAGCCTAAATTCTTCATTCGATATTATATTTGGTAATTGGTTATCATAATTAACAACCTAATTGAATCTAAAACATTGATTTTTATTGTTTTAATATTTATACTCCTTATTTTCTTTTACTTACCTTTTCAGGCCACATTGACAATCACTATCTATATAGAAATAAATTACACTATTTAATAATTTTATAGTTCCTTTCATAAAATTATCTATAATGATTTACAAAACATTTTTTGGAATATATCTAGTTTGTATTTATTTTATCCTTGGGGTTAACTATTCACATTTTCATAATGCACCATTTTTCTGTTTCTTTCACTAAAATATTAAAAACAATCAGAGTTATTACTTTCTATTTAAACCGTGAGAGCTTGTTGATCAATGTATTTGTGGTTAACGAATTCTCTTATTGTTAACACCTTTAATTGATATGGTTTTAGTGCATAAAATAATCAATCAATTTATACCACTTTGGTAATTATAAATAATGAATCATACCATAAATATCATGAAGCATTTTCTTCAAAGGTACCAATGGATTTTGCATCCTTACATTTCAAATGAAGAATAACCATTTAAATCATTATTTTAGATGTTTGAAGAAATTATTTATAGGGAAATAATCTCTTATACTCTTCCCATTCCATATATTTTATTTCATCTTCTTCCCTTCTATTCTTGATAAGAGTCTATCATTGATCATCTTTTCCTTCCAAGTTATCATCTTTCAAGTATAATTTCTCTAATTATGGGATCTAAGGAATGGATAATATATTTTCCATTATCTTGTTTAGTTACATGGTATGTAGTTTAGAAAAATGTCAATATAATGGGGGTGTTGATTTTCCCATTAAATATATAATTTCAAGTTACACCCTTGTTAGTGTGTTTGAAAAAACAACATGATTTATGTTATTTATCATAGTCTACGATAATGAGAATAGTAATAAGCTATTTCATCCCAATTTCAAATCAATTTGTTTCTTCACAAGGACTATCATTTTAATTACCCATTAAATTTGTAATTATCAATATTACTTATTGTTAAATCCATTCAATTAAAAAAATTGATCATATTTGTTTTTGTAAACAAATAAATATAAGGTAAGTACTAATAAAAAATTATCACTGATATGGCCAAAGTTAAGGAACTTTCTTGTTATCCAATTACAATTTCGCTTCATCCGACAACAATTATTCTTCACATTAGGGTTTCTATGTTTTTATCCTCATATATCCCACAAAAAAATTTCCAAAAATTACTAAACACTACCCAGAAACTTGTGATAATGACAAGAGTGTAAAATCCCATTATTTCTTATAAGGATTTGGAATATATTAAAGCAATTTTTTTTGGATCTAAGAGATATGATGAAGGGAGATTCCATAGACCAGTGAATCATATATTTATATTATAATTATTTTTAAATATATTAAGGTCACATAAATTTAGATTTACTAAAAATGTGAAATAAATCCCATTTAGAGACTCAAATAATAAATATAAGACCGTGGATGAATCTGTAATGCATGTTTTTCCCTCGGGATGGCCTAATGTTCTTAGGAATGAGACATCCAATTAAGGTAGTTTTAGAAGTTCATTTAAAATAAAAAATAATTAATTTTTTTAAATTCACATGTCCTAAACACCTATATATATAACACTTTATAAAAATTTCCCATTGTTAGCTACATAACTTATTGGATAATTGACAGGATCTCGATTGTTCTTTATTGGTGGATCAGATCAAAGGATGAAAGGTTATCATATTGATGTGGGTTGAGAGGAAATGAATGTATACAGACAGAACATTTTCTCTAAATGTGTTATTCATTAATTATTGATCTTAATTATTGTATTAAATTTCAACTATTTTTCAATACCTATCGACTACATTGATTAAATCAGTGGTTTTTATCTACTTTTGATCTAAAAATATTCAATCATTATTGTTAGCCTTGAATCCATATTAAAATTTTTAATTCAATATATTCATTATTATTTAATTTTATTACCTCGGTTTCCCCATTAAACTATTTATTAGTTAAAAACTCATGAAAAACATGGGTACACCTTTTTTATTTCTCTTTTCATCCACATGTTCTTTGTGATCTTCATTTTTTGACCATAGGATTATGACTTGACATTTTCTAGGAAGTTTTGAGTGAGATCAAACACCTAAATTTGTAGTTATTATGTTCATGATAAACTTATCAATGACTTTTGGATGTATCCAGATGGATTATAGGTGATACACCCTTGATCTGGGATCTATGTGTGGAGACGAGTGATAGGACACACACATGATGTGTGACAGCTTCAAGAATATCTACATCTTCCATTTTCTATAATCTAAAATTGGGAAATAATGATAGAAGGTCATTTACTATAATTTCAAGTAGTCAAATATTGAGATTAGTGCCCATGGTAAATGATACATAAGCCACATAAGAAATATGTGGATTTTTGAAAAAACGTGAACACATGTTTTGTATCCCAAACGAACACACGGTGTGCATCCCCATTGGATCTGGTGCTTGGTTCTTGTGTGGAGTTGAGTATGACAAGTCATTTGGCCTCCCCATAGACTATGAGAACCTTTAAAGGTGTCCATGTGCGAGCTATCAATAAATCAGGACCCCATGCAGGAAGACACAACATGTACTATGGGAGTAAAAATGAAAAATACGGAATCTAGACACATCCAGGTACACATGCTAGTACACGAGCATAGACCTATGTACATGATCACTACTAGAAGAACATATGTAGGTGTTTAGCATCTGATTCCCACTATGTAACACTTGTGTACACCTTGTACAGTGACGAGGATTCTAATACATGATCAGAGAAGAACATATATATTCAATGAGGTAGAGTCACAAGTCATGTGGACCACATATACATCATGTATTCCCTCTAGAAACGTCTTCCTCTAGTATCACCATTGTTTGGACTCAGATTTTGGGCTTTGATTAGCCTATACTGAGTGATTATCCATGAAGAATGCAATGCTTGACATAAGTTTTGAATATGAGATATGATATGATATGTTCGATATACTTGGACTCATTAGGTGCCTTTGAATGATGGAATTCACCAGGGAAAGAAAAACAAAGATATTTTGAGGTTATAACACACCTATCGAACATGGGAATGGGAACTATATTATCATTATATATATATATATGGTACTACTCAATATTAGGGGTCTGACCATTATCTACAAATTGGCACTCCCCCATATTCGAGCACCATATGTGTTCATGTTCTCCATGATAGTTATAGATTCGTTGTTTGTGGAGAACAATATTGAAGAGCGGTACCCTCTTAAAATATTCTAGTGTGCTTGAATTTCTAATACAATTTAGGAATTTTATAGTGACTCATCAACTTTGGACTAAATTGGGAGATAGAGATCCTCATATTCTCTAGTATGGGATATTATGATCATATATATATGTGTATTAATGGGGTTAATTTTTTGCATTAGGTTGAGCTTAAATTTTGTTTAATCTACCAATTTATCCCTTTTTTATTCAATGTAATCTGATTGGGTATGTATATACTCAAACCTTTATGATCTTTTCCAATGCTTGTTGTTTCTTATGCAGAAAAAAATAGTTTGGTAGTGACTTTGCTGGAGCTTAGGGATACATGGTTGCATTCAACATGTACAATGATCATAACATGGATATATAGAGATGTGATATCTCATTTATTCTTCATTCCAACTATTTTCAAGTTGGGACATCAATTTCAATTTGGGAATTAATTTTTTTTCCTTCTATATTTTGATTATACTGTTGTAATCTGATCTATTCTCTAGAGGCATTGCATGCATGGTTTACTATACATGTTACTGTCTTTTTTTATTATACCACTTCACTATTTCATGAATTTAAATGGTTGTGTGAATGTAGGTATAGTAATAAAGGGCCACTCATTTTATATTTTCCCTTTTAAACACTTATCATAATCCCTCGATCTATAAGAGGAAGGCTAGGTCTTGTGGCGACCCAACCTTCTATCGAGTAGGTGGGTCCCAATTGATATGTTCTTGTCATATTAGAATTATATATGATCATTCCATTGGATGGAATTTGGTGTTTTCCCATATGGGTAATTATTTGGGTCTTAGGATCAATTTCCAAGTGTCTCACATGTAAATTTCTGGCTAGGGAACCAATTGTCTGTGTGGTGGATGAAATATACATTCACCAAGACTTTGACTACGTATACTTTATATCAGTATAATGAAACATTGGTTATAAGGAAGAGTTTTATAGGAATCATATATGATCAATCCATTTGAATATCCTACTCAGTTCATGTCCAAAATGTTATATATTTTTCATACCATGGTACATCTTGTTTATATTTAGGATACCTCCATGAATATTGCAAGATAGGGTTCCAACATAGGATCATGGTGACGATCTTATGAGTGATAATTTTGTGGTTTTGGGGCCCAACCATTTGGTGTTTCTTCCATGTGTATAGGGAGAAACACCCCCTCTATTCAAGAAGTAATTCATTCTAGATGTTATTGTTAATGATGGATATAGTATTAACACAATCATCATGTTTCTGTTTCAAAACACTCTAATGTTATATGGTGATCTGGATCCCCTGGTAGATTAGGATTGTCTTCAGTTAAAGATTAGAACCATCACTCTCATTTGGAGCATGAAAGATCATATGGTTTCACCAAAATTAAGTGTTTTCAATACAGAAATAGGGCACTAGTGAAGTATAGTCATGCAGACCCATGAATAGATGACGTTATAATCATCCCACATATAAAAACAATTTCATGAGGAGTATTACCTATAATTATTATTCTCAGTTTAGATCCCGAAATTTATTTATCTACAATATATTGTTTATAATGTTTTTGACTATGTCTTTGGGTTTACTGACATTACAAAGTACCCACTCGATATGATATGATATGGATTCTTCATGGTGATGAAGTTTGAGAAGAGTCTCCCCAAATAATTCTATTCTAGTTTGGTTTCCTTATGCCTTCCCAATTATTTATTAGATATCTAGTGATATTTCGAGACTCATATATTCCTTGATGAGGGATTCTAGGCATGTGTACAAGGTAGTGGGAACTATATTGTTGAAAAGTCTATAGTAGGACGTAAGCGTTAGACATCAACGCCACAATAGGAGAGGAATTATCATACTCAAAAGATGGTGTGTGTTTTTATGAATCATAGATAACATAGAGGACCCAATAATGCCATAGACAGGTGATGATAGGCTTTTAAGATTCATAGAAACCTAAATCATGATCTCTCAACCCATCGTGCTGAGAATGATTGGAAGACAATTGATATACATGTACGACCAAATTAGTTTCATGGTCAAGGAACTCCGAGATGTTTCCAGGGAGACCCTTAAGGTGGTGGTTTTGGAAAAGGAGGTTTAAAATTTAGGGGGGGGGAGAATTTGGTTGAGGATGATGATATGAACTCCTACCACCAATAGCTCTATGTGGCCTATGTCAGTCTTAGGGAGCTGGCGGTTAGTGTCATGGGATACATTGATCCATGTAGTGTGATGACCAAGTTTCACATATGAATATATAAAGTACAAGACATATTAATTTTTTGATTTCCTTATCACTAGTGAAATAGGTGTGAGAAATTCCTTCTACTCCTTAATCATGGTATTAAATTTGATGATTCTAGTTTAGACATTATCCCAAAAATTATGGGAAGAGGTTATTACAAGGAGAAATTATTAAATGTATCATATTTTCTATTTGTGGAATCTATTACATGGTGGAGTGATTTTCACATGGGTGATATTTGTCTTCAAGATGAATTATTATGAAATCATGTAGGGAATGTATTAAATTTATATGGTTAAAACACATATTAAAATTCAACATAGATGAGTAATATACCTAGGGATAGATGGGGAGATATTCTCCTTTGTGGTTGAATGAAATAAAATCAGGAATGAGTGTTTTTTATAATTATGTTTCATCCCATCACCCATTAGTTAGCCAGTTTATCCCTTATCATTGTGGAATGTTCTATCAACTGTATCTCTTGTTTAGTTGATCAATTTATGGATTTATTCTCAAAGGATGTTACGAGAATACCAATTGGAAGAGAGATTTTCCTATTTCTTGACATGCACTCCAGGACCACAATTATATCATCCGTGGTATAGAATATGGACAATACTGAATTTTGAGAGCTATGGGTTAAGTTAGAGGACCTTAAATACAATTATTTCATCAAACCATGTGTGTCTCCCTAGGTAGATCTATTATTTATTCATGAAAATTATGGATGAGATATTGAGGATTTGTGTGGAATATTATTTCCTGAATGATTTAACAATAAAGATCAATAACCCATTTATGTAGATTCATGACCTATTTCATCATTTGAGTTGCACAATATGGCTCTCAGTGACCTATCTCACATCTAGATTCCACTAGTTGAGTGATCTTGATGGTGATTTTTGAAATAATGAATTTTGATGTTTTTATAGACACAATGATTTCCTAGTGAATCCTTTCTGCTGTGACAAATTCAATATCTACGTTTATTGATTTTTAGAACTAAATCATACATAAATAAATTGAGTAATATGTTATTGTAATCATTATTTACATATTCATTTACTCTAACATTGTGGAGGAGTATTTAGAGAATCTAAGGAAGATCCTATACTTACTCTTGGTCCACAAGATTTATTATAATCATTCTATGTTCCTTTTCCAGAACTATGAAGTTCAATTTTTTGGAATTTTATATTATATCATGAATTAGTTGTGGAAGAAGAAAATATTTATGTTGTGATTAGTTGGGGGACACCCAAGACTGTGTCAGAGTTGAGGAGAATTATGGGGTCGGTGGGGGTACTATCGAAGATTCATTCATGTCTTTTCAATAGTATATGTAATTTTTACATCCCCCAAGTGAAAATGGTTTCCTTTTTTACTTTTTCTAAGTAGTGTTATATATCCTCTAAGGTGTTGAGGTTGAGGCCAATGAGAGCCCTTATACGAAGACTGCCATAAGAAGGTTTAGTGTATGTAGTTTTTTAAGCATCTAGTTCTATGATGAATTGCATGTTTATTCATAGGTAAGTAGTTAACACATATGGTGTATGGAATTTGAGATCCCAATGGTACATGTCTGTGATAGGCAGCTTGAATTTGGTAGTGATAATCTTCTCTCTAAATATGTAGAGGTACTATATTCTAGGATAGAATTATTTTATTAACTCAAACCATGATATTATCATGTATATATTCTTTAAGGGAGATATCAACTCAATACATAGTAATTAGTTGGAGTTATTATAGGAATATGTCTTTGAGATACTCTATACTCCTAGGAAAGTCTACATGGTGGAAGATTTCTATAATAGGAAGACCTTTTCTTTCATAGACGATACAACTTCCAAGTAGTTGGCTTATTTATATATGACACTAGTGAATGAGAGGGGGGGGAGATTTTATTATGTTGTTGGTGTTTACTTTTCCAGTACTCTAGCCCTTGAGGGCTGATCATTTGGAAGCATTGAATGTGAGTTCAGTCATGACTAGATATCCTATAGGGATTATATAAGGGCTTGGCCTTAAACATTACATAATACTGAATTAAATAAATAATTCACATTGAGTACCTTTTCAAATTTACTGTTTTATAGAATTAGGCCATAACTATTACATTGCATCTATAAAATTACAAGGCAGACACTTCTACTCAGTTTCGATTTTTTTTCATAAAACAAAAACTCTTAAAAAAATAGTCATGTCTAGTCCCATGTTTTAGACAGAATAAAATTTCCTTAATCCCATCCTTGACCCAATTCATCTTGAATTCCAGTGAAAATCATTTTAGAACATGGGATTAGCATAAAATGCTCAATAAGGGTTATAAAACAAAGAAATAAAACATTATTTCATCGTTGAATTCATAACATAAGCTCTTTAACATGCCTCATGAAATCATAAGATTTACATAGTAAACAAAAATACTAAAGGTATCTTGTGGAATCTGTAAGAAACCTACGTTGAAGCTTTCATAGCTACGTAGGGAGTTAAATTTGGAATAACCATCACAGTATATTCCCCAAATCTATTAGGAAAAACATTCATGTTTACCTCTATAAGTACCTGGATCTTCTTTTCAGGTATGTTTTCCTTTTACTGCAGTTTTTGTAAAAAAGCAGAATTTCTGAAAATTTATTACGTACACACCGTGTACATTATGAGTACACGCCATGGACACAGTTACCATGGGTAGACGGGTGCTGGCTGAGTAACGACCATGCACACAACCATGTGAGGCAACCTGGATACCATCTAATGCGGGGGCCGATGAAGGCAAGTACACGCCATGTACTTATATAGTACATACCTTGTACATTCTTTTTTTCATTAAACGTACCGAGGATGCATCTGATGGAAAAAACACCTTCTTCTATGTATGTCTTGTCTGGAGTAAATTGTACGAATGTGATCCTTCTACAAGCCCCCGACTGAGCATCATTTCTCTGATTTGACCGCTGTCAATTTCAATGGGATCACCTCGGTATGCTATTCCTTCTCCTATAGCCTCGTTTCTTGATTCCTCATCTTTCTCAAGTTATCTTCGGTTGAGTATTTTTAGCATTTTTGTAGATCTACGATGTTCATGGGTGATTCAAGGCTTGATGTTCACATATAACGATCTTATAACATTGAGGTAGGTGGTTTGTGGCTTTCTGTAGATATTCATTAATTTTTTGGTGCAAAAGTTCCTAATACCCTTGATTGAGGTATTTCAAGTTTATAGTTTTAGCCCTATTAATTGCCTTCTATGATTGTATGCTTGAGTAGATGTTAATTTAATGTTAATAGGTTTAATTTGTATTCTTGAAAGTGATTACCCATGAATGTTTTGTTTATGACCGTTTGGCGTTACTTAGCCTCTTAGGCTAC
Organism: Viscum album; assembly: GCA_963277665.1. Taxonomy (NCBI): domain Eukaryota; kingdom Viridiplantae; phylum Streptophyta; class Magnoliopsida; order Santalales; family Viscaceae; genus Viscum; species Viscum album. The sequence goes on along the minus strand of OY728130.1, from coordinate 2,041,479,909 downwards.
CTTTTTTTTCACCATACCTAGTACTGTAGGTTGGAGTTGTTGTTTACCCTACATGATTTTATGTTGTAGACTAGTTATCCACATAGTTCTTGAGGTTTACTTTTTACACTTTTCATTGCTATTCTTTTTTGACGTACATAGGGCCGTGAGAACCTGGTGTAGTAGACCATAGTGAGAATAGATGTAAGGGATTCTCTAGAGTGTCTGTTATTTTTGTTACGATGTGAGACCATAGGGGTAATGTGATGTAAGTGCTCCACCAGAGCGCCTTTTAGTGATCGATATAGGACTATAGGGGGAATTTATGGAGAGTGCTTCCCCAGAGTGTCTATACTAATGCTAAACCAGAGAGTTTAGACTTTCTGGTCATTCTAAATGGTTTCTAGTGTTTCCTAGGTAGGACTAGAGGGGATTAGTCTATGAGAACATCATAGAGGATTACTTGTTTGTGTTTATCTCCTTACGTGGTATGTGGTGGTTTAATTCTTCGAAACAATAGGAATGATTATTGTTGAGTACTTCCTTGTTTACTACTGATTTGGTTTATTACCTTTCTTATATATTCATTGGTTGTTAGGCACAGATCTCTTAGTGGTAGCCTACTGAGATTTAGTCTCACAAACTGTTTTTCTATTCTTGTGGTGCCAAATAGATTATATTTCTATAGGTATAGATAATGGAAAGAACCCTTCGACTCCAGGTACCTGACTTATTTGGATCTGGAGAGCATGGGATCAAGCTGAGGCTTGTGATGGTGAAGAGTTGTTTGCTATTTTCTTTCATTCTATGTCTTAGTACTGAATTTCAGCATTGTGACATATCTAGCTTCTTTCCTAGACATATCTATCATGCATCATTATATATGTGATCCAGTTTATTTTTTTACTTCTAGTCATCCACTCTTTATTGTTGTATTCCATTATTACTACTTCTTCAATTGTTATCTATTTCTCTTCTATTGTGTAACTCTACAAATGAGGGTATAGTTCCCCCACAATCACACCCAGGGCCCTTGCTGCAAGTCGGCAGCCTTTGGAGTTAGGGGAAATGCACTTGTGGCCATGTGACCAACCGAGTATGGGGCGCCTCTGTGCAGCTTCTGGAACAAGGACATTAAAAACTGGTATTAGAGTAATTATTTTCCCTTGAAATGCTATTTGGAACCTATATCTGGGGATATGAAGGAATGGGTACTTGGTAATAAGATATTCATTAGAGTATCTAACCCATGTATAGGGGAAAATCCAATCTACCTCATTATTGCAATTATTCTGGTTTTTCAACTATTACAGTTGCTTTGATTTCACCTTGAGTGATTCACATGTTTTGTGTTGTTATTGTTGATATTATCAAGGATCTATTTCTATTGCAACCTGATGAGTTGATAGTATGATATCTCATGCATTATATAGGAACTTTCTAAAAATCACCTTTCATGGATTATTGACATGCCATTTAGGAATAATTAGCGATCATATGTTGTTGTGATAGATGTTGTTCTAGATTTTCACGTTGTTGTGATAGATTCCATGATATATTAACTGATGTTTCATGGGGTATTATTTTTGTTTGGTTTTGTTTGAATGAATGCCAATATTTGGTTCTTGAGGTGTTATGGGCCCTCATGGATCGTAATTTGATGGATCATTGATCTATTATGCTTGTTTATGAAATGTATAAGATGTCATGCTTTGATTCACGGGGGGTATGGGCCCTCATAGATCATAATTTGGAACATTAATGTTCTTTTTAGTGTTTTATGGGCTTTGGAGTTGTTTCTTTGGCTTACTAGCTGGAAAAACCTAGAATAGAGTCCGTGTAATGATGAATACAAGACATTTGTTCTTCTGTTTGGGATGAAACTATTTTCCTTAAGTTTACATTGTGTATTGTATGTACACGCTGTGTAGTCTCTAATTATGTCTCAGATTGTGTGGGTAGGGACATGGGGTTTGGAATCTTTGGTAGGACACACCATTTACCATATGTACACGCCGTGTTGTAGAACTGTGTAACTGGCCATGACACTAACAACACAGGTCAATTGAGTATTTTCTAATACACGACGTATCCGTCTGGAACACATCGTGATGTGTAACCTGAGAATCTGGTTGTGTCACTAACAACACAGGTCGGTGAAATCTTCATAGTTCTCACTGTGTCCATCTAGAACATGTCGTGTAGTGGGAGCCATGTATTCAACCATGTCACTAACAACATAGGTCAGTGAAGCTCGTCTAGTACACGTCGTGTCTAGAAGTAACACGTCGTGTAGTATTTTTCTAATAGAATAGTGTGGCCTAGCCATGTAAGGGAACACGAGTAGGGGAATAGGATTCTTGTACACGCTGTGTGTAAGGAAAACATACCGTGTATAGGGTGTTACACAACATGTTTTGGCAAAAGTACATGCCCATGTGAATGGATTATAAGAACACACCGTGTAGTTAAATATATATGTCGTGTATCAATGTTTTGAAAAACTTGAATGAATTCCTTCTCATTTTCCCTACATACTCTTTTAGTTTTTAGTCCCTTTTAATCTTGATCTAAGGTGTGCACTTGACCATGTAGAGTCATGCCACAAAGACGTCCTCTGGTTGTACTCCAGGTGCAAGGTGATGATCATACACCGAACGTGGCTAGTCAGGGACTACCATAAGATATTCTAGTAGTGCCAGTCTTGGCATTAGCCATCATTCCGAACATAGGTGATGATGCAATATTCTAAGAGGGATTCATGAGTTTCATGCAACCCTTTCATGGGGAACTGCTTCCAGCCCCTTTTATTGTAGGGTTGGCATAGGATTTCTAGCAGCAGCATCCTCCCACTTTCACTGGGAAAGGAGGACCTCAAGCTGTAGAGTCATGGTTAGAATCCATTCATTCTATCTTCAAGCATCTGGAGATGCCTCCAGATAGGAGGTTTAATCTATCTATTTACATGCTTTGAGACTCCACCAAGAGATGGACGGATGTGATCTCAAGGGGGGATGCCCGCAGGGTGTGGCCTAGGGTGAGTTACAACGTGCCTTCTATGACTAATTTTATCCACAGTCATTGAGGGCTGATCAAGACTGAGAGTTCATGAGTCTAGAGAAGGGTACTATCTTAGTCATGGTGTACTCTTAACATTTCATAGAGCCTCCACGCTTCATTACTATTCTAGGAGGTGATGAGTTATTCCTCACAAGGAATTTTGAGGATGGTCTCAGGAATGATATTTGATCGTAGGTGAACATCTTCATGTTGATCAAAATCAGAAGATGCTTTGCTGATTTATATTTCTAAAATATCATATGTTTTGAGAACTTTTGATTCATTCCTTATGAAGAAAGTGGGAATAAAGGTGATGCCAGTAATATGATGTTTTTATTTGAAAGAATGATGCTCCTAGAAGATATGGAAGTTTCAGTACATTCCATTGTATAACTGACGATGCTAAAGATGTTTTATCATAGGATACATATCAAAATAGTGGATTTCATAATGAATGACGTAGAATGATTATGGGATGCAGTGAAGATAACAATGAAAAAGAAACGGACAATCTGGAGGATGCATAATAGAATGTTTTAAGGTGGTGTTGTTTTGGAGTGTTTTCCAAATTTTATAGCCTACAAATTGGGATATGAAGAAACATGATTTTGGAAAAGGAAGTTGCACAACATGCAAGGAATTTTTCAAGAGCATAATGTTAAAAAATATTAAAGGCATGACGTGCGTGGAAGATTGGAGAATTGGTGCGAAAGTGGATGTTGCACGAAAGATTAGAGAATTTTCATGGCAGAGAATGTTGCACGAAAGACTGAATAATTGGCAGGAAATAAGAGGATGACGTGAAAGAAAATTTCTCTCCATTGGCGACGTCAAACAGGGTTTTGTGTGCCGTGCATGATTCACGGTCTGAAATTCATAAAATGGCCATAGAAAGAAGCGTTTGATTTTTTTCAAATGTGTATGAAAGAGGAAGTTGGCATTAAAGAATCATGTGTGCCAAAGGAGAAATAAAATTGGGTTTTGCACACCAGAAGTTATTCACAGTCCAAACATTAGAAAATTTCAAAGAAAGTAAGCGCGCGAAAGATTTCAAAAGTGCGTGAAAGATGAGTCTAGTGCGAAGAAACATCCACACCAAAGGCGACATCAATTGGGGTTTTGCACGACACGTCTGGATCTTGCATAACCCATTGGTGTTTTTGTGCCCAGGGGTCAATGGGTCTATAAATAAGTGTGACCCCCTCACAAATGACAAGATCAACACATAGAAGAAATCAGATCTCTTAAGCCCATTAGAAATATACGCAAAGGTAGTTGTGTGAATGAATAAATTGTTGCATGCAAGAAAGGATAGTTGCATTCAAGAAGAGAGTTGCACACATGAAGGATAATTTAAATGCATGAAGAGAGTTGTGTGCTAGTTAGAAGTTTCACGCAAGAGGACTTCCATGAAGTTTTTTTAATGTTGCGCGCAAGTGACTAATGTTGCTTGCAAGAGGGCTAAAAGGGGTGTGTGAAAGACTAGGGTCCCGCAGGCCTTCGACAGGTTCATAACACTCTAAAAGTGAATTTGAAAAGAAGGAAGTGTTGTGAACCATTTTGTATTATGAAGAGAAGTAGAACCGTACTCACAAGAATGATGTTTAACACTATCGTTGTGCTTTGAAAAGTGAAGAAAAACTAGATGTGCAACTGAATTCATATCTACACGAAGAAAGAAATTAGTATATCGATACACTCCTGTTTTGGTATTGAGAATTGAATAAAGAGATTGAGACAGTACAGTTCCATTCCATATTATACTGTGTCAAAGAAAAATAATGGAATAAGATGAAGAACATAGTATGTCCAACTGAAGGCTGACAATCAAATCAGGGATGTTTGATTCATATGATGCCAAGTGGACCAATCTTCATTTCTTGAATAATAACAATGGTTTATGTGATCATATCCGTGAAAAGAGAACATGTTTTAGTGCAGTTGGTTTTTGCACTAAGAGGATGAATGAAGATGTCTTGTGTAGTTGGTGTTTTACTAGAGAAGAAGAGAAGGATAGAAGGAAGAATTTCTTACTAACTACATTGCATGTAATCATATGAACAACACTGATGATGTTCAAAAGAAGAACCAACCTTATGAAGAAGGAAGAAGACAATCTCTATTGGAAGTATAAAGAACCATCTAGTGGATGAAAGTTGGACTAGGCTGTCACTAGTCCAGGGAAGAGGATTATTTAACTCCCCTCTATAGTGTAGGGACTCACACAGGCTAGAGGATTGATTTCCTAGACACTCTATTATAAAAGAATATCACATTATAGTGGAGAATCCATGCACTTGACAAACCCATGCCTGGAAAGGACGTAACTACTCTTATTGAGTGGTGAACCTTGTAAAAATATCATTTGAAAATTTTTAATGTTGTCCATTATTTCATGTGAAAGGGATAAGGGAATAATAGAATCACGATGATAACAATTCAAGAGTTTCAGGGATATAACTTAGAATTAGTTTAAAAAATCCCCAAAACTAATTCACCCCCCTCTCAGTGTAAGGTTTATCCCAAACTAGTCCTCTCAGAACAGAGTGTTGCATCCATAATTGGATTCGTTCGTGGTGGTTTTCCTGGACAATATCTTGGTGTACTCTCACACATGACACGACCATGCTACCCATATTGAGATCATCCTAAGTACTCTGAGAGAGCATTAGTTATATTTTAATCTCTCAAAATTCCACTTTTGGATGGACCAAATTCACTTCATGGGTCACGTTATCTCAGAGATAAGAGTATCAGTAGACCAAGTGGAAGTTAGAGATGTAGTTTCCTGGGAGAAGCTAAAGAATGTCTTTGAGGTGCAGAGTTTTCTAGGGTTGGCTGGATAATAAAGACGTTTCATAAATGACATTTCGTGCTTATTAGTTGCATAGATGGGCATGACTAAGAAGGTTTCCATGTTATTGTGGTCAGAATATTGTGAGTGAGCCTTTCATGAGCTGAAATGGAGGTTGACTTCAGCACTGATACTTGTTTTTTCAGAGTCAGGAAAGATCTATACAGCGTTCTGTGATGCGTCATGTATCAGCCATGGAGTAGTGCTTATGCAGGGGGATGGAGTCGTTGCGTACATGTCTCGGTAGTTGAGGCCACATGAGAGGAATTACCCAATGCACGATCTCAAGCTGGCTGTAGTTTTTCATGCCTTAAGTTGTTGAAGGCATTATCTTCTTGGAGATCATATTGTGGTTTTAACAGACCAGAAATGTCTCAAGTATATCTTCACTCAGCGTGACCTGGATTTAAGATAGCGAAGTTGGGTTGAGTACCATCAGTCCTGTAAATTTGATCTTCACTACACTGCTGGGAAAGGAAACACAGTAGCTGATGTGTTGAGTTGGAGGAATCTAGTACAATCAGTTCAGAAGGACAATAGTGAGTGGTAGCTTATGGATATATTCTCTGAGATTCATTTGGAGGTGCACGATAGGCAGGGGTAAACGTTTCCTTCCTATATAGGTGTACCTATACTCTTCTTGATTGAGTGAGAATACGATATCTATCATATTATGAAGGCCTAGTCCTACAGGAAAGTGTGTTAGGAGAGGACCCTATTCCTAAATTGACCATAGGTGATGATAAGATCATGCATTTTCATGGGCATGTAAGGGTGTCAGCAAACATACATGAGGAGTTGATGCGGGACATTAATTCCTAAGTTTGGGGTGTTATTCCTAGTGTCACCATGATGTATCATGATCTACACCATTAATATTAGTGTCTTGGTATGAAGAGAGATGATTCTAGTTTCGTCATGTTATGTTCCACATATCAGTAGGTGAAGTTAGAGCATCAGCGACCATCAGGGATTTTTTAGAAGTTACCCATTCCTGAGTGGTAGTGGAATAATGTCTCGATGGATTTCAGGACTTGTCTACCAAGGTCACCGCGATGGAATGATGCTGTTTGGGTTATCATTGACAGTCTCACAAAGGATCCTCACTTCTTTCAAATCAAGGAGACCTTTTGTGTTGATGAGTTGGGAAGGTTGTTCATCTGAGAGATTGTACATTTACATGGGGTTCCAAACTCTATTGTTTCACACAGGGATTCTTGTTTTACTTCCTGGGTCTGGCAGGGATTGTAGAAGGCCTTGGGTACATAGGTACATCTGAGTGCAACTTACCATCCTCAGACAGATGGATAGTCCGAGCGTATGATTCATGTACTTGAGTATATGCTTCATGCATGGATCATGGATTTTGGAGGTTCTTGGGAGAAGCACATACCTCTTGAGGGGTTTTCCTACAAAAATTGTTTTTATGAAATGATTTTGATGGAACCTTATGAGAAATTATGCAGTTGGCGATGCCGATCACCCTTATGTTGGTTGGAGGTAGGTGAGGTAGCTATGTTGGGACCTAGTCTTATACATGAGACCATAGAGTTGATAGAGTTGATTCCGAAGAGGATGACTATTTCATAGTCTCATCATAAGTCTTATGATGATCAACCGAGATGACCTCTGGAGTTAGTGGTCAAGGATTAGGTTTTCCTGTGTGTCACACCATGGTTGAGGAATAAGATGATTAGGAGAGAGGGTATGCTTTCGTCGAGGTACGTCGGGCTATCTGAGGTTTTGGAGAGAGTTGGGATAGTTGTCTATCATTTTCAGTTACCTTAGAGGTACTAGGATATGCACAATGTCTTCCACGTTTCTCAGCTCTGATGATACTTCTCAGACATGTCTCGCGTTTTTCAACCTGAATAGGTTGAGTTAGAGATGGACTCCTCTTTTGAGGAGCATCCAATATGGATTATTGATTTTAGTATGAAGTTTCTCCATGGATAGTCTATTCTTCTGGTAAGAGTGCTATGGAAGAGCTAACAAGTACATGATAAGACTTGGGAGAGGGAGGCCGATGTACGATCACAGTGGCCAGAGCTGTTGGAGGATTCTTCTTCTATACTTCCTTTCTAGGGAAACTTGGGGATAAATTTATTTAAAGGGGGAAGTTTATAAGAACATGGATCTTCATTTCAGCTATGTTATACCATTTTTGGGGTTTTTTAGAAAAAAGGGAATTTCTGGAAATTTCATAAGTATACACTATGTACATTATGAGTACACGTCATGTACTTGGTTACTTCAGGTGGCTAGTTGTTGGCTGTGTAACAGCCATGCACACGTCCATGTGATCTTACCTGGAGACTGCCTAATATGTGGGTCAGTGAGGGAAAGTACATTCCATGTACGTATAACATACACACCATGTACTTTTTTTTCATTAAATATACCAGGGTCACGTCTAACGGACAGAAACACCTCCTTATAGGTCTATCTCATCCGGGGGAAACCGTACGAAATTAATCCCTCTTCGAGCCCCCGATTGAGCATTATTTCTCAAATTCAACAGCCATCAATTTCGTTGGGATCACCTTAGTATGATATTCCTTCTCCTAGAGACTCATTTCCTAATTCCTCCTCTTTCTCATGTTATCTTCGGTTGAGTGTTTTTAGAATTTTTGTAGATATATGGTGTTCTTGTGTGTTTCAAGGCTTCTGGTTCACATATAACGGTCCTACAACACAATATTATGTGGTTCAATCCTTTTGGTAGATAGTATTGGAATATTATGCGCAAAATTTACCAATACACTTGCTCAGGGTATTCCATGTTTATGGTTTTAGCCCAATTAATTACCTGTAATGCTTGTATGCTTGAGTAGAGGAGAATTTAATTTGAATAGGGTTAATTTCTATGCTTGGAAGTGTTTTTACATGCATGGTTTTTATAACTATTTGGTCATTCTATGCCTGTTTGGCTACCTTGTTTTTTTCACCTTGACTAGTACTGTAGGACGGAGTGATTGTTTACCTCACATGTTGTTATGTTGTAGACTGGATAGCCAAGAAGTTCTTGAGGTTTACTTTGGGCGCTCTTCATTTCTATGCTTGTTTGACTTACACAGGTCTATGAGAACCTAGTTTAGTGGACCATAGAGATAATATATGTTTGAGCATCTCCAAAGAGTCTGTTATTTTTATTACGATGCGAAACCATATGGGGAATTGACATAACTGCATCCTCATATTGTTTGTAGATCCTTGACGTGAGACACGTTGGGAATGAGATTTATGTGCATCCCCAGAGTGCCTTTTAGTTTCCAATACAAGACTATATAGGGAATTGACGATGAGTGCTTCCTCAAAGAGTCTATACTAAAGTTGAACTAGAGGGGATAAAATGTGTGTACCTCCCAGAGGGTTTCTTGTGTTTTCTAGGTAGGACCAAAGGGGAATAGGCTGTGAGAACATCCCAAATGGTTTCTTGTTTGTGTTTATCTACTTACCTGGTATGTGGTGTTGGAATTATTTGAAATTATAAGAATGTTTACTATTGAGTACATCTTTATTTATTCCATCTTTTTCTTATTACCTTCCATATATATTCGATGAATTCTAGCCACATATCTCTTGGTGGGTTCCTCCTAGGATTTAGTCTCACTCCATTTTTGGGTCATACTTTTGGGCCTAAACGCATTATATTTCTGCAAGCATAGATATGGGGAAGAAACCTTCTTCATCAGGTACTGGACTGCTTTGAAGCCAGAGAGCATGGGACAAAGATGAGGCTTGTGATGCTGAGGAGTTGTTTACTGTTTTCTTCCGTACTTTGTCTTAGTAATGTATTTCAAAATTGTGACGTGTTTGGATGCTTTCCTCAAAATATGTATCATGAATCATTATATATGTCCTCCAGTTGCTTTTTTTACTTCAAGTCTTTGGATATTTAATGTTATATTCCACTATTAATGCTTCCGCTATTGTTATCTGTTTCACTTCTAATGTGTTACTTTTCCAATGAGGGCATAGTTTCCCCACTATCACACCCAAGGCCCTCGCTGCTAGCCGGTAGCCTCTGGAATTAGGGGAAATTTACTTGAGGCCATGTGACCAACCGGGTATGGGGAGCCTCTAGGAGGAATATAGAACCAAGACATTAAAACCTCTTTTGCGTTACTCAATGTATTGGAGAGCTATCTCGGGCTCACCTACCCTAGGTTTATCATAGAACCACATGTATACGTAAAAAATACCAAGAACCATAACATATTCATAACACATAAATCAAACATAAAGTAAAGATAACATTTCCAAATTTTAATCAATATATAACATTTAAATATATTGACATAAAAATTCCAATAATAGAAACCATTTTTGATACCGAAATACATAAAAAAGTATATGGTATTTATTTTCCTTTTACGAACCTTATGGCTTGTTATGGAATCCAAAGATCAAATAATAATCGTAGTGGCCGAAAGGTCATTGTTATCTTGTACGTTAAAAGAAACATTACATTTTTTTGTCATTTAGATACCTTCATAGTAGTGAAAATATTCCTTTTGAATAAATGAAAAAGTAAAAGGGGATTATACACCGTATAAAATAAATTCATGTATTAAAACAATATATTCCTAAATGAAATGATGTTGAGATAATGTCCCTTACCTTTTGACCGATTTGACCAATTCATTCTTTAATCTTCTAAATAATAAACTAATGTTAATTTATACTTTCTTAAGATACTTTTTCAAGTTTATTATTTCTTTTATATCACGTATTACCATGTTATAAACATTATGTAATCATTTATGTTAATAATGGTCGTTTTGTCGATATTTGGTACTTGAGTCAAAAATGGGCTTCTTATAATTACAAGTTGTTCATGTGGTCAAAAGTTCATTCTATCCAGAATGATATTCACGATTTAGATATCATATATAACTTATATATATCCCACACATATATATATATTTAATATAGTACATAACATTTGGATATAATAAATGAAATGCACTGTTCGTGGAGACTTTAAGTCGTACGTACGCATAAACGTTACATTCATTTCTATTTGTTAATGGAATTAAAATATATTTATACATAGGTATATTATATTTACAGTACAATATAATATATAATATTATAAACTCCATCCTTTATATGTCTCACATATGTCATTAACGAGTCATATCACTTTGAGGGGGCAGTAGTCCGCACTTCTTCAATTGAAATTATCGGGTTTACCCATAATGGAAACCATAAAGTTATTCAATAAATGAAAAATACAGAAGAATAATGAAAAAATAAACATCATATATATCATATATAAATATAACGCCATCATAATGGCCACCATGAGAGGCGGTAGCAGATAATTGAACAATCATCATTTCATGAGCCGTTAGTTTTCCAACCACATAAATACAATGTTCTTTACCCATTAGATGGAGGCGTGTGAAAGTGTAGTTCAAATAATTCTAATAAAAACATCCTAGTATATTGAAAATATTTGTATTTTTATTAAAGAAAATAATTTGAAGAGTTTAGGGGTTATAGAAGTAAAATAAAAGAAAATATTTTAAGGGAAATTGTCACATTTAATTCAGGTACCTCCTGTTGGTTTGAACCAAAAGGACTTCATGAAGTTCCTTCTTCCTAAGTTAAGGCTTCTTAGTGGAAAAGGGGAATATTGAGAGCCTATTTGGATAGGTTTTGGACAATCCAAGTAGCTTGAGAGGTGTGAGGAATGTGTTAGAGGTGAGGGTTTTTTATAATGTGGAAGAGGGGCTATTTAGGAATGTATGAAAATATTATTTTATTTTATAATGATTTTCAGTTTCAAAACGTCCAAAACAAATCACAGTTGAAGATAAGATGAATCATGGTCGAAATAAAATCATCCAATAAGATTTGGATAGTTTTTTAATATAATTTTAATTTTTATAATATTATTTATTTAAATCATTTATTAATGAGGTAAACACTGCATCTTTATTGTGGAACCACTAATTTTATTTATTTAATGTCTTAAAATTATAAAAAGATACAATGATATAGGAAATTATTTTACCATTCCAAATAATATTTATAGTCTAATAGATAACTTATATAACCCCATGAAAAATTAATTTAATAAAAGATATTTTTTAATGTCATTTTTTCCTTTACATTAAATTAATTAATATAAAGTGTCATTATCACTCTTAAGTGGCTCCATGGAATCCCAAAATAGACCCAATGATGCCCATGGTCGTCCAAGACTCATCCAATAAGGATTTTACAAGTGTTAAGGTTATTTTGTAAAATTATGATATGCTTTTTACATTGAATTACCCGATTTACATTTAACCGTGATAAATAAAAGTCAAAAGTTACTATTCACCAAAAATCATTTTCATCTATTGAACCACATTTTACTTACTAATGACAACCATATATTTTAGATTTTGGATATTTAATTCCCATAAGTGGTAAAATTTCAATTAAATGAAAAAGTATGATTTTTAACTAGTACTCAGTATTTTCACTATTCCTCAAAAATTGAAGCTTTTACGAAAAATACCAAAAATTAAGCGTAAGATATATTTTATATTACAAATTCAAAAATGATGTATACTTTACCAAATTCAATATATATAAGTTTCATTAATTAATATAAAATCAATTTTGGTTGTCAAAACAAAAAACATGTTTTGATGAAATATTAACTATCAAAATATTGACACATGTTTATGTCCAATTTCAAAGTGAAATTAATTACAATGAAAAAAATTGGATTAAATGATAAACATATAATATAATTACACTTTAAAACCAATTATAAAGATAATCAAACCATATAAATAAATTATATTAAAAGATAGTTTCGAATTAAAATACAGAATTTTCCACTATTCATCAAAAATTGAATTTTATTAGAAAAATACCAAGATTTTAACCAAAGTGAATTTTGATTTCATGATTCTAAAAAAGAATTTTATTATTTCAAAAAGAACATATAAAAGATCCCAAAACTAGATTTAATGAGGGTTCACCATTAAAAGGTGGTAAATTGACATTTTATAGAATATGAGAGTATTTATGATTAAAATTAGATTAATTCTCATTTTATATCTTTAAAATTTATTGAATAAATGTAAAAAAAATTAAAAAACATGTATAATAATATTGTAGTTTGTTCTATTCATTCCTTCCAATCCAATGGCTTGGAATTAAGTATTTTTAAAATAATATTCTTATATTATCAATGTGCAATGTAAGATTTAAAAGAAATATGTTGTCGCATATCGGGTAAGCCATCGGACATAGAAACCCATTAAAGTAAAATTAATTTTTAATTCACAAATATTAATAATTATGAAAATGTATTATTCTTTACTTTCTTATGATGTTACATCCTTCCATGATTTTGAAAATTGTTTCCTCGCAATTTTAATCACTTATCAAATAAATTGAGGTATTTATCCTTAATAGCATTTTGAGATTCCCACATTGCCTATTAAACCATATGGTTTTTCAACAAAACCATTACCTGGTGAATTGCCTTATTCAAAAACACTTTCTCTCTATGATCATGAATCTAGACTGTTTGTTCCTTATAAGGGAGATTCTCTTCAAATTGAACTACATGATAGGCATAAAACATGAGATGGATTTGGAATATACATTCAAAACATTGCAACACGAAAAACATTGTGTACCTAGAAAAAACTTTGAGGTAAAGCCAGTATGTACACAACTTATCCAACTTTCTCTAATATTTCGTAAGGTCCAAAGAACCTTAAACTCAACATTCCTTACTTACCAAAACATATCACACTCATCCATGGAGAAACTTTGAGAAAGACATGATCACCTAACTAAAAAAATATCCTTCCTCTGGTTATCCACATAACTTTCCTACCTACTCTAAACTGTTCTCATATGATTTTGAATCAACTAAACCTTTTCTACCATCTCTTCTACCAATTCCGGTCCCATCAACTTCCTTTCCCCTACTTCATCTCAATAATCTGTAGTTTGACATCGCTTCCCATATAATGCATCAAATAGAGCCATCTGTATACTGGAATAAAAACTATTATTATAAGAAAATTCAATAAAATAAATATGTTGGTCCCAAATTCCCTAGTAATCCAATGAAAAACAATATAGAATATCCTCCAAAGTCTCAATTGATCATTCTAATTGCGCTTCTTATTGAGGATGAAATGTTGAACTAAAATTTAATTCAGTACCCAATGACCTCTGAAGGCCTTTCCAAAAGATAGAAGTAAACCTTGGTTGATGATCATGTACACTAGAGATTGGAAATCCTTTCAACTTGACTATCTCCTTAACAGACAACTAATAATGTTGATATAGAGACAAAGTATCTCGAATAGGAATGAAAGGACCAGATTTAGTCAACCGATCAACAATAACACAGATTTCATTATTACCTCGATATGTCTTCTATAATCCCACAACGATGTCCATGGATATGTTATCCCATTTCCACTACGGAACAGGTAAATAATTAAGCTTCCCTTTTGGTAACTGTCAATCTACTTTAACCTACTGACAAGTCAAACACTTCATAGTAATATTAGCAATATATTATTTCATTTCATCTCACCAGTAATACACTAGAAGATCTATGTACTTGTTAGTACTGTTAGGATGAACTAAAAACGGAGAAATATTAGCATGACATAACAAATCATTCTTCAACAATGAATTAAAAGGCAGACATAATCCCTTTCCAAACCTCAAAACACAATCACAATCAATGTTAAAATCAGGAAACTTACCCTTCTGAACCGACTCTACCTTTTTTGGCAAATCACTATCTTCCTTATCCACTTTCTTAATTCTGTATGATAGAGATGATTTTATTGACACCCCAAACAAAAAAGAATAATCTAAAACAGTAACAACTTCTATGCCAAAGATCATCAAATCAAAAAACCAAAGGATCTCATTCCAAACAGAGCATAGTAAATGAAGCATTACTTTTTTTACTCAAAGCATTAGACACTTTATTTTCTTTTCTATGATGGTAAAGGATCATGAAATAACAATCCTTGATTAATTACAGACATCTATTCTATCTCATGTTGAATTATTTCTTAGTGAATATATACTTCAAACTATTTTTTCAGCATATATTTCATATTTTACTCCACACAAATGATGCCTCCAAATTTTTAATGCAAAAACAACAGAGCTATTTCCAAATCTTGTACAGGGTAATTTAACTCTTGATGTTTGAACTGATGTAAATTATAATCCATTACCTAATCATTCAAGATAAGGACACATCCGAATCCTTTTAATGAAGCATCACCGTAGATAACAAAATCATGACTTTTGGAAGTTAGTTCCAAAACTGAGGCTTTCACCAACCATATCTTCAATTCCTAAAAAAAATCATCACATTCTTTTGTTCAAACAAACAAAACACCTTTTCGAGTAAACTAAGTTAATGGACTAGAAAAATGTGAAAAAATTTCAATAAGCCTCTGGTAATAACCTTCCAACCCATGGAAACTATGGATATCTGTTATTTCGGTGGGTCTTAGCCATTCTTCTACAACTTTTTTTTGTAGGATAAATAGTAATTCCATTTTTTGAAACAATGTGACCACGTAAAGAAATAATCTATAACAAAAATTCGCAGTTTTGGAATTTCCTTAATTATTTTTCTTTTAATGTTTTCTAGACAACCCTTAAATGACTATCATGTTATTCTTTACTTTTAATCTGAACCAAAACATAATCAATGAACACAACCACAAACTTATCTATGATCTCATGGAAAATTCTATTCATAATATCCATGAATACATTAGGTGCATTGGTTAACCCGAAAGGCATGACTATAAATTTATATTGGTCATATCTAGTACGAAAACAGTCTTTAGAATGTCTGATTCCTTTACTTTCAACTGATGGTACCCTGTCCTAAAATCCATCTTTGAAAAATTATGAGCTCCCTGGAGCTGATTAAAAAAATCATTGATATGAGGAAAAGGATACTTGTTCTTAACAGTTATGTTATTCAATGCTCTATAATCATTCAAATGTCTCATTGAACAATCTTTCTTTTTAACAAACAAGACAAAATCACCCCTGGTGATGTGCTAGGTCGAATGAAACCATTATCTAATAACTCTTGAAATTGATTCTTTAACTCTAAAATTTCAATTTTATCCATTCGATAATGGGGTTATAAAATTGGCATAACATCATAAACAAAGTCAATAGTAATTTCTACTTCTTGATCAAGTATAATATCAGACACCTCATTAGGATAAAAAAAAAATTACTCATTTACCACTGGCACATCATTAATATGAATAGTTATTTTGTTTTCAACAATATGTGAAAGGTAACATTCTTTTCCATATTTTACTAGTTTCTCAGCTTCCTGATTTTTTATTAATAGTAAGGGTTCATTCTTCTACAAATACATAAAATCATACAGAAAAGAAACCAATTTAGCTCTCTAGTCAATCATAGAATGAAAAATAGAAAGGAAATCCATACCTAATGATGCCCATGGTCGTCCAAGACTCATCCAATAAGGTTTTTACAATTGTTAAGTATATTTTGTAAAATTATGATATTATTTTTACATTGAATTACCCTATTTACATTTAACCGCGTTAAATAAAAGTAAAAAGTTACTATTCACCAAAAATTATTTTCATCTACTGAACCACATTTTACTTACTAATGAAAACCATATATTTCAGATTTTGGATATTGAATTCCCATAAGTGGTAAAATTTCATTTAAATGAAAAAGTATGATTTATAACTAGTACTCAGTATTTTCACTATTCCTCAAAAATTGATGCTTTTAAGAAAAATATCAAAAATTAAGCATAAGATATATTTTATATTAAAAATTCAAAAATGATGAATACTTTACCAAATTAAATATATATAAGTTTCATTAATTAATTTAAAATCAATTCCCGTTGTCAAAACAAAAAACATGTTTTTATGAAATATTAACTATCAAAAGATTGACAAATGTTTATGTCCAATTTCAAAGGGAAATTAATTACAATGAAAAAAATTTGGATTAAATGATAAAAATATAATATAATTACACTTTAAAACCAATTATAAAGTTAATCAAACCATATAAATAAATTATTTTAAAAGGAAGTTTTGAATTAAAATAAAGAATTTTCCACTATTCATCCAAACTTGAATTTTGTTAGAAAAATACCAAGATTTTAACCAAAGTGAATTTTGATTTCATGATTATAAAGTAGAATTTTATTATTTCAAAAAGAACATATAAAAGATCACAAAACTAGATTTAATGAGGGTTCACCATTAAAAGGTGGTAAATTGACATTTTATAGAATTTGAGAGTATTTATGATTAAAATTAGATTAATTCACATTTTATATCTTTAAAATTTATTGGATAAATGTAAAAAAATTTAAAAAACATGTCTAATAATATTGTAGTTTTTTCTATTCATTCCTTCCAATCCAATGGCTAGGAATTAAGTATTTCTAAAATAATATTCTTATATTATCAATGTGCAATGTAAGATTTAAAAGAAATATGTTGCCGCATATCGGTAAGCCATCGAACATAGAAACCCATTAAAGTAAAATTAATGTTTAATTCACAAATATTAATAATTATGAAAATGTATTATTCTTTATTTACTTATGATGTTACATCCTTCCATGATTTTGAAAATTGTTTCCTTGCAATTTTATTCACTTATCAAATAAATTGAGGTATTTATCCTTAATAGCATTTTTAGATTCCCACATTGCCTATTAAACCATATGGTTTATCAACAAAACCTTTACCTGTTGAATTTCCTTATTAAAAAACACTTTCTCTCAACGATCATGAATCTAGACTGGTTGTTCATTATAAGGTAGATTCTCTTGAAATTGAACTACATGCTACGCATAATACATGAGAAGGATTTGGAATATACTTTCAAAACATTGAAACATGAAAAACATTGTGTACCTAGAAAAGACATTGAGGTAAAGCCATTATGTACATAACTTATCCATCTTTCTATAATATTTCGTAAGGTCCAATGAACCTTAGACTCAACATTCCTATCTTACCAAAACATATCACACTCATCCATGGAGAAACCTTGAGAAAGACATGATCACCTAACTAAAAAAATATCCTTCCTCTGGTTATCAACATAACTTTCCGACCTACTCCGAACTGTTGTCATATGATTTTGAATCAACTGAACCTTTTCTACCATCTCTTCTACCAATTCTGGTCCCATCAACTTCCTTTCCCCTACTTCATCCCAATAATCCGGAGTTTGACATCGCTTCCCATATAATGCATCAAATAGAGCCATATGTATACTGGAATAAAAATTATTATTATAAGAAAATTAAATAAAATAAATTTGTTGGTACCAAATTCCCTAGTAATCCAATGAAAAAAAATGTAAAATATCCTCTAACGTCTGAATTGATCATTCGGATTGCGCTTCTTATTGAGGATGAAATATTGTACTAAAATTTATTTCAGTACCCAATGACCTCTGAAGGCCATTCCAAAAGATAGAAGTAAACCTGGGTTGATGATCATATACACTAGAGAGGGGAAATCCTTGCAACTTGACTATATCCTTAACAGACAACTAATAATGTTGATATAGAGACAAAGTATCTCAAATAGGAATGAAAGGACCAGATTTAGTCAACCGATCAACAATAACACAAATTTCATTATTACCTCGATATGTCTTCTATAATCCCACAACGATGTCCATGGATATGTTTTAACATTTCCACTATAGAACCGGTAATGACTTAAGATTCCCTTTTGGTAACTGTCAATCTACTTTAACCTACTGACAAGTCAAACACTTCATAGTAATATTAGCAATATATTATTTCATTTCGTCTCACCAGTAATACACTGGATGATCTATGTACTTCTTAGTACTGTTAAGATGAATTAAAAATGGAGAAATATTAGCATGACATAACAAATCATTCTTCAACTATGAATTAAAAGGCAGACATAATCCCTTTCCAATCCTCAAAACACAATCACAATCAATGTTAAATTCAGGAAACTTACCCTTTTGAACCGACTCCACCTTTTTCTGCAACTCACTATCTTCTTTATGAACTTTCTTAATTATGTCTGATAGAGATGATTTTATTTGACACCCCAAACAAAAAATAATAATTTACTAAAGTAACAAATTCTACGCCAAAGATCATCAAATCAAAAAACCAAAGGATCTCATTCCAAACACAACATAGTAAATGAAGCATTACTTTTTTGACTCAAAGCATTAGCCACTTTATTTTATTTTTATGATGGTAAAGGATCATGAAATAACAATCCTTGATTAATTCCAGACATCTATTCTATCTCATGTTCAATTATTTCTTAGTGAATATATACTTCAAACTATTTTTTCAGCATATATTTCATATTTTACTCCACACAAATGATGCCTCCAAATTTTTAATGCAAAAACAACAGAGCTATTTAAAAATCTTGTGTAGGGTAATTTAACTCTTGATGTTGGAACTAATGTGCATCATAATCCATTACCTAATCATTCAAGATAAGGACACATCTGAATCCTTTTAATGAAGCATCACCGTAGATAACAAAATCACCACTTTTGGAAGGTAGTTTCAAAACTGAAGCTTTCACCAACCATATCTTCAATTCCTAAAAAAAATCATCACATTCTTTTGTTCAAACAAACAAAACACCTTTTCATGTTAACTAAGTTAATGGACTAGATAAATGTGATAAAATTTCAATATGCCTCTGGTAATAACCTTCCAAACCATGGAAACTATGGATATCAGTTATTTCGGTGGGTCTTAGCCATTCTTCTAAAACGTTTTTTTTGTAGGATCTATAGTAATTCCATTTTTTGAAACAATGTGACAACGTAAAGAAATATTCTATAACAAAAAATCAAAGTTTTGGAATTTCCTTAATTATTTGTCTTTTAATGTTTGTAAGACAACCCTTAAATGACTATCATGTTATTCTTTACTTTTAATCTGAACCAAAACATAATCAATGAACACAACCACAAACATATCTATGATCTCATGGAAAATTCTATTCATAAGATTCATGAATACATTATGTGCATTGGTTAACACAAAAGGCATGAATAAAAATTTATATTGGTCATATCTAGTACGAAAACAGTCTTTAGAATGTCTTCTTCCTTTACATTCAACTGATGGTACCCTGACCTAAAATCCATCTTTGAAAAATTATGAGCTCCCTGGAGATGATTAAAAAAATCATTGATATGCGGAAAAGGATACTTGTTCTTAATAGTTATGTTATTCAATTCTCTATAATCATTCAAATGTCTCATTGAACAATCGTTCTTTTTAACAAACAAGAAAAAATCACCCCCTGGTGATGTGCTAGGTCGCATGAAACCATTATCTAATAACTCCTGAAATTGATTCTTTAACTCTAAAAGTTCAATTTGATCCATTCGATAATGGGGTTCTAAAATTGGCATAACATCATGAACTAAGTCAATAGTAATTTCTACTTCCTGATCAAGTATAATATCACACACCTCATTAGGATAAAAATAAAATTACTCATTTACCACTGGCACATCATTAATATGAATAGTTCTTTTGTTTTCAACAATATGTGAAAGGTAACATTCTTTTCCATATTTTACTAGTTTCTCAGCTTCCTGATTTTTTATCAATATTATGTGTTCATTCTTCTACAAAAACATAAAATCATACAGAAAAGAAACCAATTTAGCTCTCTAGTCAATCATAGAATGAAAAATAGAAAGCCAATCCATACCCAAAATAACATCAAACAGTAATAGAAGAAAAACTATAAGGTTTGCAGGTAGATTCTTTATGCACATAAGGAAGAGAAGCTTCATATAATTTCTTTTTGTTTCAAAATTTCCTCTAGTTGTTTTTACCATAAGGTCAAGATTCATATCATGAAATGGAATTCCCAATTTACTAGAAAACTTCTTAGAAATGAACGAATATGTAGACCCAAAATCAAACAACACTTTGTGATAATCAGAAAAAACAAAGAGTGTACCTCATACTTCATCATTTGATGGCCCAACATCTACTACAATAGTTGCAAATGACATCACCACCCCTTTCTACTTGTAGTCCGGTTTCTTTCCATCAGTTGAGTCCCTCATTAGACACTCATTTACATAATGACCCATTTCATTTAACTTAAAACATTTTACTGATTATAAATCATATTTTGTCATACCATTATCCTGCTCAATTTTAGTGTAATTATGATCATTATGTCCCATTTTACCACATTGGCAGCACATATCAGAATTCCAAAGACATTACCCACCTTTATTTTTACCACACTTTTCACAAATTGTAATCATAAGTATCTTACCATCATACTTTTTTGAAGAGTTATTTCATTTCGCCTGCCACCTTGACCTATTATTATTTTTTGTCTAAAAACACCTGATCATTGGAAAACTCCATTTACACCTTCTCCGCACATCAAAAACGTGTTTCATAACTTTGGAACTCACGAGAAGCCAAAAACCCTTTGACAATTTGACTTTAATATTGAGTAAAGATGGTTGATTTTACTATCAGGATCTTGTATGTTATTTAGATCATACCTAGCCAGTTGAGTGAATTTTTCTTCATAAGATGCCACTCAGTCATCCTCTTACCTCAATTCTAGTAATTGATTTTCCATCCTTAGATGAACCACCTTAGTGAAATATTTCTCAAGAATCGTTCATTTTAATTCATCTTGATCTAGAGAAACAATACCCTCACCATCCCTGATATTTTTCACCATCAACCACCACTGATCTGCTTCACCTTAAAAATGGAAAATAAAGAGACTAAATTTTTGATGTTATAAACACACCATAACATTGAAAATATTTTCCTTTGATTTAATCCACCATTCTGCCAACATAGGGTCATATGATCTTTTGAATGATGGGGGGTGTTGCCTCATGAAATGCTCCCCTACTAAATTGTTCCTATGTGGTTTATCTAGCTGTTCACGTGCATGGATACCAACACCTTTTATAGCCTGATTTAACTATGACATCACTACCAAAAATTGTTTAGTTCTGATTCTGACCATCTCAGGTTGCTGATTTGGAAAGTTGTATTCCTCTTG
Organism: Viscum album; assembly: GCA_963277665.1. Lineage (NCBI taxonomy): Eukaryota > Viridiplantae > Streptophyta > Magnoliopsida > Santalales > Viscaceae > Viscum > Viscum album. The sequence continues at coordinate 2,041,457,895 of OY728130.1, read as the reverse complement.
ATGTTGTCCAAACATAGCTGCCCTGTTTCTTCTACAGAAAACCATTCTTAATACAAATATATCTTAGGTGAAGAAACATATTAAAATGTAAATCCTATCATTTCAATATTAACATAAATTAATTAATGGATATAAATTTAACAATACCCTAACATCTAAAGTTATCTAAACCAACCTCTGATACTAAATATAAGGACATATCCTTAAACATTAGATAATCTTGAATTAAAAGAATAATTCACATTGAGAATATTTTTAGGTTTAGTGTTTTAAAGAATCAGGACATAACTGTTACATTACATCTAATAAATTTCAAGTTAAGTAGTTCTACTCAGTTTCCATTTTTGTCATAAAATAAAAACACTTAAAAAAAGAGTCATGTATAGTCCCATGGTTTAGACATCATGACTATTCCATGATCCCATCCTTGACCCTATTCATATTTATGTCATGTTCAAAACATTTGAAAACATGGGATGAGCATAAAAATTGAAGTAGGGGTTCTTAAAAAAAGAATGAAAACATTAGTTCATTATTGCATACATAACATATAATCTTTATCATACCTCATGAAATCATAAGATTTACAAAGTAAACACAAATTATAAAGTTAAAATGTGGTATCCATAACATACTTATGTTGTAGCATTCATAACTACGTGGGGAGTTACATTTGTAATACCCATCACAGTATATTCTTTAAATCTCTTAAGAGAAACAGTCATGTTTACCTCCATCACATTACCCAATTCACTGGAGAGAAACATTAGGCTCATCCACCTCAGGTTTATCATGGAACCACCCGTATATGTAATAATTTCCATGAACCATAAGATATTCATAACACATAAATCAAACATAAAAGGAAAGATAACATTTCCACATTTCAATCATAATATATAATTTTAATATATTGGCATAAAAATCCATTAAAAACCCATTTTCAATACCATAATACATAAAAATGTATATGGTATTTATTTTCCTTTTAAAAACATTACTTCATGTTAAGGAAACCAAAGATCAAATAATACTCACAGCGGCGAAAAGTTCGGTCTCACCACGTATATTGAAATAAACATTCTTTTGTCATTTAGTAAAATGATTAGTAGAAAAAATATTCCTTTTCAATAAAATTCAAAGTCAAAGGGGTGTATACACCGTATAAAATAATGTTGTGTATTAAAAAAATGTATGCCTCAATTAAAGGAGATTGAGACGAAGTCCCTTACCTTGTAACATGACTCGTTCATTCGTTAATTTCTTGATTAATGATCTAAAGTTAATTGGATCGTTGCTGGCGATTTTAATGCTATTCTTTCTGCTGATGAAAAAATTGGTCCTCTTCACTCAAGTATTTCTATGAGGGATTTTAAGGCTACTATTGAAAACTCCAATCTCACTGAGATCACTCTAAGTGGTGCTAAATACACGTGGTACAGGAATCATTACAATAGAGTGGTTGCGAGCAAACTGGACAGATCCTTTTCTAATGACCATGCTTTAGATACTTGGGATTCCATCTCTAGTACCACCCTTCCAAAACTTCATTCTGACCATCATCCTATTTTGGTCACCATCTCGCTCAACATTCGGAAACCCTCTTTCCCCTTTAGATTTAACAATTCTTGGTTCTCTGACCCGGACTGTTGTAATCTCATCAATCATTTTTGGTTATCTCTGAATCATTCTGATGAGGATTTTTCTTGTCCTCTTAAATTAAAATATCTCAAACGCAAGCTCAAATCATGGTGCAGCACTAAAGCAATTCAAATTGACAATGACATCCTCTCTCTTGAGAATGAGCTACATCAAATTCAAAACAACAACACTCACTTAGACTTCGCCTCTGATCATAATCAAGAAGCCCAAATTACTATGAACCTAAATATGATTCTTGCCTTCAAAGACAACATCCGCAAGCATACTTTTAGAATCAAATGGATCACTGATGGTGATCGTAACACCAAGTTCTACAACTCTTTACAAAGAATTTGGAAAGCTAGTAGGCCTCTTGCCTCCCTTAAAGATGGCGATAACCTTTTGGATAAAGAAGAAGACATTGTCCAGCATGTTGTTTCTTACTTTTAATCTTTATTCAATGGGCCTTGTATGAACAAGGACCTCATTAATGACGTCATTCCAACACTTGTTACTGATGTTGATAATAGTTTTCTCCTGGGTGTTCCTCTTGATCATGAAATTAGAGACACTGTTTTTGGTTTGAACCCTGACAGTGCCCCAGGACCTGATAGATTCACTAAAGGTTTCTATCAAAATTATTGGGATATCATCCATGTTGATGTTTGCAAGCTCGTTAAATCTTTCTTTGCTAATGGTTTCTTACCTCATGGCTTAAATTCCCAATTCCTTGCTTTGATCCCCAAAGTTGGTAATGCCGCTGAAATTCATCTTTTTCGCCCTATAGCTCTGATCAAAACCCCTTATAAAATTATTACCAAGCTTATAGCTAATAGACTCAACACTATTACTGACAAAATTATCTCCTGCAACCAATTTGGTTTTATTAAGGGGCAATCAATCCAAGACTGCATTTGTCTTGCTTTGGAATGAACTAACATGTTAAATAATAAAAATAGAGGCGGAAACATCACCATTCAACTAGACATTCGTAAAGCTTTTTACAATATGGACTGGAATTTCATTTTCAATGTTCTTCATGGTTTTGGCTTCAATGATAACTTCATATCTAGAATTAAAATCCTCTTTCATTCTACCCATGTTTCCGTTTTGGTCAATGGATCGCCTAGAGGGTTTTTCAAATGTTCTAAAGGTGTCATACAAAGAGATCTTTTATCTGCTATTCTTTTTTCCATTGCAGAAGACTATTTTAGTCGTCTGCTCACCCATATGGTTGACCATAACAAGCTCAAACCAATTCAGGCTTCCAGAAATGTGAATTCCCCCACTCACCTCCTTTATGATGATGAAATAATTCTTTTTCTAAAGGGTGATCTTAAAAACATCAGAACTCTTAAAGCTGCTATCAACCATTACGAGGAGGTCTCGGGTCAAGTCATTGGTTGGAATAAATCTTTCATTTACTTTGGAAAAAACTTCACTTCTACCAGAAAAAATAGTATTATCAATGAGCTTAACATCAAAGAGGGTACTATCCCTTTCCAGTACCTTTGGGTTCCCATCTTCTGGGGTAGACCCAAAGCCTTCTACTTTTCAAGCATTGTTGACCAGGTTCTTCATCAACTTTCTTCTTGGAAAGGAAAATCCCTCTCCATGGCGGGGAGAGTTTTCCTTGTAAAGTCTGTTATTGTTTCCAAACTTGTCTACTCGATGATGGTCTATAAATGGCCTACTATTCTCATTAAAAAACTAAATGTTCACATTAAAAACTTTGTCTGGTCTGGAAGCACTTTGGACAGAAAACTTGTGACAATTCTTTGGGCTAAGTGTTGTATGCCTATAGCCATGGGTGGTCTTGGTATTAAAAACATTAAGTTCTTCAATGAAGCTCTTCAAGCCAGATTAACTTGGAACCTGATTCACAATGACACCCCTCCTATTGCTTTTATCAAAAACAGGTTCATTGATAGATTGAAAAGATCTAATATAAGTTTCATGACCTCTTCCATTTGGCCCTCTGTTAGAGACACCTATGATAATATTATGCACAATGCTAGATGGATGGTTTCGAGAAACTCTTCCATGAGATTCTGGTTGGACAATTGGACTGGTGCTCCTCTTATCTCTGTGACTCCCATTGACCATATGCCTGTTGACATCAACTCCACTGTCAATAATGTGATTAATTCTCACATTGATTCCCTTCCCAAAAACATTACTCAAATTATTGATTCCTACCATTTTTCTACCTCGTGTGATTTCTTGATTTGGGAACCTTCTCATAATGGGATCCTTAATTCCAAATACTTTTATAATCACTCCTTACACAACGCTGATAATGATATGAAATGGATAAATTTTTTTTGACAAACCTTGGATCAAACCTTCTAGATTCACTCTTATTTGGCGTCTCGCCCACAATAGGGTTCCCACTGATGTTTGCCTTCAAAGTTTTGGTATCCAACTTTGTTCAAAATGTCGCCTTTGCAATCAGCATAGAGAATATTCTAACCACTGATTTCTATCTTGTGCTACTGCCACCGCTCTTTGGAACTTTATTTTTGACACTTTTGAATGCAGATGGCTGGTTCAGAACTCAATTGATGAGCAGCTTAAGCGTTGTGTTGCTAAGGATAACTCTCAACAAATCAGAAACTTGTTCCTTGCTGGGGTCTCAGAGCTGATACATGTGATATGGTATGATAGAAACTCGATTCTTCACAATAATTGCTCACACAACATTAATGCAGGTAAAACGCGTATTCTTATTGCTATTCGGGAAGCTGCGCTGATTCAGAATGGTTCCTGCAACAATTCGGTGGATGATTTTATGATCCTTAGACGTCTTCGAGTTGAGGCCATTTTCTCGAAACCGTTTCGCACTTTTGAGGTTTTATGGAGACCTCCCTTTCCAGGTTGGATTAAAATCAATGTGGATGGAGCCTCTAAAGGAAATCCAGGTCCTGCGGGTTTTGGAGCCGTCTTCAGAAATCATCATGGTAATATTATGGGGTGCTTTTTTGGAGGCTGTGGTACTGCAACCTCTCTGGAAGCAGAGATGCTAAGTGTTATTCATGCCACTGCTTTTTCTCTTCAACATGAGTGGAACAACTTATGGATTGAAAGTGATTCTACTACTATTGTTGAAGCCATTTGGAAGGGAGATATTCATCTTTCTTGGCCGATTACTATGTGCTGGATGAATTGTCTTCAATCTCTCCATGACGTCAGTTTCATTGCAACACATACTTACCGCGAAGCTAATATGGTTGTGGATGCTCTCTCTAATAAAGGCATTGATCAGACTTTAACATGGATGGAGGAGCTCCCAGATAATCTGATTCCTTTGCAACTTAAATATTGTAATTTGATATCATCTTTTAGACTCTTGTAATACTTGTTTTCTTTTTGCTAATAAATTTGCTTTGGTCCTTTGACCAAAACACAAAAAAAAATCTAATGTTAATTTCTACTTTCATAAGTACAATTTTCAAGTTTATTATTCCTTTTCTATCACTTATTACCATGTTATAAACATTACATAATAATTTAAGTTAATAATGGTCATTTTGTTGATATTTGGTACTAGAGTAAAAAATGGACTTCTTATAATTACAAGTTGTTCACATGGTCAAAAGTTCATTATATCCAGAATGATATTCATGATTTACAAATTAAATATATCTTATATATCTAGTATATATATGTATTTATAATAGTACATAACATTTAGAGGTAAGAAATGAAATCCTCTGTTCATGGAGACGGTAAGCCATACGTAAGCATAAACACTAATTTCATTTCTATTTGTTATTTTAATGGAATTAAAACATAATGATACATAAGTATATTATAATTACAGTATAATATCATATATAATATCATTAACTTCATCCTTTATATATCCCACATATGGAATTAATGGGTCATGTAACTCTGAGGGGGTGGTAGTCTGCACTTCCTCATATGAAATTATCACATTTACCCATAATAGAAACCATAAAGGTATGATATAAATGAAAAATATTGAAGCATAAAAAAAAAATAAGCATAATATATATCATATATAAATACATTTCAATCATAATGGACACCATGAGAGGTAGTATGAGATAATTGAACAATCATTATTTCGTGAGGTGTTAGTTTTCCATCCACAGAAACAATACGTTCTTTACCCATTATATGGATGTGTGTGAAAGTTTAGTTAGAATAATTCTCATTAAAACATATTAGAAAATTGAATATACTGTTTTTTTTATAAAAGAAAAGAATAAAAAAAGTTTAGGGGTTGGAGATGTAAAATAAAAGAAAAAAGTTTAATTGAAATTGTTACCTTTAATTCGAGTAACTCTCATTGCATTGAACCAAAAGGACATCATGAAGTGACATTATACTATTTTAAGGATTATAGGTGGAAGTGGGGGATCTTGATAGCTTATTTCAGCAGGGGTTTGATGAGACAAGGGGCTTGAGAGGTGTGATGAATGGGTTAGAGTTGAGGGATTTTTATAAGGGGGAGGAGGATCTCTTTAGGAAAGTGTGAAAATAATATTTTATTATATAATTATTTTTTATTTAAAAAGATCCAAAAAAAATTAAAGTCTAATATAATATATATCATCGTTGAAAAAAAATCATCCAATAATAATTGGACATGTTTTGGATATTATTTTAGTCTTTATAATCTTATTTATTTAAATAATTAATTAATGAGGTAAAGACTGAATCATTATTGTGTCATCAATAATTTTATTTATTTCATTTCTAAAAATTATAAAAATAATACCATGAAGTAGTAAATCTTTTTATATTTCCAAAAAATATTTATATTTTAAGAGATAACTTATATAACCCCATGTAAAAAATAATTTACTAAAATATATTGGTTTTTTTCATTTTTGTATTTACTTTAAATTAATTAATATAATTTGTCATTATAAATCCTAAGTTGATCAATGGGGTCCCTAAATATACCCAAGGATTATCATGGTTGTCCATGATTCATCCAATAAGGTTAAGACAAGTGTTAAGTTAATTTTTATTATTATGATATTTTTTAACTTGAATTACCCAATTTACATTTAACCGCAGTAAATAAAAGTCAAAAGTTACAATTCACCAATTTTTTTCATCTTATTGAATTCAATATTACTTTCTATTAATAACCACATATGTTGGATTTTCAAAATTCAATTCACAGAAGTGGTAAAATTTCATTTAAATGAATAAGTAAGATTTTTAACTACTTCAGACTATTTTCACTATTCCTCAAAAATTGATGTTTTTTTAGAAAAATTCCAATAATTCAGCTTAAGAAATATTTGATATTAAAAATTCAAAAAAAAATCTATTTTACCCAATTAAATATATATAATATCCATTAATTAATTAAAAATTAATTTCTGTAGTGAAAACAAAAAGTTTAATTTTAAGAAATAATAACTATAAAAAGATTGACACTTGTTTATGTCCAATTTCAAAGTGAAATTACTTCCAATGACCAAAATTGGATAAAATAGTAAATATATAATATAATTACACTTTAAAACCTATTAAAAAGATAATCAAAACATATAAATAAATTATATTAAAATGAGGTTTTGAATTAACTTATAGTATTTTTCACTATTCTTCCAAAATTGAATTTTATCTGAAAAGTGCCAATATTTTTACACAAAGTGAATTTTGATGTCCCGATTCTTGAGAATAATTTATTTTTTTAAGAACCTATAAAAGTGACCAAAACATGATTTAAATAGGTTACGCCATTAAAATTTGTAAATCCACCTTTTAAAGAATATTAGAGTATTTATGCTTTAAATTATAATAATTCAAATTTTAATCCACTAAAATTTATTCAATAAATATAAAAAAATTTAGCAAACATGTATAATCATATATTAGTTAGTTAGATTCATTCTATCCAATCCAATGTCTAGGCTTTAACTACGCATAAAATAATATTATTATATTATTAGTGTGCATTGTAAGATTTCAAAGTCACATGTTGTTGCGTATTGGGTAAGCCATCGAACACAACAACCACTTTAAAGTAAAATTAATATTTAATTTACGAATATTAATAATTATGAAAATGTATTATTCCTTATTTACTTGGGATTTTACAGATAAACTAGACATATTTAATAAAATGATATCCAATCATCATCCTTTTAAAATGGTGGATGGTTGTTTCAGTCATGATGTGAGAGGAGGTGATGATGCAGTGTCATACATCTCCTTTGGATTTGTATATCTTTGTGTTGATGATGTAGATTATCCATTAGTGGAATTTTTGGTTGGATTACAAGATGTTGAGTTTAGCCACTTTTTTCTCTCATATTCTCATATTTTAGTAGGTGGAAGCTAAAAACCATGTTCCGAGAGTTTTGAGGAATCCCATTGTGATCATAGAGTTGAAATGGATGATATATCCATGGTATTTGTGGTAGGGAGTTTGTGGAAAATGAGATGAAATGATGCCATTTGGGTGATATTTGACAGACTTTACAAGTTGGCACACCTTCTTTTTATCAGGTAGAATAGTTTGGGTTTATTTGTGCATGTGGAAGATCAATTGACACTATACGTTACCCTACATGATTGTACCTGACTGGGATGTGTGGTTTTGGTCACCCTTATTGAGTTTCTTATAAGAGGTATTTAGGACCCAATTGTGCAAGATTAAAACATTTGACCACCATACTAATGAATTATCTTAGCACATTATTTTGGTGTTGGAGGATATGTTGAGGGCTTGTGTGTTAGAATTTGAATGATGATACGATTATCTCCAACTATTATTAGATTGGGAATATAATAACTATAATCACTATACTGTTAGGATGGACTATTTGTTTCCATTTATGAGAGATCATATAGTTCAAACATATGCTGGTATTAAATTATAAATACTTCTCTTATTGAGATAGATATGTTTTGAATGATGGAAAAAAATGATCCGGAGACCCACACAAGTAAGAGGAAAACCCATGGTCGATATAAATATTATGAAGATCGATGTCGGAGAATCATAGAGATCGAGATGGGAGATCATGTTGTCCAAGAGTCTCCCCACAATGAGTTTTTTAGTGGTTTTAAGGGTAGTGATGTTATCCCAGAGGTTCATCGAGTCATTTGAGATCCTATGGAGGGTTAAGGAGGTTTCTTAATTATAATATTCATCTCTAATTTTCATCAGGTGCACGATATGATCCATGTGTTACAACTAAAGATTTATGTTTAGGATAAAACATACAATATTTCCTGAGGAATGTTGAAAAACGTGGATGAATCTACATTCATGGAATACATAGTGGTAATCGAGGATCATATGTGGATGGATGATTCCCTTTTTTATTGTGTTGTCGCAGCATTTGAGCGTGAAAGAGAGATCATGGGAGTGATAGAGCTAGATGCAAGTTCATTATCCCAAATTTTTTCTTTATATTATAAATATATTTTTTAAAATTAATTTAAGTAGGGTAGAATATGGATACAATATTTTTTCATTAAAATATGTTGTATTATATTGTTGAATATTTTTAGATATTGTGCTATAACGATATGGGATTCCATGTCCCGGTGAGACCAGAATAGATATTATTAATAATATTTAATATAAAAACATGATGTGTTTGTATTTATCCTAAAAAAGATGAATAAATATCAATAAGAGTCCCAAATAGAAAATATAATACCATGTTTAGATTTATAATGTAGAGTTTACCCTATGTTTGACCTAATGTTGGTTGACCCCAGATGTATCGTGTAGTCAGTTGTTGGTGCTATTTTTAATTTAAAAAAATTATTGAAATTATTAATTTTATTTTAACTCCCATTACCTAAATACCTCAATATACAACTCATTATAATAATTATCATGGATTATCCACATAAACTCTTAGATAAATTATCAAAACATTGAGTGTTCTTCATTGGTGGATCAGGATAGATGACAACAAGCAATCCCATAGAGGTGGATCAAGAGGTAGTGAATTAAATGGGACCTTCCCTCTATTGGTGGAGGAATTATTCACTAATTATTAATCCAAACCATGTTAGGATTGATAAATTTTTATTTTCACAGTATTCACTAAATTTATTAAAGTATATATTAGTTTTTGATTGGTATTGGTGATTATTAAACCCATCACATGGGGATTGTAACTTATTTTTTTTAATTTTATATATTCTTGATTGTTCCATGCTCTCTCCTTGGTTTCCCCATTTTTGTAGTGATTGGAAAAGAAATCTTATATAATTATCATTACTCCTTTGTTCTTGTTCATTCCCACCTGTTCTTTTTATTCCTCATTATTGGACCACATGATAATGTTTTAATCGACACTTTCATGGTAGTATTGAGAATGATTGAAACATAAATTTCGTGGTGGTTGTGGTCACAATGACCAAATGATTTTTTTATAAATATAAAGATTATATATTGGTAAAAATTGGAGTATTTTTGATCTATGAGAGGTAATGAGAGACCATACATGCACATGTTTTGCTGATGATTCATGAAAACCACCAGATTGGAGGTCAGGAAATGATGAAATTTGGTTATTTCATTTAGTATAAGGAAGTGAACTAGCGATATTTTTTTGGAGGAGTACATATTTCTAAAATACATGGGGAATCATTTTATTTTTGGAATATACCCACTATAAGTCATGTATCTCAGAATAACAGATGGTGTGTAGCCTCGTGCCTATAGTGCAAGGGTTTTGGGTAGATATAAGGAATGCATAACATATGATTTGTCCACATGTGGTGTGAAACTCCATAGGTGACCAAACATGTTCCATTTGGAACATGACTAGGACCCCATATGGGATGAAATGTCGTGTACTCTAGGAACACTTGGTTATAAGCTAGTACCTGAGCACATCAAAGTACACTGGCATGACCCAGAGTACATAGGCATGACAAAGAGAATATAGGAAGTCCCTAACCAGTTGATGCAAACCATGCACCATATGCACACTGAATTTATGATGGAATAGTTTCCAAGGGATGTACAAATTAGAAAATTAATGGGATAAAATGTGGGTTCACATACTAGGGTGAATTTCCATTGAATTGTGGTCAAGACATTGAGATTAGGAGCTAAGATCTCTCAGTTTTCATTTATTCCCTTTTGTGTCATTGTGGGACATCATTTTATAGTTAGTTTTTTATTTCTCTCATTCTTTGGATTCATTATACTTTCAAACTTTGATTTATTTCCTCTATATATAACATGAGTTCTTTACGACAGATGTTTTTGTAATTTTTTATTATACCGCTTAACTATTGTATGGAGATAGAGAGTGCATATGTAATGTTTCAGTAGGAAAAGGCCCCCAATTTTATATTATTCTTTCTCAGTACTTATCACCCTTCCCTTGACTATTGGAGGAGGGATTGTGGTCATGCAATACATGGCTTCTGTCATCGTGGTAAAACTCAATGGGTCGGTCTGTTACATTGAGAAAAATAAAAATAAACATTACATAATTATTGATGATTTTTAATTATATTTCATAATAATACAACATTTAGGAATATAATGGTTTTTTATCTTTGTTGAAAAAAATACTTAATCAACTTATTTATTAAAATAAATTCGATGTCTCCCACAAAGATCATGAAATTAATACTCATCAAAATATAACATAAATACAATATTCCAGCAAATCATTGGGACAAAAAAAATAATAATTGGTGATATTATGATATCAATAAGGTTAAATATGGGATATATCATTTATAGGAGAATAATATGATCGTAATTGTATGCTATACTTTTCTTGTGAAATTTCTAAATGTAAAATATTTAGACCCAACAAAGTAAACTCTTTAATCATGTCATATATATAAGAATAATCAATACTACTTCCAATGTATCTATCATCTTTCAAGAGTCATAATATAGACATGTGGCATAATAAGAAAAAGAAATTATAATCTTATTAATATAGTTAATCAGAGTTATCTCCACATATATTCTTTTGAACAAATCTATATAGAGAACATAATCAGGAATCAAAATTTGAAAATTTACATTTGAAATCATGTCCACATATAAAATTATAATAATAGATTGAATGTGACCATACTCAAACATCAAAATATAAACATACCCATTTTCTATCATGTCTACAATAAATATTTTGATCATATATATTATAAATGTTACTCACACATTAAAGTGTGAAAATTGGTATTCATATTAGCTTTCATGATTATCATTAACATCACATGAGATATCATAACCACATTTCCAATTTAATTTGAGTTCTATAGTAGAACCAACTTTTACATGATCATAATGAATTCATTTGTATGGAAAATTGATCATGAAAACCTTTACCATTTCCACATATGCCAGCTTGTGGAAAATGAATTGGGTTTCATCAAGATTACAACATCATAATTAAAAACCACAAAGAGAATAAATAAAGAATATATCATTGGATCATGTCCGCATTGAATCATATGTAACATAATGTTATGTGGTAATTGAATAAAATACCATTAAATAAAATTAAAAAAATTATTTAGGGAAATAAAAAAGTTATTTTGAAATCATCAATATAAAATCTAAAAATTTCAATATATTATTGAAAAATATGAATTTAAAATAACCATTGTAAATTTTAATGGAATTTTTAAAACATTAATTGCACTGATTTCAATAAATAACATACATTTGGTAATCATTAATAAATATATTTTTTCACACCTTCAGAAAAAATTTACATGTTTAGAAAATTACAGAATGATTATTTTTAAACCTTTTTATAATAATTAAAACATGTGAAATAGTTAAATAAAAAAATTAATAAAGAATACTGAAAAATATTCGTGAATAAATTTTAGAAAACATTTATGCAGAAGAAAAAGGTCTTTCAGTCAAATGGGGATAAATATAGTTGGATTTTATTAAAAAAATTCTTAACCATTATGAGAAAAAGTAAAGAAATCGGTATTAAAAAATAAATAAATATAAATAAATATTGGGGAATAAATATTATTGTCATTTAAGATATAAAGTCCATATAATTTCACATAATGTAATTTATAAACATAAATAGTCCCTATTACAATGAGATTAAAACATATAATATTAATCCAGTCTCATCTAGCTTCGTATACATAAAACCCCATCTATTATAAATATATATATATGTAATATATATTTCATAAAAATTTCATATAAAAATTACTATATTTTATCCCATTATAATTTCCAAATATTCATTAATTAACAAATATTCCTTTAAATGGAAATTCTGCTGAAATTTGTTCTTCCCTCTATAAATATATGAGTTTGATGGTTCTGATACTTTCTTATTGGTCATTGTTTCATCATATAAAAAATATTATTCATTATATAAGTTCAAAATTTATTCATTTAAATAATTTTATAATCCTTCATAACAAGATATGGTGATGAATTATTTACATCTTTTTGTGGATATGATAGTCTATACATAGGAACAAGTAATTGTTCCACCTTTAATCCAATGAAACAAAATAATGGTAACTAATAATTCATATTTAAAAAATAATTATTATATCATTGATATTTTATATTTATTCATTTAATCAATATATAATATTATCCATGTAAAATTCAAATAAATAACAAATAATATTGATTAATAGAGTTGGTTGCCTATACATACGCATGAGAAACATTATTGTTTTCTAACGAATAAGAATTAAAAAAGGTAGAAACGAAATTATAATAAAATAAGTATAAAAATTTTGTAAATATAATATAATTTTTTTTATCCTTCATAATAATCATCCACAAATTATGGACATGGAAAACAAATTATATCTCTATATGGAGACGACTGTCTACAAACATGCACAAATGATACATTCATTTCCCAGTGGATGGAAATGAGGAGTAAAAAGTTTTTCTATAATATTAAAAAAATATCAAAATATATATGATAATTTTATAACAAAATTAAATTGGATATAAATGTATTATATAAGTTTCAAGAAGAAATTATGTTTAAAGTACCTTGTTATGTGTTATACCTATTCATTGATAAGCCTTTTTGTCATAAACCTTAATATCTGAAAATATGGTATTATGATCATACCAATACTTATAAAATATGGGTATAGATGATAAAAATTTAGTAGGGAACTTCTTGGTAGAGCTAATAGGATATTGAAGTGTGGATTAGAGAGGATATGTTGTGTTTATTTATAAGGGAGAGAGGGAAACACATTTTATTTTTCAAGAGATTAAAATATACTAATGTCATACTAAAGAGAAGTTCTTAAAAATGTGTCTTATAAAAATTAGAGATGATACGAGGTCATAATATTTCATCCAAAATGATTTATAAATGTTAATAGGGAAATATAACCCTTACCACTTATTTTATCCCCCGACTAAAGTCATTTTAACTATAATTATGGTACAAAATTCATAATTTTTTTTAATATTAATTACAATAAAAATGATGGATTCATAGTTTAAAAATTTTTATGATATCATTCAAAATATGGATTTAATTATACTATATTTAAATAATTTACTTGACAAATTTTAATTTAAAATAAAACATGTAGAACATTAGAAATATCCATTTTCTAGGGATATGCCTATTTATGTATAGGGATTGATATTTTTCCTAATAAATAATAAAAATGGAATTTTTTACCTCTATTAATAATTCAAATATCATGAAAAATATTAAATGATACATTTTTTGGTCCTAGTAATAAGGAACTTTGAATTAAAAATTTTATGGAATTATCTCTATGGTGTGATGTGTGATATTTATACTGACAAAAAAAGTTTTGAAAACATATAAACACAAAAAGGATTAAAAAATTCACCAATGCATATGGTTGGAAATGATCAATGATTATAACTTATCAATAAGTAACCACCCGGAGATGGAAAATAAGCTAGTTTATTTTCTGAGAAAAACATCTATTCAGCTCTATCCATGATGATTATTAAAATATATAAAATACTCATAGATTTTTTGTGGATAAATGTAGATTTAAAAATGGGTTTAGATAAATCCTATATTACACAAATTATTTCTCAACCATTCATTCACATAATTATCAAATATTCCAATAAAGAAGACACAATGGTAAAGGAAAAGGGAGACAACAATCCAAAGATACAAATTGATAAAAATTGAGTTATAAGGTTATGATACATAAATGTGTACCATTATAACCATAACTGAAAAGATAACTTTTCGATGATTCTAAAATATTATCCTTCCTAATTAATATATGAATAAAGATTATTCATAGAGAACTAAATAAAATATTTTAGTTGGATAAATGAAGAGTGAAATGGGATAATATATATCATGATGTTTAGTATTCTATCAAGTTAATATTTATGAATACAGTAATAATTTTATGTTTCAACCATTAACCATACCTTTATAGATATTGGAAAATCACCATAGATTTCATCATAGTACTCCACAAAATGTCGAATTTTTACAATGGAATTTTTGGTAATATTCATGTTCCTTATGATATAATCACGTTTAATTTCCATAAAATTCACTTTCTCTCTTTACCAACTCTGCATGTCATACATAATATATTTAGTGAGTATGTTTAGATTTCCACTATCCAATGTTTCTAATTAGGATCTATGGTTTACCATGAGATTATGTAGAAGTATACAAAAATCATTAGATTGAAATCTGAGTTTTATCACTGATTATCATCCTCATATAGATAGTCAATTTGAGGGCATAATTCAAACTCTAAGGGATATGTTGAGATATTATTAGACGGATTTACATGATATTAGGATACACACCTACACCTATTTGAATTCACATATAATAACAATTTTCATTTTAGAAATCACACGACACCATATCAGGTTCTATATGGGAAGAAATATAGGACTCCAACATGCTGGGATAAATTTTGAAGGATAAAGTTGATAGATCATGAAATTATCTAAGAAATTATGTAGATGGTTTAAACCATTCATTATTATATTTAACTAGAAAAATTTCGATAAAATTTTTATTTATGATAATATTCAATGAAATATAGAGTTCAGAGATGGAAATAATGTGTTATTTTAAATAACTATTTGGATTCAAATTTTGAAATTTATGATGAATGAGAAGCTACGACATATGTATATCATGTAATTGGTGATCCTTGATCATTTCAGGGTTTTTTAATACAATGTAAAGAACTCCACCAAGTACATGATGTATTCCAGGTATCACACTTTTTGAATAGAATACTAAACCCTTGATTAGTTCTGAACTCAGATGCTATGAAACTGGAATATGACACTTCATCAGAAGTAAGAATAATTGAAAACCTATAAGACAAATAATTTTTTAAGAAACAAGACCAATCATGTGATCAATGTAACACTCCAAGCTTTCACAATACGCTTCTCTTTCAATAATGCAATAGCTTGCATTGTACGCAAGTTCGAGATTCTAACTCACCGTGACCAATCAAAGTAGTAGTTATGAATATTAATACCCACTTTTTGAAATTATATAAATTTTCTATTTCAAAATGGACTTCATTTTTGTATTCGGAATATCAAAATTATCCTAAGTTGAATTTTTTGTAATTTTCTGAGAACTTCCAATTTTTTATGAATAGAGAAAATACATTAAAACTAATTTTTTAATAAAAATAATTTACATTGATAAATTATACTATTTAGTGGTTTTAAATTATAATTAGAATATATTTTTACAATTTTATCCAATGGTGGTCATTAGAATTAATTTTTCTTTGAAATTGAACATAAACAATTGTCAATCTTTTGATGTATATTGATTCTTAAAACACGCTATTTATTGTGACAGTGGGAATTAATTATAAAATTAATTAATGAAACTTACATGTTTGGAATTTTGTAAAATAGACATCATTTTTGAATTCAGAATATCAATTATATCTTTGGGTGAAATTTCTCCATTGTTCTGAAAATCTTCAATTTTTTATGAATAGTGAAACCACTAAGTGATGGTTAAAAACTGATTTTTCTTTTAAATGAAACATTACCACTTCTGTGATTTGATTTTCAAAACTCTTACATACATGGTAGTCATTAGGAAGTAAAATGTGGTTCAATGGGATTAAAATAAGTATTTGGTGAATATTATCTTTTATGTTTAATTAATCATAATTAAAGGTAATTAATGAAATTTAAGGTAACAATGATAATATAAAAATATGAAAATACCTTTACACTTGTCCTACCCTAATTGGATGAGTCATGGACGACCAAGACAATCCATGGGTCAATTTGGGGACCCCATGAAGCCACTTTGGTAAGAAAATGTCATTAATAACTTTTTATTTAATGTAAAAATAAAATTGTCAAAAACATGTGTTGTTTTACTAAACCAATTATTTCATGGGGTTATATATGTTAACATTTCTACTATAAATATTAATTGGAAATATAAAAATATTTCCTATGTCATGGTAATTTTTTTATAATTTTTAGACATTAAATAAATTAAAAGTTTTATGACACAATGATGATGCAGCAATTACCTCATTAATTAACGATTTAAATAAAATGAAAAGATAATGTAACATCTAAGGCATAAACTTGTCAAAACCCTATTATATGAGAATATTTAGAACCATTATCACCTTATCCTAGAAATATGTCATTTTGGGACCTTTAGAATACGAAAATCATCTCATAATAATGTAACATTTCATTACTTTCCAAGAGTGCCCCTCCTATCCTCTTATAAAAGGCCCCCACCACTACCACCTTATTGACACCATAAAAGCCATTTGGCTTGGCCAAACTCTTCCCAAATACTCTCTAAACTTCCCTATATTACCCCTAGAATCCTCACTTTGGGCATAAGTCTTCCCAAGGAAGCCTTTGTCTCAAATCAAAAAGAGTTACCCGATTTTAAGGTAATGTATTCTCTTATATTGTTTTGTTTTATTTTTCCTCTCCGACCCCCTAAACTCTTTTTATTATTTTATTTTGTAACAACACCAGTATCTTCAATATAATAAGATGTTGTTATGAGTATTATTTTATTTACACTTACACACACCTTCGTCAAATGGTTAAAGAACATACTGTTTCAGTGGGTGGCGAACTACTGCCTCACGAAACGATGATTGTTCATTCTTATTTTAAAACCTCTCATGGTGGCCATTATGATGACACTATTTTTATATATGATATATATTATGTTTTTTTCTTTATGATTCTGTATTTTTCATTTATGTAATACCTTTATTATTTCCATTATGGGTAAACGCGAAAATTTCATTTTAGGAAATGAGGACTACCGCCCCCTCAAAGTGATTTGAATCGTTAATGCCATATGTGGGATGTATAAAGGATGGAGTAAATGGTATTATACATTATGTTATAATGTAATTATAGTATACCTTTATATAATTTTAATTTCATTCCATTAAATACGAAATAAAAATGAATGTATTGTTCATGCGTACGTACGACTTACCTTCTCCATGAATGGTGCATTTCATTTCTTACCTCTAAATGTTATGTAATATTATAAATTCATGTATATACTGGATATATATTATATATATGATTTCTACATCATGAATATAATTCTTGATATAATGGATATTTCACCACATGAACAACCAGTAAGTATAAGAAGTTTAATTTTGACTCAAGTACCAAAGATTGACAAAACGACTATTATTAACTTAAATAATTTCATAATGTTCATAACATGGTAATAATTGATATAAAAGTAATAATAATCTTGAAAAATGTTCTTAATAAATTATAAAATAACTGTAGTTTATTATTCAAGAGGTTAAAGAATGGTCGAGTCAAGATGGACACTAGGTAAGGGAACTTCTTAACCCAATTTATGTTCTTTGGGTTAATCTCCTACATTCAAATTATGCTGTGATATTATTATGTCATATCGTGTATTTTTACTTTCTTTATGTGTACTTCTATTGAATACACATAATATATCTATTTTATTTAAAAAACGATCTTTGTAAGGGAAATTCTTAACCCAATTTCCATTCTTTGGGTTAATCTCTTATATTCAAATTATGTCATGATATTATTTTGTCCTATCTTGTATTTGTACTTTCTTTATGTGTACTTATAGTAAATACACATAATAGATCTATTTTATTTTAAAAATGATCTTTTTAAGGACTTCGTCTCAATCTCCTTTCATTGAGGCATATTTGGTTTTATACACAACATTCATTTATACGGTGTATAAACCCCTTTGATTTTTACTTTTATTCAAAATGAATCTTTTTATAAGAAGCGTTTTTACTAAACAAAAAAAGGAATGTTTTTTCTTACGACAACGACTTTTCCACCGCTGTGACTATTATTTGAGTTTTGGCTTCCTCTATAAGCCATAATTTTTTTAAAAGAAAAATAAATACCATGTTTTACATTTCTTTTATTTTGGTATTTAAAATGGTTTTGATAATGTTTTTATTATATCAATGTGTTGTATTTATATCTTGTGATTAAGTTTGGAAATCATATGATTCCTTTAAGCTTGTTTTATGTGATACAATTATGTTATGGTTTATGATATGTTTAAACCTGTTCATATGAGGAATGCATTGGACTTAATAAGTGACGGGTGGATCCCGCTATTGCTCCTCGATGCATCGGTAGGTCTCTTGAGACAAACTAGTGTCTTGACATGAGGCCTTGACAAAATCATATTTGTAGTCTTGGCATTAGGCCTTTTCTATGTGGTTATGATAGTCTGGCATTATGCATTCCATCATTATGAAAGTGGTTATTGATATTGAATGTGATTATTCAACTAGTAGAATATCCATGTGAGTAAGTAAATGGAATTATTTAATTTGATTTTTTCCATATTATGCTGATGTTCAATTTTGAAAAGGCTTTTGTTTTAGTTATACATTGCCTTAAATGTTAATGTTTATTTATGAAAGCTTCTGCAAAATTGTTATCCTTACTGAGCATCTGAGCTCACCCCATTCAATGTTTTAATATTTTTCTAGGATGTGAAGAACTATTTTATGAATGACCTGCATGGATAGTCATAAGAGGATATGAGTGTGGACTATGGAGAATTTGTTATTGTATTTTTTCACTTTATGATGTAATGTTACAGTTATGAATGTATCTAGTGTTTCCAAGGCTACTAAACTAATCGGTATTTTGAGACTTTATCCTTTGTGATCATGCCAATGTTACGCAATAATGCACGGACTCTGGGTAACTGGGGTCAGGGCGTTACAGTTGGTATCAGAGGCATTTTATTAAAAAACTTGGAAGCTAGATTTAGATAAACTCTGATTAGAGAACATATCCCAAAGATAGACTTTGAGGATTAGTATAGAAGAACTTCCTAGATTTTTGGTATTATAGAAATTTTTTGACTTTTTTCAGCAATACATCCCTGTCTAGATAGGAGCAGGTAGAGGCAGATCTAGCAAAGATGTACCTAGGGGTAAAACCCGAAAACACAGCTTTGAGCTAGACTCGAACGGGAACTGGTGCACGACAACTGGCCTTGCTGCACTCTTGGTTACGACACTCCAGGGGGATATTCTTAGGATAATTTTCATTTTTTTAGAAACCATTATGAAGGGTTTATGAGTATATACATCCTCGAAGAAAACATTTTTATTATTATTATGGATTATATCCCTAAACCGTTCAATTTACATTAATTATTTTACATGTTTGGAATTATTCATTTCAATTCATAAACTAACCTAGTTTATGCCATTGTATAGAAATGGCACCCAGTAGAAGGAATATGAACTCCATCAATACGTATGATACAAAGAGTAAAAAGGATCATATATTTCACGGTATTAAGCCAACATTTATAAGGGAAATAGTCTCCCTTGTGTTCTCAACATATGATGAAATAGTATCATGTGTTAATAAGATAAGTAAATAATTATCTGAGTCTTATGGCTTTGAAGGGATGAACGAGAAGAAAAGGATGGAAGAGATATTGATGGATAAAGGGACGAGGGAAAAGAAGAATTTTCCAATATGTGATAATTGTGGGAAGAAACACCATGAAACATGCCTAAAGGGAATGTGAATTTGTTATAAGTGTGGAAAAAAGGACACCAAGTGCGTGACTGCAAGGGTAAGAAAAAAGTTTCAAATGTACAATGCTTCATCTGCAAGGAGTGGTGATACTATGAAAACCAATGTCTGAATCATCAGAGTATGACCCAAAGAATGTTATTGGATAATAATCAAGTTATTGTACTACCACAGATGTGGAGGAATGATTAGAGTTCTTATGTTTTTATTAAAGAATTTTGTCATTTGAGTGTTGTATCAATGATGTACTGGTTATAATAATTACAGAGTATATAAGGATTGTACTGCAGTACTATTTCATCAAGGATTTGAGATTGTGTGGAACCAAGAAAAGTGACTCCACAACAGGTTAATTTTTTGGAAAATATATGGTTAAGATAAATATAAACTATAATATGGTTCTGATATCGAGATAGTGATTTTGGAATAATAGATGATTGATTTGGATAAATTACATTGGATATTACTAACTTCCTTGAAACTGATTAATGATTTGTATACATTTATGGATAGAAGGAGTATATCTAGTATTCTATAAGGAATAAGTGATCATGAATGTAATCAATAAGGATTTGTGGTAATTCAGGATGTTGCAGTGTTTTAAAAGAATACATGATGAAGGTGTTCACATGTTGTTACGCCGAAAAAAGGATCTTCATTATGTTTACCTTCCTTATAAAAATTTGGACTGTGAGTTGGATAGAAGTATTTTGGATAACTATAATGGTTGGAATGGATTATGTTGAACCTTGGATAGTATTGTTTTAGGTTAAAACATTTCTGAATATTATTTTTGGAATATTATAATACTATAGTTTTATGAAAAGGACAACCTGCAGGTCGGGGGATAACCCATCGCGTTGGACAAAGCTGCAGGAATCGAACCCACAACCATAGTGCAACAAGCCTTTATTACCTACCACTAGCCTACAGGAAGTCCTTGGTTATTAAAAAATAGTTTTCCAAATCTGAATGTTATGTGTTAATATTTGGAACCTTCTGCGATTAGGATAAATATAATATTTTTTAGATCTATTATCATTTTAAGTGAAAGATGGGTTTATGTTAAAAATTTATTAAAGAATGAAAAGTCTACATGACAAGTATGTATATTTCCTTACGTTCTTAGTAAATCTCCTAAATAAATTCATCAAATTTATGAAATGTAACTTAAAACAAAAACGTTGTCGGTTATCTTTTCTAACTGCCGAATCAATGATCATTTAACCAATCACAAGTTTGTGATTTTCGTGTAGTAAACTTTCTCCTAACCCTGTTTTCTACAACTCTCCATCAGTCCTTGATGGGTTTTCCCTCCATATCCATATTTTCATAGAATCCTAGTATGGGCTATCTCGGGTGACCTTTGTACTTATCTTTCTTTCTTTTAATTTTATATTTTTATTAACCCTATTTTTGTTGTGGGTTTTCCACAAAGGTATTTTCTATTTTCAAACTTTATTTTCAAAGAAAAATTTCTAATTTCAAGGACATAATTTACTGAAGGAGGGGAGAATGTAACACCCCAAGCTTTCACAATACGCTTCTCTTTCAATAATGCAATAGCTTGCATTATACACAAGTTCGAGATTCTAACTCACCGTGACCAATCAAAGTAGCAGTTTTGAATATTAATACCCACTTTTTGAAATTATATAAATTTTATATTTCAAAATGGACTTAATTTTTGTATTCGGAATATCGAAATTATCCTAAGTTGAATTTTTTGTAATTTTCTGAGAACTTCCAATTTTTTATGAATAGAGAAAATAGTTAAAACAACTTTTTTAATCAAAATAATTTACAGTGATAAATTATACTATTGTGTGGTTTTAAATTATAATTATAATATATTATTACAATTTTATCCAATGGTGGTCATTAGAAATAATTTCTCTTTGAAATTGAACATACACAATTGTCAATCTTTTGATATATATTGTTTCTTAAAACACGCTATTTTTTATGACAGCGGGAATTAATTATAAAATTAATTAATGAAACTTACATGTTTGGAATTTTTTAAAATTGAAATAATTTTTTAATTCAGAATATCAATTATATCTCAGGGTGAAATTTTGGCATTGTTCTAAAAAACTACAAATTTTTATAAATAATGAAACCACTAAGTGATAGTTAAAAACTGATTTTTCGTTTAAATGAAACATTACCACTTCTGTGATTTGATTTTCAAAAATCCGACATACATGGCTGTCATTAAGATGTAAAATTTGGTTCAATGGGATTAAAACAAGTTTTTGGTGAATATTAACTTTTATGTTTAATTAATCATGATTAAAGGTAATTAGATAAATTTAAGGTAAAAATGATATTATAAAAATAATAAAATACATTTACACTTGTCCTACCCTTATTGGATGAGTCATGGCCGACCAAGACAATCCATGGGTAAACTTCGGGACCCCATGAAGCCACTTGGGTAAGAAAATGACATTAATAACTTTTTATTTAAAGTAAAAATAAAATTGTCACAAACATGTGTTGTTTTACTAAAACAATTATTACAAGGGGTTATATACGTTAACATTTATCATATAAATATTAATTGGAAAGATAAAAGGATTTTCTACATCATGGTAATTGTTTTATAATTTTTAGACATTAAATAAATTAAAAAATTTAAGACACAATGATGATGCAGCAATTACATCATTAATTATCGGTTTAAATAAAATGAAAAGATAATGTAAAATATAAGGCCTAAACTTGTCAAAAACCTATTATATGAGAATATTGCGAACCCTTATCACCTTATTCTCTAAATATATCATTTTTGAACCTTTATAATATGAAAATCATTTCATAATAATGTAACATTTCATTACTTTCCAAAAGTGCCCCTCCTCTCCCCTTATAAAAGGCCCCCACCACTACCACCTTATTCACACCATTCAAGCCATTTAGCAAGTCCAACCTATGCCCAAATACTATCTCAACATCCCTCCCTTACTCCTAGAAGCCTCACGTTTGACAAAAGTCTTCCCAAGGAAGCCTTTGGCTCAAATCAAAAAAAGTTACCCGATTTTAAGGTAATGTATTCTCTTATGTTGTTTTGTTTTATTTTGCTTCTCTAACCCCCTAAACTCTTTTTATTTTTTTATTTTTTAACAACACCATTATCAAAAATATACTAGTATGTTGTTATGAGATTTTTTTAATTTACACTTACACACACCTTCGTAAAATGGTTAATGAACATACTGTTTCTGTGGGTGGCGAATTACTGTCTCACGAAACGATGATTGTTCAATCTTTTTTTAACACCTCTCATGGTGGCCATTATGATGAAAATATTTTTATATATGATATATATTATGTTTTTTTCTTTATTATTCTGTATTTTTCATTTATGGCATACTTTTATGATTTCCATTATGGGTAAATGCGATAATTTCATTTTAGGAAGTGCGGACTACCGCCCCCTCAAAGTGATTTGAATCATTAATGCCATATGTGGGATTTATAAAGGATAGAGTAAATAGAATTATACATTATATTATACAGGAATTATAGTATACATTTATATAACTATAATTTCATTCCATTAAATATTAAATAGAAATGAAGGTAGTGTTCATGCGTACGTACGGCTTACCGTCTCCATGAACGGTGCATTCCATTTCTTACCTCTAAATGTTATGTAATATTATAAATGCATGTATATACTGGATATATATTATATATATGATATCGAAATCATGAATATAATTATGAATATAAGGGATATTTCACCACATGAACAAATTGTAATTATAAGAAGTTTTTTTTTGACTCAAGTACCAAAGATCGACAAAACGACCGTTATTAACTTAAATAATTAAATAATGTTCATAACATGGTAATAAGTGATATAAAAGGAATAATAAACTTGAAAAAGGTTCTTAAGTAATTATAAATTTACTCTAGTTTATTATTCATGAGGTTAAAGAAAGGTCGAGTCAAGACGGACACAAGGTAAGGGAACTTCTTAACCCAATTTCTGTTATTTGGGTTAATCTCCTACTTTCAAATTATGCCCTGATATTATTGTGTCCTATCTTGTATTTTTACTTTCTTTATGTGTAATTATATTGAATACACATAACCGATCTATTTTATTTAAAAAATGATCTTTTTAAGGGAATTTCGTAACCTAATTTCCATTCTTTGGGTTAATATCCTACTTTCATATTATGTCATGATATTATTATGTCCTATCTTTTATTTGTACTTTTTTTATGTGTAATTATAGTAAATACACATAATAGATCTATTTTATTTTAAAAATGATCTATTTATGGACTTCTTCTCAATATCCTTTCATTGAGGCATATTTGGTTTTATACACAACTTTCATTTATACGGTGTATAAACCCCTTTGACTTTGACTTTTATTCAAAATGAATCTTTTTATACGAAGCGGTTTTACTAAACGACAAAAGGAATGTTTTTTCTTATGATAACGACTTCTCCACTACTGTGACTGTTATTTGAGTTTAGGCTCCCTCTATAAGACATAACTTTTTTTTAAAGAAATATAAATACCATGTTTTACTTTTCTTTTATTTTGGTATTGAAAATGGTTTTGATTAAGTTTTTATTATATCAATGTGTTGTATTGATATCTTGTGATTGAAGTGTAGAAATCTTATGTTTCATTTATGCATGTTTTATGTGATACAATTATGTTATGGTTTATGATATGTTTAAACTTGTTCATATGAGGAATGCATTGGACTAAATAAGTGACGGGTGGAGCCCGCTATAGCTCCTCCATGCATCGGTAAGTCTAATGAGACAAACTACTGTCTTGGCACGAGGCCTTGACAAAATCTTATGTGTAGTGTTGGAACGAGGCCTTGGATACGTGTTTATGAGAGTCTGGCATTATGTATTCCATCATTATGAAAGTGGTTATTGATATTTCATGTGATTATTCGAGTAGTAGAATATCCATGTGAGTAATTAAATGGAATTATTTAATTATATTTTTGCCATATTATGCTGAAGTTCAAGTTTAAAAAGGCTTTTGTTTTAGTTATACATTTCCTTAAATGTTAATGTTTATTTATGAAAGCTTTCGCAATATTGTTATCCTTACTGAGCATCTGAGCTCACCACTTTCAATGTTTTTATATTTTCCAGGATGTTAAGAAGTATTTTATGAATGACCAGCAGGGATATTCAGAAAAGGATATGAGTGTGGACTATGGTGACTTTTTTATTGTATTTTTTCACTTTATGATGTAATGTAACAGTTATGAATGTATCTAGTGTTTCCAAGGATACTAAACTAATCGGTATTTCGAAACTTGATATTTTGTGATCATGCCAATGTCACGCAATAATGCACCGACTCTATGTAACTAGGGTCGTGGATTTACAATCAATGTATTACATAGAAATCATAAGTCTTAAAAATATACCTGGTAACCTATTAATGTTATAAAGAAAAATTACACAGAGTTATTTTCTTCCATGTAAGGAAATCTTGTAGATGCAATGTTTTTGAGGGGTAAAATGCAATGAACCCTGTATTTACTCCACAAATAAAAAATTATTTTTGATATCATACTCCACACATAACAGTAATATCAAGTAAATATATATCATTGTTAGTTAAATACAGAATTCGAAGGTATAAATATTGTTAAATTAATTATGATATATATATATATAAAGGGAAAAATTATGTTCATTTTAATTGTAAACTCAAATAGTACCGCTAGTAGACGAATAATAAAATTTTTAACTTATTTTAAATCATTCTTATTATAATATATTCTGATATTAATATTGGATTAACACTAAATTAAAATTAATTTTTTTTAAAAAATGAATAGGTAATATAAAAAATGATGTTTTCTTATAAAAAAATTTCAATATAAATTATGTTTTTAATAAAAAAAATATTTATAATTTTTATGTTTTTAATTTTTAAAAATATAAATAATTTCTTTATTTAACATGTCCATATTATCTTAATAAATTTTTTCGATTTTTTCAAAATAATAATTTTTTTGGATGAATAGTAAAAATATATATTTTAAAAAAATCTATAACTTTATATTGGAATAATGAATTACATGTTTATAAAAAAATATTTTGTAAACAATGTATATTTAATAAGTAATATAAAGAATTTAAATATATTATTTTGAATTTATAGAACACATGATTATCATATTCGATAGTCATGTAACATTTAACAGAAATTTATTTTTAAAATAGTTTTTAAAATAATACATCACCAATTTTAAAAATTTAATATAGAAAAAAAAACATCCTATTTGTGATCAAAATTTTCAATGTTAGTTAAATAGATCAATTTCATTATAGGCATAATAATAATATGAGAAGTATTGTTTTTAATAACTTTGATACTAGTAAAATAGAATTTTTTTATGAATTGTGTTATTAATATCATGTAATTTAAATTTAAAAAATCAAATTGATCCAATTTAAAAGAAAAATATGGTAAAATTTATAATCTTATATACAATAATTATAACTCCTATTTAATTAGTAATCAATACTAAATAAAATTGATAACACAAAATTCTTAGATTTCATTTTTCTAAAAAACAAATTTTCAATATTATAATTTGAAATATGATATTATAATATTTATAAATATAATTAAACTATATAAAGATTATATATTGGTTCAAACATAAATAATTTGTATAATAGGTAATGTTTTTTAAATCAATTACAAATTTCACAATTAAATAAAAGATGCAAAGGTAAAAATAAAAAACCCTAAATATAAAAACATAAGGTAAAAGACATGAAACATGTAGTTAAAGTATTAGTTGATAATTTCTAAACACAAAACCTTTCCACCATCTATCATTGTAACATTTTTTAGTCATTGAACATGGTATCGTGTAATGATATCTTTGAAGTGTAAAGTATATTCCCAAAAGTTTCCTTTTAATCCCATGTAAAATAGGTCCACATACCCCCCCTCAGTGGTTACACTTTCCACTTGAATTTCTCATCAAACTCTTCCAAAAAATAACTATAATATATTTAATTTTATCATCCTTTGTCCCTTAATATCTATATGTATGCTTAAGTTCTTTTATTTTAAGTATATCCCATTGATTCGATCAAGTTTTCTATGTAAGTATTACCTTCTTTATAATCTTTCCCCCTTTATACTTCTCATTGAAATATATTATTTCCATAAAAATATAATGACGTCAGTATAATTATTTTAATAATGGATTATTAATTATTTTTTCCTCTCCATTCTCTAATAAAAACGATATAGTTGTTAGGTTGTTGCGAGGTTTACTTCCACCACAAAGAAACCACTTTTGTTTTTCAATACCATGATTATGGAAATTTATAATTTAAATTTTATGTGTATATAATATATATATAAGTAATATATGTCATTAATATGATTATGTATGTATAATACACAGTTTAATCATTATTATGAGGTAATCCATCGATATTCACGAACAACCCAAAACTACATCATCATTATTTCCATCATAAAGAAACACGATAAAGACAAACATGTAATGGAATTGTAACTAAATAGTTATTTATAAAAAATTATATTACCATTAATGGTTATTAAATGATTATAATATCGATACAAATTATTATCATCATCACTTTTATAAACCTTGTTTACCATGGTCAATATTATTAACACCCAAGGTTAAAAATAGATTATCACAATATAATACATGAAGAGAATTTTTATTGGTGAAGTGTATAAATATAAATTAATATCAATAAGGTAATAAAATTGTTAATTAATATTTTTATATTTATTATATATGAGTTTAAATATCATTAATTGAAGTCAAGGTTAAATTTAAGGGGCATAGAAACTCAAAATTTTTTCCTTGATTTATTATTTTTATTATTGAAAATTATTTTAATTGAATTTATGCTTTTGTGGAAAAATATTTATTTAAATAGACTCTATTTTCCTGAATTTTATGGTTTCCTTTTTATGAAAAATATTAAATAATTTTTGAAAAGTTACTCATAAAAATGATGTTTATAATGATGAGTACAATTTTTTCATAATAGTTAATTAATTATTTGGTTTTAATTTTCATAAAAAGATCTATATATAATGGAGGTATGTTTCATATTTAACACAATATATTATTTTATTATGTGATTATTTTTCATGATCATGTTTTTTGTTTCAAATTATTTAAGTCAAGAAGTAATTTTATTCCATTTTTATGACTCATAAAACCATTATTTTTTTTCATGTATTCTTTATGAGGAGTTAATGATTTATATTTGGATGTTTTATGAAACCTATATTTATTTCATTATGTTATTTATAATGTGATATGTGAATTGTTTTAAATTGGAACTCATAAGTTTTGAATGATGATGGGTGGTGGTACTATATCTCTCTCCAATGTATTAGTTGATGTTGATGTATCATGATAAAGGTATTCAAAAGTATATACTAATTTTTCATACACAAAGGTACTGATGGTGTGGCTCATGAGAGTAATGTTCCATGTAATAATTTATGTTCCATTTTTGTAATAGGTTATTTTTTGTTATCTTCATCAATTGTGATGCGGATTAAGAACGTAATGTTTCCCAATGATATTGTATACATCGGAGTTTAAGGATGTTACTCTTTATGATATCATGATCTCATAATTCAAGGATTATATTAATTTCTTCTATGCTATGTTATTGATATTATGTATCCATATTGATATTTTTGGCTTCAAATTCTTAGTCTAAATACATTTAATATCACTTGTTTATATGGTTATCACTCATCATGTTATGATATTATAATTTTGATCTTATTTTATATGGAATTAGGAACTCATCCACGATAAATTTTTTATTCATCAATTAATGATAACTTGGGATCCTGTATATCTTATCAATTCATTCCCCAGGTTATATGGATGAATCTAACTAATGAGATAACTATAAGATGGTATTGTATCATTCCCTGAAGAAGAAATGATCATGAGTTTTAGAAACTGATATTTTATGTATCTATTCTTCTAATACAGTAAACCTATTAGTTATTATATTATTAGTATTTAACAACTGTATTATTTTAAATCATGTGAATGATATAAAATAATTTAATGATTATCTTGAGTCCTTTTACCTCTCAATTGATAAAATATGTTACCAATACAAGTAACAGAGTATCAATTCTTGACCAACACCTTCTTTAATATCCAGTAATATGTATTCCAATGTAATTTACGATCAACCTTTATAGAGAATAATAAATGATCAACATATGGTTATGTTATTGTGTGAATTAAACCGATTACCTCAAGTTCATCTAGTGTAGCCTTCATGTTTCTGACTTCTTTAGGAGACATATTGTATATTATAAGGAATATGGGATCTATAACTAGCATAATCATGACTAAAAATCCAGATATCCCTATCAATTTTAAACTAAAAGAAATTATTAAGAAAAATAAGCCAATAAAGAATCATATATAGTAGGGAATATAAGTTTTTAAACCACCACATATACAAGGAAAATGATGGAATGGTTGGATTATATTTTCCATTGTTTTTCATGGCATAATTCTAAATATACACCTTCTACATATCTCACTCCCCAATATATGTATTAAAAAGTCCCTCCATTGATATAATGTACTCCTACTAGTGATTATAGAAATTTTTTATAAGATAACATGAAAAACAAGATAAATATAGAATCATATAAAAGCTATGAATATTCTTAATGAATTATCATTATAGATGAATACACTCACTACACATGATATCACACTCTAATCACCTATGACTACCTGTAGGGTTCACCATTAAAGGTGTATCGATGAAAAATAACCATTAAAAATAAACTATTTTAAACCCTAAATAACATCATAAAAATGTGTATATGATTGAGTTTTATATACACCTCTTATTTAATGTAGAATCAATGTTTGATGAGACAATAATAAAAGATCAAATAATCAATTTCCCATCACTTGGGTCCCTAAGAGTCTACTTTTTTCTTAAAGATGGAACGAACCCTGACATTGAACTTTTATCAGATGAATCCCTTGAGGGGAATAAACCTAATATTTATACTAAACCTTCCACTAGGTACCACATACTCTACAATGACATTAATTTCTAGAGGAACCAAATGTACCAAACTATTTTTGTTTTCCTAATTATACTCCAGATATTTTTTTTGACAAAAAAAACCCTCTGTCTAATCAATGTTGAATTAAACTTTACCTCAAATGAATCTCTATTTCTTAAAAATATAAACAACATTTCATTATCATATCACTTTCAGGTAAAAATTATTCCCTAGTGGAAAATAGAATTCCTTAGGACATCCTCAAAATTCCCGGATTCTATTATTTGATCAACTCTTATCATATTTGTAAAAAAATGATGGAACTGTAAGGATGGTGAAATAACAAAACACATGATATTTTCCCAATATGAGATTCATAAACATTATTTCTCTATCCACTCTTATACTCTCGCTTAATAACTACATAAAATATTGACCATGTAAATTTTATCAAATTAATAAAAGATGTTATTCATCGTAAATGAGAATATCCAACAAGTTACATGTAAATAAACTAAGAATATATGTATAAATATTTACCCTACTCAATGTGGGTTTCTAGATATAATCAAAGTTCCTCACTACAATCTCTATCAAAAAACTATGTAGCCCTAGGTCCACCCTCAACTGAGAAGTGAATAGGGTGATATAACTAGATCTTGATGTTATAATATTTTATGGAAGACCAATATCTCAATTACACATGAACAATAGAAAATATAACCCAGAGAGGACTCTCCTTGAGAAACTAATTGAAATGATACAAAATTTTGGTTACAAGAACTATGTCCATTACTGATGGATTATGGGAATCCAAATGTACTAATTGATCAAATAAAAACAATCATGGTAATATATCTCTCAAATTCTTATAGGATAGCTTTGAAAAATTCCTATAACAATCATAAAATTTTAATTTATGGAATATTTTACAAAGAATCATTATCAAATACTTAATACACACAAATAATATGATAAAAGCATCTCAAAAATTCTAATTGAGTTTTGAATAACCTACAAATTCTTGATTAAGTAAAATATTATTTAGTCCCTAATAATTAATCATTAAATTTTAAAATATAAACTTAATTCCTTTGATTTATTCGCTTAATGTTCCATAAAAAATATATATAGGAAATCATTATATATAAATCTATTGATATTTTACATTATCTCACTATAAAAATTACTCAGATACTCAATCAGATGAGATTATAAAAATTTCTTATAATCCCTATATGTGAAACATGATTCAAAAAAATATTACCTCTTCCCACCCTAGGGGATGATTAAAAGAAACAAACAACAATGCACTAATTATATTTTGAAAACAGTTAAACAATAGATATAAAAATAACATTTTAATACTATATTCTCTGGTAAATTTATTTTTCGTTATATGTGGATTTTTTACTCCCAAGAATAATGTTCATTATAAACGCTGACAATATACTACCTTTATCCACAACACCTATATATTATATAAAGTGAAAGACAATTGTTTTTTATACCACATTGTAATGTCACCATCAAGATTAATGAATAAATATATACATAGGTGGTACCACATGACTTTATTAATATCAAGGTGTGAAATATGATACCATCTATAAGTGAATATTATAGTACATAATATGGTGAGACTATACACTTAGTTCAGATATTCATAAATTTCCATAGAGGAAACAATATCATTAATAAACCATAATAAGAAATATATAACGAAATACAATTACAATAGAACCAATAATAAATAATTACTATATATTACAATATCATGAGAAATAATGTTATTTTACACATACATACATCAAATGTATCATCATCTATGAACTGAAAAAATAAAAAGTTCCCTAAAACTGAACAAAAATATGGTTAATAATAAAAAAGGGTCCCAATTCATTTCTCGAACATGTTTCGTAACTTTTATCATTCTAAAACTACTCACTAATACCTCTAAATTATTTTCCCACAAATATTTTAATAGTCTTTGAGATTAATCATAAAAAATAGTGATAAATGATTAGCCTATATCATAAAACCCTTAAAAATTTTGTAACATAGAATATTAAGAACCATGAATGAATAAAATTAAATGAATCAAAAAATATCATGATAATAAAAATATTCATGATATTAAATGTGAATGTTGATTTATATACAAAGTTGTATAACATAACATATGTTCCAAAGAAGACGGATTGAGATAACAACCCCTTACCACTTTTGTAACTTTTGAAACAAAATCACCATTAGAGAGACATCCTAAAATGGATATGTAAATAAAATTAAAATTTTATATTCTAATAATAAAATAAATTCCTGGAAAGTATATACCCTACATAAAAGAATTTTTTTTTCGAATATTGAATGTGTCTCACATAAAAAAAGTGATCCATAAATCCCTCATCATAAGTATCAACATCCTATATACACATTTGAAACTCCTATATAAAAAATATAAAATTACTATTCCTATAATAAAGAACTATATTTATATACATCATACCATAAATTATTTACTTTTTAACTTTTATTAACAACTTATTGAAAATTTCAAATTAAAATAATGTCTCGAGTATTAACATCTTTGTTTTTCATGAATGTTTTTATTTTTTATTTTTATTGCTATTTATATTATCATGGTTCCATAATATATATAAATTCAAACATGATATAAATTTAATATATATTAATTACAAATTTATTTATTGTAATCCATAATATTTATAAATTATAAATGAAATATACATGTCAATGGGGTTTTATGTCGTACTTTTGAATGAATATTTTTTCTATTTCATGGTTAAATAATGTTAAGAAAATTAAATAATATATAACATTAATAGATTCATTTTAATTTCATTTATATCAATTATATTTATTAAATTAAAAATAATAACATTTTATAAAGATAGTTATTGGAAAACGATTCATGTCTCCTCGTAAGGCGGTATTCAGCCATATACAATAAACGATGTTATCGTATCCATGAAGAAGTAGAATATAAGAAGGTATATGAAATATAATAATTACATTATTATAATTATGTATTAAATTTCTTAGATATTCTATTAATATAACATTATTACAGTCTATTTAATTCATAAATCAGAAACACATCATATCAGTTTGCAAGGAGGTAGTCTATTGTACACATGAGCGATGTTACTATTTTTCTATAGTATGGGAGGTAAGAAGGTATATGTGATATTATAATACACTGTGTATATTTATATAAAAAATAATGTGTATAATAATTAAATATATCATTATATCTATCTATGAGAATTGGGTTTGGAAAACAAATAACATCAATTCACAATGTGGTGGCCCTTCATACACACCATCAATTATTTTATTTTCAATATGATTAAATAGGATAAAGAAATAATTTATTAAATTAACCTAATAATATATATATATATTTAATTTATTTAATTTATAATATTTTCATAACAAATTAATATCTTATTGAGTTTGATGAAGAAGTAAAACTGAAAGACATAGTTTAAAAAAAATACTTCTTCTTCGGACAACCTAATTAGGTTTAACAAAAATCTATATGAGGACTCGTTTTATGATATCATGAATGTCTTTGGATTGTGGGAATGGATTCAAGGAATATATTTTGGCAGATATTTTCTGAAAAAATGGGTTTTGTGGTGTGTAGAGGAGATTATAGGGGATACCATTTTATAATTGTGGGAGAGGACACACATGGATTTTTTTAACGAACAATGTGTAACCACGTTATTAAATTGAAAAAAGATAAAAAATAGTCAATTATCTAAAATTATTGGTTATAAGGGATATATATGGTCCTAAAATGGGTTTTGGACATGTTTCAAGGTCATTTTACCTCTTATATTTTCAGTTTGACCCTCGTTATCCTATTTTTAGCATAATCAGGGTAATTATTTTTTTACTATTTTGATCATCAATATAGGGAAAATTTATTTTAAACATATCATATAAATAAATATTTATTATTAAAAATTATATAATAATTTCTTTCAAATTACATTCATATAAGGGGAATAATTAAACTTATAATTAAACCTGTGGATGCTGTGAAAATGCAGTTTTCCATATAGAAAAGTTTAAAAGGCTCAAAACATTTTTATATAAAAAATAAAAAAATTACTATAATGACCTATGATGGATTAATAATTATATTATATTAATAATTTTACTTTTAAAACAATATAATCATAAAATTTATGTTCTCAATTTTTTGAATGAAATGTGATTCTCTAATAAAAACCATAATTTTTTAGTATTCACTGAATAATTATCTTTTCCTAAATTTATAAAAATTCACTCCAAGATAAATTTTACTGTATTATTCCAAAAAAAATTAAATAAGTTTTATAAAATTTTCAAAACTAAATGTACTATTAGAGCACATAATTCTTAAAAAACTACTTTTTAGATATATTTAGTTTTTAAGCATAAAATAAAATTTATTCTTATCTTGTATCTAGAAAAAAACATGAGGTGAATGAATTTTTTGAAAAAATATATAATATATACATTTATTTAAAATCTATCAAAAAAATATTAATTTAATTTATTAAAATTAAATTTGGTTGTGCTTGTTAAAACAGTTACTCAGATAAATATTACTTTTATTCTCAAATGGTTATCAATTTGCATTTCAAAAAACAATTATGAGAGGAAAATGAAAGGAAAATATTTATTTTAATTAAATGACTAGAATAAGATAAATTACCTAATTTTTTTGAGATATATATCATAATATGTCATCAATAGAAGTATAATCATAATTAGTCCTGATAAAATATTAGATTATAGCATAAAACTCTTACCAATTTGGTAACATTGAATTGTAAGATCCATCGGAGAATAGAATTAAATTAAAATTATAATATCATAAGAATAAATAAATTCATTATATTTTATTTTATTTTCATTTAGGTATAAATCATAAAATAATATTTATTCATATAATATCATATATCTCAAAGAAGAAAAATTGCGACAAAAAACACTTACCGCTTTTGAAAATTTTGACCTGTAAACCCCATAATTGAAAGATCATAAAATGGATATGTTAATCCCAATAATTTATATAATAATATTCATTAATTATATTTAGGGATATAACATATATCACATAAACTTAAAACATGGGGAATATGGAATCTATCTTAAATAAAATATAAGGGATACATAAAACCCATACCTTAGCTCTCTACTCACTAAGTTCATGTTCAACACACATATATAATTGATATATTGTTATACTAAATTTATTATGGAATAATAAATAAATATATATTAATCAATATATAATTTATTTATGACCTTTTATTACCTATTTATTAACAATTCCATGAGAAAATCATATTTCGAGATATTTGTTTTTTAGGCATTGGGATCTACTAGAAAGTGTGGTTTTGGGTTTTTGCAATACAAAGAATATTATGATCCGATTTGATTCATAGG
Organism: Viscum album; assembly: GCA_963277665.1. Classification (NCBI taxonomy): domain Eukaryota; kingdom Viridiplantae; phylum Streptophyta; class Magnoliopsida; order Santalales; family Viscaceae; genus Viscum; species Viscum album. Next base: position 2,041,421,647 of record OY728130.1, on the reverse strand, counting down.
AGGAATTGATTTTAAAGACGTGTAAACTCCAAGGAAATTTTCTTTTTAATTTTCTTTGGAATTTTACAAGAACTCAGTTTTTGACGGCGCCTGATTCTGAGGCCCGGTGTGCCCGGAATCAAATTCCGAAGTTTGGCTTGGGTACGTTCAGTGAACGAACGAGCGGGTTTTTTCTAACTTTTGAACCGGTGCTCGGAATCGAATTCTGAGGGCACCGATGGAATCGCAGTGCCTGTTTTTGCTTAGAAACGCCTCTTCCGGAGTTGCGTTTGCTCGAGTGTGGTTTTTAATTTTCGGGCTTAAGGTTAAGAAATAAAATAATTGTACGAAAAACTTTATTTTATTTCACTTAAGCCGCTTGGAAGCCACTTGAAGCCACTTAAAGCAGCTTAAGCTGGGTTGTTGCGGATAGGGTGCTATCCAAAAATATCCTACCCTCTTGGTAGGATATTTGTGAGGTGGGACCCGCATGAGCCCCATCGTTTCTTTTCCGCTAAGTAACATACCCGCGAAAAACTGTCATTATGAAAGTCAACTGACGTGTTTTATTAATTTCATAACGCACCAATTAATTGGGCGGTTTTTTTCGTAGAATTAATTGGGAGGTTTATTTCGATGAATTAATTCTACGAATTAATGGGTTGTTACTTATCTCTTTTTCATTTCTTCACTGGTTTGAAATCCATTGGCGTAGTAATAAAATAAGACCAATGCCACATCTTGAGGATTACACGTTGAGAGACCTTTGATAGAATTCTTGTGTCTTCACCCTTCTTCGCGAAGGACGTGAAGAAAGCGAAGAACGCGAAGAACGCCGGCCTCCGAAGAAGAATGCCGAAACTGCGGAAATCGACGATGCGACGCCGTGTTCCGCGACGCCGACATTTCCTCTTCTGCGATGTTCCTTCCTCCGCAACGAAATCTTCAATCATCTATTGGAGGTAAGAGATTTCGGGTTTCTTATAGAACTCCTTTGTGGTTTTTATCAACGCACGGATTTAATTATTATTAATTAAATCTTTTTGTTCTTGAACCTCGGAGTTTGATGACGTGACGCCCTTCCGCGACGACGCGACGCCTTTCCGCGACGCGACGATCGCCTCCTTCCGTGGTGATCAAATCTGCGAAGAACCCGCGTGCGACGACTTGACGATATAGGGATTTTATTTTGGAAATACCTTTATATTCTCGTGAACGTTTCTTTAAAATTAAAGAACCAGTTTCATATGAACAATTTTAATTTATTAAAATTGTTTTTTCATGTGTTGAATAATTCTCCCGTTGTTATTATCTAACACGGAAGGTGCGGGCCAAACAAACACGGCCCGACAACCCTCCGCAGATTGTTTATTGATGTGTGGATCGACGAGCGATGACAAACGAGGCCGCAAGGTGATTTTGAGTCCTCCACAGTGAAGGTCGGGTCTCGGGAAGACCATAGGCGAAGACGGCAGGAGAAACGGACCACTGGAGCGCGTCCGGTGGTCTGCGGAAGGCGGCGGCAGCGCGCCACGCCGGCGCGGCGGCACCGACGACCGGGGGAGGCGGCGCGCCGCCAGAAGGGAGGCGGCCGGCGGTTCGCCGCCGGCCTCAATCAGCGGCGAAGGGCGGGGGAGCCGTGAACCCCGCCCCCTGTGTCCGCTCGGTCGGGCTGGCCGCGCCACGGCCGGCCGGTCAGGTCGGGCCCCGCCGGCCGGTCCGGGTCAGGCCCAGAGTGTCGAACCCGGTTCGGGCCGACCTAGGGGGGGTCGGGCCGGGTCGGCTCGGCCCCAGACCCCCCGTTTTCAGACCACTTTTGGTAAAATGCCCGTAACATGAGCTAAGTGCCTCCAAACAACTCTCCGTCAGTGGAAACACGATCCTTGGATCGAGGCGGTCGTTTCGGTATATCGCACTCAAGGTTTCGGAATACTTTGGGTTCAGCCGGGTTGGTTCATCCACAAAACCAACCGGGCCCTCGGAGCGGAAACACACATATCTTGAGCTCCAAACATCTTATTGACGTGCCATCGACTTTGATGGATTCCTCTAAGGGAGACGGATCTTTTGGTTTACTCCGCTCGAGGTTTGGACGCAGTTGGAGTATAGTCAGGATGGTTTTAACTTAAAAACCAACAGGGCCCCCGGGATGAAAAAACCAATAACTTCCAGACCGGGCGTCCGATTGACGCGCCGTCTATTGTGTTGCGTTCCTGATGACGATACGGAACTTTTGGCATAATTTTCCCGAGTTTTGGATATATTTGGATAGTGGACGGTTTGGATCGCACCCGAAATCCAACCGGGCCCCAGGAACGGAAAAGCTGATACCTTTCTGACAGAACGTCTGTTTGACGAACCGTCAGCGGTGTTGGTGATATTGTTGAGAAACGGTCCCTATGAGCATACCCTATGAGAGTTCGGGGTACATTTGAGATACGGCCGGGTTGGTTCACACACGGAACCAACCGGGCCCCGGGGACGAAAAGGCTAATAACTCACAGACCGGGCGTCTGATTGACGCGCCGTCTGTTGCGTTGAGACCCCTATGACGAGGCGGACCTTTGAGATACTTCTTTGTGGGACTTTGGGATACTTGGAGTATCGACCAGTAGCTCTTGGAGCGGACCCTCCTGGAGACGAGCGTGCGGAGTACGGAAACCGTGTAGCCGGCTGAGACTTGACGACTGCTTGACCGACTCGACTTGGAGTGAGTCAACTATCCCAGTGGACGGAGCGCCCGGTATTTGGTGATAGACCCATGATGGACGGAGCGCCCGGTAGTTGGTCGCAGACCCACGGTACTCGATAGGAGGAGTACCTCTGTAGGCTATTGGGGGGAGCGCCTGGTATTTGGTGACAGACCCACAGTGGACGGAGCACCCGGTAGTTGGCCGCAGACCCGTGGTACTCGACAGGAGAAGTACCTCAGCAGTCTTAGGTTAGTGAGAAGTACCTCGGAGTCGTGATAGGACCATTGTACACTCCAGAGACGGAGCTCTTCAGCAGTTACGGTTTTGATAATGACAATCATGGTTAAGCTGAATCTTTTGACATTTTTGTTTACCTCGTGATTGATATGGGTCGCTTGATAACTTAGGTATATGTATGGGCATATACCTGGGTAGTGGTTATCCATTGACTTCACAATCCTTGTATTTCCTCATGATTGATATGGGTTACTTGATAAGTTAGGTATATGTATGGGCATATATCTAAGTAGAGGTTATCTGTTGAGATCTTCTTGTGGTTATCCTTGTTGGTTTAATGAGACCATGAGGGTATCAGGGTCCCTACTGAGTATCGTTATACTCACCCCTGCACGGGCTATGCCCGCACCTCGTTGTGTTGGTTGCAGACGATGGGCAGTGCTGACGGAGGTCGAGTGTTCAAGGACTGGTCAGTACCCGGAGGTAGACTACACGACGAGTCAGTACCCGGAGGTGGACTACACGACGAGATGACACACAGAGGAGGTTGACGGACGAGAGGGTGGAGGAGGCTATCTGTACCTACCCTTCAGGTAGGATCCGTGGTGGACGGCTAGGAGTTGCGCTATCTGTACCTACCCTTCAGGTAGGATCTGAGGAGGACGACCCAGGAGCTACTTCCTTCTTCCAGCTATTTGTCTTTTTGCTGTTGTACCTTGTTCAGTTGCAGTTGTACTTTCTTTTGGGTTTGTATTCTGGCCCATTTACTTTTCAGCATTTCTATTGTACTTAGTGTTTTGCCTCCACTTGTACTCTGTGGTGCTTGTTTTCTTTTATAAAGGCAAAGCCTTCCAAGTTATCGGGATTTAGACCGTTGGTGCTAGACATCATCCCCTGGCCTATGGAAGGTGGGCTTGGGGTAGGTACAGCAGGGGCCCTGAGGACGGGTCGTGAAAAATTGGTATCAGAGGAGTTTGGTTCTACCGCAGAACTTATAACTCTGATGTTTCTTTCTGTGAAGCAATAGTGTTAAGAGTACCGAGTGTGGTTTTTAGTTCAGGGAGTCCAGTGTTGGTGCGGGCGGCCGACGTATCCATACACCAGGACCCTGACAACCGATTTCCGACTTTGTGCACGAAAACACTGATTGCGTGTGTGTTTTCAATAAGTTTTATTTAAATGTCAGCTCAAACCAAGTCAGCTCACCAGGTATAATCTTTTGACTGTGTCACATTGTTTCTTTCAGGATGCCTCCCCGTGGACGACCAGCTAGAGCCCCGAGAGTGGTACGTACTGACAGCCCTTCGAGCGACGAGGCCTCAGTACAGGGCCCTATCCCAGTTGAGGCACCAACGGTACTACTACCCGTTGGGCCACCGATGCCACCAGCCCTAGCAGCTGAGGATACACGCCACTTGAGCGCACTACATGAGTTCCAGAGCCAGAGGCCACCCAGGTTCCAGAAAGGGACGGACCCACATGCGGCTAAGGATTGGCTGGAGGCTGTGGTGAGAGTCTTCAGGCTAGTGGGGACGCTGATAGATTTCATGGTGATCCTAGCTACCAGCCTTCTTCAGGAAGCAGCAGGCAGATGGTGGAGCCTGATGCTTCAGATGCTTGACGAGGAGACACTTCTATGGGCATACTTCGAGAGCCTGTTCCGGGCAGAGTTTGTACCAGCCACCCTTCGAGCGGTACATATACAGGAGCTACTTCAGCTGCGGCAGGGCAACATTTCAGTGGTGAAGTACTCAGTGAGATTCATAGTCCTCTCGCGCTACTCCACATATATGGTACGAGACCCGTTCTTCAGGGCCCGAACCTTTGAGCAGGGGCTCAGGAGAGAGATTAGAGCTTCTGTTGTTTCTCACAGCATTCCAATGCAGACAGGGGTGTTGGAGAGAGCCCTTTTAGTGGAGAGTTTCCTTGCTGAGCAGTCTCCAGCAGCAGGACCCACAACTAGCCGGCTTGCGGCAGAGTCTTCTGCAGCAGGCAGTAGACAGATGACGCAAAGGTCCAAGAGGACCAGACCTACCAGTGGCTGACTGCACGACTCATGTTCAGTTGTGCGGGGAAACCGGGGTGGAGTCAGAGCCAGACGTGCCGAGAGCGGATAATGTTACTCCTGTGGAATAATTGTTCACATGGAACGTGACCGTCCGACCCGCCATGCAGATGACCAGCAGTTCAATGAAGAACCTCTGAGGCAGAGGCAAAGGTTCAATCAGGGCGGACCGCAAGGAGCTGGAGGCCATGGCAGAGGAGTTGGCCGTGCAGCTAGAGGTGGACGACTCTTCGGGATGTTGCCACCACCACCAAGAGGCCCACCCCGACCGTAGGGGACATGATGACATGGGAGTGCTCAGCTTCAGGCAGCTGAGGCCTATGGTCATGGACCTCCGGAAGTAGATGGACAGGAGTAGGACTAGCTTCCATCCTGGAGGCTATTGATCCTATTGCTTCTAGTTTTGTTGAAGTTTGTCTGTAGTTGCTTTGTGTCTTGTACTATGAGCTGAAATAATAAAAAGACACTTATCTTTGATTGCTTTCCTATCCTTTTTTTGGGTTGATATTGAGTGGTCCCGGTTAAACTGTTGACTTGACCCTCACTTTCGAGATTTCTACTGGAGGAGACCCAGTGACCTCACACTGATGCCGACAGTGTGACTCGACCCTTGGAGGCGAGAGTGACAGTTGGATCTCTTGGTAGTTACGTCGAGGACTTACGGCGTCATCCATGGAATGAATGCATCATTCATGTCAGGATTGACTGTATTAGGCAACGAATGTGGTTCATCCAGGGGATGAGACCAGATTTCTCTTATCAGAAAAGAAGAAATCATAGCAGCTCTTGGGAGACTAAAGAAGGTCCAGGTCATCCAAGAGCGGATGAAGACTGCACAGTGCAGTAAGAAATAGGAAACCGGTGCCAGTCTTAGTGACTCGGGCGTGTTAAATGTTTCAAGAAGTGGAAGCTTTCTGGATAGATGAGTCTGCGAAGCAGCAGACGTGGAGGCAAAGCTAGGAGAGCAGCAAGAGGTGGTGTACAACTTAACATGCTACAACCACGCGCCTTAGTTATCCCCGCCAGGCCCAGGGCGCAAGAGGGCGGTGGAAGAGTGTGGTTGCTTGCGGTCAAGGAGTGTGACCCAATGGTTCTAGAAATGATTCAAGGGATAGTATGTGTCCACTACTAGCTACTGTAGTAACGGACGTCGATATGAATCATTCCTTTCTTTCACAAATCTTGTTCCAGACCTAGAGATTATGGTAAGCCGTGGACATGACCCTCACATCTGAAGATACCTTGGGAAGAGACTCGATAATCACACATACGCCGACAGTGTGGTCAGATCCTCTAGGAGAGAGTTTCGGTTGGAATCTCTTGGTGGCAGCGTCGAGGCCTTACGACGTTGGATTGAGTATGGACTGGGCAATCACAGTTCCTACACAAATTGACGGTATTAGGCAAAAGGTTGTAGTTTAACTACGACATCGGGATGGGTTTTCCTTGGTCAGCGAAAAAGGAAACCCCAGGCAGCGTAGGTTAACTCTTGCATAGGAGGGTGCGACCGATCACTCTTGAGTCAGTCAACCTTACCCTTGTAGCAGCAGTCATTTTGAGTTTCAGTTCTAAAAGAAAATGGAGACCTTTGGAGTTCGAGGATGATGACCATGTCTTCTTACGGGTCTCACCTCGACGAGGTTTACAGAGATGTGGCCAGGGGGGCAAGTTATCTCCGAGGTTCAACTGACCTTTCTAGGTCCTCAACTGGGTAGGCGAGGTGGTTTACCGCTTGGCCCATCCAACTTAGTTGCACTAGGTGCACGATGTTTTCTAGGTAGCTCAACTGAGGAGATACATGCCCGACCCTTCGCATATCTTCGACCATGAGGAGCAGAACAATGGCGAGGGGGTTACTTCCACAGAGGTTCTAGTGAGGATCAAGGATCGATAGGAGCGGATCCTACGGGGAAGATCGATTCCTCTGGTACACTTTCTTTGGTAGCACGGGAACCTCCAGGTGAGCACATGGGAGCGGAAGGCTCAGATGCGTGCTCAGAACCGCCTTTGTATCCATAAGTTTGTGGTGAAGCTTTACAGGGACGTAAATCCCTGTGGTGGGAGTAATGTAAAGACCCGTAAATTCCAAGGTATTTTTTGTAATTTTCTTTGGAATTTTACAAGAACTCAGTTTCTGATGGAACCTGATTCCGAGGCCCGGTGTGTCCAGAATCAATTTCCAAAGTTTGGCACAGGTACGTTAAGTGAAAGAATGAATGGGTTTTTCTAAGTTTTGAACCGGTGCTCGGAATCGAATTCTGAGGGCACTGATGGAATCGTTGCGCCGGTTTTTTCTTAGAAACGCCTCTTCTGGAGTTGCGTTTTCTGAGGTGTGGTTTTTAATTTTCGAGCTTAAGGTTAAGAAATAAAATAAGTGTACGACAAACATTATTTTATTTCTCTTAAGCCGCTTGGAAGACAGTTAAAGCCACTTAAAGCAGCTTAAGATGAGTTGTTGGGGATAGGGTGCTATCCAAAAATATCCTACCCTCTTCGTAGGATATTTGTGAGGTGGGACCCACATGAGCTCCACCGTTTCGTTCCCGCTAAGTAATGCACCCGCGAAAACCCGTCATTATGAAAGTCAACTGACGCGTTTTCTTAATTTCTTAACGCACCAATTAATTGGGTGGTTTTCTTTGTTGAATTAATTGGGCGGTTTATTTCGTTGAATTAATTCTACGAATTAATGGGTCGTTACTTATTTCTTTTTTGTTTCTTAACCGGTTTGAAATCAGTTGGCGTAGTAATAAAATAAGACCAACGCTACATCTTGAGGATTACACGTTGAGAGCCCTTTGAGAGAATTCTTGTGCCTTCACCCTTCTTCGCAAAGAACGCGAAGAAAGAGAAGAACGCGAAGAACGCCGGCCTCCGACGAAGAACGTCGAAATCGCGAAAATCCACGATGTGACGTCGTGTGCCGCGACGCCGATGTTTCCTCTTCTGCGATGTTCCTTCCTCCGCAACGAAATATTCAATCATCTGTTGGAGGTAAGAGATTTCGGGTTCCTTTTTGAACTCCTTTGTGGTTTTTATCAACGCATGGATTTAATTATTATTAATTAAATCTTTTTGTTCTTGAACCTCGGAGTTCGACGACACGACACCCTTCCGCGACGACGTGACACCCTTCCGCGACGACGCGACACCTTTCCGCAACGCGATGATCGCCTCCTTTCGCGGCGATCAAATCTGCGAAGAACCCGCGTGCGACGACTTGACGATGTAGGGATTTTATTTTGGAAATACCTTTATATTCCCATGAATGTTTCTTTAAAATTAAAGAACCAATTTGATATTAACAATTTTAATTTATTAAAATTGTAGTTTCATGTGTTGAATAATTATCCCGTTTTTATTATCTAACGCGGAGGGTGCGGGCCAAACTAACACAGCCCGACAACCCTCCACAGATTGTTTATTGATGCGTGGATCGACGAGCGATGACAAATGAGGCCGTAAGGTGATTTTGAGGCCTCCGCCGTGAAGGTCGGGTCCCAGGAGGACCATAGGCGAAGACGGCGGGCGAAACGGACCACCGGAGCGCGTCCGGTGGTTCGAGGAAGGCGGCGGCAGCGCGCCACGCCGGCGCGGCGGTGCCGGCAATCGGTGGCGGCGGCGCGCTGCCAGAATGTAGGCGACCGGCGGTTCGCCGCCGGCCTCAATCAGCTGCGAAGGGCGGGGGAGCCGCACACCCCACCCGTGCCGGCTGGGCCGGGTCGGCCCGGGCCCAGACCCCCCGTTTTCGGACCACTTTCGGTCAAATGCCCGTAACTTGGGCTAAGTGCCCTCCAAACGACTTGCCGTCAGCGACAACACGATACTTGGATCGAGACGTTCGTTTCGGTATATCACACTCAAGGTTTCGGAATACTTTGGGTTCGGCCGGGTTGGTTCATCCACGAAACCAACTGGGCCCTCGGAGCGGAAACACACATATCTTGAGCTCTGGACGTCCGATTGACGTGCCATCGACTTTGATGGATTCCTCTAAGGGAGACGGATCTTTTGGCTTACTCTGCTCGAGGTTTGGACGCAGTTGGAGTATGGTCGAGATGCTTTTAACATAAAAACCAACCGGGCCCCCGGGACGAAAAAGCCAATAACTTCCAGACTGGGCGTTCGGTTGACACGCCGTCTATTGTGTTGTGTTCCTGTTGACGATACGGAACTTTTGGCATACTTCGCCCGAGTTTTGGATACAGTTGGATAGTGGCTGGGTTGGATCGCACCCGAAATCCAACCGGGCCCCTTGAACGGAAAAGCTGATACCTTTCTGACAGAACGTCTGTTTGACGAACCGTCAGCGGCGTTGGTGATCTTGTTGAGAAACGGTCCCTATGAGCAAACCCTATGAGAGTTCGGGGTACAGTTGTGATACGGCCAGGTTGGTTCGCACACGAAACCAACCGGGCCTCGGGGAAAAAAGGCTAATAACTCACAGATCGGGTGTCCGATTGACGCGCCGTCCGTTGCGTTGAGACCCCTATGACGAGGCGGTCCTTTGAGATACTTCTTTGTGGGACTTTTTGATACTTGGAGTATCGAACAGTAGCTCATGGAGAAGACCCTCCTGGAGACGAGCGTGTAGAGTACGGATACCGTGTAGCCGGCTGAGACCTGATGACTGCTTGACCGACTCGACTTGGAGTGAGTCGACTAGCATAGTGGACGGAACGCCCGGTATTTGGTGACAGACCCACGACGGACGGAGCGCCCGGTAGTTGGCCGCAGACTCGCGGTACTCGACAGGAGGAGTACCTCTGTAGGATATTGGGGGGGGGGGATCGCCCGGTATTTGGCGACAGACCCACAGTGGACGGAGCGCCCGGTAGTTGGCCGAAAACCCACGGTACTCGACAGGAGGAGTACCTCAGTAGTCTTAGGTTAGTTAGTAGTACCTCGGAGTCGGGACAAGACCATTTTACACTCCAGAGACGTAGCTCTTCAGTAGTTACAGTTTCGAAAATGAAAATCCTGGTTGAGCTGAATCTTTTGACCTTTTTGTTTACCTCCTGATTGAGATGGGTCGCTTGATAACTTAGGTATATGTATGGGCATATACCTGGGTAGTGGTTATCCGTTGATTTCACAATCCTTGTGTTTTCTTCATGATTGAGATGGGTTACTTGATAACTTAGGTATATGTATGGGAATATATCTAAGTAGAGGTTATCTATTGAGATCTTCTTGTGGTTATCCTTGTTGGTTTAGAGAGACCCTGAGGGTCTCGAGGTCCCTACTGAGTATCGTTATACTCACCCCTGCACGGGCTATGCCCGCACCTCGTTGTGGTGGTTGCAAACGACGGGCAGTGCGGACAGAGACTGAGTGTTCGAGGACAGGTCAGTACCCCGGGGTATACTACAGGACGAGTCAGTACCCAGAGGTGGACTACACGACGAGACGACACACAGAGGAGGTTTAAAGACAAGAGCGTGGAGGAGGCTATCTGTACCAACCCTTCAGGTAGGATCCGTGGTGGACGAACAGGAGCTGCGCTATCTGTACCTACCCTTCAGGTAGGATCCGAGGAGGAAGACCCAGGAGTTGCTTCCTTCTTCTAGCTGTTTGTCATTTTGCTGTTGTACCTTGTTTAGTTGTAGTTGTACTTTTTTTTGGGTTTGTATTCTGGCCCATTTACTTTTCAGCATTTCTTTTGTACTTAGTGTTTTTCTTCCGCTTGTACTCTGTGGTGCTTGTTTTCTTTTATAAAGGCAATGCCTTCCCAGTTATCGGGATTTACACCTTAGGTTCTAGTCGCCAGCCCCTGTCCCATGGAAGGCGGGCTTGGGGTAGTCACGGCACGGGCCCCGAGGACGAGTCGTGACATTGATCAAGGCATAGTCCATCACACCCCGAAACTATAATGGATCTATGTTCATCTTATTTAGATGGTCCCCTGACCTTCAAATGAGGCACGACTCCTCTTCAGTTGTGATCTAGGCATGTTTTCCTCATGTATCGATTATGATTCAGAACACATCTATTTTGAGAATTTTAGGAAACCTCATAGGTATATTTTTATACATTTCTAATAGCAAATGAAAAAATCTATCATCTAGTCTATCTGCAGGTCTATGTTGATGTGGATTATTCAAGGATGCCTTCAATATTTCTTGGATTATAGTGAGTGAGGAATATTATTGCAGATAACTTATCATCTACGAATCATGGGATTAAGTGTTCTCTATTTTTATGAAATTGGGACACTCGACCTCTTCATGTAGGCATGTAAGAATTGTAAAAGGATTAGTTCCATGTTTGGATGGACTTTCTCCATGGTAAAAGAAGATGGGGGGTTCCCTCTATTCCAAATAATCTATTGAGGTCTAATTTAGTACCCTTCAGGAGTCTGTGGACAATCCATTAATGCAAGAATTATTGAAATAACTTATTGGGATTCATGATGACAGTGGTAGGGTTTTAAATTCTAAATTCAATGGAACGTATTCAAAGAGAAATGTATTATGTTCTTCTCAGATTATCCAAAATGATAATACCTTGAATTTATGTGAAGCAACTTATGGAAATGAAGTGGTCTTGGGTATTTACATTGAATTTAATTCTTCTTCTCACTATGGGTTACATAGTGATATAGATACACCTCAAGCTATTATAGAAAGGTATGTAGGTTCAATTTAAATAGCTCACACTGAGATGGAGAGATCATTACCTTTTAGTATAGGGAAATCTGATTTTAATGAGGTACCGCCTAAGACTCCCTTAAGAGCATCATATAAGAATGTGGTTTTCCAATAGATAGGCATTAAGACATGTACTAGTAAAAATGCAACATTCCTTGAATTAGTTATTCATTTTTAATAGATGTTGATTAAGGAACCAATCCTGTAGATTGAGGATGATCTAAAAGGACATCAATAGATGGAAATATGGTCTATGGGAGTGACACATGAGCAGGAAAATTAAACGAGGAGGTTCTGGGATTTAAGTCTCTCTGCCCAAGGGGAAACATGAGCTAGAAGTGAATCCATAAAGAGATGAATAAGTACTCCTTTTTCCACCTCCAATGGATACACGATCAACAATGATGTTGAAAGCTAAGATGATGTAAAATGATGTCACCTTACAGTAATCAGATTCTAGTGATGTGATTAAAAAATCAATGGAATTTCTTATGTTTTCTGAAAAAGAAATGATGGACCAGGTTTTTTCACTAAATTATACTAAAGAGGAAGCTTCTAGAATGTTAGGGTATTCATTAAGGGTAGACCACAATGAGGTGAAATATACCAGGATCGATAAGAATGACCAGATTTTTTTTTCAGGGTTTAAATAAAAGGAAGGTAAGAATCTAGAAGTACATATAGTTATGTTACAAGTAGGATTTTTAAGTAAAACATTGATAAGAGATGGACTAGACACTCAGGTAACCAACATCTCTTGGAAACGGTTTATGGAGATTAATTCTGGTACGCTCTAATTATTTTTCAATGGTAATTAATTTTTTATATATTTGTCTCTTGGTTTCACAATTTTCTATTAAAATTGTTTCAATAATAATAAAATTTAATTTTCAATCCAAAATTAACCACATCACTTCGCAACACGGTACTCCACCATGTACAAGAATGATGTTATCATATAACCAACATAATTGTATATAAGAAGTTATTTGTCCTATAATATTTCAATAAGTATAATTATCTTTATAAAATCATATATAACCCTTGAATCTATCATTATTACCATCCATGTAAATCCTAAATTAGAAACACATCACATTTGTTCTTCATGTGGTTGTTAACCGTACACACGAGCGACATTATTATTTTCCAATCGGTTGGGAGTTAAAATTTAATGTGTGATATTACAGTTCTAAATTAATAATAATATCAAATAAAGAATATATTGATATTAAATACTTCATTATATATTTACATAAGAGGTGGTGATGAAAAAAATAACAACATCAATTTGTGAGGCGGTAGTCCACTGTACACATGATCGATGACATTACTTCCCATTTTATGTAAGTGGAGATTGATATTATTAAGGAAATTAACATAATAAAATCATTGTATAAGGTAGATACTAGTAATATTATTTCATCATAATTTAAAAATATTTTAATGAGTTATAATAACAAGTAATACAAAAAAAACATAGTTTAAAACATTGCCTCTAATTCAGAAAACCTCATTATGTTTAACATAAAGTCTTACCATATTTTACTTCTAATGTCAAAATGGATCAATTTATTTCATTATGTATGTGAGGATGAAATTAGGTCAGTAATTCTACAAAACCGTTTTTTTGTAGAGTAATGGGGGAAGGATAAGGGGTGGTGATTTATATGTACAGGAGAGGACCCGCATGTAAATTTTGAAAAGAATAAAGTGTACAAACAATTTTCACATGAAATAAGAAACAAAATCGGTAGTTATAGATGATTATAGTTTATATGGTCTAAATATGTCCATGAAATGTGTTTTTACAATTTTTTATGTCCATTTTATCCCTTATATTTTTAGTTTAACCTCAGATAAATTTGTTTTAACATTAACCGTGGTAATAATTTTTTAATTTTTTTACATTTTTTGACCAAATATTTTTTACACCATAATAGAAAATATATTTTATTATAATTTATAATAATTAATATTTTTTTCAAAATTTCCATCCGATATGTAATATAATTTAATTTAAAATTAAACCCACAAGTGCAATAAAGATGTTATTTTTCAAATTGATAATTTTCAAATGTATGAAAAATTATTTCAAAATGGAATATGAAATTTATTATAAAAACTAATATTGAATTAATAAATGTATATTTGAAAAAAAATTACTTTTAAAAACTTAGAAAAATTAAAGTTATCTTCTAACTTCCTTAAAGAATGAAAAGTATATTTTAATTCAAACCAATATTTCTTACTCTTCAATAAAAAATTATATTTTCAGAAAACTATCAAAAGATTACTCCAAGATAATTTTTAGATTAGGATATCAAAAATAATGTCATGTTTTTTCAAATAAATTTTCTAAATGTTTCCAAAATCATTTTTAATGTAAATATACAGTCTATAGTGATACTTTTTTTTGAAGAATACAGTTTTAAGTGTAATATTGGATTTATTCTTATGTCTTGTATAGAAAAAATATAAGATGAATATTAAACAATTTATTGAATATATAATATAAAAAATTTAGTTAATTTCATACAAAAAAGTGACTAATTTAATTTATTTTGGGTTAAAATTCATTTGTGTGCATAAAAATAGTTATTTAAAATAAGAGTTCCATTATTTTTTAATGAGTTTTAATGAAAATTTAAAAACAATTGGTCACAAAAGAATTCCTTTTATATACACATTTATGAAAAATATTTTCATAATTTATTTACATTTATTAATACCCACCATTCCAATAACTTGGTGATAGCTATTTTATTAAATAAAAATATTATATTTTAGTGTCCCATTTCATTAAGAGTTGATGTTTCATATAATTAAGGAAATTTATTAATTTAAATTTAATAAAAAAATATATTCATAAAATACCGGGTTTTAATTTATATGAAATTTGAAAATAAATGGATCTTCTTGAATACATAATTAATTGAAAATGATAATATTTTTTTATTTATAATAAATATAACTTCATATCCAAAAGACATGTATAGATATCTTAATTTAACATATTAATTATTGTAACATTATTTTCTCCCTAAATTAATTTTTTTCAAGAATATGTTTTCATAATTTTTGAAGAATCATTTTATCGAAATGATATCATATAAATTATATTATTTGTAAAAAAATTATTTTTCAAATATAGATATTTTTTTAAAACAAAATATATCTAAAATTATACCTAATAAAATTCTATCATACGTAATTCTAAGATGAAGATAATTTTATGAAATTTAAATACAAAAATGATAAAAATTAAATTTCATCAAAACACATAGTACTGGAAAATATTTTTTAGGGTGAAATATATTCCTTAAAAAAATGTATCAAATTGGTTATTAATGAAAATAATAAGCCATTAAATTGATAAATAATTATTTGTATCATAAAAAATTGTACATATGATATCCCTCAATTCATATTCTAATGTTCTAGGGGATGAATAAGATAGTTAAAAAATAGAGGGTGGTGATTATGCTTGAGTGAATCATGTAGTGTTTTCCATGAGCTTAATCATCACTCATATTTTATTTTACCAAATATATACCTATTAACATTTTGCTTGCCCTTAGTCTATGGAAATTCCAACTTTTTTAACTCATTTAAAAACATAGATTTATGAGAATTATTAGTAATGATCATTGATTTTTATTTCATTACATCTCCTTTTTATATATATGTCATAATTAAGTTATTTTAATTTATACCCACTAATTCACTATATATTTTATAAGGGTCAGCTATAATAATTTTATCCAGTTAATATATCAATGTAAATTTTATATTAGTGTTTCAAATAAAACAAACTTTTTAAAATCATTTATTTAATGGGAAATGTATACTGAAATAATTTTTTTGTTGCAAGGAGTTCATTATAAGTCCAATTTAATGGATGAACTATTAGTTTAACTACAAATAAGATGTTTAAATTCATTAAAAATTGTACAAAAAATAGTTTTTAAATAAAAGCAATTTTTCTTAATGGGGGAATATAAATTCAATCACCCAATTTAGTCCATGTAGAAAAAGAAAGGGTTAAACCCCTCAAGTATACAATATATTCCCACTATTTAATAATATTATCCCACTTCTAATTAGTATAATTGAAACATAATGAATGTTAAATTTGAATATTTTTAGTACTTTTTTACATAATATTCATGGAATAAATGTTTTCATGTTTCAAGACCCTTCACCAACACCTTAAACTCAACCATTCCAAAATGTAGAACTTCAAGGTGGAATTAATAATCAAACTATTTTATGTACAAAAATGTTTTCAATTTTTATGTTCTTAATAATGTACAAGGTTCCAAAAAATGCTTGAAAAAAAAAGTTGTCATAATTTTAAAACAAATCTACAAGAATAATTTAGATTGTTCATGATTAATTATTGAAATAACACATGTATTTTCATTATAGTATAAAAAAATATTTTAATCTATGATTTCAATAAATAATATAATTTTAAAACAAATTGAAAAATTATGAATTTAGTTCCAGGAAATTTTTAAGGTTCCAATATCTGTTTCAATTATAATTGAAAATGAGTATAAAAAACATAATATTGAACCATAACACCGAAAATATTTGAACATTCTGAGATTCAATTTAAATTCCAAATATTTCGGTAATTTAACCCATAGTTATTTTTTAGTGAAGAATTGATTTAAAATTAATTGGAACTTGTTTCACTAACAAATTCACACTATCAAGGTAGTATGCAATCAGATTCAAAAAATATACTTTTGGGAAAAAACAAATAGGTTTTAATCCCATGAAAAAAATTGTTCCTTATTCTCCACCCAAAATAATTCCCCTTTAATACTTCATTATCGATCTAGTTTTTTCCCATTATTGTTTTTAAAAGAGAAAAACACATCTATTAGAATATTTAACTATGGAAAATCAAAATATGAAACCATATAAAAAGAGGAGAATATTGAAATTAAATCATATTCCATTAATGGTTCACTCTTTATGAGATAATGCTTAGTATGGATAATAGGGGTTATAAAAATACAATTTAATAATGTTTTTTTATGATTAAAAACATCCTAAATTAATTTATAAATCCATGGGTGGTATCCCATATATTTCTATATTTTATGTCATCATCTAGACTACCTCCATAAAATTTTAACCATTTTCAATGAAGGGATGTGAATTACCAATGATTGTTTATTCATTTATTTTAATGGATAATTAGGGTTTCTAATGCTATAGAAACACAGGGTGGCTGATGTTATATTAATGTTTTTTGAAAAATTGTTGTCTAAAAATAGTAGTGAGATCCTTCAAGTCAGAAATATAAATTTTTAAAATAAATTAATATATAATATACCGTGGATTTGGAAAATTCTTATTTGGTGATTTTTGACCATCCAAAAGACTATTTCATATTATCGTTATTTGTTTGTGAGGATACAAGGATTTAATCACAATAATGGCAATCTACACATGATCCAATGTCCTTTGAGAAACACCACTCAATATTCAGGTGATATCGTTGTTAGTCAAATGTCATTTTTTGTTTGTTGTTATTCACTCATTCTTCAGTCCTAATGAAATTTATATTTCCCTTATTTTTCATGAGAGGGAAACATAAAGAGGGAGATAAAAGGATAATTCATTGTGTTCCTCCTTTATCTGTTATCATTTTCTTTATTTCCTAAAAAATAAACATAACCATCTATTTATATAGTTAGGATTTTGGTAAAAAAAATATTTAATTTCACATGGAACATTTAATATTATTTGCTAAAATTAATAAAATGCATGCCTCATAATTATGATGATATTATTATTATTTTTTGGTTTTCACAAACTTTCACAATAATAAATATTATTTAATATAATTGTTAATTAATATTTTCCACTGATCATGGTGTTGGTCCATTTGTACTCCCCTTGAATTTATAGAACAATGACCATAATATTTTATTCATAAATAAATATATTACTCACATTATAGAAAATGAATATATATTAAAATTTGAAATACATAAAATAAATATATTATACACAATACAATGAATACATATTATATATATTTACACAATCAAATAAATTATATATTAAAAAACAAATAATAATTTATTACCTTGTGAATTTAGAAATCAATAAAATATGAATAAAATTATTCATCATTATTGAGATTAAATTTTTTTTCAATAATTATGTTCAAATATAATATAATTGAGATCTATGGGAACATATATTGTGTGGCCCCCTAGAATTCTTTCTCATTAGCATTAGGTGATCTTACCTAATGTCTATGATTACTATCTTAAAACGTTTCATGGAACCAAAGAGAATGAAATTAATATCACAAGGAATGAAACACCATATTAATGCTCACAATATAATATACATCCTTTATAATAATATCTCATAAAGATGGTTTCATGATAGTTTCATCAACCTATTTACTCAATAAATTTTTCTTGGACTATCTAAAATAAACTTGCCATTAAAACAGGGCCATGTAATTTAGTTGATGGTTATATTTACATAAAATGGTTGAGATATCAAATCACATAAATATGTAAGGGAATAATCATTCTTTGATTTATACATTAATATCATGTCAATCATGACACACCCAAAATAACATAATTCCCACAATCATATGATGTGATAATTTTGGTTAGTAAATCTATGTATGAGATTAATGACATAAATTAATGATTTATAATGTCTATGGACCACTAAACATATTCACATATAGGAATATCTGATGACACCAAAACATGTTGATATTTTATTGGCCGTTATTTTCTCATAATCTCCCAAATAGATATTACCAATAGAAAACTTCCTGAGAATAAGCCGCATCCACATACAAGAACTCACACCTGATGGAATAAATACCGTGTGTCCCATCTTAGTTCATTATCCAACCACATAACTATATTAAGAATATTTTCATAGAAATTTAATGGCATCATCATGGCAGGAAATTGTTATGACATTATCAATGTGAAAATTACTTTAAAATATTGTCACATGAAATCCATGAATATAGAATAATAAATATGAATATGATGTTAAATTAAGATTCAATACATTGAATATCATTATAATCAGTATATAATCAGTCAGTTCTATAAAAAAAACTATAACAGAATATCACCTAGACTAGATCCCAATTCCTATGACTTTAATTATTCAAGACCTCACATGATAATTGTGTTTCTTCTATGTTAATGATTAATTCATGTGGTACACCGTGTTTTATTTTGTGGAAATACTTCTCACAAAAACATTACCACTCTGAGAACATCCCTAAATATAAAATTCATCTAAATTATGCTCTTCGTGTGTTGATGTGACCATGAATATTTTGTATAATCTACCATTGTAGTATTATCATTGTATAGTGTGATTGAATCATTACTTCATGGTAAATAATCATGATATTGGATGAAATTTCACATCAATACTACTTCCTTTCCAGCCTTACAATCCAAAATATTCATAGAAACTACTATAGAATCAATAGACATAGCCGACTTTGAGCTCTTCCATCACACAAAAACTCCATTCAATGTGAAGATGTATCCCATTTCTAACATCATGTAATATTGATCAGTTTGGAAACTAGAATATGAATATCCTATAATGATTTATTCATTATCTCCTCTATATACAAGGAATATATCCTTAGTATGCCTCAGATACTTAAGGATTACATTGACATCGATCTAATGGTAGTCATATGAATTATCTTGATATTTTTCTATTGCACACAATGCATATAAAACATCTAACCTAGTACATAAAATCATATACATTACTTACCCAATCACTAACATGTATGGATTCCTTGAAATTATTTTTCATTTTTCATGTGTCAAAGGATACATTTTCCTATAATTATGAATTCCATGAAACACTGGAAAAAATAATCCCATGGATTGTTCCATACTGAATCACTTCATTATGATGTCATTGTATGTACATTAAATTCGGTCTAGTGGACTCTTAGATATATAATGATGGATATTGACACTAATAATATATGCTGATTCACCTATATACTTGAAGGAGAAATATTTGTTTAGACACTTATTAATTGCCTACAAGATTATTATTTCATATCCTATGAGTAATATTTCATCAACATGAACTATTTAAAAATCTACACTCCCACTGAACAATTTGATGACACAAGGATCACATTCATTATTTACGAAACCAAATTATTTTATGGCTTTATAAAAATGAATGTTCCATGACCAAGATTCATTATTTAATCCATAAATGTATTTTTAAACTTTACAAAACTTATTTGCATAATTTTTAGTAAACAACCTTCAGGTTGTGTCAAATAGAAATATTCCTGAAATTTCCCATTATGAAATTCTATTTTGACATCTATTTTCCAAATCTCATAGTCATTGAAAGCAACAATGGAAATTATTTGTGATGCATCAATAATGTAAAGAAAAAACCTGGTATTTGATAGTGTGTATGTCACGTGACACCAAACATGTGAGGTAATATAATATCTGGATAAATTATAATATATTTACTATTTAAAATATATTCTAAATATTTTAATTCTTTCAACACTGAGTTAGAGTGCATCACACACATGAGTGTCCTTCCTCGATGGCTGGTGTTACAGACAATATAGTGATTTTTCAAACATGAATATATTATTTACATTTAATGATGTATAAAATAGCCATTAAATTAGAATTTATGAATATTAATAACTAAATTTTGAAAAATAATGTATATAAAAATATAAAAATAATTAATTGGATACAATTTATTTAAAAATAAATATAAGAAGAAATTGAATATAGAGTGAATATTATTTTATAAAACTATATATATGTTAAAAAATTATTTTATGCTAACATATTAAATTAATTAGTGTGTGATATTAATGTAATATATATATATTATATTAAATGATATATTTTTTATATTCAACAATTACGTTTTATATACATAAGAAAATAGAAAACTATATTTTTACACACAAAATCCTATATTTTTATAAAGAAAATTTTACCACCATTTAATTGAAAACCCATATTAAATATGCAAATTGACACAATAATTGATCCAAAATGTAAAAATAAACATTATTGCTGAAATAGAGACATTATAGTTAGGTTATAATTAATTTTTGATATTTTTATGGAACAAATCATTCTTAGTGAATATTTAAGAATACCGATTTTTTGTTCAAAACTTCTTTTTCATCTAATATAATTATAATATTAAATTATTTTTTATTTTGGTTTTAATGATTTATTAGTTAATATTTTATTTAACTAATAAAATTTATGTAATTTTAACCAATTTCACTTTTAAATTTATTATAAAAACATAGTAAACTTTTAGATGTTTTTACTTTACTACCCCACATTGTCATCCTGCCTATGCAATTGGATTTAAATCAATTTCAAAATATTATATGATTGGAAATTGGAAAAATGTATTGGAAATTTAGAAGTATAATAATTTATAATTTCTAATAATTCTAACTTTTCTTCATAAATAATTAGGGAATGTAATTAAAATTAATTATAATTATTAATGGAAAATTAATCTTAATAAAGGTATAAACCATTAACATAAGGGCCAAATGACCGAGACACTTGTACAAATACTATTTTCTAGTAATAATTGGTCCATGGAGCTTCTATTATAGTGTATTTTGGGTTTTAATTAGTTTTTTAAGGTAATAACACTTATACTTCTAACTTGTTTTGAAAAATTTCATGTGAGTCTATTTCCTTATTAATGAAAGGCCACCACCTCACCCCATTAACCACACCTATAAAACCATATAGTATCAACAAATATATGCCCATATAGATTTCCCAAATCCTTCCACATTACCCTGATTCTTCCAATTTTTCATAAATCCTTCCAAGTAATCCTTTTGGTTTAAACCAAAAGTAGTTACTCAATTAAGAGGTAAGGTCTTCTCTCTTGTTTAATAATTTTGTTTCCATTGTCCACCAACTAAAATATCTTTATCCCACTATAATATAACAAAACCAGTATCCCTGATATACTTGGATTTTATATAAAGTGGTCTCTATATAATTATACACACACAACTATCTAATGTGCAATGAACATATTATTTCTGTGTATGGAAAAATACCGCCTCACAAAACGATGATTGTAAATTTTATAAAAACCACAAATCATGGTGGCCATTATTTTAGAAACTATGTTTATATATGATATATATGATATTTATTATGTCTTTATACTTATGTAATTTTTTTATTATACTTACTTTTTACAATTTACATTTTATGTTAATATGATAACATCGTTTGAGGAATGGTAGACTACCACCCCCTGAAGCAATGGGATTCGTTCACACTCATCATGGAATATATAAGGATTATATTATATAAAAATATTTGACATAAAAACCGTATATATGATATTAATTATATATTTTCCTTTCTATAAATATACATTATAAATATATATATATCATTTTCTTTATTACCCTTTCACACACTTAAAAATTGATAACATCTTTCATGGATGTGTGGACTACCGCCTGCTCAACATCATGTGATTCCTTATTCATCATAATAATTTTATATATTAGTATATATGATTATATAATATGGTATATATAATATAATTATTATTCTTAAAATATATGGTGTTACTTACCTTCTTTACATAATGAATATTGGAAAATGAGAACATCACTCGTGCCGACGTACAACATACCGTCTTCATGATCAAAACATTGATGAATTTTTCATAACTGTATTTAATGATTTATTTTAAAAGTAAAATTAATGTGTAAATATTATTATTATTTCATTTTTTTATTTTGGAGATGTTATATAATGAATCCAGTGACCATAGTTGACCGACCAATGTTATTTTTGACACATAAACCAAATCTGATCATAACACCCGGTATAAAATTAATTGATTAAGTAGTTGTATAAAAAATCCTAATATCTGAAACAAAAGTAATTATAAAAATGTAAAAAATTTTAAATAAATAATATAATTAATTTAAGTTTAGTAAACATAAATATAAATGATGTTCACCCGATAGTTCACTCAAGGTTTGGGATTCTCATCTCACATTTTACTTCCATGAGATTAATGACATGTTCCCCACATATATATTTTGTGTGGTGTTTCTAAATTCCATTTTCTAATATTATATAATTAATTATTTTTTCTTCCTGGTATCTTAAACATACATTTAATATTATTTCATCATGATTTTTATGATTTAAAATGTTATAATGTGGTATAAGACTTTTTGGAATGTTTAAAGATTATTTTCCTCAACAATAAATTTTATAGTCTTTCAGTGGGGTTTCCATTTAAGGAAATTATATTATAATTCTTCCATAAAACCATTAATTTTATTTTTATAAGGTTATTAATGAAAATTTTCAATTATTTGAACCATTTCCCCATACATTGTTACTCAAATGTTTTACAAAATGTTTTTTGCAAAACAAGAATTTATTCGACTCTTAGTTGGAGAAACTATTATCTTTTAAAAGCCATGTTTTATTAATATGTTTTTAAAATTATTTGGTTATATAATTTTGAACCATTTTTGTCATTTACCAATGTTTTCAAAGGCATATTCTTATCACTTTTTTAATAAGGCGTGTTTTTAACCATTAACCATGTAAATGGAATGTACTTTTTTCCCTGTATGGCTTGTATAGATTTACCCACCATCATTTCAATAACATTTCCGTTACATGACTAAAAGGAAAAATATTAATGATATTGTTTAAAAAGTTATTTTCAATGAATTTGGTTTTCAAAAGGTTTTTCAATACAAAATTATTTTTTGAATGTCCCGAAATTATACATTTCATTTATCTTGGAAATTATTATTTTTTATGAAATATACAATTTTACTAATAGTTTATAATTTGAGTTTTCATTGATTAAATAGTGAAATATTTATACTTTCATATTCATTATTCAATAGAGATATTTTATAAATAATATATTTAATTTTGAATATTTTATATTAGGAATGTTTTAAACTTAAAATGATAGATAGATACCAGACATTGTATAGAATATCAATGCTTTAATAGATTCTCATGAGAAAATTAAGTATTGAAAATGGGTTTCTACACTTAATTTAAAATATCTTGTGAGAGGTTTTAACGGTATAGGTTTTCATGTTCTTATGACATGACATCTATTAAGATAGAAATTCCCTTATTTAATATTTGTTATTATTCATCAATGAGATCTTAGATCGACATATCCATGGAAACATCTCATTTATAGTTATTTAGATGGAATGTGTTTTAAATTATTACCATTCCATATTCATTTTCCTTATCTAATTGTTTTTATCACATGTTTATCAATTTATTACCATTTCATATTATTTAAAAACAACCATTTAGTTTACTGATTACATGGAATGTGAGTTCAGTTATTTACCTCCCCATATTGATTATTAAATTGATTAATTATTGCATCCACTATATAATAAAAATAATGTGCATTTGAGATCAACATTATTATGTTTCCTTCCCCCCAAAATCCAAAATGTATACTATAAAAGATATGTTTGGATTTACTAGTTGGAAAAAATTTATCCTTGATGCCTTTTATTTTCAAATAAGAAAAAAATTATGTCGTAATTAATGTTTTCATTTGTAATACAAGACCCATTTATATATCTGTTTCACCAAGACTACTAAACTCTTGTTTGTTCAAGAATTAATTCCTTGTAATCATGCCAATGAAATCAGTAGAAGGCATTGACTCTGGGCCTTCTGGGGTTGAGTCACTACTGTTAGTATCAATGGAAGTTTAGTAGCATCCTTGTGACTTGATTTATGAAAACCTATGTTAGAGAAAATACACCTTAGGTAGAAATAATGGAAATGTATAGAAGAACATCGTAGAATTTTTTTAATGTAGATAATATGTGGGTATTCACATAAATACAACTATATAGGGATTATATAGGTGGTATTTGTTCCGACATAGATGTACATATTATTAGTTACTCTAAAAAGGTGTTTTGATACTGGATTTGGGTAACTTAGTACATGAAAATTAACCTTATGGTGCAACTGGTTTGACAAACCTGGGGGGATATTTTTAGGATAATTCACATTTTTATTACAAAACATTATGAAGGATTTTAATAGATAATGTGAATGAATATTTTAGGTTAAACCAAATGTGTTTTAGATATAAAAGTAATGGGTCATTATTTATATATCTTATTAATAACTATAAAATCTTCTAACTAGGACTATTTTTTCCCACACTATTCTTTATGGAATTAGTTAATGGCTGTATGCCAAAGGATTCTGTTATCATCAAACATGAATTAAAATTTGGTGATATTGAGAAATAAAATGATTTATTGATAGGAGTGATGGATATCATGTTTATTAATAATCAGTTTTACTAAAATTTGATTAAAAATATTTAGCTTTACCAACAAATGAACACACCATAAAAAATAATCATATAGGTTTATATAAACTGGAGTGGTTGATATTATAAAAAAAATAGGGATCTATTTATGACATGTGAGATGTGTGGAAGTAGGTACCAAATAAATTGTCTCAATTGTACAAGAAAATTCTTTATGTTCAGGAAAGAAGAACATAACATAAAGGATTGTAAAAGAAATATGAATAGTAATATAAATTAAATTAAGATCAAACAATGAAATCATTGTAATTTATTGTCTTATGTATAGAGAGACAAGAAATTACTATAACCTATTCTCTATTCTAGAGAATAAAATCTAAACTAACGAATGATCTATGTTGAAATAAGTGTACGAAGTATTTTTGTGTTAGGTTTGTATTTAAAACCTTTATTAAAAGTCTATTTAGTTATCAACCATATTTGAAGGATGCTCGTAATATTTTTTTGTAAATTATATTAAATTTTTTTTTAAAAGGACAACATGTATGTGAGGTGACAACCAATCAAATATGGAATGTTCTCAGATCATGAACCCATGACTACATGATGATAAGGGTTTCATGAAAACCACAGAACTATGGGATGTCCTGGATAATTTTTCATTTCTTTAGTTAAACATTTTGATGAATAAATGTTAAAAATGAACAAGTAGTATAAATTTTGAGGATTATAGATTAATATAATAACCATATTAGTTTTGGAAAATATTTAGAGGCTAATAGTTAGACTTTTCACACTATTATGGACCTAATTATCCTTTAATTATTTTTTAGTTCTTTAAGATGAAAAAAAAGATATTTATTATTGGTAATTAATTTCATATAATATATGAATGTATAATAAATTAATCAAAGAACAAAAAAAATTTAGGATTTTTCTCAAGAAATTGAAACATTTATGGTATAAATAATTCCATAAATTTAATGTCATTAACATAATTACCCAACATTAGTAAAATTACATTGAAATAAAATGTTTTTGAATAGCATAATTCTTGTTGAACCGATGGTATTTTAAATCCCCAATTATTTATGGAAATGAAGATTTCATCTTACAATTGATCATTCTCTTGTTTGTGATTGAAATCCTCATTGAAACCCAATTAATATTTACACTTTCCATCCTAGTATGTATCTATACATACCACTGATGTTCTCTTATTTAGAGACCTAGTTACATGGTTGTCTCTATGACCTTTTTAATTTTCATTCACTATATTATATCAGATGAAATGTGAACCATTCTAATGATATTATTTTAAAATATAGTAACTATCAATTAACCAATCACATAAATTGAGATTAAATTTTCAGAGTGCAATTTTAATAAGGTGAGTATAATTCGATGCCATAGAAATATAATGTAAGAACCTTGTATTTTATAGCATGTGTGAAACGTGAAACCAATCATGTTAGGTCATATAATATCCATATAACACAAAATAAATTTACTATTTAGAGAATACTATATATATATATCAATTCTTGAAACACTGTGATAACAAGAATTACATGTAGGAAAACCTTCATCGATGGATTACATTAGACGAAAGAATGAGTTTTGTCGAACAATAATATATTATAAAAATATAATGGGATATAAAATAGTCATTAAATTATATTTTATTAATATTAATAACTGTGTTATGATAATTACTGTTTATAAAAACATATAATGAGTTAATTAGAAATAAATTAATTATAAATCAATATACAAAGCAATTGAATATAAAGCGAATTGTTTTATATAAAACTGTTTTTATTTTAAGAAAACTGTTTTACATTAATAGATTAAATTAATTAGTGAGGGATATTAATTTATTATATATATATATTCAATAAAATAGTTCCGATATTCATCCATTATGTGTGATATACACAAGATAAGAACAAATTATTTTTTTAAACATAAAAGCCTATATTTTTATAAAGGCAATGTTACTGCATTTTAATGGAGAACTGATTTTGAATCTAAATTTTGACACTTTTATTTTTTAATATATAAAAATAAACATCTTATTTTAAATATAATCATAATAATTATTTTATTGTAAATTTTTATATTTTTTGAAACATTTCTTTTTTTAAAGAAAATTTAAAAATACTGAATTTTCATTCAAAACTGCGTTTTCATCTAATTTAATTATAACGGTTAAATTATGTAATATATTGGTTATATTTTAAATAGAAATCTTTCAGATGTTTTTACTTTAAAAACCTACATTGTTGTCCCATCTGCGATATTAAATTTAAATTAAAATATTCATCTTCTATGATTGTAATTTAGATAAATGGATTCAATATTATTAATCAAAATAATTAATATTTACTAATAATAACAAATTTTTTCTGACCAAAATAATAAGTAAATGTAATTAAAATTAGTCACATTTATTAATAAAAAATTAATCGTAAAAAATGGACTAAACATTTAACATAGGGACCCAAAAGACCAATCCACTTGTCCCAAACCTATTAGATGGTAATAAATAATCCAGTAAACATAATATATAATTTTTTTATTACATATATTAGTTATGAACACGTGTACACCTAGCTAGTTTCACAAAATTCCTTGTGAGTCCTTTTACTTCCTTATGAAAGGCCACCACATCTCTCCATTAATCACACATATCAAAAAAAATTGTTTGGACTAGGATATTCCCATATAGCTTCCAAAAATTCATCCCCTCAACCTTAAATTCTACTCTTTTGGCATAAATCATACCAATGAAGCATTTTCGATCAAACCAAAGTAGTTACCCGATTAAGAGGTAATGTAATCTCTCTTGTTTTTAAATTTTATTTACTTTATCAACCCCTTAAAAATATTTATAACATTATTATTTAAAAACCATATATCTTAAATATAATATTATGTTTATATATAATTTATTCCAAATAATCATACACACACTTTCATATAATGATTAATAAGGAAATTGATTCTAGTTACGATGGACAACTACCTCATGAAATTATGGTTTATTATTTTCACCTTACCACATCTCATAGTGGCCATTATGATGGAAACTATGTTTATATATGTTATATATGATATTTATTGTGTCTTTATACTTTTTTAATCCTTTAATTACATGTTCCTTTTTTTACATTCCATTTTATGATAATATGATAACATAGATTGAGGAAGTGTGGACTACTTCCCCTTGAAAAATTGGGATTTGTTCACAGTAAACATTAAATGTATACGGGGTTGTTTTATTTTAAAATTTATGAAATTACATAAATCTAAATGATATTAATTAAATAATTACATTTCTATGAATATGTTGTGCATATATATCTATATTGTTTTCTTTATTACCTCTTCAGACACATAAAATTTGATAACCTCATTTCTGGATATTTGTTCTACCGCCTCTTAGAAAGGATGTGATTCCTTTTTCATAAAACTAATTATATATATCAGTTTTTATGATTAAATAATAAGGTATTTATTATATAATTATCATTAGGGGAAAATATTTTGTTACTTAACCTCTCCCCTTAATGATCGTTGAACAATTGAGAACATTACTCTAGTATACGTACGACCTACTATCTCCATGATCACAATATGGATTAATTTTTCATAAAACTATATAATTAATGATTTTAAAAGTATAACTAATGTATAAATATGATAAAAATGTAATTTTTATTATTCTGTATATGTCAAATAGTTAACACTTTAACTATAGTTGACATACCAAAGTAATTTTTGACACATAATTTGAATTTGGTCAAAACACCCACATAAACATAATTGCATATATAGCTTTATAAAACATTGTAATAAGTAAAATAAAAGTAATCAAAACATGAAATTGTTTCTCAAGAATTTATATAATTAAAATATTCTTATTAAACCATAATTTAAAGGATGTCCACAAAAATGGAAATTCGAGGTAAGAGATTATCATCTCACATATTACATCCGTTAGATAAATTTCTAGTTCACCACATACATCATTGGTGTCATGTATTTACTACCCCTTTGTTAAATTATATAATTAATAATTTTGTATAAATAGTTTATTGAAATTTCATTTAACATTCTTAATTTATGAGTTTCACGATTTAAAATGTTTCAATGTGGTATGTGACACATAGGAAGGCTTAATTGTTATATTCATGTACAATAAGTTTAATGGTCTCTCAATGGTATTTACATTTCAAGAAATTACATAACCATTGTTCATGAAAATATTTAATTTTACTCTCATATGGTTATTAATTATTTTTTAATGTATTAGTTCTATTTTTGTACTCATTTTTACTCAACATGTTTTAGAATTTGTTATTCAAAAAACTAAACTTTATTCTTATCTTAGTTAGAGAAACTATTTTCTTCTAAAAGCCATGTTTTTAAAATGTTTTCAAAATTTTTTTGAAAATGATTTGTTAATGAAAGTTTCACATATTTTATGCCTTTTACCATTTTTTTGAATGTAATATTCTTTTCTCTTTCTGAACAAGGCATCTTTCAAAACATTATCCATGCTAATAGAATGTTATTTTTACCTCATAAGGATTATATTAATTTACCCCAATCATATATTTGAATCTTCCTTATGATTTTTAAAGGATATATTTTTAAATAAAATATTTTTAGAGTTTATTTTCAAATAGTTGTTATGCCCATTTTTTTAAAAAAAAAATATGCATATTTTCCTCAAGAATGATATATACCCTATTTATAATATTTACATTCATCAACAATAAAAACAATATATTTTACACCACTCTGGATATGTTGTATTGATACCTTACATACTATTCCTTTAGATGATTTTTCTTGATTTAGAAAAGGATAGTATTAACATTCAATTCCTTGATTTATTCGTTATTCCCCTTGAAATATTCAATCTCATATTATCATTGAATATTAAATTTCCCTAAATTATCTATTTCATTAGTCATGGATATTAATTTTTCATAAACTATATTCCATTTTAAATTTGTCATCTACTTTGATAGTTATTTGATTTTTTTGAGAAAAATTGATAATTACGTATTTGTTTTTCAAAAGAGATATTTCATAAGGCTTATTTTTAGGATTATTCGATTTGATGGATGTTTTGGATTGAAAATAAATGGTGGATCCAGGACATTATACTACTCCTTGATGAATCGATAGGTTCTCAAGAGACAAAGAAGGTGTGAAAATTGTTTCTCCCCATAATTTAAATTTTCTTGTGAATGGACTTGAAAATATATATTTTCATGTGACATAGACATGATTTCCATTATGAAAGAATTTCTTACATTAAGATTCATTTATTATTCATCCATAAGATTTTTCATCGACATATCAATGGAAATATGTCATTTTATGTAATTTATATGGCATGCGTTTCAGTTTCATAACATTCCATGTTAATTTTTTATTTTAATGGTAATCTTAATTGTAAGTGTATCTATTTATTACCAATAAATATTGATTACGCACTTTGATTTAGTTTATTTATTAAATGGAATGTGTGTTTAGTTATTTACCTTTCTATATTGAATATTTCCTTGGAATCATTATTTCTTCTTCTATAATTTACCCTTACTAAGAATTTAATCTCACCCTATTTATTTTTCCTTCCCCAGGAATCCACGATTCATACTATGGTAGATATTTAGGGTTTTACTAGCTTGAATAATGTTACCCTTTATGTTTTTTATTTATAAAGAAGAATTTTTTTTAATATTTTAATAAGTTCATTCATTTTTAATAAAAGACTAATTTAATTATATGGATTAGAAAGAAAACTAAAATCTCATTCCATTGAGATATGATTCATTTCAATCATGAAAATGTAATTAGTTTAAGACACCAGCTCTAGGCCTTCTGGGGTCAGGTCGCTACAATATAATTCTGATGGATTTTAACACTACAAACTGGTGAAATACACATCAGAGTCATTGCCTTGATGATATTTAACAAATATTTCTAATAGTTGAACCTTATAGGTAATAACTTGCAATTTAATGTATAGTTTGTTATTGAATTACCATTTTGATCTAACATTATTTAAATCTACCAGAGGGTCAACCAATATCTAGACTTGGTTTTGGTACATGGAATCTATTTCAAAATTCATTGCTTCTATCCACACGGAAAAAAATATTCAACTTACTACTTCTTTTATGGTTATAGGATCATTATTATCAACTAATAATGACTCACCATCCTCACTGCTAAGTAAAACATATCATTTTAGTTCTCTAACAACTATGGTAACAATATGAAGTAGTTGTGTCTCTAGAATTTTTTACATTCCAAAATTCTTTTCTTGGAAATAGTTCTTGTAATAACTATTATTTACCTTGACACTATACTTTTTAGAAGTATATATCTCTCCCATTATCACTTTAATATGTTTTCCCCTCTCATGGAATATGGAATTTCATTCAATTATTTTTTTAGGAGGGTTCATATAGGTAATATACCCTTATTTATTTAGGGTGTCCTGTTAAGGTAAATTTTGTGACACTAGGTAAAATATTTTTATGAGAAGATGTATTAATAGACAATTCTCATCAACACACATATGAATTTAAAACACATGGTTTTCAACCAATCCCAAATCCATATGGAATAATTTTTATTGAATTTTTTTATAACATGGTTTAGTATATATTCTTTTTTATAACATGTATCCCCATAATTAAAATAGAATACATGCATCACTAATAATAGATCTCACAAGTTCCAAAAAAGTGTGGTTTCTCCATTATCATAAACCATTCCACTGAAATGTGTAGGGAAGAGTTAGATGTGATAGGATCCCAAACTCCAATAATTAGTCAATGAGGCCTTTATTATGATATTCTCTACCATAATCATGGAAGGGTATTGAAATCGTCTTACCAAGATTTTTATCAACATAATTTGTTTATTAATTTAATATATCAAAAGAATCTTACATATGATTCCTCATGTATGCATAAACCTATCTATTAAATACATAAATAAAATTTATGATGTATGACTATCCACCATATGTTTCAATTGGAAATGGTCCACACACCTCCATATGAAATGATTCCTTAAGCTCTTTGTCCCTTTTACCTATCTGATCAAATGGGGAATTGTTCATTTATCATTGTAAACATGTGTGACATAACCCATGTTTTTTAGTTTAAATAAATCAACATATTAATCTTAATGTAATTAAGTCTTTCAATTTTCATTTACAAGGCCTAGCCAGTGGTTCCAATGTTTGGTGTGGCAAGAGTCATGTGAATTAATCTCATTATCTATTTCCACTACATATTTATTGTAATCCAACACATAAAGACAATTATTTAATGATATCACACCATAAGAAACTATATCATAACAAAATAAGTATCATTTATTTTCAAATTTTTAAAAAACCAATCCATATCACGTCTGGATACATATATAATCTTTTCTGTAATAAATGGAACATAATAATAACGTTTTAAGAACAGGAACGTATTTTCCAAAAATATTTAGTGGTAGTACCTGAAAAATACCAAAGAATGTTTAGATCCATTGGCAGCTCAAAGATCTACCATTCATCAAATAATCTTTTTGAATCTAATTTTTTCATTTATATGAACACATATATAAGAAACAAAAGATTAAAATTATACCTAGATTGTAGAAATACACAAATTTCACTTGATAAAATATTCACCTGAATATTCCCCTTACTTATTTGGGTTGGTGTAATTTTACATCTAGTAGTCCTTATTGTCATATTTGAAAGACACAACAACATGTACCCATGATTTCCCCTTAATCCTCCTCATCTCAGAATGGTGTAAGGATTATTTAGAAATAATTATATTGTATTACCATTTATATTTTTTCACCATATGTATAGAAGAATTTTCATGAATTATATACTTATTTACAGGGGTAAGATGACTGATAAGATCTGTTAGAGACATTAAAATTTTGTTCATATTAAAATTCTTAGCAAACCAGGAGAAGATCCAAGGGTGTGATTCCATAATTATATTAGTGCTCAATTATTATGGTAGTTTAAAACCTATATCATCTAGGTACTCAATGTCTCTAATGAGCCTAAATACATGATTCCAAGAGAGGAAATACTCTTCAATATTTTTCTGAATTAGATACTTTGAAATCTCAAACCATTAATTTCTATCAATATATTAGTAAATACAAGAGAGGTTCTCAAGAATTCTCTATACATCCATAGTTTTGTGAGACAATATGAGTTAATTAGACATTGATGAAATCATAAAACATTAAACATAACTTATTTTAGTAAAGAGTTTTTTTTTGTAAATGACGAACTCTCAATCAATTTACACTACAGTTGGTGGATCATTCATTAAGAATTCTAAAGGGTAATATTTTCATTCATGGAATTGAACATACCAAAATAACCTATACCACTCCTGGAAGGAACCTTAATTTTAGAGGTTGTCTTTATGGTATATTGATAGTTGGGGTAATTTGGATGATAAGATGTTAAATTTATTCTTTAATAATAAGAGATCTTTGTAAATAATTTTTTGTTATTACAAATTTTGTGAGAAATAATAAAATAATTGATTTTATTAAATCTCCCACAATTTTTCATGTGCTAATATCCCTCAAAACTGAACATGGAATTACTAGTTTCATTAATATTATTATGGAAATGATACAGATTCACCTTGTCATAACCCCTAACAATAGTCGGTCAATACCGTTGATTTTATTTAGGTAGGTGTGTATTTTATAACTATGTTTATGAAGCTCCTTGATTCGTTGATTGGATTCCCCATTCCAAAAATCTCGACGTTTATTTCTTCAATACATAATTCCAAATTAAATTATGTCTATAAAGGCATACTCTTCATGATTTAAAATGGTTATGTCAATACAAAAATTCATTATAACTTCAATTATAAGTGTTTGAAAACAAGGGTTGTTAAACACCTAGTTCTATTAAGATTTATAATTAATCATGTAATATATGGTTCAAACAATCTTAATGTTATGTTGATGGATTTTAATTAACTATGAAATAAAATTATCTTCTTTTATCCTTTACATGTCCTTTTAATATTAAGTTATGTTACTAAATTAATTATCCTTGTTGGAGAAAACATTTTCCACAAATTTATTTATTTACTATTTATTCATAATTTTTATCTGTTTTTATCATTTAAATGTATTTTTCAATATTAATTGGATGTTAAATTTATTATTTAACAATTATGGATAAAACATTTCTGCATAATTCCTTTTTTTAAATTCCTTATTTTCAGATTCTATAATTTATTTATGTGATCTCGACATTGTATCTTTGAAATAAATAATTCCATATTTAGAAATAAATAAATAATTAAATGATCCATTCATGAAGTTTAACTAATGGTTGATTTAATTAGATATCATTAAATAAAACTATGATATATGGATGTAACTCTATTTAATAGTAAGGAAATGAGTTACATAATTCCACCTTTATAGCTTTCTGTCTCCATATTTGGTAAGATTATGGTAACTTCTTGATCTGCCACAATAGGGTTTAGGATACTCTATTAATTAGATGCGTTTTTTACTCACACACCAGTGAGTGGAACCAAAGGATTGCTTATAAGGGGATGACATAAATATATTTGGACACATAGACCCAAAAAATAATGGAGAGGGGGATGACACATGTGATATCATATATAATTTAATAGAACACAATTGAATCCACATTAAGTAAATTAAATTAAAACATCCAATGCATACACGAGTCTTCGTCATGCTAATGAATGGTAATACATGCAATGAATAAAAAAATGTAATAAACTATAATTCAGTTATTTATTCAATATTTAATATTAGGATAAACACAATATAATTAATTATTTAATAAATTAAATTAATAATTACCTTTAATCTTAATGATCTTACAAACATAATTTGTGTTATAAATCATTTATTGCTTTAAGGGAAAATAAATGATAAAAACAATAATGAAATATTAATTATAATAATTTAATAGAGAATTTAATATT
Source organism: Viscum album (assembly GCA_963277665.1). Taxonomy (NCBI): domain Eukaryota; kingdom Viridiplantae; phylum Streptophyta; class Magnoliopsida; order Santalales; family Viscaceae; genus Viscum; species Viscum album. The sequence goes on along the minus strand of OY728130.1, from coordinate 2,041,386,561 downwards.
ATCTAGAACAATTATTGAATTTTCAAACCCACATTAGTGTGTCAAATAATAAAATTTGGTTTTAATTACGAATAATTTAAATTTAATGTAATTGTTAATTATGTCATTTAATATGAGACTTCCCATTATATACTATACAAGTACATGATATGTACCTAGATTTCTATTCATTTAAGTCATATGCACTGGAATTTAGTGTGCTAACCCAACCAAACTATATGGTGTGTACATGCTAGATACACTCCATGTATCCTCTTACCATGTTCTAGGTTGGCCTGGTCCACATGTAGTGTGAAATAAATACACCATTGGTAAATAAATGCTCAATGTATCCGGGTACAATGTTCATGGTTACACGGTATGTGCTTCAACTACACTCTTTATAACCCACTTGTATTAACCATTTATTTGGAACATCCCGATGGAATCTTTTTTCATTATTAACATGTTCTAAAACATTTAGGAAAATGAAACACTTAATGAAAATTATTCATTTTTTGATAACATTATAATTCAAATCATATTAAAGAAAAAATAACACGAAATGAAAATCATAACCTAATTTCACAATGATCTACAATCAAATAAAAAATTTTAATTTAAAACATGACCACTTTTCTACCACATGTTGGTTCAGGGGATAGTGGATGCATGTAGTAGTGGGCCATATATTAAAATTTATTTTAATAATTACAACTCGAACAAATGAGAGAAAACCTCACAAATAAATATTATAATTTATTTATTTAAGGATTCATGAAATAGAAGTCTTGGACTTAATAACATCCTCTTTTGGTGACAATCAATCATTTGAGAAGATAGTATTGAATTACCTTTGTTGTACTATGAGGATCCATGGATAGAATTCCTAAAATGGTGAAATGCAAAAGATCCTATGATCTCCAAGAAACACCAATCAGTATCTAGGTTCTAGCACAACGAGTTGAATTTATTATGTTTTTATTTCTTCTTCAATCGTTCTTTAGTCTTGAATAAATCTCCCTTCCGATTCTCATTCATAATAGGATGGGAGATATATAAGTCAAGGGATAATTCATTATGCGTAAAAATTCTATATTATCAATTTTTTGATTCACAACATGATAGACATAGAATTATATTTATAGAGTTTATATTGAAGACAAATGTTATTAAATTTCATGTGGGCTATTAAATAATATTTATTGCTAAAAAAATCACAATTCCTTATAATAATAATGGAAATATTATTAGTTTTTGTTGAGTGATAACTTGAATAATATTTTTTTATTTAACTAGCATGTTAATTAATAATTTTCACCAGACAATGTCTTGGTCCTTTCTAAATCCTCAAGTATTTATGGAAAAACCAAATAAATTTTTTATTTATAAATAAATATTTTATTCACAATATAGATAATAAATATTTATTAAAATATTCAATAAATAAATGAAATACTTTATTCAAAATCCAGTGAATAAATAATAAATATATATTCACATCACCAAGTAAATTAAATAATAATAAAATATAATTACTTATAAATTGTGAATATTATTGATTAATTAAACATTAATAATTCTATTTCACATTCTTGATTATAATATTTATTCCAATTATTAAATTCAAAGAGTATTCATTCATGATAAAATGAAATACTTAGTTTGTGACCCTCTTGGATTCTACCTCGTTGGCATTAGGAGGGCTAGCCTAAAGTCCAAGATTAGTGTATACCAATGGGTAATGGAACCCAAGTGAACAAAAATAATTGCACAAGGATGATGAAAACACATAAACAATAACATTGAAATATAATCCCTTTATCAAAATATCTTATCAAGCATGATTTATGATAGTATAATAAACCTATTTACTTTATACGTCTTTCAATGACTATATAAAATAAACCCAGCATTACACAAAGTCCATTTAATCTATGTGTTGGTCATATTCCAATAAAAGGGTTGAGATATCAACTGTCATAAATATGGAATGGAAAAATCATTTCTCAACATATCAATTAATCACGTGTCTATTTTGATGCACAAAACATAAAATACACCCCGCTAACAAATGGGATGAATGTTTCAATCAATAAAACTATTTTCACGATTCGTGACCCACATTAAAGATAATATAACATTCTAAGAAACATTACACACTCTCACATATTGGAATATATGACTACATCAAATCATGTGAAGTTCAAACAGGGGGGGTCTATACTCATAGTCTCCTGCCTTAGATATTACTATGTAAGAACTTCATGAGAAGAAGCATAACCCTCTTGTGAGTACTCACAACTAATAGTATAAATACTATATGTCTCATCATAGTACATTATAAAACTACATAACTATATTAATAGTATTTTCATATCACTTAAAGGATATAATCATAGAAGGTAACATCTATGAAATTATCTATGTGACAAATACTCATGGACATTATTATATTATATCCATGCATAAACAAATAACAATATGTAATAAGATGATAAATTAATATTCAATACAAAATTTATAAATATAATCAATGTACAGTCAATTATTCCTTGGAAACCAACTCTATTAAAAATTACACATTTTTTATCAAAACATATTAAACATAAGAAACAAGAAAAAATATATATAAATCTTCCATGGAATTTGTGAGGAGTATATTATAAATTATTATTTTAATACACAACATCCAATATGAATGAACAAAAATAAAATTCAACAAAATGGTAATATAAAACATATTGATTTAAGTAATTTTTCAATGTTCCCCTATAAATTAGTTACCCAAAGACCTGGAAACAAGTGCATAAACTATTATTCTTATTCAAATACATTGAAAAATATATCAAAAAAATTAATAATATGTGTTTGTACTTGTAAAAAAATATATTTCATTTAAAAAACATCGAAAACATCAACAAAAATGGAAGAAAATATCTCAAAAAATTTCTTATCTTTCAAAATTCATTTTCACAGCTCGTCAAAAACATAATGGTTTGTAAATACTATGAAAAATAGTGTAAATTATCTTTAATCAACTCAAAATGTCTTGAAATTTATGCCAAAAAATTTAAATTATAGTAACACAATAGAATCACTATTGAATACTTAAAAATATTAAAATAAAATTTATTTTTTTGGGACCTTAATAGACCAAAATAATGTTGACTACTAAAAAATGTGTTGGGAGTCCTTAGATAAAGAGTCCTTAACAGATATTATGTGGTTTTAGAGTGTCAAAACCAATTCATATTGGAAAAAAATTATTTTTCTATATCTCCAATTTAACCAATATTTTCAATAGTTATAAATTATTTTAAAAAATTTCATATAAGAAACAGTTATAAATTATATCACATAAATTGTAAAGAACTTTTTATAGAACTTATTCCATTTTATGATCTATAAAAAGTTAATTATCATAATCATATGAATGTGAGTGTTTTCAATCCCCCTGAGATGAAGTTCTAACATTGAAGCATTATTCATGGTAAACCAATTCATGATCCCTGTTAATGAGTTACATAATCTTCCTCCTTATCCTCCAAAACCTTTCAAGAACTTTCATGTAATCAAATTCAAATAGATTCACCTAAAAATAATCTTCCACATTTCATTTAATTATATACTCATAATTTACATGAATATATTTCATAATTTAAAATATAAATACATATTCATCAACACAAACTAGCCTGGAGGTCAGCTTGAAAATTATATTTCTAAATTTTTTTACTCTCTTTAGTTCTCAAAAAGAAGAAAAATATTATTTTACATTTTAGATATCAATTACAGCCCTACTGATACCAATGAAATGTATGAATAAATTTCCTAAAACATTTTTTAATATCATTTTCTATATGTAGGAATTAAATTAGAAATGTTAGATTGCACAAACTGAATGAATTATTATCTCCCATGATAATGGGTTTTATAATGACATAATCGACCAACTACATAGATATATTAGGAAATTTCAACTCCCCTAAACCCACATGTACAAAAAACGGGGCACAATAATTTATAAACTAACATCTTAATCACATAAGTAATTTTTCGCCTCCTTTTATTATATTTTATACGAGATAAATAAAATAATTGTGAATTTTAATTTTTGTGGAATCATCCTTAATTTGATAGAACTACACTCCTTAGTCATATTGATGATCGAAAATTCTTCCATATTAATTTTTTTATTCAAAAAAATTCCTGAAATTTTAAATATGATGGGATTTTTGGCCCACATAACGGGATTTCCCATGTTAAAATATACATCAATATTTCCTGGAAGATGAGGTAATTATTTAATCAATTTTTTATTTTCTTAATTTTAGGATAAGGAGTTATAAATCATATTTTTGTAAAACAAGTTTGTTTATTTCTCAATCCTCACACAAAATATTATTCTTCCCTTAATTTATCATCTATAGATTCATATTTTACATTATTTTTGAATTTCATGTGATGAATCAAAACATAAATCAATTTTAATATTTTTTCAACTATTCAATAATTGATCATTTTTATATTTCCATTAACATATTCACTTAAAATCTATATGCCATTTTCTCTAGGTTTTACCCTAACATCCTATAGAATTTTCAAACAACATATTATGGTAAAAACCATGAATGTTTCCCAAGTTTTTACCTATATAATGATGGATACATGTCCTTTTATCATCCAATAAAGACTTTTATCATTTTAATCCTTTGAATGTATATATTTTCAAGGCGTGTTCGAGGGTAAACTTGTACGATTATATTTAAACTATATTCCTAAATTCTATAGAGTCTATTATTAAAAGTATTTTCCTCATGATCCATTGTATACCCCTCTAGGAATTTGATATCACGTACCTATATTGATCTTAAAATAGTTTTCTCAATAATTTTAGGTATCCAGTGGAAATAGAGTAATTAATAACCCCATATTCTCTCTATGATAGTTTTAAAATATCCATAAAATCATGATTTTAACTTTTTTAAATATGGTCAATACTAGAAGGAATATGTGTACAAAGTCTTACAATGATAGAATAATCATACTTTTGGACATGCATGTTGATGATGTGATAAGAAATCATAGATTACTCCAACATTAAAAAAAATTGTATTTGATATCTAAGTGAATTATCATTGAAATTTCCAACAACCTATTGTTTTGAATCACTTATATGAATGGTCCCTATCTTGTAACATTTATGTTGAATCTTTTGTGAAAAATAATTCAAACATTACATTAACTCATTAGATATTATATTAAAAAAATACCACCAGTGGATTCGTCTACCTCAGTTTAGTGATGAGGTGTGGGACTATTATTAATGGATCACATCAAGAGATGGGGTTTATGTTAATGATTGGGAAACTTAGTAAAGAGGCCTATAAATATTTCCCATGTTTTATATAAAATTTCAATCCTCTAAGATAAAACCAATGTTTATTTGTCTCACTTTTGTACTCATATTATTAGGGAAAAAATTTCATATTGAATGAATTGATGACCTAGTCCCTTATGATAACGATTCCCTTATCCAGTTGTTCAAATCATCTCCAATATATAACACCCAACTGTAGAAGCCCATAGTTGATTCCTTATTTTAAAACAATGGCATGATAACAAGAAATCAAATCTTGATGGACCGATCTATTTAACAGTATTGTAAAATATATTACATTGAACAACCTTACCTTACAATTAAAAACATAAAATACAAAATATATAATAATTTAAAATTTTTATTATTCTTTGAGCATAACTATATATATTTTTTGTAATACACTTCATGGAATCATGGGAAAGTAAAACATAATAAAGGGGTGAGCTCAGATTATCCTTAAGGGTTAGCATATAACAAAAGATATTATGAATAAATAATCATAAACATTAAAGAAATAATTACAACTGAAAAAAATCCCTTGAAACATAATCATGATCATAATATGGGAAGATTAAATAATACCATATAAAATAAGCATAACCATGTATATCCTACTATTTGAATAATCTCATCAATAACTAAAATCATAACGAGGGAATGAATAATGTGAGATATCTACACTATCAAGATATATCCTAAAAAATACTATCAGGATCTATCCTTGTGAGAGTTTAAGACTATGGGTAGAAAACAATCTGATTTGTGTCATGATCTATCCTTACAACAATGTTATATATCCTGGAAATCAAATTTGAATGGTTTCTCACCGAATAATTTCATCTCGTGAGACCAATCGATGAAATAAGGGGCAATATCGGGCCTCGCCCATCACATTGTATGTCCAATACATTTCTCTTATGAAAATAGTAAAATATAAAAAATATAATTAATCTTGTTAAAAATCCATACATGATGTAAATACAGAAACCATAAATCATGAATGTTATCAAAATAGCACATCCATTGTCAAACATATCATAAAATATTCCATACAATATAGAATATTGTATGATAATAAATCAGAATCAATTAAGCATAAAATCCAGCAATATTAAAATATTCTAATAAAATAATTAAAACTCTTTGATAGAAATATTAATTTTTTTACTTTGAATTCATTTTAAGACACACAATTCTAAAAAGAAAACACTTCTTCTTAAAATAACCTTTTAATAATTGTATGGAAAGATTCAAAATTTTATGGTGTGATAATGACAGAAAATATCCCATCACGTTGTATATGTTTAAAACATTATTTCCTTAATTTTTCTTAAATGGACAAAATGTACCTTGTTTGGAAAATGAAATAATTTTTCACATCAAAATGACTAATACAAACTAAAAAGTGTGTAAAAATAACTTTTAAAAAATTTACTTACAATTTTGAACTATATTTTAATTATCATTGAAATGGATCAAAAAGGAGTCCCCATAGACACTGGTGTATAAATTACCTCAAATACAAATTAGATAGTGAAATTAACCATTTTCTAAAACATTAAAAATATTCCTTTTTGAAAAAATTTTAATGACCATAAAATTGGAAAAACATTTCCTTTATAAATGTTTTATATCCATATAAATTGTTATGTAAAATAATCTTAATAATATTGAAATGGAGAAAGGATTAATTCTTTAAATATTCAAAGCATCCCTTACCACTTAGAACATTTAAATCATAATCCCGATATCTTGAGATGAAATTTTGGATACCATGAAGATAAATGTATTTATGATATGAAATATAATAGTGGTAGTACATACACCACACACAAAAAATAGTATTTATCCATGGATTATATATCACTAAAATTAAAAGTGATATGGAAATCCCTTACCCTGCAATTCATTTTGGGTGATCATCCATTAAACTCTTATATAATGTTTTGAAAAGTATTAAAAAATTATTATATAATCATAATCATACATATAATATTTTATATCATATCCTGAAAATATCTTATTACCCGTTTGATAACAATATTTCAATATTTCAATATTTCATGAGTTAATAGCATAGATTACTCAAATATATTTTACTTTCATTTTGATTATTATGTTAATTAGATAATTATTTAATCATCTAAAAAATGTAATACATGACTTAATGATCATATATATTCAGTACATATGTATTTATAATAATTTATTAGAGAGATGAAATGAAATACACTGGTGATGTAGATGGTAGGTCGTGCGTACGCATAAATTCTACATTCATTTATTTGTTATATTAAAATATGGAAATGTTAATGAAATGTACATATATTATAATTCTACATAATATATCTATCATATATTTTACATTTTTATTTATTTTTTCATAATACCTTTTATGTATAGAGTGCACGCTTCACATCGCTTTGAGTCCACGGTAGTCCACACTTCCACAAATGATGTAATCATATATCAATAATATTTTTAGCATAAAGGTATGTTCATTTGAAAATTTATAGAATATGAAATATTTTATAATGTAAATACTAAAATATTTATTTAATCACAAAAATAGTATTATGACTAGCCATTAAGGCGGTAATGTAAAAATAACAAAAAAATATTCATAGATTCGATTAACTGGCATAATATGGACAAAAATATTGATTCATTAAATAAAAGGATGTTGAAAAAGACATGGATATTATATATTTCATAAGAAAAATAAAATACCAGTATATACATGATTTTTTAGTTATCATTTATTGATTTCCAAAGGACTTGATGAGAAATTAGAAAAAGAAAATAAATTAAAAGAGGTGCTTTGAGAAAATTACCAATTCAATATCCGCTACTTAAAAGACATTTGAAGACCTTGGATTTTGAATTTTAGTGAGACTATAAGATATTGGATGGTATGAGAGTAATTATGAGACATCTAGTTAGTTTTTTGTGGAGCTACAAGGCTTTTTGGGTCGAAATGGGGAGGTGAGGGGTGGTATTTATAGTTGAGGAGAAGTGGGTTCAAGTAATTAATGTATTTATTGTTTTATATTAAAATATAAAAAAATTCATGTGTAATTAATTTAAATGTATTATAATTTAATTTAATTTAGTTTAGGGTTGTTAGGTTCTATTAACCAGTCACCATACCATTAAATGTCACAATCCTTAGTTATGTTAAGCTTTTATATTTTAACATTACATATTGTCACAATTTTACCTATATAAGGGTAAATATTTTTTACTATGGTATCTTTTTTATAATTATAAATAAAATTGACCTTATTAACTAATTTGGAACTTATTGTTCCAATTTTGAATCCATTTTACCTAATTGAATTCATATAATTTGCAAAATTAGATGTCATATTATTTTATGTAGATAACACTAAAGAAGGTGTTTTTAATGTGAAATGTTCAAAAATAAGAATATTATTATATCTATTTTAAATTTGAAATTTTTTACAAAATCTACATTAGTTTAAATGATAAAAAAATTATTTAATTAAAATTTAAACCAATTAAAATGATAATAAAATTATAAAACATAATTAGATTAAAATGTAGTTTGGAATTAAAATATTGTGCTTTCATTATTCTTTAATTATGTATTTGAAACGAAAAATACAAAAAATTAAACCATAGAAATTTTTTATATCCAAATCTAAATAATATGTTTATTATTTAAAATAGATAAAATAAAAGTGACATAAACTATATTTTAGAAGGGATCTTCAACAAATGGCTGTAAAAGAATATTTTTAGAAAAATAATCATTTTACCTGTAAAATTTAATTTGTTCTTATATAATGTTAATAAAATACACAATATGAATGTAAACATTATATAGAAAATTTAACATATATAATTTTGAAAATAATTTTCATAAACTCAAATTTTAAATCTATCTTATATATTATATTAAATAATAATATTTTATTAATATATGTTCATTTGGTAAAATTATTATTTGAATTTAATACAATATAACTCATTGTTGTGTATAGAGTAAGATTTTCATGGTTTTTTATATAAAAGAAACAAATTAAAAAACATTAAATATATTCAAGAATTAAAAAAGTGTAATTTCGTGGGGTGTAACATTCTACGATCTTTTATTAAATTGCATCCCCATAATTTAAACTATATATATAAAACTAGGGGATTGAAAATTTTATACATATTTGTAGAAATAACACATCAAAAAAATGATTAATGAGACCCCAACAATAAAATGAATAAAGGGATGTATGAATGTTACTATAAAAACACATACCAAGGTTCCATGTATAAAAACATAGACATGAAAGAATCATTTATCCCTCAACTTATAATTGAGAGTGATAGAGAACATTGTTAAGAGAAACTTAACAATCCCCAATCTATAAATCTATAATGATCAAAGGTACCATTTGATTCATCAAAAAAGGTACTATGATATCATTTCTTGTTTCAATATTCTTTCCCTAGAGTTTAAGAATTAATTTATTTCATAGAATAAGAACACAAGGAAGCATATTTATTTAACAAGTGGAGTTTCATCCATTAACAAATATCTACAACTAACTCATATTTATATTTAAAAGATAATAACATAATTTTTTTTATCTTAATCATATGGGGATTCTAAAATGAACTTTTCATTCATTTATAAAACTTTTTAAATAAATAAAATAGTTTTATAATAACTAGGACCTCGCGTAGGATAGTGTTAGGTGATGCACCATTATCGTCGTTCCGTTCCGTGTTCAATTATTACGACCATGCCAGATGTGTTCGATTGTCACTCGCCCTATGGGTTGTTTGATTTTTAATAATATATTTTTTTATAATATTCAAGAAGTAAACATTGTATGGTCAACATTAATGAAATTTTTTATTATATCTAATGTTCAACATAATACATTCCAACTTTGAGACTCAACTAAAATACTTCTATTGAAATTAATGGTCTAATAAGGTGTCTAAATTTCCAAAATTAATCTTAACATCATATTTTCCACAAATGTAATGATTTTATTATAATCACTTACCAAAAAATGAATACCTTGATCAAATTAAAACCATCATGATTCAGGATCCTTAAATAAGATGTACTACAACACAATAATAACATATTCCATACTTCAGATATATATTTAATAGCTTATAAAATATCAAAATTACATAATTCACAAATACCAAAAAACAAAAATTCACTAATCATTTGATTTTTATTGTATTAAATAATTAATCTTGACCTTGATCTCTTTGATATTTCCAAGATATATTTCATTGATGCTTAGTAAATTTATTTACATATTTCCCCATTTCACTACAGTTGAAACAATGAATACCAATATTTTCTATCTTACCTTTGCATTCTTTTTCCTGGTGAACCTTTCTACATACTTATAAAAAACATCCAATACTTTAAATAACTTCACATTGTGATTCATTCCACAATTATCACATGTGGAAAATACTTCCTTCCCTTCTTCCATTTATCTGTCACTTTCTCTATTTCCCTATTCTTCTCTTGCATTCTCTTAAAGTCACAAGACATAGAGAATTATTTCTCTAAATTAATAGAAGATGAGACTATATCATCATATGATATTAATTTTAAGGAGAACATAACCTTTTAGAAAAATTGATTTAAACCAACAATGAATCTATCATTCATACCCAGTTTGTTACGTATAGTCTTTAGAATGCCTTACTGACCTTGTAAAGTTGGCCTTAGATTTCACAACATTGTCATCATCCTAATTCTATATACTCAAAAACTATCTCTCCATATCATCTCTTTATTTAAGAGGGAAATATTTTCTAATAAAATGTTCCTTAAAATCTAACCATTATTTTTTTTTATTTATTATTTCTCTTTTAATTTTTGAATCAATGACCACTATTGATCCACATCTCTAGAGATATGATGAACTACCATGACAACATTATACCTTTTGTTACTTCCCAAATCATGTAATATATTTTCTAAATAAATTATCCATTTATAAACTATAGATATATTTTTAGACCCATTTAATTTTGGAGGTTGTTTATCAGGAAATATTATATCATTGATCATCCACGTTATGGATTAGGTTTCTCTATATAGTTAAAGTTGTTATTCAAAACCTGAGTCAGTTTTCCCAGTATAGTTATATGTTGTTTAGAACTTATTTCATCACAGTCTCTAACATAATTATCTTGCATAGTATGGAATTACTTACATGGATTATGTGTATTGATACGATTTCTATTTCTTATAATAGGAACCATTTCAATATAATGGCATACAATAGATTAGCTTGTGAATCATAATGCATAATTAAGAAGTAGTAAAATATATAACATAAATTGGTAAATATATGCATATATAATATTATAAATATGATTTCATTAGGAAAATATTTACTTTTAAATCCTGCATAATATTTTGTAATTAAAATGATAATTATCCAAATCATATCCCCCAAGAGCACAGTAAAGACCACTGTCACGTACTAGGTTATCCTGAGTCATGCCTGACACACCTTTTTGAAGATATTACTCCTTGGATCATCTATTCAAAAAATACATCCACTTGTAGTATCCAATACAATATTTATTGCAAGGAATACACATATAAAATCTACAAAACAAAAAATCTACTACATTCTTCTATACTTATCAATAAGGTCAATCAAATGGTTATTTTCAAAAATATATGTTTTTTAAATATAATTTCCTTGGTTTTTTCTAAAATTCATCTAATACCAACTGTAATTCCCATAAACCAAAATCCCAAAGAAGAAGTATTATCTTAATATATTGGTTTTATTGAAAGAAAACTAATCTATATGGACCAATCAATTTATCAGTATTGGAAAATATATTTCATTCATCAGCCTTACATTATAATTCCAAAATTGAAATACAACATAGATATTCCTTTTAGAATATCATTATTCTCCTAGAAAAACCATGTATATAAATCATAATACACTGCTTGGAATATATGGAAAATAAAACAAAAGATAAGGGTGACCTCATATACTTAGTAAGGGTAAGAAAACATGAGAAGATTTTATGTATAAATAATCATAAAAAATAAGGAAATATGTAAAACTGAAACACAAGACCATTAAACATAATCTTGATAATAAAATGGAACAAACAAACAATACCATAAAAAAATCATAACCATGGATATTATTATATTCTAATAATATCATCAATAAATAATATCATAATGAGGAAATGCACAATTACGAACATATACACTATCAATATATGTTATCAAGATAGTTAATGTTATGATCTATCCTCCTGACAGTATATGTTTGTGGGTAGAAACCTATCTGATTTGTGTCATGATCTATCCTATTCAATATTTTAAACATGTTGGAAAACAAACATGAAGGGGTTTTTACCCACAAATTTCATCTCATGAGGCCTACTTATGCATCGAGGGGATATAGTGGGCCATGCCCCTCACTTAAAAAGTCCAATTTTTTCCTCTTATGAAAAGGCAGAAACAAATCAAACATGATCATTCGTATGAAAAATAACATATGAAATGTTAATACATTAACCATAAAAAATGAATGGTATTAAAATAGAATATCTAATGAAAAAAATTTCAAAAAATAATCAATATAATATATAATATTGTATCATAAAAAATCAACATCGATTCTACATTAAAATGGGGGTTCAAAACCCATTGGGCGCAAGGTACTGTAGCAGTACTATTGCGTACTGTTGTAGCGGCGGGAAATATAGCACTGGTAGGTCATTGATGTGGTGGTAGGGTACTGTAGCAGTGGCAGGTACTGTAAAGTACTGTAGCAGTGCTTGTACTATAGAATTACTATTCACAGAATGGGCTTTGAGCCTAAAATGGGCATACAGGCCATGTAATGTGCTAAATGCCCACTGGGCCTTCGTGCTATGTAATTGGTCTCCCTCTACCCAGTTAAAGAGGTATTTTCTTTGCTTGAATAATAAATGAGGCTTCGGCACCAACCTTTTAAAAAATATCAACCTCAATTATGAAAAAAAACCAATATATATAAATATATTCTAATAAAATCATTAAAACGTTTTGATAGAAATATCCACTTTTTTCATTGAAATAATTTAAATATGCACAGTTATAAAAGAATAAAATTATTTTGAAAATATCCTTACAATCTAGAATGTAATGTTTCAAAATATTAAGTAATTATAATGGCAGAAAATAACCGCTCACGCCATATAAGTTAAAAAAACACTGTTTCATTAATTTTTTTGCCAAGGATCATAAAGTACCTCATTTTAAAAATGATAGAATGATTACGTTAAAAATGTTTTATAGAAATAAAAAATGTGTAAAAATTACATTAAAAAATATTCAATAACATTTTCAAGTACATTATATGTATTATGGACATGGATGATAAAGGTATCCTAGTAGACACTTTTGTATAAATGACCTAAGTTAATAATGAGATTGTGAAATTAATCCTTACAGAAAGTTATAAACATATTAATTTTTAAAAGAATCTGTATATAAAAAAATAGCATTAAACTGAATTTTATAACTGTTTTACATCCATACAAATTGTTATGTAATATAATATCTAGAATATTGAAATAGAGAAAGGATTAATTCTTTAAACATGAAATCTATACCATACCACTATGAACATTTAAATCATAAGCCTAATATCCTGAAATTATTCTATAAATACTAGGAAGATAAATTTATTTATTATATGATATATTATAGGGTCATTACATACACCACACACAAGAAATAAGTGGTGAACATGACATATATATCATGGAAATTAAATGTGAGACATAAATCCATTACCTTGAGATTTCTTTTTTGTGATCATCCATTAACCTCCTATAGAATGGATTGATGGGTGATAAGATCCTATTATATATATAATAATAATTTTGTTTATAATAATTTTTATCTTCTCCATAAAATATCTTATTACCCATTTTTTAACAATATTTCATTATTTTAGTATTTAGAGTTCAGTTGCCTAATTTTCTCAAGTATGTTTTAACTAGTTATTTTCTTATTCTATTACTAAGATAATGATTTCATCCTATTTAGAATGTAATTCATGACATAATTATCTTATATATTGAGTACATATGTATTTAGAATAATCTATTTGAGATAAGTAATAAAATTAACAATTCATGATGATGGTAATTCGTACTTACGAATGAACACTACTTTCTTTTCATTGTCGTATTAAAATTTTGAAAAGTGAAAGACACATATGTATATTATTATTATAGAATTATATCTTTGTCCTATATGTTACATATGTTTATTATCATTATACATAACATGTTTCATGTTTAGCGTGAATGATTCACACCCCTTTGAGAGGCTGTAGACCACACTTCCACAAATGATGGTATATTATATCCACAATATGTAAAGCATGAAGGTATATTTAATATAAAATATACAAAATATTAAATTAGTTATAATTTAACTATTAAAATATTATTAAACCTGAAAAAAAAATTTATGGCCTTATATAATGGTGGTAAAGAAAAAATAACCAAAATAATATTCATAGAGTTGATTAACTGACATAAAATAAAAAACAATTTTGTTTTTTTAATAAGAGGGTGTGAGAAATGACATGGATATTAGATATTACATTAAAAATTATCACTAAAGTGTGTATACGAATTTTTATTTATCACGAAATTTTTGATGAAGTAGGTGAAGATAAAATAGAAAAAGCAAATAAATTAAGAGAGGTACTTTGGGAAAATTACCTCTTGAACATCCCCTCATTGAAAAACCCTTAAAGTTTGTGGATTTGGTTTTTTGGTAAGACGAGTAGAATATGGATGTGGTAAGAGTGAGGTGGAGATTTTTTTCACATGTGTGAGGAGATACAAGGATTTTAATTGAAATGGGTATGTTAGGGGTGGTATTTATACTAGAAGAGAGGTGGGTTCAAATGATTAATTTATTGATTATTTTATATAATAAGATTATCACATTGAGGAGGAATTAATTTAAACTAATTATACCTTACTTTAATATTATTTATTCTTTTTTAGGTTCTATCCACATCTCATACAACCTTAATTGTTACTATTTTTTGTTATGTCAGGCTTTTAACATTTAACATTAACCCTTTTTAGAATTTTACCTATACAATGGTAAATAATTTTTTTACCATGGAATCTTTTTTATAAGTTGAAATTAAATCAAAATTACTAAATAATTTTTTATTTTTATTCAAAATATGGAATCCATTTTAATTAAATAAATTAATATAATTTTGAAAATTATATTTTCAATTAATTCCACGAAAACACTAAAATGTAGGATTTTAAAGCAAAATGTTCAAATGTTTGAAATTTTTTTATATATTTATTCAATTTTAAATAGATTACAATGGCCAAAATTGGAATATATGATAAATAAATTAATTAATTATACCCTTAAAACCAATTAATAATATAATATATGTATATAAATAAATTTGATGAAAATTTAGTTTTGAATTAAAATGTTGTATTTTTCACTATTTATTAAAATATAGATTTTCTTATAAAAATATAAAAAATTAAAAAAAAGTAATTTTTTTTTGTTCCTCTTACAAATAAAAAGGTTATTTTGTCATTTATATCATATAAAGGTGACAAAAATTAGATTCAACAAGGGTTCACCAATAAAGGCATTAAAACAACATTTTTAGAAAAACATTCCCCTTATCCATAATATTGTTTTTCCATATATCATGCCTATAAAATAAATAATATCAACTTCCAAATTATATGAAATATATAAAATTCAAAATTAGGTTAATACTTTTCGTAACCGCTAATTTAACAGTTATGTTATATATTATTATAAAATACAATATTTTATTAATATATTATTATTCCATAAAATTGTGCCTTGTGTATAATGCATGAAAACTCATTTTTGTGTGTAGAATAATCTTTACATGGTGCTTTACATATATAAAAATTCAATATAAAAAAATTTAATTTATTAATGGATGAAAACATATAAAATTCTCTTGGAGTTACACTATCCTTCCCCTTATACAATATTGAAATACTACCAACAAGATACACTGCTCACTAACACCATAGAATGGTAATTGTTAAACTATTCTAAAAAATACTCTATCAAACTATTAAGAACAATCATTCAGTTGAACATTAATGTAGGGTAGTATAGAATGATCTGATTGTTTAATTTAGACCTTGATGATAATTCAAGACCTATAATATTTCTTGAAATTATTGGTATTTTTAATTCCCAACATCCTTTTATATAGACAATTGGGTTCCTTGTTTGAGGTGGGATATTATATTAAATATAGTTATCATCTTTATCAAACTCATGCTTTTACAAATCCATTTTTTCCTATTTACTGTATATTATTGATGATTTTTATTCTATATTTTATGTTTCTAAATCATATTTGGAATGTTTGTCCCTAGTACCCATGTAGTATCATATATAAGATATTGAAATTAATCACAAAACCAAAATTAATAGAAATGTTTTTATATTTTTTAATATATTTTCTTTTAAAGTAGTTTTTTGTGTTTTTTTGTTTCTTTCTATTGGTGGAAACACATCACCATTTCATGAAAATAAAAAATTATCTATTCATTAACTAATATGAAGAATAGAATTTATAAATGTAATTAATACAAGAGAGCTATGAGAAAGGATAAACCCAAATAAAAGAAAATGTTTAAAAATAAAGAAATGAAAAACTAAATAAATCAATTAATACAAAGGATGTTCGATTAATGAAAATAGTGTGTAGTTAAAACTAATGAGGAATAGTGTGAAATTGAAATAATTAGTGTGAAAATAAAAATAAAAATATAGAAAATGTAAAAAATTAAATGATTTATTAGAATAGACTATGATGAATTAAAAAATATAATATCTTATATTACATCGAGATACAATACAATTGTGTTTAAATCTATGAATAAAAAATGTTGACATGCCCAAGGTTTTCTTTGTAATAAATCATACATATGGAACTATCCTAAAAAATATGTATATCATGAAATATGGATAAAAATAATTCTATCATAGGGAAATATATCCTCAATAAATTACTATTTATGAACATCAGTTGAGTCTTCATGAAACCGAAATCCAATAATCCTCACTTATAGGTACCTGGATTGGTTTAAAATTTATACACCATGAGAATATAATTGATGTACTCTAAATTAAAGTATATCAAATTTGTGAACTCTTAATAGAACTAACCTCAATTTATAAATTTATTAGTGAAGAGAAAATAATATTTTAAATGTTAAAATTAATTAATAAATAAAAACATTTGTTAATTAATCATAAGAATTAACTGATTGAAAAAAGTATTATTAATCAAAAGAGAAAACTTTTCCACTATAAAATCTTTGCAAGAATTTAAAGCCAAATTCAATTGTTTTTAATGGAAACCCCCAATGGGTTTTAGATACACATTGTTATGATAGATTTAATATTGCATTGGAATATCACATTTAATATAGTAATGAACAAAGAAAAGAAGAGAAGTAAATGAAATATATTATCTATAGAGTTTGAACCATCTCTAATACCCTTTTAATTTATGACTCTATCATCCCCCTATGTACCTCATCTGGTCCCTGTCATATATTTCCTCCAACTATAGTGAATTCCTCAAATTATAACCCATTCCTCCTATATAAAAATTATCCATGATCCAATTCCTTGGATTGAGCTCATAAAGATAAATATAAACAGAAACATCCAATCTCATGAAGTATTTCATCATAATTGGTTATCATTAATTGGTGTTTAGAGTAAAACATTCTCACAAATATTTATATAACAATATGTGTTTCATGAATAATCTCGTTACTTCAACAATATAAATATTCCACGATGACCTACATTTTGTTAATATTTTAATAACCCTTTTCATTTACATAAAATCATGAAATTAAGTCTCTATATGTAACTCACATTAAATACATCTTTAACATAAAAATTCCATTAGTAGTGAAATTACTTTTACACAGATAAATATCTATTAAAATTTTATTGATGCAACTCCCTATAAAGAAATAAAATTTACCTTCACATAAGAATTAAATGATGCTTAAATAGGTCCTTGAATGGTGGTGTTACCATCAAATAGATGTTTCCCCATTAATGTTTCAATGATGAAAATCACATATAGCCTTTATGTATGTCAATTAAAGAATAAAATAAAATTTTCATATATTATTTTTCATGGAATCCTATTTATATAAGTCGAACCATATACATGTCTTCTTCAAAAGACTAATATAGAACTTATTTTCATTTATACATTAATAGTAGTACACTCTTACATTACTCTTAAAATTGAATCTAATGTGGTTTTAGATGCAAGAATCATATGTATTTTTTAATTTTCCAAATTATTAATGCCATCCAATATATGAATAAACCTACATGATGGAATTGAATAAAATTAAGAAGAATAAATTTTTAGATGTAAAATAAGAAACAAATAAAATTGGTAAAGAAATTATTGTTTTCAAATTATGAATTTAGATTAATTGGAGAAATTATAATCATTGATACAATCATTAAATTTTGGAATATCATCTTCATAATAATAAAAAACAAATATATGTAAAACATAATACATAGAAAATTAAACCATTAAATTTTTTTCATTTTTAGTCAAGAACTGAAAGATTCAAAATAACTATTACAAATGATCAAAATGCGATAAATTTATACTAAATTAAAATATAAAGCATAAGAACAAAAAATCATTCAATTAGAAATGGTAAATATGTATCAAATTAAGTCTACATCAATATGAGTTAAATCTAGTAAAAAATCACATACATAAACTGTATATATATATTGATTAAAGTTATTTCCAGTTACATTGTGACGTTTTACATATATATATCAAAATTTTGAGAAAACACTAATAAAAATTATCAACTATCTATCATAGTGTTTTGACTATGCTATTCTGATCAGGATTTCGCTTTGACATATCAACACTACAATGCTATAATCATATCAGTTCCCTTCATATGAATGAAATTTGGTTAGAGTGACCTTACATGCACTATGTATGGAATGATTATTACTACTTTAGGGTAAGTTGTGAGGCCTAATCCATATATATTATACCTATATGCAAATAACACCTTCATTATTCTATAATTCTTAGGATCATACAAATTCGCATCATTTGTGTCATAGTTGTATTCCACTGGAATGAAGCTTTCTCACTTTTATTGGAACTATTTGTGTTATAATGGGCTCCTATCTTATGACCTTAAACTAATTATACCTATGTTCATTATGATAGAATAAAATATATTATAATTGAAATTCATCATATTATGTCAATCATCATGACATTTGAGTATATTATACATGATAGTAAACTCAAATACATACAATTAATCATGAAACACATTCTACTCCATCGAGTGGTATGTTCAATACAAACTAATTTTTCCCATAGTAAAAATTCATTTTAGGTCACTTTTTTATTTCAAAATCGATTTTAAAATGTTTTTGTCACCTATGATGTTGTAAATACCTTCTAACATCAGTTCTATAATACGTGTGTGGTACATTATTGTGAAAAAACATAACTCGAGTGCATAAAAACCTTCCAAGTTAGTTATATATAAAACGAATGTGGAATGTAGCTTTTATATTCAATTATTTAGTTAACCATTGTGGAAAATTAGTTTTCACAATGATTATGGAGATAAATGATGTGAAAAATTAAATAAAAATTAAAATAAAATTTTATCTCACAAAACATAACATCGATA
Source organism: Viscum album (assembly GCA_963277665.1). Lineage (NCBI taxonomy): Eukaryota > Viridiplantae > Streptophyta > Magnoliopsida > Santalales > Viscaceae > Viscum > Viscum album. The sequence goes on along the minus strand of OY728130.1, from coordinate 2,041,366,385 downwards.
AAAAATAAGATTACAATCAAAACATTGTATCAACCATATATGAATAAGAGTTAATATTTTATCTTCTTTTTAATATTTGTATTTCCTTTCTATAACATATAGATATTTTATTGATATTCAGTTTATTTATGTTACAAACAAATGATACATTTTGAGAACATTCTTGAATATCTCACATGGTGTTAGAGTTGGAATCCAAGATCCAACTATTTTCACTTCGATTACATTATTATTTAATGTATTTAAATATTAAACATCTTATTACATATTGTTCATTGTTCCTCATGATTATGATGTAATAATTTCTTAGATCATTTTTTGAATTGATAAGGTAATGACAAATCCCCGCTATGATGAGAACCATGAAATGCTATAAAAATATTCTTAAATATAGTTCTATGGTTACATAACATAATATGATGGTACACATAACATACATATCGTCAGGTGATTGTACTCATAAGAATATGATACTTCCTCGCATGATGTTCACACTTGGTAATCTCAAAGACATTAGATTATGAGAACATCTCTACCAGTAGGAATTCTGCATGTTTTTGTGTCATCAAGAATCCCTATCTGTGAGCTTGCATAATGATCCTTAGACTTTATGATTATCAATACTATGTTTCATGACTCACTTACTTTCATTTACTAACAAAACCATCATGTAGAATGTTGGCAGGATGTAGAGAACATTGGTTCCGTCACGAGTGGCACATTATTAATGGATAAGTAACAGAATGATTTTTCCCTTACATTTATGGAAGTTGATATCTCAATACTTTGATTGAAATAGAACTGTCACTGTAATTCCATGGTTATGGTGTAATAAAAATATTATTTCAGTTAGTCAATGAATGGAAGATCAAGCATAAAGGTTGATGATACTATTGTTAAACCAGCTTGATGAGATATTGAGAAAGAAGAATTATATTACACAGAGAGTGTTCATATGTGGATTTCATTATTTCTTCTTTATGTTCGTTCTCTTGGGTTCATGGATGCATTGCAGGACAACACACATAGACTTTAGGGATGGCTACCTAATGACAAAGAGAAAGAATCCTAGAGGGTCACACACTATGTTTTTCTGGTGGTCTCAGTTAAACTCTATATGAATTTAATAAATAATATTATTCTCAAGACAATTAGAGAAATTTATTCATTTTAAAATGATTTCATAAATTAAATAAATATTTATTCTCTAGAATGTGGGTAAAATATATTTAATTTTTTTATTGAACATTTAATAAATAAATATTTATTAATTTTTAAATAAAATATTTATTTTAAAGAATAAATTATTTATTTATTTATTTAGGTGTTCAATAAATGGAAATGGAGTTCGAGTGGACCAAGGATTTTCCAGTATTAAAATAATTATATGCAATATGGTAAATAAATTTTTAACTAGTTGGCACAAATAAAAATAATAATAATGCTTCTATTAGATTTTGATGCATAAATTTATTTATAATTACTTTTTATGCATGTCCGCACACCATAAATAATGACATGTTATTATTATTAAAAACATGGTTTTTCTCTATGGTTTTTAATGTATTAAATTTATATTACACAATTACATATTCTAACCGAAGCCCCATGTCGCTAAATAGAAACATATATCTATTGTTCCATCTATTGAACTACATGCCTAGTGAATTCAGAATTTTTGAGATAAAAATTTTCTCTGTCAAATTCTATTTCTGCCCCTCTTAAGAACAGGAGACATTATTCACGACCGAAGAAAAAGAAATAAAGAACTAAATATACGTGACACTATCTTTGCTGCTCTAGAACTTGGAGAGCCATTGGTGTCAATCGAAGGCCATTGGAGCACATGTGGATCACTGCTATATGGATTGTAGTTTGGATCCTTGCAAGCACAATGAGATAATCCGGAAGCATCATTCCAAAGAACCAAAATCACAACCAAAGAAAATATCGATGATCCAGGTACTCATTTCATTATGAAATTAATTAAATTAATTGTAAACCTGATGTGCAATATCATCTATTAATGTTCTGGTCCTCTTCCTTCATTATCTATATCTTTGATTCTATTCTGTGGAGACTAGTGTTCATCATCATATTGATCCTGGAGTAATCATTGATCATGGTAAAAATTAAAGTTGGGACCTTCTTAACCACACATCCACTACGCTCGGATCCTTCAAGTGGTATCATAGAGAGGTTACATAATAGTTTACAATTATTTAAATAATTTGTTGATGATTTATGGTTAAATAATTTATTTTGTCAATTCATGTTAATCATTTTGAAAATCTAAATCATGATATTTATTCCTCCTCTATTTTTTCTCTTTCTCCTTATAGAAACGATATTTATTTTTATTTTTATTAAAATAAAATAAAGGATCTTATCTGGAGGTTCCAATGGTTCCCAGTCCTACAACACTAGAATACACACCATGTAGTTGGATTCCGACACTGTCTATCAAGGTTCTCTGCATCAAGGCTGGTCCACCAAACCAAGCTGCGTCATTGGAGTTCTTCTAAGTCCTAAAGACTCCATGTGTTTTCCCAGAACATGTGGCACATGGTTTCTGGATTACACATCATGTGGGCCCCTTGACACGGTGTGTAGTTCCTTTAGGTTTGGGTTGGACTATGTACCCTATACATGACACGCCCAAATGGAAACCTTGTAATGCGGATACTACAAGGCATGTGGCCCACTAGACACACCATGTACTCCAAGGATTTCTGAAGTGCATATACATGGCGTATCCTTGGGCATGTACTTCGGATGGATGGTGAATGATAGTACACACCATGTAGTAGGAACTATACTCTGTGTACTAATCCAAATCACGAAGATTTATTAAAATTTTTTATTATATTATACAAACCCTAGAGACATGTACAATGGTGCATGCACAAAGTCGGGTCACAACACGTGATAGGTGTCATATATATATGTGTGTGTGTGTGTGCGTGTGTGTTAAAACTAACATCTACGCAATGTTCATTCCTACTTATTGGGTATTTATAAATCAGAATTCACTGGGGTGACTCCAAGGTACATGTCTCATATGAAGATAATTTTAAATGGATTTATTTTTTAAAATTATGATGGATGATAATATCAACGGGTTTCAGAAAAAGGGGTTTACATGAAAGCATTGACTAGTTAATGATGATAATTAATTGATTCGATCATGACATATCATAAAAAGATATTAATGGATTGAATACGAGTTTTATTAAATACGTTCCTCATTTCATGTATGTGGGTGATAATGGGATAGACCACGTCAATGGTATGTGATTGGTTTCCTTTTACATTATTTATTACATTTATTATTGGCTTGTGAACCATATATCCTCAACAATATATAGGTAATGTGTTCCCATGGTTTATTTTATGTAAATAACATTTTAATCCTTCACATTAATGAGTGTATAAAATTATATATAATGGATGGATCTCCAAATCTAGAGGAGGTGGTTCAAGCTAGATCTGAGAGGAATAAAATCCTAGGAGATACAGAGGTGGACCGGTGGACAGTTGAAAATACAAACCCAAAAGGTTCTAGGTGTTTCTCCACAATTCCATAGTTATTTTATCAACTACTAGATAAACTAACCATTATAACAGGTCATGATAATGCCTTTTTATTTCTATTATTTATATAAGTTTCATGGTTTATCATTATGGATGTATTATCGCGATCATATAATTATGGAATTAAACAAGTGTGCAAGATCGAACTAAAATAAACCTGGCTTATGCATAAATATTATCAACACATGTATAATCACTTAAGAATGATCCAATTAATAGAGAAAATCATTTGATAATTATAATAATAAATTCATGCATAAGAGATAAAAACCCCTCAAATAAAATATCACGTCAGACCATCCTTTCGTTACATGATTAAGGGAAAAATACAATAAAATTTTTTGTTTGACCAACCTTTTTTTGGACATGTATTTTCATATAAGATTCCATTATGAAAGGATTCAGGTTTACTTAACCTCATTACATCAAGACAAGCAACCCTTGATTTAATTGGTATAATATTGGTGGCAAGAGTTGAGGAAACCAAAAGTCAAGATTTCTGGATTGGGGAGTCCACACAACAGATCTAGGAGTTGGAACCCCATGTTGGCAGAGACCATCATACCTAAATACTATCAGATAACTTTACTAACCCTGTTGGGGTTATGTGTAGGGGAATATGGATCCTTGTCACAAGAATTAAATGAAAACTAGACATTATAAGTTCAATGGTGAGGGACATTGGGACTTGATAAAATAGTGGGAGCCATAAATTATTTAATTATTTCTCATAAAATCTAATCAATAAAGTAATAATGATATTATTATTTAATTGTAAAATAAAAATGAAAATATTGTTAATAAAACTATTCCTACGATCAATTTGGGAAAAAGACAACATCCTCACAGACAGTAACTTCCATGAATGGTTTAGAAACCTTCGGGTTATCCTACACCATGAACGGATTTCTTATCTGTTTGAGTAATTATTACCTGATTATCCTTACATAGAGGTTAGTGATGAGGATTTTATAGCCTATGAGAATCGTTTTAACAATAAATAAAACATTAAATGTTTCATTCTATCATCAATGTCTTGTGATATCATACAGTTGCATGAAAACATGGATTCTTATAGCAAGATCAATCACCTTCAAGGTCTTTACCATGATAGAGAAAGACATGAATGGTTTGAGACCACCAGGGAACTGTTTCAAAGTAAACCTAGAGAGGGTTCCCTAGATGGTCCTCATGTATTTATGCTCATTGACTGTATTGAGAGCCTGGAGGTTCTAGGATTTAAACTCCCTGTAGACGCCGAAAAAGTCCGTTGTTCCCAAACGAAGCTCCGGATGCGGAAAGCGAAGTGATATTTGGAGTCAGAGGCACGTTCCGGAGGGCCCGGAGGAGTTGCTCGGAATTTTAGAGGCCCGCGCGCAAAGTTGTGTCGCGGCGCGCAATCCTCCCGGGATGCGCGCAATGCACTGGGCCGGCGCGCTATTTTTCGCGCCCGTGGCCTGCGCGGCTCCCTTGCGCGCTGGGTCCTGATTCCGCGCCCGCGAAGGGAATTCCGCGCCCAAGACCGGATTCCGTGCCCGGGGTTGCCTATAAATATAAGGCGACCCCCGACGTTTTGAAGGTTGCCAGAATCCGAAGCGTCGCTCGTTCGCGCAATCCAACCCCTTCCGCGCGCAATGCCGATCTTCAGGTAACCTCCTTTCTTTCGCGCAATAGAGCCTTGGGGTTCGCCTTCGCGCGCAATCCCCTTGGCTCCTTTCCATTGAATAATCTTTAACCCGAAGGCCTTTGCGCGCAAAGGAAGCCTCTTGTGCGCAATTGCCCCCTGGTGCACGCAATCCAGCCCGATTGCGCGCACCCCCCATTTTCAAAGTGGCCATTCGTTAGAGAATGAACCGTTGCCCCCGCGTGCTACCCGAAGCCCGGTGCGCGCAATCTCAATCATCCGCACGCAAAGGGCTGGCCCGATTGCGCGCCAGCCCGCCATTTTGCGCGCCGACCTGCTGTTTTGCGCGCAAAGCTCCTCTTTTGCGCGCAATCCGCCGGGGTCGCCCCCCTTGACCCCCTGAGGGTACCTGCCCGCGTGGCACCCGATGATCTTCATCCTCGGTGCCCGAACCGTGCGTTGTCTTTCCGTGCGGCCCTCCAGGCTTGCACGAAGTGACACGGACCCATCGGCGGCAACCAACGTCCAGCATGACGTTAAACTGCACATTTGTCCAGCATGACGTTAAACTGCACATTCGTCCCGCATGACGTTAAACTGCATCCGTCCAACATGACGTTAAACTGTACTACATCCAAGCTGCATGACACTAAACTTCCTAGCCCCTATCGTCCATGCTGCAAGACGTTAAACTGCCAAGCGCCTTCGTCCTCAGCACACGACGTTAAACTGTACTTCGTCCGGCAAGACGTTAAACCGTCCGCTTCGTCCTCAGCACACGACGTTAAACTGTACTTCGTCCGGCAAGACGTTAAACCATCCGCATCACCCGATCTCGTGCCTCGCACGCAGGGTCCCCCCCGGTTTGGATGTGGCCCCCACCCGCTCGTCTCTGCAGGGAAGTCGGGATTTCCCCTCTTTAGGGACGATTTAATGGGAGCAGCCTTTCCCCACGGGGTGTAGGGTATTACAAACCCCTAGTTTCTTGTGGGGGGCTGCACATGTGTATCTCCATTGCGCTCCCCCAGTGCCGAAGCCAGTAGAGGGTGTGACTGGGATCGAGGTGTCTCCTACTTTCGGTCCAAGTCCCTTCCAACTGAGTTTTTCCGCATCCGGGCTGCCTCAAGTGCGTAAGTCCTGACAGAATGAACTACGTGGACTTTGATCCCTGTCTTCTAAACAGGGTACGTAGGAAGCCTCCCTGAGGTTCAAGCCCACCACCTGGTCGTCCCGGTCGTATTCACGTCGGTTCGTCCATCAGTGGACCCCTCCAGGGTTCATGCTTGCGTCGATTCACCTATGAATCCGCCCCTGTGGGAGACTGCCCGTGTGTATCTCCACTGTGCCTCCCCACACCCCCTTTTTCCATTTCTCCTTTTATCGTCCAGCATGACGTGAAACTGTGATCCACCCGGCCGTTCCATCTCCCCCTGTGTGCGAGGTGGTTCGGTTCAATACTCCGCCCGGCGGCCTCGACCCCTTCGTGAGTCGGCTTGCCGGCGTCCAGCATGACGTTAAACTGTATACCCGAACTATGTTGACGTTGATCCGTGCTGACGCGCGGTACGTAGGAAGCCCCTACGGGGTCCAAGCTCTTCACTCCATCATCCATCCTGATCCTTACCCGGGCCGCCACATCCCGGTGGGGTCATGCCACTTCTCTCCACTCCACATCACTTGGGAAGCCGCCCATGCGCTGGCCCCAGCGTCGGAGGTTCCCCGCAAGGGGTTCTGTCATCTGATCCACTCTTCGTGTTGATCAGTCTGATGCCGTCCACGCTGGACGTTAAACTCGCGGCATACCCCGTGTTAAACATGGGAAGCTGAGGAAAACCTCAGGTGACACAGTTCCCCGCACCCAACGCGGGATGCCTCAGGTCATCATGCCTTCGAGAAGCCCTATTAGGGACGGAAGACAGACGTGCAGAGCCGCAGTGTTACGACACGCCCCCAGCACCCAGAGCCACCCGGCCTCCTCACTGCAGGTTGCTGCCCCGACCAGACTCCTTGGAGCGTCCGGGCGGAAGCAGCGTAATTAACCGGTGTCCATGAAGATATGGCGCCGGGAACGAGATTCACGAACATTCTTAAATCTATGAGGGAGACCCGGATTAGGCGACGAGTTCCGAGGAGACGTCAAAGGAAGGAGGAGCCGACATCCCATCATCCCGGTTTCGATCAAGGAGCAGACGCCCCTGAATAAGGGATGGATGCCGCCCGCCTTTGGAAAGCGGGACTGCGGGACCACAAGCCGCGCGCCCATCCCCTCGGGTTGACGGGTGCACGCGCGAACGCATCCTGGCGGAACAGCGTAACCCGACGCACATCCGCACCGAAACAGAAAAATGGTGAACCCGACGTGAATCTCTTCTCCTCGATACAAGGACCGATGGCTTTCAGAGGTGTTGGAAGACCGGCATGTTGCCCGGCCAAGCATTCAGTCTTACCCGCCAGGGGCTGGGGAAGGGACATCGGGCACTCCGTCTCGCAACGTCGAGGGCCTGGGTTCCCCCCACGGAAGGCGTCGTGGCGCTAATGGTTGGTTGTCGATTCCTTTTTCCTGTCAGTGTTAATGGGTTCTTCCCCCTGCTTTCAGAAATCAGGTCGCCCGATCCAGTGCCCGATCGCCACCCGCCCACTGGCGCAGGGGTAGGGGAAACACCGACGCGGCTACTCCGCGCGGTCCCTCCCGTTCCACAGCCGTCCCAGTAGCCGCAACTGCGGGACAACCACGCCCTCTCTCCCCCTCGGAGGTCATCCAGAGAAGGGTGATCAACACCCTGGTGCGGAGATATGAGGAAGAGGGAGTCATCCCAACTAGGGACATGGCTCGCCTAGACCTTGAGAAGGCTGCACCTCGCCACCACCACCGCCCCCGAGGGCCGCGCAGGGAGGCACAGCTGCCCACCTCAACGTCCAACCGCTTCTGGAGATTATCCCCGGAGCGCTCTGACAGTTCCCTTCCCTATGCGGATGAGGTGGAAGATGCCCGAGATCACCCTATCCGAGATTCGCTCCAGGGATCTACGGTAAGGACTCCCGCCAGGCCACGGCGACACCGCCGCCATGCCTCTCAAGTCGAAGAGCGGGCTCTCCACCTGCCCGCGCCGCTCATCCCGACTCGTCTGTCCCAACGCCAACGTCGGGCACGAGCGGAAGAGGATTCCCACCTTGGGGCCCTAGCAACAGCGGCCGCATTGGCCCGAGCCACTATTGGCTCCAGTCGCCAGGCCCCTGCGCATCCTGAGCAGGGGAACTTCTATGCCCGACCTGGATCGAGGCCTCGACCGCCCCAAAGGCTGGTTGGGTCGACTCTCCCGGTTGCTGGTGCAGGCAGTAGCCACCGCGGACCACCTCGCAGTAGCTCTATTCACCAGCAGGATCTACTCCGTGTGGCCGATCCAGGAGGCATGGGTCATCCCACCTTCCGATCCCGGCCCGGAGGCCTGCCCTGAATCATCTCTCCCCGCGTCCCCTTTGATATTTGCCCCGGTGCCCCTCGCACCTTGGTTTCCAGTCCTCTTGGCCCCAGCACCAGTGCGGCCGGAGGACGCCAGGACATAGATCAGCCCTGCCCCGAAGAACCACCCAGGGGCAGGAAGGCAAGGCGTCGACGCCGAGGGAAGAATGTTACGGAATTCCGGACAGAGATCCGACCGGTTCGCTTCTCTGATTCAGAGGCGGAGTACGATTCGGCGACAGAGCCCTTTCCCCAATCCCGCCAGTCAAGGGCAGGGGTAGGAATGCGGCACGTCAGCCTCGTGCTCCCCGAGAGCGAGATCGACGTGATCCCCGCTTCTCTCCGAAGGTATATCTGGAGTAACGAGGGCCTGGTAGACCCCCAAGGATCAAGCTTGCGGTTGGTACCGGCCCCTCCGGAAGTGCCTTCCGTCTCGATCGGAGAAGCCGGAGACTTTTTCTGGGGACCGATGGTCGAACCACGATCTGGTGCACCCTCGGCGAGCACCGATGCTACGACAGGATGTTCGCTTTCCGGCCCGCCCTATCGTGATGTGGTATCCAGGGCACCGCCACCCTCAGAGGGCGGCCCGGGATATGGAGGCCAATCGGCCTGTTCGCCGTATTCACCGCCGGCCAGCCCGTCAGCCCGGCGGCCCGCCTCGGCACCACTGCCGGTTCCCCGTCCGTTCCCAGCCATTGAAGAGGACCAAGGAGATCTGGGTCCCGAGTTTGAGTCGTGGAGCTTCTGGACTGTCCTTGCAGAGGGCCACTTCCCTGAGATGTTTTGGCCAGTCGCAGGACCGGGCTTTGATGCACCCGAATCGCTCACCCCGGATGAGTTCGAATGCTTCCGCCGAACTCTCCGGGAGACTCGCTCCTATCTTCACCGCCTACAAATGCCATACCATGGGAGTCAAGTGCACCTGGAGGATATTGGTGAGCAGTGCCGTCAAATTGACCTGGCCATGCTCCCCGCGGTTCGGCACCCCGAGTCATTTGAGCACCACGAGGCCCTCCAACAACGATGCGTTGAGTGTTTTCAAGTACTCCGAAAAGTTATCGGGGAAGCCACTCCACACGTGTATATTCGTGGATGGGGGCAGTACGCTGCCCTACGCTTCAGTGTGATTCGCCGACAGCCCGATTCGCTGGGTGGCTCTGAGGGTATATCCCCAGGGACACAAACGGTCAATATGGCTGACCTGTCGGGAGAGGGGAACGACTTGGAACTTCTCGACGGGGGCTTCCCCCCCGAAGACAAGCCGTCGTCAGAGCCATCGGTGAGAGTCACTCGTCATCAGAGGAACCTCCTGGGGCTCCCCGCACCCACTGAAGCACTGACGTTGAGCCGAAACGTCAGCAAAGGAAAAGAGCACAGCGAGGCTATAAAGCCCGCCGACCCATCTGCCTCCATGCAGAGGGCAGAGGAGGATCCCGAGAAGGCTACGCTACGTCAGCAGCTCGCCGAACAGAAGAAGCTGGTTGACCAGCTCCTCGCCGAGCGCGCTGCAGAACGACGACCTGACTACGGTGATCCTAGGCCAGGACAGCAGGGACCGGAACAACCGCTCCTCGACGAGACTCTCCCGGGCAACCGTGATTACGCCGTGTTCGCTGACAGGAGAGAGGCCATTGCCTACGGCAAGAGGGCGCGGTATGTTTCCCCACACCCTCCCGAGTGGCGTAACTACCTGAGAGACCCCGCTCGGATTCCTCCCGCTGCCCCAAGGGCCGCTCCGCCCGCCATCCCACGAGCTGCCGATTTCGACGACCCGGTCGAAGACCCGATTGAAGGGCCATGCAATGCGCTCGTGGTTAGAGATCCTCGCCAGGACTGGAACCCATGTCCGGACGATCCGATGGCGGCACTCATTGCCCGCTTGGAGGCCTTGGAGACTCGGCAGGTGGCGATCCCACCGGACGGCAAGCCCTACCCAGCATGGGTGGATGACATGCCGGCACCTCCGGGATTCGGGAACCCTACTTTCGCTCCATTCAACGGGACTGGAGATCCGCCACAGCATTTAGCCCACTTCAACTCGAGGTGCGGGCCTATGTTGGGGACTCCGGCGCAGCAAGAGGCCGCTAAGCTTCGCTGCTTTGTTCAGACACTGGAAGGGCCAGCATTTGTCTGGTACAGCCAGCTCCCCGTCGGGTCGGTAACCAGCTGGGAGGACCTCCGTAGACAGTTCCTCTACCAGTTCAGTTCCACGACCCGGAAGACAAGTATCGCAGACCTCTTCAAGTGCAAGCAGAGGCCTGATGAGCGAGTCGCGGACTTCGTCGCCCGATGGAAGGGTCTCACGTATTCCCTTGACATGCCATTGACTCAGGAGCAGTTGCTGACAGTGTGCGTCGGGAACGTCAAGACCGAGCTGGTCCCTTCCCTGATCACTCAAAATTACCCCGGAGGGTTCAGGGACTTCTCAGACAAAGCTCAACCTCTTGAGGAAGCCCTGCAACAGGCCACCCAGGCACACCCGCTGCCTCCAATGATTCCTGCAAGGAGAGTCAGCAGGGCTGAGCCCGCTACTGTCGCCCAGATAGAGGCCCCCAGGCCATTGGAGCTGCTGCCGGCGAGGCCAGCTCCATAGCCTCACAGGAATCCGCCTCCACGGGCTCAGTTCCCGGCCCAGCAGCGGCAGCCTCAGAACCGGCCGGCCCCTCCGCATAATGTACCGCCGCAACCCAGGCGAGATAATCAGGGTCCACCTCCTCGGCCGGCCCCTCCATCCCCTCGTCAAGACCACGCTCCCAGGGGCCCGCGACACCTGACTTACTCATTCCACGAGGATCAGGTCCCCAGTTATTTCTGGACCGCCCTGGAGTAGAGGATTGTGCGACTGCCTGAGTGTTGGAGGCCAGAGGAGGCAAATCATACGAATAACCCCCGCTACTGCCCCTACCATCGGGCCCTGGGGCACACCATCCAGCGGTGCTATGTGTTTAAGGATTGGCTCCAAGATCCAGATCAACAACAATGTAATCAGGTTGGGCCCAGCTCTAGCACAAGTGGCGGGCGTGTTCGTGGGATCAGATGACGATAGTGGCAACGAGGACGAATGGCAGCTGGTCTCCGACCGCGGATCCCAGAAGTATAATAACTGGATGGCCCGTAAGACGACCATTCGCGCCCATGGAATCATCCGTGCGCGCTTGAATCAGCCTGAGCCCCCAGAATCTGCGGGTGCTGCTTCGGCATCGTCGTCCCAGCCTGCCTCTTTCAAGAGGAGCAAACGGCGGCAGCGCAAGAAGGAAGAGCGCGCCCCACCGGTTCCGCCACTATCCCGCACTCTCGACGATTTCATGCCCCCGGAGATGGGGGTCCCTCCTCGGATCCGCCCGGTGATGGATGATTCATCCGATGACGGTGTTGGGTACGCTTCGGTTAACACCGTCGAGCTGGTAAATCCCTTTTCGGTTCCCGACGTTGAAGAACACCAGGTGGACCTCCCTAGTGTCCCCGGTCGTCGCCACCGTCGGAAGAACCGCAGCAGCAGGAGTCGCCGGGGCACAGCCGTTGGTACCTCCAGCCAGGCCGTGCACGCCACTGAGACTAGGCAGCAGGCTCAAAACCGAGCACAACGTGCGCCGCCCCCCCCCCCCATTCGGGGATGACGGATTCGCCTCCGCCGCTGTTTGTGGTGTGGGACCAGGCAGAACCGCCTCAGCCACGTCACGACCAGCTCCGCCCTGCCACGAGTCCATCCCGGCCTCCTGACCCCAGTACGGTGACCATTTCCCGGACTGCAACCAGTGAACAGCGAGATGAGCCAAGTACCAGTCGGTCGTCGATCCAACCGGCAAGGCCCGTCATGCCGCCAACCGCAGAGCAACCTCCTGCAACCAGGGGCTCGCGCTTGGCCAAAAAGTATGATGTCCTGAAGCACTTGGCCGACATCCCAGCAAGGCTCTCCATCCTTGAGGCTCTGCGCATGTCATCTGAGATGCGCGAGGCACTCGCTGAAGCCCTGAAGAGCCCCCACCAGTTTGAGACAGAGGTTGCGGCTGCAGAGGCCTTTCACGCCGAAACGATCGAGGACGCCGAATGTCAGGAAGTTATCTCGCTCTCTGGTAAGGATGAAGACCCTCCTATACAGGGACACATTCGTCCGCTGTATGTCACTGGCCAGTTCAATGGCCTTGAAGTCCGGCGCTGTCTTGTCGACACGGGGTCCGGGATTAACCTGATTCCAACTCGGACGCTCGGGAGATTGGGGTTGTCTGAGGATGACTTGATTCCCTCCGACCTCAGGATCCAGGGGTACGACCGCACCGAGCAAACCCCGGTCGGAAAGATACGTTTGAAGACCCAGTTCGGTGACTTGGTTGCCAACACCAAATTCATGGTAGTCTCTCAGGACACTGCGTACAACGCATTGATGGGCAGGCCATGGCTCCACCTTCACGCGGCGGTTCCCTCATCATAACATCAATGCCTCAAATACTCCCTTAATGGTCGAGTGGGCGTGCTTCAAGGAGATGCCTCTCCTTTTGCCTCATGTGAAGCCCGCTATCTGGACGCGGACTATTACAAGAGCAAGGATAAGCAGATCCTGGCAGGTGAGTTTGAGCCTGTCGCTGTTGCAAGTGATCCCTGGGCAAGTCTGAATGACGCTTACGTCCTCCCGATTCACCGGTTGGACGTCGCCATGGTCTCGACGGCCCGCGAGTCTCCTGATGAGATGACCGCGACCGCCCGCGCCAGCACCAGTGGCCCAGCAGGATCTGGTAGCCCCAATGCAGTTTCCAACGCAGTCTCTCCCGTGGACGATCCCTCCCCGAGTGGAGAGGACGTGGAAGATGCACCCCCAGCCTTTGAGGAGGGTGTCCCCGCCAGGGTCGATGAGTTAATACAGGTGAACCTTGGAACCGAGGTCGATCCAAGACCCACATTGGTCAGTGCCGCCATGCCCTCTGAGGAGCGGCAGCAGTACGTGGACTTTCTCAGGCAGCACCGTGATGTGTTCGCTTGGGGCTATGACGAGATGCCGGGGCTAGATCCTCAGGTAGCCGTCCACCGCCTTGGTCTCCCGGCGAACCATCGCGGGTTCAAGCAGCCTCCCAGGAAGATGCACCCACTCCACGGTGCCATGGTTGAGGCCGAAGTTGACAAGCTTATCAAAGCCAGCTTCGTGAGGGAAGTTCAGTACCCCAAATGGCTGGCCAACATCGTGCCGGTCAGGAAGAAGAACGGGCAGATTAGAGTCTGCATCGACTTCCGCGATCTCAACCGCCACTGTCCGAAGGATGATTTTCCCCTTCCAGTGACAGAGCTATTGATTGACGCCACGGCAGGGTTCCAAGCCCCCTCCTTCAGGGATGGATACTCCGGATACAACCAAATTCGGATGGCCCCTGAGGATGAGGAGTTCAGTGCCTTCAGGGCCCCCCAAGGTACCTTTTGCTACCGGGTCATGCCCTTCGGCCTGAAGAATGCAGGTGCCACCTATCAACGGGCGATGCACCGCATATTCAAGCCAATCCTCGGCACACTGGTGGAATGCTACGTCGACGACTTGGTTGTCAAATCGCGCTATCGTCAGGACCATCTCGAAGATCTTGAGAAAGTGTTCGGCTTCCTCCGGTCTCGCTGCCTGAAGATGAACCCGTTGAAGTGTGCCTTTGGGGTCACCTCCGGAAAGTTCCTTGGATTTGTGGTAAGATACCGGGGTATTGAGATCGACCCAGAGAAAATCAGGGCGATTAGCCAAATGCCTCCCCCAGGTACCATTCGGGAACTGCAAGGGTTCCAAGGCCACTTAGCCTATATACGCCGATTCATCGCGAATATGGCCGGGAAGTGTAAGCCCTTTTCTCGGATCATGAAGAATGGTGCCGCCTTTGTATGGGATAAAGAGTGTCAGACCGCTTTCGAGGAAATCAAGCAGTACCTGCTTCAACCTCCGGTTCTGATGCCGCCTGTATCCGGGAAGCCGCTGGTCCTCTATGTGACCGCCCTGGAACAGTCCCTGGGTGCCCTTCTCGCCCAGAAGAACAACGAGGGAACGAAGAATAGCCTCTGTTACCTCAGTCGCATGCTCCTCGATGCGGAATTTAGGTATTCCCCCATTGAGAAGAGCTTCCTGGCGCTCGTATTTGCCGTACAGAAATTACGACACTACTTGCAGCACCATGAGGTACAGTTGGTTTCTCGGGTAGACCTGTTGAAATATATCCTGAGCCGGCCTATGTTGACTGGCCGTCTAGCACGGTGGGCTGTGATTCTCCAGCAGTTCGACATCAGGTATGTGTCTCAGAAGGCCATCAAAGGGCAAGCATTGGCAGACTTTCTGGAAGCTCACCCGACCTCCGCGGATCAGCCGCTGGATCTAGGCTTTCCTGATGAGGCCATTCTCTCGGTCGATCAAGCCGGTCCATGTTGGCAGATGCACTTTGACGGTGCCTCCCGGAGCCCCACCGGTAGAAGACTCGATAATCCTAAGCTCAACAGAGTGGTCTTGGGCATCGTCTTCATTACCCCGGAGCGAGCCGTGCTGCCATAATCTTTCTTGTTGTCAGAGGGCTGTACCAACAATGAGGCGGAATACCATGCCCTCATCACCGGCCTCGAGTTGGCTCTCGAGATCGATGTGCCCCGTCTGTGCGTGAAAGGGGACTCCGAGCTGGTCGTTAAGAAGATCAATGGCGACTATGTTGTCAGGAAGCCAGAACTTGTGCCATTGCTGGAGTGCACCCTCCTTCTGATGGCCCGGTTCCCTTCTCGGCCGGAAATTGTCCATATTCCCCGGTCGCAGAACGGTCGAGCAGATGCTTTGGCCAGCCTTGCTGCGTCACTTGCGGAGCCTGAACAGGACAACCTGATCGTCCGCGTGACGTGCCGCAGGCTCATCGCTCTCGTTATCCCGAAAGAAGATCGCGGCCCGTTGTTATGTAATCTCACCACGGTTGCCCCTATGCCCGGAGCCCCGAGTACCCCAGATATGACAGTCGGATCAGCCCTTGATTGGAGGACGCCTTTGGTTGAGTACCTCCAACATGGCATTCTTCCATCGGGTCGGGCCGAGCGCGAGCGAGTTCGACGCCGCACATCGCAGTTTGTCCTCCAGAGCAGCCCCGACCTAGAGCAGATCCTCTACAAACGCGGATTTGATGGTGTTCTCCTCCGTTGCCTTCAGGGAGTTGAGATCCCACGAGTCATGGAAGAGGTTCATGCCGGTTCATGCGGTGCCCACCAGACTGGGCCGAAGCTGTCCCACCAGATTCGGAGGTTGGGATACTTCTGGCCCTCCATGATCCATGACTGCATCGAGTATGCCAGGTGGTGCCATGCGTGCCAGGTTCATGCGAACTTTGTGCATCGGCCGCCGGAGCCTCTCCATACCACCAGGTATTCATGGCCCTTTGCGGTCTGGGGTCTGGACGTTGTGGGACCTTACCCACCGGCGACAGCTCGCCAGTGCCGGTTCATTCTGACCGCCACGGACTTCTTCTCCAAATGGGCAGAGGCGATTCCGCTCAGAGAGGTCAAATCCTGTTCGATCACTGACTTCGTGACCTCCAACATCATCTATCGATTTGGAGTGCCTCACGCTATCCTCACGGATAACGGAACCAATTTCCGAGCAGCCGAGTTGAAGAAGTTGTACGCCAAGTATAACATTCGCTCGAACCATACATCTCGCTATCATGCACAGGCGAATGGACAGATCGAGGCGTTTAACAAAACCCTCTCTAACATTCTGCAAAAGATGGTTGGTCAGAACAAGAAGGGTTGGCCGGACAAGCTCCCCAACGCCCTCTGGGCTTATCGGACGACGACTCGCAATTCCACCCAGATGACCCCTTATGCCCTGGTGTATGGAGCTGAGGCCGTCCTGCCCATCGAGATCCAGTTACCGTCCTTGCGCACTGCGGTCTACGACCAGCAAGCGCCGGACAGAGTTGCTGAAGCCCGTCTAGTCGAGTTGGAAGCACTGGATGAGAATAGACTTCGCGCTTTGCACAACATGGAGAGGCATCAAAGAAGAATGGCTCGAGCTTTCAATAAGAAGGTTCTCCTCCGCTCCTTCCTGCAGGGTGATCTAGTGCTAGCCCTAAGAGCACCGATGATCCCCGGCAGGAAGCCGCCCAAGTTGGAGCCCAAGTGGGAGGGACCTTTTGTTGTCCACAAGGTCTATCCCAATGGCGCGTACTCCCTGGCGACTATGGATGGTGAGCGTGTCACTCCTCCCACCAACGCTAGGTTCCTCAAGCAGTACTTTGTCTGAGTGTGCCCACATCCTGCACGACGTTAAACTGCATACGTCCAAGTTGCACGACGTTAAACTGCCTAGCATATCGTCCGCGCTGCAAGATGTTAAACTTCCAAGTGTTACATCCTGCACGACGTTAAACTGCATTCGTCCAGGCTACAAGACGTTAAACTGTTCAGCATTCGTCTGCGCTGCAAGACGTTAAACTGCCAAGCGCCTCGTCCTGCATGACGCTAAACTGCACCACGTCCAAGCTGCACGACGTTAAACTGCCCAGTGTATCGTCCTGCATGACGTTAAACTGCCCCTCAAGAACTACGTGCGGCTTGATTCCCATCCTTATGGGATACGTAGGACCGCCTGAACATTCATGTTTCAGGCCCAGCCCCATTTCATGGGAATATCTATCCCACGTTGGGCCTCTGGACCAAGTTCCCCTCCTTTTTGTGCGAGGCGTGGGGGATTATGTCCTCATTCGCGTTGGTCTACTGGTCGCGCCGTACGCCTCCCCCCGTGTGTGGGACCACCTCGCACCTCTCATCGTCCTGCATGACGTTAAACTACCTCTCAAGAACTACGTGCGGCTTGATTCCCATCCTTATGGGATACGTAGGACCGCCTGGACGCTTGTGTTTCAGGTCCAGCCCCGTCTCTTGGTTGATCACGGGGATCTGCCCTCTTTTGGTTGCTCTTAGGGTGAGTCCTCCGACCCTTTTCGGTGATCTGTTAACATGTTTTTGGGTACTTCGGTCTATGACTCGTAGTGTCAGATTCAATCCCGACAAGTCCTGTGTTGCTTGTCAGGCCTCGCGCTTCCTCTTGTTCGAGCCTTCACTCAAAGGGATCCTCGTTAGCGGTTTGGGTACAGTGCCTCAGTGCTCTCCTACCGCTCCAGGTCGATTTACCGGCGGGTCGTGGGCCGCAAATCGATATGAATCCGGCGATTGAGCGGTTGATGCTCGTTTTCTTGCCCCGTCTTAGGCTGATGTGATCGGATGTTGTGTTGCGAGTATGGTCAGCAACGTACTTGATCGCCATGTCGGCTCTTTCAGGCTCTGAACATTGGTTGAACAGTTCTCATCACACTCTGCCTTTGTGCGTTGTAGAGGAATCTCGACACTCTTTTAATACTGACCTTCAGTACACCTCTACACGTTAGGCAGACCAACCAGGGTAATGGTGTCGTTCAAGGCTCCCATGATCTGAGCACCAAGGATATATGCGGATGTCCTCCCTAAGGGCCATGCGTAGCTGGACCCTCATCCCCATAAGGAGGAAGGAGTCGCCCGAACAATCGCGTTCTGGGCCCAGTATATCTGGAGGCTAGCATCTCTGCCCCTCGGGTGATGGACATACGCAGACCCCTATCCCAAGACTCTTCTCCTGGAATCGTGCATGACCGCAGGGATGGGTATGTTCCCACCTCCGCCGTGTCCTCCGTACCGCGATAAGCGGATTCCTCCATGGTCCGAACCACACGACCTTAAACTGTGTTGTCTGGTCCTACCACACGACCGTAAACTGTGATCGTTTTGGCCGCCCGACGAGAAACGGCACTGCATCGTGATATTCTCCTCAGGGGACACTCATGTTGGGTGCTGGTTAATAACCACGCCATTTATCAATGCCTTCCGTGTCTTGATTATTGTGGCGACTCCAGGGATTCCTTAATCACAAGCATGTCGCTGCACAAAGAAAAACCATCCATCTTTAAGGACAAACAAGAAATATCAAATGTCGCTCCTTCTGTGTGCGAGGGTCAGACCCGCACTCTTCCCCGCGCTGGTGCCCGATTGTGTTGCGCCGCCCTTCAAGAACTACGTGTGGCTTGATTCCCATCCTTATGGGATACGTAGGAACGCCCAGATGTTTGAAACTTCGGATCCAGCCCCCCACCTCTTAGAGATTCCCCCTTCTCTGGGGAATCCGCCGCCTTCAGGTCACCCTCAAGGCGTGTTCCCCGACCCCTTGCAGTGGTCCACCGGTGTCAAGAGTACTCTGGTTTATTGCCAGGAGGGTCAGGATCCTCTTGGTCAGGTTTCCTCCACTTTTCAGGCTTCGTGCTCCCTTTCATTCGGACCCATCGTCTACGCCCTGGGTGGAGCCCCCGTGAACGGTTCAGACACAATGCCTCAGTGCTCTCCCACCGACTCGGGCTGGTTCCCCTAATGGCCTCGGGCAGCAAATCGATATGAATCCTGTGATTGAGCGGTCGATGCTCGTTTGCTGCCTCATTTCATCAACGGTTAGTGCGATATTGATGCTGCTTTTCCGCCACGGTCGGCAGTACTCCCATATCGTTACTCCGGTGCCCCCAGTCCTTGAGTGAATGGCCGCATGATTCACATTTTCCACCTCCCATTCTGACCAGGTGAAACCTCGACACTCATGACACTATCCCTCAGTGCATCTTCGCGTACCCAGGGGATAGGACCACGATGTGGCGTACTTTGAGGTTCTTATGGTCCGAGCTCTAAGACCTTAAACTAAGATCTCCCCTTATGGTTCGAGCTCTAAGACCTTAAACTAAGATCTCCCCTTATGGTCCGAGCTCTAAGACCTTAAACTAAGATCTCCCCTTATGGTCCGAGCTCTAAGACCTTAAACTAAGATCTCCCCTTATGGTCCGAGCTCTAAGACCTTAAACTAAGATCTCTCCTTATGGTCCGAGCTCTAAGACCTTAAACTAAGATCTCCCCTTATGGTCCGAGCTCTAAGACCTTAAACTAAGATCTCTCCTTATGGTCCGAGCTCTAAGACCATAAACTAAGATCTACCCCTACGGTCCAAGCTCTAAGACCTTAAACTAAGATCGCCCTAAACGGGATTCTACGTCCTGCATGACGTTAAACTGCACTCTCAGAACTATGTGTGGCTTGATCTCCAGCCTGATGGAGTACGTAGGAACGCCCGGGCATCTCAACTCGGGTCCAGCCTCAGGGATCGTTAAGTCCCGCCCCTCCTCGTCGCCGGCCGTCTGGCCTGGCTTCTGGTAGAGTGGTGCAGTTGTGATATTCTCCCCGATTCAGCTCGGGATGCCCCACTGCAATGGTGGGAAGCGACGGTTTCCTCGTCAAAGAGGTGCTGTCTGAGAAATTGGGGTGACTCACGGCCAGATTAGTGCATCCGCCTAATACGCTTTCCCCACGGTGGCGCAATTTTGAGAGCGTTGGATTCTGTCCGAACAAATCGTCACTTCGCCCCACGCTTCGCATGCCCTGTTGATCTGGATTTCCACCCTTGTGTCTGAAGGGACCCCCAAAGCGGTATTCATGATGACATGTGGTCCGCCTCCTGCAATATGAATGATGACCTTCGGTCCGTCTATTGCAGTTGTTATGGTCGATCCACTGTCCGCCTACCGTCTTGGGCATTTCCTGGAAGGCCGACCGTTGTGGATGTCTGGATTCGGGACACGCGATTCACCCTTTCTCATTTCCCTATGTTCGGATAAAATCTCAACGCCCCTAGCATTGCCCCGCTCGTGTGTTGGAACAAGTTGGGGGGATGATACATTGATTAGGCTTGAGGTCTCCTTTCCTAGGAATGACCTCCCTCTTTTCTCCAGCAATCCAGGCCCAATTATGGATGCCTGATGCTTGGTTAACACTCCCGCAAGACAACGAATTGTGGTTGATCATGTTAATCCAAAAGATGCAGATAAAAATATTGATTCATACAAATGGATCAAAGTAGCGGAAGAAAATGTTTTGGGAACGGCAAAACAAAGCCCTTAGGGATTAGCGTGCTGAATGAGTCTTTCTAATGCCGCTACCCTTTGGCTGGTGGCCTCCAGAGCTGCTTCTCGCTCTCTGCGTGCCCTCTCTTCGTCGGCGGTCGCAACACGCAGTTCGTCGATTCTGGCCTGTGCACGCTCCCGCTCCACCTGAATTGTGACCATCTGTTGGCCCGCCTCCATCAGCTGTACCTGGGCGTCAACCAGCTAGGCTGCTAGTTGCTCCACAAGATCGGTACGCGTTGCGACGAAGGCCTCCTTCTCTGCCGCCTGCCCTTCGAGGCGCCGGACTTCCTGCTCCGCCGCGAGGAGCGCCCGCGTGCTCTCCGACATGTCCCGACTTTGTGTGACGTCGGCACGCCGGCAGCTCTCGCGCATCTTTTCGGCAATGAAATCACGGACCGTCAGATGGAGGCGTTGGGCATCAGCTCCCCCGGCACACAGGAAGCGCAGCCAGGTTTGAAGTGATCCCATGCGCCCCAGCCACTCCGACGGGTCTCGCTTGAGGAAGCGCTGGATGCACTTCCACCCCCTACGGCGTGTTATCTGGCTCTCCTCGACCGCCTCCGCGTCCGAGTCGTCCATCTCCTCGGGGTCGGCAGGCCGGTAGGCAGGGAAGACAGCCAGCAGGTCTGCTGCAGGGTCCGCCCCTGGGAGGTCCTCATGAGGGATAGGTTCCCCAACATCTGGGTGACCTTCTTCTCTCTCCCCAGCGGCGCTGACACCCTCTTCAGCCCCCGACCTCTCTCCGATGTCAGCACCGCCGGCGTCCGCAGCCCCCTGATCAGCAGTTGGTGGGGCCGGCTCGGTGTGGGAAGTCTGTTCCGGAGCAGGCGGCATGTCCACCACTGGTCCACTCGTAGATGGCCCGGGTTCGGAAACCCGACGAGCCTCCAGTGTTGAGATCACTGCGCGGGGCATGCCATGGTTAGTCACGGATCGTCAATGGCAAGCACCAGCAGTAAAGCAGGGAGACTTACGGGAGTTCAGAACGTCATCTTCCGCTATCCCGGCCGCCGCAGGAACAGTTGCAGCAGGGGGCCCTTCCGCGCTTGTCAACTCGATAATGGGTGCCTGGCCCCCGCCTTGTCCTGCTGGCGCCCCTCCTACTCCCGCTGAGGACGCCTGACCAACATCCGTGCGCTCCTGAGAAAGATGGAGAAATGGGTTAGAAGCTGCATAAGATAATGGATGAAGCAGGTTGAGTAGGGATAGAAGCGGACCTCGAGGAGCTCAGTGACATCAACATTGTCAGATCCGGCCACCTCGCCGCTCTCCCGCGGACTCCCCTGATGGGATCTTCCCTCGGAGGCTTCATCCTCCCCCATCTCCTCCTCTTCCTCGGAGTCGTTGCTACTGTCGTCTTCTTCCGGCGGCAACTGTTCTGGAGCGGGCTCTAAACCGAGCATCACCTTCACCAGAAGGGATGGCTCCGCACGCTGACCACGTTGGCGCGCGTAATCGTCCATGGCCGTCAGATACGCATACTGCCGGTTGAAGTCCACCCTGTCGGCAATATGGAGGCGCCCGACCTCTGGCAGATGGATTCCTTCTCTGAGAATCTTTCGCCAGATGGCGTCGGTCCCCAGTGACTGCCGCAGGGTCATCCAGGCCGACCATAGCGCCGGGAAGACTGCATCGTGGGAGGGTTCGAGCAGACGTCTCACCTGCTTCCCGGGCCGCTCTTCGACCACCGCGCGTGCCCCCTCTCTGGGCGCCGAGGTCGTAGCGGCAGCCTGCGATGTGCCCGCTGCCGAAGTCCCTGCTCGCGCCGGCCCCGCTGCTTGGCGTGCCTCCGTTCTCCCCCGTGTGGCGGCGCCTCGCCTCCTCCCTTGACGCCCGGTCTCCGCACGGGTGACCTCGAGCCGCCGAACTGGCTTCCGTATAAGCCCCTCGGGGTACGCGATGGCCCAGTGTTCGGCGTACTCGGTTGCCAAGCCTGCGTCAACCCCGGTAGGAGGGAGAGTGATGACGTCACCAGAGCTGAAAGTGGCAAACATCAGCCACATCTGGCGAAGGACGCCAGGGTTCGTCTCCTCCCGGACAGCAGTGAACACCCTCTTCGGCATCCGTTGAAGGCACCCGAACTGCCTGGCGAACCGGGTTGGCACGTAGGGCTCGCAGATCACCTTCCCGTCGATCCGAGCCACGAGCACCCCGCCCCGCATGTTCAGGAAGTATTCATGCTGCTCCATCGGACCCTGCCCGTTGTCGATCATCTGGCCAACGGGAGTGGGGAACGTACTGAAGTTGAAATTGGCATGATTTCCAATCCGAATCCTCACGCCCTCCTCACTTAGGATCATCGGAGCGACCCCCGCGATGTTCAGCAGGGAGGGTCGCAGGCCGTTGCCCGGAGGAACGATGGCGTTCGGAAACGTGTACCCACCGAGGTGAGCAGCCACCCAGCCATGGAAGAACTGAAAGGGCCCACAGATCCTTTGTGGCGACCTCCCTCGTGAGATGCGTCCCAGGATGACATACAGCCTCGCCAGCACTGGGACCCCGAGGTTGTATCTTTTGTGGGCGGCCATAGCGCCCGCCACCGCCAGTGTCGTCGGGCGAACGCCCATTCTCGCGTCCCGCCCTGGCAGGAGCCACCCACTCAGAAAGGCGGCCAGGAACGCCGCGTACCGGACATTTGGGTCCCGGGCCTCGATGACGCGGTACCCCCATGAGAGGTAGTTGCCTGTCTCCAGGACCCGCCAGTACGACCCGTTCCGGCTCCTCTGAGCCGCGGTCGGGCACCGCTTCCCCCTGCCTGGCATCTTGACCGCTGGGTCATGCTCCATGAACTGGCCGAACCACTCCTTGTAGGCTATGTCCTTCTGGAAGTCCTTGACCCCGAGCCGCTCTGTAGCCAGGTCCAGGAGATGCCACGTCAGGATGGGAGTCCGTGACCTGTCACCCCAGGTGTTCCTCGGAGGCAGGAACTCATCATACTGGTAGCCCTCCAGCGGGATACCTCCGATGCAGTGGATGTCCCAGAGGCCGATGCCGACCTCCCCATGGTGAAGATGGAAGGTGTTGGTATCCGGAGACCAGCGGGCGAACAGCTCCGGCCCGAGCTCGGACTGCTGGTAGAAGTGAAACTGCGACGTCCACACCGCCTCAAATAGGCCGATGTACCGCAGCTCCTCTGCGAAGTTATCGCAGGTGTGGCGTACCCAGAACGCCCAGGCCCACTCGCTGGTGAAATTGCCCCCAGACCGCAAGTCCCAGTCCTTCAGCCAGCCCTTGGTGTCGTCAGTGACACTCTGGAGATATGTGCTCGAGTAGAGGGCTGGAGAATTCTCCGCAGTAGGCTCACCCCCGTCAATGGTTCGCGTCCTCGGGTTCAGGACATAGACGTCCAAGTGCCTGGTCTCCATGGCAGGATGCCCATTGTTGGTGATGTTATAGCGGGGAAGCTCGTCCTCCCGAGTCACCCAGGTCCGTGGCGCATCAACCTCGAACCCTGGCACCGGAACCTCATCTAGGATGCCGAAGTTCCAGAGCGGCAGGTTGTCCGACAGTGGATATGTCTTCTGGGCCGGCGTCAGTAAGTCGAACAGGGATTGATTGTTGGAAACAATCTCCTTGGCTCCGTAAACCTCCTCGTTCGCCGCCATCTTTGCTCTGCGAATGGCGGCATCCCCCTCATTTCCTTGATGCGCGGCCATCTCAGAAGTTTCGGGAGTCGTGCGGGTTAAGGGATGAAGAGTGCGGGATCGGACGAGGCTGGTAGAGAAGTTTGAAGGTTGGCGCGCAATCCAAGTGGACGGTGCGCAATTGGGCAGAATGTCGCGCAATGTTCCGGGTTTTCGCGCAAAGACAGGCGAATTCCGGATGGTTTTTCACGCCGATTGGGCGAATTTCGCGACAGGGAAAGGCAATTTCGCACACGAGAGGGTTGAAGCTTATCGCGCGGAAGGCCTGTGTACGGAACGTGGAACCCGGGACCCCTATTTATAGATGAGGCCGGGATTCCGCGCCGCGCGGAATGCTCGATTGCGCGACCGCGGCGGAGAATTGCGCGCCCGGCGCCCCTTTTTGCGCGCCTAAGTCCCGCGCGGCCCTGGACTTCGGCATTCCGGCGTCTCCCTCGGAACCCGATCGTTGCGACCTCTCGCCGATCAGATTCCGAGGGGGGGCTTTTGTAGACGCCGGAAAAGTCCGTTGTTCCCAAACGAAGCTCCGGATGCGGAAAGCGAAGTGATATTTGGAGTCAGAGGCATGTTCCGGAGGGCCCGGAGGAGTTGCGCGGAATTTCAGAGGCCCGCGCGCAAAGTTGAGTCGCGGCGCGCAATCCTCCCGGGATGCGCGCAATGCGCTGGGCCGATGCGCTATTTTTCGTGCCCGTGGCCTGCGCGGCTCCCTTGCGCGCTGGGTCCTGATTCCGCGCCCGCGAAGGGAATTCCGCGCCCGAGACCGGATTCCGCGCCCGGGGTTGCCTATAAATATAAGGCGACCCCCGACGTTTTGAAGGTTGCCAGAATCCGAAGCGTCGCTCGTTCGCGCAATCCAACCCCTTCCGCGCGCAATGCCGATCTTCAGGTAACCTCCTTTCTTTCGCGCAATAGAGCCTTGGGGTTCGCCTTCGCGCGCAATCCCCTTGGCTCCTTTCCTTTGAATAATCCTTAACCCGAAGGCCTTTGCGCACAAAAGAAGCCTCTTGTGCGCAATTGCCCCCGGGTGCGCGCAATCCAGCCCGATTGCGCGCACCCCCCATTTTCAAAGTGGCCATTCGTTAGAGAATGAGTCGTTGCCCCCACGTGCTACCCGAAGCCCGGTGTGCGCAATCTCAATCATCCGCGCGCAAAGGGCTGGCCCGATTGCGCGCCAGCCCGCCATTTTGCGCGCCGACCTGCTGTTTTGCGCGCAAAGCTCCTCTTTTGCGCGCAATCCGCCGGGGTCGCCCCCTTGACCCCCTGAGGGTACCTGCCCGCATGGCGCCCGATGATCTTCATCCTGGGTGCCCGCACCGTGCGTTGTCTTTCCGTGCGGCCCTCCAGGCTTGCGCGAAGTGACACGGACCCATCGGCGTCAACCAACGTCCAGCATGACGTTAAACTGCACATTTGTCCAGCATGACGTTAAACTGCACATTCGTCCCGCATGACGTTAAACTGCATCCGTCCAACATGACGTTAAACTGTACTACGTCCAAGCTGCATGACGCTAAACTGCCTAGCCCCTATCGTCCGTGCTGCAAGACGTTAAACTGCCAAGCGCCTTCGTCCTCCGCACACGACGTTAAACTGTACTTCGTCCGGCAAGACGTTAAACCGTCCGCTTCGTCCTCAGCACACGACGTTAAACTGTACTTCTTCCGGCAAGACGTTAAACTGTCCGCATCACCCGATCCCGTGCCTCGCACGCAGGGTCCCCCCCCGGTTTGGATGTGGCCCCCACCCGCTCGTCTCTGCAGGGATGTCGGGATTGCCCCTCTTTAGGGACGATTTAATGGGAGCGGCCTTTCCCCACGGGGGGTAGGGTATTACAAACCCCTAGTTTCTTGTGGGGGGCAGCACATGTGTATCTCCATTGCGCTCCCCCACTACCGAAGCCAGTAGAGGGTGTGACTGGGATCGAGGTGTCTCCTACTTTCGGTCCAAGTCCCTTCCAACTGAGTTTTGCCGCATCCGGGCTGCCTCAAGTGCGTAAGTCCTGACAGAATGAACTACGTGGACTTTGATCCCTGTCTTCTAAACAGGGTACGTAGGAAGCCTCCCTGAGGTTCAAGCCCACCACCTGGTCGTCCCGGTCGTATTCACGTCGGTTCGTCCATCAGTGGACCCCTCCAGGGTTCACGCTTGCGTCGATTCACCTATGAATCCGCCCCTGTGGGAGACTGCCCGTGTGTATCTCCATTGTGCCTCCCCACACCCCCTTTTTCCATTTCTCCTTTTATCGTCCAGCATGACGTGAAACTGTGATCCACCCGGCCATTCCATCTCCCCCTGTGTGCGAGGTGGTTCGGTTCAATCCTCCGCCCGGCGGCCTCGACCCCTTCGTGAGTCGGCTTGCCGACGTCCAGCATGACGTTAAACTGTATACCCGAACTACGTTGACTTTGATCCGTGCTGACGCGCGGTACGTAGGAAGCCCCTACGGGGTCCAAGCTCTTCACTCCATCATCCATCCTGATCCTTACCCGGGCCGCCACATCCCGGTGGGGTCATGCCACTTCTCTCCACTCCACATCACTTGGGAAGCCGCCCATGCGCTGGCCCCAGCGTCGGAGGTTCCCCGCAAGGGGTTCTATCATCTGATCCACTCTTCGTGTTGATCAGTCCGATGCTGTCCCCGCTGGACGTTAAACTCGCGGCGTACCCCGTGTT
The DNA here is from genome assembly GCA_963277665.1 of Viscum album. Lineage (NCBI taxonomy): Eukaryota > Viridiplantae > Streptophyta > Magnoliopsida > Santalales > Viscaceae > Viscum > Viscum album. Next base: position 2,041,339,430 of record OY728130.1, on the reverse strand, counting down.
AAACATGGGAAGCTGAGGAAAACCTCAGGTGACACAGTTCCCCGCACCCAGCGCGGGATGCCTCAGGTCATCATGCCTTCGAGAAGCCCTATTAGGGACGGAAGACAGACGTGCAGAGCCGCAGTGTTACGACACGCCCCCAGCACCCAGAGCCACCCGGCCTCCTCACCGCAGGTTGCTGCCCCGACCAGACTCCTTGGAGCGTCCGGGCGGAAGCAGCGTAATTAACCGGTGTCCATGAAGATATGGCGCTGGGAACGAGATTCACGAACATTCTTAAATCTATGAGGGAGACCCGGATTAGGCGACGAGTTCCGAGGAAACGTCCAAGGAAGGAGGAGCCGACATCCCATCATCCCGGTTTCGATCAAGGAGCAGACGCCCCTGAATAAGGGACGGATGCCGCCCGCCTTTGGAAAGCGGGACTGCGGGACCACAAGCCGCGCACCCATCCCCTCGGGTTGACGGGTGCACGCGCGAACGCGTCCTGGCGGAACAGCGTAACCCGACGCACATCCGCACCGAAACACTCCCCGAAGAACTCGGAACTGATATCATTATCACATCACTCCCTCAAATATTCTCCAACATGGTTTTCAATTTCAATATAAAAAACATTAAGAAGACTATATTTTATCTTTTTATCCTCATTCTCCAAGTAGAAATATATATGAAGTGTGAAAAGCCTTCCATCCTTAGGTTGAATAAGAGGAAATGGAAGGTGAATATAATTAATCCCAAAGCTTCTTCATGGCCTTCCAAGAAAAGGAAGATCTAAGGGGAATCATGGGAAGAAAATGATGTTTGTTTCACATGAGGAAAGAAGGTACACTGGAAGAAGAACTTCACCTAGTCTAATAAGAAATGGGAATATTTAGGTGAATTTGTTAAAAATTGATGTCTATATATTTCTACAAATTGGGTATTAGATAGAGCTTATGGTTCTCAAATATGAATCCAAATACAATAACCAAGTATATTCATGAAGATTGACCGAGGGGAGGTAGATATATGAGTAGCCAATATAGATAGACTTTCTGCAGTAGCAGTCAGGGACTAACACCTCACGTTGCCATCTCAGATAATATTTATATTAAACAGTCATTATTCTGTGAATTATGTTACAAGATACATTTTTTCTATATCCAGTATATATATAGATGAATTTGTTTTCATGTTTGGAAATTACGGTTTTTTTTACAAAGATAACATTTGTTTTGGTAGGGAACATTTATAAAATAGTATATATGTGTTGGATTACACAAACCAAGTAATGTAAATCAATAACAATAATACATCACATGACTCATACCACACACAAATTTAGAATCTCTAGCTTTGTCTTGTAAATGATAAAATCTTAAAGAAGTTACATCAAGATGTATATATATATTCTTTCGAACAAAAACCACTTAGTGTATGTAATGAATGTTTACAAGGAAAAATGACCCAATCCCCATTTAGTGGGAAAGATGAAAGGGCTGATGATAATTTTCAATTGGTTCATACCAATGCATGCAGAATATTTGTAGTTGAAGCAAGGGGAGGGTACTCACACATCATAACTTTTAATGATGATTTTAGTTGATATGGATATATCTACTTAATTATGTATAAGTTTTATTCATTTGAAATGTTTACAGAATAAAAGAATTTAGTTGAGAACCCTATTGGTATGAAAATTATGAAACTCCACTCATACCTAGGTGGGGAATATTTTAATCAAGACTTCATTGATTACTTATGGGAGTTTGGGATCCTATCCCAACTCAATCCTCCTTACATGTCCCACTGGAATTGTGTGAGTGAAAGGAGGAACCACACCTAGTTGGCCACGGTGAGATCAATGAAGAGTCATGTGTGTCTTCCCTTATCCTTTTGGGAATATGCGTTAAAAACAGAAACACACATACTAAACTAAGTTCCAACTAAATTGATAATGGGAATTCCATAAGCATTCTAGAGTGGAATGAAAACCATACTATCGAATTTACATGTGTGGGTAAGCAAATAATTTGTTAATGCCTATTCAGGTAAGGAACATTCACCCATAGGGACAAAGTGTACCATTATAGGATATCCTAGGGAAACAAGTGGATATAACCTATTCTACCCTCATACAAAAAGGTTATAGTTGAATGAAACACCATATTCATTGAGAGGGAGAAAATCTCCAATAGTAATAGTGGGAGTGAGATAGAATTCGATGAATTCAAGGATCATGGTACAAAAGAGATGTTACAGGAAAGTATTCCACAAAACCGTGTGCAAGAAAGAACAATTCCAGAGAGAGAAGAACTTCGTAGGCGTGAAAGAGAGGGTGGAGAACTGGAACGGTATGCTTTTCTAGTTACTGAGGATGGTGACACATTATTAGTTGATAATAATGATCCCTAACCTACAAGGAAGCAGAAAGTGGCACAAATGTTACCATGTGGAATGAATCCATGAATTATGAAATGGATTCCATGTACCAAAACCATGAATAGATTTTGGTAGATCCTCTAGTTTATGTAAAGCATGTTGGATGCCAATGAGTATTCAAGAAAAATTTATACATGGAAGGACTATTTAGTAGCCATAACACACACTTGGTTGCAATAGGGTTCAAGCAGTGTTAATGCATTGACTATGACGAAACCTTTTCACCAGTTTTAATGCTAAAATCAATCAGAATTCTATTGGCCATTTCTACTTACCATGATAATGTGATTTGGAAAATGGATTTCAAAACAACCAACCATAATGGGAATTTTCAAGAAGATGTCTATATGACACTAGATGTGGGGTTTATTACTCCAATGGATGCCAATAAGGTAAGCAAGTTTTATAAATCTATTTATAGATTAAGGCCAGTATCCAGTCCTGGAACATTTGTTTTGATGAAGCCATAACAACATTTGGTTTCATCATGAACAAATTTGATCGTTGTGTCTACAAAAAATTTAGTGGGAGTTCATTCATTATCAAATAGTATATGTGGATGAAATATTCCTTATTTTAAATGAGATACCAGTCATACAGTCTTTTAAGGAATGGTTGAATCAATGCTTCTCCATAAAAGAGTTGGGGGAGACAACATATATTCCTGGGATCAAGATCAATCCTGATAGATCCAATAGATTTCTAGGACTAAGTCAATGTACATACATTGATAATATACTGAAGATATTCCATATGGAACTATCCATGATGGGATTATTTCAAGTGTCACATGGAATTCATCTTTCCAAGAAAATATATCTTTAAAAATTGATAAATGAAAGATAATGGGAAGGACTCCATACACATCCACGATTGATTCCGTCATGTATGTCATTTTAGTTACTAGTTTGGAGGTCACCTACGCATTGAGTGCGGTTGGTAGATATCTAGCTGAACTGGGTTACCACCATTTTATGGAAGTCAAAACTATCCTAATCTATCTGAGGTGTACTAAGGATATGTTTCTTTTTTAGAGATGAGACGTGGAACTAGTAATCAGAGGATATGTAGAAGCTAGATTCTAGACTCATCAAGATTACATGAAGTCACAAACAAGATACATCTTCACATTGAATGGGGGTGCAATGAGCTGGAAGAGCTCAAAGGAGAGTATGTTCACATATTCTACATTAGTTTCTTTGTATATCGCTGATTTCAAGGTATCTAAAGAAGATGTTTGGATGAAAAAAATTGTCTAGGAGATGTATTTTGTACCTAGAAGTAATGATCCCATCACACACTATTGTGATAATACTGGAGTTTTGGATCTTGAAAAAGAGCCCAGGATTCATCCGCGGACAAAGAACATACATAAGACGTATTGTAACATGTGGTATTCTTCTCACGGTGGTAAAGTTTTAGTGAGAATTATATCCGCATAAGATAACATGGAGGACCCCTTGACTAAATACTTGACTCAGCAAAAACATGATCATCATGTGAGGTATAGTGGAATAAAAGTCATAGGCAATTGGCTCTATTCCAAAAGGAATTTTAAGGAGTTGGTGTCCTAGAACTAATTAATTTTTACATAAATTTAGTTAATATTCAATGTATTTAAATATTAAATATCTTATTACACATTTTTCATTGTTCTACATGACTATGATGTAATAATGTCCAAGAGTATTTTTAGAATAGATAAGTTTGTGACAGTTCCCCACTATGACGAGAACCTTGAAATTCTATAACTATATTTTTAAATATAGATCTTCTGCTTGATCACATAATATGCTGGACCAAAAATCATACAATCCATCAGGTGTGAGTAGTCATATGTAGATGATACTTATTCTAATGAATTTCTCACTTGGTAATCTACAAGGAAAGAAGATTATGAGAACATACCAGCTTGTAGAAAATTCTGCATGTTTTGTTGTCTTCATATTTTCCTATCTATATGTGTGAGTAGTGATCCTTATACTTTAAGATTATAATTAATAAATTTCATGACTCGGTCACTTTGATTTACTTACATAAATCGTCACACAAATAGTTATAGGGATGTATGATATGTTGGGTGTGTCACAAGTGGCATTTTATTAATGGATATGTCAAGTAAGGATTTTTCCCATCCATATATTGAAGTTGATATCTAGTCCATATGATTTTAATAGAACCATCATGCAAAATTTCATAGCCATAAGTTAACAACGTGTTTATTTCAGGTAGTCAACAAACAAAGAATCAAGCTTAAAGGTTGATGAAACTATCATGAAACCGTATTGATGTGATATTGGGGAAAATTGATTATATTACACAATAAGCATCCATATGGGAATTTCGTTGTTGCAACTTTAATTTATTTCTATTTGGTTCCTTGACCCATTGCAAGACAATATTCCTTATTCCAAGGATAAAGAATCCTTGAGGGTCACACATTAAGTGTTTCTGGTGGTCACAATTAAATTATATTTGAATTTAATTATGAAATACTATTCTCAACACTATGGAATAATTTTATTCATGTTAATATGATTTCATAAATTAAATAAATATTTATTCACTAGATTGTGGGTTAAAAATATTTATATATTTATTGAACATTTAATAAATATTTGTTTACTAGTTTGTATATTAATTTTATATTTAATTGAATAAATTATTTATTTATTTATTCATATGTTCTATAAATGGAAGTGGTGTTTGAGGGGAACAAGGATGGTCTGGTAGTAAAACAATTATTTACAAGACGGTAAATAAATATTGAACTAGTTAGCAAGAATTAAAATAATAATAATGTTGCTATTATTTTGTGACGTGAAATTTTATTTATAATTATATTTTCGCAAGTAGCGCGTCATAAATAATGATGTTTTATTATTATTAAAATCGTGGGGGTTATCTATGCTTACGAATGTATATAAAAGTTGTAATACAATTAAATATTGTAAACGAATCCACATGTTGATAAATATACATGTAAGTCTACTGTGCCACGTACCGAACTGCATGCCCGGTGAAATTTGATTTTTTTGCTGAAATATATCACCCTTTATTTCTCTTCCTTCCCCTCTTAATAATGGGAGAAATTATTCAAGGCCAAAGAACAAACAATCAATAATTACTGACACAATACACTGGATTCAATGCACTAGCACCTGGAGAATGAGTGGTGTTGATCGAAGGCAATCAGAGAACAAGTTGATCACCACGAGAGGGATTCTAGTTTTTATCCACGGAAGAACGTTGATATAATCTTGATGGTTCATTCTTGATGATCAACATAATCAAAGAAGAAAATACTGATGCCCCAGTTATTATTTTATTTATTTAAATAATTAAATTAACTATAAACATGATGTGAATGATCCACTCTGAAGGTTTTGGGCCTCTTCCTTAATTTTATAAATCATTGATTATATTCCTTGGAGATTGGAATTCCTCATCATATTAATCCCAGAATAATCATTGATCATGGTTTAAATTAATGTTGGGACCGTCCCGACAATGCTTCCACTGAACCTGGAACCATATCATGGAAGATTAATCATCAATATAAAATCATCTTCATCAACAAAATGAAAAATATCATTCAATTTACATAATGATTATAAAGAAAAATTAACTACATTATAGACACTACCACATCAAATGTATCAAAAGGAAAAAAAGAGTACATCAAGAAATAAAACGTTGACATAAAAAATAGTTTGAGTGAAAAGATTAATTATAATATGGGTTATTTATTTATAAGAGACAAGAAAAAATTCACAACTACGAATTTTTTTGTAAGAGGAATGGAAAAATTCAAATGGATTAGAACTAAAAAATTGAAAACTAGTTACTTAATTTTTTTAAAATTTTCACTCTAGAATTTTATTATCAGTTTATAGAAAAATGTGACATTAAAAGTTGAGAAATGAAATCATTTCACAATTTTTTTAAATGTATAATGTTAAAAGTATATTTTTAGTAGTGACTTTTTTTAAATAATATTTAAATTATCATTTTGAAATCATTTTTCAAAAATTTTATGTTAATGTCATTATGTAGGATGTTGTTAGTCTACTAGTGTTCTTACATAATATCCAAATCCATGTGAGTGTATCTGGATTATGTTCTCTTATGAATAATAATATCTATAATAAAATTCCTTTATTTATAAAAATCATGCACTAATATTTATCATCCTTTGATTTAATTCAGTTTTCTTACCCCAACCATAAACTAGGATACTGTGTTTAGAAACATGGATATTTTATACAAGGTACAACAATAGATCCCTTTCAGGTGTTGATCCTGCACCACAATTTTAAAAATACCCCACATGAGGAATATTTTTTGATTTATTCCATTAATCATGGAATAATTTTAATGTCTTGAACACTTATATTGGATATTTCAATAGATTCCATTAATATCTAACCCCTCCATGTGTATGGTCTCCTCATTTGCATCAGGCCAATATATTTCAAACTCTACACTAGTATAGAATTTATTTGATGATCACTATGTTTTTCATTGTACTTTTAATTTAAGTATATGTGGTGAAATTTGAATAGTATATATAAAATTTCTTCAGAAACATCATACACCTATATTTCTCCTAAACATACAATAACCACCCATCTATGTAAATTTGAGACTAGTGGGTTTTAATTAACTTTCAGTACCTTCATCCCATATGTCACACTTCATTCCACAAGTGTTTTGTTAACAATAAATGATTCATGAATATTGGAAGTGATCTTTTTAAATTATTTAAGGATACCTCTTATTTGATGTGATATATTTTCTCCCATAACAAGCCTTTCATCTAGAGACGTGTTTTATCCTGATGAAAAATCATTCTATACCCATGATCCCTAAAAAATTATAGTGGGATCTAACACTCATGTTTTATTACAATTAATCTTAAATATACTTGTTCCACCTTTAAATATATTTATTCATATACATTGAACATGAATTATATCACCATCATTCTATATATAATGCTAATAGAGAACTCCATTCACATGAGCTCTATTTAGGATATAATATTAAATCATCCATTATCTATCAATAATTTTGATCATAAATTAATTTCACCAATACTTGAGACTATATATATTATAATCGGTTACTTTATACACATAATGTTTACCTTTCCAATATTAGATTTTTCATATCATCCTTTGGTCAAGGTTATAGGCCTCAAGCCCCAGACACATTTTTTTAACATTATATGATGATAAACACAAACATAATTTTTTCCAAAAAAATATGAACACAAGTTCTATTCACAACATTTATGTTTTCCTATATTGATTTAATCCCTCACTCACTCATTTTGGGTTAACCCAACATCTATATTAGACACACATCCTTAAGAATTATATTTTGGTAATAATTTTATGACCACAAAAAACTCAAACACATTTTTTTCCAAAAAAATTACCATATATTACATTCACTCCAATATAAAAAGTTCTATATCAGTATTAGGATTTATTTATATCACGTTTTCACATTTATATTACATTATAGTCCATATATCCTTGTTTTTATTGTTATGTGATCTTAAACATCAACCAAAGTTGGTGTGAAATGACATTAAATGGAATAAACCTCTAATTTAGGTGTTATATTAAAGTATATGCATTTTTTTGTTAGTTTTACCCCTTCATTGTTACAATATTGATTTCACATCCTCTTCATTAATGTTTTATGGATTTAAATATCATCCCTTGTCAATTAATCTTGTATAAACAAAAAACCAATTGAAAGATACATATCACTAAAAAAGTTGAAAACCCACTGAGGGAATCCTAGGATAATATAGATTCTATGCTAGATATGACTGAAAATTTCAATGAATTGGACAAATATTATCATTTAAAAAAGAAAGAAGCACAAATCGTGTCATTTTAAAAACCCATAATTATCGGTTTGGTCAAAATCCATATTCCTGCATAATAAGACCCTAATATTATTAAATAGAAAAATATAGGGAAAATATAAAATGATATAAATCTCATGGTGCCTCTATTAGTCCATATAAAAAATAGAGCTATGTTATTTTGGTTTTTTAACAAAATGAAAAAATAATTTTCACCACATTATACATCGTATAAAGTATCGGAATATTTTTTAGGCCAACTAAGGTGTTATTTTATGGTACTTGAACCATTTGTAATATTTGAATCATATTATAAAAATCCACCTTCATGACTTTAATTATGTTGGTTTACAAATGATTCCAATATATGAATGGAATAACCTTATCTTACAATCATGTTACACCAGCCTCTATATCTATATAACCATTATTTTTCAATGAGAAAATCTTTTAAAAGGGAACACCATCTCATGTTTTAATGTAATAATAATTGATTGAAGAAATTGAGTATATATATCTCTTTCCGAAAAACCTATATCTGTACAAGAATTCCATTTCAAGATAATGTCACCAAAAAGAGAAAATATAGGATTTTTGTGATGGTACATTTATCACCATATTTATCCAGCCTCTATCAATCAAACTAAACAAGATTAGGAATAATCTAAACCATATTGTCATTTCCCCCATGATATTAGATAAACATCCACTAATGTAATATGTTCCACCGTATTTACCCCCATATATCAGTCTATGGGTACATGTTTAATAATTATTGGATTGATTTATACACAGCATTAAATAAAGTGTTTTAGAGTGATGAATTGTCTAATACATTACCGTATATATTTTTGATAGATTCAATTACAATGATATTTATCATTGGAAATTTCAAAGATTATCTTGAATTAATGGATGGGGTTGGACATAAGATAATAAATTATAAAGGGTACAAGATAGAAAACTATTTAATTTATTAAAAAAAATTGGGTAGTACACTTATATATTTATACTATTTCCCTTATTTATTACAAATTCATAGGAGGATGTAATATTTATTGGAAAATATAATAGGTATTTTATCCACTCTTGAATATTTTTTATTAATTTATTCATGTCCTTAGTATCCCATTGATGTACAACCAACATTACAATTCCCACCATCTCCTCTAACAAAATCATGTGATCTATGATAATGGAATCCTTACCCACCTTCTCATCTTCAATTGAATGAAATTCCACATTTTTTAATTCTTTTTTTCTGTTGATTGATGAAGATAAATATGATGTTACATGAATATACCATTAATAGTTTTTTATTTTTATTATCATAACATGTTGAGGCAGCTCATGAAGTTCCATATCACTATGATCAAAAGGGTGAACAATAATCATGGGTAGTGAAAACCCTTAGTAGATCATTTTATCATAGTACTCTTCATCAATGATTCACTTCATGAAATTATAATTTTTCTACAGTAAAAATCATAATTCAAGAATGGTGAGAATATAATAAATATTGGGTATTTGATGTGGTTTCTCCCTAATGGGTGTCTCATTGTTCAATAACCTGACGTCTTGCCTCACAATTTTTTCCATGGTTCATTGAAATTTAATGAAACATGGGTTTAAAAAAAACCCACAAAGTTGATTGGGTTATAAGGTATCATTGAGTCACATAATGTGATGTTGAACTCAATGTTTTTTATTCCCTCTGATGTCTTTGGGTATGAGGATTTAGATTAGGTTGTTTTCTTATAAAATATTGAATGATTGTAGCTAGAATATGAACTTTATCTGCTACTATTAAAATATTGAATTTCTTAATGGGATTATAATATATTTTCATCACATCCTCTAAAATTTTTATATCAATCTGGATAAGGGTTATTTTCAACCATATGATTGGAAAAAAAATTAACTAGGGTGAAATGTGAATTTTTTCCAAATAGACCATACAAAATATTACATGTAAATGCTTATGGGATGTCATTATGAGATTTAAATTTATTGGGTAACCATATTCCATTACCTCTGACATACCATCTATAATATCTATATGATTCATAACTTTTTTGGGACTAGTTATTGGTAGAGGGATATTTTCATCACAATGTTTCATTGATAAATGTGAATAGCATGCTGAAAAATTCAGAATTATAATATCAAAATATATATAGAAAATAATCACATGATACCACCTGCTTCACTATTGTATGATTCAGGGTTGTATCTCAAACCTCTATATCCAAGGCCTATAACTTGGTAGCTCAATTGTCAAACTAGGGAACCTGTAAATCATAGGATATAATAAGAGATTGAGATTGGGTCCCCAAAACATACCCCTATATATGTGAAAGTTCAACCCTAGAATGTGGAAGAATATTGGATTCCTAGAACTACTAGTCCTATGTATCTATTTCACATGAAATATAATATATTGTACTCAAATAAAGCTAATGACGGGTTTTTGGGAGGTGGTATAAAAAATGAATTCGTTGGGGTTGGGGGTCTAGATTACCAGGGAAGGACTCATTACCCAATGGGGATTTATTCCATGCTTTTTCATACTAGATTTTATAATAAGGAATAAAATTTAAGAAATTGTATTTTTTTTAAAATACGTAAAATAATGAAATTATAACATGGAATAAAATTCATGAATTGGATTTTGAAATCAACCACGCAGACAAGTGTGAATGTGTGTTTCCTATATTTTAGAAATGTACTAATGAATTATCTTGGGCGTATGGTTATCTAGCATGACCGTGGGGGAGAAATTATCCTATGATATAGGGTATAGAGTTGATCTCACCCCTCTACCTCTAACACCGCTCTGAGTAGTGGATCCCACAACACTACCAATTGGGTAAAAAACAATGTATATTCATAAGACTTCATGGGTGTTTGTGTCTTCACTTATATTCTTTATAAAAATGAAATATAGTAGAATATTTCATTGGATATTATATATATTATGAATAATATTTCTATGGATATTATTCCTACATTATTGTTGTTAATGTAATCATCCAACCCTTTTTCAAAAAGCTGTTTATAGACCCTTTAAAGTTCTTATTATATAGTATATCCTACACATGTCATGTGGTGAAGACTCTTTCAATGATGGTGTGAACTATAACTTCATGATTTCTGACATAAATGTTGACCAGTTATAGATTATTTTCAAGTGTGATATGTGTAGTGGATTTCACACTCTTTACCTAAATGATTAGTAATGTAAACTAAATTACAACCAACATGTCCCTGTTCTACTAAGTTGTGTGCCGACTATTGCAAAATTTGCATATAATATGGTGTACATAACATGGATAGAATCATAACCATTCATCATCATCATCAATGTTTTTGGTTGTTGACCTTCCGCATAGAGACCATGCTTCTCTTCTTGCATGATCACCTTACTTTTGGCTTGGGAAGCATCAAAAACTAAAAATTGAGCTATTGTGGGGACTTAGTATGATGTTATCCATGATTATTAGATACCTTCACCATAGAATTTTTTACTTGTGACTTCCTAGTCACATATTTTTCTATTTTATAGGAATTAGATTCATTATCCATGGAAACATTTAGAGATAATATATTATGATAATAAGATGGAACCCACAAATCGACATGATTAGAAGATAACCAGTTGTTAGAATCATATAAAAGAAGTTTGATCTTGACATTAGTTTTCACCCAATTCATAATTGAACAACATTTCCCTTACACCATATGATACCACTCTATCATAGTATTTGAAATTTTTCTCAGAACATACCACTACATAAATATAAATTATAGTGAAAACCAATGGTATGTATATACATTATAGGGGACCTCACAATCTATTAATACAAAAATAATATAATTATCCCCCAAAAATTATATATGATCATGTATTTTAAAACCTATTTTCATAAAATGCTATAGATCATCTTATAACATAACTATATAAAATGAAATTAGAGACTACATATATCCCTATACTCATAAAAATTGTCAATTTATCTAGGAGTAGTTCTATGGTACCAAAAGAGGACATAATATATAACATGTATTTACACCTCAAAAACAATATAATGTTATAATGTTGATATAAATTTATGTTTACTATTATATAGATATAAAACACATGGAATATTCTAATAATATGAAATGTTGATTTTTTCCATTAAACATATTAGCTGAAATGTATATCTTGGTCAGCATTGACCACACCAATCAAATACTAATCATTTTTCCCTTAATCCTCATATTCGTCAAAAAAATTATTAGTCTTTGGAAAATGTTTGATTCATTGAGTAGAATCATATACTTGTTATTCCATATAGATGTAATATTTCTTGATGGAATATGGGATCTTCTTTTTTCCCTTCAGCATCACCATCCATATGGGAAAAACTTCAATTTTATCCAATATGATCTCAAATTTATCCAATTCTACATCATAGAAAATACCATGGGGAATTATGAGGTCGGTCCATGTAAGATCTTCAGTATATAGGCATCCATCGAATACTAAAATTTGATATTACTATTTGGTTAGGGATCTTCCATGATATCTTTCTTGGATTCCTTCAAAAAATATTATTATTATGATTAAATATTCTTAGCATCCCCATAAACATATTTAGAAGGGATAAATTCATTATATATCACCTAGGGTGTTTGAACTCTATAGAATATGTACAATCATAAAGACTGATCAACAAATATCTATCTTACATATGCTAGGTGTCATTACGGGGGTTCGTTTGGTAGAGAAGATCCATGATGATGACTATATTATTTTAAATATATAAATATATAAATATATATGATACTAAAATAACAATGTATATCATTATAATATAGTGTTTTTTCTCAAAATTTCCACATATTTTGAAAACCCTGTTTTCAAAAATACAATTAGGTATCATTACGACTCTAGGGAGAAGCTCCCAACTCTTATTCCACAATTGAAGTTGGTTTTTCAGTATGTGATAATTATATAGATGGGTATCATTGACACTATATCTTTGTTTTATGCTTTAGGTCATTAAAATTATCCTTCCTATTCAATCTTTTATATAAAATATCTAAAGAATCATCGATAGATTATATTAAATTAATAGTGATATCCTCTTAATCCATTAAGGAATAGTGAGTAAATCAGGATGATGGACGTTTATTTTTTGGCCATTATGTGGAGGCTCTCTTAGTAAAGCTTGTCCATAGAACAGAAAAATTTATTATAAAGTGAATTATTTGGATTAATCCAAAAAATAAGCATAGGACCCAATATATACCTTTGATTTTCTTTAATATTCTCCAACTCAATGTTATAATCTATCTATTTATTCTATGAATATATTACCTCTTTGAGAATTCTATTTTAAGATACAACTATTTTTGGAAATATAATATTAAAATATTATGAACATCGTATCTTGGAGAAAAATAGAATGGGATTAATGTAAATATTTGGATACTGGATGTGTAATGAGATTAAAAAAAAATTCGTAAGAATTAGTTTTCTCCCAGCTCCTCATGATCAAGTCATATAACTCTTGTCATAGTTCTGAGTCTCTCACACAATGATGTCGCTAACTAGGTAGTTGTACATAATAATATGTTCCTGAAATAATTTAACAATACACCCACACATAGTCTTCCCTTATATATTTCTTTTACCCTATTATCTTTCTCAATACATTGAACCTTTTAGAAAAAAAACAAGGTTGAGTTGGACAAAAAATAGATTAGTGCATGCCATGAGAAAAAGAGAGAGTAAAAAATTAGTATTTTCTATGGTATCAAGTCTCTATTGATGTGGATCCCCCCACCTCTATATTTATATGTCCCCACAATTTTAAAATATGGACATAATACACTAAAAAATGTGCACATCCTATACTAAGAACACAAAAATTTTGTTCGTTACCATTCTATCCATCTATCAACCCACACTAAACCAAGTTAATTCACTAAAAATATATTTACCTTAGAATGTATTCACATTTATATTTATTAGAACAAATTATAAAGTTGGGTATGGTGGAATTCAGTTTAAATTTTTGTTAAAAAAACTAATTACATCACTTGTTGGAAAGGTATATAATTTTTGAATTAGAGAGGAATAAATATAGGAACTCGGGTTATTTCATGCCCTTCTTAAAGGGACAATAAATACCTTGATCAAGAAACACATTCATTTGAAATTATCTTTATCATTATGCTATGTTTCAGAACATTTCATTCCCCAAGCCTATGTTACATTTCTTGTTCTAAAGATCTAGGATCCCAAGGAGACAACTGGCATTATTTCATTACCCATATCCCATTTTTTATATAAAAACACATAGACACAAAATTTGGCATTAAGGAACAGAAAGTCTATAATGATCTGAATTTTATTGAACATGAAACAACTATGAACTTGAATTCCATGCTTAGATCATTTTAATCACCTCTAAGGCATGATTCAACCATAAATAAAGGGGATGATGATAAAAAGATGAGTTATATTCATCTATTAATAATTATCAAAATCGAAGGCCACTTCACATAGAGAATCACCCCGACCAAGTCCAAAGACACTCCTTAAGAGGTGATTATATGTAGTTAATTCAGTCTATAGTAGGGTGAAATTCACTTTGAAGGGGTCTCTCTTAGTGTTTATATTTATTATTTTTCTAATCTCGTAATGGATACCAAATCCGGCCCCAAAATGCATAGGTCCTATTGTTATAGGGTCAATCTACCAATAACACCTCCCTCACATGGTGCCTTGGTCCCCCAGGTAGACTCATTCCTAGGTCTGCCTAAATGATTCACAACATAGTCAGATATATAAGAAACCATTCATTCAAGTGACCCTAATGGTTTCCAATCCTATGGTATTTACTTGTGTTCTACAATTACAAGGACTCCAACTTGAGTGATTCATCACCTAAATCACCTAATCGGGTTCCCCATTCACTGAGGTCAAGTACATGGATTTCTACGTAATCAGGTATCCTCCAGGTCCTTCAAGAATATATATAAGTTTTATACACAAAAAAATTCCCCCCTTCAACCCTTTTTTCCATTAAGAATGGATCAATCCTTGGAAAGTATCCATGCCCAATAAGTGCATAATTGGGTATATAATCATGTATTCACTTGATAATAAGGGTATTTATCATTAGGATAATGGGGGAGATTCCCTTATATCAATCTTACCATCATGGATATACTATATAAAGAATCATATTATCCCCATCATCTTATGGATATCATTATATAAATCAATGATTCATAGATCCATATAATTAATCTATGTAATTATATGAAAAAAACTATTTTTGGAGCCATCTACCAATTTAAAAAGAAATGGACCTCCTATTATGTATAAGCTAGGATCATATCCACTTTTATAGACTCATTACATTCATCTACATAGTAATCTGATGTACATATAGGTCTCCCATGTGTAATCCCTAACTCTTAGACACCAGTATATATCTATCTTGATATCATTCTTTCTTATATAGTTACCAATAGACAGGCTATAGATGCCCAACATGGCATCCTAATAGTTGTGAGCCCTAGTTTTTCCAAAATAGACATATTTATGGTCCTAATATCTTCCTCAATGTGCTATATTATCTATTAGAAACTCCACTTCAATTAACTATATTCCATATTAACAAAATATACCACAATGGGCTATATTAAATTCAAAAAAATTTACCTCAAAAATTCAAATTCCAAGAGATCCACTTATATTACAATATGAAAAATTCACTATGACTTTCTCATTATATATAGGCATTATTCTATTTTATACCCACTATAAAATCTCCAATCATGATTCCAAAAAATAGGATGAAATAGAAAATGATAACTCACATGTAATACCCACTTAATATCATCTTATTTCCCCTTTCATGGTGTTAATATCCAAGCCTCATGACATTAATCTACATGGATTGGTTCTAAAATCCAACCACTAATCATGAAACCTAAAATAGATGAATTTTTATTCACAACTCCTTCTTCTAGGAGACTACGAAGGACTGAGAGGACCTCTTAGACACTATCCAAATACTCATACTTACTTACAACCCCAGACCACTTCCACCTTCAGCAAATCAGAAAATTTAGGAAGATACGGTTTCTTTCAACCGTCCATGATCACTTTCCTTCTACAAGAGGATAAAAAATCCAATAAAAGAAAGGGTGTACAGTGAATCTAAATAGATCAAGAAAAATATTCTTTAGATTGATTAACTGGAGGATCTTTCAATGGAAAAACCACCTGGGTTGCAGTTCAGTTGTGCAACAACCCTTAATGGAGGCATACCTAATCCAATGAGAGAACCCAAGGACCCAACCAACCTGGTCCTTTGGTCAAGACATACCTCAAATAGATCTAAACAGACGAGGGGAAACTCATAAAGTCTTCTTAAAATATTCTTAGAGGAGACAACTAACTATCCCTTCAACCCATCTTACTGACAAAACACTAAACAAAAACACATTTCAAACAAGAGATGTTCTTCGACTCCAGACATTCCACAACATCAACATTTACAAAAACACATAATGTACACCATCACAAACCAGTCATCAATACATCATGTTTTCATTTTATAACCATTTTTTAAAAAAAATGGTTCAGCAGTTATCGTATACACCATTGGTACCCCATGGGCCTCACACATGCATGTTTCTTTGACACAACGGGCAAACTCCCCATATCCATCCCGAAACTCATCCAACCATTCCATTAACCATCCATCATCCCATATAACCCCATGTATGTGGTCTCTCATAGAAAAATAAAAGGTTAAAATAAAAAATTCTATCCACTTTTCAAAACCAATGTAGTCACCCAATACCACTTTTTCTCATAACCCCTAACCACGAAATCAAAACCAAATTACATCTTACCATGATTTTAAAAAAGGAACAATAATTTAAATGAAAAATCAAATTAAAGTCGTACACATTAATTTCAAAACATCTCAACCTATTAAAAAAACTATCAACAGTTTAGAAACTCAATTGGAAACATTTGTTCAAAACTAACTTTAACACATTTTTCAGCTTTAAAAAGAGGTGTAAACACACCATTTTACATTTCAAAATGATCTTGAAAACCCATTTACACCATTTCACAATTCAAAACCTTCTATATTTATTAAAAATCATTTCAAAAAAACAAACACTTCTTAAAACCATGTCATTTTTGTTTTAAAACCTAACTTCCATGATTTCAAAACTAAAGGACACAAGACAATGCATGGGTAAATTAGCTTTGGTGGGTGACTTGGACATATGGTTGGTGGATATATTCTAATAAATTCACCATTACAAAAAGAGTCCAAGGGAAATATCTCCAGCTCCACATGGCTTTCTAGACCCTCCGAGCTCACCGAGACTATTAACCATACTGTCTTTTCATTTCCACAAATCATCATCAAACCATTAAGACCAAAGGACTGAAAAAAATCTCGACCTCCCCTGGAGAATTGAATCCCTTAATGGGGTGTGATGATCAGACAAATTAATCATAACCATAATTCAAAGACTCAACAATCCTAACTATATACTATCTCTACTATTCCCCAAATAATATAACCCAAAGAGAGTGAACCTCCTCTGATACCATTTTCTCACGAACAAGATCTGTTCGCCACCAAAACTGGCACCAAACCCAGACCGTGACATGCCTGAAGGTCTTTCCCAATCCCTATGGGACGGAACAAGTGCCCGGGTATCATAAAATGAGAATTGGGAATGACTTAACTGAGTTTATAATCTTAAAAAAAAGAATCCAATAAAACGAATCTGGAATTTTCAAACCCAACATTCTTTTACACAAATTCAGAACTGAATTACATATTTTAGAACAACTCCAAAAGAATATAAAAAGGGTAAAAAAACCAAAATTAAACATCCCAATAACCCTCATGGAAAGGGTCACCACCCTCAATCCATCTCCACAAGTATTCACCACCAAGGAACTACTAGAAACCCAGACCACTAGAACTTAAAACTATACCCAACCGGCGAAAAAAACCAAATCTACATACACACAAGGGTGTAAGTAGGGTGTGATCCAATTACCTGTAGGAAACCACCACAAAGATATTCTATGTGATAAACATTTGAAGATGAATAGTCGGAAAGTTTTCAAAATACATGTAATTTCTAGTTACAATTTCAAAAAAAAGCAACATTAAAAAATCATTTTTCAAGTGGGATAATTAAAAGAATCAGCACTTTTAAAATGAATTCGAAAGCTATTAAATTTTCCATCCAAATATACCATATTTAAAATTTATGTATAAAGGATCTAATGGGAAAACGCAATATGAAATAACCCCTAGGCACTAGTTCATTGTGGGTCTGAGGTACCTCATATCTAAGTGAGAGTAACCATAAAAAAATCAATTCTCATGCACAGGAAACTAATAGGGAACATCCCCAAAAAATAGTGGTCCCCAATCATTATCATAATAGTTTAGTTAGAGTTTTAAGCGTCAATATTGTTAATTGAAACTGAGGCCAAACCCCACGGATTCACTATCATACTAGTACACGTCCACCAACCTAGATGCCAGAGTTTTCCAATTGTTATCAAACATGTTCAACAAGTTATCAAATATAATTTTCACATTAAAATATAATTTCCTCAACAAAAAATCACAAACAATCCCACATGTATACCACAAAAGTCACAAAATTACACTTTTCATTCAAATTTATTTGAAATATAACTCATGCCAAAATAACCACCAATACTTTTCACATTTCCTTAAGATTTCAACGAATCCATTAAATTTTGTTTAAACCATTCCAATATATTACAATTAACATACCAGCACACCCACATGTTACATAATACCCTTTTTTTAACCAAAATCTATTTTCCACATCACACTCACACGAAACATCCCACATCACTTTCACATCTCTTACCCACTTTAGTAAATCATTCAAACATTTTTATAAAATATTTCTAAGATGGAACACAACACAAAACAACCCCATTCAAATTTAAAATGTGCCATTTCGAAATATACACACTCTAAAATAGTTTTCAAATATCGTTTAATCTATTACATAAATCATGAAATCGTTCAAATCTTTCGTAAAACAATTCTAAAGAGTATACCCAAACATTTCTCATAAAACCCATTTCAAAACCATATTTCAAAGAGATAACCACACCAAAACACTACCAATGTATAATTAGAATTCATATAGATATTTATTAAAAAACATTAAATTTTTATATAATCAACTTGAATAATTCCACGAATGATACAAACGAAAAAACCGATTTCCATAAAATGATCTTAAGAAGTATAAAAAAGTTTTACACACCCAAGGTATTCCAAAAAAAAACTTCCAAGGCCCACATGTCACAAATTATTACCAAACCATAATTGGGAGGCCAAAAAAGATTTAGAAAACCAATTCCAAATTTTATTAAATACACCCAATTAACACCCCAAGAGTTACAAATGAAAACACCCAATTTCAAGTTACGAAGTAACTATAAAAATAAGGACTTAACCAAATCAATCATTAATAGTCTTTGCACCACACCCAAAATATCAGTAATATGAAAAAAGTGTAAATACAACAAGCTAACTCATCAATATTTTTTTACACATGGAACCACCTACCGAAAGTGTCTAATCCCCCAAAACATGGTTCAAAATAGTAACCGCACCACCACCACACCAGAATGAAGATAAAAACATCCATAGAACACAATATTTGACCAGAAATACTCCAAAGCAAACCCTAGTTTTGATCCCTAACTTCTGGACATTTTAGAACATAATGACAGAGGGTGGAAACCATAAAGGAAAATGAAGAAACCAATAATAAATCACTTACCTTGAAAAATATTGAAGAAATCACCCCAAATATACCTGTATCTATATTTTCAAATAGCCAACCATTCAAGGGATATTTTAATGAGGTTGAATAGATAATTTAGGAACTGTAATGGGGGAAAAAGAGAGAAATGAAGGTGTTATGAAATAATCAATTTACCTCTTAAAATATAGGAGATTTAAGAAATTGAGAAAAGATTCTTCCATATTCGTGATGAAACTGAGATTCAAAGAGGGGAAGGAGAGTATGGTGGTGTGATTTGGGTATGTGGTCTTAGCGGAGAGTTGGAATCACCGAAAAAACATAAATATTGAAGGAGATATTAAATAAATAAATAATATTTTTAATGCATGAATTGGGATTTCGGGTAGGCCCAATCCCTTAAATGAAAACCCATATCCACCATGATTATGGATTCGTAAATAGTCCAAATTAATATGGTTGTGTTAATAGGTTAGGGAATGAAAAGGAGAAATTGTAATAGATGAAAAATGTTGAAAAAGTAAGGTGTTATAAAGGAATCCAAATTTATTTTTAAATATGAAATTGGGCTAAAGGTTTGGCCCATTTCCTGAAAACTCATCCATTCCTCCATAAAAGCTTGGAAAACCCCACAAAAAAGCATGAATAGAAATTAAATTAAATTTTACTTTAAAATTAGTCATGTCTATGAGAATGATATTAATTAAAAACAATTTAATGGAGTCCAAGAGGGGAAAAGTGTATACATAGCTTGGTAATCCATGAAAACCGAGGTGTATTCCAGTTGTTAAATATATAACATCCCTCACCCACTTCACAAGTTGGGATTGTATTCATTTTCCTTTGGTGGTATTGTATTTGGAACCATTCATTATAATTCATTTCTTCATACTCTAATGGTGAATCTTTTTATTCATGCAATCATGTTTATTAGTTTTTTTACATTTTAACATTGTATCGTCTTGGATTTGTGTGAATTTGTACTGGTACATTAGGTTATGTCCTCCCATGTGGGTGATATGCCTACATGGTGTTGTTCTATAGCCATAAACTAATGGTGGTGGGCTTGGGGTTGTCACAAAATGGGACCCATTGGGTTTGGTCATGAATGAGTGGAATCAGAGGAGTTTGATCTACTTAGGTCAAAAATATGTGAGATTTTATTAGAGAAATAGTGTAAATTGTTTATATTTTGGTTCTCGGGCTAGAGATTCTAGTGCTGGTGATGTGGCCAACTTATCCATACATCAGGACTCTGATCTCCTACATTATGATTTGGTACATGTAGAAACAACTTGTAGAGAAATTTATAAAATATGAAAGGGTTTTTGTTTCAATATCCTTCTTGAGTTAACACTGCAGATATATTAATCTTGTACATAATTTCAATGTTATTTTTCCTCTATGATATTTTCTTCTTATGATTTAGTATTAGGTTCATTAGGATAACCGACCATCATTGATGAGGCTTTAATTGAGTTCCTATTTGGAAGGTGTTACCTCACAGGGGTGCAAAAGTTTTACAACCACATTTCAGGCATTATATGGTACTGAAATTACTAGTAGATGATGTTCCAAAGATGAACATGCTTCATGAGATTCCATGCTAGTGACCCCTTATGTTCTTAGTTAATAATGACCCACCATGTGGTTAACGACTGTGTTGAGGCAATGATGAGTTTCTTTCATCTTGTTATGAAACCTTCAAACTAGATAGTGGCCCTAGAAGCGAGCCATATCCATGGTTTTATGGGGAAATGGTGGGTCTTAGTGAAATAGTTGTATAATGAGTTGAATCATGTGTGTTTACATTTTAGAACCTCTTCATAGGGGAGTTTTCTTCAACTACATTTAGCCATGTGCACATGTAGATGTTTATATATATTTACTAGGGATGCAAAATTATTGTTGAGTATTCATCGTGATTCACCAACCCCTCTGGATACTAAATTGATATGGTAAGTGAATAGTTCTTTTGGGATTGAAACATTGAGTGAGGAATAGGTAGAGGCATTCAAAGAAGTGTGATAACTCAATGAATTCGTACCTATTATTGGATTCAAGGCCACACTTTGTTAGTCGAGAGTTACCTTGATGAGTAGAGATATGATGCTGGTGTCGAAAGTGGGAATAGAAGAGCTAAGACATTCAAAGAAATGAGATTACTATAGTCATAGTGATCATGATGTGCATGATTTTTAAGGATGTGATCTTGAGAAAGAGGTTCTATATTTAAGGACTCACAAGATTGATCTAGAAAATCCAATGATATAATGTGTCACTCTTGTGATGGTATATGATTTATTGTAAGATATTATCCTACCCACAGTGAATCAGAAAATGAGATAGTGGATGGGAAACCTAGAAAGAGTTAATGGAAAATATAGGTAGGTCGATGGTGTCTATGACATGTTAGAGGATATGGGAGAGTATTTTCAGGTGATATATGTTATGAAATGTAAACACGAACACACATGGTGGTCCCCACAATGCTTGGGGAGCGGGCGAACGAGGGTTTTTGTATGCAGTTGAGGATTATGACCCAATGGCTCCAAAAATGATACTTCGTAATTTTTGAGTCTTTTCTACCATATTATTAGTAATAATAGAGACTAATTAATTTTATTACCTTCATTAAACTTATCTATTTTAATTCGTGGAGATTCTAGTTGTGTACTTGGCTCAGAACATGCTATTGGAGACCCTAACTGGAGGTGAGTCATCGATCACACAATTCTTCGGACAGCGTGACCTCAAAGCTTAAAGGAAAGGGTTTCATCTGGGATAACTTCATAGAAGCAACTAGTCCTTATGACATTATCTTAGGTATGTATTGGTTATCAACATTTCATACCCATATATATTGTTTCACGTAGAGGATGTCGTGAGTCTACAGTGATGGGATTAGGTATTTCTTTTATGGGTATAATGAAAAACTAGAAATAGTGTGATGGACTAATGCATAGGAGGCTACATCCAATTAAACATAAGATGGATAGAATGGCTCTTTGTATAGTACATGCTACATGTTCATAGTTTCCTATAATGTTTAAGGAGTATGTGGTCGTCCTTCATGAGAATGTTCATGTTGACCTATCCATAAGGAGATAGACTTCCGAATTTATCTACACCCTGGGAAAATCATAATATCTATAATATCATATTATATATCTCTCAAAGAGCATTGCAAGATGAGGATGCAGTTGGATGACTTGTAGAGGGAGGACTTTATCAAGTCTATTATTTTTCTTGGGGAAAACTTAGTGTTATTCACCAACATGGGAGATTATCCATTGATTTTGTGTGTGTATTACAGTTTCATTAATTAGGTGACCATAAAAAATAATAATCCACTAATCAGTATTAATGGACTATTTGATTAGTTGAGAGGGACACAATATTTATCTATGATTGACAATAGATTAGGCTATCACCTCGTACGATTCCCAGATGAGGATATACCAAAGATAGATTTATGATATATTTAAAAAAAGTATAAGTTCTTAGTGAAGAAGTTTGAAATTAATATTCCACAATAGTGTTCATGGGACTCATGAACTAGATCATTATAACTTCATTAATAATTTTTTTTGTATATTTATTCAACAATATCCTAGTGTACAAGGAGACTAATGAGGATCATGTGAGACACTTGAGGATTATTATCTACCAACTTATAGAGAACTGTATTTACAGAATGCTCATGATATAATAGTACTGGATTCAGGAGTTGCAATTAAATGAACATATTTTGTTGTTATTTTGGGTATAAGTGGACCATTAAATGGGTGAACCAGTATTATCTTGGGATCAACCCATGATATTGATGGATTTGTGGAGCTTCAGTGGGTTGATCTCCTATAATCTATGATTTTTATCCTTTTTCTCTATAATATTAGCTCCCTTGATATCTTTGACCTGAAAGGTGTATCCCTTCATGTGGAATTGGAGGCTACAACCGCCTTTTTAGATGGTAATTCATATATATCAATGAACACCTATCTTGATATTTCTCATGAGTGTTGAGTATGAGTGTTTTGTTATGCATTATGGGCTGGTCATGGTTGTGTTTTGATGTAATGAAATGTGGTGTTTACCTATGGTTCATGTCAGTTGATTTCACATGAGTAAAACTACAAGGCTCATGTTCTTTAGATAGTAGCAGTAGTCATTTCATAGAAGATGTGGCAACACTACTTGATGGAAATGTAGTTTATCATCTATTCTATCCACAATCATATCATTTAAATACTTTCTAAAAATGACATTAACATGATATTTGGGTGATGAATAGAGTTCTTCTAGGAGTATGAAATTGAGGTTCTCTGTAATCATGGGAAGTGGAATGTTGTAGCATATTCTCTCAGTTAGATAAATTTTTTATAGAAACTAATTGAGGTGTTGGGGAAGTTGGCTCATTTCAATTATCCTTTGTCGATGGGGATGGAGAATTTTACATCCAGTCAATGGTTGTTTCCCCTAAAATTTTATATCAATTTTTGTAGGAACATCATGATGATACAAACCGTGAGACCCTCTATACTCAGATATCCACTTGAAATCATCCTAATTAATACTCTGAAAGTGGGAATCATGATGTTCATTTCAATGCATATATGATAGAAATAGTTATGCATAGAGACTAGGTGTTAAGGGATCTTCATACTTCACCCTTACTAGTAGATCATGTTGTAGTTAATATGTATGAGGACCTTATGTGGTAGTTCTCGTAGCCATATATAATGTAGGGAGTTATAGAGACTATCTATTGATACCATACATATCAGAAATTGATGGCTAAGCATTAGGTTCTAGTAGGATTAGCTCAACCCATTGAGTTATCAGTGAAAATGTGAAATGAGATATCCATGTGATTTTGGATGATGTTAAAAGGTATTTCTAATTGAAATAGGGCCAATAGGGTGATTGTATACTAACTCAAAATTTCAACTCAATTATAATCTATTGAAGAACATGGTTTAGTAAAATTATTGGGATGATTGTATGTGCATAAGGTAGTCTGGATCCATAAAGTTCCCTCGATGGTCATTAATAACTTTGATGATCGCTTAAAATATCAATTATGGAAGGGATTTCATGAGCACTTTGGGACTTAGTTTCGATCGAGAACAACTTCATACAAATATTATTATAGCTAGACTAAGTTGAAAATTCATGCCTTGGAGGAAATGTTTTGGTTTTTCATGTGATACTTTTGTTATAGTTGGGAGGCTCACCAACCATATGAGGATTCAATTTTTAAAAAAATTACATTTTCACCATTAGTATAAAACTATTTGGGGCTATGTAAACATTACCCTATTTGTCCCCACTACACAAGAAAATCGCCAGAGATTCATCACTTATGGTCTTAGATTTGGTACAATTTATAGAAAATAAGATTTCGGTCATCTAAGAAAAGATGAGGACTATATATTTCCATTGTAAGCCCTATACATATAAGGAATGGTGGTCTTTGGTGCTTGAGGTGGGAAAAATGTGTTTCGATGGGGATCACCTCGACAGGGTTTGTAACCATTTGTCCATGGTAGAAATATATCTATGAGATTCATTATCCCTATATAGAAACATTGTATATTTAGGGATGCCATATAGAAATTACCTCTACCACCACAGTTAGAATAGATATACAACATATTTTGTGTGTTGACATTTAGGAGGTACATGAAAAACTGATAACATGTTATAAACTGGGATGAGTTTGGCATTGAGGATGAATAAAATTATGTAGTGTACCCGATAGATATTTCAGATCGGATGAAGAGACTCCTCCATAAATGAGTGATTCCTTTAGTAAATGTTAGGAATCAACATGAGAATATTCTTGAGAGTAAATGGGGGAAGGAGACATAGATTTGTGCTCAGTACCCACATCTCTTTGTTTATGCTTTTTTCATATTTCTAGGGTGTAAATCCCTAATTTGGGGAGAATTTAGAAATTATTTCATCTAAATTCTTCAAATACATCAAGTAATATTTTTGAGAGAAGGTGTTGAGATGGTGCATGATTTTGAGGCATGGGGACCTTGGAAATGATGTTTTAAATATTATAAATATATTAAAAGAATGCACATATAGTTTTCGTGATAATGTAAAAAAATACTAACAGATAATTGAGTTGGAAATTATAGGCATCCATTGTACTAATAGCATTAATTTTTCCAAATTCACGACATAACCATTATAATCAATCTGCATTTTTTATAAAATGATGACATTAGTGAAATAATAAAATAAAATAAAATAATTATTTTTTTATTTTTGATGAAAAGTAAGAAAAAATATATAAATACATGTTTATGAGGATATATTAGGGTTTTATGGTTAATAATAGAGACCTATAGAACCATTGGAGGATAGAGTTGTTGGATTATGACTTTAGAAAATATTGAGATTGAGGATCGTCGCCCCATCAGAATTCATGGATATCGCCATCATAAATAATGAGTATTAATTATTAATTAGTGATATATCAATATCAAGGTATGAGGTTTGTTTTACATGGATTGAACCCCATTTTCATATCCTACAATGAACATGAGTCAATCGATAAATAGATTGATTCATAGATCGATCATATATTGGTTTCATGTTTAATTGTGGGAGAATTTTTTTGAGTTTTGTTTCTATCTTTTGATATCTTGTTTTTACCTATAATCATTATTCATTCATTGCACATGTTTGTATTGGTTGTTGGATCAAAAAATACTTGATAAATAGTCATTCCCTCTTAGTTATTGAAATAACAGATTGATATCGATTAGTCGGTTTAAAATTGATTATAGGATCATGGTGGGATGATTGTGACCACGTATTGCAATTGGATAAGGGTTTTACATGTGAATATTATTGGTATGCAGTAAATAATTATCATTGGGGTGATTTCAGATAACTTCAGATGGTTGGGTGTGGGATCATCAGTGACAATATATCTTGTTTGACCAAGATCTGAAATCCAAGTGTTGGATTTTTGGCGGATATATTACAGTGACAATAAATTTGTAATATACGTGAAGAAGCTATAGCTTTTGAATTTTTTTGAACTATACTATGTTTAATTTAGAATAAAACCCTTGTATGGGGACCTCGATATGACAATATCGTTCTGTGTGGATTTATGTATTAAACAACATATGACCCCTAACACACGACATGTTACTCAAAATGGTGACATGGTGTGTATTACAAAGGATACACTGCCATGATAAAACAGAAATGTATATCCATACATAAATATAGAAAACCATGAATGGATAGTGTCATGAGTACACAGGGTTGGACACATTGTGTACTAGTACATGGACACATGCATGGGTGGTGATACATGTGTAGAACCTAGAGCTAAAGGATGATGTCATGTACATCCATTACAGTCCATGTTATTATTCAAATATGGATTGGGGTCATTTTCCCCACCATCTAAGACAAGTCTCACTAGAGTACATTCCCGTCATCCATTCCCTAAGGGTTTATTATGGATTCATGTCCTATGTATTGGATGGTGATACCCTATGGGGAACTTCAATGTCAGATATAGTTGTTGGACTCCTTCATTGAGTTCTAAGGTTATATCATCTATCATCATCATCATTTTCCTTATGTAGTTTTCTTAGTATCATCATGAAGAACATTATATGGGAATCATTCCCCAAAATAGTGTCTTAGTCTAGATTAGGACATTGGCATACCCCATGGCCTTTGGTGGGATCCCCGTTTGTGTACTGTTCACTTTAGATGTCCTGCATGTAAATCACATGGTGATACATGATGTTTATGATATCTCAGATGGAAAACATCTATGATATCTGACTCATGGTGTGTATTCTACAGGACGACTGTTATACATAATTTTTGAACATGAATATTATGAGGTGAATAACATTTTAAAATTACATGAGACTATGTGTCTAATATAAGTATATCGAGATGTTCTCATTTTATATTCCATTTACATATACATGTGATATGTTTACTTTTAATCATGATTCTATATGCATAGTGATTTTGGGTTGTCCTATTGTGAATTATTATAGTGACCCTTTCATGGGATTTAGATGCCTAACATTTCAACATTTTATGAGCTTTGAGATATGTGTGTGTGTAAAGGTGGACTAGGATAATTCCTCCCATGTGAGAAATATTCCTACTGAGGTTTGGTCACTAGACCCTACCCAATTAGAAGTGGCCTTGGGGTAGTCACATCTTAGGATACATTGAACATGCTTGTGAAAAACATTATATGTCGAAATGAAATATATTTTTATAAAATAAACATATCCTGTATAAAAAAATAATGATATTTAAGGTAATTTTAATTTACATTGATCATAAGAATGAGAATGATTCATGAAGAATATTAATTCATAAAAAATTAATCATGAAATTAAATGCCATTACATTGGCTGGTAAAACTGCTCATAAACATTCTAGATAAAACATAAGAATTATTTCATTACAATATATCCCAAATGATGTATGAGTAGAAGAAATGTTTTCTTTCATTGATGAATTAAAATACCATAATTATCTCGTAAAATACATTCTTTATAAAAAAAACCCTTTCTCATTAAAAATTACATTTAAAAAAATTCTAGAAAATAAGAGAAACAATATTTAAAGAAGGTAATATTGTAAAGGAATCATCAAATAAATGAGCAGTCGTGAAGGAATAAATATTCCTTTCTTACAGAGTATTATATTTTCAATAAAAAGGAAAAAGTAAATTTTTTAAAAAATGAATAAAATATTACTTTTAGACAATTTTCGAATGATTATGAACAAGGTAAAAATGACTATTATATATTATAAGTAAATAATAATAACATTCTCAAAAATACATTGACCAAAAAAGGAATACATAAGAGAATGATTCCAGACTAACATGAGAAAAATATTTTGCTTTAAATAAAATTAATTATAGATATTTTGAGTACATAAAAGATGAATATGGTTGGAAAACATATAATTTTAAAAAATAAAAACAAGTGAAGAAAATATATTGGGTTTAATATTAAAATATCAAATTATTCCCCCAGGGAATTGTTATCATGAATAATCTCAAATAGTGAAGAGATTATGAATTAAACCCTTACCAATTTGGTAGATATTGAACTAGAATAACCTTGAATGTATGAAATTTATGTGGATATTAATATATGATAATTTTCAGTAGAATAATAAATAAACTAATTAATTGAAATTATCTACACCACAAAATGATATAAGTGGTCAATATGACATGTGTCCCCCCGAAATAGAAGTGAGAAAAAAATATTTTACAAACATCATACTATTGAAGTGAGGAATAATCAATTAGATTATTTTTCTTATAAAAAATAAGTATATATATAAAAAGTGGAAATAAAATATAAAATAATCCTGAAACCTTACCCACATAATCTAATAATAACATATAAAATGAATAAATAATATAACCTAATGAAATGAAATTTAGTTGTTAAATTCAATCCCACTTGGTAACATTGAAGTCAAATATACATGGATAAAATAATTAAAATTGATACTAAAAATACCATTAATTCTGAAGGATTCAATTTATTACATGTAAAATTGGAATTATATATATTATACTAAATAAATTATGGAAAACAATAAAATATTCCACAATGAAAGTAAAAAAATAAAAAAATGTTATTTCATGTCCGAATAATCACATACATTATTTACCTTCACGATGAAAAAAATTATTTTAACTATTTACCTAATTAAGTCAATTTTAGGTTTATTATTAAATTAATTTTTTGTACTACCATGTAATACATAATTACATAACCAATTTAGTTTCCATCATAAATTTTGATGATATTTAATTCATAAGTATGAAATAACTATTGTTGTTTGATTATTAGAAAATATGGCAATATTCCATCATATATAGAATATTAATCATGACATAATTTACATTTTTATACATAAGTTGTACTTTTAAAACTAACCATGTTTTATGGTTATGAGAAATAAACTATAGTAAATTCATGGAGATGGTATTCCATAGGTACACATAAGTACCAATTCAATTTTTCAATGATCATCATGAAAATAATGTATCAGATTCCATTAAAATAAAAAATATATATTATATGTCATATATTTATTATATTATATTATCATGGTTGAATAATATTTGAATGATGTGGAAAAAAAAAATGTTTAGTTATAAACAATACCTCTTCTCTTGACAACCACTTTACAGTGGCACCAAAATCCTTCTGATGTGTATTTTGTAATCATAATAGACTCTACAATGTGGGTATGGTATTATGTAATGGATTTATAGATTTTTTGGCTAAAAAAATTCTATTTACATTTTTATAGGAGAATATAGGGTGTACAATTTTATTAGAGAAGAAAGGGGAACCCATGAGATTCTTAAAAGATCCAATAAATATAAATTAATTATTATATTAAAATGTATACAAATTAAATAATTTATAGAAAAATATATTTTTTCAAAATAATTCATCCCATTAAATTTTGACTTGTTAAGTGTATCATCGCTGACCTAATTATCCACCTGAATAATGCTATTGGGTTGAGTGCCACTGGCCGTATATGGGCCTCCCTGTACACCCATGGATATTGTCTAATAGTGAGAGTGTAAATGAGTAATAGTGGGATTAATATACCCCAAGTATAAAGACCTAATATGGTCATGTGTAATATATATTACATGTGGTGGACATATAAGATTCAACGGATTCAAAAAAGACCTTCCAATTACATAAGAAAACTTATTGTCAATAAATAGGGGGTTAAATTACTGAAGAAACATCATAAATAAATTAAAAAGCTATCATACAACATGTAGAAATTAAAACCATAGAGCATGCATATCCAAACAGACTATACATATCAGTATAAATAAAAAGGTTCGTTTAAGAACCCAGATCTTTTTTTAGGTATATATCTAGATTTGAAGTGTTTTTTGATGAAAATATAGGATTTTGGAAATTTTCTTAGTACACGCTATGTACTATTGAGTATGTGTTGTGTATCCAGATGAAAAAGGTAGTCATGTACTAGCTGTGTAACGGCAGAGTACATGGCCGTGTGGACCACCTAAAGCGGGGGCCGATTGAGGCCAGTACACAACATGTACATTAAATAGACATGGAATATACATTTTTTTATTTTATTAGTCGGATGGGGGTCACATATCATCTATCAAACACCTTTCGTCTTCTAGTGTCTCGAACAAGAGAGTGACACATAACTTACTATCTTCGATCACCTCTCGTTCCTCCAACCGCGCTCTGATTGAGACGCCACTGGGTGCGTTTGATTCCCACCAGTGAGTTCCCTATTTACCTTGAGTCTCTCTTCCTAATTTATCCTTTTTATTGAGTTATATAAGGTTGAATTTTTTTTCTTTTTATAGATCTATGAAATTATAGGATGACTCAAGTGCCGATGATCGAGACTGTTCATCGTAAGATACTAAGGTGGGTGGTTTTTTTCCTTTAGAGTTTTTCTTTGAGTTATATATCTCTAAGTCATGAATACCCATGATTTGGGAGTTTCATGTAATGGAAGTAAACCATTTTATCATCTACCAAATATTTATTGACAGATTATGTTTTTTCATTGATATATTCTACTAAATTTTATGTTTAGGGTACACCCCATGGGTGAGTTTCCTTGATTGAATGTTTATGACTATTTGGTTCAGGTTACTTATGAGGTAGTACTTGTTTCATTGACTTGCATGTTAGGTTGTAATTGATTACTTTTAACTTATTGATAAATTCATTTCTTATGAATTGTATATACATATCATTATAGTAGTTGAAATTACATGGTCTACTGTATGTCATTTTTGTACAACAATATTACACATGGCTATGAGAACCTGGTGTAGTTAGGCCATAAAGGGAATTGACATTGAGGGCTTCCCCATAGTGTCTGTTATATTTTAGTGTTACGAGACCATATGGGGGATTGATGGTGATAAATATCTTAGAGTTTCTATAGTATACTGTTATGATACCACAAGGGGAATGGACAATGAGTGCTTCAATAGAGAGTCCAATGTTTATCGTTAAAATACAACAAGGGGGAATTTACGGAGAGTGCTTCCTCAAGGATTCATTGTTTTCATGAGACCAATGAGGTAAGACTGTGTGAGCATTCCCAGAGTGTCATTATATATTTATTAAATTGATTATGTGTTGAAAAAATAGGTTAAGATATGAGATCATTCCCATAAGGTTTCTTGTGAATGATTGATTGCTAGTGACGATCCTTCCAATCTAGAGCACAATATTGGACTCTGTCTTATCTGAATGTTATATGATCTTCTATGAAATTTGGTTTTCTATTACATAAGGGATACATATCATACTATAGATCCTGGTATTTCATTATTCAATGGTTTGAATATTTATTAAATGCATATAAATATAATTGAAAACTGTAGGGTTTTTTACTTTTTAGTACTTCCTTGTTTATTATTTCATTTTTTATGGCATCCTATATATATTCACTAATAGTTAGGCACATATATTTTGGTTGATACCTACTAGAATTCGTCTCAAATCTGGTTTGAGTAATGCATTTCAACCCAAAAAGATTATATGGTTTCACGTATAGATAAGTACAAGCACCCTTTTTCATTAGGCACTTGATTTTTAGTGGAGCTAGACAGCATGGGACCAAGATAAGGCTTTCGATGCTTCAAGAGTTTACATTTTAATTTTGTATATTGATTTAGTAATGTATTTCCAAAATTTTTATTTATTTATCTACTTTTCCTGACATATGTACCAAGCATCATATATATATGTGCTCCAGTTGTTCAGTTACTACATGTCTTATTCTATTTACTTCTATTGTCTGATATTACTGTTTCATCTATTATTTATTATTTTTATTGTGTTGTATTGCTCTTCCAATGAGGGAATAGTTTCCCCACTATCAAACACAAGGCCCTAACTACCAGTCGGTAGCCTCTGGCATTAAAAGACATGCACTTGATTCCATGTGACCAACTGGGTATGGGGCACTATTGGGTGGAATCCGGGGCACCATTGGGTAGCACCCTCATCCGGGACGTTAAAAAGTGGTATCAAAGAGGAATTATTTTATTTCTTTGTCTCTGTGATTAGATAATATTGATAGGGATAGGATGGAATGGGTATTTGGTAATAAATTGTGCCCCTGGTGTAGCTGACCCAGGTACAAGGAAAACCCTTGTTTCCTCAAATATTGAAAATTTCCCTAGTTTTGAAATCGTTACAGTTGATTTTATTTTAATGTATGATGATACACATGTTTTGTGTTGTTAATATTTATATCATTATGGTTCTATTTCTATTTCAACCTGATGAGATGATGGTATGCCATCCCATGCATCATATATGTTCTTGCAAGAGATCACATGTCACACATTCTCATTATGCCATTTTGGGTGCATTAATAATTTCTTATTATTTTTATAAATGTTGTGTTATATATAAATGATAATATGATAGATTCCTTGATAAAATACATAATATTTGATAGGGTATTTCTAATATGTAATGTTTCATTTGGATGGATTCCAAAATTTGGTTCCTGAGGTGTTATGGGCCCTCTTGGATAGGAATTTGGTGGATCATGTATGAAAATTAAATTAATTTTGTCAAATATAGTGTGAATAAGGCTGAAAAACATTGATTCATTAGAGTATGGTCTCTCACATGATAGAATTTTTCATTCATTGGACATATTTTTATGTTTTTAAGGGTATCAAGTAAATTTCATAGCCCTACTGTCTAAAAACCCAGACAACAAGGTGTGTGGTGTTTGAACACAAACCATGTGTTCTTGTATTTTGGTAGAAACAACTTTTCTTAAGTATGGGTCGTGTACAATATGTACTTTCCATATAGTCTTTAGCAGTGTGATAGAATGTGTGAGCAGAGACATGGGTTGGTAACTATTTGGTAGAACACATCATATACAGGGAAAACATTTTGTGTTGTGGAGGAAATGTATCTGGCCATGTGACTAACGACATGGGTGGATGAATTTCAGGTAGTAGACACCATGTCCATCATGAACACACTGTGTGAATGTTGACTATATCTACGACCGTGTGACTAATGACATGAGATGTTAAGGAATAGGTATTAATCATAGTGTCTAGGGTTAATACGTCATGTAGTGTTTCCTAGGAGAGAACTGTGTGGTTTACCTTGTAGAAGACATCGGGTAGGAGAGAAATATCAAGTACACGCCATGTCCTACAATGAACACATCGTGTGTATGAGTGTTACATGAACAGGTTTGGTAGAGGTACACGCCCATGATGAATCCTTAGTGAACATGTCCTATGGAGGATATACATGTCATGTAACCTTATTTGGATAATCAGTAATGTTAGATTATCAAGTTCCATTATTACACATCTATGTTTATTCCTCGATATTATTGAACTGAGGTGTTCTCTTGACATTGTGGCGTCTTGCCACCGAGACGTCCTCTAGTTGTATGCTAGATATAGGGCAACGATCAGACACTATAAATGGTAGATTAGGGACAATCAGAAAATCCTCCCGTCGTGCCTATCTTGGCACCAACTGTTATACCTGACAAAGGTGTTGATCCACAGTTATGAGAAGGATTGATGGGGTTCATGCAAACCTATCAGAGAGCACCACATCCTACCCGTCTGACAAAGGTTTTATTAGTACCATCATCCTTCCACATTCTTAGGGGATGGAGGACATCAGGATACAAATTCCTAGTTAGAGTTCATGTTTTCTATCGTCGAGCATCTCGAGACACCTATTGGGAGGTGGGTGAAACTCACAACTTACATTTTTCAAGACTCCACCATGAGATGGTGGGTTGTGATTTCACATGTGGGACTCTAACGAGTTATTTCTTCGGATGAGTTCCAGCAGACCTTCTTTGAATATTTGAACCTGAAGTCCTTGAGGGCCAACTTAGCCTGAGAGTTCATGGGTTTGGAATAGAGAAATCTTTAAATCATGGAGTATTCTTCTCAGTTCCCAGAGCTGAATCTCTTCACACCCATTCAAGTGGGATGATGAGTTACTTCTGACCATGATTCATGATTATGGTCTAAGACACAACATTCGATCCCTAGTTAACATCTTTAGAAAGAATTCCATATCTTATATAGTCAACTTGGCACTGATCACCGAGCATAATCTGAGGGGGTTTGGAGATGTGAGCCAGGGGGTTAGACATCTAGTGTTTTTACTCCTCTAACTGATAGTAGGAAGCTCCATAGGGAGTCTATGCGTAGAGATATGAGTATACATGATACTCTTTTAGGAAGCCATGTGGCATGCTACCAGTGCAGCATGTGTGGGCATAGGATGCCACATTGCTCAAGAGACCTAGTTGAGTGATTATCTTATTGAAATATGGGATATCATCCGTTTTTTGTCATTTTTTTCACCAGTAGTTGGTGATAGTGGTTCTTCTATGACTTCACATTTTGGGGAAGGACCACTAGATTCTCAGCAGTCAGGGAACTAGAGTTCGTTAGTCCTTTCGGGCTAGGGGGGTGGTCATAATCATGGGAGTCCGGATAAAAGTTTTCAATGGACGCATGGTGGAATAACTCAAAGTAGTCAGGTAGGGTCACAAGGTTGCAGTATACATAATAAATTTTTAGTTGAAAAGACTCAACAAGATAAGGATATCTAACCCTCTACCTTTAGGGATACGATTCTAGTTGCTTTAGTTTTAGTTATAGATGTTTTTGATATAGGGGCATCCCAAGGATTTATATCTATTTCCGTTGTGGAGAGACTTCGGCTCTGTATCATTACTTATGAGGATGTTATGATGATATACACTCTGTTGAGGATTATAACATTCAATGTACATTAGTGCAAGGAGTTCCATCTTGAGGTTGGTGGGTGTTTCTTATTATGGGACCTCTATGTCTTAGAGAGGGTAGGATTCAATGACATACTTGGAATGGACCGGTTAGTCTCTTTCCAGGACATTGTTGACTTCTATCTCCACATGGTGAGTTTCACGCCACCATATGGTGTGTCTTTTCTACACAAGGGTGGATGGGATGTCCAGGTTATGGGAGAGGGACCTGAGCATCTAGGGTTCAGAGGAATTATAGAAAAGATTGCTAGTTAATATCTGAATGACCATGGGATTTCACAGATTGATTTTCCTTTATTGGTGGATCATATTAGACATGTCATTCTATATTAAATTTCATATTTACCTCTGTAATGAGAGGTATATTTCTCTATTGAGCATGCTCTAGGAGTAGCACTAGTATTCATTCCTCCTTATAGGATGGTTAAACTAGTGTTATAAGAGATCATGAATTAGTTAGAGGAGTTGTATGCAAAGGATTTCATCAAAACAAGTACTTATCTATGGGGTTCGCCTATCCTTTTTTCAAGGAAGGTTAACGGTATGCTCAGACATTACATGGATTATCAGAAACTAAATTGGATGATAGTTAAGAACCAATATCTCTTTTAGAGGATTGATGATATCTTTGATCAGCTTTGAGGATCCTGGTTGTCGTCAATAATTTACCTGAGATCTAGTTATCATCAGTTGTGTGTTAAGCTATAAAAAATAATTCTTATAGCTTTTCAAAGTAGGTATGGTCTATACGAGAATGTTGTTACACCGTTCGGTCTCATTAACAGGGCTGTAGTTTTTATAGCACTGATGAACCGAGTGTTCCATCCTTACTTGGATTCATTTGTTGTAGTCTTCACAGACAATATCTTGGTGTACTCTCAAACTTGACAGAACCATGACACACAACTTCTGATCATTTGTACTACCCTGAGAGAGAATCAGTTATATGCCAATCAATTTAAATAAAACTTTTGGATGGACAAGATTCACTTCATGTGTCATGTTATCATAGAGACAAGAGTATTATTAGACCCATATAATGTGAGAGCAGTAGTTTTCTAGGAGAAGATGAAAGTACATCTTTGAGGTATGGAGTTTTTTGGGACTTGATAGATACTATAGACACTTCAAATAGATATTTCCATGAATATCAACACCTCTAATGGAACTGACTATGAATGGTGTGAAGTACTTGTTGACAGATTCTTGTGATTCATCCTTTTCACAAGCTAAAAGGGAGATTAACATCATCACTGATACAAGTTTTTTTTGGAGCCGGGAAAGAGTTACATTGTTTACTGTGATGCATTAGGTATTAGTCTAGGTGGAGGGCTTATGCAGGGGGGAATGAGCCATTATGTACGAATCTCGGCAGTTGAGGTCACATGAGAGGAATTACCAGACACATGATCATGAGTTAGTTGTAGTTGTGAAAGCTTTATGCTATGAGATACATTATCTGCAGGCAGCGAATTTTGTGGTTTTCACTGACCACAAATGTCTCATGTATATCTTTACTCAGCGTTTTCTAAATTTGACACAGTGTAAGTGGGTTTTGTACCTTTAGTCTTTTGACATTGACTTTTCCTACAAGAATGGGAATGGAAATGAAGTGAATGATTTGTTGAGTAGGAGGACCCAGATTCAAGAAGTTTAGGAGGCCAACTATGAGGGCAGCTTATGGATCTATTCTCTTAGATGAATTTGGAGGTGCACAAAAGACATAGGAAGACATTTATTTCTTCTATAGCTGTTACATCTACCCTTATTAATCGAGTGTGAATAAAGAATCAATCAAATTATGAATGCCTAGTTCTATAGGGTTGTGTGTCAAGAGAGGACACTATACTTGGTGGACTGTAGGAGAGGATGAGGTTTTTCATTTTGATGGGAATGTATGGGTGTTAGTATACATACGCGAGGAGATATTGTGATATTTTCATTCCTCCAATTGATAAGATCATCTAGGTGTCACCAAGATGTATCTGTATCTACACCATCAATATTGGTGGCTTTGTATGAAGAGAGATGTTGACGGTTTTGTTATGAGGTGTTCCATATGTCAGTAAGTGAAGGCAGAGCATCTGCGTCCCGAATAGATTTTACATTAGTTACCAATTCACGTGTGGTTAGGGAATTATTTCGCAACGAATGTCGTAACACTATTATCA
This sequence comes from Viscum album, assembly GCA_963277665.1. NCBI lineage: Eukaryota > Viridiplantae > Streptophyta > Magnoliopsida > Santalales > Viscaceae > Viscum > Viscum album. Next base: position 2,041,301,183 of record OY728130.1, on the reverse strand, counting down.
AGGTCGACTCAAGGGAATGACGCAATTTGGGTTGTCATTAAAAAAATATGATGGTTTCACACTTTTTACCTATCAAAGAGACCATCAGCAATGATGCACATGGAATGTTGTACCGACAAGAGATTGTATGATTGCATGGGGTTCCACACACTATCGATTTAAATAGGGACACTTGTTTTACTTATCGTTTATGGAAGGGATTACTGAGGGATTTGGGTACACATGTACTTCTATGTACTGCTTACCATCCCTAGATAGATGTCTAGTCCAAGCAAAATATTCATATCTTGGAGGACATGCTTCGAGCATTCGTCCTATATTTAGGGGCTCTATGGAGAGACATATACCCCTACTGGAGTTTTCCAACAGTAATAGTTTCTAAGAGATGATTCAGATGGAACTATAGGAGGATTTCTATGGTAGGCCATGTTGACTGCCCATATGATGGCTGGATGATGGAGAAGAACCTACGTTGGGACCTCATCTTGTCCAAGATACCGCTGAGTAGGTGGAGAAGATTTAGAAGAAGAAGGCTACTGCACAATATCGCTAGAAATCTTATGGTGATCGATCGATATGACCTTTGGAGTTTGAGGTCAGAGATCAGGTTTTCTTACGTGTCACACCGAGGTTGGGGCATATGAGGATTAATCGATTGGGGAAGCATTAACTGAGAATCTTTGGGCAGTTTGAGGTTTTTGAGGAGTCGGGAAATTTACCTATCATTTGCAGTTACATCAGAGGTACTAGGATATGCACGACGTCTTCCATGATACTCAAATACAACATTACTTTTCATACCCATCCAAAATTTTTCTACATGATAAGGTTGAGTTGGTAGAGGATGAATACTTTGATAACCACCCTATTCAGATTTTGGATCACTGAATGAAAGTACTTCATGACTGGTCGGTTCCTCTAGTATGGGTGTTATGGCTGCGTGACTGTGTGCAGAACAAGACATGGGATATGGTGTCTGACGTACGATCATAGTGGTCTGAGTGGTTTGAAGTTTCTTCTTCACCACCCATGGATGGGAAATTCAGAGATAAATTTCTTTAAAGGGGAATGATTTTTAGAACCCAAATCTTTTTTTCAGGAATGAATATTGATTTTGAGTGTTTTTATGGAAAATTGATGATTTTGGGAATTTTCTATATACACACCATGTACTCGTGATTACATGCCTTATATCCATTTGTCATGGGATTTTGTGTACTAATCATTTAATTTTCATGTACAAGCCCATGTGGACAGCCTAATGTGGGGTTCGGTAGAGGCTAGTACACAAAAAGTACAATAAGTGAACCCATCATGTACTTTCCTTTTTATTTGATTAATCGGATTGGGGACGCATCTCATCTCCATAACACTTACTTCTTCCCGTGTCTTCTGATGGAGAGAAAAGTATGACTAATTATCTTTGACTGCCTCCCATTCCTCCATCCGTGATCTGATTGAGATGCTGCTGGGTGCGTTGGATTCCCACCGGTGATTTCTCACTTTTCATAGAGTTTGTCTTCATGATTTATCCTATTTCGTGAGTTATCCATTGTTATACATTTTTTAACATTATTTTGATCTACAAAATTTTATGCTGACTCAAGGGATGACATTTGGGAGTGTTCATCATACAATACCTTGGTAGGTGGTCTGTGTCCTTTTGGAATTTTTATTTGATTTATATATTTCTATGTGACAATTACCCTTGATTTTGGGTATTTCGTGTTAAGGAATTGAACCATGTTATAGTATTTCATAGATTTATTAATAGATTAATGTTTCTGTTGATATAATAGGATAATTTTCATGTTTAGGGGACACCCCATGGGTATGTTTCCTTGTTTTAATGTCAATGACCATTTTTTCTGGGTTTCCTATGAGGCTGACCATGTTTCATTGCCTTTCATGTTAGGATGGAATTGATTACTTATTGATTCTTGTTAAATTTTTGTGTTATGAATTATATCATTTTAGCCATTAAGTAGTGGATATTACCTGGTCTCCTTGATATCGTTTGTGTACAATTGTATTACCCAAGGCTGCGATAACAGGGTGTTGTTAGACCATAGGGAGAATTGACGATGACAACTTCCCCAGAGTGTCTATTATAATTTGCCTATATGAGACCATATGGGGGATTCAAGGTTAGTGCTCCCTCATATATTCTATAGTACACCATTATGAGAACATAGGTTGAAAGGATGTTGATTGCATCCTCTACGAGATTGTAGTTGATCATTAAAAGACCACATGGGGAATAGACGGTGAGTGCTTCCTCAGAGTGTCGTAGTTTTTGTGAGACCAAAGGGGTTAGATAATGTGATCATTCCCATAGTGTCCTTATATCATTATTGAATTGATGATATTTTGAAACAAAAGGTTTTGGATGTGAAAACGTTACCAGAGGGTTTTTTTGAATGATTGATTGATCGAGGCGATCCTACCAAGCGAAAGAATAATCTTGAACTCGGTCTTACCTGATAGTTAGATGGTCTTCTATGAAATATATTTTTCTATTACATAGGGGATAAATATATTATTATAGACACCAACATTTCATTATTCAAAAATTTGAATAATTAATACATGGAACTGAATGTAATTGGAAACTGTAGGGTTGTTTACTTTTGAGTACATCATTATTTATTTCATTTTTTTCCACATTTACTACTATAAATATTCACTAAAAGTTAGGAACATATCATTTGGTGGTTGCATACTTGGATTTGTCTCACTCCCTATTTGGTTCATGATTTCAAACCTAAACAGATTATATGGTTTCAGGTATAGATAAGGGAAATCTCCCTTTTACATCGGGTACATGATTGTTGATGGAGTTGGGGAGAATGGGTCCAAGCTAAAGCTTATGATGCTACAAGAGTTTAATATTTTTTAGTACACTATTTCTAGAATTATGAATTATTTAGATTATTTCCTAGACATATATAAAATAAATCATCTATAAATGTGTTCCAATTATTTATTTACTATCATTATTCTATTTTTTACTTATTTTGTATGGTATTTCTTTTCCCGCTATTGTTTATTATTGTAATTTTGATGTTTTTCTCTGCCAATGAGGGCATAGATTATACACCATCACACCCAAGGCCCCAAATTCTACATGGAAGCCTCTAGATTTTGGGGAAATGCTCTTGAGTCCATGTGACCAGCCAGGTACAGGGCCCATTGGGCAGTACCTAGGGCACCTTTGTGCGACAACCAGATACAAGACGTCACAATGTGGAATCAGAGGGTGATTATTTTCTGCATTCTCTTACTATTTAGACCCTATAGACTTGTATAGGAAATAATTGGTAGATTTTAATAAAAATTTCTTGACAGTAGCTAACTCGTGTATGGGGAAAATCCATTTTACCTTGAATATTTCAATTTTTAGGGTTTTGCAATCGTTACAGTTGATTTGATTTTACCACTGGGTGGTGCACATGTTCTGTGATATTATGATTTATATCATTGTGGGTCAATTTTTATTGAAACTAGATGATATGAGGGTATTCCATCTCATGTATCATATAGGAACTTGATATAGAGAACATGTCACACATTGTTGTCATGTTATTTAGGGTGAATTACTGAGTGTATTTTATTGTGATAGATGTTGTGTAAGATATAGATGATATTGCGATATATGACATGATAGAACAAGTCCTCTATTATAGGGTAATGATAATATGTAATGTTTCATTTGGATGGATTCCAAACATTGGTCCCTACAGTGTTATGGGATGTCTAGGATCAGAATTTGGTGGATCAGTTATGAAATTTAATTTAATTTTATCAGGTATAGTGTGATAAAGCTTCCAAACATTAATTCTTGTGAGTATGGGGTCTCATGGGGTGGAATTTGTCATTCCATGGACAGATTTTTATGTTTTCAAGGGTTCTGGAGATGTTTCAATGGATTACTATCCAGAAACCTATACATCATAGTGTTTGGTGTTATAAACACTCACCATGTGTTATTATGTTCTGGAAGAAATAACTTTTCTAATGTACACATAATGTCAAGTATGTACATGCTATGTAATATTTAACCATGTGACAGACTGTTTGAGAAGAGACATGGGTTGGTAACTATTTGGTAGAAAACTCTGTGTACTTGGATCACATGTTGTGATGTGGAGGCCATGTATACACCCTTGTGACTAACTACATAGATGGATGTATTTCATGTAGTTCTTTATATTTCCATGTTGAACACTCTATGTGGAATTCGACCATGTCTCTGACTATTTGACTAATGACACAGGTGGTTAAAAAAAAGGTAGTACACACCGTTTAGTGTTACCCAGGGGAGATCTATCTGGGTTAGACATGTATAAGAACTTGTTCTGGGGGGAAAGATCAATTACATGTTGCTTCATAGAAGGAACATGATGTATGTACGACTGTTACATAACTAGATGTTGAAGTGTTACTTTCCCATGTTGAAACCTAAGGGACCATGCCGAGTGGAGGAGATACACACCGTGTAACCCAGTTTTGATGAACTCTAATGTTATATTTTCACATTCCTTTCTTTCAAATCTATGTTTTGTCCTTGATAATCATGAACTGTGGTGTGTTCTTGACAATTCATACTCATTCACCTGAGACGTCCTCCGATTGTACACCAAATAATGAGAAACAATCATACATTGAAAATGGTAGATAAGGGAAATCCAATAGATCCTGACATCGTGCCTATGTTGGAACTAGCTGTTTTACCAGACACAGGTGTTGATGAACAGATACGAGAAGTCTTATTGTGTTTCATGAAGACCTACCAGGTATCACCGCATCGTGTCCTTTTTTTAGTAGAGTCAATGCAAGTGTTTTAATATCATCATCATCCCACATTCTAAAGGATGGTGGACCTTAGGCTACGGAGTCATATTAATAGGCCTTTCTGTCTATCTATGTGCATCTCGAGAAACCTCTTGAGTGGTTGGCGAAGCATAAACCCCACATTCTTTGATATTTTTTCCATATAAGGTGGAATTCTATTTCACAGGTGGGACGACAAAGATTTATGGATTGAGATTAGTTCCAACAGACCTTATATGGCTATTTCTACTTGGAGACCTTGAGGGCTGACCATTCATAAGAGTTCATCTATCTATAACAATGTATTATTTAAGCCATGGAGTATACTTCTCACTTCATAGAGATGTAGTGCTTCACACCCATTCTGGGGGTGATAAGTTATTTCTATCTAGGAAGCATGAGGATTGTCTCAAACATGACATTTGATCCCAGGTGAGCTTCCTATGTTTGACATCCATGTCATCTAGAGTCAAAAATGAGCTAATCACTGAGCGTAACTTGAGGGAGTCATGATATGTGTGCCAGGTTGTTTTAGCATCAATAGATGGTACTCTTATGACTTATAGTATTAAGCGTTGCAGGGAGTCTACATGCTGAGATCCAAGTAGACATGATACTCCTGTATGAATCCAAGTGGTTTACTACCAGTGCAAGAAGAGCTGGCATACGATGCCACATTTACCTAGTCATCTAGTTGAGTATCGATCTTACAACAATATGGGTAATCATTAGCATTTCTTCATTTTTTTCTCACAAGAAACTGGTGATAGGGGTTCGTTGATGACTTCATGTTCAGCAGTAGGACCACCAATTTCTCATCAGTCGGGGTACTAGAGTTTATCAGGGTATTCTAGTCGAGGAGGTAGCAGTGGTTGTGGGATTCAAACTATTGGTTTTCAGAAATCGTTGGGTGGAGCATCTTAGGGTAGTCAGGCAATGTCACAAGACTACAATACAAGTCATACATTTGAAATGGAGTAGACCCATCAAAATCATGATCTTGGAACCTCTACTGTTAGAGGTACAATTCTAGTTGCCTCAATTTTAGCTTCTTCTCTTTTTGATAAAGTGGATTCCCATATATTTTTACTTTTTATTGTTGTGGATAGCCTTGGAATCTGTAACATTACTTATGAGGATGTTATGACTCTAGAAACTCCATTGGGGAATTGAAGGGCCAGGGTACGTCTATGCAAAGAGTTCCCTATTGTGGTTGGTTGGTGTCACTTCTTATGAGAACTGTCTGTATTAGGGATGACACGCTTATATTTCATAATCTAAATGGACTGGTTAGTCTATTTCTAGACCATTGATTAATTCTATCATTGTAGGGATATTTTCACGTCACCATAGAGCGGGTCATTTATAAACATGGGCGAATGGGATATCCATGAATGATGAGCGGGACCCAAGCATCTTGTGCTAGGATGAATTAAAGCCCATATTGCTAGTTTATATCTGGATGACTAGGGGACTTCAAAAATGAACATTCCTCTAGTGGTGGATCACATCATATAAGAGATTATAGATGAATTTTTAGGTTTAAATCCAAAGGGAATAATAGATTTCTATTTTGATATTTTTCCCGGAGTGGCACTGGTGTCCATTCCACCTTATTTGATGGAAACACAATTGTTACAAGATCCCAATAAGAAGTTAGTGGGGGTAATGGAAAAGGGTTTCATACGACCTAGTACATCTCCATGGGGTTATCCTATCCTTTTCGTGAAGAATGTAAATGGTACCCTCACAATTGTTGTGGTTTATTAGAAACTGAACCAGATGATGGTTAAGAACCGATATCCCATGATGAGGATTGATGATATCTTTCCTAAGATTTGTGGATCCCAGGTGTTCTGGAATAATGACTTGAGATAAGGTTATCATCTGTAGCATATAAAACCTTTAGAGATACATCTCACAATAGTTCAAAGTAGGTATATTCTACATGAGTATGTGGTTATGCCATTCGATCTCATTAATGCGCCTGTTGTTTTCAAGAAACTGATGAATCGAGTGTTCCATACATACTTGGATTATTTTGTGTTAGTCAGTGTGGAAAAATATTTTGGTGTACTCTCACACTCTCGACAACCATGCCACCCATCTTGAGATCTTTTTGAGTACACTAATAGGGAATCAATTAAATTCCAAGCTCTCGAAATGAAACTTTTGGATTGAAAAGATTCACTTATTGGGTGATGTTTTGTCAAAGGCAAGAGTATCAGCTGACCCATATAAAGTGAGAGAAGTAGTTTCCTGGGACTATCTGAAGAACATATTTAAAGTACGAACTTTTATGGGACTGGATAGATACTACTAAGGCATTATACATGACTTTTCATGCTTAGCATCACCATTAATGGGCCTAACTAAAAAGGATGTGACTTACTTGTGGAAATACTAATGGGATTCACTCTTTCAGAAGATGAAAGGGAGATTAAATCATCATCTATAATAGTTTTTCCCATGATGACAAAGATTTAAATTTTTACTATAATGCATCTCGTATCAGAATGGGAGTAGTTCATATACTGGGTGATTGAGTCATTGCATATGGATCTCAACAGGTGAGGCCACATGATAAGAATTACCAAATGCATGATCCCAAATTAACTACAATTGTGCATTCTTTATGCTGTTAGACAGATTATCTGCTAGGATAGAATTTTGTGTTTTTCACTAAACACTAAAGTTTCAAGTATATCTTTACTCAGTGTGATCTGAATTTGAGATAATGAAGGTTGGTTGCGTACCTTCAGTATTTGGACTTTGAGCTCGCCTATATTCTGGAGAAAGGCAATGAAGTGTCTAATGCATTGAGAAAAAGAACTCTGATGCAAGCAGTTTAGGAGGCCAACAGTGAGTTGAAACTTATGGATATATTATCTAATATGAATTTGGTGGAACTCAATAGTCTTGGGAAGATGTTTCATTCTTCTTTATTTGTAACTCCAACCTCCCGTATCGAGTTCGAATGAGGAAGCTATCAAATTCTAAAGGCCTAGTCCTATGAGAGATTGTTACTGCAGAGAACCCTACTCATGGGATTACCATATTTGAGGATAAGGTTATTCATTTTCATGGGAGAATATGCGTATTATAAGACATACTCGAGGAGATTTTGTGAGATTTTTATTCCTCATTTTGGTCGGTTCATCCTGTTTTCACCAAGATCTATCAAGATTTACAAAATCAGTATTGGTGGATAGGTATGAAGGGAGATGTTTCTAATTTTTTTGAGGAGTTCATCCTTTTAGCAGGTGGAGGTGGATAATTGTCCATAGGCATGTATTTTATAGCTCTTTACCATTATCAGGTGTAAGAGGAATGATGTCACATTGGATTTCGTGATAGGTTTACAATGGTCACCTCAAGAGAATGATGCAACTTTTGTTGTCATTGACATACTTATGATGGTTGCACACTTTTTACCAATCTAGGAGACCGTCAATGTTGATGATATTGGAAGGTTGTACATCTGAGAGATTGTATAGTTCCATGGATTTCTACCTCTATCATTTTAGACAGGGATTCCCATTTTACATCTCGTGTCTGGAAATGACTCTATATGTATTTGGGTACACAAGTACTTTTGAGTATAGCTTACCGTCCCTTGATAAATTCCAGTCCAACCGAATGATTTAGTTCATGTAGTACATACTTTAAGCATGCATCTTGGATTTAGGGGGATCTTGGGAGAGACATATTCCCCTAGTGGAGTTTTCCTACAAAAAAAGTTTTTAGGTGACGATTTTGATGGCATGCTATGAGGCTTTGTATGGTAGGCTCTGGTGATCACCACTATATTGGCTGGAGGCTAGAGAGGTAGATATGATGGGACCTAATCTTATCCAAGAGACCACTTAGTAAGTGGAGATGATTTTGAATAGGATGGATACATCTCAATATCACATTAAATATTATACTAGTTGACGGAGATGACCTAATGAGTTTGAGGTCGGAGATCATGTTTTCTAACAAGTCACAACTTGTTTAAGAAACATGAGGTTTAGGGTACATGGAAGATTTCAAAGAGAGATGTTGTAAAATTTTATGTTTTTTGAGAGAGTCAGGATAGTTTCCTATTGGTTGCAGTTACCTAAGTGGTAATAGGATATGCACAATGTCTTCCTTGTTTTTCAGCTACATCATTACTTTTCAGACAAATCTCATGTTTTTCAACCCGAGGAGTTAACTTAGAGGTGGATGAATATATTGAGGAGAACCCTATTCAGATTGTGGATATTAGGTCAATGGTTCTCTATAGACGGTCTTTTACTCTAGTTCGAGTTCTAGGGAAGTACATGTGAGTACCAGACCAGACTTGGGAGAGGGAAGCAGAAGTACGACCACAGTGTCCAGAGTTGTATGATGTTTCATATTTTCCATCCATGGAAGGGAAATTTAGGGCATAATTTCTTTAAGGGGAGATGTTTGTGAGAACCAATATCTTCTTTTCAGTTATAGATCTAGAACTTGGGAGTTTTTGAGGAAATGTAATGATTCTATAAATTTTCTATGTACACACAATGTACTCATGAGTACACGTCATGTATTCAGTTGTCGTGGGTAGCCATATACTAGCAGTGTAACAGCCATGTAAAGGGTCATGTGGAATGCCCGATGTGGGGGCCGTTTGAGGCTAGTATACAACATGTACGTTAAATGAACACTGAGTGTACTTTTATTTTAATTAGAGTAATTGGATTGGGGACACCTCTCATCCCAAGAAGCCCTTTCTTCTTCTCGTGTGCCGTATAAGAGATCAACACATGACCGATTATCTTCTATCACCTTCTATTCCTCAATCCAAGCTCTGAATAAGACGTCACTGTGTGCATTCAATTCCCACCGGTGATTTCTCTCATTCCCTAGATTCACTCCTCCTTATTTCTCCTCATTATTGAGTTTTCCATGGTTGAACGTTTTTGACCATTTTAAAGATCTACAATGTTCTAGGTCAACTCAAGGGCTTCTGTTTTAGAGTGTTTATTTTCTGATACTAGGGTAGGTGATTTGTTGCCTTTTAGAGTTTGTCTTTGATTCACATATGATTATGTGTTGATTTCCCATTATTTGGGTATTTTGTATTAAGGAATTGAACTCTCTTATCATTTGAAATAGATTGATTGATAGATTAAAGTTTATCATTTATATATTAAGATTAGTTTCATGTTTAGTAGACAACCCATGATAATGTTTCCTTGTTTGAATGTTTATGAACGTTTGGTATAGGTTTCCTATGAGTTAGACCATGTTTCCTTGCCATTACTATGAGATTGGAAATGATTACTTGTTGCTTCTTATTAAATGATTATGCTATACATTATGTATTCATATCCTTATAGTAGCTGAGATTACATGTGATGATGGATATCAATTGTGTGAGATTGTATGACAATGGGTTATGAGAACTTGTTGTAGTTAAACCATATGGGGAATTGACATTGAGGGGTTCCCTAGAGTGTCTGTTATATTATAACGTTGTGTGACCACAGTGGGAATTGATATTGAGTGACCCCTCATAGTTTCTATAGTATACCATTATGAGACCACAGGGGGAACAGACATTGATTTATTCCCCAATGATTATTTATTTTACCATTAAAATACCACATGGGGAATTGACGGTGAGTTATTCCACAAAGAGTCTTTGTTTTTGTTAGACCAAAGGGGTTAGAATGTGTGAACATTCCAAAAGGTTCATTTTATATTTATTGAATTGATTATTTGTTGAACCAGAGGGGTTAGGCTGTGAGAAATTTCCCTAAGGCTATCTTGTGAATGAATGATTGATGGTGACAAGCCTATCAAGTAAATGAACAAGATTGGACTCAGTCTTACCTGATTTTTAGTTGATATTCTGAGACATCTGGTTTTCTATAACAATGGGCATATAGAGATGAGGATAGATCCATCGATTTAATTATTCAATTGTTTGAATAATTAATAAATGCAAATAGATGTAATTGGATACATTAATATTGATTAATTTTGATTACATCCTTGTTTATTAATTAATTTTTCATATTGTCTGGGATATATATAAACTAATAGTTAGGTATAGATATGCTGTTGGTTACTAAATGGGATTCATCTCACACTCTATTTAGGTCATGAATTTTGACCCAAACAGGTAATATGGTTGCAGGTATAGATAAGAAAACAAACCCTTCTACATCAGGTACTTGACTATTGATGGAGCTACTGAGAATTGCACCGCGATGTGGCTGGCGATGCTGCTAGAGTTTAATAGTTTATTTTGTACATTGGTTTAGTACTATATTTCTAGCACTGTGAATTGTTTGGATGATTTACTAGACTCATGTGACATGAATAATTTATATATGGTATCTAATTGATTATTTATTGTCCTTCATCCACTGTTTACATACGTTATATGATATTACTATTTCTTTTGTTGTTTATTATTGTTATTATATTGTGTATCTCTTCCAATGAGGGAATTGTTTCCCCAATATCACACTGAAGGCCCTCATGCCTAGTTGCCAGCCTTTGACATTCGAGGAAATGCTCTTGAGGCTATGTGACCAACTGGGTATGGGGAACCTTTGGGTGGATCTTGGGGCACCTTTGGGTGTAACATGGATCTAGGAATTTAATGGTTTACAAGGTATGAACACATTACAGTGTATATATATATAGCATACTGATACAATAAAAGAGAGTAAAATAGAAACTCCCACTATGCATGACCACAAGGTCCTATGAAAACCTCCTTATTATAAAGCCACTATAAATTTGATCTTGAAGCTAATCCCATTTATGAACACAAAGGCATAAAGTTAAACATGTCCCAAAGGGCCCATGTTTGGTGTGAGAACAAGTCTCAGTAGGATACCACCCAAGTTTATATTCCAAACAATAGTGTTTAAGAATTATCTGTAATGTGAAATTAAAAAAATAAATAGTTCAATAATTATAAATAAATACAACATCCACTGGTGCTCAATTTCCACAAGAAAGTTATCACCTTCTTTGGATAGTGCTGAAAGTCTTAATAGGAAAGGATCCTTGGCCCATGGACCATGTAATCCCCTAATGTCACATAGCTTCAGTGAACCCTGAGGTTGCACCTCAAGCAATGTACCATAGCGCCATGATCCTTCTCAAAACATGTATCTCAAATGAATCACTAATGACTATAAGGCACACACTTACATAGTAACTATTCCCTCTGAGCCTTGGTCAAAAGCACATTTCATCGCATAGCCCAAAATATAGAGGCACAATGATATATATCCTCAAATTAATGTCATCATTAGATCTTAGCATGACATCCTATGAAATGGTGATATCCTTTCTCCCAAATATATCATGGCCCATTACCTCAATACAATGAGACACATCCCCCAAATGATAGCCTCATCACGGTCAACTATAGGATCCTCACATCCTAGAGAGAATTCTACGTCAATAAACCCTATCTAAAATCAATATTCTCACTACTGGGGACCTATACCAACAAAAGTGGTTAAATCACCTCATCATAGAGTCAACTTGTGTGAACGTGACTCAAATGGTCACTTTGGCCATCACATGTGAGTTGGAATCACCAAATGAATATATAAATGACATAAAACTAGAACCTAATGCCCATGTGACCAAGAAACTCAATTATTATTGTCATTACATCCAATATCATGGGTAATCCCCCAACTTGATGGCCTTAACACCTCATTTGACATCCAAAATCCCAATCCTATGATCAATATCAACCACGTATTCTGGTCTAAGTCCAACAGGATGATTATCATCACCTCAATCTAGATGGCCATTCCATCCCATTTAACTAAGCCCATTCCTGTCATGACCCCATGAGTCTCAACTTTATATCTCTAGCATTTTATATATGGATTTCACGTTAAATAGGATGTTCAATTTAATAAGATTAAATTGACCAAATTGAATAAACATCACAATTCAATGAAATTGAATTGTTTAATTCCAACAAAAGAGACATGAATAACTAACTTCAGTTAAATGAAATGATTCCATAAAATTTAATCGAATAACTAAAAATCAAATGAAAAATTAAATTTAATATTAAAAACACCCTGACCAAACCACCCATGGTGAGTCGACCACTATCCCAACCATGATCATACAGAAATGGGTTGTGAAATTTTAGAGGCATCTCATATGGCCTTACAAACAATTTTATACCGTGAAATTAGGGTCTCTCTCAATTACCTAAAGGTGTTCTAAAAGGCACACCCCAAAAAACATTTCAAAAACAAAAATTAATTTATTCATCATCAACCTTGGACTCATATATTTAGTCACATCTTTTATTTTCATCTAACTCTAAGCGGTTTAGATGAAATCAGAGTCTCCATTGTATTCACCAAAATAGGTAAAATCATCTCAAATAGATATAGCACTATTTGAGGCAATCACAATTATAATACTAATATATGGTTTGCGAAGCATTAAATATTTGGTTCTATTATACACAAGATCAATGAAAATGAGCACTAATAGAAGATATATCATAGAACCTTAGAGGAGGTGGAATGTTGGAGCTCTCCTCCCATTGTGCGTGACCCACAAACAAAGAAAACCAAAAAAAGTGAAGGGAAAAAGTAAAATACAAGTGGGTTAAATGTGTAATTATACATATTTACTAGGGCCTCATGTTTTACTCAAATAGTTTTATAATTCGTGTGAAACCCCTGAAGGATATAGTATGGAAGTACATCTAAAAAATGCCCCTCTCACATGACTTGTGCACAGTTTTCCCTAATAGTTATCAAACAATGTGGAAAACCTCTACAACTACTGGAGATAAACTCCCACATCCATGAACCTCACTAATATGATTTACCCAAAACATTTTAATGTTCAAAAATAAACTATAGAGTTACCTAGAAGGGGATGCATAGTTGGCTTCAAACCATGCACCCTAACCTACAACTACAAAACTTGAGTTTCAGGCATCCAATTCTTCCAAAACCCATGCAACCACCCAAGGAATTCTTCAACCCACTAAAACCATATGGAATCATGATAAAAAATTAATATAACTCTTTAAAATTGGTTCCCTTCATTGGATAAGAAAACCTATGACACAAAAATTAAAAAATTAAAAACATGAGATGATTTCAACACGATTTAAAAACCCGAGACATTACAATCTTCCCACCCTATAATATCACATACATGAGAAATAAAATAAAACATGGATTTGGTACCAAAGCTACCCATCCTATTATATATTAACTCTAACTACCTCAATCTGAAGGGTTCAGATAAACTACCATAGGGTGGGCTAGCCACCTTAGGAGTGACAAACCCTAATCTCAACTGACCCCAAAATAAAATCAAACAACTATTAGTCCACTAATTCCTAGACTCATAATAATTCCCATAACATATATTTAATCCAGCTCATCATCTGGTTCTTCTGTGTCATAGAATACACACATCAATGTCCCACACCATGTGGGTGATCACCTCAATCCCAAATCCTATATGGCACAACGACGGCCCACATTATGGTGACGAAATTCCTCACACCTAAAATAATTATATAAACTCCTCAATGACCATATGCTCGGTGCCTCAATCAGTTAATGCATCTCGTCAATTCCCTAGTGACTCATAGATCATAAATATTGCATCTAATAATACACAATATAAGAACTCAGTGATGTGCGCCTCATATATATATCACACAGATGGTATAGTACCTTCCTACTAAGAAGAGTAAGGTTAGTCTATTTACGTATAATTTGAACCTTGTGCACCCAAAATTGGCATACCCTTATAGGCCATGAAACAATATTGGACCCGGCTATACCCACGGTGTATCTATGACCGTAGTTGTCTCATAAACATTATCATCCCCTACCAGCTTCAAGGTATGAACATGGAATGAATCTCTACTGAATAATGTGTAAACTCACTATGGTGCTTCTCTATGCAATAACCGTTGACCCACCACAAGATAGCACTACTTATTTAATAGCCCCAAATGAAGCTAAAACTTTATTAACCACACCTAGTATAAATCCAAAATCGATTATAGAATCTTGGGCCTTCCCCAATCCCATAATGTCGGTAATTTGAGATGGATTCCTATAGACCCTCTCAAGAAACCTGACCCATTAACATGATAGAAAATCCTTTGGAGGTCACTAACATTTAGTCCAGACATGTCCTGGATGCCCACCCAAAATAAAACCATCGACACACCACTCTAAGGTGGTTTAGATAAGTCCTTCTCTTGACCACCATGCATGAACTCATCCAAGAACCTATTTATACCATTTGAAGCATCACCACTATAATCACATAATCCACTTCCCAGCTTGATCTTGTTCTCAGATTCCTGTGGATCACCCTTAACCCAAAAAAGTGATGAGGGTTGTGATTATATCTATAGAATGAAATATGTTATAGATGGATCTACCCCTGATCACCATAATCAATACCCTAACAAACACGTTCCAGGCTCGATCTGGGATTTTCGTGGAGCCATGGCCCAAAAGAAGTAAGATCTTGTGGCATACCTACCTTAACTTCTTCCTGAACCTAAGGTTTTACCTTAAACTACCATTGATCCTACACATGAGCTTGTACCTTCTATAACTAACCCTTGGGGTTCTGAACGTGATCGTGCTCTTAAGTCACTATGTCATCACTCATCTAACCCTCCATATGATCCATATAGGAGGAACCCTCTAAATACCATCATATTTTTAGACAAACCACACACACACACACACATATGAAACTGAAAAGGAAAGTATTAATAGGTAGTGCATACTCACTAACCTAACCCTTTCATATCGTAACCATTCAACATGGCATACAGTCCTCGTGTCCTCCTTACCTACTCTCAACCTAGCGAACTATAGAAACTTTTTTTGGCCTCACCCATCCTAACAACCATCATTGCATCAATTGGAAGACCTCAACACCCAACATAGTGATCAAAATCACCCCATGCGATATTATATGCCAGATCTTATAAGATCCAATACCATTTCACATATAGCATTTTATTTATATATATAAAGCATAACATATCTCATTTAAGCCAATAATTTTTCAGGAACATCATATTACACATTTCAAATAATTTAATCATGGCATATATTAAATTTGAAACATCTTGTCATGTGTTTAGAAAAAAACCATAGAAATCACACCTTGCTTCATTGGGATAAGGATCAAAATTCCATACCATTCCATACCAGGACATGGATTATAAGTCACACCAATTAACCAAAACTTTTTGTGAAAACCAATATATTTGGAAAGTAAAAAAATAGTAAAATGTGAAAAATAGAATAAAAAATCCCACCCATGTTTAATTTGTATGTCCCTCATGCATGGGGTTGTAGGCACTCAAGAACAAGTTCGAAATCACGTTTAGAAAATTCTCCACTCTAACATAACCCAAATAGTATGTCCAACTAAAAAGAAATGAAAATTAAATATTTATAATGTTAATAGAAAGATAAAAACTGCTACTAAATCATAGTTAAGAACACCTCTAATACCACTTGTAGAATCTTTATCCCTATTATCCATTCGAATAGTTCTATTGGGAACGGTGCCACTGCCCTTAGGCATGACTCTCCATATACTAAAGGCTTTTGAATAGTAGTGAGGGTGTGAATGAGTAATTGTAGAGAGAATATAACCATAGGAGAAATATATAATACTAGTTTGAGTAATATTTATTACATGCAGTGAGATATTAGGACTCAACATACTCAATCTAGTCTTGTCAACAATGTAAGAAAACACAATATTAATAAAATGTAGAAGAAGTAATTGAAGAATTAGTGAACATAAATCAACAAGACATTATACCTATTATATCAACTAAAACTATAGGTTATTCATAGTGAAATTGGAAATTAATATTAGTATATATGAAATCGTTTTCCAAGGGATGACCATAGTATAGTATATATATAACATTCTAATACAAAAAAATAAATTAAAAAAAATCTTCAGTTGGGAATGACCTCAAGGTCCCCATCCAAAAATTATGCAAAAACATCCACTACAAAACGTCACCTAAATCCAATCCCTTACTTGAATGTATAGACATAAAGTCTATAAACATCTTGAAGGGACCATATAGGGTGTGATAACAAGTCTCAGTACGATACCACCCATGTCTGCCAACACAAAATAAGTGTTTAATTAGTGTGTGTATTATGAAATTAAATAAAATAAAAATATCAAGGATTTGAAATAAATACAAACTCCATTGGTTCTCAATAACCACCAGGGTGATTTCACCTTATTTGGACATTTCCAGATGTCTAAAAAGGAAAGGATATATAGAACATGGAACATGGAACAAGGAATATTGTGTTGTATCATAGATTAGGTGAACCCTCAAGTAACACCTCATGAAAATTAACCTCACTCCATGAACCTCCTAACACCTCTTGTCTCAAATAAATCATAGAAAATAGGATTCATGCCCATACTTATTTACTGGTCCTTCATACCACTACTAAAATGTAATTATCAGTCCATCACCCAACATCTAAAGGCATGGAAACATTTATCCTCAAGTAAATGTCATCATAAAATCCCATAACAATATCTAGAGAAATAAAAATATCCATTCTCTAAAATCAATCTAGGCCGACAACCTCATTATGGGGAGCCTTTCCCATAACTGATAGACTCATTAGCATCAACTAAAGGCTCCTCACATCCAATGTGGATTTCAATAAAAAGACCTCAACTTAATCCTATGCCACAATTCTAGGGTACTAAACCCACTTGAGTGGTCAAAACAACCTCCTCACAGATTTTACTTATGTAGAAATGTCTCAAATCAGTGATTTGGCCATCACATGTGAGAAGAAGTCACCAAAAAAATACCCATACCACATGAAATTGGATCCTCGTTCCCATTCCACCTTTCCGGTCAATTAAGATAGCCATTCCATCAAATATATTTGGTCAAGACCCAACCTATTGGCCTTGCCTCCTCATTTTACGTCCATGACACCCCACCCAATGATCAATATCACCATACTAATTCAATAAAATCCCAACCAAATGATCAAAATTACCTCAATATCGATGTCTATTATATCCTATTTCACTCGGTACATGACGGTCATGACCCCATGGGTCTCAAAATTATATCACAAGAATTTTATATATTAATTTCACATTGAATTGGATGATCAATTTAGAAAAATTAAATTGACTAAATTAAATAATCATAAAAGTTCAATGAAATTGAATCGCCCAATTACAACATATCATGCATGAATAAATAACTATATTTAAATGAAACAATTCAATGAAATTGAAATGAACAACTAAAAAAACATCTAATTTAATTTAACATAAATAAAACCGTGACCAATCCAACCAAGTATCTACGACCTCAAACCTAGACTTGATCATATGAAAAGAGATAGGGAATTATTATACGCATCCCATATGGTAATAAGAATAATTTAATACCAAGTTATGAGGGGTCCCTCTCAACTTCCCAAACGCGTAGATAATGTAGAAGCCCCCAAAAGTATAATAAACTAATTCAGTGATGAACCACCTACCTTGGACTCATAGATGTAGAAATGTCCAGTATTAGTACCTAAATCTATGTGGTATGTGATAAATAAGAGTTTCAATTGTATTAAAATAAAATAGGGAAAATAGGATGAAATGGATTTACTGCTATGTGAGGTGGAGGAAACGTGGAAGAGAACCAATGGTTAGGGGAGCCTTATAGACACTATTCAATTTCACCAGATGGTGAAGAAAATAGAGCACTAATGGGGGATCTAGATTTTATCTAAGGATGAGGATGAATAGAGGAGAGCTCAACCTATTGGGTGTGACCTAAAAATGAACAAGAAGGGAAAAATAGGAGGACATGGAAAATAAGACTGGTGTAAATGTATAATTTTACCTCTTTATTATGGTTACATAGTGTACTCATGCGATTATCCAAACCGTCTGAAAACCTTCCAGGCTATAGTGTTGAGATACTTCCCAAAAGGCCTCCCTCGCATGGCTTGCAAACAATTTTCCATAACCATGAAATTCCATGTTAAAGACCTTTGCAAATACTATAGAGAACCACACACAATCGTGCACCTCTCTCCAATAGTTTACCAAAACTATATGGTAGTTCAAGAATGAGCCTCACGGTTACCTGGAAGAGACCCCATAGATTACCCCAAACCATGCGTCAAAGCCTAAAAATCCAAAACTAGAATTTCAGGCCTCTAATGCTCTTGAAACCCAAGAAAACTTCTTATGCACTCTCCAAGCCTCTAAACATTTATAAATACATGATATAGGGCAAAAAACTCATACAATTTGGTTCAGATCAGTCTAAATGAAAACACGACCCCAAATAATTCAAAAAGTCATAACATGAGAGATTTTTAACCCAATTTAATTACCCATAAAATTAAATTTAGATTTGGTTTATATCCATATATTTTTTACCTCATTTAATACTTTTTTTAACTATTTTCATGGTAATAATGTTTTTTTATATCTTAGAGCCATGAAGTATCTTAAAAAATGAAATGTGGGAAATAAATGGAGAATCATTGGTATTACAAACCATTTTATATTAAATTGATCTAATATAGTTTTTTGTGAATTTAAATCCATTTAATAAATCAATTTTTTATTAAATATCTTTAATTTTGATTTTGACCTAATTTATTTTTTTTGATTTTAAAAACATTAAGGACAAGAAGAAATTTAAATATACACTCTTCATAATTTTCTAAAATAATATATTTATCTTAATTTTTTTTGGAAACATATAATCTTTTCCATTCATATGACCTTTACTATTTTAAAATTATTTATAGTATTTTAGTTTTAAGAAAATGATTAATATATCATAATTTTGTATGATTATAATTTAATTATTTCATCAGTAAAACTTATAAATATGTTATCCTGATTAAGAAAAATTATTTATCCTTCAATTGAATATTTATAACCTAACATACCCTATTTTTATCCATATGTGAATAGATTATATTTTTTAAATGTAAGAGAGCCCCATTTTGTCTATTTCATTGCATAAACTATTATAAAGGTCATAATCAAGACCATATGGATCCAAAATGGAATATACCCAAAACATAAATGATATAGGTCGAAATATGGCCATCCAATTTAAATTTAACAAATTTTGAGGACATTATAAATATTATCACTTTAGAATAAATCCAGAAACCTTTTTCACCCTTAACTATGGTAAAAACATTAACAATTTTTAATATTTATTATGAAAAAAATTTACGTAGTCTATAGTAAATAATATTTATTATAAATATTAAATATATTTAAATAATTTTAAAAAATTAAATTCATATTATTTCTAAAATTTAAGTCAACAGAAACCACACAAAAACTATCAAGGAATGGTTTTTTGGAAAATGAAATTTTCTAGCATAATATGACCATAAATTAAATGTTGGACTAGTGATCCTCATTATATAGATTTAATATAATATAGATAGATATATAATCATTAAATTTCATTTAAAATTTTCATTATTAATGATTATTTTAATTAACTAAAATTTAAAGTCATTAGGCCTTTAAAAATAGTTTTAAATAAAAAATTTATTTTTAACAATTAATTGTAAAAGAAAACTTCTCTGTAAAATCCAATAAATTAAACCATATATAATTTTTATATGTTGAATTAAAAAATTATATTTATTTTATAAAATATATTTTCCATATTTGTATAATATTAAATATTTTAATTTTTCATGAAGAGTATTAAATTTCATTTAAGAAGAAAACAATTTTTTTTCTAAAAAAGAAATTTATGTTACTAAAATATTAGTTATTATTTACTAAGAATTTACCAATAAATTTTTATTAATTAGAAACTATGTTTATATTTAATGATTAATATAATCATTTTCAAAACCCACTGATTCAATGTCCCTGTCATAATGGCCATATTTAAATAATATTTTTCATAGGTTATTTCAGATCAATGTTTTATATCATATAATGTATCAACAATAATGTTAATACTTTCAAATTTTAGGGTGTTACTTTATTATAATATTTGGAAAATTATGTCCCCTTAATTTTAACTAGCACATGTAATTAAAGGGTTAAACATTTGAAAAATCATTTTTTGGAAAACTCGTATCATAAAAGGGTTAATAAAACATTCTCTTAAAAATAGGTAATTGGAAATTAATAGTTCATCTAGAACAACAAAATATTATGTTTCAAAATAAGATAACATCAATGAGAAATGAAAATATATACCTTGGTGAAAAAATAACTATAATGTACAAATAGAGAGTGAATTGAACATGGATATGAGAAACATAACCACCACAAATCCACAAAATTTTATAGTTGAAATAGAAATTAATATATTGGAAATGATATTAAATGTATAATTTTTTTTTTAATTTTTGATCATTTTCATAGAGTTGTTTAATTAATTTTCCATCTATTTTATTTACATATGGAAATATAGATATTTTCTATATTTTAATTTTATAATCACATTTTTATTGTTCAGTTGTTCTTTGATCAATTCCAACATCACCAATTACACCACAAAATGAATATAAAATAACATATTTTTATTACTAATGTAATAAAAAAATTATGGATTTTCTTATCCATAAAAGAGTGACATGTATTTCCATCTAACTCAAAATGTTTTAAAAAATATAAATGGTTTGACCAAGTAATACAATATAATAAATTAATCTTTATTACCACAAAAAAACACCCAAAATTATAATTAATACGTTCTGTATGTATCTTTAAATCAACTAATTTATGTAAAAACACATTCAGACTAAACACTTCATTATGTTGGCTAGTGGTTGGCACTGCACACTTATGAAAATTTAATTATGGGTTTGAGCTCCATGACCTTACCAGATGTGATGGGTATTCACACACATAGGTGTTTTCCTTTTTTAAAAATCATATTAATACAATTCATATAAAATATCAAAAAATATCATTAAAAACCTCAAAAAAATATTATTCTTCAAATTTGTTCATAACCACTCTTGTTTTCCATACTATATGTTTTTCAAAAAATAAAATATTATTAATTGACTATTATTACCTTAAAATCAATGATCTTATTAAACCTAAATGTTATATATACAGTTGAACATATGTCCACAAAATATAAAAGAATTATTTCTTAGATAACACTACCATTAATTTTTTTTATAAGGTTCATATATAACTAAAATATGTATTATAACTCAATAAATATATATAAGGTACTTCCATCACATTAAACAATATAAGGATTGTTTTTACCATTAAAATTATAATAATATGTTGACCGCTAAACCTATTATGGTCCCTAAAAATCATAAAATATCCTTATCTAAACCATTATCTTAGTGGATTTGGGGATATTATTTTTTTATAATCAAATATAGTGGTTTGTAAGGAAAATATTAATTATCTAAATCATATACATGGAGTGTGTTAGACCAGGTGTACATTAAATCCCATTTTTATACACCCCGTGATGATTATTCATTTTCTAATGTGAACTTTTTTATGTTATATCCCCTAGGTAAAAATTTTCCAATGTAACATCCACTTATAGTATCCATACATGGATATAATTACTCTGATACCCAAATAATTTCATACTTACTAATAATTTATTAATTTGTTTCACAATCGGTCATATCATCTTATTCTATCATATGATTTTGTTCCCAATTTTCTTCTATGAATATATGTTTGAATGATTCTAATAAACATGACCTAAAATAAACCATATGTACCAAAACTACAGTAGCCTTGAAATGGTGGAATCATTTTTATATTTTTATAAGATACAATTGATCAAATACCTATATGAAAAATAGTTTAGTAGACTTGGTAAACTGGATACATACTTTAGTCTATCTTCCAAACATAAAACATAAAATACAACATAGTGAATGAAATTTTTCAGCATAATTTAAATCATTTAAATGTTCATTATTAATATCATAGTGAGGGAGAAAAATGAGGATGAGAAAAAATGACCAGTAAGGGTTATATATGGTAAAATCTATCATGAATCAATAATGGATAAAAAATATGTAGTTGAAAATAATATAAAAAACATATCATTTGATCATTAACACGAGCATGAAATTATTCTATTAATAATATCAATAAAGTAATCACATGGATAATAATAACTTAATTCTAAATTAAATAAATTATTTGCAATTGAAATTATGATCTCAAACATCATGATATTTATAGTTTCATTATGTATTTTCAATAAATTTAACATTTAATAAAATATTTTAAAGTTGTCTCATGATACCTATCGATGCGTTGATGGGCTTCATAAATCTACTCCCCACCCTTCATTTCATGTCCAGTAATCTCCACATATATATAATTATAAACATAATTATTGAATAATATTTCTTATCATTTAAAACAGTATCGATTAAGTAATTAGAATTATCAAAAATTCTCTAGTCATTCAAAATAATTCAAATTGAATAACAATATATATAATTTTTATACGGTTTAATCTATAAGAATATTTATTATAAATTATATTGGAATTTATGGGGAATTTAATTTCTAGTGGTTATAATATAGTGAATATTCAATTAGAAAGTTAATGAAATTAAAAATTAATCATGAAAGTGAATATCAACACATTCCCTAGTCAAACTGTTGATAAACCATCGGGATGAAGAATAAGTTTGGAATTAATAAATTATATCCCATGAAGAGTATAAGTAAAATAAGGGGTTCTTATTATTTATGAATAGAAATATGATAAAAAAATATCATTAGAAATGGTTTTGGGGGAAAATACTCTTTTCAAATTGAATATAACTTTTACAATCTAAAGTTTCACTAAATAAATAGAAAAACATTTTCAGGTAATGTAACCTAGTAAACATGTAAATGAAACATGAAATTGATGTTCAGTCATTATTTTTTAAATAATATATTCATACCATGTATGTTAAAAATAAATATTCCTTTGACATTTTTGGTAAAATTTTTAAAATTACATTTTCTGGAAAATAATATGAATATTACATTAATTTTTTTCAGTAAAACTAAAACATGTGTAAAATTGACAATAAAAATCATAGTGGAATTTTAAAAACACCCTTTTAAACATTGATATGAAAGTAAAAGAACCCAAACTAATGAATGTATAAAAGCTGTTTTTCTTAATTTATTTATCTTTTGAGTAAATAAATCATATAATGATTTAAAAACATATATTCTCCCAAAAAAAGGATAATAAAATATATTGATAAAATTAAATAAATATCAAATAATTCCTTCATGATAGATTTGAACATTAACACTCCTGAATAATGATTAGATTTTGAAATAAACCCTTTCTGCATTGTTATATTTATGAATTATAATCCCAAGAAAGAATGAAATTTATGTTAACATGTATATCCCATAATTGTAATATCCTGGAAATTCTGTATAATGTTTTTAATTATGTGGAATTATGTTGAGACTCTGAAATCTGACGGTGCGCAATTCTGAGGCTCGGAGTGCCAGGAATTGTCCGTCAAAGTTTTGTTAATCTTTAAATAGAACGAATAAAGAGTTTTATTAAAAAATTGAAATAAATCATAAAAGCTTACTCAGATCAGAAATCTGAGGTCTTGTTGTGCCAAAGATGGAGGTTTTACCCTAGTAGTGACTTTATTTTAGTCAGCGTGGGCCTCCTGTGAGAAAACCCTAAAATGGAATAATCGTGAATAAAATAATTAAATAATTTTTTGTTTTCAAAATGCTTATAACTCAAAAATGGTAGCTCGGATTGAAAATCCAAGACCACCACTGAACACATGAGGGCATGCTTTATTTATGCAGATACTAACTTTGGCCGAAGTGGTCCACCATTAAAAGTAATTTTTGGGCAGAAATAAAATAATTAAGTGAATCTTATTTTATTATAAAATGCATAACATTTAAAATGTAACTCGTATTGGAATTCTGAGAGTACCGTTGGGATATTTGAGGTGTGTTTCACCTGGGAAGACCTTACATCTACCGGTGCAAGTCGAGGGTGACTGTTAATAATTTTCCGAACATTGTTTTAGGTACATTCAATAAATGCACAAGCGTCATTTTGTAACATTTGTACTGGTGAACAGAATTGAAATTTGAGGACACCGTTGAACTTACAACATCGATTTTCACTTAAGGATTCCATCACTTTGAAAGCAGTAGTTCTGGAGAAATATTTATTTTTTGTTAGTTTTAATAGAATAAATAAAATAATGTTATTATTATTTTTATTCTATTCCTCCAATGGACGAGCGGTAAGGTGGGACAGGTGACGTGTCAAGAAATAAATGGCTTGACCCATCTATCTTAGTAACTGCTTTGTTGGAAAATTTTTGGAAACTTCCTAATAAGTGTACTCCCATTAATTCTTGACACCATTAGACACCCCCTATCCTATTCATATGGAGCTTGGGGAGAGGTTTCAGCATAGCTTTGCCATGAAATGATGTTTTGAAGGAGTGCCGCAACATCATGCCCTTGGAAGACGAAGCCGGTTTCAATGAGTGGTGGCGATCGACACTGAAACCTCAGATGAGGATCGACGATCAAGCGATGTCATTGGAGGTTGTTGCAAGAACGACGAACACTGACCCACTTCCTAAGAAGTGGGTGTTTCTCCATCATTCACGAGGTAAGGTTTTTTGTTGATTTATACCCCCTTACTCGTTCTTGACGTTCTTCGTGATTCAAGAATTAATGATCCTCTTGCAATCACCCTAACTTTGAGGGAGTTGGAAAAAAAACATGGCCTGACCTCTCTGAAGATCTTTGTGATTATTGAAGTGTTCTTCGCGATGTAGGAGGCAACCAAATATTTATTGGTGTTGGAAATATAATGTTTTTTTAGCGAGACATATGGACGCAAATCCCTCAATGCAAGGATCCAAAATATACGATCGTTTAATTTTTTAGGCTTAGAATGAAGCAACAATGACTCGTGGAAGGAGGTGGCCAAATATTAATACATGTAGGAAATAAGGAGTTTTAATGATCACTATATATAGACGCAAATCCCTAGATGAAAGGATTGAAAATATGCTATCGTTTAATTTTTTGGGCTTAGAACGAAGCCACAATGGCTCGTAGATGGAGGAGGCTGTGGAGGAGTGGCGCATGACGCTCCGCCATCCGAGCGAGGGGATGTGACCTGCCTAGCCCTAGAAGATGGGATAGGGAGGATGGAATTCAGCCATCTGTGGAGCGAAAAAACATGACGTGCTGCCCGGAGGACCATGGGTCGGCCGTTTCAGCCGGCTATGATGGAACAAATGGAACCCGCGGCGGGTCTCGCGTGCTACTGGCAATTGAACAACTTAGACCATTTGGTGATTGAGGGCGGGGGCGGGTGACTCCCCCCCCCCCGTATGCGGACAGGCCGGGCTGCCCAGTGCGGGTCAGGCCGGACCCAATGGGCCGTACTGGACCGAGAGGGCTAGGTCAACTCAAACCGGGTCCGGTTTACATAGGTCGGGTCAGGATAGGTTGGGTCAGTCGGACCAGACCTGGACCAACATCGATCCATATTTGCTATTTTGACCATAATTTGGCACCGGTAGTCCATTTGATGAACAGTCTGTGGCGCTAAAAACCTTGGAAAGAGAAAATCATTTTGGTATACCCCACATGAGATTTGACAATATTGGGGTATAGTCGGGTTGGATCAATCACGAATCCAACTGGGCCCTCAGAACTAAAAGGCTAATAACTTTTAGACTGGATGTCTGATTGACGCACCATCTATTGTGTTGAGATCCCATTTACATGGAGCTCCATTGGGATACGTATTCATGGGACTTAGTGCGGGTACCCTGAAGCTAGATCTAACAATGTACTGTGATGATGTACTAGGATCCGGTGTTGGTATGGGGATGTAATGGAGATGTACTTGGATCTTGTGTGGGTATGACGACGTATTGTAGATTTACTAGGATCCTATGTGGTTCTAACGACATACTGGGGATGTACTAGGATCATGTGTGGGTCTGACTACGTACTGACGATTTACTAGGATCCTGTGTGGGTCTGACGATGTACTGATAATATACTAGGATCCTGTGTGTGTCTGACTATGTACGACGATCCTTCATGGGTCTACCTCTGAATTGAGTAAGATGAAATGGTAGATACATCCAATCATCTCTAATATTGTACTTATGTCATACCTAGTTTGAGCTGAGTTCGTACCTCTGTGGAAATTTCCATCGTGGTAATACCTTGGTGGTATTCTTCTGTGTGGAATACCTATGTGGTACTTGCAATTTTTTTTATTCCTTCCTTTGTGGAACAGTTGAGCATTGGGATTTTGGGTTGGAACCTGTATTTTCCTCATGATTGAAATGGGTATACCTGTTAACATAGCTATATGTATGGCCATATACCTAAGTTGGGTTGTCAGTTGATTTCATTCTTTGTGGTTTATTCATTGTGAATTTTTTGAGACCTTGAGGGTCTCAGGGTCCCTATTGAGTATTGTTATACTCACCCCTTCATGGTCTATGCCCGCACCATGTTGTGTTTGGTGCAGACGACGGACAACGCTGATCGAGTATGAGGGTGCCAGGACTGGACGGTTCCCGGAGGTAGACCATACGGCATGTCGATATGCATAAGAGACGGGTGGATGTGGAGTGTGGAGGAGGCAATCTGTAACTACCCTTCATTTAGGAACCTCAGAGGACAACCTAAAAACTATCTTTCTCTTTCTTTAGTTGTATTGTATTTCAGTTGTACTTGTAACTTTACTATTGGGCTTTTATTTCGTCTCCTCTTACATTCACCACTTTTTTTTCTATACAGATTACATGTTTCTGTATCTTGATGTGTTCTTGGTTGTGTGTGTTTACAGGATATAAATGCAATTCCTTCCTTATTATTTTTTGGGAATACACCTTTGAGTGCTAGTTGGTAGCCCCTGGCCTATGGAAGGTGGGCTTGGGGTAGTCATGGCATGGGCCCCGGGGGATGGGTCACGACAATAATTTGCATGAGAATAATCAAAAAATACATTATTGGGAATATGGTATTACACATAAAAGAATCATGTGTTGAATATGGAATGTGACCCACAAATTTAATAGTGAAACGATAATCCATTATAATGATCTTACCATTAAAGTGAAGATTAATCAATAAATTTATTGTGTGATTCAATTGTAAATAAAAAATAATACGTGGAAATAAAACATAAAGTAGTCTAACAATATTACTCATAAAATCTTTCAATATATAATACAATAAATAAATAATATTTCTGAATGAAAAGAAATTAAGCTATTATATTCCATATCTCTTGGTAACAATCATGTGAAATACAAAGGAATTAAATAATTCAAATAGAAACATAAAATAAAATGAATTATGAATTATTTAATAATATAAATTTTAATGAGGATTTATATACATAATATAAAATAATTTTGTGTGTAACATTAATATTTTCCTCAATAAAGTGAAATTTAGATAAATTCCCATACCTTATATCTAAATCAATACATACATTTTTTATCAAATTAAATATTAAAATTATGTAACTTATTTAATTTATTAATATCATGTTTAATTTTTATTATTCCGTTTTTTATTTATATCCTGTTAAATTTTATTACATAATCAATTATGTTCACTTTAGATGTTTTGATGATATTCGGTTTATAAGTCCTGAATGACTCTTGTAGTTTGATTATGTTAAAAGTGGTCACAATTAAATCATATCTGAAATATTAATAATTACATAATTATAATTTATATACATAAATTATACTTTTATAAACATCCTAGATGTTTTCTTAAATAAATATCTACAATACATTCATGGAGAAGGTATATTGTACGTACGCATGTTTAACATTTCAAATTTTCATCAATCATTATGAAAAAAAGTAAATATTATTTTATTGTTCCATTATTTTAATAATATCAATGATTTAATGTTATTTATTTAAATACTCATATATATAACATCTACATGACATGGTGATGAGAAACAAATCATATATCCTCATGGAGGTGGTAGTCCACACGTACGCTCTGAAGACATTGTCACATTCCAGTGAATGGTTTAGCTTGAATTTAAATGATATATTATGTTTTTAGAATGATAAATATGTAATTAATATAATATAAATATATTAAATATTTTATTAAAACTATCTCTAAGATTAGTTGTTGGAAAACGAATTATAACGTTTCATGAGGCAGTAGTCCGTCATACACATGAATGATAGTTTCATTAACCATTTGATGGAGGAGAAGATGAATATAGGGTATGAAATTTACATAAGAAAACATATTACAATGTATATATATATATATTATATATTTTTAATAACATTTAAAGGATGTGGAATAAGAAATATTAAATCATTGATTTCCAATGATACCACTTCTTCAGACAACATATATAGGTTTGCACCAAAATTCATACTAAGTTTGTTTTTAATAAAAATGGGGACTATAGGATATTGGTAGGGAATAATGGATTGGTTAATTCATTGGATTATCCAAAAGGTTCTTGATTTTTATAGGACAGGATAGGTGGTTTACTTTTGTAAGATAGGGGTGGGTCAATCATGGAATTTATTAATGTTTTAAATTAATATAAACTAATTTTCATATTCATTTTTCTATACATTGATATGTTTATATAAAAATGTTTTATTGGGAACATACTATAATGAAATCAAATTGGGACAAGTATATATGAGGTTTTTACTGTTATCTTATTTTTTTGACCCCTTTTAACCATTTTTGATAATTACAGCGTTAATAAATTTTTACTATTTTGAGGCCACAAAACATCCAATAAAAGGAAAACCATCCCATAAATGGACCATGGAAGATATTATCAACAATTTTCCTGTCATTTGGTTGATAATATGGGTTTTTTGAATTTTGAATCATTTATGAAAACATTATTTATTATAATATATAATTAATCTACAATTTGACATTATTAGTTTGATTTTATTTTGAAAAAAATAAGGAAAATATTTAATTAGAATATATACCATTCAAATATCCCTAGAATGCTATATTTTTGATTTTTTTAATTACAATTATTTATACAAAATAAAAATACTTCAAATATTTTTAAAATAATATATTTTCTTTTCTTTTCAAATTTTTAATTAATATATCATTGTTTCATAATAATTTGAGGCAATATTTTCATCATAAAAAAATTTAGAAATAATTTACCATAATAAATAAAAATTATTTTGACTTAATGTTAACATTACTAATTGACAATTAATTATTTTTATCCATATGTGAACACATAGTATATTTTCATAAATGTTTTATATTATATCCATTTCTTTCTTTAAATTATTATAATGGTCATAATCCTGACTATATAGATGCTAAATGTGAAATTTACAGAAGATATATAATATATAGTAAAACAATTTCTATAAAATATAAATTATTCATTATTTTAAATCATTATAACTATTATATCTTCAGTATATTCAATAGAAAACATGGTTTACACTTAAATATGGAAGAATATTTTTATGGTTTTTACTATGTATAATGAAAAAAAATTAAGCTAGCCTTATTATCTAATATTAAAAATTATGATGAAAAATATGGATTCTATTTTATCAAATTAAATTCATATATGTTTCATATTTTAATTTAATAATAATAATAGATGACATATCGAAGAATTGTTTGTTAGAAAATCCATTTTTCAACAATAATATGATGCTACTTTAACAATATGACTTGTGATCATAATTATAAGTGCTTAAATTCAAATATTTAGATCTATACTAAATAATTTTCTTATAAATTTTTCATTATTAATTATTATTTAATTATATATAATGTAAATTCATTTTGAGTTTAAAAATATTTTTCAATATGAAATGGTAGTTTTCACTATTCATTGAAAAATAAAACTTTTCCGAAAAATCCCATAAAGTCACCCTAACAAAATATTCTTATCTATTTTCAAAAGTGAGGTTAATTTTGTAAAATAAATTTTCTATATCGGTCCTAAATTAATTAAATTATTTTCTCACAAAAACATTGTATAAATATTTTTTTAAGAAATCGTATTTTTTCCATGAATAAATTTATTTTTTCGAAAATTAGGTAATTATTTAATAATAATTTATCAATAATTTTATATTGATCATAACCATTATATAAATTTCATATCATTTTTAATGGTATTCAAACACACCAATTCTATTACTTAGTTATAATGGTTATAATTAAATAATATATTTACTTGATCATTTATGCTTAGTGCTTCATTTTTTATATTCTATAGAACATAATTTTCTTATTTTAGAATATCAATATATTATACTTTTTTTGAAATATACATTTATATATTTTATTCCTTTTAAAATAAAAAATGTTTCCTCTCCCACACTTATAATAGAACACCCATCTCTTCTCATATCAACACAAAAAGTGAATTTTGGTTTATCCAATCCATACACAAATCACATTATTACATCCCAACATAAGACATTGAATACCTAGTTTTATTATTAAATCATCTAACAGAGTCTTAAAGAATAAACATAAAGAGGTTTTCCGAAGAAGAGTTATAATTCTTATGATTGAATTTCCATTTTTTTCTCCTTCCACATCATTCCAATATCATTCACCATTTATGAAATTTTAACTACAGTTTCATCCCTATAATGGTATGTTATTTTGATTTTTTATTGAACCTATATCCTTCTCATCTTCATTAAAATTGATAACTAATCCATCATTCATGTTTACCATGGACTACTTCTTTGAGAACCGATGTAATTCTTTTTATATCACCACCTCACACAAATTAGTATAATGATATAATTAATTATTTTTAATGATATTAATTAAATATTTATCATTATAGAAAATCAATATGTGATATATTTTCTTACAATTTCATTCAATGAAAATGATACCTTCATTAGTGCGTACATGTGGATTAACAACTCCAATAAGGGATATAATTAATTTTTCCATACCACATTACATGGGTTGTATATATAAGTGTGATTAAATGAATAATATGATATTTGTAATATAATTATAAATATATAAATATATAAATATAAAATTATAGTTACCACATTTCTATAATGATTCTTGAAAAATTTAAACATTACCCATGTGTATGTATGACCTACCATCTCCATTATTTTAACACAGTTCAATTTTAATAACAATATTTCCTTTGTGGATTCTGGGAGGCCTTCGGGGGTCTCAGGGTCCCTACTGAGTAGCGTATAATAACCCCTGCATGGGCTATGACCGCACTACGTTGTGTTGGATGCAGACGACAGACAGCGCTGATCATGGTTGAGGCTTGCGGAGCGAGTCGGTACCTAGAGGTGGACCACTTTGCGGGACGTATACGGAGCGGACGGCTGGACCCGAGGAGCTGAGGTAGTGGCTATCTGTACCCACCCATCAGGTGGGATTTCCAGTAGGCGGCTCGGCATTACTGCTTTACTTTTCGGTTGTTTTACTTCCTTTTTAGTTGTACTTTACTTTCAGTTTGGGTTTGTATTCTGGCCCACTTAGTTTTCCGCACTTACTGTTGTACTCAGTTTAATAGTGATTACTTCTTCTTGCTCACTCTGTGGTGTTTGTTTAATTTATAAAGGCAATGCCTTCCCTTTTTTGTCGGGATTTATGCCTTGGTGCTAGTCACCTGCCCCTGGCCTATGGGAGGCGGGCTTGGTGTAGTCACGGCATGGGTCCCAAGGAGAGGTCGTGATAGTATTTTTATAATTTAGGTTTCAAGGATTCAAAGGATAAAATTTCTAAATAAAAATAATTCATTTTAATATAAATTTTCATGTTTGCATTGATGATTAGTTATCACAAATTGCATGGCTCACTTAATTAAAATTAATTAGGATTATAATATATTGGTAAAAATTTAAGGGATATGGATTATGAAATTACGATTGTTATTTTTTGGGAAGGAAAACACAATACTTATTGAATTTTATTTATTTAGAATAGTTTAGATTTTACAAATTCTGGCATTAATTACCATATATATAAATATTATAATTAGAAAATATTTTTTCATTACATTAGAATGTTATTACTTTCCATTCTTCATGGTATTATGATCTTTTTATACAAAATTTTAATTATTTATTAATATTTTAAGATTTTTTTTATAAAAAATTATAACAAAATTCTATAAATACTTAAATAGTGTTCATAATGGAGTGTGAATAATTAAATTCAAATAATAATAATATTTATATGTATTTTCCTATAATTTAGGGAAACCATCAGTGACCTGTGTTTGTGAAATTAAAATTACATATCAATTGAAAAGTATAACAAACAAACAATCTGTTGGATTTTAAGTTTTTATTGAATTTTTCAATTTTCTAACCCTAAATTTAATATCACCATCAACTATCTCATAATTTTACTGAAAATTTATGTTTTATCCAATTTATTATTTTTCTAGTTGATTTAGTAATAATATGATGATTATTCAAATTAATGTTATTGATTAAACACCATTATATCACTATTAATGAATATTATGTCATAATAAATTTAATTATTTTCCTTAAAAATATTAATAGAGAGTGAATTATCAAATAAATTTTAAATAAAGTTATGGTAATGAAATTACTGTTATAGATAATAGGTAAATAAATTTCAATATAATTTTACATATCCATATAATGCATCAGTTTTATAATAAATAATCCCATTAATTTTTTACCTTATATTGGAAAGATCTCTAAAAAATTCATGTTTATGTTACTCAATATTGAAAATATAATTGAGTATAAATGTTCTTTTGTTACATTATAAAAATAAGATAAAAAAGATCATAGTTTTATATATTTCTTTTAAACCTCAATGAATTTCATTATAGAACATATAATAAAATAAATATACAAAATATATATGATATTCATCATTAAGAATCATATAAAATTATATTAGCATATGAATCAATCAAGATATAATCTAAACATATTATTCTTAACCAAGATAGTGAATACCGAAATGTTTATAAATAATAATTTACATAGAATGTTATTTTTTAAAAAGTTGTCATGATTTTTTTATATTATTTGAAAGTAATATAAGATTTATACTAAAAATATACTACATTATTTCAATTTTATAAACATTTCCCTTAATTGACAATGTAAACACTACTAAATATTTTATAACAATAATTATGGAACAGAAATTAAACCCATAAAACTATTTATATAATAATCAGATCAATAATATTAGTGTTGAAAAATATGAATAGATAGTTAATTTAAATAATTATTGATAAATAAATTATGAAAATTATATAGTAGATATTTTCCTTTAGGATTTTATAAAAACCCAATTTCCATTTACATTATAATATCTAATAAATTTCATAATTTCTAACATTGAACTAAAAATATCAAAATAAAAATAATTTATTACCAAATATTTAATTTTTATGGATGTAGTCATGATGAAATAGAACACGAGAAAAAATATTTTTATTTTTGAACTAATATAAATCAATAATAAATTATAAATCCTATAAGATATTATGAGACATTTTTGGGGATAGTAGAATATAAATGAACCCATTTTTAAAACAAATAAATTTTTTTTGACATAATAAATCCATAAAAGTACTTATTTATGTCGTGAAATCATTTTCAATTTGGTCATAAATGTTAATTATATATATATATATTATAATATATTTTATATATCTTTTACATTACCCTTACAATATTATCTTAATGATTTTGTTCATAAATACAATATAAGAGTATAATATATAGCACAAAAAAATATTTATTTGATTTCTAGGAATTTTCTATACCATCCCATGGAAAAAATTATATCCCATTGTCACCTCATTTTATTCTACTAATTAAATAAATATTGGTTGGGGTAAAAAACTAAAATCAACATTAGGGTCTACCTCCCATGAATGTTTTACAGATGATTAAATGCCTCTAAATAATCAGTATAATAATTATTATAGGGTTAACTAACCTCACTATATACTTTTCCACTTCCATTATAAAATTAATTATTACCTATTAAAGAGTATGTAATAAATATCTCAATTTTACATATTAATTTATATATGATAATGATGTATATCCATAGACTATCCGCAATATTTCCAATCTATCTAAACTAGATTATCGTATTTATGAACAATATTTTTTCACCTTCTCAAAATATTGGAATGAAATATTTTTTCTCAATTATTTTCTCAAAAAGTATTTTCTAGCCATATATTTTATATTATCTCCCTTTTTAGTTATATAAAATATTCATAAAATTTATTCATATTAAATAAATAAATATATATATATATTAGTAGTATAAAATTTCTATATATTTTGTGGAAGAAATTTTAAAACATAAAAATCATATCAATGACATTTGTATAGAGTTACTGCCTCAATATTTATTCCTGTAAAAATTTATCTAGAAGAGTTTCCCTAATGGTTATTTTAGAAGCCATTCATTATCATATCATATGTGTCCATCTAAAATAATATTATCATTTACCCATAACTGCTCTTTTTATGGGTGAAGGTCTCCAATAAAAATCCATGAAATCAATGATTCACTCTCTTGCCACCTAAACCATCTCCTCATACACTGCATGCCATATTTCTTATATTATTTTGTCACATTCCATGATTAAAATATTCAATAAAAAATTCAATAATCACCATTATAATTGACCACTACAAACAATATTTCATGTATTCAAATAAAAAATTAGTGTATTAAAAAAGAGTATCCCATTATATATTCTAGAATTAATATTTTTATATTATCTTTTAATGGATGGTGGTGAACCATAATGATAAAATGATTCAAAAACCTACCCAAATTAGCAGGGTGTAACTCACATATATTTTATTATATATTTTCATTCAAAAAAAATTAATTTCTTTGAAATAATTCACAACACAAAAACCAGATTTTAATGTTTATTGAAATAGAAAATAAAATATATTTTTAAATAATTAATAATTTTTTAGTCTTTCTAAGCATCAAAATAATTTATAAAAATTATTTTTTATTAACTTCTTTTAGAATATAATATAATTGATTTATAATTTTTTTAGAAAATATATTTAAAAATATGAAATCCTTTTTTTAATCAATAGGTAGAAATTTTCTAATGGTGAAATTTTTAGAATTTTTTATACAATTATTTTTTGATTAATTATCAAAATACAGACATTTATTCAAAACTATTATTTTGTTCAAGAATTTAACAATTTTTATTCAATTTAGTGTGATTTAAAATAAATAATTATTTAACTGATATTATTAATTATCAAGTTTAGTTAATATGAAATAATTTTATATTTGATTTTTATTTAAAACAACTTAATAATTAATAAGACGTTTCCTAAGAAAATAACTTTTTATCCAATTTTATGGGTTTCCATTTAAATTAAATTGTTCATGTTCTATGAATTTAATTAAATTAAATGGATTCCATATTTGGTAAGTTAAAATGGGTATACCTAGTGTGGGAGTGTAAGGACCTGACCTTAAACATCACATAATCATGAGATTTAGTCAGTAAACACAATTTCTATAAAATTGAGGATCTTTTTTCGTTTAGAGTTTTAGATCTATATTCAATTACTCAAATAAAAAAAATGACAATAAAAAATGGAAACTTTTGAATAGTATCCATTTTGTCCATATTCTAAATCTTCAAAAACAATGTGGGATCACTTTTTTTTAAAACACTTGGTGGTATATAACATGACTTCTTACAATCCCTTATTCATCCTTAAGCCCTATAAAAAACGTTATAAAACTAGGGATGAGCATAAATAGTTAATTAGGGGATATAAAATAAAAAAACCATTACTATATTAATAAAAATTATAAATAATGAAAACATTATCCAAAAATATTATTTCTTACCCTTAATAAGTAGTAAATACATTCCTTAAAAATAATATAATTTTATACATTTTTTAATCATAAGATTACCATAAACCCCTAACTGTTCTAGAAAATACAAAAAGGTACCTTCAGACATAATTATGATTGTCACTCTTATAAATGGTATAACCATTCATTCAACATCCATATATTCCTTTCTTACAAATGAAATAGTATTACAACTGACATCCATACCCAATGCATTGGATGTTATAACATAACCAGTAATCCTTGAGATATAATGGAACCACCCAACCTTATTTTATCATGTAACCACACTTCATTTTTTCATGTTCTGTGATATAATCACAACACATAAAAGATTTAAATTTTCAGCATTTTACTCATTAAATTTCATTTATAATCACATTAAATCATTTTAAGATATTGAAATAATCAATAAAATTTCAAAAACAAATTCAATACACAGATACCCAGAAAAGGGAATATTGGGTTTTCATTCCCTATTAAAATTATTTTTTCATATAGAGAAATACATATATCAAATAATGGTCAAGGAAGCAGATAAGATGTTGTCACCATAAAGGTTAAAAACAACATTCCTTCTTCATTTTTTAAATCATTCCATATAAAACACATAAAACATTTATTATTAAAATCATTGAATGAAATTATAAATATCAATAAAATATTCCATTAAAATCCCTTTATATAAATATAAAAAAAATATAATATTATCAATAATATTTACATGGAGAAAAATATGTGATGATTAAATCATTAACCATTCAATGTGTGTCATACCACATTGATATTTTAAAACATAATCTTCATAAAATAATAAAATTTAACAAAGCATTAAAAAACCAATTTTGATAGATGGTATAGGAAAATGAAATATATTGGGTTGTCAAGGTGATAGTTCACACGTATGTAGATATAATTAGTTCATTTCCCCCTTGTTGGAAGTGGATATAGATTGAGATAATGATATTGAAATAATATCATCTCAATATATTTAGTATAATTGAGTTATTATATAATCATTGATGAAGAATATTTTATATAAGATGAAGAGAAAAATAAAAAGAATTATTTAAAAATGATACCTTTTCTCTGGATGATCTCCTTTGATTAACAACATAACAGCTATATGGTGGGTGTTCTTCATGATATGAAGCCACTAAAAATTTTCTATGGAGTATATAAAGGTATTTGATCATATAAGTTCAGAAAAAAATGGTTTTAAGTGTGAGGAAATGAGAATAATTGGTTCTCTATTATAAGAGAGGGGATGTCCAATAATAGATTTTTTTTAAAAACCTTAAATTAATATATTTTAATTTTTTTATTCATGAATGTTTCAAAGTAATTTATATCGAATATATTATGATTTTAGGTCTAATTACCTTCATAAAACTAATATTAAAAAAGTTTTGACTATTTTTTTATCCTTAACTTTTCACTTAGACCCTTATTTAACCTTTTTAAATATTACTATGATATCCTGATATGTAAACATTGATGGTTAATAAAACTAATATAAAATTAATAAATAAAAATAAATGAGTCATATATAATATTTTAGTACTTATATCAATTTATTTTCTAAATTTATAATTTTTTTAATATTTACATCAGTTAGTAAAATATTTTATATTTTAAAATACCATTATTGTCAGTTTGGAAACTATTCATTTCATTCCATTTTAAAAATATCATAAAAAATTTTATGTTTTCAAAATAACTATTATCTAATCCCAAACATTTCAGTGGAATATAAAAAAATTGTTTATATAATTATTTAAATCATATTATATTTATTTAATTATTGTAATATCATTTGTCTGATATTTTCATTAATAATTAAAATACTACACTATCATTGTGCAATCTATGAATTTAATTTTTTTTATTAAAAAATAAAAATTGTTTTTCATGATGCATATAAACGTTTTATATCACTATAGAGTATTCATATCTCAAAATATCCCATATATAACCCCATAATAAAAATGTCTCACATGTTAAAAACAAGTGTGACAAAATTGACATTTCATCGACTAAAAAACTATAAATGTGATTATCTAACCCATGTGGCTTCCAATGGTTATATTTCTGCCCATGAATTATTTAGGGTAGAAACACACTTATCAAATAAAATTTTTACAGGTTTTATGGTAATTTTATAATATTATTATTATTATTTTTACCCTTCATTATCCGATATATCCTTAACTATGGAAATAAAAATAATTAGCAAAGTCATTATGCATAATATATAATTTTTTTGATACAATTAGATCGAAAATATCATACTAAATATAAATATTTATGTCAATTTATCAAAATTAAAAACATATAGGTGGAAAAGGATAATTTAAAATTATTCATATTAACGGATTGAGAAGTTGACATTTTAAAGTAAAAATGTTTAATTGCTCATAAATTTTTTATATCCAATAACAATGTTATGTTGATTACAAAAATCTATATTGGATTAACTGATAAAACCTTCAGTTATTTATACATTTAAATGATCCAAATATATTATCTAAAACTATATAAATTTGATGAAAATCTAATTTTCAATTAAAATGAAATACTTATTCACTATTCATAGAAAAACAAATATTATCAGTAAAATTAAAACAAAAATCATCCAAAGAACATTTTTACACTCCAATTTAAATTTAATAAGTTTGTTTTTTCAAATGAAACATATAAAACTATGAAAAATATGATTTAAAATAGTTGTGCCAACAAAAGGTGACAAAACTAATATTTTTCAAAATTATTGTTTTATATGTAAAATTGCACTTGGTCATAAATCATTTATAAAAAAAAGATAAAATGAATTTTATAAATTAGTTTTAGAATATTATAATATATATATATTTCATTATTATGATCAAATAAGAGTTATTTTATTATTTCATTATATAAAAACATACATTTCCACATTTAAATATTTTTAGGAAAAAGATTATATTTTATTTTACAAAGGGTTTTACATTAAATTAAAATTAATTATATAAATAATTAATATTATATTAATGTGTAAAAAATATTTTCATAATTCATATAATATTATTCATTTCCACCATTCTTGTTACTATGTTATAATGATAGAATTTAAATAATAATATTTAATTCTTAATTTATACCTTATGTGATGTATCATATATGCTATCAAACCTAGTAATTCCATGTTCAAAAAATTATATGTGATATTATCCACCCCATTAAAAAAATTCATGAAATTTGAAATTGGGATAAAAAAAATGGGGATCTAAATTTTAAAAATTCTTTTCATTCAAATCCCACATGAAAAAATGATTAATGAACCATCAAAATTAAAATAAATAATTTAATGTTTAAATGATTTTTGATATTACACATACTGCGGTTTCATATAGGAAAATATTGATATGGAGAATAAAAATAACCATCACGTTCAGATGGAGAGTTATAGAACACCTTATCAAGAGAAAGATAAAATTAGAAAACTGTAGTCCATAATGGGAGAAAATGTAATTGTTTTTTAGAATGAAAATTTAATGGATAAAATTTTTCATTCAAAATATTTTTCATTTAGTTGAGGGGTTTTAATAAACATTTCAAGAAAGTAAAGAAAAATACTTACATGACATGTAGAGTTTCATACATTAATAAAATTCCACCACAAACTAATATTTTCCCCAATTGAGGAGTATTTAAGATGAATTTATCATGCCTAAAGAACTTGAATCCATATCTAAAGAATCACTAAGTCCATAAAAAATTAATTATCAATCACTATTATCATGAAACATCATCGAAAACAAAATTGGTTAGGATAATATATGGTAATTCTCAAAAAGAATAATCTTTTAGATAATTAAAAACTATATTAATCTCCAAAATTCAATTGTAATAAGTGATGTTCAACATATACCATTCAAAAAATAACCATGCATAAAATTACTCATAAATATTTTAACTATTAATATGATTTTATCACATAGTATCAAAAGATAAATTTAAGAATAATCTCTATATAATATCAACTTCTCTGAATATATCTTATCAAAAAGTAATTTCCCAAGTAGCCTTCATGATATGATGATCAATTCCATAAATAAAAAAAATCCCTATAAGACCACAATGAAAATATTTTATTCTTACTGAATACAATTCAACCATTACATATCAAACAATATACTATTTTTATTTTCTTTACCTTGATCATATATGGTTCAGAAAATATTGAACGTCTTCTTATACAACATTCATCACTTAATACCCAAAATCATTATTCCAAGATTTGAAAATTATTTCTCCCAAAATAAAATTCATCTTATTAAATAAAATAGTTTTACTCTAAAGTAAAATTCATAAAAACATGGGACTTCTCCTTGGCTAGTCGTATATGATTCAACACAATCTCCCTTAAGTTGTGGGTTCAAAACATTTGGCAAGGGTGGACTCAATGGGTTGTCCCCCATTCTAATGTTTTTCCTTTTTGCAAAACTATGTAATTTATAAAAATTTTCTAAAATATGAAAAAATCATAAAAAATAAACATATCGTGTTTTAGAATCACACATTATCTCATAACATTCAATTTTCATCCCAAAATTAGTAACCCAAAATTAACTAAAAATGTAATTTCGTTAAAACATTTGTAAGCCACTGTTGAATTTCATAACATAAATCCTAAAAAGGGGTTTCTATGAAATTGTATCTATGATCAACTATATAATTATAAACTCGTGATGATGTCTCTAACTTGAAATAATATATCATAATTTCTATAGCTGTTTACACCATCCTTTGATACCAACTATAAGGACCTAACCACAATCATTACATAATAACGAGTTTCAATCCATAAATATAATTTCATTCACATTTATGACCTATTTAGGTTTAGTGTTTTAGAAAATTAGGCCACAAATCCTACATAAAAATTCAATAACAATACAAATTGGACAATTCTATAGAGTATCCATTTCTATTTCAAAATCTAAAACTTTTAAAATAAACTATGATCACCTTTTTGAAAACACATCACTAAATTTAGTTAGAATTATTCCAATCTCTTACTAATATTTATGTTTTGTGAAAAAAATTAAAAAACAAGGGATGAGAATAAAAATATATATAATTGATATAAAATATGGAAAACAGTAGTCCATTGATACACATTAAAAAAGATGAAAACATTATGCTAATGTAATACGTTTTTCCCTCGATAAGTAGTAAATACCTTCATTTGGAAATAAGATCATTTCATAACTTTTTTTATCAAAATATTACCATTAAACCCATAAAAAGCATAGAAAATACATAAAGTTTCCATGAGACATAACTATACTCATCACTCTTATAAATTAAAAAACCATGTGTTCGACTTCCATACGCGTCACTCTTACAAATTGAATAGCCATAAGACATACTACCATACCCAATGCATTTGAGGATAATACATAACCACACATCCATGCGGTATTATGTGAAAACCCATCCCTAGTTTATCATGTAACCACCCATAAAATGTACAAGTACCAATATATAATCATAATGTATAAAAGATTTAAATTTTAATCATTTCCCTCATGAAATTTAAATTGAAATAATAAGATATAATTTCAATATATTTAAATGTTCACTTAATTTTAAAAAACAAACAAACAAATAAATACCAGAAAAGAGAATAAATGGGTTTTTTATATTAAAACATGATGGATTATGGATGAATATATATCAAATAATAGTGATAAAGGTGTTGAATCTTT
Organism: Viscum album; assembly: GCA_963277665.1. Taxonomy (NCBI): domain Eukaryota; kingdom Viridiplantae; phylum Streptophyta; class Magnoliopsida; order Santalales; family Viscaceae; genus Viscum; species Viscum album. Next base: position 2,041,258,593 of record OY728130.1, on the reverse strand, counting down.
TGTCTTCTTATATGTAAAAAATATTTTTCTTTTTTCATATTTTACAATTTTTGTATAAAACATGTAAAAACATTATTTTTGAAAACCGTTAAATGAAATTAAAATTATTGATAAAATTTCAATAAAATCCATTTATATACAAATAATAAATATTAAAAAATTCATGAATATTAATATAAAGGAAAATATCTCATAATTAAATCATTAAACAATCATGGTGTCCCATACAACTTTGAACATTTAAATCATAATCCCCATAATAAATAAAATATTAAGAAATATTAAATAAAATTATAGTAAATATTTTAATGAAAAGTCATAGAGTCTATATACACACCTAATAAAATAATTTTGGTGTATAACCTCAAATTATGCCTCAATGAATGGAGATTGAGATGAAATCCTTTACATTGAGTCTGTTTTCCACGTATGTTCTTTATCTTCTTGAATAAAAAAAGTAGGTTCTTTATTTAATTTTTTGAGAAAAAATTTCAAGCGTATTATTCTTTTTATATCAACTAGTATCATGCTATATCCATTAAATAATTATTAAAGTTCACGTTTTATTTTGTTCGGATATTCTGTATTTCAATCCAAAAATGAAATTGGTTTGGTGTTAATTGTCAATTTGGTCATAAATCAATCCTCTCCAGAATAATATTAATTTCATAGTAATTAATTATATATATTAATTATACTATTAAAGAAATTCATTACATATAAATATTAAAAAATAGAAAATATACAATCATGGAGATGGTAAGCCGTACAAACACATGTGTAACAACTCCATTTTTGATTAATCATTATGGAATGAATATTAGTATTATTTTATATTTTAATAATGAAAATAGTATAATTAATATCATATTAATCATATATATATATATATATTATTTATGTAATTTGGTGATTAAAAATGAATCATAATATTTAGTGGCGGTTATAGTTCAAACGTACGCACAAATGACATTATGATTTTTATGTGTATGGAATGTAAAAACATAATTGATATATTATTCTCATATATTGATAAAAATTTAATGAATATAAAATATAAACGTTAGTTACATAATTATAACAAATCTTGAATAATTGTAATGGAAACAAATTATATATGTTTGTGGAGGTGATAGTTCCCACATACGCACAAACGATTAATTAATATCATATGTGATGAAAGTGGAGATAGATTGAGTCGATGATATTAAAATAATAATATATCGGTATATTTTGGAAATATTTTTTATATCATAATGGATGAAGAATATTTGAAGGAAGTGAAAGATGAAATAAAATTAAAACAGTTAATTAAAAATGATACCCCTTCTTTAGATGATCTCTATTGATTAACACCATAAATTTGCTAAGGATGTTTTTATGCCAGATATAAGGCCTCTAAAATTTTGAGAGGGGATATAAGATAGTATTTGGGAATAGATTGTCCAATTAAAAAAAATTTAAGTTCGGGGAAATGAGATGAATTGGTTCCCTTTTATAAGAATGGGGAGGGGCCATCTTGGAATTTTTCAAAATATTAAATTAATATAAAGTACTATTCTCTTAAGAGTGGGTCCATAGTAATTTTGGTTAATGATATAATTCTTTCTATTCTAATGCTCTTAATCCAATTAAAATTGGATAATTTTATAGAATTTTTTAAAACTTATATTTTCTTTTTTAACCCTTATTTATCCTTTTTAATTATTTCTGTGATATAATGAAATTTAAACATTGAAGGTTAATATAATTACAATAAAATTACAAAAAACAAATAAATGAGTCCTTGATAAAATTTTGGGACTTATAGAAATTATTACTTTTAATATTTAATTTTTAGAATTTTAATGTCATTAAATAAAATATTTTATATTTTAATATACAATTAGGATGAATTTTTAACACTATTCATTTCATGAAATTTTAAATATATCATAAAAACAAGATATATTCAAAAATAATAATTTTATTTCTTACTTAACATGTAAAATTCAAATAAAAATTTTATTTATGTCATTAATTATGTCAAAATATAGTTATTTTAGTATTTATAAAATCATTTGTATGATATTTCCTTTAATCAATTACTACGTCATCATTGTAAAAGCTTGTAGTTTAAGTAAGTGTTCCCAAAATATTTCAAATTAATTACCATGATGTATATACCCAATTAATATTTATAAATAATTCTTATATTCGAACACATCTCTTATATAATTTCATATTAAAAATGTATTATTTTTAGAAATAAAAGGGTGAAAAAATTGAGTTCTCTTTGAAAAAAATATAATAAATTTCATACACTCACCCAAGCGGCATTCAAAGGTTATATTTTCACCTAAAGAAAATTTTATGTCATAATAAAATCATGAAATTAAATTTTGACAACTTTTAGAGTTATTTTATAATATTTATAATATTATTTTTATCCTTAATTTCTTGATTTACCATTAACAATGGTAATTAATATAATAACTAAATTCACAATTCATAATATCTAACAATTATGTTGATCCTATTTTATCAGAAATACTATATTGAATTTAATATTTCCTTTAAATTTTTCAAAATTGGAAACACAAAATTGTATAAAATTAATTTAAAATTAATATCGTTTACGGATCAAGAAAACATTTTTTTAATGTAAACAATTTCAAAATTTCATGATGTTTTTATATCGAATTTTATTGTGAAATTTATTCCAATAAACTAAATTTGTTTTAATGATAAAAATTTTATTAAATTATACTTTATAACCAGTCAAATGAATAATTTAAATCAATAAATAAAGTTGATAAAAATTTAGTTTCCAATTAAAATTTAGTATTTTTTCCACTTATTATCAAAAAGTTAATCTTATCAAAAAATACCAAAAATTCATCAAAAGTAATTTCTAATAGTGTTATATTAAAAATAATGTTTATTTTTTTAGGTAAAACCTATAAAAGTGTCAAAAGACTATATTCAGAAGATGTGCACAATAAAATTCGGCATAACTATCTTTTTTGAAAAATTATCGTTTTTTGTGTAAAATTGGATTTCTTCATATATAGTCTCTAGAAAACAAATTAAATTAATGTTCAAAATTATATTGAATAATATATATATATATATATATATATATATATATATCCTAATATAGTCCTACCAGGTTGGTTGGTTTATTTATTTTTGTAAAAAAACCTTTTCACATTTAAATTGTTTTTTCAGAAAAACATTTTATATTATTTTACCAAGGGTTATATATTAATTTATAAATAATTAATTATTTATAAACATGTTAAAAATATATTCATAATTAAATTAGAACTATTAATTCCTGAAATTATAACTGCTATGTTATAACAATAATATTTAATGGTTCATTTAAACTTCATGTGCCATATTATGTACACTATCGAACATAGTATTTCCTTTCTAAAAACTCGTGAAGTTATTACGGTGGTTAAAAAGAATATTAAATTATTTTTAACAATTAAACATGAATAAATCCTATTATATATATACTGAACTCATATGATCCCCCATTAGAATCTCTAACAATTTTGAAGTATTTGGTTTGAGTATGAAATTATATGATTTTAATCTTTTATGAAATTCGAACTGTCTCCACTCCACCACTAATAAAAGAAAAAAGGACATTTATCCTCGTTACACCCATATGAGCCATATTATCTCTCTAATCTAGGCCTAAAAACCTTCTTATATTCTCCTTATGTGAAATATAGTTTTTATTCATCATAAAATAACATTAAAAGGGTTCTTAAGAAACGATTTAAAGGAATCCTACAAAAGAAGATGTTACCATCTAACTGAACCTAATTCAATTAATTTATTATTAAACCACCTCTAAATATATTTTAATTTTACTAAAATAAGAACATAATTATCCAAAATTTACTGAAATGTTATTATGACTATCGATCCTATAATATACACCCTATATTTCATTAAATGGAAAGTAAAATTACCATTTGTAGATACAAGTGGACTACATTCCCCTAATGGACTTATTATGAATTTTAAAAGTTCACATACATAAAAATCACATAATCTAGTTTTTATATAACATAGTTCACTTAATTTTCCAAAAATATATTGTTCATTTAATGTTTAATAGAATCTGTTTATAAATTATAAAAAACAAAGCCATATTTTATAATTTAGACACTTATATTGAGTATCAATTTATCAAAAAAATAACAATGTTTTTATAAAAATAACCTTTTATATTCATTATAAATTAGCACAAATAAAACATTAATTCTTAATTTCTATTACAAAACCATAAACCGCAATGAAAAATAATTTCAAAGATATGGGAGGAGAATAATATGCTCAAAAAGGGACATTAACAGATGAAATGTGATAGAACAATGTAAAAATGGAATCACATAAAATCATTCTTCTATGTAAATGATATTTAAGAAAATTAAAAAAGAACTTTCCTCATTGATAAAACATTAATACTTTTTTCTCAATGATTTCTACTAAATCACATACAAGGAAAATAAAATCAATTTAAGTAAACATAGAGCATCACATTCATGAATTGTTATAAACCCATATCAGAAATAATTTCATACTATTCAAATCTATAAAATAAATTATTTATTAACACCCTTTCAATTTGTTCAAAAGTAAAGGAACATTAAAAATTAATTGGAGTGCCATCTGGGTGTACCCATCAGATATATATAACAATAACACCTAACCTATCTAAGAACACCCAACATATACATTGTATCAAGACCACTTGTGAGGTATAATGATGTTAGACCATTTATATATTTTATATTAGCCTCACCTGATTTCCCAATAGATGCTCAAGATCTATATAAAACAATTTATTGTGGCACCTTTTGAAAATAAATCCTTTCAAAAGATCATTAAAACCCACATGAAAAACATATTTGAATATTAAAATATGTTTTTTATTTAATACGCCATTTTCAATACATAAATACCCATAAAATGGAAGGAAATTTTTTTATTTTAGGAAAATATAATTCCCAAATTATTATGTAAAATATATTTTTTACTTGAGGTATCATTAAATTATTTTATCCAAGGTGTAAAATGGGTTTGAAATATCACTTGGAATATTTATTGAGAAAAATATCCTTTCCATTTTGAAACTAATTATTTTAAAAAACATTATAACTATAGAGGAAAAAAATTTATTTGAAAAGAACCTTGTGAAAATTTAATGGAATCATTAATTAAAATAATATTAATAATCTTGGGATGTTCTTCTCATGCTGAATAATTTAAAAACATTCCTTTTACACATTTAGTAAATGTAAAAAATAACTCATTCAAAAAATGAAAAATAGATTCTTTTAAAACTATTTTTTAAATAGTAAAACACTATTAAACATTAATTTAAAAATAATAGAAGAATATTAAAAACTATCATTACTATTTTGTAATATACATATATTAATTAAAAATATAGTTTTAATGGAAACAAAAAATTATTTTGAAACAAAGACTTTTACATTGAGTCTAAATCATCACGTACATTCTTTATCATAATGAATAAAAAATATAGGTGAATTTAAACTGTTAAGGTTCATTTTTAACGTAATTTTTTAATTAATTCTTATTTAATAACATGTTATATATAATAACCCAATTAATTATGTTTAAATAAGATATTTTGATGATATTCTGTTTATAAGTCCAAAACAACTTTAGTATGTCAACTATGGTCAAATAGGTAAATATTTCATAATACCTAGAATTATAATAATGGAATAGTTATCATATATATACATAAATTATACTTTTAAATATAACAATCATACATGGTCATGAAAAATAAACTATTTTACAACTATGGGGATGTTATGTTCCACATACGAATGATTCACATTTCAATTTTCCAACAATCATCATGGATAGAAGTTAAGTGTTATTTTATAATTAAAAAATTAAAATAATGTAATAAATATCATATTTATTATTTAAATATACTTTTATATATCATTAGTGTTTTATGATGATGAAAAATAAATCACATCGCTTCCGGGAGGTAGCAGTCCCCATGTACACATGAACGATGTTACCATTTTCCAATATATAGAATGGTAATAAAATATGTTTACTATCATCTTACCATAAGGATTAAACTAAACATAATATCATATATTTGACTTAAATCCATCATTTTATCTAGTTAATAGAGGTTATTATTGAAAAATAATTGCATCATTTCATGAGGGCGTAGACGACTGTACACATGAATGATGGTTTCATTTATCATTTTATGGAAGGGAATATAGATATAGGATGTTTGATTGACATAAAAAAACTTTTTAGGTGAGATGTTATATTTTTATTATATGCTTATGGTAGAACAATATTTTATGGAAGTAGATGAAGAAATAAATGTAAAACAAGTCCTTTAAAAAAACTTCTTCTTTGGAATGTATCTAAGGATTAAGACCATAATCCCAATAATAATTGTTTTACACCTAAAAAGTCATATATAATGAGAGGAGGGATAATATTAATGGATTTAGAGATATATAGGATGAATTTTATTTGATGTGTGAAGTATTGAAAATAAAAGGATCCCTTTTATAAGATAAAGGAGGGGAACTCATTGAGTTTTTCAAATTCTTATATTAAAATTAAATAATATTTAATTAAAAATGGAACTGGAAAAATAAATTTAAAATATAGGATGTATATTAGTCTAAATTATCTCATAAAATAGATTTTATGAATGTTTTAATGGATTAATTAATATTATATTTTTTGACCCCTTGTTAACTACTAACTTACCGGAACAATAATGATTTTTAAACTTCCAGGGTAAATATATTTAATGTTAATAGACAAATGCCAATGAAGGGAATATTTTTTATATCATAAATCAATTTCAAATATATTGGTAGAATCTATGATTATTAGTAACTTTAAATCATTCATTAAAATATTATTATTTTTAATATATCATTAATCTTAAATTTTATAACCATTCATTATTTTGATTTTAATTGCATTGACAAAACAAGTAATGTTTGAAAAAAATATTTTATTATATCACAGATATGTCACGTTAAATTATATTTTCTTTGACTATATTACTTAACACGAATTTTAATTACTTTAAATTTTTTAATATACATCATTTTATTTTTCCATTAATTTAGTAATGACATATTAAAGCATTGTATAAGCATTTCATGTAATTTTTCATAACTAAAATTATTATAAAATAAACATGATGATTATAAATAATTAATATTTCAAAATATTCTTTACAACTCAACATATACATAGATTAACCTTATGTTATAAATATTTTAGTTATTAAAAACAAGAGTGTGACATTTTTTACTTTTCATTAATGAAATTTTCACAAATGGTATAATCACATCCAAATAAAAAAAGATAATATATTCTAACATTGGGTTATTATGGATAAGATATAATCATCTAAAAAAATTTATTCATCTCTTTGGATTAATTTATAGTCAATATTCTATCATCTTTAAACTATAATTATCTTATTTACTCTTTTAATGTGGAAACAATTACTAGGTATACAATTAATATTTTTTAAAAATAAAAGGAAGGAATTTAATATATGTGTAATTAAAAATTAAAAATATGGAATCCATTTTAAAAAAATTTAAAAATCAAAGTGGAATAATTTAATTTAAACTTACACCATAGTAATAAAACAAAAAATAGGTTTTTATAAAAATATACTCTTCAATATAAACCATGTTTATAATAAATTCATGTATGATAATTATTCCAAAATAACATAGTTAAATAATTTAAATAAAGATAAAATTTAAAATTTAAAAATATTCCATAACATAATTTATCTCTGATAAAAATTCTATTAGAAAATAATGATTTCAGTTAAGAATAAGTATTTTTCACTATTAATTAAAAAATAAAACTTTTTAGAAAATTCCATTAAATTCATTTGAATTTTTTTGACATTATAATTTAAAATATTCAGTTACATTCTTTAAATATATTTTCTATTATTTCTAAATACTAGTTATAATATTAAATCATAAAAATCAAGAAACATGATTTTAAGGAAAACTTAATTTTTGAGGAATAAAATTACTTTACTAATAATAACATGCTTTTATTAAAAATTTAATTTAAACCTTACATATTTAAAGTACCATTACATTAATATATATATATATATATCATAATTTGTTTTACTATTTTCATTCCAATTAATTTAATGGATTTTTCAAAAAGGTATCATATAAATAATAATAATTAATTGTTCATTTAATATTGGATTTCTTATCTTATACACCATTGAATATATATTTAATTATTAAAAGCTTTTGATATTAAATTCTCCCCCTTTATAAAATTTCATTATTAATATATGAACTTGCTCTCAGTAACTGGGGATTGGATTTTTAGAATACCATTGTTGAATAACCACATTATAAATGGGGTCAATAAAACTTATTATTGAAAAGAATTAAAGGTATGTAATATGTTCATTTGTAATAACACATAATAGGTTTCCATGTTGGAAAAAATAGTCTGGAATTGAAAATATTGATATGGAAGAAAAAATGACTCCCAAGGACTAGTTGGTAGTGATAGATAAGACATTTGTGTGTTTATCATTAAAAAATGTATATATTGGATTGGTTAAAAGGCCATTGATTTATTGATAAGATATTTAATTGGATAATGTTTTTTATTCATTGTAATATTCATAATGATGATGAATTATTATACATCCTTGACTAATAACATAAGAAAAAATACTTACAAAACAATTTCAATTTCATCCATTATTCAGTTCCCAACACAACCATATCCTTTTTTCTAAATTAAGAGTATTAAAAGAATCATTTTCAATGTAGAAGTATTAAAATATTCATCTATGTATCAAACAAAACTATATATTGGAGATATCTAAAAAATCATCTAAACTCAATTTTCTACAATAATTTAAATTAGTACCTAATATAGTAATCATTCAAATGTCGAACAACTACTCTATATCATTCAAAAAAATCCTAAAAATTCATGACAAATATAACATCTCAAGATTTAAACCCAACAATAAATAGAATTATATCACATAGTCTTTCATGATAAATTTAATATTTATCTTACAAAATAACATCAACAACACTTAATGTCTTATAACAAAAATTTCATTTCCCAAATCACCTAATCTCCAAAATATGTTAGTCATTTCTTTTAATAAAATGATTCACCATAATCCACAATAAAATAAAACATTCTTACAAAATATAATTCAATATTTATTTATAAAATAAAATCGTAGATCAATTTATTTAGCTTTTTCCTATAAGGTTCCCAAAATATTGAAATTATTATGAAATAACATTAATCTCTTAATAATTAAAAACAATTCAATCCATTTTTATATACATGATAAAACTTATCTTCCAGTGATTATCTTAATCCTTATTTTTTGAATCATTCAAATAGAAAAACAATGTCACATTAAACAAGACATTATGCGGGGTAGTGGTATGCATTTTTCCTTTTTATCCCATCGATTGAAGGAGAAACCCCATGACTTTTCCAGATAAGATTGGTTGTCACCTGGCCTATATGTTTTGCATTTAAAAAAATTATATTAATATAATCCATATATCATTCCAAAATTTGTGGAAAAAATCCTAAAAAATAACCATAATATATTCAACATTAATGAAATATTTTATCCTCAATGGTTATCTCACACTTTTCATTTTACATTCCCAATAATATAATATCACATAATTATAATAATATAATTGACCATATATTCCCTAAAGGTTATCCATACCATTATTTTTATTTTCAATTTATGAAATTATCATTCTTCCCCCAATAAATTGTTCACATGATACAATCCACAAATAAATATACATCAAACATTACTCAAAACTCATTAAAAACACAAAAATTACATCCATTTTCATATGTATATAAATGATTTTAATCTTATGATCATCCCTCGATATGAAACTACATAATAAATCTTCAATTTGGAATCCGTAATCATTATACATTCATTATAACACCAAAATTAGTCTTTTCAATATTATTCCATATTAATTTTTTCCCAAATATAATACATAATAATCGTGTAATAAGATTCAACCATTTCAAAACATGATATAAAAAATAGCATATAACATTAATATGTCATTTTATGTTATCTTCTATTCAATGATAACAGTATTATGTTTTCAAAAGAGATATCTATATTGTCTTGTTTTTATAATTGGTGATCCTTCCGCCTAGGACATCATTTTTCTTATGACTAATATCCTAAAATTTAAAACATTAAACTGATATCTCAAGAAGAACTACATTCAACATCATGGATTTAACCAAATAATTCATTTCTCTTTGCTATATTATTAAATTATATACTCTTTTATCATATATATATATATTAATATTCTTTAATGACATTTTCCTCGGTTTTTAATTCTAAATTTTTACCACATGGGTTGTTGAATATATTTACCATTATAATCATTATCACATGAACATCCATTGGGAATCATTTGTATCTTCTTTGGTGCATTAAGAAAATCAATATGAATCATGTTATTAATCATTAATCTTGATATATGGTTATGAATAACCATAACAGTTATCCCTAGAAATATTTTTCTATTTTGTTTCCCACCTAAAACCCACCAAATTTTACTTCACATCCTTTGTCATATTGATTCCTTCTAGACCGAACCATTTACTAAATCCCAAATGGATTGTGTGAGTATATCAAACAAATTATAATACATCATCTTATAAGGATGATAAAAAATAATATAAAATTATCCAGGATATCTAAATCTCATTAAATTTATCCAAAATAATGAATAATCATCACAAGATACTAAAAATCAAGGTTATAAATACTTGTAACATATTCTTAAATAACATAATAACTTCTAATGTTACCTAAACCATTCCTTGATACCAACTATGTTAACCCATCCTAAAATATCACATAATATAGTCTCTTTAGACTATAATTCTCATATTTTTGTCAAATATATTTATTTCGTAGAGTTTTAAATAATCAATAAATTGATCTTATATAAAAAATACATATTTCACAATGTGAAAAATATAATCAGTATATATTTTTACTATAATATAAATATGTTCCCATTTTATGGTACAACAGAATAGTGGCTCTATGGGAACTGGGTAATCTTTCCTTATAACCATTGAAAGGATGGGCATATATAATTATTTTATATCAAGGTATTATTTCAATATTTATTTCGAGCTCACCATCTTTTCATCCATTGAAAATTGAGGGTCAACATTAGATTTTGGGGAGGTTTAGAATGGTTGTACAAAAATTAATATAAGTTATACTATCTTCATCTCTCGTAGAAATTACCAATGGCACCCATATTCATAACAATACATATACCATGTTTCCCAAAGCTGGTTATCATTTTTGGATTGAAATAAAATGAAGCATAGGAACTCAATTTAGTTAAGATGATAAGTGGTCCATGTCATCATACCCTTTTAAAATGAATTATTTCTTACTCCTGAACTCTCTTTTATATTTATGATATTTTTGTGAATATCTTCCAAATCCTAATACATGATTGGTTATCCTAATATAATGATCATGTGTTTAATCATACTTTGTTTAATGAGTGTTTTATTAATGTTTCTATATGTATATATTATAGTTTATCTATCAATTTCCCTTTATTTTCACCCAATTAGTATTTTCTAATGTTTTATACACATAAAAAAGGATCCTTGTATTTTTTTAATGTCTATGATGGTGATTGGTGTTTCAAGAATGGAATTGAACATCCAAGAGTCATCATATGTAATATATGAGAATATGAATCAAAACTGACACTACTTTATTATGTCGAAGCCATAAAGCATAATGTCATTCAGAAAATATGTATATGAGTGAATATATGAATCTAGTTTGGAGATTGATCATTTGTAATTAATCCTACATTTCTTTCTAAAAATAGGTTTTAGAGTCTTAATAGTTCAATATACTAACAAGCCATTTATTGGAAGGAATTGATAATTTTTACCAATGAGGGTTACTTCCCTCGGGATTACAAACACATAAATTCAGTTGGTAACAACAAATATGTGGATTCCCATGAATGTAATCATATTAACCACGTCACTGATCATGGATTATATAATATTGTTTCCTTGATTAGTGTAAATTTATAATTCTAGTGATATGATCATTTCAGATTTCTAATCCCATGGAAGTCATGATCCATGTGAGAAATATGATATAATATCTAATTTTACACACTACATAAGTATATGAGACTTTTTCAATGGGAATTCCATAATATAGAGAATTTTATAGAGCTAGAGCCCTAGGAAGGCATTATATGTACCCTATTTATATCAAGAATTAGAGTTATTATAATTTTATTAACTTCTTGATCTACTAATGTATGAGGAATAATGATCAACCTATTATAGGTGATTCATATGAACTATTAGAATCATACAATAATGATTCCAAATAGGCCCACAGTCCATGTGATTCATGTTTATGGGGGTAGATATGGGGAGGTGTGGGCCTAAATATTTTGACTATTAAGAGTGCAGGCCAACACGTGATGTTCTTGCATAGGTAAGGGATAAAGTGAGTTGATCCCATGTGTGTGGTGGAATACCCACAATCCTAATTAAATTTTTATTTTTAATATATGGTTCATTAACATTTTATTTTTTTAATTAAAAATCATAACTAAAACCCGAAGAATGATTTCATACCATAATGGAAATATTAATTCACCATTCATTCACATGTAAATTTCAAATAGGTCTATATTTATTGTTTGAATATGACATTTTAATATATATATATAAACTATTTACCATATTCACATAGATTTTCATCCAACCTATTGAAAAATTAAACCTGTTTCCCTAGACAAGGTTTTAGTTCTAAAAAATGTAAATATAATCATAATATTATTTAATTGATTTAATTTTGGTAATATACTATTTTTTATTATAAAATTAGGAAGGACCTCATGGAACCCTAATAGACTCCATTGAAATTAGTTGTTACACAAATATTCACCATATATTAATTTACACATCAATTCAAACCAAAAAACAACTAACATAATCATTCCTCACCGATCAATAATCACTAACTTACATTGCATCACAATAGTTCATCACTACATCGGAGTCGCCGCATGACAACATTAACCTATAGAAAAATGTTCCTTTACTTTTATTAAGACGCTAACTATTTTTAATCCATTCTCATGCCTACAAATACCATTAATAATGTGGAAAAAATAAAATATTTAAACTATTATAAATATAATATATATTTTAAATAATGGAAAACTTGTTGTTTACATAAGGGAATATGCGTGGTAGGGCAGGTTTGAAATTAATTTCTCATGTTTTCTAACTTCTTTTTAACAAATTCACCTGGACTCAACCATACTAGGGCTTGAATTACCCCATACACCCCCATTTCTCATAATTAATAAACTATGGATGCATATTTATGATCCAAATTAATATCTTATGAAGGACTAGGAAGGGTTATAAACACGTAATAAACTGTTTTTCCCATGAGAATGGGTGTTTAAGACTTGGAGGGGGCTTCACCATGTTGGAATCCCATAAGTGATATAAAAACTCTACCCTCTGAAAAATAGAGGGTGGAGACCATGATTGGAATGTGGCTCCCATGATTCATACATAACTGTAGTACAATTTTACCACTTCCTATATGAATGAGGAATGCTCATCCAAATTCTTATATTTTGTTTCTCATTATGTTCAACAACACATTACTGTGTAATATTTCTAGAAAATAAAGACATGTATTTAGGTTTTGGCCTATCATATCAAGGATGTTTACTAGAGATGTCCTATGGTGTCCGGGTAAAATATCCAGGGGTCTTAACATGATCGAATCAATCAGGTATGTGGGAATTCAGATGTCAAATCAGACATGTTTGGAAGACGTAGTTTTATATTTATATTATCTCTTGACGGAATCATGTGACCTAGATGAAATTTATAATGTCTCTCAAATGATTTGGATAACATGTTTGGATACCTTTTCTTGATATTCTTAACATGTCCCAATGATATAACATGATCATCTTCACAAATCAAGAGGGTGTCGCACAACTTGTTCGATATGGCCATAGGAAAATTGCATTCTTTGAATGAGATGTTTTGATATATTCATTGGGACTTCCAAACATATCAAGGGGACATAACAAGATTTTATTGATATATCCAAATAATTTCTTATGATACAGATGTTATTTTTAGATATCATATCATAATTTATATTATATGATTTAAGGGATTCACATGAACCAGCTAATTTGTCCAAAAAGATGTCTCCGGATATCCTTGAAATCTCTAAAAATATTTCAAATGAATCACCTATCGTGTCTGGTTATCATCATATATCTAATTTATGGGTCATTTGATGCTCAAAAATATTTTCTTTATCATGTAAATAATAATTCCAATCTTAATGTATAGATTTTATCAATGTTATCCTTTTATCAAAAAAATACCTTAATGATTGTCAGTTGCATTCCTATTGATGCATCATGTTACCAATTCATCATATAGAAGATACTTCAAATTCTTTTTCTAGCATTTAGGAGTCATCCACATGATCAATGTAGTAATCAGATGATGCATATATGCGTTATGTGTATTCCCCAAAGACATTACTTAGGTTTACCACATGAAAGAATTTTGTGATTGTATGGTTCTCATCTCGGAGATTTTTTTTGTTCCCTTTGTGATTCAACATGCCTATTATATTATGAAGATCCTGGGTAATTGAGGGGGATTTATAGGTATTGTTTACATAAGTCTACAAAATTTAGCATGACACTTAAATAACATATATGAGATTGAGTTAGTGGAGGGAATTCCACATCATGAATTTCACATGATCCCACCATGGGTCAACTATAATGTAACCTTATATATTATGATATAAAATGACTATAAAATGACTAAATAATTATCATATTTATTACACGCACGGGCTTAAAAAGTGATTAATCATTATAAAATCATTATATGAAAGGGCCTTCTCAAAATTAACCTGAAATGCCTGGCGCCCATCACAAGATCATGATGGAATGTCTAGATCCCATTACATGAAAATCAATGTATCTCCCTTCACATGCAGATTCCACCCTTTCAAATTTATTTATAAATCATATGACATTTTACATATGGTTTTCCTTCTAGGAAAGCCACGTTCAAATGTAAATGGCTGATATCCTTTTCTTGATGAAGGTGACAAGTCCATTTTCATTTCATTGACAAAACCGGCATTTCTCTAGGGATTTTTTTTTCATGATTAATGGATTCTTCATGTGGAAGATATCATCAATTCTAAGGAAAATCAATATAACACACATTTCATGAAGATTATTCAATTTCAAATTTTAATTTTAGAAGTGGTTTGGTGATATTTATGTGTCTGTCAATTGACAAGACACATTAATGGGGTTACTCAGCTGGGATCCTTCCATGATCATCAATACATATCTGGAAGCTTTTTGATGACCAATAGGGAATGTGGGAATATATTTACATAATTAATAACATATCCCTTGAATTTCATAGACCATACACATGATTTCATTAGGGTAACACAATTTTTATAGCCCATGTTTCTACCCCAATTCATTGAAGGTGCACTTTTCATCCATTTGAAGATTAAATAATACTTATGATTTGGGAATTTCATGGATCCTAATTTTATCAATGATTATTTGGTGAGAAAAAATAAATTACCCCCATTAATCATTGTTATAAGGGAAAATATATCAGTTACGAGGAAAGTAAATAACCACCTTTTTTCCTTGGTCATTAGTTTGTCCATGTTCTGAGGAAAATACAACATTATGAGAGACATTTTACATTCTATAAATTTCTCTATTAATAGAGCAGCATGGAGCCATTTCATTCACTAGTTATTTATAAATCTATAGATATCTTGATTCCAAATATTTTTTTTATTTCTTCCTAAAATTGATTCTCATTACCACATTAGAATAAATATTCCCATTACCCAATCTCATAAGTGACTAGCCTCGAGGACTCATGAAATAATCCGGGAACTAATTATTGTACTTTTTTATGGAAAAAATACATTTCCATGGGTATAGGGATATATTTTTATTCTCCATTTGATATTTCATTTATGTAACATGAACACATTATTGTTAGGTGGCTTTTTAGAAATTGTCAGGGTCGTATGACTGTGATACATAAAATGGATCATGCCCTCCACATGAGTATTAGTGGTTCATGTGATGTGCATGAAATTTATGTGGGTTTTGTGGCCTTCCAATGGTTATATGATCCATGTGAATAGATATAGATCTCACATCAAGAATATTAATAGATCACACAATTCATGTGATGCTTCACAAGTTGAATGACTCTATATTAAAATCACTTGTATTATAAATCTGTTCATTATGATAAGGATTTTTCTTGTATATTATATATTTCTTATGTATTGATCTAGATGTCTCCAATAAAACTTGTTGTAGGAGCCATGGCTCACCAGAATGAAATGGTTTCTATTATCAACATCAACCTTCCTTCCATCACACAGTCCTCCCCAAAGAAACTGTATGACATTATGGGGATAAATATCAAGGAAGGTATCCTATTTGATTTATATCTCAATTATGGGATCATCTATAGAAATGATGCTCCCATAATTACACTACATTTTGAGATCAATACTCCTTGGTTATTGAGGAACTATAACACAATCCTGAAAAATATAACCCATTTATGTCAAATTGATTCAATGGAAATGTGTTTATATTGGTATATACTAAATGTTTATAATGACAGATTTTTTTAGGACCCACTATGAATATGATTCCATCATCTTTGTGTACCTACCAATAATGTAGATATCTTCCATGCACAATAATATAAGATGGTTTCCTAACATGGTACTTCATTTTGGAAAGAGATTCTAGATGGAATATGGGATGCCCTGTGTAGGTGTAATATCCACTATAATGTATTTTAGCCTCATAAAACTTATTTGGAGGTATGAATTCATTTGGATATCTCAAACCTTCCCTTATTTTATCAAGGATATGATGGAAGAATTGGTCAATCAGTGAATTATATATTAAAAACCATTCATCTTATGCATACAAAAGTCTATATCATTCATTGGGATTCCATGAAAATATAATGAATTAATAATTTTGGATAGATATATAAAGAGTTTCTCCACCCGTATTCTATTTGGGGTGATTTAGAGAGGACCACTCACATCGCCAGGTAGTTGAATCGGCCTTCTGAGAAGGCCCTTGGTAAGGTCCCACATTATGGGGTGGAAATCCAATTTATGTAATGGGCATGATACTTTATCATGATGGACTATTTGGAACCTAAATCAATGAATCCAAAGGTATCACATAGATGGATTATCATATTATTGAAGGTGCATGGTAGCCCATAGGTGTAGTGGGTTTGTTCAACCACATGAGGCATGTTGTTTTATCTTATATTGACCTCATTGTTTGGTGGACTTTCTTTCTCTCTATTTAACAAAATTGGTTCCCTCTCTATACCTGAGGGAAGATTGGAGTCAGTGTGTACACCTTTATAATGGCAGCATCTAACAAATCAAGAAGGCAAGATGGGTTGTACATTTTTTTTACCTGACTAACCCACAACATACACCTCATTTATTGGGAATAATTAACCACACAAAATTCATTGGTTATTATAGGTTATATATGGTTTCATAAGAGATCACTTGGAGGCTATGATTATATGACACCCTATAATATCTATGGCATTTGATTCAATCCCTTTTGTTGTGAATTAGTTCGATGAGTCCCACAACATCCAAAAATAATGAAATAAAGGCCTACATGAGTAGTTATGGAATATTATAATTCATAATTTATGAGATTCTGATTTGTAAAATAATGTAAATGATTAAGTAGTCTATATGGACTAGGATTATATGATTTCTATTTGGGATGACATATGATTCAACTAAATTGAATGTTGAATACAATATGAGTAGTGTTACCCTATTGAACTGGGTGTTAGTTTCAATGTATACAATAAAATTGACATGACCCTCCTTACCAATAAAAAATGAACCTAATGGTGGCACATAAAATCTAGTTTATATTTATTATAGAGGAGACTCAGATCAAGATATACATTCCTTTAACAAACAACATGATACGTTTATCTAAGCACTATGATGTGATTTGGATTCACTCATATCTGAATTGGACATTATCTGCATGAGTATATGAATCTACAAGGATACAAACCACAACTGAAGCTAATCCAACACCAAGATATTAAATTTGTTGCGGTAAAACAACAACCATAAAGATTACTTGTAAATGTGTAATGTATTTGGAATAATGTTATTACCATGAGAGTTAGTATCTCAAAAGTATTCAATGAGTAAATACAGAGTAAGGAAATTTTCAAGTAAGGGATCATTTCCCACTATTTATTAGAAATAAGAAATAGGGAGGGGGATAAATAATTTACTTAAATATGGTTTTTTTCTATTTCAGGAGAAAATAGACTGGACATGATTTACCCACATTAATGTTCCCAGGGAAATCCCATTTATGGACAAACTTCCAAGTTCATGAGCATTCTTCAATACCTTGGTGCGATGGTACAAAGTGTAAAATTCGAATTCCACTATTCTGATCAAGTGAAAAATATGATTTAGTTTAGAGTGCTAAATGTTTACATGAATTAGGGGAATCTGTTTATAGTCAAATAATCTGGAAGACTAATTTCATGAACATCATTAAATGACTGCATTAGTTTCAAAACCATTCTTAATATCTCATGTATCTCATTGGGTATAGTATTGGGATAAAGATGAATGTAACTCCTTCAATCACTAGTATATTTTCCTAAGGGTGTTAATTCAATATCAGACTTGGGTGTTTGCCAAGGGAACAATATAGTGGGATCCCCAAGTAAAATTGAGTTAATGTGTCTAGTGGATGCAATTTATAATGTTTCATAATCTTTGCCAATATGAACACTCTCCTTAGTGTCTTTTGAATCTGATCCTTTTATGGGTCATTATTTATATTGGAATGAAAAAAAAGTCACTATTAGTAATCAAAGAATTATAAACTAGAATCATCATGTTATGGTCACAATTTTATTTCACATTATTTTTTATCTATTCTGGATGCATATTCAAATCATTCAAAAGGAGTAGATCCATGCTGAGCTCGTGTATATGAACAAAAATATATTATATTGAATATATGTGGGATTTATAATACACTTAATGAATCTTCTAATCTAATCATAGTCTATTAGGGATTTGAATTAGTTGTGGTTTGATCACATTCATACATGGATAATTTCATTTAATCTCAAACAGTTTTTCCATTTGACCCGGAATTAAAAAATGAAAATTCAGAGATGGTTTATGCTAGTAGTTATTTTCATTATGATTTATCGTTGATGGAGATGCCTTTGAAAAAAGATGATTATTTCATCATATACCCGACACATATGTCTAATTTTATTATTTGTTCTAAATTTTTTCCTTCTTACAGTCCTTAAATGTGATGTGAAAATGATTTTGATTTAACAATAATAGTGGTTCCACCATTTTACTCATCACAAGATTGTGTTACCTATTCCAATGAAGGTATGATTATGGAGACAGTTGTTTCTAGTGATGAAATTAAGAGTACTAAGTTCCCATCTTTGATTAGGGATTATTACTATCTTATAACATTATATATTTCACCTACTGATTGATAATAATTTTTTACACTAATTATTGGACCTTTTTCTTAGAGAATAAGTGTTCTGAAACATTAATCATTATAATTCCCCCAACTGATTCAACAAAACCATAGGATGGCTATATACTCAACTCATTGAAGGCTGTGAGTTAGATTCCCTTACTCAGCGACTTAGTACCAGAACATATTATTATTCCATGATTAATTTTGAGTTTATTCATTAAGTCTATGACACATAATCAAATATTAATGTGACAAGTGTTAGTTAATATTTAGACCCTAATCTCATAGGGCTGATTAGAGTTGTTGGAGGACTTCCTAGTTCATTATTTGTATATTTTTGTTACCTTCAAATATGGGGGACATGACTATATGTATATCTATTCCCATTTTAAGGATTTTATTCCATTATGAGAGTGTAGGAGGGGCGTTGAATTGTTGGTAGTAGTGGCGGAGGCTCCATATTCAATAAGAAAAAGTCAAGGTGAGGCCTGAAATAAGGATTCCCAATGTATATGGGAGGAAATATATCACCAAAATAATATCTATTCTAGAATGGTTGAGATTGGTGGAATGTAGTATGAAATCATTCATATTTAGTTAGAGTTTTCTTGGTTACATCAATCAGTACGATCCTTATCGAAAAACATTTCATAGAAACTATGGCACATTTATTAGAAAGATAAGACTAGACATGATTTGTTTTCCATGGAGGAAGAATTAGTGTTGATTTTTGATGATGAAATTGAATCTATTGATCAATTATTCCAATACATATCTAAACCAAAGAAGAAGTTGGTATAGCTAATGGAATACACTAAATAATTTTATAATAGAAATATACGTTTATTTGCCTATGTTTGAATATTTATTCAAAGAGGAGAATCTTATCTATAGTGATTACCCCTCCTTCTCACATTATCAGTTAATCAAACCATCAAAAAATTACATATCACATTAAGGTATTCCTTAATTTATTATGTCAATGGATGTTGGTGGTATTTGAATCATATATATCATCAATGAAATATTCATTTTTTATTATACCATGTAAACCGAAACACATGAATATTAATTCTTCAATCATAAAAACATCTCTTGAGAATAACCGATGGATTATTATTGACACAAGATTCCTCATTGACTTGTCTTTTTGAGCCCTCATAGAATTACCTCTTTCAAAAAGTTATTTTATTGAATATTTCTAAGAAAAAAAGTGTTTTAAATTTTTCCTATATAAATGGAATTAGTGAGAATAGCTTAATTTTTCATAGGAAAGATAATGATCCAAAAAATATTTATATATTTTTTATATTTCCCTAAAATTTTCCAATGATTCGTATATTAATTTATAATTGGAATGAACATGGAATTTTCATAGGATTCCCATTTTGGGATTTCACACTCATATTTTTTGTGCCTTTACAATTTTATAAGTATTCAATATTTCCCGATTAACGTAATGTTTGTTTTTAGAGGGTAGATAATCAATATTTTTCAAGGGTTCCCAAATTGGGTTTCATCCATCTATGGATTTTATTTCATTTAATTGGATGACTAATTCCTCCTAAAATAGAACATTGAAGTATTTTTGGGAGTTCTAGATCATACCATGTTGATATATATTACAATAATCTTGATCAAACCACCAATTGAAATAGTTGGGGATCTTCTATATGAAATAAAATTTTGTGGTAGATTGGGGAATGTTAGTAATGAATTTTTTTTCTAGTATTTTAGGATCTTTTATCTCATAACTTATATTTCTATTGTATTTGTTCTTTTAACTCATTCCTCATATTGTTGTAGTTTAGGGTCATCTATTTTAGTAATCCTTTAACTTGTTATGAATAATTATTATTCATGGAGGGTTCTAAAACTAAGTCTCATTTCTAGTTTTCAGAATAATTTGTATCCATGAAGGTGTTTAATACCTGTAATTCTTAATTAATATTATGATAATAGATTTTCATGAAGGGTTTAGACAGAATAATTTTTTATATAATTTATATCATATAACTATCCATGGTGATTTGTGACCCCCTGAATCATTATCGTGTTTTGGTTTTAAATATATTTTTGTGACATTTGAGACACGAAACAAACATTGATATTGGGAATATAGATGTTTTAAGTAATAACCCAAATTTTTCTATTGATGTTGATGAGATGGGTTGGACATACCATGCATGATAAGGAAAGATTATGAGATTTTGAGTTCCACCGTGATGTTTCAAGGACTAACATGGATTAGAGGAAAATTACTACAAGAATTATATATCTCTAGTTAATGGGTCAATTGACCTTATACGAGCCTATAGGGTATACATTCATGTTCAAGAAGATGGTTCCCCACTCCTTTTCAAGCGATGATAATCATTTTAAATATTCAATCATTTGGACAGCGAAGTGGGATGTGGAAAACAAAACATTCCAGGAAGAGTTATAGCATCCATGGGAATTTATATAATGTACATGAATCTCAATCCTTACACCATGCTATGGTTGGTCACATTGTGTATACCATAAAATGGTTAGGGAATGGAATATCACATTCCTTATTTTATAATTGGTATAAAAAATAGTACCATGACATTGATGATGTTGAATCCTGATGAATAATCTAGTGATGAGGGTTCTAAATCATTGTTTTCAAAGATATGAGTCAACTAAATCATGGAGGAAATATGATATAGGTTGACCATTATTTTTGGAGGAACGTGTTATTTAATATAGCTTGGAAAATTTCTTGTTGATAAAGGGGTGCTTTCCTTGGGGACCAAAAAACCTCTAGGCCTATGTTATGATGTGTTATGTTATAAAATAATAAACCACAGTGGGTCTCTTCATACCAGTTTGTCCCTATAATATATAAATTATAGATTAGAACTAAGAGAAATAACTCAAAGACATGGGGTTCCATGAGAAGTGAATTAAGACTAAGATTCAGTGTGTTTCCGTTTGGACTTTGATGATATGAAGGTGATTTTTGATAAATGATATATTAATGAAGGGTTTAGAAATCGTAAATGTTTTTTATCCTTTTACTAAACACATTATCATTACTAGAATATGTGAAAAATCATAAATCAGACATTTTCTTGGAGTATGGGGTCCAAAAATGATGGATCAACTTTTACTGGGGCCACAAGATGGGTCCCACAGTCTTTATGGGCCTTTTAAGCTATATATTTTTTCAAAACTCTATAGATTAATATTTTAGTGAGTCAATACTTGAATTTTGTTCACACCCCCATTTTAGGTTTATAATGTTGCATGATCTATTTATTTTTTTATTAGTTTAGGGCCTTATATCATGGACCATCAAAGACTAAAGAATAATGTTATATGAGTTTGACCATACTGAATTTGGTTTAATGTCATGATTCATATGGGCTTGATATGGAGGGTGTTTCAAAAATAGCCTAATTTATATTCCCAATGCAATTAGTTTTATTACACCTTCAATGGGGGAGTATGATAATTTTTTAAATCATGGATCATGGTTATCAAATAAAGGTTATTGGTATGGTATAATCATTCTATGGATGATCATGATATACTTGATGGGTATGAAATCCATTGGGATGATGTTACAAATCAAAAGGAGTATTATCCATTTTGTATGGAAAAGAAACATTTTTTATTGTTGAGATTTCATATGTAGGATATTGGGGTGGTCATGTATAGTCAAAAAAGGGATACCTTGATTCCATGTGTCATTTTCCACGGTCTATGTAATATTTTCAACAATTAAACATACTCAAGACACAATGTGCAGTTTACATATTGAAGTACCCAGGAAGAACATGGAAGTACCCAAAACATATGTTGAACATTGTTGGGCTCTTGTTGTACTTTTATGAAGATTGATTATTGATGGTATTCTACATAGTTCAATGTGATATAATGTGGATGCATATATCATGTTTTAAAATTCCACATGAGAATGAATTATTTCTTATAATTTAATGTCATGTGATAAGGACATAAACATTTATTTGAAACTGGTTAGGATATCCTTAATTATACATTTCATTATTCTAGGGAATCTATATTTTAAAATAATATTTTATCGCTGTATAAGAATACTAGTTGGTAGCTATATGTTAGATCCCATCCTGTGAAGATTTTTCTCATTCATAAGAATGCTATGTGTATGTATGATTCATTCATAATAGAATAAATTCTACATGACTCGACCATCCTTAAAAAATGTAATTTTCAATTTTTTATGGATTGGAGTCCCTAATATTTTGTATTCATATTTGATGTTAATGAATTTTTTCATAGTAAAAAAAATTCTATATCATTTTGCATATATTTTAGTCATGTGTAGGGGACCTGATCATGTTTTTTATTATAATTAGCCTCATCATTATTTTAAGCTACAAAGTCAATTTCATAGACCAAGCTTATATATAGCTAAATTTAATTTCAATTTCTAATTTTTTATGGAGTTGAAATATTCATACTCTTCTAAAATTTATGTATTAGATGAGTCATTCTATGAAATGTTAGTTCTTATGGGATTGTTAAATGTAATGTAGTGTAACATCATGTAACTAGGATATTCTCACGTACTCTATGATCATGTAACTAGGAAGTAGTTGTGAATTTTATAATCATAAAACATGGAATTATTACTAGGATGAGTGACTATATTAGAGAAATTTGGTATTCAAATAATATATACAACAACCCAGTATTAACATGCATGGATATAACAACATTTTTTTTGAATATTCAAAACACTAAAAAATTACATAAAAGTGGACCTTAATAGTTTAGTGTATTTGGAAAAATGTATCCAAATATTCTAAATTGGTTCAATAACTTTAATGTTTCCCATAATGAACTCCCCTTTTATAACTCCTATGTAAAACCATTCATCAAAAGGCAAGGATAGGAAATATGAGAAATCTATGATCATAATTGCTCAATAATAGTAAATAAGGGAGATATGTATGTATAAATTGAGAATATGGGAATGAAAAAGTGATCATAACTTTACATGATGATACCCTACATATCATTGATCATAATCAAGGGTCATGAAATATGTATTAGTAGTTCATAATACTAGAATAACAACTGATTCGAGAGAATTATCCATGAAAGAATAACATAGGAATAAGACATTAAATTATGTAAGAAACAAAAACATATAAAATTATTTCCATATTAGTAGAGGATTACTTAAACAACTATATTAGTGGAGTTGGTCAACTACCCAAACCATATTTGTAGTCAAGGTTCACTCCCAATATCATTTTAGTTGAAATAATCTTATATTGAACTGGGTTCATTCCACGTTTCATCAAGATATTTCTAAAACATGGTTCACCTCCAGTTCCAGCCATGTAATTCTAAACTGACTTCATTCCTCATTCTATCCATGTAATAATAAACCAATATGACTTCTAGTTATAGCCCAGAATAACTCAACTGATCTCACATATTGTTCCATCCATATATTACTAAACTGTGTTCATTCCTTGTTCAAGACCAATAGTACTAAGTCGAGTCCATTCCATAATAAAACCCTATATTAATGGAGTGAGTTCACTCTTAGTTACATACCCATATTACTGAACAAAGTTTATTCCTAATTCCATCCATGTATTACAGAACTATGTTCACTAATCATTCCATCCATGTATTAAATAACTGAGTTCACTCTGCGTTCTAACCCTTTATTTCTAAAATGATTTCACTCTTTGTCCTATGCATATCATTCTCATGAGATATTAATCATATCCCAATGTATTGTATTATAACTAGGTCCCACCCATTGAATAATGAAATCATACATACGCGTTCCATAATATAGTAAAACATTCATCTTTTCATGACCCATCAAAGTATATTATTTTTATAAACATTATATCATAACCTATGGAAGGGAATTAGTTTTATTAAAAATTTATCATATCATAACCTATGTAGATGATAAATTTTTAATAAACATCTCATCATTGAATAACCAGTGAATGAATGTGGGTTTCATAAATCTTTTACCATTGTATTACCCGTGGAAGAGAAACATGTTTCATAATGAATATATCAAAATAAATATAAACTAATCTAAGAAAGAATAAAAATGGGGACCTTGGATCATATCCAATGTAATTTATAAAATATTTAAAAAAATTTAAACATATATAGAGATTTATTTTAATATATCACTTGGATTATTTCTAAAGATAAATAATATTTCATTGAAAACTAATTTTGAAAACAGAAAACATTTAAAAATCTATTTTTTAAAACCACTTTGTGAAATATATAATGTAATATTTTAATAAAATATTGAAAATTTCATCCGTAAAATATCCTTTATTATTTATAAAATACTTTTTTAAAGATAAAACATTTTTTAAAACAAATTTATTTTAAATATAAATGAATACTTATATTTAAATTGTGAATGCATTTTGAAAACCTTTTATATGAAAATAAATTTGGAAACATATAATAAGAAATTGATAATATTTTGAAAACAAATTCTTTAAAAAAACAATGTTAAATTATAAAATATTCCCTAAAAATTATTTGAATATATATTCATTTAAAACATCTTTGAAAAAAATATAAAGAGATATTGAAAACATTTTTAAATCCTTTTCATAGAAAATACATTTAAAACATATAATAAAAGGGCGAAAGTATTTTGAAAATCATTTTCTTGGAATATAATTATTAAAAAATGTAATGAAAATTTAAAAAAATTAATCCTTTTTTAGAGAACATGGTTTTCAAATAATTCATATTTATTCAAAAAGATATATATATTTGGATTATATTGAAAATATTATTTTTTATATTAAGCACGAATGACTGGAAAAAATAAACCATTACTTGAAAATAATATGAAGAAATGGAGGAGAATAAAATTCATTGGATTTATTTATTAAAGTACTTTAATAATACATCAATAGAAAAAATCTTAATCAATCTTAATAAATAATGAGATTGTAATAATCAACTATTATTACTTTGGTATAGTTGAATAATATTATCTAGGAAAGAAAAAATTTACCTCAAGTATAAAAAATATTAAAAATAATGAGATTCATGATATAACATTTTAATGGTTGAGGATATTCACCTCATAAAATATTATAGTGGAATTAAAAGAAATGTATCTCGAATAAGGAAAATTGAGACAAAATTATATTTCCTATTTGGTATCTTAGGAACCAAAAAACCCCATGAATGATATTTAATTAAATGGATATTTAAATACCAATAACACTATATATTAGAATTTTAAAATACATTCATGGGAATTATATACACCCCCAAAAATAAATTAGTAGTGAATTAGGCATAAGTCTCACATAAATAAAATTGATATTATAAAAACCTAACCTAATGTCTCCACTTTCCTTGAACATGTTCAAAACATCCTATTCATTGAGAAAATCATTTTTCATTTTCAAAAAATGGAATTATTTTGATTTTAATACCTCATTAATGCTTGTGGGATGAAGTTAGGGTTGTTTGGAAATCATTTGGGGTGGTTTTTTCTAAGCCAACATGCATTTGGAGTTTTAAAGAAGAGATGGGTTGAGTTCCCATTTATAACATAGGTGAATTGTAATTCTTGTAAATATAAATATTTAAACACTATTAAGAGGTCTCCCTTATACAATGTGCCAAATATAATTGGATATTTATAATAAAATAGAGTATATGGTCGAAATATGTCTAGAAAATTGATTTTGGATATGTTACTAGGGAATTTGGCCCCTTAAGATAATGTTTAACCACTAAGTAAAGTCATTTTTAAATTAATCATTGTATTTAAATATAATTACATTCCCAAATAATTTGGGTAAAAAAAAGAGTTTCATTATTTAAAATTATAAATTATTTTAACATAAAATATGAACTCCATTATTCAAAATTCATATAATAGAAGTGGATGAAATTAATTTATAATTTATCCTTTAGACTAGACGAGACAATGTGTTTTTTAAGAGAAATGTACAAAAGATTGAATCGTTTTTATACGCATTTCAATGTAATTTTTTTTTCTAATGGCCTAAATTGTATTATTCTATGTATTATTTATATAATTATACATTAAGAACAATATAAAATATAATTTATCTATATAAGTAAATTATATGCAAATTCATTTTTCAATTAAAGTATAGTGTTTTTTACTTGTTTTTAAAAAATGAAACTTCACTGAAAATTACTATAAAATCACCCATAGAAAATTTTTAAATTAATAATTCAAAAATGATACTTATTTTTATAAAAAAAATTATAAAATCATCATAAATTATATATTAAAAAGGTTCTATATTAAATGTTGGTAAAATTTTCTTTTACAAAAATTCCTCTTTAATTAATATAATAAGATTTATTGTTATATTCTTCCTATAAGAGCTATTGGACATGTGTTAATTTTTTATTAAATATATAATGTAAAAATTTTATGAAAAACATTCATCAAAATTTGGTTGTTTAAATTATTTTGTTAAAATTTTGTATGTATATATGGAGATAGTTTTCTCAGAAAATGAATTTATTTATTAAAAATTAGTTTTTAATAACATTACTAACTAATTGATAACCAAGGGACTCAATATATATATATATATGTGGGAATAATATTTCCAAAATTTATTTAATCTTATTTGTATCATCAAGTATAACAATGAGTTGGGAAATATAATAATATAGGAATAAAAATATAAATAGTATATTTTAGTTTAGTCAAACTCGACCTAACATGTAATTAAAGATGTCAAATGAAGATTGAATTATTTGTAACAGAAACTAAAATTAAAATTTTGTATACTAAATTATAATATAAGGTTTTGATGTAGTGAAATCGTAACATGGTGCTATGTAAAACGCATGCGAAACATAGTGATTTTATATTACACATGTTATATTCATTGATGTCTGAAATGAACAATATCAAAAAGATTAAATTAATACAAAAATAACTTCAAAATAATATTGGGTGTTACAATCAACGCACATTAAATTAATTTCTATAAGGAAAATCATCTATGTTATTAGAGGTTGAATAATTGGAATTTCCTATTATGGAAACCCGCAATGTAAAAAACGAATACCAAAAAATCTTTTTAAAAGGGAATGTTTGAAAAAAAAATTGTTACAAAATTTAACTCTTAATTCGAATTCCATTTATGAGTACATAACTAGAAATTTAAAATATATACATGGAAGAGAAATATAACTATCAGGTTCTGATAGTGGTTGATAGAGAATGTGATTATTATAATGTTAATGATCGTAAAGCCATAACCCAAATGAGATAGTGATATGTCATTGATATCAACCAAAATGCATTGAAATTGATAAAAACTTATTTTATGACTCTATTTCAAAATGTTGAAAAAGTTTCACAGAAATATATACCTACATAATTTCAAGACCACCATACCATTTTGTGCCTTGACGAATTTACATATCATATAATACTATATTAAATTATGGAGAATTTATCATTATTGATGTACTAACAGCTCATGATATAGAATTTGAATTAATTCCTTATGTATTTATTTATAATCATAATAAAAATCATATCGAACATCATCAAATATGAATAAATCCTCATGTGTAATGATAATACCTGAATCAGCGGAACAATATAATAATTTTAACTTAAAACATTACACAAATTATTAACATTATAACCCTTCTAAAATATGGATGTATAAAAAATTATAATTAATTTCAGTAAATCATATTTACATTCACCTCTATATATCAGAAGTTATCTATTGGTCTTCACATTCATAACATGTGAATTCCTTCATCGTGTATTCATGTAAAACACGATTATAACCTAAATTATAACAAAACCTTATAGAAAACATACATTCTATCTTATTTTAATTTTAATTGGATATATTATTTATATTAACGAAGATTTAAACATCATCTATGGTCACATAGACCAAATTTTCAAAAAAATACTTAATCAGTTCCAAGGTAATCAGGAATTCCCAGTTGACATTTTCATATTCAACATATATTTATTCAAACATCATTATCTAAAAATCAGTAACATATTAACGGTTATATATATCATAATATTGTTTTTTCCATGAATATAACCATTCCATTAAAAGAAATTTCGTTTCCATCCAAATCATTTAACATATCCTTTTAAATTTTTAATGAAAAACATATACATAAAATACTTATATATTTCAAATTTTGTATAACATATTCCTTGACTTCCAAAATTAATATACTACAACCATCCAACTTTATTCCCAATCAATTACCTAGGATTCATCATCTTATTAATCAATAACCATTTCATAGAATATGTAATACTAATAATATCATAAGGCTCCTCATCCTCAATATAAACATGCTTGTTACGTTTAATGTAAACAATACAATTATAAAATCCCACACCTTTGAAATGCCTTTTTCAGTCCCCTTATCCCTATATGTTTAACCAATACCAATACCACCTTTACAATTCTATTCATGATATTTACACTTATGACATCAATTTTTTTAATGACCATAATTTCAGCATTTTTAACATTCAATGCTATCACAATTCCATCTATTTCCCACTATAGACTTTGGAAAAAAATCACAGGGTTTGCAACAATTTCCATAGGATAAACCACATTATAATTAAAAAATATTTATTGTATTCCTAAATCATGACACCTAAATTTAATCTATGACACCTCAGGATTATCCATAGATAAATACTATGACATATAATTTTAAATATGCATGGGGATATGACTACTTTTTTATCATCTTAGTTTCCAAAGGATGAAAAAAATACTCTATGGATACAAAAAATAATTACCCAGACATAAAATACATGGATATTATATTGTTTTAGAAAAATATTCATAAATATAAATAATACTTTACCATGTACCATAATACTATAATCTATTTAGAACCATGAAACACAATATTATTCCTTGGTTAAATATCTTAATTGATTCATGTAATGATCTTCACCCTTATTACTTATACTTCAAACCATTCCTCACAATGTGAGGAAAGGAAATATAAGGAATGGGTGAACATATATGCTATCTAAGAGAAAAAAATGAAGTTTTTTAAGCCTAACATGTCTATATCTGTATGAGAACATGATCATATCATTAAAAGAACATACCTTACATATCAAAGATAATAATCAAGAGTCCTGGAAGAAGTAGCGAATGTTCACAAGACATTAATCATAAGGACATCAAGTTCCCAATCCGTGAATGAATAATATAGGAATAATAAATGGAATTATGGAAGACATAGAAACATAAAAGTTTCCTATAATAGTTTTCAGGGATTATTTCCAAGGAAATATTAGTGTAATGGGTTCACTCCCCAAACAATCTTAGAAGTCATGGCTCACTTGCAAAAGATATTATTGGAAAAATTACTTTACTAAAATAGATTTACTCCCCATTTTAGCATCGTATTACTAAACTAGGTTCACCTACCATTCCTTCCCTATACTACCAAACCATGTTCTCTCCTCGTTCATCCCATGTCTTACTGAATTGACCACACGCCTCATTCTATCCTTGCATTAATGTACTGATTTAACTCGTTATTCTAGCCCTTTATGACTAAGTCGAGTTCATTATTTATTCCATCCATGTATTAATGAACCAATTTAATTCAGTATTATATCCCTCTATAATGGAATCATTTTAACTCTTTATTCTATCCCCCCTTTATTATACATAGTTCATTCCTCATTTCATCCATTTATTTCTAAACTTCATTCCAGCCTTGTATTATGAAACTACGTTCCCTCCTTTTTTCAACCATGTATTACATAACTGAGATCAAACCTCATTCCATCCTTTTTGTTCACATGTGATATAAAATTTTACCTAATTCATTTGAGGGTGTTATAGGTCTCAATATGACCATAATGAAATACTACATACATTTTTCAAAAGATAGTAAATCATTCATTACACCATGAACCATAAAAAGAGAAGGGTTTTATAAAAATAAAATCATATACCATGTAATTAAATATGGTTTATAAAAATTTTATAAATTAATATGCTTTGGATATGAGAAAGTATTCATAATCATTTCATCATAGAATAACCCATTAAAGGAAGCATGTTTCATAATAATTTTATCATTTTATAACCATGGGAGGGTAATTGGGATTCATAAATAACACAACATCCTAAGTATAACATATTTAAAGAAATAAAAATAAAGTTTTCCTTGTATTATATCCCCACTAAATTGGAATTATTAAAAAAATATTTGAACATATATGGAGACATATTTTCAAAGATCATGGTGAATATTTATAACATAAAATAATATATTGTTGAAAATCACGTTTTCAAATAGGTAAAACTTCAAAATCCATTACACTCTAACCCACATTGAAGAAAATATAATTGATTCTTTTAAAAACTTATATTTTTTTGTAAACTATCATTTCGTATTTTAAAAATTAATTTAAAACATAAAACCCGTTGAATACCATTTTCCTTGAATGTAACATTGAAAACATTAATAGGTATATAGAAAACATTTTGAGAAACTTTTCTTTTAAATTAAATTTTAAATATTATATTGGAAAAATTAAAATGTCATGAAATACATTTCATTTAAAATTACTTTGGAAATGTATAAAGGAATATTTGAAAACATTTTAAAAAACACTTCTTTGTAAACAAATTTTAAAAAATATAAAAAAAATTCTGAAAACCATTGGAAAAAAAATTGTTTCAATGTATATTTAATACTTATAAATAATGATTGGAAACACCTGATATTATTTCTCATTATAAAAATATCAAAAATATAATGAAATATTGAAAAATTTCAAACATATTATTTATAAAAAATGGTTTTATGGGAACATTGATTTTTATCCAAAAATATTAATAATTTATTATTTTTAAAATAAATTAATAATAATCTAAGTACCAAAGAGTGGAAAAATGGAACGATTACTTGAATATTTCATTA
Organism: Viscum album; assembly: GCA_963277665.1. Lineage (NCBI taxonomy): Eukaryota > Viridiplantae > Streptophyta > Magnoliopsida > Santalales > Viscaceae > Viscum > Viscum album. Next base: position 2,041,225,780 of record OY728130.1, on the reverse strand, counting down.
GTAACTAGTGGATAATTAAATTCATGAGTTCTTTTAATATATGGATCCTAATATTTCTTTAGTGGAATCATAATCATAAACAATACCGATAAATTATGGGACTATTAACACAAAATATTACCACAAAATTAACAATGAATAATAATGCCAATGAAATAACAACATTAAATAAAGCCTAAAATATCATTAAAATAAATATCATCATAATATAAATTTTCCAAGGGTACTATATACACCTAATATAAAAATATAGGTTCATAACATTATATGTATCTCAAATAAGGAAAATTGACACAAAATTACTTTACTTATTTGGTATCTATTGAAACCTAAAACCAACGAAAGAGAGATCATAAATTGGATAGGTAAATACGCTAAAATTAATGAATAATAATCATAGAATAAATTATTTTTAAGTAAATAAACTATAAAAAATTAATTACTGGTGAATAAGAAGTTTGTCTCATAGAAATAAATGTAATATTAGAATTATCATTACATAAATTCTAGACTATCTTCACACACATTCAATACTCTTATTCTATGTGTAACTATTTTTTTTTACCCAAAGGGATTCGATGGATGGGTTTATACTCAATGGGGTTCTTATATGATGATGGTAGGTATACAGGGGGATCATTTAAGAAGTAATTGGATGAGCTAAAGTGTCTCAAATTGTTTGAGGAAATGAGAAAAGGGAGTGACCTAGTATAGTGGAGGAGGATGAACATTCTAGTAAATATTAAAAGGTAAACACAACATATAAGACTCAATTAAATTATTTTTCTCCAATAATTGTTCATTTTATAGAAAATAGGGTATATAGTCGATATATTTCAAGAAAATGGAATTTAGACAAGTTAATAGTGTATTTAGACCCTTAAGTCAAGGTTTAGCCACTATGTACAGTCATTTGAATCATAATATTTGAAATAAATTTTAGTAACATTAACTAATATTTGTGAAAAAAAATATGTTAATATTATTAGAAATTATATATTTTGATTTCATATATGGAATCTGTATGTGTATATTATAATACTATAATAGGAATTAATTAAATTAAAATTAATCTCATAGACTGGATTAGATGACATGTTTTTAAAGACAAAATGTCTAAAAGATTGAGTTTTTATATCCAATTTCAAAATGAAATTAGGTTAAATTACATAAATTATATTAATTAATTGATAATGGATATAATTATACTTTAATCCAAAAAAACATTAATATATCTATTTAAATAAATTATACAAAAAATAAATTTTTAATTAATGATAATTGTTTTTCAATATTCATTGAAAAACAAAACTTCTCAAAATAATAAAAAGAAGTCACCCAAAGTAAATTATTATATTAGTATTAAATATAATTTATTTTTTTCAATATAAATTATTATTGATTTGAAAAATTGTACTAAAAATATTTTTCTACATTAAAAGGTGGTAAAATTTCATTTGAGAAAATAACAATTTTTTATTCATATAATTGTATTTATTCTTATATTATTCCAATAAAATCTAATGTATGAGTGTCAGTTTTTTTTAAAAATATATAATATATAAATTTTATTAATAAAATTCATCAAAAGTTGTATTTTAATATTTATTATGGTAAAATATTGTTTGTACATAGATAACAAGTTTTTCTAGAAAATAAATTTTGTTATTTTCAGATAGTTAATACATTAATTTTATAATAATTTATAACCAAAGGTATAATTTTATATACATGTGTAAATCATATCATCCCACATTATATAATTTTATTTTTTAATTCCATTCCTATGGATAAGTGGTATCTATAATAATAAATTAATAATAATGTTAATAGTATATTGTAGTTTCGTAAGGCTCAGCCAGGCGTGTAACTCAATCTATCAAAACATCTTGGGATTCCGTGTCACACACAAGAGACATAATTTTGTGTGTACTGAACACTAATATAAGTGTAGTTTTTAGTGTAATATTAAATTCGTATTTCATGAAACACAAGAAACAATTAGTGCTTTTATATAAGATATTATATATTCATTTTTTTGTGAAATGAAAAATATCTCAAAGATGAAATTAATAATCCAAATAATTCAAACAATCTCAGGATGTTACAATATGAATAATATAGGATGAATTTAAACAATAATATTTTATTATATTATTTAAGTTAAAACAGTTATTTTTAAAAATTGATTAACATCGCAAGTATCTTAGTATTATAAAATAATTGGGTAATGCAAAATGTTGATAACGACCCAACATGATATGAGTAAATTTTCAATAGTGTTCGATGGGTACGTTTCTTATATTGAAAATTTAGGATCCCAATATTTCACCTACTGAGTAGAATAAATCATTGGTTTAAGTGGGGATTCTCCTATAAGACCAAAAAACCCATCTAGGTGAAAGGATTCAGGATTGCAAAAATTATGATTGAATCCCTGTGGTGTTACATTGAATTAACTATTCCTTGTTACTAGTTTATAATAGGAATGAATTAAGAAAATGGGAGACCATGGTCCATGTGGTTCATAGGAAAAAATATAATGTCGATTTATATTATGATATCATCTTAGGTATCGATGACATGAAGTTGATTCATTTAGAATGCAATATTCAATATGTATTATAGAACACTAAAGGATACACCATCAAGTATTGAAAACATTTAGAGGTGAAGGGATAAGAACATGTGATTTATTAGTACATATTCATCATAGGGAATTATCTAATCAATTTAAAGTCTTGGTGTCATGTAGTTTACCATCATTTGAAAAGGACATTATCGTGTATTTAAACCTCATGTCACTATGATGTGGTTCCCTATCATCAGATGGAACTGACCTCAAATTTATATATAAGAGAGGCTTTCTAGGTCCCCTAACCCCACATTACTCATCCTCAGTGTGAGAAACAATATCTAATCAGAAATTATATTAATCCAGTTGATACTTATTATTTTGGAATATATGGGGTGGATTCAAATATTTGTAAGAGAGGGAGTACCCAAAAAAAAATTACTGTCGTTGATGTACTTGGATGGGAGTGATGATAATTATTGATTGGGAAAATAACAAAGGATCTATGCATCACTATTTATCCCTTAGCAATGGAAATAAGCAATATGTATTTATTAAAAATAAACATCCCAACAAGTATCATGATTATGTATAGGGATGTGGAATATTATCATCACATTTTATCTAGTTTCAGGATTGTTTAACAAAGGTTCACTATATATCCTATGATAATAGGAATCAAGCTACATGCTGTTCTCATATGAATTATTTTTAGTTTATAATTTTATCACATGTACAAGGAATTTAAAATCATGAACCACTGAGTCATTCATGATCTTACTTTAATGTGGGAGAAACTTATGTAATTTATCAAGTTCTTATGTGTTCCCAAAGTAATTTTAATGCATAAGGAAGTTAGGTATGCATAGAAGATTCCTACCCTGAAATGAAAATTTTTCATGAGTGTGATTCCAATATTTTAATTTGAATGTGGGTAAAATTAAAAAACAAATTAACACCGAGAGTATCCTAATTTCCGAGAATAGTTGGGATATGGGAATTGAAAATAAAGAACCATGAATATTTGAGTTGACATGCAGTTGAAAAATTTGGGTATTTTTCTAATAAAAATAATAGATTATTATTATATTGCACACAATTAGGAAAATAGCTCCTATTATTAATGGGCCCCTATCTTATGGGACCAAAACACCCCTAGGTGCAATATCATAGGCATTGCATAATCCACAATTGAAAACTAGTTTTTTACCATTGTATTTACTAGTCCATGATACTAGTTAGGTATAAGGGAAACCAAGGGCTAGGACCCCATGGATGACGGGGTTCCAAGAGAATAATATAAACAATATTAATTTTTTGGTATCAACGCACGTATCAAACATAAGTAGTTTTTCAGGGAGAGTATAATACTCATGATGGGTTAGGTCACCATAAAGGCTAAAACAACATGTATTGGACACATCATCAAGGAAAAGGGATAATACATGAGACTCATTAATTCAAACATATCATTGGGATAATATGTTTAGTATGAAGACCTCTTGTCATGATAATTTAATTCATTAGAGAATAACATTGTCATACATTTTAACATCATGATACTAAAAATGTGTCATGAAATTTAATTTTTTGTGACTAGGACGTAGTCTTGAAACACAACATGTTGTGATAATGATGAAATTCCCAATCTTGAACACAACCCAATCAAATCATACAAATCATATTTCCATGTTCCATAAGAATACATGGGTCATTTTGGGTGTTAAAAACAAGTTATAATGGGGATTTCAATTATTCTATGTGAAAATACATGAATTGGAATATGTGGTGGTGTTGACAATTTAATATGGATTGGAACCTAAACAAGTATTTGAATATTGTAGAGATACATTATTTTTAATGATGGAAACTTATTGATGGGCCTTTAGTAGATGACCCAGGAATGACTACATATCTTGTGCTGGAAGAATCCAGATATAGGTAGTTCTTATATATGATGTTCCCTAAATTACTCCAAGTCCCATATAAAGATATTTCGTTCTCATAAAATTGTGTTTGGGCTAAAGATTTGGGATCTCTGAGTCACTATATATCCTATGTTAATAGGAATTTATCCACCGATAGTTCTTTTATAGTGGCCTATATAGGATCTTTCCATATGGAGGGAGGTGTCCATTTCTATATATTTTGCGGTTGGTCCTACAATTTATGATCTAGGCATCACTACAAATCCTATGATAGTAAGAATCAAGTCATACATTATTATTGAATAAAAATATTACTTACCTCTGATTGATTCATAAGCATGGGTAAACTATTTCTTAGTTTATATAACGATTTACCCACGATTTCAAATCTAGGCATCAGAACATATCCTTTGTAAATAAGAACATTGACTCCAAAAGTTCTTGAATGAAAATTTCCAAACATAAATATAACCCATACATAGGCCTGGGAGAGATTTGTATATTGATTTTGGACCCATGATCGGATATCCAAGTGTAACTACATATCCATTGGTAATATTAATCAAGAAACAATGACATTTTTAATTGAAAATTCTTTATAGGTGGCTCACTCACACAAAGGGGAAATAATACATTAATATTATTTTATAAAAATATATCTCATGTGCAGTTATTCATTCTAATGTAGTATCCTCTGTGATGATTAACATCATGTGGTAAGGATGTATTCTGTGCATTTTAACATCATCCATTAAGGATGTTTTCATGATGTTTTATGTTATTCAAAAAATACCACATCTATGAAATTTAACAAATTGTGGAGAGGAAATAATTCATATAGATTAAAATCATGAAAAAATTAATTATGATGTTTTGGTGTTTAAATTCATTTCAATAGGGATTGGAATTCCCAATGAAAGATACACCAGGTAGTTTCTTAGAATCCATTAAATGTTGGGGGTGTAACAACCTAAGATTTTATAAGAAATATTATTTTTAATTTCTTTTATATCTTCTGTTGTACGCTACACCAATATTATATTGTGCAATACACAACACCGTATTATCTTGCAGTATACGCAACACTAATCATGGATGTTGTTACACACAATTTCATGTTTGTTTGATAATAGTTATTCTACGCAACATTGAGTGTATGTATATATATTCAATGTATAAATGAAATATGGTTGGATTTTTTATATGCAACAACAAATGAGTCTTGCACTACACGGAACCCTCACTTGGATTACATTACACGCAATCGGAACCTTCCTCGATAGCGTCTGTTGTACGCAATACCGAGTTTCATTAAACAAGGATATGTTATATAAACTAGCCATTAGGAATAGTAATACCAACTTTTTAAAATTTTATAAATTTTATATTTCGAAATGGAATTCATTTTTGGATTCCAAATATCGAATTAGCCTAGGGTGAATTTTTTGTATTTTTTTGAAAACATTCAATTTCTGATGAATAGTGAAAACACAAGGTTACTATTTAAAAACATCGTTTTTATTTAAATAATTATTTATTTTATTTAAATTTATTTTAGGTCAAAATTGATACATAATACCTATATAAGTTCAATGTAATTTATTGGAGTCATTTAATAATAATTTTAGATATATAAAAATTTTATTGAAGTTTTCATCGTCTTTTACCCACCTCCTAGGAGAATTTGCAAATTCACATAAAACATAATTTTACCTCTTATGTGAGTGGAATTTAAAAAATCTTAGAGAAAATGTTAATATCAAGGAATAAAATGTGGTTCAATGAGATGAAAATATTTTTTGGTGAATAGTATCTTTTTACTTTTTTTTACTACGGTTAAAAGTAAATAGGGTAATTAAGGGTAAAAATGATATTATTATTAGATTAACACATGTAATTTGAGACTTTTTATGAATTACACTAATTTAATAGGTTAATATGACATGTTATTACTTATTTAATTAACTTTTTAGAACTAGTGATGCTGTAATGATTTTTACAAAAATCAATTACCAAATAGTGTCAAAATTGACATAAAATAGTTTTTAACACAAATATTATATAATTAATTGTTATTTAATTTCAAAAAATCTAATGTTAAACCAAATGACTTAGATAAGGATATATATATACATATTAATAATAATACACTTGGGGTTCTTTTGGCTTGTTATGGTAATTTTATTATCCATATAGTGTAAGAAAACAACAAGACATGGTAAAAGATAAATTATTTATCTTAGAGTTAAATCTAAATCATAAAGTTAAAATTTTAACCTAAACTTGTCTAAAATATATTGGTTGAGAGGATTTATACCCATCACTACTTTAGCTTCTAAATAAAAAGATTTTGAGCTATTATAAACCGAATATGAATTTGTTATAAAATAATATTTTATGTTTTCCAAAGGTGCCCATCTCCTCCCTTATAAAAAGGGCACCCCTTCCCTCTTCTCTTCACACCACTTTGAGCCTTAATGATCGGCCAAACCCTGCCCATTTCCCTTCTCCACTTCCCAAGAAACATCTTGGAGGTTCTGGTCTTCTCAAAAGACCAACTCAACTTCCTTAAGAGGAAGCTTAAAGGAGGTGCGTCGAAGAAGAGGTAATCTCTTCTTTCGATTATTTCAAGTTTCGTTCTTCTTCTACTTATTCTTCGTTAGTTGTCTCATTATAAAGTAATAACCTCAGTATTACCTATATACTAATATGTTATTATAAATATGAAACAATCCTATTTTTCCTTCTATCACTCCTACGGAAAACAAAATCACCGCGCCTGCGTATGTACGGAATACCGTCTCCACACCGTGGTGTAATCTATTTTCGACCACCACCTTACATAGAAGGGTATAATGGTGTAAATAAATAACCATATATGATTATTGTAAATTTATATTGATTCTGAAATATTATACATACAATTCAATACAATTCCACGATCATGGGAATGATATCATCGCTTGTGCGTACGTACGAACTACCGTCTCCACGACGCTATGAGATTCATTCTCCATGTTAACCATTTATGAATGATTATAAAGTATATATAATGAATTATAATGAAATATATGACATAATTAAGCTAATGGATATATATATATATATATGTCATCTGCTAACTTCCATTCAAGTCAATTAAGAATGGAAAACAACATTCATGCGTATGTACGACCTACCGTCTCCATGAAGGATGTGTTTCATTTCATTTATCTATATATTATATCTATATATACTGAAAATATATGATATATAAATCATGTTTTACATTCTAGAAGTAAGTAAACCATGATTAAAGTAACAATAATATCATGAAAAACAATTCCAAACACGTACGATAAATGAAACAATTTTACCCAAAACGCTACTTTAACATGGAATTGACAAATGAACGGGTAATATAAATACCCAAGTTAACCATATATGATATAATAAAAATGAATATGATTATTTAATAAGTCAATGAAATTATTTAAATCATTATATAGGATGTTTTGATACATACGAAGCATATCAGACATATGGTAAGGGATAACTATTTCAATCTCGTTCTTATCCGAGATTATTATTCGTAAGTATTTATTGGGGTTATGTTTATTATCCATGTCCATATGTTATCAAAATGTTTTCATAAAATTTTTACTTTTCATCCATGTATGTTTAAAGTCATTATTACACTATTTTTTACTTTTACCACATCATATGGAAGGAATCTTTCTTTTGTTTAACATACGAGGTACTTTTTGACTGTTCTGACAAAAGTACGAGAAGAATTTTATTTTTAACTTATAGGGCATGAACGGATTTTTACGGTTTCATAACACCTTATTTTCATTATGATTACTCTACAAGATTTCATGACTGTTTTCAACAAAATCCACTTCTTTTAAAATTGCATGGAATTTTGTGAAAAGAAAATGATTTTGATGAAGAAAGGATATTTTCCTCAAGAATTCATTTCAAGTGTTTTCTCAAACATGTTTTCCATATTAAATGACATTATTTAATATGTTTTTGTTTCAGGTATAATGTATCCATTATTTAAATGGTTTTATTTTTCTTATGATGAAATGATATCCATTTTTTTATATGGATTATGTTTATGAATCCCATTCTATTACATGGGTTATGCTATGATGTATGATTTATGAATTTCTGGCACATGAAAGAATGATTTCATTATGAGATGGGTGGGAACTATATCCCTCTCCAATCCATTGGGTAAAGATTTATTTCTCATGAGATATACATGGCTGGAATGGTAAGTTAATCCGGTTCAGTGTTACAAGACTGGAACGAGAAGTGAACTCGATTCAGAAAGAGACTTTGTCCACTAAGACGGTCTTGGAAGAAATGCCTTGGCTAATATGGAAATCATAACATGTGATTAATGGTTTCCACAATTACGTGTTTTATTCCCATTCCATTTTATCAGGATTGATGTTCTAATATGATCTATGCCTTATGTAATGCCATGTTTTATGTCATTGCTCAAGAATTCGATGTTTAAATATTATGTTCTTGTTTTGAACTTCAAATGTATATGGTATGTTTTATTTTATCCACGATTACCTTTACTGAGAATTTGAGGTCACCCTTTATATGTTTTATTTTCCCCAGGATTTCAAGATAGGTTTTAGGTAGGAAATCTAAAAAGGGAAAGATTATTATGGGAGATGTTGATGATATTTCACCATAATTAGAAGATTACGATCCGAGTTTCCAAAGACACTAAACTATTACAGTCCTTTGGTTTCTATTTTTGTTATGTATTATGTATTCCACAAAAGTACTGTAAAGACTATGTACGTCAAGCTTTGGGTCTCTACAGTTGGTATCATAGGAAAGGTTTAGTTAACCTTTGGAGACTAGGACGTGAAAACTTTAGTGAGATCCCTAGAGATATTTCTTAAGTATGTCTAGGGATGTCCCTAAGGTTAAGTATAAGTATAGGTTATAGTCCTAGAATTACGGTAACAATAATATAATTAAACCTAAGATGTCAGATATTGAAGGTACTCCCCCTTTATTTTTTTGTTTTCCCAAGCATGATTTTTTCCTCTAACACTATTCTTTTTTGGTTTTAGAAAATGGTCGGAAACTGGAAGATTCATGATAATGGAGGATATGATGGGCAATGGAATGATATTATTCATGAGAAACCAAATGAAATGGGATTTGGAAGTCTTCATATCATTATTATGCCGAATCAGCAATCTCAAAATATGATCAATAATCTCAACTTTGGTATGTTTCCCGACTCAGCTAATAAGAGAAATATGGAGTTTCATGATGATCATAGAAGAAAGAAATCTCAATTTCCCCCATGTAAATCATGTGGGAAGATGCATCAAGGAGAATGTTTCAAGGGAACTGGAAGATGCTTTGAGTGTGTAAAATAAGGACACAAATCTAGTAAGTGGAAAGGAAAAGGTTCAGTTAACACCATGGAAAAGGATAATGGTATTGATATGACATCAACAATGATTAAATGTTTTAAATGGGGAATGTATGAGCATTATTCAAACCAATGCCCTAAGGGAAAGTATCATGAAGAGAATCAGCATGGTCCTATGGGTAGTATTTATGTTGATGATGATTAAGAGACTAAAAATGTTGTATGAGATGAAAGAATTGTTCATGTTCAGTCAATGGTTTATGAAGGTAGTGGAATGATTACACGTTTATCAAGAGTAATGTTGTATAAGTAATCTCATGGTACTATAGTATAAAGAGACATCTAAGGAATGTTACACTATTGTTTTTCATTATGTTTTTGAATGTATGTGTTGAATGGTACCGGTAACGATGAAAAGTGATTCAAATATTTTGGAAAGCAGATGATATGCGCATAATGAAGGGATAAATAGATAATAAGATGTTTGATAGTATTAATGAGATCGTGGCTGATATATAGAAAAAGTGATTTCATGGTTAGAGTATATATAAACTTTGGGATTTTGTAATTTGGAAAGAGTTACCTTAGGATAGAATTCATGTTTTCACTAAGGTTCAATGGGTATTCATTTATCAAGAGAATACATGATTAAGGTATTCACATGATTGGAATGCAACCAACAAGATATATGAGCGATAAATGATGAGATTCACGTTCTTGTTATACGACCATTCATATAATCATTTTTTTATACTATGAGTTTGGACTGAAGTATTTTGGATAAACCTAAAGATTGGAATGAATTATGTTTGACATAAGATAGTATTGTTTAAGGCTAGAACTTTTTTCGATATTATTATAGGAATGTTATAATAATGTAGTTTTGGAAAAAGGGACAACTTGCAGGACGGGTGACAAACCGTCGTGTCCGAAAAGGCATTGGGAATCGAACCCACAACCAAAGTGAAATGGGCCTTTATTGCCTACCACTGGGCTACATGAAGTCCCTGGTTAGTATAAATTTATTTTAATTTATTAAGAGGTTTGATATACGAAGTATAAGTCTATTTTAGGAACCAATTATGAATAATATCACTATAGTTGGACTTATGTATTTTTGATAACTTTTTCAAACCTTTCTTTTGAAATAGATTTCACATGATCTGCTAACACATCAAGAATGACAAATTCATCTTCATTTCTTTATGAGATGAAGTGGAAATTGATCATGGGACGAACAACGGGGATATTATACCAAAATCAAGTAAGTATTTCTTTTGATTAGAAAATTCTTTATCATTAGGGAAATGACCTTGAAAACCCAAAAAAAATTTCCTAGTGCCCTCATATCTGATTAATCAGATGGTACCTTAGAACATCTCAAATTTATGGCTTTGTGATTGTTGGATTTTTTTTCATAGCCATGTCCTCTACCACTCTCCATCAGAACTTGATGGTTATATTTTTCTTCCATATCCATATTTTCACATTTTTTCTCCTATGTGGAAACCCAGTGATGATTTACTCTGAGTAATCATTATGTTTCATACTTTAGTTTTTAAAATTAAGTTTTAGTATTCCTTTTTACGATGTGGGTTCATATGAATAGTAAACGATTTATAACCCCGATGAATTTTGAGGGAAAAATTCATTTTAAGGGGGGTAGAATGTAACAACCTGAGATTTTATAAGATATATTCTTTTTAATTTAGTTCATATATTATGTTGTACGCAAAACCAAGATTATCTTGCGCTATACGCAACACCGTATTAGCTGGGAGTATACGCAACACTAATCTTGGATCCTGTTACACACAATTTCATGTTTGTTTGATAGTAGTTATTCTACGCAAAATTGAGTGTATATATATATATTCAATGTATAAATGAAATACGGTAGGATTTTGTTATACGCATCAACAAATGAGTCTTGCACTACACGCAACCCTGACTTGGCTTGCATTACACGCAATCGCATCCTTCCTCCATAGCGTGTGTTGTACACAATACCGAGTTTCACTAAACAACGAAATGTTATATAAACTAGCCATTATAAATAGTAATACTCACTTTTTATAATTTTATAAATTTTATCATTAGAAATGGACTACATTTTTGGATTCGGAATATTGACATTAGCCTAGGGTGAATTTTTTGGTATTTTTCAGAAAACATTCAATTTTTGATGAACAGTGAAAACACTAGGTTAATATTTAAAAACAGACTTTTTATTTAAATAATTATTTATTTTATTTAAATTTATTTTAGGTAAAAATTGATACATAATAGCTATATATGTTGAATATAATTCATTAGATTAATTTTATAATAATTTTAGATATATTAAATTTTTATTGAACTTTTCACCGTATTTTACCCACCTTCTAGGAGAATTTCCAAATTCACATAAAACATAATTTTACTACTTATGTGAGTGGAATTTTGAAAATCTGAGAGAAACGGTTAATATAAAGGACTAAAATGTGGTTCAATGAGATGAAAATAATTTTTTTGTGAATAGTAACTTTTTACTTTTTTTACCACAGTTAAAAGTAAATAGGGTAAATAAGGGTAAAAATGTTATTATTATTACCATAACACATGTGATACTTCTATGTTATAAGTTTAATTTGACCAAAAACAACCTTAAGAATCATATATGACCATTTAGGTCCACATGGATCAGATTAGGACATTTATTATTAATTTAATTAAAGAAGGGTTAAAATAGTTAAAATCAATGTTTAATAACTAATTCATTTATAATATAGGGTTAGGAATAAGATAAATTCGACTATAAATATTCATTAGAAAGATATATATATTTCCTAAATAATGATATTTTATTTATAATTTTTATATATTAAATATTTCAAGTTATGTATGACAGAATGGTGATGCAGTAATTACCTAAATAATGAAATATTAAAATAATTGATATTATAAATACCCAAATAAATGTAATTTGAGACTTTTTATGAATTAAACTAATTTTCTAGGTTAATATGACATGTTAGTATTGATTTAATTAACTGTTTTGGAACTAATCAGGCAGTTACGAGTTTCAAAAAAATCAATTACCAAATAGTGTCAAAATTGACATAAAATAGGTTTTAAAACAAATATTATATTATTAAATGTTATTTTATTCTTAAAAATCTATGGTTCAGAAAAATTACTTAGATATGGATATATATTAATAAAAAACCACTTGGTGTTCGTTTGGCTTGTTATAGTAAGTTTATTAACCATATTGTGTAAGAAAACCAGAATACACAGTAAAAGTTAAATTATTTAACTTAGAGTGAAATCTAAATGATAGGATTAAAATTGTAACCTAAACTTGTCTAAAATCTATTGGTTGAGATTATTTCGACCCATACCCACTTTAGCTTCTAAATAATCAATCTGGAGTTATTATAAACCGAATATGACTTTATTATAAAATAATATTTTCTGTTTTTCCAAAGGTGCCCCTCTCCTCCCTTATAAAAAGGGCACTCCATCCCTCTTCTCTTCACACCATTTTGAGCCATTAAGCTCGGCCAAAACCAGCCCATTTCTCTTTTAAACTTCCCTAGAAACATTTTGGTGGTTCTGGTCTTCTCAAAAGACCAACTCTACTTCCTTAAGAGGAAGCTTAAAGGTGGTGCGTCAAAGAAGAGGTAATCTCTTTTTCAGATTCTTTCAAGTTTCTTTCTTCTTCTACTTATTCTTCTTTATTTTATTCATTATAAAGTAATAAAATAAGTATTACTTATACAATTATATGTTATTATAAATATTAAACAACCCTATTTCACCTTCTATCCATCCTACGAAAAAAAATCACCGCGCGTGCGTACGTACAGAATACTGTCTCCACGCTGTGGTGTAATCTATTTTCGACCACCACCTTACATAGATGGGTATAATAGTGTAAATAAATAACCATATATGTTTATTGTAAAGTGATATTTATTATTATATATTATACATTCACTAAAATTAAATTCCACAATCATGGGAATGATATCATCGCTCGTGCGTACGTACGGACAACCGTCTCCACGACGCGATTAGATTTATTCTCCATGTTAACCATTCAAGAATGATTATATTGTATATATAATGAATAATAATGAAATATATGACATAATTAAGCTACTGTATTTATGTGTATATATATATATGTCATCTACTTACTTCCATTCAAGTCAATGAAGAAAGGAAAATAGTGTTCATGCGTACGTACGGCCTACCATCTCAATGAACGGTGTGTTTCATTTCATTTATCTATCTATTATATATATATATATACTGAATATATATGATATATAAATCATGTTTTAAATTCTGGAAGTAAGTAAATCATGATATAAGTAATAATAATTTCATGAAAAACAATTCAAAACATGTATGATAAATGAAACAATTTTACCAAAAACGCTACTTTAACATGGAATTGACATATGAACAGGTAATATAAATACCTAAGTGAACAATATATGATATGATAACAATGAATACAATTCTTTAATAAGTCACTGATATTATTTAAATCATTATATAGGAGGTTCAGATACATACAAAACATATCAGACATAAGGTAAGGGATAACTATTCCAATCTCGTTCTTATCTGAGATTGTTATTCGTAAGTATTCACTGGGGTTATGTTTATTATCAATGTCCATATGTTCTCAAAATGTTTTCATAAAATGTATACGTTTCTTCCATGTATTTTTAAGTCATTCTTACCTTTTTTTTACTTTTACCACATCGTATAGAAGTAATCTTTCTTTTGTTTTCCATATGAGGTAATTCTTTACTGTTCCGACAAAAGTATGAGAAGAATGTTATTTTTATCTTATACAGCGTGAATGGATTTTTGCAGTTTCATAACACCTTATTTTCATTAATATTACTCTACAAGATTTCATGACTATTTTCAATAATATCCTCTTCATAAAAATTTTGTGGCATTTTGTGAAAAGAAAATGATTTTGATGAAGAAAGAATATTTTCCTCAAGAATTCATTTCAAGTGTTTTCTCAAAACTATTTTCCATCTAAAAAGACATTATTTAATATGTTTATGTTTCATGTATAATTTCTCCATTATTTACATGGTTTTATTTTTCTTATGATGAAATGATATCCATTTTTTATATGTATTATGTTTAAGAATCCCATTCTATTACATGGGTTATGCTGTGATGTATGATTTATGATTCTGTGGCACACAAAAGAATGATTTCATTATGAGATGGCTGGGACCTATATCTCCCTCCAATTCATTGGTTAAAGATTTATATCTCATGAGATAGACATGCCTGGAATGGTAAGTTAATCTGGTTCAGTGTTACAGGACTGAAATGAGGAGTGAACTCGATTCAGAAAGGTACTTCGTCCATTAAGATGGTCTTGGAAGCAATGCCATGGCTACTATGGAAATCATAACATGCGCTTAATTGTTTCCACAATTACATGTTTTATTCCCATGACATTTTATCATGATTGATGTTCCATTATTATCTATGCCTTATTAACTACCATGTTTTATGTCATTGATCAAGAATTTGATGTTTAAATATTATGTTCATGTTTTGAAGTTAAAATGTATATGGTGTGTTTTATTTTCTCCATGCATACCCTTATTGAGAATTTGAGCTCACCCTTTATATGTTTTCATTTCCCCAGGATTTGAAGAAAGGTTTTCGGTAAGAAAACCAAAAAGGGGAATATCTTTATGGGAGATGTTGAACTTATTTCACCATGATTAGAAGATTATGTTCTGAGTCTCGAGAGACACTAAACTATTACCGTCGTTTGGTGTCTATTTTTTTTAAGTATTAAGTATTCCGAAAACGTAATGTAAAGTCTATGTATGTCAAGCTTTGGGTCTTTACAGGGGGTTTAACATGTTCTCAATAAATTATGAACAATGAGTAATATCTAATGGAATAGAATAATGTATGATGCAATTACCTTCCCACATGGGTCCCAAATATAGTGGTTTCTTACCTAGTGTCATTGGGGTTTTGAGAACCAATACCAGTTACACTTGAAGAATGGGAAAAGGGGATCCTTTTTATTGAAGGCTCATGAAATCTGATTCTCATTTACATTGACATTGTGTAGAGTACTCAACCTTTTTTGTTGATTCATTTCAAATTATCTAGACACTTATTGATTGAAAATAATCTAATAGATGTCCATATACATCTATTTATAGTGGATTAAACATGAAATATGTGGGAAATGAAACCTCTATCCCATAAACTAATGAATTTGGGATTTCTTATATGGAAGTGCACATAATAGTATTTTAGGCACATAATGATTGAGTCGTATTGTACAAAAAATATATCATGTCTTTATCAACCATTTCCTTGATAATTTTTTATTGTCACTTATTGAAGGACTCTTTCAATCCATTTTCCCATTATGATAGTGGGATAAATGGTTGGATTCGATGTTCTAGTCCTTGTACAATCTAGACATTTATGTTATTCTCTGTCTTCATTGTATGAGGAACACCATATATGATGATGATATTATAAATTATGAATTTTAGAATATTCTTCATCTTGAAATTCATGACGGCAATAGACTCAACCCACTTAGAAGATAAGTCAGTAAATGTAATTATATAGAAAACATCTTAATGATATCTAAATGACATGACCCCACAATTTATATTTTAAAATTGTATAATGACAATGATTAAATAGATTTATATAGAAACATCATGGATGGATTGATAATTTTTTCATTAATATCGTATGCTTGAAATTTCTGGGTAAATCCCACATTGCCCTTCAATATTATATTCCAATAGTAAACAAGCCTACTAATTTGGTGGGAGATTTTGGTTCCTAAATGATGAGAACTATAGTATCCTACATAGACTTCTTCAATGATAATGTAAATATCTCTATATATACTGTATCTGGGGAGTAAGTCCTTGAATTCTCACTTTTAAAGGAATTTTTACTCATTTGATATATCATGAAGGGTAAAGTTCACTGTTCGACATTGTGTATATAATGTTTTTGCTTGATTTGATAGATGGGTCCCATTTTTATGTTAATAAACTATGGGATCCATCCATATGGGGGTAGATATAGGATCATCACACTAAAGGGAAGTGTCAAGCTAATTTATTTCCTCCATTTTATAGGTGATGACTGATGAGACCACATATTAGTGTGTGATGGAAAAATAACATCATTTTTGGTACGGTGATCGATGACTATGGTTTCATTAGCCACTGAATCCACATTATGATTTTTTAATCTAAATTTGATATGAAATATTGGTTAAAAATATAATTCTACCATCAATCCTCCGCAATAACAGTTGAGATGGGCTAATTCCTTCATCTTGAGGTAATTATCAACATTGAATTCTTTTTTCAATATCACATAGTTCACATAGATATTTTGGTTGGTAAACTACCGTTATGGGTAAAAATATAATTTAGTAATGAATTAATAGTATTTTCCATTATTATCAAGGTATTATTAGGATAATTATAAATATTTGGGATAATTACATTTTTTTGTGAGACAAATTCAATCATTGGACCCACCCAATCAATCTTCTAGTTATCTATTCTTTTACATGTAGAACATCAGGAGGAACCATAAAAGTACGTCTCCCATGTCTATGGAGTTTCATGGGACTATAAAACCTCTTCTCCCTGATTTTTTATGTCCACTTGTATGATTTATAGGGTGGGAAGTTTTATAAGAAATTCGACTACTGGCATCCCTTTAACTTCTTTCTGTGACACAAAATAGACCACATACTATTGTATGATAACCTCCCATTGGCCTAAATGTTGGGTCAACATTGTGAATATAATGATATACATGATCAAGAAAATACAATAACCCAAGGGGACTTCGTGATTCTCTAAGTAATGCCTCATCTTCTACATTGAAAAGTTAATTTCATGTTAATTCTCTTGATATCAAAATATAGGTTCCCAGGACCAAGAATTGTTTTACTAAGAGAGTAAAGGTTAATTTCATTACATGTAACATTTTTATACATGATAAGAGAACCGAGCAACTATTTCATGGTGGTCCCATACATGATAAGTATCTTTACTTATATAAGAAATTCCAAGACTAGTGGGTTAATTATGTAGTACATGAGATTCAAAAAATATTCATTGGTGTACTCACCCAATCATTTTAAAACTACCTTCTTCATTAACATAGTGAAGGGGAGGTATTTTCAAGTTAGGACAACTCTGAAGCATAGAATATAGGAAAGGTTACCACGTAGTCCCCTCATATCATTAAGATTATGAGGTGGTTAGATTTCTAGGATTACACTAATCTTTTCAATATCAACATCAATTTCATTGTGTCATAGCACGAGGTCATGGAATTTCCAAAACATTAATATGAATGAAAAATTAAATGGATTCATTTTCTAAATATAATACTATAACATGATTAAGATTGTTTAATGATATGTAAGGTGATCACATATATTTGGATATTTAACCACCACGTTATCAACATAGCATTGAAGAATTCCTCCTACGGTTTTTCTTAATGATATGATACATGGACCATTGGTAATTAGTATTAGTGTTATTTTATATAAAAATAATTACCTTATAGAAAAATATCCACTAAGAATCTATGATGGTAGTGGATTCCTCTATCCTCTGGGGACATCATTATCTAATTATACACTGAATATCCATCCATGATGGAATATTATTGTTTTTTAAATCTTAATTGATCAAAAGTAATGTGATATGTAATTATAAATATTAGTTTGGACTGTGTCAATTATCATATATGAAATCAATTAAAACCCTTACATTTCTAATATTTTTTTCAGAATGGGATTTTATTGGAAATCCAGTTTGGGTGTTGACGTTATGATAAAAAATTGGATTTGACTAGTTTTTCAAATTATGAATATATATATTTTAGAATCATAGGGTTTAATAAACTATCCACATGTTTGAATCCTTATGGTAATATGTAAAACCTATGTGATGTGTATCCACATCCATGTTCAGCTATATATTTTTTGAATAATTCAAAATGAACACATATCAATAATACATTATAAATTTGATGTAAGTATCATGCTCAATGAGGTTAATGAAATAACTAATCAAAATAAGTAACATGTATTATTATATCCCAAAATTCACCTTCCATATATCATCAATGGTGGTATAAATTCCTTCTTCCAAATGGGGAGGGGTGTTCATGTGGTCATTGACTTCTTCTTCAATATATGTGTCGATGGATAATTTTTCAGATATTGTGGGTAATCTAGATGAATCTCGATCACTATTGAGTTACAATAATCTAGGATAAGATACACTAACATCATAAACATCAAATTTCATCATAATAAACTTTTCTTCATTTTCACTACTATTTGTTGTAGGAATGTTATGCAAATATGGATATGTAGAGGATGTGTGGGGTGAAACTTTAATATCATATAATTCCTCAAGATAATTGTTAGATCCCAATATAGAAGATGTATAATTTCTCATTGATGAATCCATTTTAGATAACAAAATTGATTTCACCTAAAAATGATTAATTTATGTTTTTTTTCATGGTAGCCTATAGGGATGGAATATGTTCCTTAAATAGGACTATGGAAAATAGATAATCATTGGGATGTATGAACCTATCATTAATAAATGAAGTCCCAAATAAATTAAATGTAGAAAAATACATATCATCGTCAGATATTGGTACATTTTCTTCCCATGTTTAAAAATATTCTTCAGTTTATATAGTCCCTTGATACTCGTTGGGGGAACTATCACCATGTAGTGTTCCAACCATTCCATCAATAAGATATTTCACGCACTAAGGAAATGATGAAGGTAATTACATGTGGATATGTTTCCAAGTTATTAAAGGAAATAAATTAAATTTTCATTCATTCAAGATAACCCTAGACTTATAATAATATTTGAGAACCCCATGATAATCCTTTAGTCTTATATTACTTAGAGTCTATTTCGCTCTAATATTATACACATAAATGGTTGAATATTTACAAGATAACCCCCTATTTATATCGCAAATTTTATAGGGTATGGATTGAGATTATTTTGATCTTAGAGCCAGTATAAACTATATCCCTTCGGATTTCATCATTATCGTGTTTTTGGGAAACATACAGGGGTCAGATAAGGCCTTAGATAAATGATTTTTTATAATACTATCTAAATGAGATGGTTTCATGGAATTATGATGGAATAATATCAATTCAATAATCCTATTACTTAGTTACATATATCTTATAATTATATGGGATATGGATGGACTCATTCTGTGTCTATCTATGCTAATTTAAAATAGGGTGAGCATCAAGGACTAACAACCACCAATTGTTTCATAATGTTATAATTTTGTACCAAATTTGTATGTTACCAAATTTAGGGTTTCTCATAGTTATGTGGATTAGAAGATGAGTTTTTTTGAGGTGGAAGATCATTTTCATTAAAAATGATTGAGGGGGAATCTATATTAGGTGGTGTTGGTCTCACCAGTCTCCCCCTTTGTATAAGATAGTTTGGGAATCTCCCCCACTACACACCCACATACTAGTTTTTCATGTAACATGACGGGCCCTGAACATCCATTCGATCTCTATAAAGAATCTCCATGCTCTTTTTTCATTAAATATTTTTTTTTCAATTGGTTTTGGTGGCATATATGGAATCTATGGGGATATGATTTGTATACTAGTTTTGGCTACACTAGATCTGTCTGCATCATACCTGTATTCTATCTCCTCGACCTGAATCTACCTATTCCTATATAAGGAATTCAATCTCGGAGGTGTATCAATCATAAAATAAGGTAAAAGTTTATTAAAATTTATTAATTTAAAAAAATAATATTTTAATCATATGAAAATTATATTTGGTGGGGTAGTTTCTATTCTATGGAAATTGAAGAAATGAAATTTGTAATAATAAATCACTAAGTGGGACATGTATATCACTCATTATTGTATATATTTTCCTATTTCATGTGATTAAGCTTTCATCTGAATGGTGTATTAAATGATGAAAAACAAGGGGACGACACCATTACTAGTTTTAAAGGATGCACTCATAGGATAATGGGAGCTTGATAAACAATCATTCAACTCATCATGTTATTGAAAATCAATCCCTGATTGATCACAACTTATTTCCAATAATCTTTATACTATGGTAGAGTAACAAAAAAACTTGCCTCATGTGTTAAGTCTAATCCAATATCTCCTATCAATAACCTAACTTGATCTATAGGACATATTTAATGAAAAAATATTATTGGATGGTGTAGCCTAGTCTCCTATGAAAAGGAATATTTTTATGATGATAAGTGAGGTTGACCAAGTTATTTTTCATGCACTCTAGTCACTTGAGTTGTTTATTTTCCAAGTCCACATGGAAAATATAGGGAAATATATCATTTATGAAAGAATACAATTTATTCAAACATTTAATAAATAGTGGAAGACAATAATATATTATGGCTTCCATCCTAGGTCAATTTGATTGTTGACGACTCTCTATGGGAGGTTTCATATGATTTAGGGCCAACATGGGATCTTGAATGGTCACTATTAATACATTGAGTGTGAGAGATTTATTATATTCCTTATAATTAATTTTCCCCTCATTAAAGTCGATGGGAAGGTATATAGCCTGTGTCTCCAGAATGAAATTTTTTTGGTATTGTATTCTCTCTAAAAAGTCATTAATTCTAAAAGGATACTACCTCATAAATAATGATTTATACAGCTCATTTTAATGACTCTAAACAAAAACTTATAGATATTTATCTTATAATCTAGGTGAAATTAAAAATTATGATAGTATTCACTTTATATATAAATTTGACTGTAATTGTAACACCCCAGGTAAATAAAGAATATGACATTTTTATATTTATCCCTATTTTTGAATAAAATGTTAATATTAATTTAAAGGGAATGCTATGCTCGATGGCTTACCCAATACGCAACAATGAGTTCCTTTGAAATCTTACATTTCACTCTAATAATAAAATAATTTTATTTTAAATACTAATTAACACCTAGCTGTTGTAATGAATGGAATGATTAGAACTAACTACAAAATGATTATATATATTTTTCAAATATTTTTACTTTTTACAATAAATTTTAGAGGATTAAAAATGCGAATGAATCCAATTTTAAGCGTAAAGATTCTAATATTTTTTAAAAGGTCGATTAACCGCATTTTGATGGAGAACCTCTTTTAAATTCATTTTTTTGACAATTCTATGTGTTATATTTGAAGAAATAAAATTCTTATTTAAAATATGGACATCAAAATTTACTTTGTGTAAATTTTTTGTATTTTTACGATAAAGTTCATTTTTAATGAATATGTGAAGAATGTTGTATTTTTATTCAAAATATATTTTTAATATAATTTATTTATATGATTAGATCATCTTTTTAATTGGTTTTAACGTTCTATTAGAATATATTTTTACTATTTAATCCAATAGTGGTTGTTGGAATTAATTTCACTTTGAAATTGGACTTAAACTAGTGTCAATATTTTGATATATATTGTTTCATAAAAACACGTTATTTGTCCTGAAAGCGGGAATTAATTATTAAATTTATTAATGTAACTTATATGTTTGAATTTTTTAAAATAGACATCATTTTTGAATTTGGAATGTCAAATATAGCTTAGGGTGAAGTTTTGGTATATTTCTGAAAAACATCAATTTTTAATGAATAGTGAAACCACTAAGTGGTACTTAAAAAACTGATTTTTCGTTTAAAAGAAATTTTATCACCTCTGTGTTTTTAATTTTGAAAATCAGACATACATGGTTTTGATTAGAATTTAAAATGTGGTTCAATGGGGTTAAAATAATTTTTTGGTGAATAGTAACTTTTAAGTTTTTAATCGCGATTAGAGGTAATTAGTGTAATTCAAGGTAAAGATAATGTTATAATAATATTAAATGACCTTTACACATATCCTACCCTTATTGGATGAGTCATGGACGACCAAGAAAATCCATGGGTCAACATGGGGACCCCATGGAGCCACTTTGGTTGGAAAATGACATTAATAACTTTTTATTTAAAGTTAAAATTAAAATTTCACAAACATGTGTTGTTTTACTAAAAAAAATTACATGGGGTTATACAAGTCATATTTTTGACTATAAATATTTATTAGAAAGATAAAAATATTTCCTACATCATGATATTTGTTTTATAATATTTAGAAATTAAATAAATTATTTTATTTAAGACACCGTGATGATGCAGTGATTACCTCGTAAATGAATGATTTAAATAAAATGAAAAGATAGGGTGAAATCTAAGTCTTACACTTGTCACAAACCTATTGGATGGGTGGTTTTAGAATAATTATCACCTTAGACTAGAAATATATCATTTTGGGACCTTTAATATCTGAAAATCATTTTATAATAAAGTAATATTTTATAACTTTCCATGAGTTTCTCTCCTCTCCTCTTATAAAAGGCCCCCAACTCTACCACCTTAACCACACACCTCAAGCCTTTGGCTCGGCCAACCCCTACCCATTGTGTCTCTCCAAATCCCTCCTTTACTCCTAGATTCCTAACTTTGGACAGAAGTCTTTCCAAGGAAGCCTTTGACCTCAAATAAGAAATAGTTACCCGATTTAAAGGTAAAGTCTTCCCTAGTGTTCTTTGTTTTATTTTTCTTCTCCAACCCCCTAATCTTTTTTTATTACTTTCTTTTGTAACAAAAATAGTATCTCCAATATACTTGGATGTTGTTATAAGAAGTATTCTTATAACTCCCCGACCC
The DNA here is from genome assembly GCA_963277665.1 of Viscum album. NCBI lineage: Eukaryota > Viridiplantae > Streptophyta > Magnoliopsida > Santalales > Viscaceae > Viscum > Viscum album. The sequence goes on along the minus strand of OY728130.1, from coordinate 2,041,202,042 downwards.
CAGTTACCTAGAGTCTGTGCATTACTTCATAACATTGGCATGATCACAAAAGATGAAGTCTCGGAAGACCGATTAGTTTAGTATCCTTGGAAACACTAGATACATTCATAACTGTTACATTAAATCATAAAGTGTAAAACTACAATAACGAAGTCTCGATAGTCCACACTCATATCCTTTTCTGACTATCTCTATAGGTCATTCATAAAATACTTCTTCACATCCTAGAAAATATTAAAACATTGAAAGGGGTGAGCTCAAATGCTCATTAAGGATAACAATATAGCAGAAGCATTCATAAATAATCATTAACATTTAAGGCAATGTATAAATAAATCAAAAGCCTTTTTAAACTTTAACTTCATCATAATATGAAAAAAATAAAATTAAATAATGCCATTTACTTGCTCACATGGATATTCTATTAGTCGAATAATCACATGAAATATCAATTACCACTTTCATAATGATGGAATGCATAATGCCAGACTATGATAACCACATATCCATGGCCTCGTACCAATAACACAATTAAGATTTTGTGAAGTCCTCATTCCAAGACACTAGTTTGTCTCATGAGACCTACCGATGCATCGAGGAGCTATAGCGGGATCCACCCGTCACTTATTAAGTCCAATGCATTCCTCATATGAACATGTCTAAACATATCATAAACCATAACATAATTGTATCACATAAAACATGCATAAAGGAAACATAACATTTCAACATTTCAATCACAAGATATCAATAAAACACGTTGATATAATAAAAACCTTATCAAAACCATTTTCAATACCTAAATAAATGAAAGGTAAAACTTTGTTTTTTTTATTTTTCATTTAAATAAAGTTATGGCTTGTAGGGGAAGCTAAAACTCAAATAATGGTCACGGCGGTGGAGAAGTCATTGTCGCTGCATACGTACGACAAGAAAAACATTCCTTTTTTCCTTTAGTAAAATGCTTCGTATAAAAAGATTCATTTTGAATAAACGTAAAAGTCAAAGGGGTTTATACACCGTATAAAAGAAATTTGTGTATAAAACAAAATATGCCTCAATGAATGGAGATTGAGATAATGTACCATACAAAAATAATTTTTTTAAATAAAATAGATATATTATGTGTATTCACTATAAGTAAACATAATGAAATTACAAATACAAGATAGGATATAATAATATCATGACATAATTTAAAAGTAGGAGATTAACCCAAAGAATAGAAATTGGGTTAAGAAGTTCCCTTACCTCATGTCCGACTTGACTCGATCGTTCTTTAACCTCTTGAATAGTAAACTAGAGTTCATTTATATTTACTTAAGAACCATTTTCATGTTCATTATTCCTTTTATATCACTTATTACCATGTTATGAACATTATGTATTTATTTAAGTTAATAACGGTAATTTTGTCGATCTTTGGTACTTGAGTCAAAAATAAACTTCTTATAATTACAAGTTGTTCATGTTGTGAAATATCCATTATATCCAGATTTATATTCATGATGTAGATATCATATATATAATATATATATAGTATATACATTCATTTATAATATTACATTACATTTAGAGTTAAGAAATGAAATGCACCATTCATGGAGACGGTAAGCCGTACGTACGCATGAACGCTACTTTCATTTCTATTTCGTATTTAATGGAATGAAATCATAATAGTATAAAGTTGTATTATAATTATAGTATAATATCATATATAATTTCATTTACTCCATCCTTTATAAATCCAACATATGGAATTAACGATTCAAATCACTTTGATGGGGCGGTAGTCCGCACTTCCTAAAACGAAAATATCACGTTTACCCATAATGGAAAAAATAAAGGTATGACATAAATGAAAAATACAGAACCTTAAGTAAAAAAATAAACATATTATATATCATATATATAAATATACTGACATCTTAATGGCCACCTTTGAAGGTGTTATATGAGTGTTGAACAATCATCATTTCGTGAGGAAGAAATCCGCCATCCACAGAAACAGTATGTTCTTTAACCATTAAGTGTAGGTGTGTGTAAGTGTACCTCGAATAATTCTTTTAACAACATCCTAGTATATTTAGGATACTGGTTTTGTTACAAAAGAAATGAATAAAAAGAGTTTAGGGGGTTGTATAAGCAAAATAAAACAAAATAACATAAGAGAAGACATTACCTTGAAATCAGGTAACTCATTTGATTTGATCCAAAGGCTTCCTTGGGAAGAATTCTGCACAAATTGAGGCTTCTAGGAGTAAGGGAGGGAAGTTGGGAGAGTATTTGGGAGAGGTTGGCAGAGACAAAAGGCTTTGAAAGTGTGAGTATGGTGGTAGTGCTGGGTGCCTTTTATAAGTGGAGTGGAGGGGAACTCTTGGAAAGTAATGAAATATTACATTATTATATAATGAGTTTCGGATTTTAAAGGTCCCACACTTATATAATTCGAGGATAAGGTGATAAGAGTTCGAAATATACTCATACAATAGGTTTTTGACAAGTGTAAGACTTGTATTTTACATTATCTTTTCATTTTATTTAAATCGTTAATTAATGGGGTAATCGCTGCATCATCATGGTGTCAAAAATAATTTAATTTATTCATTTTTTAAAAATTATAACAAAAAATATCATGATGTAGGAAATCTTTTTAGCTTTCTAATTAATATTTATAGTCAAAAATATGACTTGTATAACCCCAGTTAAAAATTGTTTTAGTAAAACAACTCTTGTTTGTGACATTTTTATTTTAACATTAAATAAAACGTTATTTATGTCATTTTCCTACCAGCGTGTCTCCATGGGGTCCCCAAGTTGACACATTGATTTTTTTGGTCGGACATGAAGCATCCAATAGGGTTAGGATAAGTGTAATGGTCATTTCATATTTTTATAATACCATTTTTACCTTAAGTTTCACTAATAACCTTTAATCGCGATTAATTAAACTTAAAAGTTACTATTCACCAAAAAATTATTTTACTCCCATTGAACCACATTTTACATCCTAATGAAAACCATGTATGTCGGAATTTTGAAAATAAAATCACAGAAGTGGTAATGTTTTATTTAAACGAAAAATCAGTTTTTTAACTACCACTTAGTGGTTTCACTATTCATCAAAAATTGACGTTTTTCAGAACAATGCCAAAATTTTACCCTAAGCTAGAATTGATATTCCGAATTCAAAAATGATGTATATTTTAAAAAATTCAAAACATATAAGTTTCATTAATTAATTTTATAAATAATTCCCGTTGTCACAACAAATAGCTTATTTTTATGAAATAATATATATCAAAAGATTGACAATTGTTTATATCCAATTTCAAAGTGAAATTAATTATAATGACCACCATTGGATAAAATAGTAAAAATATATTATAATTATACTTTAAAACCACTCAATAGTATAATTTATCACTATAAAATACTTTTATTAAAAAATTTGTTTTTAAGTATTTTTCACTATTCATAAAAAATTGGAAGTTCTCAGAAAATTACAAAAAATTCAACTTTGGATAATTTCAAAATTAGGAATACAAAAATGATATCCATTTTAAAATATAAAATTTCTATAATTTTAAAAAGTGGGTATTAATTATTCATAATGGCTACTTTGATTAGTCGCGGTGTGTTAGAACTCGAACTTGCGTACAATGCAAGCTATTGTATTATTGAAAAAGAGGCGTATCGTGGAAGCTCGGGGTGTTACATTCTCCCCTCCTTCAATAAATTGTGTCCTCGCAATTTGAAAATGTTCTTCAAAAATAAATGGTTGAAAATAGAAAATACCTTTGTAGAAAACCCACATTGGAAATAGGGTTAATAAAAATATAACTTTAAAAGATAGAAAGATAAGTACAAAGGTCACCGGAGATAGCCCATACTAGGATTCTATGAAAATATAGATATGGAAGAAAAAAAACCATCATGGTTTGATGGAGAGTCATAGAAAACTGGATTAGGAGAAAGTTAACCATAATAAAATCACAAACTTGTGATTGGTTAAATAGTCATTGAATCCCCAGTTGGAAAAGTTAACCGGCAACATTTTTGTTTTATGTTACCTTTTATAAAGTTGAGGAATTTATTTAGGAGATTTACTAAGAAAGTAAGGGAATATACATACTTGTCATGTAGTCTTTCATTCTTTAATAAATTTTTTCCACATTCCCATCTTTCACTCTAAAAGGTAATAGAACTCAAAAATATTCTATTTATTCCAATTGTATAAGGTTCCAAATATTAACACATACAATTTAGATTAGTAAAACTATTTTCTAATAACCAGGGACTTCCTGTAGGCTAGTGGTAGGTAATAAAGGCATGTCACACTATGGTTCTGGGTTCGATTCCTGCAGCTTTGTCCGACGTGACGGGTTATGCCCCACCATGCAGGTTGTCCTTTTCCTAAAACTATAGTATTATAATATTCAAAAAATAATCTTCAGAAATGTTTTAACCTTAAACAATACTATACATAGTTCAACTTAATCCATTCCAACCTTAATAGTTATCCAAAATACCTCTGTCCAGACTTTCTCTAAAAGGTCTCTAAATTCCAAAATCAATTGTAACATCAGATTACCCATACAAAGTAATGTTTCTCTTATTGTGACATAATAAAAATATGATTTTCTTCATCATATTAAAACCTTAATGATAACAACAAGTACTGCAGTACAATCCATTTATATATCACATTATTTTTGTAACCAGAATCTAATCCTTGAGTCCAAAAGCACCAATACATTAATTATTCCGCTTCAACTGTAGTAACAGCATAATATTGTCCTTGATCCCTTGGCCTTTTCTGAGGTACCTTTCCCTAATTCTTAGGACATTCATTTGCATAATTCCACATTTCCCTACAATTTTAGGACTCAACATTGATAGCCTCTTTCTTTCCCTTGCAATCACGAGCCTTGTGACACTTTTTTCCACATTTATAACAAACTCCCATTACTTTTAGGAAAGTACTGGGGTGATTCTTCCCACAATTTTCGCATAATGGAAAATCCTTCTTTCCCTTTTTCCTGTTATCTGTCTCTTGTTCCACCGTTCTCTTCTTCTCTTGCATTACTTTGTTGTCATTAGAATTAGAGAATTACTTTTCTGTCTTCATAGACCACGAGACTATATCTTCATATGTTGAGAAAAATTGTGATACTAATGCTCGACGGAGAAACGGTTTTAACCCATCAATGAAACGATTGATCTTACTTCTTGGGTTATGTATATAATCAACAGCATGCCTCGCTAACCATGTAAAGTAGGCCTCATACTTTGCGACATTCTCATCCTCCTTTTTTCTCAGACTCAAAAATTGTCTTTCCATGTCTGCTCGATGGTCGTGAGGATAGAAATTTTCTAGGAAAAGATCTTTGAACTCCCTAAATTCCATATTTGATACTTCATCATCTTCCTTTGTGTTTTGAATCATCGATAACCATTGATCGGCATCTCCAGCAAGGTGGTAGACTTCCATGACAACCTTCTCCCTTTCATTACTCCCCCCAAGGCATGGAATATTTTCTCTAAGGAGTTTATCCATTGCACAACTACTAATGGATTTGTACCCCCATTAAATGTTGGCAGTTGTTGCCTCATGAAGCGGTCTAACATTGCACCTCCACGTTGCGGATCAGGGTGCTCTATTCGAGTATGGTTATTATTCATAAACTGAGTGAGTTGTCCCAGTATGGTAATAATTTGATCAGCACCAGTTGTATCTCCAGCTCCACAATAATTATCTTGAGCAGGAGGACAATCCCTACACGGAGTGCGTGCATTGATACGGTTTCCAATCCTTCCACTGGGCGCCATTTCTAAACAATGCCATACTTATAAAATACTTAACATAAATTGAACTATTTATGGATATAATCCATAAAAATGTTTTCTTTGAGGAAATATATACTCATAACCCTTCATAGTGGTTTGTAAAGAAAATGAGAATTATCCTAAGCATATCCCCCAGGAGTGTCGTAACCAACAGTGCAACAAGGCCTGTTGTCGTGCACCAGTTCCCGTTCGAGTCTAGCTCAAAGAGGTGTTTTCGGGTTTTACCCCTAGGTACATCTGTGCCAGAGCGACCTCTACCTGCTCGTATCCAGACAAGGATGTATTTCTCGGAAAACTCACAAAATCTCAATAATACCAAAATTCTAGGAAGTTCTTCTATAATAATCCTCAAAGTCTATCTTCGGGCTATGTGATCTAATTAGATTTTATCTAAATATAGCATTCAAGGTTATACTAAACTGCCTCTGATACTAACTGTAACACCCTGAGCCCAGTTACCCAGAGTTGGTGCATTACTTCATAACATTGGCATGATCACAAAAGATCAAGTCTCGGTAGACCGATTAGTTTAGTAGCCTTGGAAACACTAGATACATTCATAAATGTTACATTACATCATAAAGTTTAAAACCACAATAACAAAGTATCCATAGTCCACACTCATATCATTTTCTGACATCCCTGTAGGTCATTCATAAAATACTTCTTCACATCCTTGAAAATATTAAAACATTGAAAGGGGTGAGCTCAGATGCTCAGTAAGGATAACAATATAGAGGAAGCTTTCATAAATAAACATTAACATTTAAGGCAATGTATAACTAAAACAAAAGCCTTTTTAAACATTAAAATCAGAATAATATGACAAAAATAAAATTAAATAATTCCATTTACTTACTCACATGGATATTCTATTAGTCGAATAATCACATGAAATTACAATATCCACTTTCATAATGATGGAATGCATAATTCCAGACTGTCATAACCACATAGCCAAGGCCTCGTGCCAAGACCACAATTAATATTTTGTCAAGGCCTTGTGCCAAGACAATATTTGACTCATGAGACCTACCGATGCATCGATGAGCTATAGCGGGCTCCACCCGTCACTTATTAAGTCCAATGCATTCCTCATATGAACAGGTTTAAACATATCATAAACCATAACATAATCATATCACATAAATCATGCATAAAGGAAACATAACATTTCCACATTTCAATCAAAAGACATCAATATAACACATTGATATAATAAAAACCATATCAAAACCATTTTCAATACCAAAATAAATCAAAGTTAAAACTTGGTTTTTTTATTTTTCATTTATAAAAAGTTATGGATTATAGGGGAAGCTGAAACTCAAATAATGGTCACGGGGGTGGAGAAGTCATTGTTGCCACATACGTACGACAAGAAAAACATTACTTTTGTCCATTGGTAAAATTCTTCATATAAAAATATTCCTTTTGAATAAACGTAAAAGTCAAAGGGGTTTATACACCGTATAAAAGAAATTTGTGTATAAAACAAAATATGCCTCAATGAATGGAGATTGAGACAAAGTACCTTACAACGATCATTTTTTTAAAATAAAATAGATATATTAAGTGTATTCACTATAAGTAAAAATAATGAAATTACAAATACAAGATAGGATATAATAATATCATGAAATAATTTGAAGGTAGGAGATTAACCCAAAGAATAGAAATTGGGTTAAGAAGTTCCCTTACCTTGTGTCCGACTTGACTTGACTATTGTTTAACCTCCTGAATAATAAACTAGAGTTAAATTATATTTACTTAAGAACCTTTTTCATGTTCATTATTCCTTTTATATCACTTATTACAATGTTATGAACATTATGTAATTATTTAAGTTAATAACGGTCATTTTGTCGATCTTTGGTACTTGAGTCAAAAATAAACTTCTTATAATTACAAGTTGTTCATGTGGTGAAATATCCATTATATCCAGAATTATATTCATGATGTAGATATCATATATATCATATATATCCAGTATATATGTTCATTTATAATATTACATAACATTTAGAGGTAAGAAATGAAATGCACCGTTCATGGAGACGGTAAGCCATACGTACGCATGAATGATACTTTCATTTCTATTTCATATTTAGTGGAATGAAATCATAATAGAATAAAGTTTTATTATAATTCCAGTATATCATCATATATAATATCATTTACTCCATCATTTATACATCCCACATATGGCATTAACGATTCAAATCACTTTGAGGGGGCGGTAGTCCGCACTTCCTAAAATGAAAATATCACGGTTACCCATAATGGAATCAATAAAGGTATGCCATAAATGAAAAATAAAGAACCTTAAGTAAAACATAAACATATTATATATCATATATATAAATATAGTGACATCTTAATGGCCACCTTTGAAGGTGTTATATGATTGTTGAACAATCATCGTTTTGTGAGTCATAAATTCGCCATCCACAGTAATAGTATGTTCTTTTACAATTAGATGTAGGTGTGTGGAAGTGTAGCTCGAATAATTCTTATAAAAACATCCTAGTATATTGAGGATACTGGTTTTGTTACAAAATAAATTAATAAAAATAGTTTATGGGGTTGGATAAGAAAAATAATACAAAATAACATAAGAGAAGACATTACCTTAAAATCGGGTAACTCTTTTGATTTGAGCCAAAGGCTTCCTTGGGAAGAATTCTGCCCAATGTGAGGATTCAAGGATTAAGGGTGGGAAGTTGGGAGAGTATTTTGGCAGAGGTTGGCCGAGCCAAAAGGCTTTTAATATGTGAGTAAGGTGGTAGTGGTGGGGGCCTTTTATAAGTGGAGAGGCGGGGCACTCTTGGAAAGTAATGAAATGTTACTTTATTATATAATGAGTTTCGGCTTGTAAAGGTATCACACTTATATAATTCGAGGATAAGGTGATAAGGGTTCGAAATATACTCATCCAATACGTTTTTGACAAGTGTATTCCTTAGAGTTTACATTATCTTTTAATTTTATTTAAATCGTTAATTAATGAGGTAATCGCTACATCATCATGGGGTCATAAATAATTTAATTTATTTAATGTCTAAAAATTATATAAAAAATATCCTGATGCAGGAAATCTTTTCAGATTTCTAATGAATGTTTATAGTAAAACATATGACTTGTATAACTCCATTTAAGAATTGTTTTAGTAAAACAACTCTTGTTTGTGACATTTTTATTTTAACATTAAATATAATGTTATTTATGTTATTTTCCTACCAAAGTGGCTCCATGGGGACCCGAAGTTGACACATGGATTTTCTTGGTCTTCCATGACACATCAAATAGGGGTAGGACAAGTGTAAAGGTCATTTCATATTTTTATAATTCCATTTTTACCTTAAATTTCACTAATTAACTTTAATCGCGATTAATTAAACTTAAAAGTTATTATTCACCAAAAAATTATTTTAATCCCATTGAACCACTTTTTACTTCCTAATGACAACCATGTATGTTGGATTTTTGAAAATCAAATCACAGAAGTGGTAATGTATCATTTAAACAAAAAATCAGTTTTTTAACTACCACTTAGTGGTTTCACTATTCATCAAAAATTGAAGTTTTTCAGAACAATGGAAAAATTTTACGCTAAGCTATAATTGATATTCCAAATTCAAAAATGGTGTCTATTTTACAAAATTCCATAAATATAAGTTTCATTAATTAATTTTATAATGAATTCCCGCGGTCACAACAAATAGCGTGTTTTTAAGAAACAATATATATCAAAAGATTGACAATTGTTTATGTCCAATTTCAAAGTGAAATTAATGATAATGACCACCATAGGATAAAATAGTAAAAATATATTCTAATTATACTTTAAAACCACTCAATAGTATAATTTATCACTATAAATTACTATGATTAAAAAGTTGTTTTTAAGTATTTTTCACTATTCATAAAAAATTGGAAGTTCTCAGAAAATTACAAAAAAATTCAACTTTGGATAATTTCGATATTACGAATACAAAATGAAGTCCATTTTGAAATATAAAATTTCTATAAATTTAAAATGTGGGTATTACTTATTCATAACGGCTACTTTGGTTAGTCACAGTGTGTTAAAACTCAAACTTGCTTACAATGCAAGCTATTGCATTATTGAAAGAGAGGAGTATTGTGGAAGCTCGGGGTGTTACAATTCTGGCTACAATTACACACACATCCGTATAATGCTTAAAGAACATACTGTTTCTGTGGATGGCGAATTACTGCCTCACGAAACGATGGTTGTTCAATATCATTTTAACACCTTTAAAGGTGGCCATTATGATGTCACTATATTTTATATAAGATATATATGGAATTTCAGTTTACTATATTCTTCTATATATTATATTTAAAACATACCTTTATTCTTTTCATGTTCTGCAAATGCGATAATTTCATATGAGGAAGTGTGGACTACCGCCCCCTCAAGTGATGTGACTCGTTCATGCAATACATGGAATGCATAAAGAATGAAATTAATGAACATATGTGACCTATATAACATATATATTATACTGGAATTATAATATATATATATATATCTCATTTATTTTTAATTCCATTAATATGACAAAAAAATGAATGTAGCGTTCATGCGTACGTACGGCCTACCGTCTCCATGAACGGTGCATTCCATTTTTTATCTCCAAATGTTATGGAATAGTATAAAATGAATATTTACTTGATATATATGATATTTTAATCATTAATACCATTTTGGAAATGATTTACTTATAACTACATGGGAAATCATTTTCAAACAAGTTCATTTTTGACTCATGTACGAAACATCGGCAAAAACGTCTAATATAAACGAACATTATTAAACAAATATTATAACATTATAATATGTGATATGAACTGAATAATAATCTTTAAAATAGTTCCTTAGGAAATTATAAATTGACCAAAGTTTATTATTCCAGAATATAAAGAAACGAACAAGACAATACGGACTTGAGGTAAGGGATCCGACCTCTCTCTTTCTTTTCAAGTACCATTTTTTATGTCATTTCATTTATGTTTCATGTTCTTATGTTTGAGGATAGTATTTTATATTAACCATAATGTAATTTTTATTTTCATATGATGAGATACCCCCTCTTACTCTCATCAATTCATTTTTATAATTTTTAAGTGGCGACGTTAGGCTGCCGAATTTTCGTAAGGGATCCTACCACTCTCATTCTTTTTAAGTACACTCTTTTATGTTATTTATTTTAAGATCATCTTTCTTATGATTGGGGTGTTATTTTATATTACTCTCACTGTACGTTTTTATGTTCATATGATGTGAGACCCTATTTTCTCTCATCAATCCATTTTGGAAGTTTTGAGTGGCGCCGTTAGGATACCGAATTTTCGTAAGAGATCAACCTCTCTCTTTCTTTTTTAAGGACTCTCCTTTATGTAACTTCTTTTAAGATCCTCTTTCTTATTTTGGGGGATGTTATTTTATATTCCTCTTTCTGTACATCTTATTTTAATATGATGAGAGACACTATTTTATCTCATCAATCTATTTTTGGATGTTTTAAGTGGCGCCATTAGGCTGCTGATTTTTCGTAACGGATTTTTCATCTCACTTTTATTCCCATGAGATTTATAATACATTTTCCACCATTTCCTCTGAGTGGTATATGTACTTCCCATTATTCTACTCTTTGTGTAATATACTTTCTTTTATGAGTATTTATATCAATTTTATATCGTCCTTCTTTCATGGGGTGTATGTTTCGAATGATACCCAAGTCGGTAAGGGAACCTTTAACCCTCCTCTTTTCAAAATAATTCTTTTGTTGGGTCTTTTAATTTACATATTGTAATGTTTGGATATGTTCTTCTATATCATTTTTGATGTAAATTTTATGTCCAAGTTATGAGATTCCCTTTTTATCTCTCATCCACTAATTTTCTAAATTTTGAAGTGACGCCGTTAGGTTGTCAAATTTTGGCAAGGGAACTTATTAACCCAATTTTGATTCTTTGGGATAAACTTTTACTCCTAGAATATGAAATTCTATGAATATGTGTGAATGACCTTTGATTGTTTTACACTTAATATCCACTTATATTTGGTGTATTAGTTTGTCACAAATAATTATGTAATTGATTTATTTTTAATCTAAGGATACCGTCTTTGTAAGGGACTTCGTCTGAATCTCCTTTCATTGAGGAATATTTTTTTTATAAACAACTTCCATTTATACGCTGTATAAGACACCTTTGAGTTTTCATTTCATTCAATTGGAATATTTTTATACGAAGCGTTTTACTAAATGACTAAAAGGAATCTTTCTTTTATCGTACGTGGTGACAACTACCTTTTCCACTGCCGTGAGTATTATTTGGTCTTTGGCTTCCTCAACAAGCCGTAATGTTTATAAAATGAAATAAATACCATATACACTTTTATGTATTTTGGTATTAAAAATGGTTTTTATAATGGATTTATTTTTAAGTCAATATATATAAGTGATATATTGTGATTAAAATGTGGACATGTTTTGTTTCTCTTATTTTTGTTTTATGTATTATGATTTTATAATGGTACTTGGACATTTTATGGGTGGTTACGTGATAAACCATATGACAGGTGGTGCCGTAAATACCAGGATTGGTGGTTACATTATATCCTCCAATGCATTGGGTATGGAAGTTGGTTGTATGGGTATTCCGTTAAGTGATATGTGTGGAAGTCGACCGTATGGTTATTCCATTTAAGTATGTTTATGTCCCAAGTTACCTTTATATGTTATGTATCTGGGTTTTATAGTAATCTATTGGTTAAAAAATGGTATGTAATGAACTGTTATTCATTGAAGAGTTTATACTCCTTCAAAAAGATGAAAATTATTACTTTGATAAAGTACTCATGGTTTACTTGTTGTTTTGAAAAACTAATAGTTTTCCTTCTTTGTGTATCCCTTACTGAGCTTTTTATGCTCACCCCAAGTTTTTTTTTGAAATGTTTTTCACAGGACTAAATGTGGAATAGGGTCAAGGATGGGAACAAATAAATGTCATGATATCTAAAACATGGAACTAGACAAGTTTCTTTTTAAGAGTTTTTATTTTCTGGAAACTGAGTAGAAGTGTCTACTTTATAATCTTTTTAGATGTAATAGTTACGTTCTAATTCTCCAAAACTCTAATCCTGAAAATATCCTCTATGAGAATTATTCATTTTATTATATATTAAGTAATGTTTAAGTCCGGGTCCTTATAGTTGGTATCAAAGGAAGGTTTAGATAACTTTAGAGGTTAGGGTATTCTCTAAGAATAAGTGACATTACCTTAATTGTTAGGATTTTAGAAAGAGTCATCATTTTTAGATAAATTGAATGAGTAAGTATTTCTTAGTGTTTATCTTCCTCATTAGTACATGATGATTTTGTTGATATACTCACACTGATATTTTTGGTTTTAGTAAATGGATGGATCTAGCAGGCACCAAAGTGAAAATGGAATTGAAGGAAGGTGTGGTCGTTCTCCAATTAAGAGACTGGATGAAATGGGGGATTCAATGAGAAATATCATGGTTATTACAATCCAACTATCAGGAGTCATGATCAACCACTTGAACCTTGGTGAGTTCCCTAATGCATCATGTACGAGATAACCAAATCGATGTGGAAGTCCAGGTAATAATTATAAAGGTAACCATTATGTTTTATATGGTCCTTACTTTTGAGGTAATTATGGGTTATTATATGTTATGATGGAAAATGGAAGGCAAGAGATAAACTTGAGGTTAAATTATGTTATTGTTATTTTTGAATATTTTTTCTCGTTTTGGGGAATGTTTTAAGAATTAGACAGTTTTGGAAAAAGGACAACACGCAGACCATGTGACAACCCATGGCGTCGGTCAAAGCTGTGGTAATCAAACCCACAACCAAAGTGTGATTGGTATTTATCACCTACCACCGGACTACGTGAAGTCCCTGGTTAGTTTGACTAATTATTTTTAGTTAGATGATTTTATGAATCATGAGTAAGTTGATTTGGGTTATCTATGGAAATTATTAACCTATCATGGAGGATATGTGATTATGTTAATTACTTTTTATTATGAGACATTAAGAGAAACTGATGTTATTTGGAGATAAATGTTAATTTGTACCTTGGGAGACTATGTGATTAAATGATTAAAATATTTGGGTTTCAATAATAGTTGGGTTTAAATTGAAGAATTTTATGGACAAATTGTTTATTTAATGGTATTCGTTTATCTTTGGGTTTTGTTTGAAAAGTTGTTGAGATTAGAAGTAGTTTTTCTTTTAGTAAAAAAATATCATTTTGGGTATTATCTAATCTCGTACTAAACATTTTTTTTGGTTTTGGTTTATATATAAAGACATGGGAAATATATAGTTCTCTTTTGTGGATTAGGTGATTCTCATGAAGTTGATTATAATACTCTTAATGCGAATAAGCTTTCCTAAATACTCGTCTTTTGGAGAAAATATGAGTTTGATTAAGGAATCTCGTAAAAGATGAAAGTCTACGTTACAAGTAAGTATGTTTCATTATGATTTAGTTATGCTCAAAAACAAATTCCTCAATGAAGAGTAACTTAAAACAAAAATGTTTTCTGTTAACTTTTCCTACTTGGGAATCGAATACCGTTTAACCCATCACAAGTTTGTGATTTTCTGGTGGTTAACTTTATCCTAAACATGCTTTATATCACTCTCAATCTGAACATGACCCTTAGTTTTTACAATCATATCCAGGTTTTCCTACATGGAATCCTAGTATGGGTTAACTCAAGTGACCTCTGTACTTCGCTTTCTTTCATTTAAAATGATTGTTTTACCAACTCTTGTTCCGATGTGGGACTTTCAATGATGATTCCGAGCCCAATTTTAAAATTATGAGGAAGCAATTCCCAAAAAGGGGGAAGGAAGTAACACCCCGGATAAATAAAGAATATTACATTTTTATATTTATCCCTATTTGTGAATAAAATGTTAATATTAATTTAAAGGGAATGATATGCTCGATGGCTTACCCAATACGCAATAACGAGTTCCTTTGAAATCATATGTTGCACTCTAATAATAAAATAATTTTATTTTAAATGGTAATTAACACCTAGACACTGTAATGGAGGGAATGAACGAAACTAACTAAAAAATGATCATATATGTTTTTCAAATAGTTTTACTTTTTACAATAAATGTAAGAGGACTAAAAATGCGAATGAATCCAATTTTAAGCATAAACATTCTAATATTGTTTAAAATGTCGATTAACCTCCTTTTGATGGAAAACCTCTTTTAAATCCTTTTGTTGAAAATTTTATGTGTTATATTTGACAAAATAAAATTCTTCTTTAAAATTTGGACATCAAAATTTACTTTTTGTATGTTTTTGGTATTTTTACGATAAAGTTCATTTTTAATGAATAAGTGAAAAATGTTATATATTTCTTCAAAATATCTTTTTAATATAATTTATTTATATGATTAGATCATATTTTGAATTGTTTTTAAAGTGAAATTAGAATGTATTTTTTCAATTTAATCAATAGTGGTCATCAGAATTAATTTCACTTTGAAATTGGACTTAAACTAGTGTCAATATTTTGATATATATTGTTTCATAAAAACACGCTATTTGTCCTGACATCTGGAATTAATTATTAATTTAATTAATGTACCTTATATGTTTTGAATTTTATAAAATATACGTCATTTTTGAATTCAGAATATCAAATATATCTTAGGGTGAAGTTTTGGTATTTTTCTGAAAAACATCAATTTTTGATGAATAGTGAAACCACTAAGTGGTACTTAAAAAAACTGATTTTTCGTTTAAATGAAAATTTACCATATCTGTGTTTTGAATTTAAAAAATCCAACTTACATTGTTGTAATTAGAAAGTAAAATGTGGTTCAATGAGATTAAAATAATTTTTTGGTGAATAGTAACTTTTAAGTTTTTAATCGCGATTGGAGGTAATTAGTGTAATTCAATGTAAAGATAGTGTTATAATAATATGAAATGACCTTGAAACATGTCCTAACATTATTGGATGAGTCATGGACGACCGAGACAATCCATGGGTCAACTTGGGGACCCTATAGAGCCACTTTGGTTGGAAAATTACATTAATAACTTTTTATTTAAAGTTAAAATTAAAATGTCACAAACATATGTTGTTTTACTAAAACATTTTTTCCTTGGGGTTATACAAGTCATATTTTTGACTATAAATATTCAATATAAAGCTAAAAATATTTCCTACCTCATGATATTTTTTTATAATTTTTATACATTAAATAAATTATTTTATTTATGACACCGTGTTGATGGAGTGATTACCTCATAAATGAATGATTTAAATAAAATGAGAAGATAGGGTGAAATATAAGTCTTACACTTGTAAAAAACCTACTGGATGTGCGGATTTAGAAACTTTATCACCTTATCCTAGAAATATATAGTTTTGGGACCTTTAAAATTTGAAAATCATTTTATAATAAAGTAATATTTTATAACTTTCCAAGAGTGCCCCTCCTCTCCTCTTATAAAAGGCCCCCACCTTTACCATCTTACCCACACATCTCAAGCCTTTGTCTCGGCCAAACCATGCCCATTTTGTCTCTCCACGTTCCTCTATTACTCGTAGAAGCCACACTTTGGGCAGAAGTCTTTTCAAGGAATCCTTTGAGCTCAAATCAAAAAGAGTTACCCGATTTAAAGGTAAAATCTTCCCTAGTGTTACTTTGTTTTATTTTGCTTATCCAACCCCATAAACAATTTTTATTCCTTTATTTTGTAACAACAACAGTATCTTCAATATTATTGGATGTTTTTTTAGAAGTATTCAAGCTACACTTACACACACATCCGTCTAATGGTTAAAGAACATACTGTTTCTGTGGATGGCGAATTACTGCCTCACGAAACGATGATTGTTCAATATTCTTTTAACACCGTTAAAGGTGGCCAATATGATGTCACTGTATTTTATATAGGATATATATGGTATTTATGTTTACTATATGCTTCTTTATTTTATAGTTAAAACATACCTTTATTCTTTTAATGTTGTGTAAATGCGATAATTACATATGAGGAAGTTTGCACTACCGCCCCCTCAAGTGATGCGACTCGTTCATGAAATACATGGAATGTATATATAATGAAATTAATGAAAATATGTGATCTATATTACATATATACTATACTGTAATTATAATATATATTTATCTCATTTATTTTTAATTCCATTAATATTAAAAAATGAAAGTAGCATTCATGCGTACGTACGGCCCACCATCTCCATGAACGGTGCTTTTCATTTTTTATCTCCAAATGTTTTGGAATAGTATAAAATGAATATGTACCAGATATATATATGATATTTTAATCATTAATACAATTCTGGAAATTATTTAATTATAACTACATGGGAAATCATTTTCAAACAAGTTCATTTTTGACTCATGTACCAAACATCGGCAAAAACGTTTGATATGAACTAACATTATTAAAAAATTATTATAAAACTATAATATGTGATATGAACTGAATAATAATCTTTAAAGGAATTACTTACAAAATTATAAATTTACCAAATTTTATTATTCAGGAATATAAAGAAACGAACAAGACAAGTCGGATTTGAGGTAAGGGATCTGACCTCTCTCTTTCTTTCCAAGTACCCTCTTTTATGTCATTTCATTTATGCTACATGTTATTATGTTAGAGGATGTTATTTTATATTAATCATACTGTAATTTGTATTTTCATATGATGAGATACCCCCTCTTACTCTCATAAATTCATTTTTATAATTTTTAAGTGGCGTCGTTCGGCTGCCGAATTTTCGTAAGGGATCATACCCCTCTCTTTCTTTTTAAGTACACTCTTTTATGTCATTCCTTTTAAGATAATATTTCTTATGATTGGTATATTATTTTATATTACTCTCACTTTACGTTTTTATGTTCATTTTATGTAAACCCTATTTTCTCTCATCAATCCATTTTGGATGTTTTGAGTGGCACTATTAGGCTGCCGAATTTTCGTAAGAGATCCAACCTCTCTCTTTCTTTTTTTAAGGACTCTCCTCTATGTCACTTCTTTTATTCTCCTATTTATTATGTTGTGGGATGTTATTTTATATTCCTATTGCTTTATATTTTGTTTTAATATGATGAGAGACCCTATTTGATCTCATAAATCAATTTTTGGAAGTTTTAAGTGGCGCCGTTAGGCTGCTGAGTTTTCGTAACAGATTTTTCATCTCACTTTTATTTTCATGAGATTTAAAATACATTTTCCACCATTTAATTTGAGTGGTATATGTACTTCCCATTATTCTACTCTTTGTGTAATATACTTTCGTCTATGAGTATTTACATCAATGTTGTATTGTCCTTCTTTCATGGGGTGTTTGTTTCGAAAGAAACCAAAGTCGGTAAAGGAACCTTTCACTCTCCTCTTTCTAAAAGACTTATTTTGTTGGGTCTTTTAATTTACATATTGTAATGTTGGGATATTTTATTCTATATACTTATTTATGTAAATTTTATTTCCATGTGATGAGATACCATTTTTATCTCTCATCAACTAATTTTCTGAATTTTGATGTGATGCTGGTAGGCTGTTAATGTTTTTCAAGGGAACTTCTTAACCAAAATTTGATTCTTTGGGATAAACATGTACTCCCTGAATATGTCATTATATTAATATGTGTGAATGACCTATGATTGTTTTACACTTAATATCCACTTCTATTTTGTGTATTCGTTTGACACACATAATTATGTAATTGATTTATCCTTAATCCAAGGATACCATCATTGTAAGGGACTTCGTCTCAATCTCGTTTCATTGAGGTATATTTTGTTTTATACCCTCCTTTGTTTTATACTCTGTATAAAACTCCTTTGAGTTTTCATTTCATTCAAAGGGAATATTTTTCTACGAAGCGTTTTACTAAACGACAAAAAATAATGTTTCTTTTAACGTACATGGTGAAAAAGACCTTTTCCGCCGCCACGTGTATTATTTGGTCTTTGGATTATTCAAAAAAGCCGTAATGTTTTTAAAATGAAATAAATACCATATACTAATTTATGTATTTTGGTATTGAAAATGGTTTTTATAATGGATTTATTTTTATGTCAATATATTTAAGTAATATATTGTGATTGAAATGTTGAAATTTTTTCTTTCCATTATTTTTGTTTTATGTATTATGATTTTAAAATGGTACTTAGACATTTGATGGGTGGTTACGTGATAAACCATATAACGGGTAGTGCCATGAATACCAGGACGGGTGGTTACGTTATAACCTCCAATGCATTGGGTATCGAAGTCCGTCGTATGGCTATTCCATTAAGTGATATGTGTGGAAGTCGACGATATGGTTATTCCATTTAAGTATGTTTTTGTTCCAAGTTACCTTTATATGTTATGTATATGGGTTTTATGGTAATATTTTGGTTACAAAAGTGTAAGTAATGATCATTTATTCATTTAAGAGTTTATACTCCTTCATAAAGGTGAAATGTATTACTTTGTTAAAGTACTCATGTTTTACTTTTTGTTTTGAAAAAATAACAGTTTTCCTTCTTTTTGTATCCCTTACTGATATTTTTATGCTCACCCCAATTTTTTTTTGAAATGTTTTTTTACAAGACTTAATGTGGAATAGGGTCAAGGATGGGAACAAGGAAACTTCATGCTATCTAAAACATGGAACTAGACAAGTTTCTTTTTAAGATTTTTTATTTTATGGAAACATAGTAGAAGTGTCTACTTTGTACTCTTTTGAGACGTAATAGTTACATCTTAATTCTCTAAAAATCTAAACCTCAAAAGATCCTCTATGTGAATTATTCATTTAATTCTATAATAAGTAATGTTTAAGGTCGGGCCCATATAGTTATTCCACTACAATAACATTCATGATTGATTTGTTCTTTTATTATGTTGAGAGGACCAGTATATGATTCTATTTCTGACCATATATCTATGTTCATGACATTTTTTCATTCTCAAAGATGATTATTTTCACTATATTGACCAACAAGTCTATCCTCTACATACACATGAAATTTATCCTATGTATATAACATATATAAATGTTGTATTTGATTATCTTTTCTATTCTAGGTATATTGAGATGTGAAATGATCCAAATACTTCCCATCCTCAATTATGTACATTTGAGGGGATCTGAAAATCATTTGACTGACAATTGTTATGATATGCAGAAAAACACATCATATGATTTTTCAAGATCATCTATTCCTTGATTAACTTCAATGTATAATGTTTCCATATCAAACTAAAAACATAGTTTACTTTATTATGGTTATTATTCCCATATCCTTGATTGGGGAGATATGAGGCCTTCAACTATAGATGAGTTGCCCATATTTTTTTTTTCATATGTAAGGTAATAAATCCTGATCCAATCATCTATGATCTAATATTCATAGGTTCTGGTGGTCTACAACAGGGTTGGAAGGTTTCTTTCCTGATAAATATATCTATATATCCATTATAGACTATACTTCATCCTAGTTATGTGCCTCATCATGTTAATTGCAATGAGGTTTGTTATCTAGGTTTCTTAATGATCATGGTGAAGTACTATTTATTATTGACGGAGAACAATATACAGTTAACACTGATGATTCATTCATGTTTATATATGAAGGTGTAAGGGAAAGTGAAGTATTTCTTTTTCAATTAGAGATAATACAATTGTGAGGTTCTTCATGGAAGACATTGGGAGTAGAGTTCCTAAGATCTTTCTCTTCTCTATGATGAGAACTATTGAGGTAATGATCCCATTATTCATCTGTTGAAGTGTTTATGGAACTATGTGGATTTTATAGTATGTTTCTTATAGACTCAAGGACAGAAGTATTGATCATATCAGGATATGAGACACATTCTGCCTCGTGGATAGAATATGTTGGCATTCCATTCAAGGTTGACATGGAATATGAAAAAATATCATGATGTTCATAGGAATTAATTTTTAACAATATGGTTGTATAGGGAAATTGGAAAAACTATGAGATACTATGTTAGTATGATAGTGATTCATTGTATCATTAGACTCAATTGTTTGAATCACACCATGTAGGTGATATTCTAGAATCATTTCATTTTCCACCTAGAGTTAAAGGAATTGGGTGGGTGTTTTTTTACAACCCATAGAGGGTAATATCGTAGCTGAGGTTAAAGAACATTTCTGTGACAATGAAATTATATCAGGTCAAGGTGGGGTTTCTGAGATATGTTTATATAATAAAAATAGTAAAAAATTAACATGGTCACCGATTACTGAATCATTGAATGCGTGAAACATGATTAATTATCTATGCATGGGTACCACTATTATATAGTATTGTAATCAGTCCAACCATTTATTTAATTTGAAATTAATATATAATAAATGGAATATTTTTTGGGTACACCATTATATAATTGATGTATTTACCTTAGAAAGTATATTATTGAATTCATTGTAAACATAAAAAATGGATCGATGGATGGTAAACTGAATTTTTTATTATTCTAGAGATTCACCTTAAGATCACTATGATTTTTTCCCATTTGTGAGATAATTGGAATAATGGAAAAATGGGAATAAAAAAATATATCCATTATATCCTATTAAATTGGATCCATATTTAAATTATTTCACATCAATTAATTATTTCCAAATTATCATCAATTTCAATAACTTTTCTTTTGACAAAAAAATTGGTGGGTGATGATTGATTATGTCAGGGTAGGAGTGGGATCAATTATGGTTGTACAATAAATCACATTGGATTAAATTTCTTCATCTATAAACATCACTCACATCCATAATAAGGTACAAAACTCGGTTCCAAAGGCATGAATTCATTTTGGGTTTCAAATATAATGATACTTAAGAACTCACATTGGTCGAGCAGATTAGTGGTTGATATCATAACACCATTTTTTGAGTAATTATTACACATTTTTTATTTTTTTAATATCTATAGTATATTTTCAGGAATCTATTCCAAATACCAATGTGGGAGTTGTTACCGTAAAAATATTGATTGGTTATTGATTTCTTATAAGTGAAAAGGTGTTCAATTAATGTGACAATATTTATATATCTAAGGTTCCCCATACATTTCGTGTTATTTATTATAAATGGGTAACTAATAGTTTTCTGTATCCATAAAAACATAAATAATGGATATTAATATCTTATAAGAAATCATTAGGTTCTTAGAAAATGAAAATGAATATCCAAGACAAATCATATACATCATGTGAGAACATGAATGAAAACCCATATAGTACATTGATGCCCAAGCCATGATATTTAACATCATTTAAAAAGTATGCATTCAAGGAAACTCAGGAGTCAATTATGAAGATAAAGCCTTCTTAGGGAGTCATACATATCAATCCTATAACATGACTAGGTTTTTTGAAGTTAAATCTTCCCTCAATACACTGATTTGACGGAATAGATAATCAGTACCTAAGAGTGTTATATCCCCATGGATGAACAAAAATTGGAATTACTTTAGTGACTACACCAAGGTGGAATTCCATCTCAGGATGCATTTTCATCATATAATTAAATAAGGATTATACACTAAGGATACCTTGAATATGGGAATATTTGGATGATAATGATATGATCATAATAGAACCCTATCCCACATGTGTCATTAACAGTTTGAGAAACAAGGGATATCATGTAATCAGACTCACTGCATAGGGATATGGTACTTATGAAATAAGGTGGCCATGATAGAGTGTTTGATATAGATATCAATCCCAAGGAAGGTCTTCAATGAATCCCACGTATATTAGGAATCATTGTCCTTATATTTTAATTATCTTTTCAATTTGATTATGGACTAGGAAGAAATATAGTCCCACATGAGGGGATTCATATGAAATATGATAGACATACACCAACGTGGATTCCCATGTATGTCCCAATTTCTTATCAGCTAAGAGTAGAGGATAGGTGGTAGTCACATTGGATAGTTTGGTTCCCATGAGAAGTGGTGTCTGAGACATGGAGGGGGTAATTCCATGGTGTATTCCTATTGGATGATACTTGAATCTTAACCCAATATAGATAGAGGGTGGAGACCGTGAGGGACATGGTTTCATAGGATGAGTTCATTACCCCGATTCACTATAGACACTTCTCATTTGAGGAGGATATGATTAACTAAAGACTCATTGTTTTGGGATCACATGGTTTAAGAAAACATGATCGATTATTTGTTCATGAAAAGAATGGAATGCTGAGAAATGTTATATTAACATGTTGAGGGTGTCATCCTGGCAATTCGATATATTTTTGCATGAAATTTAATGGTATATTTTTATGATAAAAGATGATTTTTCTAAGAGATATACCATGGACACATAGAGATATCCATAGGACTTATAATGATATGAAAAACCTATCTACATGACATCATTTAAATTTGATGAATATCTAAAGACCATCACATGATCCGGATGACATGTTGGGTGGAACATCCATGATCTTCCAATGATTATTAAGAGCATTGCATGATTTTATTGACTTCTCCATATGTTTTCATGTGACATGAATTACAATTTGAAGTTATATCACATAACTTAGATGACATGTCTAGAGGGCTTCAGATGAGCTTCCAGGAATGTCCAGAGGGCATCTCATTACATGAATGACAAGTCCAGAGGGAATCCCATGACTTGGATGATATATCCATAGGCCATATAATAATTTGGATTACATGTTGGGAGGAATTATAATGAGTAATATGATATGATAAATAGTATTTCATATGGTTTACCTGACATGTCCAAGAAGTATCACTAGACTCACCTGACTAGTACGCATGTCGTCATGTGAATAATGATTGGGAAATGTGAGGCGCATAACCCCCACCCCTAATTCAAATGAAAATTAACATATCCATCTATAACAAACATGTATTTTCATACATTGAAATTATATAATTTTTGTAGAACATTTCATACATTACAGAAACACACACCTAGTGACCATAGTAGTTGAGTGCCTTTAGAAATGTGGAAATGTAAACAGCTGGTTCATAACTTATCGACTTCTTCTATTTTCAATTTCTTATTTACCAAACAAGTTTTTGAAATATAAGAATTAATTAGATTATTCCTATCATTGGGAAAAAATCATAATAAATGGATATGATGGATTCTATGTAAGGGTAAACAAGGGAGATATTTAATAATAATCGGAACATAAGTGTATGAGATCATAAGTATACACCTACAATCATAACCTGCATATGAAAGACTATATTAATGAGTCATGGTGTAAATAATGATTTTTTACATTAATCAGAATGAAATAAGAAACAAAATCCATTAAATAATAATTTAGGAGTAAAACATGGAATTTGTTTTAGACACATAAACATATAAAATTATTGCGATTATATTCAAGTAATAATTTTAATGTTCATATTCATAGTATAGGATCACTCCTTATACCATCCTAGTAGTCAAGGTTTACTCCCATGAACATCTTAGTAGTCAAGGTCATCTACCAATACCATCATAGCGGACAAAGTCCATTATTAAAATGAGTTCAATCCCAATTACTTTCATTTATATCCCATGAGTTATAAATATTTACCCTAGAAAATAGCAGGAGTTATAGGTTCCAAATGTCACATAACGAAAATCATACATGTGTTCACCAAAATAACATAGATCATCCAAAATATCAGAACCCAAGGATTGAAATGGGTTTCTTAAACACCATTCAATCATAACATAACCCATGGAAGAGAAGTGGGTCTCATAAATATACTTCCATCCTAGAAAGAAACTATTCATAGATTGAATAACAATGGTATCATTGATTAATATCCCTAGTAAAGAAAACTAACATGATATAATGTCATCATATATGGAAAATAATTTTGTGAAATTAGTAGAAAATTATTCAATAAAATTGCTTTTATTAATTGAAAAATCCCACTTACATAAAATTTGATATTTTTTTTTGAATAATAACATCAATATAATATAAAGGAATATTAAAATAATTAAGGATTAATTAATTTAATCTTTTTTCATGACATATATATTATAGAAATCATTTATTTTTTACCTTTTATAGAAAATTCATAAAATTATTCATTTGAAAAATGAAAAATGAAATTCTTTTGAATCCATGTAGTAAAATGTTGAAAATGTGTAAAAATTATTTTAATCATTATAAAACGTTTAGTGAAAACTTTTTTGAATCTTGTTTTTGGAAACATTGACAAGGAAGATATATATTCTCCAATATAGACTTAAAATGAATCAATACCAAATATTGACGAGGATTTCAAATAAATACTCATCACTATATAATAAATATAATTGTGTTCAAAATGAAATAAATAAAATTATATGGATATGAAAATAACATAGTATTTGTGATTAGACTTATAAAATATATTCATGTGATTTATATGCACCACATAGAAGAATCATGTATTGTATATGGGATGTGTCCCATAGAAATAAAAGTGAGAAATTAGTCCCTTAATACATGAGTAACATTTGAATCGTGATCCCCATGAAATAATAATATAACTATTAAATTTTTAATATCAACAAATAATATAAAATAATGATATTAAATGAAAATTTTTAGCATAGACACCACACAAAATAAATGAACGTTGAATATGACTTTTGTCTCTCAATAATAAAAAGTCTGATGAAATTCCCTTATCTTAAGTCATGAATTACATCACACATGGTAAAAAAATGAAACAAACATATGTTTATTATAAATCTATAACAAATCCATATTCATACACTTAATACCATATAAGATTTAATTATGAATTTATATTACACTTTTGTTATCAATTCCATGTTAATGTTTTGTTTCACTAAATAACCACATTGTTTTGCATTCATGTTTTGAATTTCTATCCTTGGTCCACTTATATAGATCATAATTTTATCATCTCTTGAAAGATAATAATGATATAAATATCATATATATATATATATATATTCATTACATAGTTTTTATTTTTTATTCATTATATTTGATAGAGAAAATAAAATACCCTAGTCATTGAGAGGACATGTCAAACATACGCATGAACATGAATTAAATTTTTTTAGGCTAAAAAAAAGAAATGATATAATATATTATCAATACATATTCATATTTATTTCATATACAACACATAAATTTATAAATCTGTTCTTATTACCGACTATGTAAAATATTGGTTTATAAATAACCATATCGCATCGTGGAGATGTTAAGCCATATGTATGACCAAGAGACATAATCATTTTCCCAAACAAAATCGATGGTAAAATTGTAGACTTGATATTATAATTAAAATGAATATTTAAATAAAAAATATAATATATAAACATAAACACCATCATAATTCCCATTCGTCAAATATTCTGATGAAAAAATTGATGGTGTCACAATATGGAGATGGTAAGTCATACGTACACATGAGTGATACATCCAATTCTTTGTTTTATGGGAAAAGAAATGTATAGTGGTGTTTTCATAATCACAATAACAATTCTAAATAGTTGGGATTATGATTTTATTATTTAATGTAATATATAATATATTTAAAAGCGGTATAGAAGAGTAGAATAATAGAGTGACCATTTAGAGAGAATACATCATCTTCAAAATGGATCCTTTAGATCTCTTGTAAAAGACTATAGAGTTGGTCCATTAGAAAGTATATAAAATCTATATTGTGTCTAGGTATGTGGAGAATAGAATCTAGAATGTATTGGTCAAGCTATAAGGCACAATGTGAATAAATTATTTGAGGGAGGAGGTGTCCTTTAAAATTGAAGGTGAGGGGAACATTTAGAATCTCTAAATTTCTAATAAATTGAATCTAAATAAAAATACCTGAATAATGTAATTTATATTATGATAATATGAAATAGGTTTTTAATATCATCATAAAATAAATTTCATATAGCTTTTGATACAATTTTATAGATGATCTATTTCATTAACCTATACTTATCCGATATTAATTTTATCCTTGGTAACGTAGTTTTTAATGTAAAATAAAAATAAATTTTGTATATAAAGTGTCTATTTTTCCATAAATGGAACGTTTATGATTTTTTATCATATATATAATCTACATGTACTTATTTATTTTTTTACAAGTTTAAAATAATTTACAAATTTTTTTCTTTCATAAAAAATAATTAGTATCAATTTTTGATCTATTCAATATTACACTTTGTAGAAATATAATAAAAACATTATATCTTTGAACCAATTACATTAGCTCATCTTAAAATTTTCATATTCATTCAGAAACTTTTTGGATGAAATTAATTATATAAAAATAATTTTATTTTAAAATTTTCAATATCATTTATTTGGAATTTCCATTAATTAAATAATTAATACATCATCATTTTATCATCCATTAACATATTTATATATTTCCTAAAAATTTAAAATTTTTCTATGATAAATAATAATATTCTGGATATAAACTTAATATTTATAATAAAAATTACATTAGGTATAACTCTATATTAAAAATGATTTTATTATAGAAAATACGAGTATGAAATCATTAAATTTTATTTAAATGAAATATACTTTGTTTATTTCTCTTTCATCAAGATCATTAAAAATGTATGAATTTCTACGTAAAGATAATTTTTGTAGAAACTCACTCAAATAATTAAATTTAGAAATTTTTTAGGTTAATTTGATATTATTTATAATATTATTTTTGTTATTATCAGTTACTCGATATATTTTTTACTAGGTTAATAAAACAATTAATAATTTCAATATTGATAATGCTCAAAAATAAAATAATCATATTTACATAATTTGGACACAACGACTCTAAATAAGAAATATATTTTTCAAAATTTAAAACACCAACAATTTAGTAATTATTTTTCAAAAAAAATCATTAATGGGGTGAAAAGACATGTAATTAATATCGAAACATTCTAAATATGTAAACTTTTTTAAATAAATAATTAATTTAAAGTCAATGTTAATGTATCATAATATATTAAATGATATAAATTTAATATAATTATAAATTAAATCTCATAAAAATATAATTTTAAACTCTAAAATATATTAATGGAAGTGGTTTATTTCCATTAAAATTTAGTTTTTTATTACCACTCATCCACACATTACACATGCCAGAAATGTACCAAAAATTAATCCATAGTAAATTTTAATATTCCAATTTTAAATAATATGTTTATTTTTTACATATAAAAACTATTAAAGTGAAAAATATTGGATTGAAAATAGGTTTTTCATTAAATGGCTGTGAAATTAACATTTTAAAATATAGATATTTTAATGTGTAAAATTGGGATTGTTGTTATCTTATTCTAATAATATATATTGGATGAATATAAAAAAATATTTTATTAAATATATAAAAAATATATTTCATCTGTATAATTCACTACTTGTAATTATTATAACTTTTCAAGACAAAATGTGTTTGGGAGAAAAATAATATAAATATATCCATTATAATCATTTTGTATATATTTTTATTTCCAATTAATAAAAAACTAAAAAATTCATTTTACAAATAAAATAAATTTATATGTTAGTTAATATTATTAATAACCACTAATTTAATGGAAATGTTATATATTATCAAATTAAATAATAATATTTTATAATATAATACGTTTTGGTGAAATTTTATATTGCCCGTAATAACCTATATCAATAGAAAATGGAGTATTGTGTAACACAAGCCAAGAATATTTCTATGTATACTGAAATATAATCTATGTATTGCATGAATTGGAATCTAAAATTTATTTATTTAATAATGAAAATAAACATGTTTTATTTATATAAATAAATATATCGTTAGTAATGTGTGAAATGAAAAATATCTAAAAGATTAAATTAATTTGGAAAAATATTCAACAATAACTCAAGGTCTAATATTCAACCCCCTTGAAACAAATTTCTCCCTTGAAATTCTAATAGTTTATCAAAGGTTTAACACTTTAAATTTTCTTTCATAAAAACCGATATTGTTAATATGAATAATGAAACCTTAATAAAAAATCAACATTATAAACGCAAAACTTACACAATGTAACATATAACTAGGTCTCCACATGGGATAACATAAGTGGAAAGTTAAAATATAGAATTAAAGGAAAAGTGTAAATATTTTTAGGGATTAATAGATGCAATAAATCATATAAAATTTAAATAACAATTTAAAGTTTAGTGGTGCAAGTTTATGAATCATTCATGATTTAAAATGAGATCATATCAATAAAAATCAAGTTATGGAGAAATTTTTTTATTTTAAGATCAATTTAATAAATTTTAAAAATTTTCATAAAAATATATACTTACATTATTCCAAGAAAAGTTTATCTTTTGAGGTGTCTTGATAATCATCTAATTCATATCTCATTCTAGGAAATGACTGTAAATTTATTATTCCTATATAATTAACAGATCAAGAGATCCCAAAGTAGAATGACATGCCACTCTATCTATTCTTGCCACAACATTTATCCCATATTCATAAATCCTCATAAGTTGAGATAATACTTTAATATCTAAAAGTATTAGTCTATGTTTAACTTAAACCATTAAAATATTGGTTAACCATATAACCCTTGATTAAAAAATAAATTCCCAATTCAATAAAATGAAGTTCACTAATTTAGCTTAACATTTACCCCCATATATAAAAAGGTAGTTGTTGGTTTCATCATACAAAACATGTGAGTAACATTATCATGTATTTCATTCAAAAAATTTAATAACCTGAATTACCATAATTTCTTATTGAAAACATGTGTGTTTGTATATTACAAATTATATTGGATATATTACTTAAATATAAAAAATTTGTAATCTTCATCAATGATTGCATAATCACGTATCAATAAGTCCTTAATTAGTCTGAAAGTAATCAATAAACTCAAATTTAATTATTCATATCCAACATATCTTTATCAAAACCAAAAAAATCTTAACATAAGAGACATATCATTTTTTGTCATCCATTAGTAAAAATGTCACATTTCAATTAAATCACTTTTCCAGTCTATCAAAAACATTTAACACAAACTGGTAAATTTAATGTGAAAGATATAAAATAAATAATCATTGTATATTTCACAATGAATATGAAATAATTCTTGAATTCAAATACATGAAACCATTTATTATTCTACTTAACTAATAATCCATAAGAAGGATGCATCATCCAACTATATAATACACCTTTTCTTTCTCAGTTCATATGTAGTTTTATCATATTCAGTAATATAACCATTACTCATACCACCATATTTATTTACATCAATATATTTCCACTTGGGATATCTATTTTAATAATTACCATTCATTCCACAGATAAATAATATACCCTATAATGATTTATTATAGAGGCCATTATTCTAATTCATTTCATTAACTGAACCCTTATTTTTTTCTTTTATAGTTACTTTCTATGTGTCCTTATTTTCCAAAGTGACAAAATCTTCTTGTTCCTCAAATAAAATCACTTTAGTGAATGCTTCCACATTATTGACAAAAAAGAAACTAAATCTTCATTCCTCTATGGAATCATTTTCCCAAAATCATGGTGAAAATTTTCTTTCTCACCCTTGGTGAGTCTGAGAGTTGGTTAACATATACATTTCTAATCTTGATTTGTGAAAATAGACTAGGTTTTATCACAACATCTTTCATTCCTGTGACTATCCAATTTGACTTCTCGTCAGAAAATATTAAGTCACATTACACATTAACTGTGTAACATCTAATTCCCTCCATTCATTAAAACCACAGATCATTGAGTAAGAAATAATTTTCATAATGTGGAACCACATAATAATGAAAAACCTCTTATAAGATGTATATATTATGACACCATCCTTAATCAATGGAAATTTAAGTTTATCCTAAGTTATTCATATCCAACTTATTTTTAAGTCCTTTACGAAGGACATCAAATATTTTGTTAAATTTCAATGAATATACCCTAGGTGTGTTAAACTATTTGTTAAACAAGTCCCATTGTCATGTACCAAGTTACGCTTGAGTCTAGCCCAATGCACATTTTATGTATTTTCATCCCTTGTTACATTTGTGATAGATAAAAATAAAATTTTTCTATCAATAAAAAGAAATAATTATAGAAAAACACTCACTCAATCGTTAATCAATTATATAGTATATTTTCAAAAAAATTATTAACTTATCCTGAGATAAATCTTAAGAGACACCTCTAATCATATCTTCAAAAATATCCATAGGGTTTTCACTAATTTTTTCTCAACCATGTACCCAAATATGACTATAAAAATGTAATAATAACAAATATAATTTCCCATGATTTTTATATAATGATATTATGTCATTGTTTTAGAAAATTTCACATATTATAAAAACACGCGCCCAAAGACTTGATTAGTTTTGTTCATTTTAATTCATGGAAACATAAAAAACTGCTACATAGATGATCTACTTCTCCCACATATTTCTTCATAACTAAAATCCTTTTTGACATATCAGATATAAAGCTATTCATTGTATCATGTGGAGAAAAACATAATAATGGGTGAGCCCTAATGCTTAATACATTTAAAAAAGATAGATACAGAAGAATACATTGAACATAATTGTCTAAGAACATAAGCATAACACTTGAAGAGAATGCGCTTCATATGAATGATCTTATAAATGAATCATGGCATAAATAAATAGATTTTATAAGATATGAATCATAATTAAATAAATAACATAATCCATGGAATCATAACATAGAAATAAGACATGGGATTTGTTGTAGACATGTTTTTAAATAAAATGGTTTCAATAGTTGTTCAGGAAGCACTACCAAGGCCATCATAGTTGTATGGGTTAACTCCCAATGAAATATTTGTATTCATGGTTTACTACCACAACCATCAATTTAGTCAAGGTTCACTCCTAAGACAATCTAAATAGAAAAAGACCTTTAATGAACTAAGTTCACTCCCCATTCCAACTATGTCTATCTCATGAGATATAATTCGTAACTCATTAAATTGGAGGGAGATATAGGTCCCACCAGTCACATAATGGGAACCAAGATTTTTTGTTCCACATGATAATAAATCATCCATCATATCATAACACATTGAGTGAAATGGGTTTTATAAAGTCAATTCAATTATAACATTATGAATGGAATAGAAGTGGGTTTCATAAATATCATTTCATCATTAACATAACCAATTCAAAGAAAGAAAAATAATTTTAGAATTTAATCATATACCAATAAAACATAACTAACATTAAATTTTGATATCAAAGATGATAAAAAATTGATATATTGTTTGAAAACAATTATTGGGGAATATATCATTTCTTTTTTGAAAAAATTTTATTTTATTAAATTTTATGAACATTTTAATGAAAAACATTGTTGAAAATGAATGCATAGTCTTGTAATATAAGACTCAAATCATTAATTTGACTTGTAGGTGTAATTAATTTTATTCTTTATAAGTTAATGAATTCATTCCTCTAGTACATTTGATGGAAAACTCACTAAGTGCTTCACTCAGAAAATGACAAAAAAAATCATTTAAAACCATGTTATAAAAAAAATTGGTACAAATGATTTAAAAAATTTGATGGATAATAGTACAAAAAAAATCATAGACATGGAAGATAAATATTCTGCAAGATATACTTTAAACGAAACAATCCCAAAATATGATGAGATTGTAAAATAAATACTAATCACATTTTAACATGTAGAATACTATTCCCCTTTAATGATATAAAATTATATAGAAATTAGAATACAATAATATTCTTGATAAGTGTCATAAAAGACATTAATGGTAATTATATACATCATCTATAAGAATCAAGTAGTGTATAAGGCATGTTTCCCACAGAATTAAATGTTATTCATAAATCTCATACTATAAGGGTAACTTTTGAATCATGATATGCCTAAAATAAGAACACCATGTAAAATTTTTTAATATCATTAAATAATGTAAAATAGTGCTATAACATGTCATAGGATAGTATACACCCCACATGATACAAATGAGTGGTGGATGTGACTTGTATCTCATGGAAATAAAAAGTGAGATTAAATTTCCTTACATTATCTCATGAACGTTGTCACACACATTAAAACCTCATGTATAATAAATATATGTTTATTATACATCTTCTAAAAAACCATATTCTTATATTTACTACCTTATATGATTTACTTATGACTTCATTTATCACTTATTATCAATTCCATGTTAATGTTATCTCTTAGGAAATAACCACTTTGTTTTTCATTCACGTTTTTTAATTGTTATCATAGGTCCCCTTACATTGATCACGATTTCTTCATATCTATAAATATAACCAGGTTATAAATATTATATATATATATATATTCAGTATATATGTATTATTTGTAATTTATTACAGTTGGAGATAGAAAATAAAATTCACTGTTCATGGAATGGTCGGTCAGACGTATACATGTACCATGTATTTCTTTTATTATAGGGTTAAAATAAAGGAATTAATATGATATATTATCATCAGTCAACCATTTTTATTCATATATTACATGTATATTAAAAAAACTCATCCTTATTACCATCCATGTGAAATATTGGTGAATAACTAATCACATTGCAACATGAAGATGGTAAGCCATATGTATACACATGTTATATTATCATTCTACCAAAATATTAGATAGTTAAAATGTTGTTATTATATTACAATTACATT
Organism: Viscum album; assembly: GCA_963277665.1. NCBI lineage: Eukaryota > Viridiplantae > Streptophyta > Magnoliopsida > Santalales > Viscaceae > Viscum > Viscum album. Next base: position 2,041,168,348 of record OY728130.1, on the reverse strand, counting down.
GGTATAATTATATCACAAATATAATATATAAATATTAAACCTATCACAATTACCATTTATAAAAGATGGTGATGGCAAATTATTGTCATCGCTACGTGTACAGGTTAATCTGTACATACTCATGGGAGATACTTTAATTATTTTTGTTTGATATGATTTATTTTTTATAGCGGTGTTTTCAGAATTATAAAAAAAATTATCATATTTTGGAAGATTATTAAATTATTCTATTACATATATCATTTAACATCTCGATCCTGCTCACTGCTAAACTTGTGGCTAGATCAGTCACTACATGTCCTCAAGCACGTTTCCTCGTATGCTAGATGCTCTCGAATAGTAGTGAGTATAAGGCCCCAGCCTTAAACCATACTTAATCTTGAGTTATTACAAGATTACACATTGAGGATCTTTTCGGGTTTAGAGTTTTAGAGAATTAGATCATAAAACTTGTGTTACATTCCACATATAAACAAAGTGGTTACATAAAGATAGTATTCTTCATTCCCATCAATGGAAACACATTTAAAACAAAACATGGATTATTTCTTGACACATCCTTGACTCTATCATCTTATCATGTACCTTTCCCTTGACTTGTGAAAAACATTTCAAAAACTTGGGATGAGCATAAAAACTCAGTATGGGTTATAAAAAAAACATGGAAAGGAAAAATGAGTTCATATATACATAAGAATGAAATCATACTTCACCCATAAAACATAGGCACTTTAACATTCCTCATAAAATCATGAATAAATCATAGAAATCATAAGACATAAAGGTAACTTGAGGCATTCATAACATTCTTACGTAGGGAGTAACCCTCTTGGTTACGTTTGGAATACCCATCACAGTATATTCCCTAAAATCTCTTCGGAGAAACCTTAACGTTTCACTCCTTCGCGTTACCCAATGCATTGGAGAGCTATAACGGGCTCACCCGCCCTTAGTTTATCACGGAACCACCCGTCTTCATAATAATGCCCAAGAACCATAACATAATCATATCACATAAAACATGCATAAAGGAAACATAAAATTTCCACATTTCAATCACGAGATATCAATACAACACATTGATATAAAAACATTATGAAAACCATTTTCAATACTAAAATAAAAGAAAAGTAAAACATGGTATTTATTTTTCTTTTAAAAAGAAGGTATGGCTTGTAGAGGAAGCCGAAACTCAAATAACGGTCACGACGACGGAGAAGTCGTTGTCGCCGCATACGTACGACAAAAACATTCCCTTTTGTCATTTAGTAAATGCTTCGTATAAAAAAGATTCCTTTTGAATAAACGCAAAATTCAAAGTGGTTTATACACCGTATAAAAGAAAGTTGTGTATAAAATAAAATATGCCTCAACGAAAGGAGATTGAGACGAAGTCACATACCTCGTATCCGACTTGACCCGACCGTTCTTTAATCTCCTGAATAATAAACTTGAGTTAATCTATACTTGATTATGAATCTTTTTCAAGTTCATTATTCCTTTTATACCATGTTATGAACATCATGTAATCAGTTAAGTTAATAATGTTCATTTTGTCGGTATTTGGTTCTTAAGTCAAAAATAGACTTCTTACACTTACATGTTGTTAATTTGGTCAAAGGTTCATTATATACAGAATGGTATTAAGGATGTAGATATCATATATTTCATATATATCCAGTACATACATTCATTTATAATATTACATAATCATTTAGAGGTAAGAAATGAAATGCACCGTTCATGGAGACGGTAAGCCGTACGTACGCATGAACGCTACTTTCATTTCTATTTCTTATTTTATAGAATGGAATCATAATGATATAAAGGTATATTATAATTCCAGTATAATATCATATATAATATCATAGTTCCATCCTTTATATGTCCCACATATGGTATTAACGAATCAAATCACTTTTAGGGGGCGGTAGTCCGCACTTCCTAAAATGAAGATATCGTGTTTACCCATAATGGAAACCATAAAGGTATGCCCAAAATGAAAAAAACAGAAGCTTAAGGAAAACATAAACATATTATATATCATATATAAAAATAGTGACATCATAATGGCCACCTTTGAAGGTGTTAAATGAGTGTTGAACAATCATCGTTTCGGGAGGCAGAATTTCGCCATCCACGGAAACCGTATGTTCTTTAACCATTTTATGTAGTTGTGTGAGAGTTTAGCTCACATAAATCGTATAACAACATCCTAGTATTTTGAAGATACTGTTGTTGTTACAAATGAAGTAAATAAAAAGAGTTTAGGGGGTTGGAGAAGCAAAATAAAACAAATGAACATGAGAGAATGAATTACCTTTAAAAGTGTAACTCCTTTTGAGTTGAGCCTAAAGGCTTCCTTTGAAAGGATTCTGCCCAATTGGAATCCTCTAGGATGAGGATAGGGATGTGGAGAGAGCAAATGGGCAGGGTTGGGCCGAGCCAAAGCCTTGAAGAGTGTGTGAAATGAGGTAGAGGTGGGGGCCTTTTATAAGAGGAGAGGAGGGGCACTTTTGGAAAGTAAAGAAACATTACTTTATTTGAAACTTTTTTTCGGTTTCAAAAGGTCCCACATTGATATAATTCGTGGATAAGGTGATAAGGCTTCGAAATCCACTCATCCAATAAGTTTTGGACATGTGTAGTTCATAGATTTTACATTATCTTTCCATTTTATTTAAATCGTCAAATAATGATGTCATCACTGCATCATTATTATGTCATAAATAATTTAATTTATTTAATGTCTAAAAATCAAAAAAAAATACTATGATGTAGGAAATATTTTTATCTTTCCAATGACTATTTATAATCAAAATTTGGACTTGTATAACCCCACTTAAAAATTGTTTTCGTAAAACATATTATGTTTGTGTCATTTTCACTTTAACATTAAATAAAAAAAAATTTATGTCATTTCCCAACAAAAGTGGATCCATGGGGTCCCCAAGTTGACCCATAGCATATCATGGTCGACCATGACACAACCAATGATGTTGGGACATGTGTCTAAGTCATTTCCTATTATTAAATCATTATTTATACCTTAAACTACCCTAATTACCACTAATCGCGATTAAGAAACTTAATAAGTTACTATTCACCAAAAAATTATTATAATCTCATTGAACAACATTTTACATACTAATTACAACCACGTATGTCGGATTTTCAAAATCCAATACACATTAGTGGTAAACTTTCATTTAACTGAAAAATCAGTTTGCTTGATTACCACTTAGTGGTTTCACTATTCATCAAAAATTGAAGTTTTTCAGAAAATTACCAAAAATTCACCCTAATCTATATTTGATATTCCTAATTCAAAAATGAAGTCTATTTTACAAAATTCAAATCATATAAGTCACATTAATTAATTTAATAATTAATTCCCGCTGCCAGAGCAAATAGCGTGTTTTTACAAAACAATAAGTATCCAAAGATTGACACCAGTTTAAGTCTAATTTCAAAGTGAAATTGATTCCAATTACCACCATTGGATAAAATGGTAAAAAAATATTCTAATTTCACTTCAAAACCAACTCAAAAAATAATCTAATCATATAAATAAATTAGATTAAAAAGCAGTTTTGATGTAAAATGCAGTATTTTTCACTATTCATTAAAAAATGAACATTGTCAGAAAAATACCAAAAATTCATACAAGGTAAATTTTGATATCCCAATCATAAAGAATATGTTTATTTTGACAAACATAGTTTATAAAATTGTCAAAATATAGATTCAAAAATTGTTTGCCATCAAAAGGCACTAAAACAATCTTTTAAGAATATTAGTGTATTTCATGCATAAGATTGTATTTACTTTCATTTTAAGCCTCTATAACACTATCTTAATCATTGATAGAAATAGATAAAAATATCTATTATTCATTACTTACTTGGGATGTTACATCCTTCCCCCCTTTAGAAAATTGCGTCCCCGCAATTTATTTACTTACCGAATAAATGAGGGTACTTATCCCTCATTGCATTTTCAGATTCCCATGTTGCCTCTTCAATCATGTGGTTTTTCCACAAAACCTTTACCTGCTTAATCACCTTATTCCGTAACACTTGCTCCCGGTGGTCAAGAATCTGGACCGGTTGTTCCTCATAAGATAGGTTCTCTTCCAGCTGAACTACCTCTGGACTCAAAACATGAGATGGATCTGGCATATACTTTCTCAACATCAAAACATGAAAAACATTGTGTACATGAGATAAACTCGAAGGTAAAGCCACTCGGTATGCAACTGATCCAACTCTTTCCATAATTTCGTATGGTCCAATGAACCTTGGACTCAACTTTCCTTTCTTACCAAATCTCATCACACTTTTCCAAGGAGAAACCTTGAGAAAAACATGATCACCTACCTCGAAAGATAGATCCTTCCTCCGGTTATCCGCATAACTCTTCTGCCTGCTCTGAGCTGTTCTCATGTGTTTCTGAATCAGCTGAACTTTTTCTACCATCTCTTCTACCAATTCTGGTCCCATCAACTTCCTTTCACCCACTTCATCATAGAAAGCTGGAGTTCGACACCGCTTCCAATATAATGCCTGAAATGGTGCCATCTGTATACTGGAATGGAAACTGTTATTATATGAAAATTCAACCAAAGAAAGATGTTGGTCCCAACTTCCCTGATAATCCATAGAACAAGCTCGTAGCATATCCTCCAATGTCTGAATTGTTCGTTCTGACTGCCCATCTGATTGAGGATAAAAAGCTGTAATAAAATTTAATTCAGTACCCAACGACTTCTGAAGGCCTTTCCAAAAGATAGAAGTAAACCTGGGATCACGATCCAATACAATGGAAAGAGGAACTCCATGTAACCTGACTATCTCTTTAATATACAAACGGGAAAGTTGATCAAGAGAGAAAGTATCTCGTATAGCAAGGAAATGAGCTGATTTGGTCAAGCGATCAACAATAACCCAGATTGCATTATTACCTCGAGATGTCTTCGGTAATCCAACAACAAAGTCCATGGATATATTCTCCCATTTCCACTCTGGCACTGGTAAAGGCTGAAGCATCCCTTTCGGTAACTGCTGCTCTGCTTTAACCTGTTGACATGTCAAACACTTCACAGTAAAATCAACAATATCTCTTTTCATTCCATCCCACCAGTAATACTCCCGCAGATCTCTATACATCTTAGTACTTCCCGGATGAACTAAAAACAGAGAACTATGAGCTTCACATAACAACTCTATCTTCAACTTTGAATCACAAGGCACACACAATCTCTTCCCAAATCTCAAAACACAATCATTATCAATGTTGAATTTAGGCAACATACCTTTCTGAACTAGCTCTACCTTTTTCTGCAACTCACTGTCTTGCTTCTATGCTTTTTTGATTCTATCTGATAGAGAAGATCTCACTGATACCAGAAACAAAACAGAAGGACTTCCTGCACCAACAACTTCTATGCCAAAGTTCATCAAATCGTTAACCAAAGGATCACGTTCCAACCGCAACATTGTTAATGAAGCATTACTTTTTCGACTCAAAGCATCAACCACTTTATTTGCTTTTCCCGGATGGTAATGAATTGTACAATAATAATCCTTGATTAATTCTAGCCATCTCCTATGTCTCATGTTTAACTCTTTCTGAGTGAATATATACTTTAAACTTTTGTGATCGGTATATATTTCACACTTTACTCCATACAAATGATGCCTCCAAATTTTTAAAGCAAAAACAACAGCAGCTAATTCCAAATCATGTGTAGGGTAATTTACCTCATGATTTTTCAATTGTCGTGAAGCATAAGCAATTACCTGTTCATTCTGCATTAGGACGCAACCAAGTCCTTTCAATGAAGCATCGCTGTATATAACAAACTCACCATTCCTGGAAGGTAGTGCCAAAACTGGAGCATTCACCAATCTTCTTTTCAATTCCTGAAAACAATCATCACATTCTTTTGTCCAGATAAACTTAACACCCTTCCGAGTTAGCTTAGTCATTGGACTAGATAACCGTGAAAAATTTCTAACAAACCTTCGGTAATAGCCCGCCAAACCAAGGAAGCTACGCATCTCGGTTACATTTGTGGGTCTTGGCCATTCTTCCACAACTTTTGTTTTTGCAGGATCAACAATTATTCCATCTTTAGAAACAATGTGACCAAGGAAAGAAATTTTTTGCAACCAAAACTCACACTTGCTGAATTTCCCATACAGTTTCGTTTCTTTTACGGTTTGCAAGATAACCCTTAAATGTTTTTCATGATCCTCTTTACTTTTAGAAAACACCAAAATATCATCAATGAAAACCACCACAAACTTATCCAAGAACTCATGGAAAATTCTATTCATTAATTCCATGAATACAGCATGTGCATTGGTTAGCCCAAAAGGCATTACTACAAATTCATAATGGCCATATCTCTTACGGAACGCGGTCTTCGGAATATCTGCCTCCTTTACCTTCAGCTGATGGTCTCCCGATCTCAAGTCAATCTTTGAAAAAAACTGAGCCCCCTGGAGCTGATCAAACAAATCATCGATATGAGGCAAAGGATATTTGTTCGTAACAGTGATATTATTCAAGGCTCTATAATCAATGCAAAGTCTCATAGAACCATCCTTCTTTTTATCAAATAAAACAGGAGCACCCCATGGTGACGTGCTAGGTCTAATGAAACCTTTTTCTAATAAATCTTGCAATTGCTCCTTCAACTCTAAAAGTTCAATTTGTGCCATTCGATAAGGGGGTTTTGAAATTGGCTTAGCATTAGAAACTAAGTCAACAGTAGACTCAACTTCCCGATCTGGTATTATTCCAGGCAACTCATTAGGAAAAACATCCGGATACTCATTTACCACTGGCACATCATTAATCTGAACAGTTCCTTTATTTTCAACGACGTGTGCAAGGTAACCTTCATTTCCATCTTTTACAAGTTTCTCGGCCTCTTGATATGTTATCAAAAGTAAGGGTTCATTCTTGTAAACAAACTGAAAGTCTTTCTGAAAAGAAACTTCTTTAGCTCTACAGTCAATCTTAGCATGGTAAATAGAGAGCCAATCCATACCCAGGATAACATCAAACTCTACTAGAGGTAGAACAATAAGGTTTGCAAGTAGGTTCTTTCCACAGATAAGGATAGGAAGATTCTTATAAATTCTTTTTTCCTCGACACTTCCCCCAGGTGTTTTTACCAAAAGTTCAGTAGTCATTTCTTGAGATGGTATTCCCATTTTACTAGAAAATGTTTCAGAGATGAAAGAATGTGTAGACCCCGAATCAAACAACACACTGGCATAATCTGAAAAAACAAACAAAGTACCTGATAAAACTTCATTTGATGGCCTGACATCTGCTGAAGTAGTTGCAAAGGATTTCACCACCCCTTTCTGTTTGTAGTCTAACTGGTTCCCATCACTCAAGCTCCATGTCGGACACACGTTTGCATAGTGACCCATCTCATTGCACTTATAACATTTCACTAACTGTAAATCAAATTTGTTCTTACCTTCACCTTGATCCTTTTCAGTGCAATCACGAGCCTTATGTCCCATCTTACCACATCGGTTGCACTTCCCAGAATTCAGAAGACATTCCCCAGCATGCCTTTTGCCACATTTATCACAAACTGGAAACTTAGTTCTCTTACCATCATACATTTTTGAATAATTCTTACCTTTCTCCTGCCACCTCGGTCTCTTCTTCTGCTGGTTGTTATAGAACACTTGGTCATCGGCAAACTCCATTTCTACCTTCTCAGCACATTGAACAAGCTTTTCATAACTTTTAAACTCACGAGAAGCTAATTCCCTTCGATAATTTGGCTTTAATCCTGAGTAAAAATGATTGATTTTACTATCACGGTCCCGGATAAAATTTGGAGCATACCTTGCCAATCGAGTGAACCGTTCTTCATAGGCAGCCACTGAGTCTTCCTCTTGCCTCAGTTCCAAGAATTTCTTTTCCATCCTAAGTCGAACAACCTTAGGAAAATACTTCTCAAGAAACATACCTTTGAATTCATCCCAGTCAAGAGCATCAATCTCATCGGCGTCCCTGATATTTTTAACCATAGACCACCACTGATCTGCTTCACCCTCCAAACGGTAAATAGCAAGACTAACCTTTTGATTTTCTGAACACCCCATGACATCAAAAATCTTTTCCAGTGCTTTAATCCACCCTTCAGCTAGCACAGGGTCAGATGATCCTCTGAATGATGGTGGATGTTGCCTCATGAAATGTTCCACCACTGACATGTTCCTTTGCGGTTGATCTTGCTGATCTCGTGCATGGATACCACCGCCATTTATCGCTTGAGTCAACTGCGCCATTACTGCAACAAACTGTTCAGTTCCAATTCCGACCATTTCTGGATGCTGATTCGGAAGGTTATTTCCTTCTTTATGCCTTCCTATCACTGCTTCCCTGTTTCCTCTGCGGAAAACCATTCTGAACAAACATGTCTTAGATGAAGCAACATGGTAATCTTCAAATGCTATGTCATTTCGAAAAAAAAATATTTTTGGGTAATCATTTAATAGAATTCTAACACCTAAAGTTATCTAAACCGACCTTTGATACCAACTATAAGGCCCCAGCCTTAAACCTTACTTAATCTTGAGTTATTACAAGATTACACATTGAGGATCTTTTCAGGTTTAGAGTTTTAGAGAATTAGATCATAAAACTTGTGTTACATTCCACATATAAACAAAGTGGTTACATAAAGATAGTATTCTTCATTCCCATCAATGGAAAAACATTTAAAACAAAACATGGATTATTTCTTGACACATCCTTGACTCTATCATCTTATCATGTAACTTTCCCTTGACCTGTGAAAAAAATTTCAAAAACATGGGATGAGCATAAAAACTCAGTATGGGTTATAAAAAAAACATGGAAAGGAAACATGAGTTCATATATACATAAGAATGAAATCATACTTCACCCATAAAACATAGGCACTTTAACATTCCTCATAAAATCATGAATAAATCATAGAAATCATAAGACATAAAGGTAACTTGAGGCATTCATAACATTCTTACGTAGGGAGTAACCCTCTTGGTTACGTTTGGAATACCCATCACAGTATATTCCCTAAAATCTCTTCGAAGAAACCTTAACGTTTCACTCCTTCGCGTTACCCAATGCATTGGAGAGCTATAACGGGCTCACCCGCCCTTAGTTTATCACGGAACCACCTGTCTTCATAATAATGCCCAAGAACCATAACATAATCATATCACATAAAACATGCATAAAGGAAACATAAAATTTCCACATTTCAATCACGAGATATTAATACAACACATTGATATAAAAACATTACGAAAACCATTTTCAATACTAAAATAAAAGAAAATTAAAACATGGTATTTATTTTTCTTTTAAAAAGAGGGTATGGCTTGTAGAGGAAGCCGAAACTCAAATAACGGTCACGATGGCGGAGAAGTCGTTGTCGCCACATACGTACGACAAAAACATTCCCTTTTGTCGTTTAGTAAACGCTTCGTATAAAAAAGATTCCTTTTGAATAAACACAAAAGTCAAAGTGGTTTATACACCGTATAAAAGAAAGTTGTGTATAAAATAAAATATGCCTCAACGAAAGGAGATTGAGACGAAGTCCCATACCTCGTGTCCGACTTGACCCGACCGTTCTTTAATCTCCTGAATAATAAACTTGAGTTAATATATACTTGCTTATGAATTTTTTTCAAGTTCATTATTCCTTTTATACCATGTTATGAACATCATGTAATCAGTTAAGTTAATAATGTTCATTTTGTCGGTATTTGGTTCTTAAGTCAAAAATAGACTTCTTACACTTACATGTTGTTAATTTGGTCAAAGGTTCATTATATCCAGAATGGTATTCATGATGTAGATATCATATATTTCATATATATCCAGTACATACATTCATTTATAATATTACATAATCATTTAGAGGTAAGAAATGAAATGCACCGTTCATGGAGACGGTAAGCCGTACGTACGCATGAACGCTACTTTCATTTCTATTTCGTATTTTATAGAATGGAATCATAATGATATAAAGGTATATTATAATTCCAGTATAATATCATATATAATATCATAGTTCCATCCTTTATATGTCCCACATATGGTATTAACGAATCAAATCACTTTTAGGGGGCGGTAGTCCGCACTTCCTAAAATGAAGATATCGTGTTTACCTATAATGGAAACCATAAAGGTATTCCCAAAATGAAAAAAACAGAAGCTTAAGGAAAACATAAACATATTATATATCATATATAAAAATAGTGACATCATAATGGCCACCTTTTAAGGTGTTAAATGAGTGTTGAACAATCATCATTTCGGGAGGCAGAATTTCGCCATCCACGGAAACCGTATGTTATTTAACCATTTGATGTAGTTGTGTGAGAGTGTAGCTCAAATAAATCTTATAACAACATCCTAGTATATTTAAGATACTGGTTTTGTTATAAAGGAAGTAAATAAAAAGAGTTTAGGGGGTTGGAGAAGCAAAATAAAACAAATGAACATGAGAGAATGAATTACCTTTAAAAGTGTAACTCCTTTTGAGTTGAGCCTAAAGGCTTCCTTTGAAAGGATTCTGACCAAAGGGAATCCTCTAGGATGAGAAGAGGGATGTGGAGAGAGCAAATGGGCAGGGTTTGGCCGAGCCAAAGGCTTGAAGAGTGTGTGAAATGAGGTAGAGGTGGGGGCCTTTTATAAGAGGAGAGGAGGGGCACTTTTGGAAAGTAAAGAAACATTACTTTATTTGAAAATGTGTTTCGGTTTCAAAAGGCCCCACATTGATATAATTCGTGGATAAGGTGATAAGGCTTCGAAATACACTCATCCAATAAGTTTTGGACATGGGTAGTTCATATATTTTACATTATCTTTCCATTTTATTTAAATCGTCAAATAATGATGTCATCGCTGCATCATTATTATGTCATAAATAATTTAATTTATTTAATGTCTAAAAATCATAAAAAAAAAATACTATGATGTAGGAAATATTTTTAGCTTTCCAATGACTATTTATAATCAAAATTTTGACTTTTATAACCCCACTTAAAAATTGTTTTCGTAAAACATATTATGTTTGTGTCATTTTCACTTTAACATTAAATAAAAAGTAATTTATGTCATTTCCCAACAAAAGTGGATCCATGGGGTCTCCAATATGACCCATAGCATATCATGGTCGGCCATGAAACAACCAATGAGGTTGGGACATGTGTCTAGGTCATTTCCTATTATTAAAGCATTATTTATACCTTAAACTACCCTAATTACCACTAATCGCGATTAAGAACTTAATAAGTTACTATTCACCAAAAAATTATTATAATCTCATTGAACCACATTTTACATACTAATTAGAACCATGTATGTCGGATTTTCAAAATTCAATACACATTAGTGGTAAACTTTCATTTAACTGAAAAATCAGTTTGCTTGATTACCACTTAGTGGTTTCACTATTCATCAAAAATTGAAATTTTTCAGAAAATTACCAAAAATTCACCCTAATCTATATTTGATATTACTAATTCAAAAATGAAGTCTATTTTACAAAATTCAAATCATATAAGTCACATTAATTAATTTAATAATTAATTCCCGCTGCCAGAGCAAATAGCGTGTTTTTACAAAACAATAAGTATCAAAAGATTGACACCAGTTTAAGTCTAATTTCAAAGTGAAATTGATTCCAATGACCACCATTGGATAAAATAGTAAAAATATATTCTAATTTCACTTCAAAACCAACTCAAAAAATAATCTAATCATATAAATAAATTAGATTAAAAAGCAGTTTTGATGTAAAATGCAGTATTTTTCACTATTCATTAAAAAATGAACATTGTTAGAAAAATACCAAAAATTCATACAAGGAAAATTTTGATGTCCCAATCATAAAGAATAAGTTTATTTTGACAAACATAGTTTATAAAATTGTCAAAATATAGATTCAAAAATGGGTTTCCATCAAAAGGCACTAAAATAATCTTTTAAGAATATTAGTGTATTTCATGCATAAGATTGTATTTACTTTCATTTTAAGCCTCTATAACACTATCTTTATCATTAATAGACATAGATAAAAATATCTATTATTCATTAATTACTTGGGATGTTACAGTGAGGGTCTAAGGATAGTCAGTGGGGAGACTATAACCTCTTATTAGAGTTTCAAAATGATATATCATAATAAATAACAAAAAATAGAGGAAGTTGTAATACACAATTAACAAAACAGTCGAAGACAAATAGTACTCATTTTGTAAAAGTGTCCAATGCTAAGATTACAACAGTTGAATTAATGACATGTTATGGATGCATAAATAAAAGAAATAAACAATAAATAATGATGTACACATCATTCACAATACAAATATTATACAACCAAGCCCTAAGGGATTTTAACTCGAGCATCCCAATCTCCTACTCGGTCCTCTGCTCTAATTTCTCAATTTTTTACACACAGTATAATACTGCGACCAAATAGAATCTACTCATACACCCTAGTGCAGTATTGACTCGAGTAGGGTGTGAGATATAAATATAAAAAGGCCAGGACCACTGGTGTATACCCTAAATCCCGACATTCAATAAATAATATCCATAGTGTGAATGTATGTATAATTAAAGTAAGAAGTACAATGTAACTATATACCCTAGTACCTACTTCAGCTCTCAGCTATTGTATAAATATGCATTATACATTATTCATGCATACACAATAGTAATTACACAATCATTTTGATTTTTCAATTATTCAACCCTCATTAAATTAGGAATGTATTGAGATTCATCCCAAGCTCAACATCCCTCATATAAGTCACTCACAACAGATGTCTCTAAAGATCATCTAAGTAATAAATGCGAAGACTGAATCCAAGCTTGTATATTTTCTTGGATAATTCATCATAAGATATAAAATTTAATCAATCATATAATATATCTGACCCCATCCCTTAAAAATCATGTTTCACTCTTGGGTACATCTGTTAAAAGTGATTCACCAAAATCATTGATAAGTATGAACCCTTTCTCATATTCAATTCACAAATCATAATGTCCAGACAATTTTCATTAACATATTAATTCATTTCATTTTGGACCAATTAGTCTCACGTTCCAATGACAATTAATTTTGTAGAACATCATTTCTAGCACCCTCGTGAGAATTTGGAGCACCAGTCCTTCTCTCACTACCCATGGGTATTTGGAGAATTAGTCCGAGTCCCATAGAATAATATTTGCATGCAAGATGGGTGTAGAATGACTTGTCTCGCACCCCATGAGTATTTGAAGCAGTAGTCCCTATCTCACAATACATTTATCAAGAAAAAATAATATTTATAATTGGTGTAGAATGCTATGTCTAACACCCCAAACCATTAATTAATTAATTCAGAAATTAATTAATCTAATACATTAAATAATTCCTTAAATAATTAACAACATAAAAATACCAAAAGATATGTCTACAATCATTTAAGAATTCAACATCTCAATAGTTAAAAATTAATTAATATTCAAATATTCTAAATTAATTATCCCAAATAATTAATTAGTTGGAACTCATCCACTGAGACAGTGTTTCGCCTCAGACTTTAATTTCTACCGCACACGTCGTCAACATCTCAAGACAAACATGCTAAAAAAGGCCGATATATCTAGAAACTATCTCACATAGCATATCATATTTTTAAATAGCTTCTTCCTGAAAAACATAAGTAATGGAATATAAACATGCAACCAAAGGTATTATTGTCCAATGGTCATAAAAATCAAAAAAATGTACAATAAAAAATTAATGCGTGAAAATTAATTAATTCAATAAATAATTAAATAAATCACATATCATTAACCAATTCATCAATTAATTAACCGTTGATCATTTTTAATGTAATAATTAATCCATCCATTAATTATTATCAATTTACAATTTATATTCTAAACATGTCAAAATATTCATTATTCTCAGTATTCAGTAAATGCCACAATTTTTCCAACTCAGGACTAGAGAATTAATTGTTCAATAATTACCCAGTCACCCATCTCTCCCCATCAGAACATATAATTCAACAACTGATATATCATTTTTTTTCTTAATTAATATCTAGTTACATGGGTTAAAAGTCACACCTAATGGTGTCCAAGTCCATTTCCATTTATGTCTCATTTACAAGAAAGACTCATGGGTGCTTCATGTTTAACCATTTAATATTCAGGGCATAAGCTCATCATATTTTCAGAAGAAGAAATACATTCCTTAACACCAACACATGGAAGTTTATTCATTTATTACATGTGGAAAGAATCATTCAGTAACATTAAATGTCTTTCATCAATATATCATGTATCGACAGAAATTGGGATACATACCAAAACTCAACCTTAAGCAAGCATGATATGACATTACAACCAACCAACAATTTTTCATTATTTATAATTTAATTAAACTTCGGTAGTTCCAAAATAAAGGAAACAAATAATATAAAATTATTTAAATAAGAAAATAATTCATAAATAAATTATTAGATATTTCGGACCATACCTCAATGTGGAACAAAAAACTTGCTGCTCTTCATCATACATCAGAATCCAATCCACAACTTGTCCGCAGACGCACCCTCACCCACCTCTATATATATATATCTGTGTGTGTAACGCCCCGACCCTAGTTACCCAGAGTCGGTGCATTATTACATAACATTGGCATGATCATAAGAAAGATCAAATCTCGAAAGACCGATTGGTTTAGTAGCCTTGGAAACACTAGATATATTCATAAGTTTTACATTACATCATAAAATGAAAAACTACTACAACAACATAATGTCTCCATAATTCACACTCATATCCCCACATAATATCCCTGCAAGTCATTCATAATTTACTTCTTCACTTCCTGGGAAAAATAAAACATAGAAAAGGGGGGAGCTCAATTGCCCAGTAAGGATAACAATATAGCGGAACATTCAAAAATAAGCATAATCATTTAAGGCAATGAATTAATAAAACAAAATCCTTTTAAACTTGAACATCAACATAGTATGGAAAATGTAAAATGAAATAATGCCATTTACTTGTTCACATGGATATTCTACTAATCGAATAATCACATGTAATATCAATAACCACTTTCATAATGTTGGAATGCATAATGCTGAACTTTAATTTCTTTATCAAGGCCTCGTCCCAAGACCTTGGGGCTAACTGTAACTGGAACCCAACCCGGAGTGCCTCTAATAACCAGACACCAACCCAGAGTGCCTCTAATAACCGGACACCAACCCGGAGTGCCTCTAATAACCAGAGACCAAACCGGAGTTCCTCTAATAACCGGAGACCAAACCGGAGTTCCTCTAATAACCGGTCCCCAACCCGGAACATACTTGTCTAACACATTCATCTGAATGAAAGGTTGAAATATAACATAAACATTTGGATTAAAAATAACTTATAAAATGTCAATACTTTAAACAAAAACCATGAGTGACATAAGAATAACTTATCCACAGTCAAAAATATCACAAAACCTTCAATAAAATAGGGATGTTTTGTATCATAATAAATCAACTTCAAATAAGCTTAAAATCCATCGAAGGATGTTGACATAGATGAAATCAAAACTATTTTAGAGAAATATCTCTTTTTTTTAAATCATTTTAAAATTAACATAATTATAAAATATGAAGTGCATTGTGTTGCATTTGTTGTCAATGAGGCATGAAGTTGTCTTGAAATGAATGGATGTCAAGGAGTCAAGATGTGAATGTCAAAGGATGTGATGGTGATGGTGATGAAGGAGAATGGCCATGGTACCAAGATGCATGTCACTTGGGAGATTCACTAAGTGGCATAGGAGATGTGGTTTAAACATTCTCTAGTGATATCAGATGATTGTCGAACTGATCTTAATGTTTCAATACTTGTATCAATATGATACTAAGTTACACCACTTGAAGAATGAATGATGATGGAGCATCATGAAATCTGACGATTGTTGAGCTTATCATTAAGTTCCAAGAACTTGTATCAACTGGATACAATGTCACAACATGATTAGAAGACCATGCATTGTAGTGACAATGCATGAGGAGTTGAAGAAGCAAGATGATCCATTCACTACTTCTAAGTGGATGAAGTGGTTTAATGAAGTCCATGTACTAACTCTTAGTGCATGTGAATTTGAAGTTGATCCAATTGATCTCTGATTAGATCAATGAAGCACATTGAAGAATTTAAGTGATTTAGGAGCTCAGTTGAAGATGAAGACCCTTCGTGAATTCCATTACAAAGTGATGAATAAATGTTGAAGAAGAATGGAGGAATTCTAATGAAGAAGAAATAATTGATCAAGTAGCTCGGTTGATGAAGATCTTTGAGAATTCTCTCCTAAGTTGAAAATGAGATGGTGAAGAAGAATTATAAATTGAGGAGTTGTTTTTAAAGAAGATTAATGTTTGAATTCTCAAGAAGACGATGAAGGAAAAGAATGCCTTGAAGGGCAAGTGGCACTTGGCATATTTTACATGGAGGACTTTGATTTTTACAAAGTCTTATTCTATACTTTGCCAAAAAATATGGCCAGCCCGTGAGCACCTTGTGGGTTCAACCCCAAGGCTCATGTAAGCCTAAGGCGCCACGCCCAAGGGGGAACCCGTGGGGCGAGCTCAGGGTGGCAGGGGCGCACCCACAGACACCACAGAGACGCTGGGGCACGCCCGGAGGAGCGCAGGGGGCCGTGTATAAGCCCCCGAGGGCACGCAGTGGTGAAACCCGCGCGCCGGAGGAGCATAGTGGGCGCTAGGAGCGCGCCCGCAGGAGCAGAGAGTGGGCGCAGAGCGAGCCCGCAGGGAGAACACGGTGCGGGGCGGCACCGTGGAGGGAGGAGTTTCAACTGGCCGTTCAAGGGAGCGGCTGGGTTATAAACCGCGAGAAAACCGCGCCCCGTTTCGATGTGGGACGCGGAAAATTTCCCGGGAGAGAATCTGAGCCGCTCGATTGATCGCGCGCTTGATCTGCGCCGCACGATCCATCCGCGGCGCTGCGATCTAATCCAAGCCGTTGAAGCCTTTTTGATCACTGCATCCGACGGCCCCGGCATCGTCTCCTCCCTCGAGCTCGACCGAAGCCACCCGCAGCCGCCGTTGAACCAGAGGCCACCCGAGCACCGATTTCGAGCTCCGGGCCACCATTTCCAACGCCGAAGGCTCCATTGAGTTCGTCTGGATGTACTGAACACAACCATGCGTAAAAATGGGAGTGCATGCAATGTATGGAGGATTTCGAGTTCGGCCGAGGCAAGCAAAGCTGCCGAGGCCACGTGGTTCGTGTCTTGCATGGGATAGAAGATACAGAGGCCGTGCATGCGTTATAAATCGCATGCACGAGGAGGAAGAAAATGGAAGTGAACCCGCGTGGAAACAGAAAGAAAACAAGATTTAAGGAAATCTTGAAATCCCGAAATCTTCGGGAGATTAAAAATATCTCACGCGGATGGAAGAGGCTCTCATCGCCTATATAAGGAGAGCCCGTGCTCTCATTTTGCTTGCTGAAACGCTGCTGAAAAACTTGGAAGATCCGCGAGTGCTCTGCCTCCCGAAGTCAAAGCTTTGCGCGCCCCCTGCGCGGCAGTGAAGCCCGGAGCAACTCTTGCTTCGTGAGGTTCCTTTCGCGCATCCCTTGCGCGAAAGAGGTGAAGGAGGAGGAGGAGTTCCCTGCGCGCCTACTCCCTTTCGCGACAGGAAGAACCCGAGGCCGCATTCTTGCGCGCCCGAGGTTGCATCCCTCTCTGTCCGCGGACTTGTGTGGCAGGAGGGGCTTGCGCGGCTGCCCCTTGCACCCGAGGAGGTTTCACTTGCGCGGCCAAGTGATCCTTGTGCCTTGTGCTTGCACGGACAAGAAGTGAAGATATGACGCACCTTGCATGCCCTTGTGCATCTTGAAGACCTATGCGGCAGTGGGAGAAGAAGAATTGGCCGCACCCTCTTGCACGGCTTTCTTAAGGCAGTAGGGGTTCGGGTTGTGTGAGAAACAAGAAGGCCACCACATCTTGGGTGTGTGCAAAAACAGAAGAGGACCCGTAGCCTTGTGTGTGTGCCAGAAGAGAAGGGGCCGTGGGCAGTGTGTGTGCAAATAGTGGAGGAAGGCCGAGCCCTTGCACCCTTTGAGTG
Source organism: Viscum album (assembly GCA_963277665.1). Lineage (NCBI taxonomy): Eukaryota > Viridiplantae > Streptophyta > Magnoliopsida > Santalales > Viscaceae > Viscum > Viscum album. Next base: position 2,041,150,145 of record OY728130.1, on the reverse strand, counting down.
CCATGTGGAGAAGAAGAACCCGAGGCCAAGGCTTTGAGCCTTGTGTGCAAAAAGAATAAGAAGAGGTCGTAGCCCTTGTTGGGTGTGCACACTTGAAGATTAAAAGAGAAAGAACAAATTGTGTGTGCAAAGGAAGTGAAAGGCTGTAGCCTTGTGTGGGTGAAGTGAAGATCACACCTCATTTGAGTGTGTGTGTGTGTGGAAATTGAAGAGGAACACACTACGGGCATTTATTGTGTGCAAGAAGAGGAAGGTCACTACAAGTGTATGCTAAGTGAAGAATTTGTGTGTGCAAATTAAAGAAGTGGCCGAACCTAGTGTGTGCACTAAAAGTGTATACACATTAGCAGAAGAAGAAGGAGTTGACCGACACTAAAGTATAACACACTTTTAGTGTGTGAACAATTTGAATATAGTGTGTGAAGATTGTGGAGAAGGTGTGTGCTTAAAGTGACTACACCCTTTGTGGGTCTACTGCACCAAGAGGAAGAAAAGGAGAGTGCATGCATGCATGCATGCACGTGCACACGTGAACAGTGCTAAATCAGTGGTGTGCAACTGAGACTGGACCAGACCGAAGATAAAGACATCAGTTGTCTGAGCATTCAGTAGTTGAAGAGAGAAGCCGGGTCATCCTTAGAAGAAGGTGATAAAGCCCGAGCTAGACGAGAAGACCTGATCAACTCAAGTGATCAGAGGTACAGAGCAAGGCCAGCATTTCTTATCCCAGACTGCTGAGGATACTTGAAGAAGCTTAAAGAGAAGAAGAGCTACTCGTGTGACTCGAGGAGCCAAGAGAAGACCCTGTGGGACTCAGGGGGAAGAAGTCTTCAGTGGGATTCTGGAGCAGGCCAGTGGGACTCTGGTAACACTGTGTGACGCAGTATAAAGACCCTCCTGTGGGACTCAGGAGAGATACAGTGGGACTCTGTATCGACCATTGTAATTTTAACAAGTTATAATGGGAGAATCCATGCTGGGAGAGCATGGCAAGGATGTAGGCCTTTGGTGCCGAACCTTGTAAATCCTTGTGTCCAGTGCCTTTACATTTACTGCATCATTCGTGGAAAGGTGAGAGATACAAGAAGAGTGGATCGAGGCCTTAACCAGCCATAGAGGTTTAATTGATTAAGAATCAATTAGTAAAAAGTTTTAAAAGGGATCACTGATTCACCCCCTCCCCCTCTCAGTGATTCACACTGATCTGGGCACTTCAATTGGTATCAGAGGCGAGGTTACCTCTAAAAGATCCAAGAGAGTCTTTATGAAGTGCAGATTTGAGTAAATGAGCAACCAGCCTCAAATGGAGATATCTGCCAAGACTCAGAAAAATAGAAAGAAGAAACAGGCCAAGAAGATGAAGAAAGCATGTCCTAGCTGTGATAACGTTGAATCAATGAATGATCTTCAGAGTGCACTCAAATATCTTCAGAAGACAGTTCCCATGGAAGTGGCAAAGTGTATAGCTACAGGCATCCATGATCTTCATGAAGAAAAATCACAGTTAGAAGAAGAAGCCAATGCAATGGAAGATCAATTGGCAAAAAGGGTTGGCATAACCAACACTCTCAGAAAGCTGGTGAAGGCTAAAGATGAGACAGTATCTCTTTGAAATGAAAGATATGAAGACACTACTGAAGAATTGCAAAGAAGCCTTTCTGAGAAAGAATTCTTTAAGACTGTGGTCAAAGAAGTTTTCCATGCACTGGAAAAGAGGCACAAAGTTTCAATGAATGTCAGAGATGGTCAACTTGAAGACAAAGTCAAAATGGTGAAGGAGCTTGACAACTCATTGCATGAAATAAAGAAGGTGCATGAAGACCAGATAAAGCAGCTGGAAGAGAAATGGGAAGGAAGGCTAAGAACTATTGAGGATGAGAAGAACTCCCTCAATATGAAATGCTTAGAACTGGAGGTGATATTGAAAAATCTGCAATCATCCAAAGCCAAAGCCTCCCAGTCAGCTGAAAGAAGAAATGTTGCTACTCAAGTATGCATTGAGCAGGATGATTCTAAAAGAAAGACATCCTCTAGTGAAAGTGCAACAACTTCTAAAAGGAAGGTACCATCCATCCCATCTTGTACTCATGTTTCTAAATGTGTTTCCACAAAAAGTGCAGGATGGAAGAATAATTCCAAACAAATATGGATGAAGACAGTAAAGAAGCAGAGCTCTCCTGAAACAGCACAACAGGTCAAGAAAAGTACCCTAAAATCAGAAGGACTGAAGAAGTCAAGATTTGTGGGTCAATTTTGGTGTTGTAATAAGTATGGGCACTGTGCAAAGGATTGTTGGTACAATCCACTAAATGCCAAAGCACAGAGGAAGCCCATGCCAAGGGGGAGCAAGCCAGAAGGAAGGAAGCAACATCCACAGGTCCAGAGACATCTGTTCACTGCAAATAGATTTGGATTACTTGACAACATCTGGGATGATTGCAAAAGTGGTCAACAAAAAGATACATGTCAATCTCCAACTGTATCCAGAGCTCAAAAGAAGAAAAGATCACAGAACCTGGCTCAAAAAGAATCCTTGGGAAGAAAAAAGAAGAAAGTGGAAAATGCTCCCAAGAAGTGTTTGAGAAATGAAGAGAAGTCCTTGGAGTCTGAGTCCAAGAAGGGTGGTGCATCCAGAAGGACCACCAAGAAGAAATGCTTCTACTGTGGAAAGAAAGGGCATATCATGGATCTTTATAAAGAAGCCATGAAACTCAATAGAGGCCGACTGGACTCCAAAAGACAATCAATCCAGAAGAAGAAGGGATTGATTGAAAATAAGTTGCCTAAGAGAGGTAGCTTAGCAGCATCCAAAGAACCATGTGGAACTTCCAAAACTGAGGCCACTCTTCCAAATGATTTACTTGTCATATGGCCACATCAGTTGCAACTTGCCAAAGATCTGCAAAAAGCTGAAGATAAAGTTCTGGAAATTGCTAAGGCAAAAAGGAAACAAAAGATTTCACATGAAGATGTATTGAGATCCACACCAGCACAATCATCAATGAAGATCAAATGTGCAAGTGTGAAGACTAGTGAAAATGGGACATCTCGGTTGAGAGAATCTTCTCAACCTTGTTGTTCACGTTGATGAACCAAGAAGGTTCCATATTATTCCCTTATACTTTTGGTATTTACATGTGCTAACATTGCAGGGAATTGAAGATGACGATCATTCTCATCAGGAGAGTGGTTTGGACAGAATGGAGTGCACCCCTTGAGGGGGAGCCAATCTGGAGAAGATGATGTTCTAAAATTAATATCATCTTGAGAAAGTGAAGGTATTCCAATCATGCTTTCATCCCTTGTTTCTTAATTGAGTTTATCTTTTCAATTAAGGGGGAGTATGGATTGAAGACAAATGATTGAAAGGGGGAGCTTTATCTTTGCACTGAACTTTCTAATGAGTTTTGTGAAGTATGTGCAGGATTTAGCAATTCATTGGTATATCTGAAAAATTTCAAACCCCTAAGCATGATCTCACATGTACAGTGAATTTTGGACAGCTTTGAATTCCTTGGTCATATCACTCTTGTTTTCTACACCGGGTTAGCCCAAGTAGACTTAGAGCTGATTTACTAAAGGTTCTTTGCTAAAGAGAACATGTGACATCATCCCTCTCTTAGTGTTTTTCAAGAGAATACTATTTATAAGGGAGGAAGATATTTGTGAAAGTGAACCACACCACACCTTTGCATTTGATTTCCAATAAGGGGGAGAAAATATTGGCACACATATTGACCCATTCATATGTGCTAAAGGAGTGTATTGACAACAAATACAAAGGGGGAGATTGAAGTGCATTGTGTTGCATTTGTTGTCAATGAGGCATGACGTTGTCTTGAAATGAATGGATGTCAAGGAGTCAAGAGGTGAATGTCAAAGGATGTGATGGTGATGGTGATGAAGGAGAATGGCCATGGTACCAAGATGCATGTCACTTGGGAGATTCACTAAGTGGCATAGGAGATGTGGTTGAAACATTCTCTAGTGATATCAGACGATTGTCGAACTGATATTAATGTTTCAATACTTGTATCAATATGATACTAAGTTACACCACTTGAAGAATGAATGATGATGGAGCATCATGAAATCTGACGATTGTTGAGCTGATCATTAAGTTCCAAGAACTTGTATCAACTGGATACAATGTCACAACATGATTAGAAGACCATGCATTGTAGTGACAATGCATGAGGAGTTGAAGAAGCAAGATGATCCATTCACTACTTCTAAGTGGATGAAGTGGTTTAATGAAGTCCATGTACTAACTCTTAGTGCATGTGAATTTGAAGTTGATCCAATTGATCTCTGATTAGATTAATGAAGCACATTGAAGAATTTAAGTGATTTAGGAGCTCAGTTGAAGATGAAGACCCTTCGTGAATTCCATTACAAAGTGATGAATAAATGTTTAAGAAGAATGGAGGAATTCTAATGAAGAAGAAATAATTGATCAAGTAGCTCGGTTGATGAAGATCTTTGAGAATTCTCTCCTAAGTTGAAAATGAGATGGTGAAGAAGAATTATAAATTGAGGAGTTGTTTTTAAAGAAGATTAATGTTTGAATTCTCAAGAAGAAGATGAAGGAAAAGAATGCCTTGAAGGGCAAGTGGCACTTGGCATATTTTACATGGAGGACTTTGATTTTTACAACGTCTTATTCTGTACTTTGCCAAAAAATATGGCCAGCCCGTGAGCACCTTGTGGGTTCAACCCCAAGGCTCATGTGGGCCTAAGGCGCCACGCCCAAGGGGGAACCCGTGGGGCGAGCTCAGGGCGGCAGGGGCGCACCCACAGACACCACAGAGGTGCTGGGGCACGCACGGAGGAGCGCAGGGGGCCATGTATAAGCCCCCGAGGGCACGCGATGGTGAAACCCGCGCGCCGGAGGAGCATAGTGGGCGCTAGGAGCGCGCCCGCAGGAGCAGAGAGTGGGCGCAGAGCGCGCCCGCAGGGAGAACACGGTGCGGGGAGGCACCGTGGAGGGAGGAGTTTCAACTGGCCGTTCAAGGGAGCGGCTGGGTTATAAACCGCGAGAAAACCGCGCCTCGTTTCGATGTGGGACGCGGAAAATTTCCCGGGAGCGAATCTGAGCCGCTCGATTGATCGCGCACTTGATCTGCGCCGCACGATCCATCCGCGGCGCTGCGATCTAATCCAAGCCATCGAAGCCTTTTTGATCACTGCATCCGACGGCCCCGGCATCGTCTCCTCCCTCGAGCTCGACCGAAGCCACACGCAGCCGCCGTTGAACCAGAGGCCACCCGAGCACCGATTTCGAGCTCCGGGCCACCATTTCCAACGCCGAAGGCTCCATTGAGTTCGTCTGGATGTACTGAACACAACCATGCGTAAAAATGGGAGTGCATGCAATGTATGGAGGATTTCGAGTTCGGCCGAGGCAAGCAAAGCTGCCGAGGCCACGTGGTTCGTGTCTTGCATGGGATAGAAGATACAGAGGCCGTGCATGCGTTATAAATTGCATGCACGAGGAGGAAGAAAATGGAAGTGAACCCGCGTGGAAACAGAAAGAAAACAAGATTTAAGGAAATCTTGAAATCCCGAAATCATCGGGAGATTAAAAATATCTCACGCGGATGGAAGAGGCTCTCATCGCCTATATAAGGAGAGCCTGTGCTCTCATTTTGCTTGCTGAAACGCTGCTGAAAAACATGGAAGATCCGCGAGTGCTCTGCCTCGCGAAGTCAAAGCTTTGCACGCCCCCTACGCGGCAATGAAGCCCGGAGCAACTCTTGCTTCTTGAGGTTCCTTTCGCGCATCTCTTGCGCGAAAGAGGTGAAGGAGGAGGAGGAGTTCCCTGCGCGCCTACTCCCTTGCGCGACAGGAAGAACCTGAGGCCGCATTCTTGCGCGCCCGAGGTTGCATCCCTCTCTGTCCGCGGACTTGCGTGGCAGGAGGGGCTTGCGCGGCTGCCCCTTGCACCCGAGGAGGTTTCACTTGCGCGGCCAAGTGATCCTTGTGCCTTGTTCTTGCACTGACAAGAAGTGAAGATATGCCGCACCTTGCATGCCCTTGTGCATCTTGAAGACCTATGCGGCAGTGGGAGAAGAAGAATTGGCCGCACCCTCTTGCACGGCTTGCTTAAGGCAGTAGGGGTTCGGGTTGTGTGTGAAACAAGAAGGCCACCACATCTTGGGTGTGTGCAAAAACAGAAGAGGACCCGTAGCCTTGTGTGTGTGCAAGAAGAGAAGGGGCCGTGGGCAGTGTGTGTGCAAATAGTGGAGGAAGGCCGAGCCCTTGCACCCTTTGAGTGCCAAGTGGAGAAGAAGAACCCGAGGCCAAGGCTTTGAGCCTTGTGTGAAAAAAGAATAAGAAGAGGCCGTAGCCCTTGTTTGGTGTGCACACTTGAAGATTAAAAGAGAAAGAACAAATTGTGTGTGCAAAGGAAGTGAAAGGCCGTAGCCTTGTGTGGGTGAAGTGAAGATCACACCTCATTTGAGTGTGTGTGTGTGAAAATTGAAGAGGAACACCCTACGGGCATTTATTGTGTGCAAGAAGAGGAAGGTCACTACAAGTGTATGCTATGTGAAGAATTTGTGTGTGCAAATTAAAGAAGTGGCCGAACCTAGTGTGTGCACTAAAAGTGTATACACATTAGAAGAAGAAGAAGGAGTTGACCCACACTAAAGTATAACACACTTTTAGTGTGTGAACAATTTGAATATAGTGTGTGAAGATTGTGGAGAAGGTGTGTGCTTAAAGTGACTACACCCTTTGTGGGTCTACTGCACCAAGAGGAAGAAAAGGAGAGTGCATGCATGCATGCATGCACGTGCACACGTGAACAGTGCAAAATCAGTGGTGTGCAACTGAGACTGGACCAGACCGAAGATAAAGACATCAGTTGTCTGAGCATTCAGTAGTTGAAGAGAGAAGCCGGGTCATCCTTAGAAGAAGGTGATAAAGCCCGAGCTAGACGAGAAGACCTGATCAACTCAAGTGATCAGAGGTACAGAGCAAGGCCTGCAGTTCTTATCCCAGACTGCTGAGGATACTTGAAGAAGCTTAAAGAGAAGAAGAGCTACTCGTGTGACTCGAGGAGCCAAGAGAAGACCCTGTGGGACTCAGGGGGAAGAAGTCTTCAGTGGGATTCTGGAGCAGGCCAGTGGGACTCTGGTAACACTGTGTGACGCAGTATAAAGACCCTCCTGTGGGACTCAGGAGAGATACAGTGGGACTCTGCATCGACCATTGTAATTTTAACAAGTTATAATGGGAGAATCCATGCTGGGAGAGCATGGCAAGGATGTAGGCCTTTGGTGCCGAACCTTGTAAATCCTTGTGTCCAGTGCCTTTACATTTACTGCATCATTCGTGGAAAGGTGAGAGATACAAGAAGAGTGGATCGAGGCCTTAACCAGCCATAGAGGTTTAATTGATTAAGAATCAATTAGTAAAAAGTTTTAAAAGGGATCACTGATTCACCCCCTCCCCCTCTCAGTGATTCACACAGATCTGGGCACTTCAAAATAATACATTCAATTTGAAAATATTCTTATAAGCTTGTAAGGGAAGCTTTGAAGATTTTATAACGGCGGTAAATAGTCGCACCCGCCGTATAAGTTAAAAAAAACATTCTTACCTTAAATTTGTCGAAAAGGTTAAAAGTGCCTTGTTTGGAAAACGACGGAAAGATTCCTTTCGAAACACATAAGGGTATAAATGACTTTAACCCATATTCTTGTAAATAGTAAAAATGTTTTGAAATACATTATTAAGAAACATGGATGTGGATGATAAAGAGATCCCAGTAGATTATTACGTATAAACAACCTCAGATAATTAAGACATTGTGAAATAACCCTTACCAATTTGGTAACTTATGAAACATACAACCCATGAAAGAGGTATCATACAATGAATATGTAAATACACATAAATTAGAGTGTATTACACAAAGAATATAATTATGGGCAGTACATACACCACACAAAAGGTGATGGTGGCAATATGGCATGAATCTCACGAGAATAAGGAGTGAGATGAAAACCCCTTACCACGTTAATCAACTGAGTCGTATGGCCAAAAGTTAATAACCACCAAATGATTTACAGAATAACATGAATATAAAGAGAATCATGATAATATATATCAAATGGCAGTACACAATACACTACTTTCAATAATTTAGTGGCGAACAATGGAAATCTCACGGAATTGAATGTGAGATAAGAAAATCCCTTACCTTGTACTTTTCCTTGGTTGGGGTAGGTTAACATCCTGTATAATGGTGAAATAATTGTTACTAAATTATACAAGAATCATATACATTAATATGATATCATATATGATCTTTTAATATTGATTTGATAATAATATCTTAGTATTATCGTTGTTTCGGGTGTGAACTTACTTGTTTTCTTTTGTATGTTTTGTTACGTAAGACATGTTTGTAAATGATAGGTTGTATATTATTCATATCCAGAATGATATCAAGTCCTTAAACATCATTTTTAAATCATCAAATGATAATTATACTTGAATGGATACGATGGAGAATGAATCTCATCGCGTTCGTGGAGACGGTAGTCCGTACGTACGCACGAGCGATAATATCATTATTTTGATATTAAAATAATATATAAATGGATGGTATATCATATATACAGAATAATTAACATGTTATATTTATTATTTACATGAGTTACATATCATTATTATACCCATCCAAAATAATAATATATATTGAATAACAATTACACCACGACGTGGAGACGGTAAGCCGTACGTACACACGTATGGTGACATGTTATTCAAAGGTTGGATAGAATACTGAATATGGTTGTACCATATTTATAATAACATCATAGTATATATATGATACTGGAGTTATTATTTTAGAATGGTAACAACAAAGGAAGAAGAAGTGGAAGAAGAAAGGAACTTGAAAAGTGGTAGTGAAAACATTACCTCTTTTTCGGGTTCTTCCATTTGATATGATCAAAAGGGATCCTTAGGATTGCTTTGTGATCAAACTAAAGCCTCTAGGTTGTAGTGAGGGATGTTGGGAGAGTATTTTGGCAGAGTTTGGACGATCCAAGTGGCTTGAGAGGTGTGAGGAATTACTAGAAGTGGTCTCCTTTTATAAGGGAGAGGAGGGGCTCTTTAGGAAGGAGTGAAAGTATTACATCATAATATAAATAAATTCGGTTTATAATGGTCCAAAAATAATTGAGGTCTAAGATAAGATGACTCATATTCTAAATAACATCAACCAATAAAAATTGGACAGGTTTTAGATAATATTTTAATCATTATAATCTTATTTATTTAAATGATTTATTAATGAGGTAAACATTGCATCATTATTGTGTCATTAATAATTTAAATTATTTGATGTCTAAAAATTATAAATAAAATATCATTATTTAGGAAATCGTTTTAGCTTTCTAATGAATATTTATAATCGAAAATCCAACATGTATAACCTTATGTAAAAATTGTTCTTCTAAAAGCTGTAAGCTTATGCCATTTTTATTTTTATTTTAGCTTTATTAATATAATGTGTCCCTACCACATAAAAGTGGCTCCAAGGGGTCCCCAAATCGACCCAAGGATGCCCATGGTCGGGTATGTGTCCACCAATAAGGTTAGGACACGTTTTAGGGTAATTTTGTAATATTATAATATTATTTTTAACCCTTATTTACCGGATTTACCCTTAACCATGGTAAATATAATATTTACCACAGTAATTATTCAAAATGTCTAAAAATAAAAGTTACCTATTTACACAATTTGGACATCCTGATTCCAAATATGGAATCCATTTTTCAAAATTCAAAACACAGAAGTGGCAGAAATTAATTTAAAATTAATTCCCCATGTCAAAACAAAAAGCGTGTTTTTAAGAGGTAATAACTATCAAAAGATTGACACTTGTTTATGTTTAGTTTAATTGTAAAATTATGTCCAATGAACAAAATTATATTAAATAGTAAAAATATATTCTAAATATATTTTATAACGACTCAAATTCATAATTTATCACTATTAATTATTTTGATTAAAAAAGTTGTTTTTAATTAAAATTTAGTAATTTTTACTATTCATCAAAATATGAAAGTTATCCGAAAAGTACCAAAATTTCACCTTAGGCTAAATTCGTTATTCTGAATTCAAAAATGAAGTCCATTTTAAAATATAAAATATATATATTTTCGAAAAGTAGGTATTACTATTCATAATGGCTAGTTTGATCGGTTGTGGTGTGTGTTAAAACTCGAAGTTGCGTGTAGTGCAAGTTATTGAATTATTTTGAAGAAATAACACTCTATGAAATCTTGGGGTGTTACATTCTCCCCTCCTTCAATAAATTACATCCTCGAAATTTGAAATTGTTCTTCGAAAATAAAAGGTTGAAAATAGAAAATATATTTGTGGGAAAACCCACATCGGAAATTGGGTTACTAAAATTTAGTCTTAATATGAGGAAAAGAGAAATGAAAGGGTCACCACCAAATTATGATCTCGATTAGAAGAACATTGGTGTCAATTAGAGACATATAATTGGAGGAAAAATGTAAATATTTATAGGTAGTGATTAAGGTCATCAATCACAAACAAGTATAAAATTGAGGTCCTTAAACTCATCAATCTATGATGATTTGAAATACCATCGGTTCAACAACACATAGGGTATTGGGATAACACATTTTTGACGTTTCAAAATATCTTAGTTGAAATCCCACATCGAAAAATGAATTAATGGGGCCTCTATTTAAAACAAAGAGTGGAAAGTATGAAGATTACCAAAAATAACACATACTAGGGTTCCATGTAGGAAAATATGGATACGGAGAAGAAATCTAACCATCAATTATCTGATGGAGAGTGGTAGAGAACATGGCTATGAAAAGGCCAAAAATCCCAAATCCATAAATTAGTGATGATTTAAGGTACCATCTAGGACAACATTTTTGTTCTATGTTCCTTTTATTAATGTTGTGGAATTTATTTATGAGATTGGCTAAGATGAGAAGGAGATATACTTACTTTATAATTAGAGTTTTATCCATTAATAAATTCCTACCACAAACTCATATTTCACTCTAAAAGATAATAGAATGTAATTTTTTTTTCTATTTATACTATTCGTACAGGGTTCCAAAATAAATGAATTTATAATTCATCTACCAGATCTTTTAAAAAAAAACTACATTATTTAATCCAGGACATCTCGTGGGCCAGTGGTAGGTGTTACACCCTTGTCGCCCTTCGGTTGCGGGTTCAAGTCTCGCAGCCTTGTCAGACGCTACGGGTTGCCGCCCGACCTCCGGGTTGTCCTTTTATGGCAATCCAAAATAATCCAAACTAGAACTATCCAAAATACTTCTGTCCAAACTCACAGTCCAACATTTATAAGGAAGGTAAACATAATGTATATCCTTTTTACCCCGTAATAGCATACGAATACCTTCATCATGTATTCTTTTAATACACTGAAACATCCTGAATTACCATTTTTTTTATTGATTACATTCATGCTCCCTTATTCCATATAGAATGCTGAATATACTTCATCAATCCAAAAAAAATTTAAACCCCAACAATGATGGAATATACAAATCATTAATCAGTTCTAAGGTAGTCAAGAATATCCAATATAATTTTTCCAAAATAATCATGTATTATTTGAAAATCACTACCTCGGTATCAGAACTATATTATGGTTTATCATTCTCTCAACCATATATTTTCCAAAAATTTATCCTGCTATTGAGTCACTTTTCTTTGTTCCACACAATCTCAAGTCCTTAATGAAATAGTACTAGAGTACAATCCTTTTATACTCCATAATCATTATAACAAGTAAATTGTTGATACAACACTCAATTGACATAATCAACATAAGAACTCTAATAATTCCTCTTCATCTGTGGTAGTATCATAACTTGATTATTATCCAATAACATCATTTGCGGCATAGTCTGATGACTGGGACATAGGTTCGCGTAGTGTCCAAACTCCTTGAAAATGAAGCATTGTACATTTGAAACCATTTTCTTACCCTTACAGTCATGTACTTTGTGCCCTTTTCCTCCACACTTATAACAAACTCCCATTCCTTTCAGGCAAGTTCCACGGTGTTTCTTTCCACAGTTACCACATATGGGAAAATTCTTCATTTCCCTCTTCTATTTATCCATCTTTCTCTCTTCTATCCTTTTCTTCTCTTGCTTCCCTTCAAAGCCATAGGACTCAGTAAACTCTTTACTTATCTTATCAAAACATGATATTATTTCTTCGTATGATGATAATACAAGGGATACTATTTCTCTTATAAATTCTAGCTTAAGACCATGAAAGATATGATCCTTCCTTCTCTTTGGATCATGTGCATTACTGGAGTTCTCATTCCTTCTATTGGACGCCATTTCTAAACAATGGCATACACTAGATTAGTTTATGAATAAAAATACCTAATCCCAAACTTGTAAAACACATAACATAAATTAAATAGTTTATGGATATAATCCATAATCATAAAAATGTTTTCTTTGAGGAAGTATATACTCATAAACCCTTCATAATGATTTGTAAATAAAATGAGAGTTATCCTAAGCATATCCCCCGGGAGTGTCGTAACCAAGAGTGCAGCAAGGCCCGTTGTCGTGCACCAGTTCCCGTTCGAGTCTAGCTCAAAGCGGTGTTTTTGGGTTTTACCCCTAGGTACATCTGTGCCAGAGCCGCCTCTACCTGCTCGTATCCAGACAGGGATGTATTCCTCGTAAAACTCACAAAATCTCTACAATACCAAAATTCTAGGAAGTTCTTCTATACTAATCCTCAAAGTTTATCTTAGGTCTACGTGCTCTAATCAGAGTTTATCTAAATCTAGTATCCAAGGTTTGTACTAAACTTCCTCTGATACCAACAGTAACGCCCCGACCCTAGTTACCCAGAGTCGGTGCATTATTACATAACATTGGCATGATCATAAGAAAGATCAAATCACGAAAGACCGATTGGTTTAGTAGCCTTGGAAACACTAGATATATTCATAAGTTTTACATTACATCATAAAATGAAAAACTACTAGAACAACATAATGTCTCCATAATTCACACTCATATCCCCACATAATATCTCTGCAGGTCATTCATAATTTACTTCTTCACTTCCTGGAAAAAATAAAACATAGAAAAGGGGTGAGCTCAAATGCCCAGTAAGGATAACAATATAGCGGAACATTCAAAAATAAGCATAAACATTTAAGGCAATGAAATACTAAAACAAAAGCCTTTTAAACTTGAACTTCAACATAGTATGGAAAAAGTAAAATGAAATAATGCCATTTACTTGTTCACATGGATATTCTACTAATCGAATAATCACATGCAATATCAATAACCACTTTCATAATGTTGGAATGCATAATGCTGAACTTTAATTTCTTTGTCAAGGCCTCGTCCCAAGACCTTGGGGCTAACTGTAACCAGAACCCAACCCGGAGTGCCTCTAATAACCGGACACCAACCCGGAGTGCCTCTAATAACCAGACACCAACCCAGAGTGCCTCTAATAACCGGAGACCAAACCGGAGTTCCTCTAATAACCAGAGACCAAACCGGAGTTCCTATAATTACCGGAGACCAAACCGGAGGGCTTACTTTTACCGGTCCCCAACCCGGAACAAACTTGTATAACACATTCATCTGAATGAAAGGTTGAAATATAACATAAACATTTGGATTAAAATTAACTTATAAAATCTCAATACTTTAAACAAAAACCATGAGTGACATAAGAATAACTTATCCACAGTCAAAAATATCACAAAACCTTCAATAAAATAGGGATGTTTTGTATCATAATAAATCAACTTCAAATAAGCTTAAAATCCATCAAAGGATGTTGACATAGATGAAATCAAAACTATTTTAGAGAAATATCTCTTTTTTTTAAATCATTTTAAAAGTAACATAATTATAAAATAATACATTCAATTTGAAAATATTCTTATAAGCTTGTAAGGGAAGCTTTGAAGATTTTATAACGGCGGTAAATAGTCTCACCCGCCGTATAAGTTAAAAAAAACATTCTTACCTTAAATTTGTCGAAAAGGTTAAAAGTGCCTTGTTTGGAAAACGACGGAAAGATTCCTTTCGAAACACATAAGGGTATAAATGACTTAAACCCATATTCTTGTAAATAGTAAAAATGTTTTGAAATACATTATTAAGAAACATGGATGTGGATGATAAAGAGATCCCAGTAGATTATTACGTATAAACAACCTCAGATAATGAAGACATTGTGAAATAACCCTTACCAATTTGGTAACTTATGAAACATACAACCCATGAAAGAGGTATCATACAATGAATATGTAAATACACATAAATTAGAGTGTATTACACAAAGAATATAATTATGGGCAGTACATACACCACACAAAAGGTGATGGTGGCAATATGGCATGAATCTCACGGGAATAAGGAGTGAGATGAAAACCCCTTACCACGTTAATCATCTAAGTCGTATGGACAAAAGTTAATAACCACCAAATGATTTACAGAATAACATGAATATAAAGAGAATCATGATAATATATATCAAATGGCAGTACACAATACACCACTTTCAATAATTTAGTGGCGAACAATGGAAATCTCACGGAATTGAATGTGAGATAAGAAAATCCCTTACCTTGTACTTTTCCTTGGTTGGGGTAGGTTAACATCCTGAATAATGGTGAAATAATTGTTACTAAATTATACAAGAATCATATACATTAATATGATATCATATATTATCGTTTAATATTGATTTGATAATAATATCTTAGTATTATCGTTGTTTCGGGTGTGAACTTACTTCATTTCTTTTGTATGTTTTGTTACGTAAGACATGTTTGTAAAGGATAGGTTGTATATTATTCATATCCAGAATGATATCAAGTCCTTAAACATCATTTTTAAATCATCAAATGATAATTATACTTGAATGGATACGATGGAGAATGAATCTCATCGCGTTCGTGGAGACGGTAGTCTGTACGTACGCACGAGCGATAATATCATTCTTTTGATATTAAAATAATATATAAATGGATGGTATATAATATATACAGAATCATTAACATGTTATATTTATTATTTACATGAGTTAAATATCATTATTATACCCATCCAAAATAATAATATATATTGAATAACAATTACACCACGACGTGGAGACGGTAAGCCGTACGTACGCACGTATGGTGACATGTTATTCAAAGGGTGGATAGAATACTGAATATGGTTGTACCATATTTATAATAACATCATAGTATATATATGATACTGGAGTTATTATTTTAGAATGGTAACAACAAAGGAAGAAGAAGTGGAAGAAGAAAGGAACTTGAAAAGTGGTGGTGAAAACATTACCTCTTCTTCGGGTTCTTCCTTTTGATATGATCAAAAGGGATCCTTAGATTTTCTTTCTGATCAAACTAAAGCCTCTAGGTTGTAGTGAGGGATGTTGGGAGAGTATTTTGGCAGAGTTTGGACGAGCCAAGGGGCTTGAGAGGTGTGAGGAATGAGTAGAAGTGGTCTTCTTTTAAAAGAGAGAGGAGGGGATCTTTAGGAAAGAGTGAAAGTATTACTTTATAATATAATTAAAATCGGTTTATAATGGTCCAAAAATAATTGAGGTCGAAGATAAGATGACTCATATTCTAAATAACATCAACCAATAAGAATTGGACAGGTTTTAGATAATATTTTAATCATTATAATCTTATTTACTTAAATGATTTATTAATGAGGTAAACATTGCATCATTATTGTGTCATTAATAATTTAAATTATTTGGTGTCTAAAAATTATAAATAAAATATCATTATGTATGAAATAGTTTTAGATTTATAATGAATATTTATAATAGAAAATCCAACATGTATAACCCTATGTAAAAATTGTTCTTCTAAAAGATGTAAGCTTATGCCATTTTTATTTTTAATTTAACTTTATTAATATAATGTGTCCCTACCACATACAAGTGGCTCCAAGGGGTCCCCAAATAGACCCAAGGTTTCCCATGGTCGGGTATGTGTCCACTAATAAGGTTAGGACACGTTTTAGGGTAATTTTGTATTATTATAATATTATTTTTTAACCCTTATTTACCGGATTTACCCTTAACCATGGTAAATAAAATATTTACCACAGTAATTATTCAAAATGTCTAAAAATAAAATTTACCTATTTACACAATTTGGACATCCTGATTCCAAATATGGAATCCATTTTTCTAAAATCAAAACACAGAAGTGGCAGAAATTAATTTAAAATTAATTCCCGCTGTCAAAACAAAAAGCGTGTTTTTAAGAGGTAATAACTATCAAAAGATTGACACTTTTTTATGTTCGGTTTAATTGTAAAATTATGTCCAACGGACAACATTATATTAAATGGTAAAAATATATTCTAAATATACTTTAAAACCACTCAAATTCATAATTTATCACTATTAATTATTTTGATTAAAAAAGTTTTTAATTAAAATTTAGTAATTTTTACTATTCATCAAAATATGAAAGTTATCCAAAAAGTACCAAAATTTCACCTTAGGCTAAATTCATTATTCCGAATTCAAAAATGAAGTCCATTTAAAAATATAAAATATATATAATTTCGAAAAGTAGGTATTACTATTCATAATGGCTAGTTTGATCGGTTGTGGTGTGTGTTAAAACTCGAAGTTGCGTGTAGTACAAGTTATTGAATTATTTTGAAGAAATAACACTCTATGAAATCTTTGGGTGTTACATGTGTCTGTGTGTGTGTGTGTGTTGACAACCTTTATACAAAAATATTCCAAATATTAAACTCGTACCCTGAATCAAATTAGTAATGATCAACACACCTCTAACTTGGTAGAAGGGAATCATAAAAAATTAATATACCTTAGTTTAAGCATTGAAAAACCAAACAGTAGGTTTAGAAGCTTACCTGAACCAAATGTGGTGAAACAATTTGAGACCATCCCCCTCTCCCTCTATGGAGGATGATGGATTATGGAAAAATGGACCCCAAAGCACCATTTGTGAACCTTAATGAAAAAATAACATCAAAATATGGTATTTCTATCAAGCCCTAAAATTGGACAAACCAAAATGGATACAGAAAACACACCAATCGCCAAAGCAAGGAAGAAGAATGTTTTAGAATAAATTACATTTAATAATTTTACTAAAATATTGGAAATATCATAATAAAAACTCCTTGTATGATGAAGGGGTCACGCTATGGGGGTCGCATGCTGCTGTCAGGGGTCTTTCGGGGTGGGCCATACACTACTAGGTCACACCACGAGAGGAGGCGGCTCTAACGAGGTAGATATAGCTATGAAGGATGAATGAAAAAGGAAACACAAAATAGGAGGCTTGGTCTGCAAGGGGGCTGCCTTCTGGAGCCCTTCCCCTGGGAGGGGTTGCGCCTCCTCTGTATGGAGGAAGGGGGAGATCTTCTTCCTTTGGTTTTACCCTTTCAAAACAAAAAAATAAAACTCTAATATAAACTTAATTAATTGAATGTAATTATTATTATAATATAAATAATTTTATATTTATTATAATACATATTTATCACTTATCTAATAATTGAAAAACTCCCCATTTTATTAAAAAAAAATCTTCATTTATTATTCTTTTAATAAATGTTTCATAATAAATCATGAAACTCTCTATTAATAATCTAGTTAAATAATTTTAAAATTTATTTAGCTAAATAAATACAATAATAATAATAATAATAATAACATCATTATTTTTATTATTCGAACATTCATTTATTTAAATTCCAAACCCCCAAAATAAATTATTATTATTATTAATTACAAAACAACCATAATAAGTTAATAATAAAAATAAATATATCCATAATAATATTCATAATAATAATAATCATAAACCAATATTTTTATTTCCATGAACCTTCATTTATTATGAACATGACTCCCAATTAAACATTCTTAAATGAAAAAAATTATTTTTTAAAACGTAAAACACATAGTAAATTCCTATAAAATTTATATAACTAAATATACATAGAAATGACACAAATAAAATTATTATTGTTATTATTATTATTCCAAAATTAATTTCATTAAAACCAAAAGCACTCAATTTTTTACAATATCATTAATTTGATATTAATGATAATGATCCAACCCATAACCTCCATTTAAAAATAATTTGTTCTTTATTAATTATGGAACTCTTAATTTAATTACAATGGTTCCTCGATAAACCCAAAAGCCACATTAATTTACTCAACCATCATTTAATTAATTATTTATCATTAATTTCATTAAACAACTACATTAATAATAATGATAACTTTATTATTATTATTAAAATTTTCTTTTATTTAATCATAGTCTCTCATATAATCATATTTAATTAAATC
Organism: Viscum album; assembly: GCA_963277665.1. Taxonomy (NCBI): domain Eukaryota; kingdom Viridiplantae; phylum Streptophyta; class Magnoliopsida; order Santalales; family Viscaceae; genus Viscum; species Viscum album. Next base: position 2,041,131,720 of record OY728130.1, on the reverse strand, counting down.
AAATAATTTATTAAATAAGGTAAACTACAAGGGTTGGACCGCAACTATGCGATGCCAGTGCCAATCCATTAAAGTGGGATTTTCCAGATATGGTGCACCTGAGAATCATCGGGACACCTACATAAATTATCGGGTAATTAATCAAGTCCAAAAATGAACCCTTTAGGTGTTCAAAAGCTCGGAATAATATTCTGGACCCCGGTTTAAAAACTGACCCATCAATAAACCAAATAAACAAAAACCTTTTTATTTCAACGCAGTTAAAAAATTGGGACATTTAAATTTACCCATCTTAAAAACTATCCATCCCTAAAAAGCGCTCGTGAACCACTACTAAGACAACTAACTTACCAAGGTCATTTAATCTCATTATAACTGACGTGTTCCTTACCGAATACCAAATTCCTGATTAACCCTTTACAATACTAATTAATAAGACGTTAAAACAAGAGCTAAAGATCTCTTTTTATCATAAACAATGAAACCGAGCTTATACCTGAGTCCATTGTAGGGACCGTTCCAACGAAAACGGTTGAATCTCAATCAACCAACAGAATGGGTTGCGCATGCTTGAATCAAATGATGTTGTTGACCCAAAACCCACATTCACCCTTTATCTGACGACATGCATTTAAAACTATTCCAAAAACATCGGCATGCATAATGAAGTCCTTACCTGACATCTGGTGAAATTTCGATGTTAATACATTACAAGTAAATTGTTTTAAAAAAACCATTCCCCAAAATGAATAAAGGTGTAGCCCAAAGAAACCACGCATCCCGCATACTATCCTGATAACAACCACTCATCAATCCCAACAACATTTAAAATGTAGTGCAACGTAATACCAATGTTATCGTAGTGTCTCTATGATGAGGTCATGATAGGGGACATGATCATCATACTCATAAGATCACACAAAGTGAAAAACCATGATCATTAGGAAGTTCAGTCGAACTACTACTGAACAACTCAGATCTAAAAGCTCTGCATCTCCCCCAATATGTTTACCGAATACAATACGAAACTACCCACCTAAGGATTTTACATGACATCACTAGAAATGATCATTCGCTCACCAGTGCACTGTTTTAGAACACATTAACGCATTCATGTAACATTCCTCAAACCAGAAGTACCACATCAAGAATTAATCATAAAATCCCTAACAAAAACCAATTGGTGTGCCATGACTATCGAGCCCCCATATGTCCTCCCATGAAGTGGGATGAACATAATTTAATAACCTAGAACATTTTAAGGGAACTGCTTACCACATGTTAGCCACTTATAAAACTTAATAGTCGACCCTCTCTCCTGGTCACACAAAACAGAAATCACAAGATTCAAATACCCCATTTTCGTTTTATCTATTTCAATTAATTCATTTCAACATGAAATCCATTTAATTAATTTCAATAAACACACAAGTACTTAATTCATAATAAGTCACTTGGTTTTCAAAACAACACCATATAGAAAAAATAGGCATTCTATCACAAAAATAATCATTAATCATTTAAGATTCAATGTTATTCACATTCAAATAGGTAATTAAGAATCTAACTTCCTTTTCCCAATAAGGAGACCTCCACGGGATCCATTTATTCAATTCTTGTTCTTCAAAATGAAAACAAACAACAATTCATTTCAATAAAAACTCATCAGTTTTACATTTATAACCATTTTCAATCATACTATGATTATATAATGTTTAAAAACATGGGTGGCTATCAAATAATCAATAATCTTCCCATACACCTTATCTCTTGAATTTGGCTCCCATTTATCATGGAAAAATTCATTTAACATTTTAACTTTAGCAACCATTCCATATATCAATACATCTCTAGCATGTTTTCATAATTAGTAACACAACAACGTGCTATAACATAGAATCACGAAACAATGACAAAACATAGTAATAACTGAGGAGGAATAGAACATAATAACTCAATCTTGTAAAATCTATCATCGAAACATGATATCTATGATTCCATACTAATATTGATAAAAATATGGCATTTCAAATGGGAATCTCTATGTTCATAAGATGATAAATTTAGGAAACTTCCTTGAAATATCAGAAAAAGACAATTATTTTTCAAAATTCTCAAAATCAATAAGAAGTGGAAAGAACACCATTCAGTCAAGGTGAAATCATGTCAAATGTAACCTCTAATAGTACAAACATCAATACACATCCCTAGACATATAGGCATTTCCAATACATAGGGTGATCAGTCCCAAGAATGGATGCTAACCCAAATGCCAACACACCGCTAGTCTCCTATATACCTACCCCAAAACAGTAATACAATGGAAAAGAAACCCTTGGATACCACTTTGTAATGTCTTGACCTAGCTCACCTCTGAACCGGTGGCTGAACTGGTTGCTACCTGACCTCAAGTGAGTCTACCCATATGCCAGAGGCTGCTGACTAGCAGTGAGGGTCTAAGGATAGGTAGTGTGGAGACTATACACTCTTATCAGAGTTGTATAGTGGTATATTTGTATAAATTCCAAATAATAGAGGAAGTACAAATACATAATTGACAAAACAATGGATGAAAAATAGTACTCAGTTTATAAAAGGGTCAACACCAATTATATAGTAGATGAAGAAATGACATGTTATGGATATATAATTAAAATAAATTAAAAATAAAAAATTCTTTACAAAACATTTACAATAAAAATAATAGAAAACCAAGCCCAACGAGCTTTCAAATTGTGCATCCTGAGCTCTCGGTTAGTCCTCTACTCTAATCTTCCAAGTGTTTGCTAACAGTATAGTCATGAAACCAAATATGATCTACTCGGGTAACCCAGGGCAATGGAGGCACATGTATGGTGGGAGATATAAATCTTAGTAGGCTGGGAACACAAATGTCTACCCGAAATATAGACACTCAATAAATAATTTTATCATTTTCAATGTATTCATAATTAATGTAAGAAGTCCAATGTAACTATATACCCAAGTACATGCTTCATCTCTCATCTTGTTTGAGAACCTGTATTATACATTTTTCATGAATACACAATATTCATTACACAATCATTTTCATTTATCAATTATTCAAAACTCATTAAGTTATGAATGTCTTGAGATTTTCCCTATGCCCGACATCCCCCATATAAGTCACTCACCACATATGTCTCTAAAGACCATCAATGTAATCAATGTAATGAGTGAATCGAAGATTGTACATTGGTTTGGATAATGTGGAATAATATTTTCAATTAAACATTTCATATACTATATCTATGTCTGTCCACTAGAAATAGTGATTCACTTCAGGGTATGTCCAGTAAAATTTATTCATCCAATTTATTAATATGTCTGAACCCTTTCTCATATTCAATTCACAAATCATAATTTCACAATAGTTTTCATTAACCAATTAATTCATTTCATGTACGATCAATTGAACCCAAAATCCAATGTCAATTAATGGTGTTGAAAATCAAGTCCATAACCCTCATGAGTTTTTAATGGTTTATTCCTTATCTCACAAGCCATGGGTTTTTTGGAACATCAGTCCATGTCCCCAAAAAAATGTTTTCATGAAATTTGGTTGTAGAATCCCATGTCTTACCCCCCGTGAGTATTTAGAGAATCTTTCTCTATCTCACTACCCATTTATCAATCATACATAATATTTATCATTGGGGTAAAATGATATTTATAACCCCCAAAACTATCTGTTAATTTATTCATAAATTAATTAATCAAATCTGTTTATTAATTCAATAACAAGTTAACAACATAAAAATCCTGATAAATATTTCTACAATCATTTAACCATTCAACATCATAAAAGATAATAATTAATTAATAATTAGTTATTCAAAATTAATTATCCCAGATAATTAAAATGTCTAAATTCGTCCACTAAAATAGCGTTCATCTAGGATATTAATTGTTAACACCAAGGTCGTAAACATCTCCAGCAAAACATTTTAAACAAGGCCCACATATTAAGGAAAAATATCACATAGAAAATCACATTTTTAAATAACTCCATCCTAAACAACATAAAGAATTGAAAATAAACATGAAACCAAAGGTATTATTGAACAACCGTCATAACAATAAAATCATTCCACAATGTTAAATTAATGCATGAAAATTAATTATTTTAACAATTAATTAATTAAATAATATATCTTCAACCAGTTCATTAATGAATTAATTGTTAAACATTTATCATATAATAATTATGCCATCCATTAATTATTACTAATCTCTAATTTTAATTCTGAATAGGTTAAAATATTCAATATTATCAATATTTAGTAAATGCCACATTTTTTTACAGCTCATGAGTAGATAATTAATTCTTCAAAATTAATTACCCATTCACCCATCCCACCCCATTCAAAAATATAATTCACCAACATATTTATCATTGTTTTTGTAATTAACATTCAAGGACATGGGTTAAAAAGGCACAACTAAAAAAGTCCATGTTCATCACCATTTAAGTATCATTTAAAAGAAAGACACATGGGTGCTTCATGTTTAACCATTTAATATTCACGGAATAATCTCTACATATTTTCAATAGCAGCAATACATGCTTAACACCAACACATTGAAATTTCCTCATTTATCACACGTGGAAAGAATCATTCTATAACATAATAACTCTTGCATCAAAATATAATGTATCGGTATCAACATGGATACATATAGAAGCTCAACCTTAAACAAGCATGATATGAAATTACCACCAACCAAAAATTTATCTTTAATCATTATTTGAATAAAATTTAGCAGTTCCAAAATCAAAGAAAATCATACTGTCAAATTATTTATACAAGAAAATAATTCTTAAATAAATTTGTAGAGATTTGGGACCTAACAATTGGGTGGAACCAAAACACACTGCACTTCTTCATATGTTGGCAACCATTCCACAACAGTTCTGTAGTTGCACACACAGAATTTCATATATATATATATAGATATGTGTCTGTGTGTGTTGTCCACAATGATAAAAAATATAAAAAATATTAAATCGTTACTAATAATCTAAGCATTAATGATCAACACACCCAAAACATAGTACCTGGGTCTCGTAAAAATTAAAAGACCTTAATTTAACTGGTGCAAAACCAAACTGCGGGTTTAGAAGATTATCCGAACCAAAGGCGATGAAAAAATCAAAAACCATCTACCTATCCCTTGGTAACAGATGCTAGATTATGGAACAAAGGACCCCAAACACCATTTTCACACCTTAATTATGGAAGAACATTAAAACAGGGTATTTACATCAAACCCTAAAATCGTTCAATCCAAAACAGGTACCGAAAACACACAAAATTACTATTTTTATGAAGAAGAAACTTATATAATATCCTAACATTAATTACCATACAAAAATCATGAAAATATTGGATGAATAATTCTGGGGAAGAAGAAGGGGTCATGCCACGGGGGTTGCCCGTTGCTGTCGGGTGTCTTTCGAGGTGGGTCGCGTGCTACTAGGTCACACCACGAGAAGAGGGGGTTCGGATGATGTAGATCCTACCATAGAGGAGGAAGGGATATGTTAGTGCAAAGAAGGAGTCTTGGTGTGAAAGGGGGCTACTTGCTGGTGCATCGCGCCTGGGAGGGGTCATGCCTCTTGTGCGTGGAGGAAGGGGAGAGATCTCTTGACTATGGTTTTACCCTTTTAAAACATAAAAATAAAAACCTAAATTATCTTTAATTTATTGAATGTAATTATTATTATAATAATACTAATTTTATTATTATTATAATACACAATCAAAACTTATCTAAAAAGTGAAAACTCCCCATTTAATTAAATACATGTCTTTATTTATAATTATTTTAATAAAATTTTCATAATAACGTTTTTAACTCTCAATTAATCATTTAATTAAATTATTTAAACATTTATTTAACTAAATAAATACATTAATAATAATTACCTATTATTATTATTATTCTAACAATCATTTATTTAATACCCCACCACCCAAAAAATATTATTATTATAATTATTAATTACAGAACCACCATATTATGTTAATAATAATAAAAAATATAACTGTAATAATATGGATAATAATAATCATAAATCATTATTATTATTTTATTCAACCTTTATTTATTTAGACCATAACTCCCAATTAACCCTTCATAAAGGAATAAATTTCATTAAAAAGCTCAAAAGCCACAGTAAATTCTTTTTAAATTTATTTCATTAAATAAACACAATAATAATTATAATAATAACATCATCATCATTATTATTATTCAAAAATTCATTTAATTAAAACATTAAAACCCCAAAATTATTAAAATATAATAAATATGATATTATGGATAAAAAACCAGCCCATTACCCCAATTTAATAATAAATGGTCCATAATTAATTCTGGAACTCTTCATTTAATTAAAACGGTTCATTGATACACCCAAAAGCCACATAAATTTCCTCAACCATTATATAATTAATTATTTATAAATCATTTAATTAAACTACCAAAATAATAATAATAACATCATTATCATTATTATTAAATAATTATTTTAATTAGTGACAATCTTTTATATAATCATATTTAGTTAAATTAAATAATTTGTTAAATAGGGGAAACAACACGGGTTAGACTACACCCATGCATTAACTGTGCAGATCCATTATAGTGGAATTTTCAATATCTGGTACTCCCGAGACTCATCAGGACACCTTCTAAAATTAAAGTTTAATTAATAAAGTCAAAAAATGACACTTTTAGGAGTTCCAACACTCATAATAAAATTACATAGATTGATTTAAAAACTAACCCATCGAGAAACTAAAAAAAATCGAAAACCTTCGACTTTTAACCAGGTTAAAAAAATGAAAATTTACATATCACAGATTTAGAGGAGGAATATGGGAGTATAATATGAGTATGATTGGTTAGAGTGATTTCCTCTTGTTCGGATCAACTCTTGCATATCTACTCTTAAAGACTGTATAGTTGCTCATCTGGGAAGAAAATATCCTCTATAATGATTCCAGGTATGTGGATACGGGAATATTTTATAGGTTTTTGAGCTATAAATCTCAATGTGGTGAAATGATGTTTGGGAAGAAGTACCTTTTTATAGTAAATGTGAGGGGCACAATTGTAGTCTCTATATTTATTAATTTTGAATAAAATAAATATTAATTAAAATATCTCAAAAAATGAAATTTATTCAATGAAAATATAATATATATCTTTAATATCATAAATAATTAATTTTTTGAATGGTTTTGATATAAATTTAAACCATATTTTTTTCAATGCATATGTAACCTATTTTAATTTAACATATAGTAACAATGATTTTAACATTAAAAGTATATAATATTTATAGAGAAAACTTAAATTTGTAAATAAATTTTCAATTTATGATATTGGAAAACATATATCATCTCATTATCCTTATTTAATATTTTTATTATTTTGAAAAAATTTAATAAATTTTTACTTTCATAAAAAATAATTACTATCAATTTTCACACAATTCATTATTTTCCTTTTAAAAAATAACATAAAAACATGATATCTTCTAAACTAACATTTATACATAAATCTAACATGTTAATTTACTCCAAAAAATTTGTAAGTGACATTAATTATATCCAATAATATTTAAAATTATATTTTGAATATTATTTTTAGTATTTCCATTAATTAAATGATTATCGAATAATTATTGTATAATCCTTTAATTTATTTATTTGATTCTTAAAAATACAATATAAATTACCATGATAAATAAAAATCATTTTAAATATCAAATGCCTATTTATGGTCAAATTTATCTTCAATATAACCCTATATTAAAAATAATATAGCAATCCAAAATATAAGTATGATATCATTATCTTTTTTTTTGTAGAATATAATAACTGTCTTATAGTCAACCCAGTGGCTTTAAAAGTTACTATTTCTATCCAATATTATTTTGGTAAAAAAAACTCTTATGATAAAATAAGGATATGTGTTATGGTAATTTTAAATTATTTAAAAAATAAATTTTTATCATTAATTAGCTAATTTACATTTTACCATGTTAATATAAAATTATATTTCTACTATTCATAATTTCAAAAAAAATCTATTTTCATAATTTGGACCTACTAATTCCAAATATAGAATCCATTTCGTAAAATTCGAAACATAAAACATGTAATAAAAAATTTAAAAATAATTTCGTTGATGGGGTGAAAAAAATGTGTTATTAAAGTTAAAACATGCAAATGATTGAATTTTTTTATATCTAAAATGAATCTAAAATTAAATTAAATGAATAAAATTAGAATAAATGGTAAAAATATGACATAATTACACTCTATATCTATCTAAAAATATTATTTAATACTGTACAATATTTTTATGAAAATGTAGTTTTCAATGAAAATTAAGTATTTTTTATTATTAATAAAAACATGATACATGTTATAAAAGTATAAAAAATAAAATTAAAGTTAATTTTTTATATTAAAAATTAATATAAAAAGTTTCTCTTGTCATTAAAAATCTATAAAAAATAAAAAATATATATTTAAAATAGGATCTCTATTAAGAGGTGGTAAAATTAATATTTTGAAAAATATATGTTTTTATGTATAAATGTGGGGTGGTATTAGATTATTCATATAATATATATTGTATGAATATAAAAAATATTTTATTTAATATATAACATATATATTTCAATAATTTCAATCATGGTGGTAATTAATTTAATTTATCAATAAAAAATTAATTTGGGAGAATAACAAAATGAATATTTCTATTATAATCAATTTGTTTGTATTTTAATTTCTTATTAGTTGGTAAGCAATTGATAAAAATTATAAAACAAATTTTTTATAATTTAATTAATAATATTAATAAATTTTAATTTAACATCTAGTTTATACATAATTATATTAGATAATAATATTTTAATAATGTACTTTTTTTTTTGTAAAAATTGGGTATTTCTTAACACCAAAAATATAAAAAAAAAACTTGGCATTGTATATAACATAAGTCAAGAATATTGTTGTGTATACAAAAGTTTAATATATTTTCTTTGTGTATCATAATATCCATTTGGTATTGCATATATTGTAGAAAAAACATATTTTTATTTGTCTAAGGAAAGGTATATTTAGTATTGTGTGAAATAGATAATATCTAAAAGATAAAAATAATTTGAAAAATATATTTCCCAAAATATCATGGTGTTACATCTTCTTCACATAAAGATTCTATATTATATTTACTATTATCAAAAAAATATTCTATTTTCCTTAGGATTAGGCCTATTGAGCCATCACTCGACCAAGAAAACACGTGGAAGCTCCTTTGCATGACTTGGATGGAATGTCAGAATTCCATCACATGATATATGTAATGATCCTATAAGGAATATTAAAGTACATAATAATTCGTTATCTAATTACCTAGTTTTAGATTTTGGATTTATCAAGCTATTGTGTGTCTCTCCACTCTCTGAAGTCTAATCATTTTTATGTTATTCTATGTGTGTGTTTTTGCAAGGGGTAGGGGGTTTTATAGTCCTTGTTAACCTGGATCTACAAAGAATCTCATGATTATAAATCATATATATGGGATTGAGAGAGTAGATGGTGAATCAAATCACATTTTTTTAGTAATCCCACAATTGGACATCCATGCTGATAGACATCTTTCACATGATAAACAACAACAACATAATCCCTCATTCATTTGAATATTTATCTAATCTATGGTGTTTTAATGGGATTTTACTTTATTAAAACCGAACATAAAATGACCTTCATAGGGGATTCTTACATGTCTAGGGTCCTTCATAAGATCAAGATGGAATATCTGGATCCCTTCACATTGATATGAATATAATGACCTCTACATGATGCTTATGACCCTTCTATATTTTATTTAATAAATCATATGATGTTATCCCATAGGTTTTCTATCAAGTCATCTAATGATCAAATTTCAATATATATGATCCTTCACATGAATATGGTTACATTTACAATGGGCTTCTCTTTACAAGTCCATCATGTATCCTAGGATTTTTTATTTATCAATGTACTTTTCAAGTGAAACACATCCTCCCGTTCCATAAAAAGTAGTGTAACTCCATTTTTAGGAATCTTAATCCATTTAAATAATTTTTTATAAATTTATTGGTTGATTTTAAGGAATCTATCAATTTAAATGTCTCATGATCTTGGGAACTCATCTAGAATAATTCACAAGATTGCAGTCACTTGTAATGAAGCCCTTACTAGATTATGAGTTCTATTTAGAGGGGATTCAGGTGATATTTAAAACATCAAATGAAACAAATAGACCATTATAATGATTTTCTTAGGGTAAAATGATATTTATGACCTATTTTCCAATTCCCCTGGTAGAAATGACATCCCTTTCCTCCCTTGTAGAGAATATAAAACATATGCATTGAGTATTTATATGATGTAAAATTTACCTATGCTTGTTTAGTGACAATCATAAAAAAGATTTAAAATAAAACATGAATTAATTTCATGAAAAATCATCACGACTTCAACATGACATATTTATTTCCATTAGCCTTCACTAAATGAATGTAGATTGTTTTTTAAAAGATGTATAGAGAAGATAAATCTCAACAAAGGGTAATAAAAAAGAATACCAGTAGTCCAATGAAAAAACATGAATATCGAGGACATCATTCCATTCATATCAATTTTTATTGAGAGAATTAAATAAACTCATTCCACATTAAAAAAATTCATATACAATGTTTTCTCATATAATTATAATAAAATAATTAAAAATAAATTAAAAACACCTTTTTTGAAAAATATAGCATCATATTCATAACCAATTTTAAAAATGTGTTTCAAATGGTTTAATCATAGTTAAATCCATTACAAAAAACCATTCGAAAGTACCTCAATAAAACCTCTAAGAAAAATAAACATTACCTAATGCATTAGATAACAATCAATGTTCACCCACCATTTAATCTATAATGGGGTCACTTGGATATTTTTTTGGAACACTTAACCCATATGTTTTTTCAACCTCACCCAAGAGTTATAATGCGGATTAACCCTTAATATATGCTATATTAGTTTAACCTGATTCACAAATAATGTTAAAGTAATATATTAATTTATTAATCCTTGCACCTTTTCATTATAATACCTTTTAAAAAACATTTTAATCCAAAATGAAAATAATATATTCATATTACGATTAAATTATAATTTAAAACATAATTCTCAATTCTAAAAACCCAAAAGAAGGGAAAGATGATTTTTTTTAATGAAAATACCATTAAAAATTTTATTTAAGAAAATATCCATTTAACTATGAGTAAAATCTATGGAGGAATTCTTAGCTGGAAAATAATATTGAATGATTGTTTGGAACATTTATTAAGAAAAGTTTTCTTTCTATTTTGACATTACTTTTTTTTTAAAATAATATAATTATAATGAAAAAAAAAATTATTTGAGTGTAACCACATTAATATGTATGGTAATAGTCAAAATAAAATTCATGATGGTTTGAAAATATTCCCATTCCATATAGGATAAACAATATTCCTTTTACACATTTAGTAGAAGTCAAAAACAAACTCATACAAGAAAAATTTCAAATGATTCCATTAATTTTTTTTTCAAAATTCAAATGTGGGTAAAAAATGAATTTTTATAATCATATGTGATTATTATAATCATAAATTTACATTTTTTTTGAAAATATGGATATGGAATAAAAATATAGTTTTAACTTAAATATTAAAAGAATATTTTTCAAAGGAAGTCCCTTACCACGAGTCATAATCGTGACGTATGTTATTTATCTTCATAAATATAAAACATGTGTTAATTTAGACATTACTAATAAAATTTTCATTTTTATTATTTCTTATTTTTATTTAATACCATTAAATATATTATTATATTATTATTTTTGTTCACTTTTGATATTTTTAAGATACTTGGTTCATATGTCCATAATGACTTTGGTACGTCCACTATGGTCAAAGAAGAAGTTTTTTATTCATCTCTATACTAATATATTGACATAATTTTATTTTTTATAATGATATTATAATTTTAAATCCAACAATTTAATATTGTTATGTATAATGAAACTTCTTACCACAATGGATACCGTATTGCAATCATACGCATGATTTGCATTTTAATTTTGAAATAACCATTAAAGAAAAAATATTTGTATTATTTTTTCATTACATAGAGAAAATAATATCATAAATTTTATGTTAAAAATTTAAATATAATATTATATATATATCATCTTTGTGATTCTTTGATGAAAAATGTATCACATCACTTCGTGGAGGTTGTAGTCCACACCTATACATGGAGATAATTTTATTTTTCCAGTGTATTGAATGTTATAAAAATATGAAAACTATTATAAATAAAAATTATATATATATATATTTAACTGAAATACATTACTATGACCATTATAGAGAGATTTTCTTAGAAAATCAATTACATGTATTCATGAGGCAGTAATCCTCTGTACACACGAATGATGGCTATTTTTCGTATTTGATTGTAGTTGAGAAGGATATAGGTTTTATGTTAAAATAAAAACAACATTGTATATGTAATATCATATTGATATTTAATTTATAAAGGATGAATAATATTTTTGAGATGTGGAAGAAGAAATAAAACAAAAAACATGTGGTTCAAAACCACAACTCTTTAATTGAATGTATACTTTTATTAACACCTTAAACCCTCTAAGGATGGTTTTATGCCTTAAAAATGACCTAGAAAATGATTTTAAGGAGAAAATATGTTATTTATAATGGTTTTATCCTGACTAAAATGTTCTTAATATTCAATGTATTGATAAGAATATACTCTCTTTTATAAGAGAGGGGAAGTCACTCTTGGATTTATGGAAAATATTAATGGTAAAGTAAATAAAAATAAATTCAAATGGATATAAATTGATTTATTTAAAATATAAGATCATTATAACTCGAAATTAAATCATAAAATATAAATTATACAAATTTTTATCACATTTTTATGATTTAATATCATTATTCCCTAAGTAACCCCTGTCAAATTTACCATGAAAACATGGATTTTTTACTCATTAATTGGCAGTAAATATGTTAAAAATAAAAAATGTACCATCATTGGACCATGGATACTATAATAAAAAAAATCAAAATAACATTACCATATATGATATATTTACTACTTTATGTCGATTAATTAAATATTATTTATTTTTATATATCATAATCTAAATTTTTACAACTAATTAATATATTGATATTAAAAAATATCAAAAAAATAATTAAAAATCAAAAAAATTATTATTTAATATCCCTAACATTACATTTTAATGTATAATATTATTTTATATTATTTATTATATAAAATTATATTTATTTTAATATTTTTTAACATTATTTATATGTTTTTTCAATTATTTTATTAATTAATGTTTTAGCTTTGTATAATTATTAAATATAAATATTTCATTACTGAAATATAAAATAAGAAAAATGATGAAGATAAATCAACTAAATTAAAAAATAAAATTTATTACTGAACATAATATTTGTTTAATATTATATTAAAAATATTATAGTTATTAAAGATAAGATAGAAACATTTATTACTTTTTTTTAAATTTAATATTATAATTATAATAATCACATTGAAATGGGGAAATTTTCAATTGATCGACCATTCAATAATTATAGTTTTTTTTTTTTGACAAAAGAAGACGGATCCATTAATGATGGAGATCAGCAGAAATACAGGAGCATAACCACGAGGGAAAATGATTGAACCACAGAAAATCCTCTTAAGGAGGGCCAATGCCTGCCATCTTGTGAGCGGCTTCATTCGCTTCCCTTCTAATAAATGAGAAATTGCAGTAATTGAAGCCTTGTCTCCGCGAGTGAATACACCGGATAATGGGGCTGAAAAGTTGAAGCCCGCCGTCAGTGAGATTGATGGCATTGATAACAGTGAGACAGTCGGATTCGATGTGAATGGAATCCCAACCGCGATCTTTTGCAAAGTCTAGCCCAGCAAGGATGGCGGCGGCCTCCGCGACTGAGGGCTCCCAAAGTGCATAACGTGCTTCGTATTTGGCAGCGATGAGATTTCCCAGGTTGTCTCGGGCCAGTAAACCAAGTCCAACTGGGCCATCCTTAGGGAGAGAGGCATCCACATTGATTTCCATTCATCCATGGAAACTATATTTCTAGAGTTTCTATTCATATTAACCGAAAATAAAAAAGAGATACTTAATGAATTTAGAAACATATATTAAAAATATGGAATCCATTTTTCAAAATTCAAAACACATAATTAGAAAAATTTATTGGAAAATACACCAAAAAACACCAAGAGAAATGGGTTTTCATAAATATGTACTTTTAAAAAATAAAATGTATTTATACAAAAATATATTATAATATTCATTTCAAGAAGAAGAATTGTATCATTATAACTAAAAAATAATATATTATTTAAGAAAAATAAATTAGTATTTTAATTTAAAAAGTTTCTATATGAAAATACGATTTTTAAATAAATATAATTAATTTTCGTTGTCCATTGATAAAGAAACCATTTTAGAAAATTTTCTAAAATTTATCCAAATATAATTATGATATACATAAATATAAAATTAATCTAATGTTTATATATATATTCTATATTATTAGTAAATTAAATATTATATTCACAAATAAAATAATGAAGCCCCCTTTTGAATACACCATATTTTTAAAAAAACAACATTACTAAAACTGACATGTTAATTAGGAATCATTAATTAATAAAATCCTCAATGAGTAGAACCATTAGTAATATTTTATTACGGGTTTAATTATATTAATTACCATTTAATGTAACAATTATATTATAACTGGATCATGTAAATAATAATAATTTCTTCTTTGTTTAAGATCAGTGTTGTGTATCATTTTCACTATCGAACATGTACATTCTTTCTTAAATCTCTATATATTACATATTTTAAATCACCATAATTCATGGATAGTAATTTTTATGGGTTTATTTTTTTTAATTTATATTTATGAAATCATTATTATACATTAATAATAACATTAAATATATATCCTTCACTTCCAATCCATTATAAAATGATAACACCAACTTAGCATACGTGTGCACTACAAACTCTAGGAAGTGATATGATTTTTTTCAACAATAATATAAATGGATGATAATAATTATATTTTTTATTAATATATATGATATATGGAAAATAATAATTTATTTATATAGTTGAATTTTAATTATAATTTCTTTTTCTATATTTCAAAAAGTAAAAACAGAATACATGCATACAAGCAGTCTACTATATACATGAATGATGTATCTAGTTTTTTATCACTAACTCATATGGATGAAAATAAATATTAAGTTAATAAATATATTTTTATATTTATGTCATTTTTATCATTTTAGAGATGGTGTATCTATGATCAATGCACGAGGACCAAAACTACCAAACCGAAATTCTCATCAAATATGAAAAGGATATCATTGGTAAATGATTTTTAGAATAAGTAATGATTAATAATTGGATATTTAAATATTATATGTGGGTTTTATTTTTTTTAAAATTATTTACATGTTTTTATAATATAAATATATTAAATTTTAATTTATTATACCATAAGATAAAAATTTATTTAATGATGTCAAACATGAGGTAAGGGATTTGTGTAACAATGCCATTGTTCATCAGTATTTTCAAATATCATGTTCGTTAAATTGAAAATTTAAAAATATATCTTAATAATACCTTAAATTTTATTCTCATATTGTTATATCAATATATTACATGTTTTCCTTTAGTTTTTCACTATTTATAAATTTTGGAGACTAAAAGAATTTTTTTAACCAAAATTTTCTTTATTTATCTCTTTAGTCAAAAATAATTTTCCTTCCAAATCCATGTTTTTTATATAATATATTAATGAAAAATTTTAATATTTTATTTTTATTATTTAAATTAATATTTATCTATCACATAATTTTTATAAATTTTTTTTTAAAATTAATCGTCATTTTAATTTCCACACAAGGTACTTTTGTCATTTTACTAATAATGTCAATAGAACATCTATTTTACATTACATGACATGAATAAAATTTTCCACTATAACAATACCTCAATTAATTGAGACCTATTTTACAATTTTTCATCTTTATTTTCGTTGAAAAATATTCCATAATATTTCTGAAATTATATTATTTTTAAAAAGTTATTTCAAAATTAAAATTGGATTTTCCTCATGAAATATTAAAATTAATATTTGAAGTATTTTTTCATCTAAAAAATATTTATTGACATCAATTTTCATATATTTTGTTTATAGTTCAATTATAACATACTTATTCATCTTTATGATGGTTTATAGTGATGATATTTTTATGAAAATAATTCATTTTATATAGGTTTGGATTTGATGAGATGTCGAATTGTTTATGAAACTAATTTCCCTCCCATGGTTTATGATGATATAATAAATATTTTATATTATTTTGGAAATCATTTTCAATATATTTATTATTTTATAGGTGGTCAAGAAATTATATATCCCCTTAATTCATTAGGTGAAGAAGTAAATATCATGAGGTAATAAGGACTGTAATATGGATTAAAACCATTCTATAAGGGACACTATATGCTATGAGATTCTTGAGTGGGAACCATGATGAATGATATGATGGAATGGGGTGTTGACCAAATCAATGAAAATGGCAATGAATGTTATTCTATACTACAAAAATGATATTATATTCTTATGTTTATCCATAAAATAATGTATTATGCCAATTTTATTCCCTCAGGGGTAATATTGTATGATTTATTTTTTATTTACGTTCTATGAACTACCAAAATATATGATGTGACCCAATATTACCATCTACAATATGTAATGTATGGTTTTTAAAATATAATTTCATTTTACAATACCATTTTTCTCATGATATGTATAAGAAATAATTAATATATCCTGGTGTACCATTACAAAGAATATAATATCACTATTTCTCATATATCCTTTCAATTGATTATGGAGAAATGATTAAATTGTATCATTTCTTAAATGAGTGATTTTTATTAATAAAAATGAATGATATGATGTACATATCTTATGAAAAATTTGTTTATTTTTCAAAGCATCAGTCGACACAAAACATACACAATTCTTTCTCATGTAATAATGTTATGTATTTAATATTCATCTAATTAGATGATATTTTTTTATAAAATTTATTTTAGATTATAATTTTTATCATAATATGGTTTGAATATATTTTTGGACACTGATGAGTAATCTTCAGTGGGAAATTATAAGATAATCTTATATATAATAGAATATTCTATGTTATTGTAAACAATAGTGTACAGTTTTCTTATAAAAATATCCATTCAGTGATACTTAATGTGTGTTTGGTTTTCATAAATATTAATCTAGAGGTAATAAAATTATCATTATTTGGATGAGTATTTCATTAACTTCATTCAAATTCATAGTCAGTGCTCAGTTTTAGTGCATTATGTTCTTATTTTGGTATATTATCATTTTAATTACAAAAAATTATAACTCATTTGAATATATGATGACCATGGATGATATCGGATAAAAATAAGGGTTTTTAGGTTGAAAATATTATGTCATAATATAGAAATGTGAAAATTATTTTTCATGATTACTGGGTTTCTAGTAATGATTATTACTTCTCACATTATAATTTTTTGAGTGAATGGATGGAACTCAAAGTTACCATGTTGGAAATAAATGTGATGTAAAATGAAAGGATTATCCTCTTGAGAAACCAATTATTTTGAGATATAAGATAAAGAATATTATTTCTCTGGTTATGTTACATTATCAATCCATGAATTATATTGAGCAACCAAATGAAAAAATTTGGGAATTTTTATATTTATTATTTCATGAGGAAATAAATACCTTATTTTAATTTGTTTTTTGATACATTGGTTTCTATGAAATAGATATGAAATATTTTAGAGATATTTTACATCTTCCGAGGTTCTGAACATGAGTATGTTATCTAAGGTGTTTATTATTTGGAAGGATATATTGAAAAATATTGGAATACTAACATGAATATGGGGAACCATTATTAAATTGACTCCATGGAGTTGAATGAGTTTCAAATAATAGTTTTAAATATGTAAATTATTCATATTTATGAATGAAAATAGGGAAGGAATTATATGAGATAATTTTTAGAGATAATGAATCCCTTAATAATTATGAAAACAAATTACATGATTTTCTAGGTATGTTTTTTATATTATCATTCAACCTAAAATTAATATTGAAAGCTTATTTAGTTATATAATACCATGGTATCAAATTTGGGATATCCATAAGGAAATTCAATAGGAATGAAGAATTATTAAAATATATTATCAAGGTGGAAATGGGGAATAGTTATACCAACAAATATCATGGTTCTGAAAAGAAATAAAATATTGAATTAAAATTAAATTATAAAAACTATAAAGAGTAGAATTTATTCTTTCCATTATTCAAGAAGTGTTAAAAATTAAATAAATGTCAATTTATTAAGGGAATTGGATAGCAAATTATGTGAAGTAAGTAAGGTAAATAGAAAATCAAATTCATATATGATCAGAATAAAAAATTTCTAATGATACAGTAGAAACAAAATGAAATTTATCAACCAGATTCTAATTATTCAAATTAAAAGAGTATTTAAACAATGAAAAATAATGTTCAAATATTAATTATAATAAGGATGATCTGTGTTAGAACCATCTGAATCTTATATAGGGATGGAAAACTCATGAAATCACTATTTTCGACATTTAGTAGAATAAAAAAGTGTTAAAAGGTACACATACCATCCACTCTAGAATCACAAATGATTTTTTTATTCTAATTAAACAATATATTATAATATATAATTTTTATAAGAATATCAAAATACCACATCATCAAATTTAGGTGAAATTAGTTTTGATGACCACAAATGATGTGATGATTGAAACTCAAGGCTATAACACTTCTTTGATTATTTTTAGTGGGATTTTAATTCTTGGAAATAACATTATTTTAATTCTAGTTTAATGTTATGTTATCTGAGGAATTTTTTTGGATTTCCTTACATAAAACCCAGATAAATTACCATGGAATATAAGTGAAATTTTATATTCAAAACAACATTTAATAATATAAATTTGTGATTACCTTGATCAGTTTTTGGTAGTATTTATAGATGATATAATATTATATTCCAAGTGAATGGTAGTTAATTGTAGTTAACTTAAAATTTTACTGAACACCATAATGAAATATAAGTCAAATGAAAATTTTTCCATGATTGAATTTTGGTTATAAAATTATTCATTTAAGGGTTATATAATATAATGAGGGAGTATATCAGTGGATCCATCAATGAAAAATTTCACGGAACGTTGGTTTCAACCAACCACAGCGCTAGATATTCATAGTTTTATTGGGTTGTCTTGATATTTTTGACGATTTTTGGGTATTTTCTCATGTATGTCTAATCCACACCCCTGGTTTATAAGAACCCGACCTTATACATTACATAATCTTGAATTAAATGAATAATTCAAATTGGGGATATTTTCAGGTTTAGAGTTTTAGGGAATTAGGCCATAACTACTACATAACGACTTGAATATTACAAGTAGACACTACTACTCAGTATCCTTTTTTTATAAAATAAAAACTCTTAAAAAGACAAATGTCAAGTTCCATGTTTTAGACTGCATTACTCTCTTTGATCCCATCCTTGAACTTATTCATCTTTAAGTCCTGTGGAAAACATTTCAAAAACGTGGGATGATCAAAAAAAGCTCAGTAAGGGTTATAAAATAAGGAAGGAAAACATTTTCCCAACAATAAATATAAATCTATGAAACTATACTTTTCAATCATAACATACCTTATGAAATCATAAGATTTATTAATTACAAACACAATATCATAAATCAAAACGTTTACTTATAGAATCCATATCAAAATTACATTGTAGCTATCACAGATACATAGGGAGTTACACTTGGAATAAACATCATATAATATTCCCCAAATATCTGAGGAGGAACATCATGTTTACCTCTGTCACGTTACCCAATTCATTGGAGAGGTATCTCAGGCTCACCCACCCTAGGTTTATCACGAAACCACCCATATACATAAACAATGCCCAATAACCATAATATAATCATAACCTATAACACATGTATAAAGTAAAGATAACATCTACACATTCTAATATATCAAATCAAGATATTTTAATAAAAAATATTTTATCAAATCATTTTCAAAAACATTTAAAAAGAGATTTTTGAATTAAAGTGTTCCATACCACTTTAAGCTTTTAAATGAATTATCATTTGAAAACATTAATGTCCATAAAAATAAATCTTAAAACCCATTTTGAAAACACGGACATTAATGAGCAATATTTTGAATAATAAATCTTTAAAACATTTAAAATGATATTTTAGTTAAAGAGTTTTTAACAAAAACAGAGACACTTGAATACAAATAATTGAGGAATAACATTTAATAAAAAAATTAAAATATCATTAGAATAATGGTATTCATGATATATTATACTAATGGAAAGTATATAGACCACATAAGAGTGAATTGGTGCACAAAAAAATGTAGTCTCAATAGAGATGTAAATTGAGATGAAATCCCTTATAATGATGGTATCCTTAAATTAAGGATAAATCAATCACATAATTATGTGGGAAAAATATAAATATACCCAAAATAAGTGGATATTAATTTTAAAACAATAAGAGGTCATTCACACATATTCATAGGACAACATGTTAAAGAAGTACAAGTTGAACCCAAAGAATTGAAATTGGGTTAAGAAGATCCCTTGTAAAAATTCGACAGCCTAACAGTGTCACATTAAAATTCAAAAAATGATTTGATGAGATAAAAATGGTATCTCATCACATGAACATAATTTTTACATCAATAAGGATATTTAAGAACATATCCCAACATAATAAGATGTAAAATTAAATGACATAACAAAAGAAGTCTTTTAAAAAAGAGGAGGGTGAAAGGTTCCCTTACCAATTTGGTAACTTAAAAAAAATATGCCACATGAAAGAATGATCATTCAATGAAGTTTTAAATAATCATAATGGATTTTATATTACACAAATAATAAAATCATGCTCAGTACATAAACCACACAAAATGATATAGTGGAAAATATTGCGTGAATCTCACGGGAAAAAAAAAGTGAGATGAAAACCCCTTACTTCATTGTATTAAAATTGAATCGTATGACCAAAAGTTAATAAACACAAAATGAATCAAATAATACCATGAATATAAATCTAATAAAGATAATATATATCAATTTAATTACACATTACACCACATGTAATATATAAGTGACAAACAATGGAAATCTCACGGAATTAAAAGTTAGATAAGAAAATCCCTTAACTCATGTCCAACTTGACTAGATCGTTCTATAATCTCCAGAATAATAAACTAAAGATAATCTATACTTGATTAAGAAAAATTTTCACGTTTATTATTCCTTTTATATAACTTATTTCCATGTTATAAACATTATGTAATCATTTAAGTTTATAATGTTCGTTTTGTCGATATTTGGTACTTGAGTCAAAAATGGACTTCTTATAATTACATGTTGTTCATGTGGTCAAAGGTTCATTATATCCAGAATGATATTCAGGATTTATATATCATATATATTATATATATCTAGTATATACATGTATTTATAATAGTACATAACATTTAGAGGTAATAAATGAAATACATCGTTCATGGAGACGGTAAGGCGTATGTACGCATGAACGATACTTTAATTTCTATTTCTTATTTTAATGGAGTTAAAACATAACGATACAAAGGTATATTATAATTACAGTGTAATATAATATATAATATCATTATCTCTAACCTTTATGCATCCCACAGAAGGCATTAACGAATCACGTCACTTTGAGGGGGCAGTAGTCCGCACTTCCTCAAATGAGATTATCGTATTTACCTACTATGGAAACCATAAAGGATTTCTATAAATGGAAAATCAAGTAGAATAAAAAAACATAAAAATAATATATATCATATATAAAGACAGTTCTATCATAATGTCCACCATGAGAGGCGGTTGGATATATTTGAACAATCATCATTTCGTGAGGCGTTAGTTTTCCATCAATATAAACATTATTTTATTAATCTATTAGGTGGAGGTGTGTGTAAGTGTAGTTCAAATACTTCTCATAAAAACATCCTAGTATATTAAGGATACTAGTTTTGTTACAAAAGAAAGGAATAAAAAGAGTTTAGGGGTTGGATAAGTAAAATAAAAGTAAAAAATATAAGAGAAACTGTTACCTTTAATTTGGGTAACTCCCTTTGGTTTGAACCAAAGGACTTATTGAAGTGCCTTATGCCTAAGGTATGGCTTTTTATGTGAGTAGAGGGATGTAGGGAGATTAATAGGGCAGTGTTTTGATGGTAAAAATGGCTTGAGAAGTGTGAGGATTTGGATAGAAATGGTCTCCTTTTATAAAAGATAGCAGAGGCTCTTTATGAATGTGTGAAAATATTATTTTTATTATAAAATGATATTTGGTTTTAAAAGGTCCAAAAATCATTAAAAATGTATATACGATGACTCATGATTGAAATAAAATCAGAATTGGACATTTTTTGGATAATATTTGAATCAGTACATGCTTATTTATTTAAATCATTTATTAATGAGGTAAATACTGCACCATTATTATGTCATAAATAATTTAACTTATTCGATGTCTAAAAATTATAAAAAAAATACCATGATATAGGAAATATTTTTTTATTTACAATGAATATTTATAGTCTAAAATTTGACTTATATAACACAATATACAAATTACTTACTAAAAGATTTCTGTTAATGTCAATTTTGTCTTTACATTATATTAATTAATCTAAATTGTCATTATCACTCTCATGTGGCTCAAGGGGGTCCCAAAGTCGACCCAAAGATGCCTAGGGTCATTAATGACTCAAAAATAAGTTTTTGACAAGTGTTTAGGTAATTTTAAATTATTATAATATTCTTTTAACTTTGAATTATCCTATTTACCTTTAACCGCGTTAAATAAAAGTCAAAAGTTACTATTCACTAAAAATTATTTTAATCTTAATGAACCCCATTTTACTTTTTGATAACAACCATGTATGTCATATTTTTTAAATTCAATTCACATAATTGGTAAATTTTCATTTAAAGGAAAAATTCAGTTTTTTTAACTACCACTAAGTTGTTTCAGTATTCATCAAAAATTGATGTTTTTCAGAAAAATACAAAAAATTCAGCCAAAGCTATATTTGATATTCTGAATTCATAAATGATGTATATTTTTCCAAATTCAGAAAATATAATTGGAATTAATTAATTTTAAAATTAATTCCTGTTACCAAAACAAATAGCGTGTTTTTAAGAAACAATAACTATCAAAAGATTGCTACTTGTTCACGTCCAATTTTAAAGTGAGATTAATTCCACTGACAAAAATTGGATTAAATGGTAAAAATATATTTTAATATTACTTTAAAACCAATTAAAAATATAATCTAACCATATAAATAAATTATATTTAAAGGCACTTTTGAATTAAAATACAATATTTTTCACTATTTATTAAAAAATGGACTCTATCAGAAAAATTCTAAAAATTTACACAAATTAAATTTTGATGTCCCCATTCTGAAGAAGGATTTTATTAGGTAATGTATAATTTATTAATGTGAACAAACTAGATTTAAAAAGGGTTCTCCCTTAAAAGGTGATAAATTGGCCTTTTAATGTAAATTATGATTAAAATTAGATTCATTCACATTTTAAGCCTTTAACATTTATTGGATAAATTAAAAAACATTTAACAAACATGTATAATCATATTGTAGTTAGTTTAGTTCATTACATCCAATAAAATGGATAAGAGTTAACATCCGTTTAAAATAATAATATATTATTAGTGTGCAACGTAAGATTTAAAAGAAACCTGTTCTTGCATATCGGGTACGCTATCGAACATAGCAACCCTTTTAAAGAAAAATTCATATTTAATTAATAAGTTAATAAATATGAAAGTGTAATATTATTTTGTTACCTGGGATGTTACATCCTTCCTCCATTTTGGGAATTGCGTCCTCGCAATTTTAAATTTTGAACTAAAAAACTATATTGAAATTCCTATATTGGAAAAAAGAGTGAGTAAAAAATCACTTTAAAAGAAAGAAAGTGAAGTAAAATGGCCACCCAAGTAAACCCATACTAATATTAAATGAAAAAAATGATATGGAAGAGAAAACAAAGGGCCATGTTCTGATGGAAATTGATAGGAAACATGTTTAGGAGAAAGTTAACAACCAAAAAATCACAAATATGTGATGGGTTAAACAGACTTTGATTCATCAGGAGGAAAAGATAATGGACAAGTTTTTTTCCGTTTAAAGTTACTTTGCGTTGAAGAATTTATTTATGAGATTAACAAAAAACATAAAGAAATATACTTACATGTCATGTATAAATTTATCTTTTACTAGATTTCTAACACAAACTCATATTTCTCCCAACGATAAAAATTAAGGATGAATTTTTTTTCACATTAAGAGTGCTATAATCAACTTCGAGAGAATCACATAATCCACAAAAGATAAACTATATTTTTCCCATGTCTTTAGATATTAACTAAAACCAAAACATTTAGTATAAGATCAGATGATCACAAAAAGGATAATCCTTTATAAAAAGAAATACTATTCTTAATCTCCATAATTCAATAGAAATAACCCAAGGTTAAAGAAAGACCATTAAATAAATAGTTATCCTTAAAATTTATCAAAGTAATCCAAACTAAGATTGAAACCCAAATCACTAAAGGATTTAATCACACAGTCTTCCTGGGTAAATATTAACATTATCTCCAAATAACAGCAGTCACTCTTAAAGTCTCATAATGAAAAGTAATTAACCTAATCACATATCCTCCATGATAGGTTAATCATTTCCATAGATGACCCAAAATCATCTTATTCCTGATTCATATGTTCATCTAACTAAAAATAAGGAGTCACACCTAGTTCAGTGGTAGGTGATAAATACCAGTCACACATTGGTTGTGGGTTCGATTCCCACAACTTTATCCTACGTGATGGGGTGTAACATGGTTTGCGTGTTGTCCCTTTTCAAAAACTATATAATTTTATAACATACCAAAAAAGAAATAAATTCATAAAAAATAACCATAACATATTTTAACCACAATGGTTATATAATAACTTTCGTTTTGCATCCAAAAATATATTAACCGGTAATTGAATCAAATTCAAGGATCACATAAACCCAAATGGTTCTTTATAACTATAAACACAAAATAAAAATAATTATTCCTTGAATTAAATTTTCATATAACAAAATTTAGGGTTACACATACTATAAAAATTCTTCTAATGTAATCCCATCATCAAAAGAGCCTTAATACTTTTACGCATTTCACCATCCTAAAATCTACCATAACTCTTGAATCCCTTATATTTTGACCACTTACTCATTCAACATTCTAAATGATCCATTAACCATTCTTTGCCAACTTATTCTGAAATACTTCTTTCCTACATACAAAAATCATGAATCATGTCCTAAGATACAATAATATCAAAACTTATGTTAATAATTAATCCATACCTTTCATTGGTCATTATTAGTTTCTTCATCCTCAATCAAAATGGTAGTAGGTGTTGGTAAACATATATTTGTATGATCCAAGTGATCCCAATCCCGAAACTTATTCGTAGGACATGTGTTTGCATAATGACCATGCACACCACATTTAAAACATTCAATTGATCCCTAGGAAAGGAATTCATTCCCATTATAGATTCAACTGGAAGCTTCCTTTTTCCATGGCATGTTCTTGCTTTATGAACTTCATATCCACATCTATAGCATCATTCTATCCCGTTGAAACATTTTCCTAGGTGTTTCTTTCCACATCTTTGACACATAGGTTTTTTAACACACATACCTTTATGATTATTACCTGAACATTCGTAGGGATTTTTTTCTCACATATATGATGCCTTATAAAGATCACTAAGGTTCAGGTGGTCAATCATGACTCCCGATAGCTGGTTGAGAATAACCACAAGTGTTCTCATTGCAGTTCCCATATCATTCAGTTGCTCATTCAGAAAACCGTCACATTTTTCTTCACATCAAATGTTACTTTGGTGCCTGCTAAATGCAGCCATTTACTAAAACCAAAAAGGCCAGTGTGATTATATTAGTAAAACCATCATATAATATCTTTTGAAGAGGGTAAACACTATGATATACTTATTCATGTTATCTTAATCTCATTCAATTTATCTAAATAAACTACGACTCTTTCTGAAATCCTAACCATTTTGGTAATGTTACTTATGCTTAATGAACTCCCTAACCTCTAAATTTATCTAAACCGACCTCTGATACCTATTATAAGGAACCGACCTTAAAAATTACATAATCTTGAATTAAATGAATAATTCACATTGGGGAAATTTTCAGCTTTAGAATTTTAGAGAATTAGGCGATAACTATTACATAACAACTTGAATATTACAAGTAGACACCACTACTCAGTATCCTATTTTTTATAAAATTAAAACTATTAAAAAGACACATGTCTAGTTCCATGTTTTAGACTGCATGAATTTTCATTGATCCCATCCTTGAACCTATTCATCTTTATGTCCTGTGGAAATTTTTTTAAAAACATGGGATGAGCATCAAAAGCTCAGTAAGGGTTATAAAATAAGGAAGTAAAACCTTTTCCCAACAATAAATACAAATCCATGAAACCGTACTTTTCAATCATAACATACCTTATGAAATCATAAGATTTATGAATAACACACACAAATCATAAATCCTAAAGTTTACTTAGGGAATGAATTTCAAACATACATTGTAGCTATCACAGATACATAGGGAGTTACACTTGGAATACCCATCACAATATATTCCCTAAATCTATTAGGAGAAACATCACGTTTACCTTTTTCACGTTACCCAATTCATTATAGAGCTATCTCAGGATCACCTCCCTAAATTTATCATGGAACCACCGGTATACGTAAAAAATGCCCAATAATTATAAAATAATCATAACATATAACACATGTATAAATGAAAGATAACATTTCCACATTCTAATATATCAAATCACGATATTTTAATAAACAATGTTTTATCAAATCATTTTCAAAACCATTTCAAAAGAGATTTTTGAATCAAAGTTCCATACCACTTTGAATCTTTTAAATGAATTGCCATTTGAAAACATTAATGACCATATAAATAAATCCTAAAACCCATTTTTAAAACATGAACATTAATGATAAATATTTAGAATAATAAATCTTTAAAACATTTAAAATGATATTTCAGCTAAAGAGTTTTTTAATAAAAAGAGAGACACTTGAATACAAATAATTGAGGAATAAAATTTAATAAAAAATTTATAATATCATGATAATAAAGGTATTCATGATATATTATGCCAATGGACAATATATACACCACATAAGAGTGAATTGGTGCACAAAAACAATGATGTCTCAATGGAAATGTAAATTGAGATGAAATCCCAAATAAAGATAGTATCCTTAAATTAAGGATAAATCAATCACATAATTATGTGTGAAAAATATAAATAAACCAAACATAAGTGGATATTAAGTGTAAAAAAATCATAGGTCATTCACACATATTCCTAGGACGAAATATTCGAGAAGTACAAGTTGCACCCAAAGAATTGAAATTGGGTTAAAAAGTTCCCTTGTAAAAATTCGACATCCTAACAGCATGACATTAAAATTCAAAAAATGAATTGATGAGATTAAATTTTTATCTCATTACTTGGACATAAAGTTTACATCAATAAGGATATTTAAGAACATATCCCACCATACTAAGATGTAAAATTATATGATTTAACAAAAGAAGTCTTTTAAAAAAGAAGAGGGTGAAAGGTTTCATTACCAATTTGGTAATATACAAAAAATATGCCACATGAAAGAATGATCAATTAATGAAGTTGTAAATACTAATAAAAGAAATTATATTACGAAAATAATACAATCATTGTGAGTACATACTCCACACAAAATGAAATAGTGGAAAATATTGCATGAATCTCACAGGAATAAAAAGTGAGATGAAAAAGCCTTACTTCATTGTATTCAAATTGAATCGTATGACCAGAAGTTAATAACCACAAAATTATTCACAGAATATCCTGAATATAAATCTAATCATGATAATATATATCAATGTAAGTAAAAATTCCACCACATGTAATAAATAAGTGACGAACAATGGAAATCTAACATAATTAAAAGTGAGATAAGAAAATCCCTTACCCCGTGTCCAACTTGACCCGATCATTCTTTAATCTCCTAAATAATGAACTAAAGTTAATTTATACTTGATTAAGAACCTTTTAAATGTTTATTATTCATTTTATATAACTTATTACTGTGTTATATACATTATGTAGTCATTTATGTTAATAATGTTCGTTTTGTCAATATTTGGTACTTGAGTCAAAAATAGACTTCTTATAATTACATGTTGTTCATGTGGTCAAAGTTTCATTATATCCAGAATGATATTAATTATTTAGATATCATATATATCATATATATCCAGTATATAGATGTATTTATAATAGTACATAACATTTAGAGGTAAGAAATGAAATGCATTGTTCATGGAGACGGTAAGTCGTATGTACGCATGAATGATACTTTAATTTCTATTTCTTATTTTAATGGAATTAAAACCTAATTATATATAGGTATATTATAATTAGAGTATAATATCATATATTATATCATTATCTCTATCCGTTATATATCCCACATAAGGCATTAACTAGTCACATCACTTTGAGGGGGCGACAGTCCGCACTTCCTCAAATGAGATTATCATATTTACCCACTATGGAAACCATAAAGGCTTGCTATAAATGGAAAATAATGAAGCATTAAGAAAACATAAACATAATATATATCATATATTAATACAGTGCCATCATAATGGCCACCATGAGTGGTGGTTGGAGATTTTTGAACAATCATTATTTCGTGAGGTGTTAGTTTTCCATCCACAGAAACATAATGTTCTTAATCCATTCGATATAGGTGATTGTATTTATAGTTCGAATAATTTTCATAAAAAAATCCTAGTATATTAAGGATACTATTGTTGTTACAAAAGAATGTAACAAAAAGAGTTTTGGGGTTGGATAAGTAAAATAAAAGAAAACAATTTAAGAAAAACCGTTACCTTTAATTTGGGTAACTACCATTGGTTTGAACCAAAGGACTTAATGAAGTGCCTTATTCATAAGGTAAGGCATCAATGGGGAGGAGAGGGATGTAGGGAGATTAATTGGGCAGAGTTTGGATGATCCAAATGGCTTGATAGGTGTGAGGAATTGGATAGAAATGGTCTCCTTTTATAAGGGAGAGGAGGGTCTCCTTATGAAAGAGTGAAAATATTATTTTATTATATAATGATATTCGGTTTCAAAAGGTCCAAAAATAACTAAAGATGAAGATATGATGACTCATGATCAAAATAAAATAATCCAATAAAAATTGGACATGTTTTGGATAATATTTTATTCATTATATGCTTATTTATTTAAATTATTTATTATTGAGGTAATACTGCATCATTATTGTGTCATAAATAATTAAATTTATTCGATGTATAAAAATTATAAACAAATACCATGATATAGGAAATATGTTTTTCTTTCCAATTAATAATTATATTCCAAAATACGGCTTATATAACACCATATAAAAATTAATTACTAATAGAGTTTTGTTAATGTCAATTTTTTCATTACATTATATTAATTAATCTAAATTGTCATTATCACACCCAAATGTCTAAATGGGGTCCAAAAATCGACCCAAAGATGACCCGGGACATCAATGACTCAAAAAATCGGTTTTGGACAAGTGTTATGTTAATTTTAAATTATTATAATATTCATTTAACCTTGAATTACTATATTTACCTTTAACCGCGGTAAATAAAAGTCAAAAGTTACGATTCACCAAAAATTATTTTCATCTTAATGAACCACATTTTACTTAGTGATAACAACCATGTATGTCATATTTTTTATATTCAATTCACTAAAGTTCTAAAATATCATTTAAACGAAAAAGTCAGTTTTTTTAACTACCACTAAGTGGTTTCACTTTTCATCAAAAATTGATGTTTTTCAGAAAAATATCAAAAACTCAGCCTCAGCTATATTTGATATTATGAATTACAAAATGATATCTATTTTATCAAATTCAAAACATATAAGTTACATTAATTAACTTTAATATTAATTCCCGTTATCAAAACAAATTGTGTTTTTTTAAAAACATTAACTATCAAAAGATTGATACTTGTTTATGTCCAATTTTATAGTGAAATTAATTATAATGACCAAAATTGGATTAAATGGTAAAAATATATTTTAATTTTACTTTAAAATAAATTAAAAAGATAATCTAACCATATAAATAAATTAGATTTAAAGGCACTTTTGAATTAAAATACAATATGTTTCACTATTTATTTAAAAATGAACATTATCGGAAAAATTCGAAAAATTCGCACAAAGTAAATTTTGATTTCCCCATTCTAAAGAAGGATTTTATTAGTCCATATATAATGTATTAAAGTGAAAAATATATATTTAAAATGTGTTCTCCATTAAAAGGTGATAAATCTGCCTTCAAATGTAAAGTATGCTTAAAATTAGATTCCTTCACATTTTATGCCTCTAACATTTATTGGATAAATTAAAATACCTTTAACAAACATGTATAATTATATTTTAGTTTGTTTCGTTCATTCCCTCAAATACAATGGCTAGGAGTTAACTAGAATTTAAAATAATAATATATTATTAGTGTGCAACATAAGATTTCAAAGAAACCAATTGTTGGGTATCAGGTACGCTATCGAACATAGAAACCCTTTTAAAGTAAAAATAACATTTAATACAAAAATTAATACATATAAAAAAGTAATATTATTTATTTACTTGTAATGTTACATGGTTAACTAAAAATTAAGAAAAATACCTTTGATGAGAAGAATGTGATGAAAATTTCAATGAACTAATGAAAAGAATTTTTAGTGCACTTTATATTACACTACCTAATATTAGAGATGCTATTGGGATATATAGTGATACATTGAAGGAGGGGATTTTATGTGTCCTCATACAAAATTTTATGGATATATCTTATGACTCGATCTAATTGATGTTATATAAGAAAAACTAACCAACTCTCATTTATTACCAGCTTGGGAAAATTTTTCACTAAAGATATAAAGTCATTATATCTTTCGAGAAAGGTTTGATATATATAGTTATAATTAAATTAGAATGTATGAACTCAGTTGAAAATATTTGAACATTCAATAGACAATATGGTTGGAATTTAATAAATAATATTGCTTCTTAAAAAATTACCAACCCAGGAAAGGGAAGTGGGTTGATGATAATCTGAGTTGAAATATTTTTCTATATTTTCTATGATGGGAATCATATAAGGTCAAATATTTTTATATTAAAAAATTTTGGATATTGAAATATTGATGGAAATGAAGGAATATTATATTTCTGAAATGATTGTTCAACCATCCAAACCAGTAAATATTAAAGAGTCACAACAGGAATATTTTATGCTAATAAAGTGGTTGAGAAATGATACTGACTCCAACCATGATTATGTTAGAATGATAAACATCAAGAACTACATATGTTTCTCACACATACTATATTTTAGGAAGAATATATAGGATAGAGATCAATGTTTTACAATATATATTAATCATGCAAGTACAAAGTGTATAGATACAAAGAAGAGTTATTCTTATGGAACAACATGAAGAGAGAAATTTTAGATTATTTATTTCATTTCATGGTATTTCAGCATGTTTAGGATGATATATAGAATTCAAATAGGTTGTTACATTGATTAACCATACCAAAATGGATATAGGAAAACATCACCATAAATTTTATCATTGGCTTCACAGAAACATTTAAAGTCCATAATTTTAATTTAGTTATTGTCAACTAATATAAGAAGTATGGTTACCTGAGTTACAACATTCTACAAATATAAAATTGAAATATATGGTTTTTATATAAGTTATGTAAAAGTATTTAATATGATCTGGATTTATAGTTGAGTTTTATTACATCATATCATAGGAAAATTGATAGAAATTCTAAAGGAACCATTCAAACAATTGAGTATATGTTTAAATTCAATTATATGGATTTTAAATGTGGTTGAGAACAGAACTTTATCCTTTTAAATTCTATTTTAGAAGTTTCTTTTAATCGAGCATTGTAGTTTCTCTTTATAAACCCATCTATGGAAAAGGGTAGAACTCTAATGTTTATAGAAAATGTAAGGGGAGAAATGTTAATGAGACCCAATCTATCTAAAGAACTAATTGATAAATTCAGATCCACTTAGTAGCATATAATGGTAGATAAGTGTTAATATAAATGTTATTGTTTCAATCATATATTGTATTTGGAATAAAAATTTGGCGATAAGTTATTCCTATTAATTCATCCATTTAATAATGTTATAAGATTCTAAATGTATAGAAACATAATTGTTATATAAATTATTTCATTCATTGTTCTTTATACACTAGAAATGATATCTTGTATATCATGTTATTAACAGAACCAGTCTCAAAATAATGAAGTGTTCAATGTATCCATTTTGAGGGATTACAGTCCTAATCCTTTATATATATTTAACTCATATGTCATAATATTGGGGTATGATATTTCTTATGAAGAAAAAATAGTTGAAATCATGGATTGAAGAGATAATGTTCTATAGAAAAGGAGTAATCACTTGTTTAATGTTCTGTGATGGAATTAGAAATTAAAAATATCTAATTTAGAACTTGAGAATGTGATAAAACATATATATCCTAATTTTTTAATAGGGTGATGGAATTTTGAAAAAAAAATTAATGTTTAGTGTATATAATGGAAGACATTAATGTTATATGATATATTTTTATTAAAATAAAATTTATTTTATTTATAGATTTCAAAACACACTACCCTATGTATAAATGAACTATAAAATAGAACACCATTATAACCTATCTATTAAATTTATGGATTAAGGAGGACGAACTAAAATTTTAAAATATTTTTTTAGATAAATAATATATATTGATAAATGAATATATCATATTTTAGTAATGTATATATATAATGTAAAAATAAATTATTATCCACAATGTTTTTATTTATATTTATAAGAAAACCAAATAATTAATTTCGTCATCTTTTAGAAAATTTAATGGAAAATTTTATATCATTTTTTAAACCACCATGTAAAAATATAATTAGGAAAAAAAATTTATAAAATATTGGAACTATATATTTTTTGATAAATAATGAAAAATAATCTTATTTTTTAAAATTGTGTTAGTTTGTATTAAAACATAAAAAGATTAATTATTTTATAAAATGGTTTATAAGGAAAAATAAGTTAATATATATTATTTATAATCAAATTTGGATAATGAGAATTTCTTTTTGTATTTTTGTATAAAAACATTGCAAATTTAGAGCACATTTTTATAGAAAATTGTTTTTCATTTAATTAGGGTGGGATTACTATTAAGATAAATTATGAAAATAAAATTGTTATAATTTTATAAAATTATTTCCATATCATTTATTAATATATCAAAAAATTTAATTAGGTTACTTTGATTTTGATTATAATGAATACTAAAAATTATAAATAAATCATTATAGTTAAGTTTATAAAGCATTGATCTGGGGTTAAAACTGATGGGATGGGTATGTGTGATAATTAAAATTTTAAAAATCATATTTGATGGACATATTTAGACAAAATAATAACCCATAATTTATTCTATTCTCATTTAGATTCATTATCCTAAATATATAATTATTATATTTTAATTATTTATGAAATTCAATCTGTCTCTTATCCAGTACATTTAAAAGGACACCCATAATTTTCCTTTTTATACAGCATTGAGCTATAGATATGAACATAATACTAAAATATTATATTATTTAAATCCTTATCTATGAATTAGTAATTACTTTCTTCTTAAAAGACTATTCCCAGGGACCCTAATTGATAATCTAATTGTGGCCTATCAGAGAAGAGTTAATCATTTTAATTGATGTTTATCAAATTACTTCTTTATATATATCATTTAAAATTATGTTTTTCCTAAAAAATAATTATATTCAACATATTAAAATTCTAAAATGATTATGTAACCTCAATTTTTTTCCATTGTTCTATCAAATTGTATGTGGAAGTATCACTCATGTTTACGTGTTGAGTTCAACATCCACATAGAAATACATTTAAATTTTAATCTCCATAGATCCTAGAAGAATATTTTTTGGGAAGAAGGTTTATAAATTATATTTATGAAATAATTAATCATCTAAAATTATAATACCATAATTAACATCATAAATTCTTATATGTGGTCAAATGGTAATGTCACTTGTGCATATGTGTGAAGTACCACCTCCACAAAGTGATGCAATATATTTTTCTTTTCTAAAATACATAGATCGTAATGAAGATAAAATTAATTAATATATATGAAATATATTATATAACAATGTTTTTGTAAAGGTTATTTTTTATTAAACATTATTATGTTTTATCCATCAAAATGAAAAAACTAATTTAATTCATATGTATGACAAACAATCAATGTGAATAGTGGAATTAATTTTCAATATCTATCATTCAGGGAAGAAAATAAATACACAAATATATATATATATATATATATATATAATAAATATGTATGATATTTATAACATTATTAACATTATGTAGATAATGAAACTATTATCAATGTAAAAAGATAGAAACTAACAAACTAGTCTCTTAATGAAATATTAAATATTTAACACCCAAAAAGGATAATTTTAATAATGAATTACTAATAAATAGGTGTTTATTTATTATCAGTGGATTATATATGATTATATATGTTTTTAAATCTAAACATTATTTTATTATAATAAATTTTAATTTATTATTAATGTGCATAGAGTGATTTTGGAGAGAGTCAAACATTTGGTAAACTATTTCATTTACAATATCAGTTCATATTAGTATTTTTATGATCAAGTTTTTGAGGAAAAAATATCATGAAATGTATCTCATGATTCCAAAAAAAATTAATGTCATTTGGTGGTTTCTATATATTAAATATTTTCATTTATTTTCCCATATTTTAGAACTTAAGACAGAGAAGGAATGTATTTATAGAAAACCAAATTTATTTCTCTCTACATATAAAAATTAATTTTAATCATTATAAAGAATTATAAAAATAATTTTTTTAGTATCATTATTATATTTTTGTAAAGTTATATTGTCCCATAATTTAATTTTTATGAAATCCTTTAAATTAATTTCATATTGGTTTTTTGAACAAGATACAATTGAATTTTAAAAAACGTAAATGTAATACTTTCTCTAACATACATGATATGAAATAAATTTCCCTCCATAATGACCAATAAATGAATACAATAATAAATTTCAATTTTACATGTTTATTTTCAGTTAATTTTTATATAATATATTGGTAATTTTTATATATTAAATAAATGATGTCGAAATTAAATGGGTATTTCCTGAAGAAGAATTTCATGAAATATTTTAATGGAAATTTTTATTAGTATTGAAATCATTTGATGTTAATTATAATTTATTATGGATATTATTACATGGTATCATCCTAATTATTTCACTATAGGGTTTACATTTATGATATGTTTATGAACCCCGGTTATTTTCAATGGGTTATTCTGTGATGGAATGTCAAAAAATTCATGAAACCCATTTCCTTCTCATGGGTTGTGATAATATTCTGAATTATTTATGATATTTTTGAATTTGTATATATGATTTTCATTATGGTATGGGATTTCCTGAAATTAAATTTCACTCTAAGGTGTTGGTTAAAGGTATAAATATCTTGAGATAAGAAATATTAAAATGTGGGAGAAACATGTTCTGTAAAGGATTATGTCGACTATAATAATCTTGAGAGTGAAATCTATCTGATGATCTGATGGAAAATAGAGTTAACACAATCCAACAATATATTATTGGTAGTTAAAGATGAAAAGGAAAATTAAATTTTATGATTATTTTTTTCCAAGAACTTATATCTTATGTCAACTTTATGCTCTAATTGATTGTGTTCTTTGATAATTTATTGATTCATGTATTATGAACAACCATGAATTATTCTACTACTAAAAAATTTATAATATAAAATGAATGGTATGTTTTTAAAATATTAATCTCATGTTCACATACCCTTATTCACATATTATGTTTATGTTTTCATTGATATCGATATCATTTAACCTTTCTAAGAATCTGATATCACTTTTTCATATGTTTTTATTCCCATGTTTTAATGACTGGTTTTATGTTTGATGTGTCTATAAATGACACTATTTTTGAAAAAATTAGTGGGATATGATATAGATCTCTTATGAGTAACTTTTTTATATATTCAGGCTTCTAATGTAACTAAACCGATACAATTATTTTTTGGATCATAATGTCATGTATTGAATATTATTCTAATACAATGTCATATTTTTTATGAAAATTGTGGGATATTATAGTGGGAATCTATAATGAAATTAATAATTGATTTCCTACAGGTAAACCAAACATGTAATATAATATATCTACAATTAGGGATGTGAACACTATAGATGGAATGTGATTATCAGTTCAGTAAATGAGAAAATGGTAAAAATAATGGTTAGATATGAATATTTTTTATTAATAGTAAGGGATACATTGTGGAAACATTATCAGTATGATAATGAAGCCCAAAACGTTCTAGATTATGATTATAATGGATACTATCAGGAGAATATATATATGAAAATTTTTCATAGTTATTTGGTGGAGGAAATTTTAAAGTATATTATCATAGTATCAAAAGAAATTGAGATGGAGAATCTAGTTTGAAGGCTCATGTTGAGATTTTATAGCATAAAAAAGGATCCCATATAGTGGATTAATATATTGGATGATTTCATGAAGGAAAAATATTCCATTCAATTTATTTTTGATTGGTCATATTTTTGGAACATTTATCCATATTATTTTTGTTGAGCTAATTGAATTATTCAAGTGAATGTTATCATTAAATATAGATTTTTTGAAAATGGTTTACTGTTAATAAATTATAATTATTTCAATATTATTAAATAAAATGGATTACATAATGTGTGAATATGATCAATGGTTACTCACTTCAAGACTTTATTTATTTAAGAACTAGATTTTATTTATTTTTCAGTTTTTATTCATTGATGATTTATGTGCGGATGAATTTGAATATCTTTTACATGTAATTAGATTAATGTTATTTTTTTCAATCATTATATGTGTTTTAATGGAAACATTATCTTTTTTATTGTTAATTTTTATGAAATCTCATTTTAAAATATATTATTCAAATTTTTCAAATATATAGATATTATTATAATATATTATTTAAATAATTCAATTTATTAATCATATATTTATTTTGGAATTATTTTATTGATGATAAGAAAATTTCAATGATAATAAATTTTCATAAGAAAAATAATTTCATAATGTTATAGTTTTATTTAATTCAATATAGGGGTTTGAATTTAAAATAAATTTGTTTTTAGGATCTACAATCATCTAGTTTTTTTTTTAAATTTTTCAAGCCTCCATTTAAAATTCATCTTTTTTTGACATGTTTTCCCCACAACGATCAACATCATCAACTGATCAATATTCTTCATTCCATTCCCCAATCATCTTCTAAAATAGGATAATTTTTTAGTACCATTATAATTAAAATAACTACTACACTACAATTAATTTTCACCCACTTTATCAAACATTTGATAGAATAAAAATTATGTTATCACCATTTTCATATTGTTACAACACATACTTATCAAGTTTTTTATCCCAATACCTTTATAATACTTCTTTAAAACCAACCACCAAATTATATTCACTTGTACTCCTTTCTCTAATTCCAACCAC
This sequence comes from Viscum album, assembly GCA_963277665.1. Classification (NCBI taxonomy): domain Eukaryota; kingdom Viridiplantae; phylum Streptophyta; class Magnoliopsida; order Santalales; family Viscaceae; genus Viscum; species Viscum album. Next base: position 2,041,093,370 of record OY728130.1, on the reverse strand, counting down.
TCCTCTTACATCATTCTATGATTAAAACATAATCATAGCCACCCAAATAACCCCCATGAATATGTATTCATCATGACATTACCAAATTGATGTACCAAATCTCACATGACAAAGATACATGAGGTTGAACCAAGTCCACACCTAGATGAGATTGAAATCATAAAACACCTAAAGATGAACCAACACCAATCGATAAAAATGGATTGATATCTCTTTAAATTATCATATAAATGAAATTGAAATTTTACTAGAACCTATTCTTAAATAAGACCCACTTAATCTAGCTATATTATCTAAAAATTTTAAACCCACCTTCATAGATTGACGGAGACAATCCAATCTACTAATGTTGGGGTCTAGTTAAACTTGAATAGAGTGTTGATTAAAATTATCATTATAAGAGATTCTACAGAGGTATATCATATACTAAATAATGAAAAAACTAGTAATAATGTTCTACTCATAATACCATAGAGATGAAGATTCCATACCATTCATGGAAAATTACAGAATAGTTGTTTTTGAGTATAGAAATTCATGCTTGGTCCTTAACCAAATTCGCCATTAAGCAATATGTGATCGATCAATGGGATGAATGTTTTACTAGTTTTTGGTCAATTTGTAGGATCAAGACAATGTTATAGGTGTACCACAACACAAACAACTATTGTTCATGAGTATTTAGAGGCTAAAACACTCCCCCTTCATGGCATCATTTCACAATAAATGTTCATTATTATTTATTTCCATGTAAGCATAGCATAGGTTTTATTAATTTCAGAATCTAATCCATTGAACATTTTAATTTAAAATTATTTTATACGAGGATTTTTTATTAATTGACTTAAATAATATATATTTTTGTTTGATGGAGATTTTAATTTACTTTATTTATAAATAATGATTTTCAATTCATTCCCTGAATCAAGTATTATTCCCTTGAATGAAGATTAAACACAAAAGGGCTAAAAGGATCAACTATTGAAGAAACAAAACATGTAATATATTTTCATTAAAATTTCGATTAGTATTATTAATGATAATTTATGAATCTTAATAGATAAATTTGAGTTTTACTGATTTTTTGACTATTATAAGATTGTTCTTTTCTTCTAAATAAATAAATTATTATATTACTCTAATCCACCTAGTAAATCCCTATATATCATTCATATTATGCTTCTTTAATTCCAGTGGAACGAAACATAATAAGGATGAGATAAAATGATTAGTAATGAAAAAATATTTTTCCATCAATAATTTATAAATGAGACTAGTAATTATGGAATGTAAAATAACATAACACAAAAACCGTGTAATCAATAAATATAGACGGAAGTTCATAAAAAATATTTAAAGTTAATAACTAGAATCATATGACATTAAATTAACTCGATAAGACATAATAATTATGGAATGAAAATAAATTAAAATTCATGCATTTTAATCAATGAACTGAAAATTAAATGAATCCACATATATGTCGGTGTAAAATCACATGGATGAATTATAAATGCAACTAATTTTAAGATAACACTGAATTATAGGATGATTTGTTTCCTAGGTACATGTAACCATTACCGTTATGTTAATTCACAAGTTAGTTTATTAAATTGGTTTAAAACAGATATAATTTCTACAACTAATTCATATCATGAGTCTACCAATGCATTGAGAGGATTTTATTGACTAGTCTCCACCCTATATGGCTTAAATTAAATGTTCCTCACCCCATTTCCCATAAGTTGAAATCATTCCTCAAATCAAATGAAAAATATGCCTTATCATATATCGACATTGAATAATTTATACTAATTTATCAATATTTCCATGAATGACCAAATAAAAAAAATTAAAGTCCATATGAAAAATTGTATATGATTTAGGAAATAAAAAAATCTATGATGTATGATATTGATAAATATGAGAAAATCAATGTTAAATGACAGTCACAAATTGAATATTATAGGGGGGAAAAGGGATCAAGGAAGTGAAAGTTAATACTATCCATGTCCAAATAAAATATAATCCATCTATAGGTATAATAATGATGGTTTCAACGCAACACAACACAATTAGGGAAAAATAAAAGGCCATTTAAATTAATTCATATAAATAATTTCTAAATTACTTATCAAAATATTCTTAAGAAAAATATCAAATTTTTTTGGAAATCACTTTAGTGATTTTTGTCATTAAAAAGAAACATTTTAATGATGAAATGTAGATTCAATGAAATTACGGTGTGTAAATCCATAGAAGTCACACTAGGTAAAAAGAACATTAATTTTTCAAATTTAAAGGTTATGAAAATGCATCGTTCATAAGTAAAGAAAAATATTTCTTTAAAAACATTTAAAAAAACGGGTAAAAAAGTATTTACTAAAGCATGTTAACATTTTTTTTTAATTTTTTAAAATAAAACATGGTTTTTAGAAGAAAATAATTTCTTTGGCTAATGAATGAAAAAATTTATGTTATTTATAAAAATAAAATTAATAAAATATTTTGAGTACCAAAGGGTGGATGAAATGGTAGTAATACATGAAAATTGTCATTATTAACTAGAGAAGTGAAAATTAACGGTTTTATTAAAAAATGGCCATATTATTTCACAAAATAGAAGAAACATTGAAATATCATTAAAATTATTGTTGATGAAGATAATAATTAAAAATACCAAGGGGTCACATACCATATTGAATCATTTTAAACAAGTATCCCCATTAAGGAACAACATTAAATAAATGATTAAAATACCATTATGGTAATTGGATAAAATATATAATGTAAAAAAGGTGCAATATATACACCACAAAAATGATGTATGTGGTGAACATGACAATTATCTCACAGATGTCAAATGTGAGATGATAATATATTACCTAGTGTTTTTTTCCGGTGAGCATCCTTTAACATCTAATATAAAGGATTAAAAAATTTCAATAATTTATAATATAACTATATTAATATTTATTAATTTATATATTGTGATATTATAATATCTTATTACTAGTTTTTTAATATCCATTCATTATTTCTATTAGTTTGGGTGTCAATTATGTAGTTTGGAGTATGTTTTAACGTGTTATTTTTTGGTTCTTATTAAATTTATCATTTATCGATCAACTATAGATTGTAAAAATTGGTTTTAATGCCTTTTATATCTAGAATAAATTTATCTATAATAGTCTATAATGTCCTTAAATGAGAAATTAAATGCACCATTCATGGAGACACTTGTCTTTACGTATGGAAAAACCCTAGATTTATTTCATATCATAATTTAAATGATTTAAAAGTAAATGATATGCATATATATGTATATTATATTTAATGTACCCTATTTATGAAATATATTTCATATATTTTTATTCAAGTTATCCATAATACATTCCATATTTATTATGAATGACTCACATCGCTTTGAGGGGGAAGTAGTCCACACTTCCACAAACGATGTTATAGTATTAATGGAAAATAGAAATTATTAAATGTATTTGTTGTAAAAAGATTAAATAAGTAAAAATACACAATAAAAATCTTATATATATAAATATATTTTCCTTCATAATGGCCAGCCATGAATGTTTGTAAAGAAATAATGAAAAATCATTATTTCGTTCGGCTATAGTTCATCCTACACATAAATAGTATTTTTGTGAACCATTAGATAGAATATTTTGTTACTGTTGATAATTTTTTTAATAAAACTACATCGAAAAATATTGAGGATACTAGTTCCATTATATGAAAATATAAGAAGATGATTTGAGGTGGAGTAAAATTAAATGAATTTAAAGTGATCATTGGATATAATTACCTTAAATTTAGTTAACGACTTTTGGTGTATACCAAATGAAATAAATGTGAATATTTCATCCAAAAAAAAGAATTAAAGGTCAAGGTGAAGGATTTTGGAATTCTATTTGTGAATATATTGTCAAAACATATGTATTTTGAGATGTGTGAGTAATGGGGTTAAGTGGTGGCGTTTTATAGTGGAAGAGGTGTGGCACTCTTGTAATATATTGAAAATGGAATTATTCCAACATTTTTTATATTTCATGTGGCTCTAATAATAGACTCAATTAGATAAAATATAGTATAGAGTCGAAAAATGGAAACCTAATTGATATTGGAAAAGTTTATATGCCATTTAATCATTATGGTTATGTTTTAGTCCTTAGTTAATCTTAATTTTACCTTAATCAATGTAATTAATTTTAATTATGTTTAATAATAATTTTTGTCAAAAATAAATTTTATATTTGTAGACATTATAAATTATTCTAATTCAAAATATTTAATCCATTTTTCCAAATTCTTATCATAGATGTGTTATAAATTAATATTAAATTCATCATTCATGTGATATAATAATGAAGGTTTTAAAAGTAAATACAACTTAATGTCCAATTTGTTTTTATAATAGATTTCAATGAAAAATTGATTCAAATGAAATAAATTTTGTTAAATGATATATATATTATCTATTGAACCTTTAAAAATGGTTTAATGTATAATTTATCCTTATAAATAAATTATATGAAAATGAATTTTTGGAACTAAACAATCAGTATTTTTAACTATTAATAAAAAGATGGAATGTTTCTGAAAATTTTAAAAAATTCACCCCAATATAATTATTATGTTTATATTTAAATGATGAATTTTATATTGAAATATTAAATCAATTAGTTTTTCATTATTAATATTTAAAATGGGTTCTCAATTAAAAGGTAGTAAAATTTCCATAAAAAATATAGGGTTTTATGTGTAAAACAAAGTTTCTTCTTATCTTATACATACCAAAACTAATAGATGAATATAGAAAATATTTTCTTGAATATGTAAAATATTTAATTCCCTAAAATAATTAAAAAAATTATAATTAATTATTTGTATTAAGACATAACTCATTTGGAAGCATCAATTTAATAATATTACTTCATATTTAAAATTGGTTCTTATTTTCATTTCTCATTAATTATTAACCCATTAATTAATTTTATATAAGACTAGTTATCAATTTATTATTTAATTATATTTATAATTAGTAGTTTTAATTATATTTTATTAAATAATAATATATAATTGTTTATTAATACTCTGTATTTCATGTAACACAAGCCATCAAGGAAGGATTCTCTTGCACGTAACTCATGCTAACTCGGTGTTACATAAATTAAAGTACATAGAATATTTTTAAAAAAGATAATATATTATAAAATATCCAGATATTATATTACATTATGATCTTGGATTTTTTGTTTCATACACACTATCAAATATAAGGTTCAATCATTAGAATTTTAGGGTGTTACATTCTCCCCACCTTAATAAAATTGACCCCTGACAATTAAAAATAGACCACGGTGATAAATAATTTGTAATTTCCTATGTTAAAATACAAAATCTTGATAATTTTTCAAAAAAAATCCTCTAGAAAAGAGATAATTGGATGTTAAATGTTAACATGGACTAACATATATCCATGCATTTATGTTATAGAAAATCAGTGGCCTGTAGAGGTACATACCTAGAAGAAAAGAATAAAAATTTATAGTGAGGGAATTTGTTCATAGATTAATAAAATTGAATGATAAATAGAGAATTGAGGGAATTAAACACACAAATATATTAATATTTATAATTCATCTGTTCAACCAAAATTAGGGTATTAGGATAACATTTTTGTTTGAGGATACTTTTCCTAAGGTTGAGTAATTGTTTTACTCCCTATGAATATAAATAAATATAGTTCATTTTATAGTTTATATTTTATATTATCAATCATAAAATTTGGGGTTTCATCAATAAAATTATAATTCATTCATTCACTCTGTGAAATCAGTTACCAATAAGGACTATTTTATGCCTGAATCAGTAAACAAAACAATAAAATTATTGTAAGTCCTATAATAGAGAGAGAATTATAGATATTTTTATTTAACTATCATCCAAAATAAATATTTTTCCTAGAATAATATCTAATTTTTAAAAATGAAACTACTATTTCATCATTAAAATTTATTGTTTAAATTGTTCAACTAAAAAATGAAAAATTAACTAGGACGTTTTATTGGTTATTGGTTGGTGTAAAACCCATATCGACCTATGGTCATGGGTTCAAAACTGACATCCTATCCTGATTAGATTGGATTTTACACATCAACCGTGTATTCCTTTTCTAAAACCATATTAATATTATTTAACAAGTAAAAATAATGTACATTTTTGAAACTAGGTTATCCCTAAACAACCTTTAATGTAAGATTTACAAAACAACCTCAATATGTATGTACTTCATCCATTTTATATTATCATAGGTCATTCAATGGTATAATGTTTATCTATAATATCATTTATAGTATTCATAAATCATAAAAAATTATCTTTAATATAAAATACATTTGAATTTACATAGGTTACTTATTATGTATCCAAATCCACCATAATTTTTTTAAAGAAAATGTGAATAATACTAAGAGTACCCCAGGAGCTTCAAACCAAGTGTGAAGTATGTACCGTTGTTGTGTACCAAGATACCCCAAGTTTGTCATGGAACACATTATCAGAGATATTACTATTAAGTACATTATTATCATAACCACATGTAATATACAAATCATGGTGTATTGCTAGGAATACCCATATAATTTCATCTTTACCAAAATTCTAGGGTTTTCTTCTATACATATAATCATATTCAACTATTCTGTTATTTTCTATAATGAATGATTTCATAAATCAATTTCCCAATGTTTTTAATAAACATTCTCTAATACCAATTGTAGTGGATTCACTATCGAAATATCCTAGAGACGACGTCTGCTACCATTTACATTAGTATGATTATAACGAATCAATCCCCGAAGGACTGATTAGTTTAATAGTATTGGTGAACCTTATAAATAAATGAGTCTTGTATTGCAAATAAATGAACTAATTAAGAAATATTTGTTTTATATTAAATAAATAACATTCCGGATATCTCTAATATACCCTACAAATCTCTCCATGTATATTATAGTATGCTTCTTGGATTCCTGGTTAATGAAACGTAATATAGTGAAATCAAATTGTAAATAAGGAAAAAAAATATATTGGTAGAAATAATGAATCTATGAGAGTAATAATTATGGAATGCTAAATAACTGAACACTAATACCCTGGAATCAAAATACTGTGATGGATGTGTACAAACAATATTGAAAGGTATTAACTGGAAATACATTCCATTCAACTAACTAGATAATGAAAAATAAATATTGAAGGATATGAAACTGAAATACATTCCATTTAATAAATTAACTAAAAATGAAATTTATTAATAGATATATTGATTAAAAATCCCATGGATGTATAGTAATTGAAACTAATATGATGGAAATGATTAATTATAGGATTCCAAGTTTCTTAGGTACAAGGAACTATTACCGTCATGACAATTCACAAGACCATTTAGCATATTAGGTAGAATCTGATCTAATTTGTGAAAAAAAATTGTCTCATGAGACTACAAATGAATTTATGGGATTTCATTAAATGGTCCCCAACCTATAGGGAATACCCTTAATGTTCCCTAACCCATGTCTTACCAGTCCAATGAATTCCTAAAATCGAATAAGGAATATAAATTATAAATTATCCTTACTAAGTAATGTATGTATATTTATCAATACTTAACTCAATAATGAAATAAAATTAATATTAATATCAATGTTAAAAATAATATATGGTTTAGGAAAATAACATATACAAGAGAGATGATATTGAACATTATAGGAAATTCAATGTTTAATATCCTTTGGATATTGAATATTTGTTGGGATGAAAGAGGATCACAGAAGTGAATGTGAATACTATAATTTTCTAAATCAATCATTAACTATACAAATAATAATTAGGGTTATAATCAATAAAACATACCCCTTGTGGTGTAAAATAAATTTTTTTTGTCATTGATGAATAAAAAAATATGAAATGAACATTTAAAATTATTCTTGGTGAAAATATCTTTTTGTTATGTAATAACATTTGAAAAACCATTTCATTGATAAGAATTGTAGATTTTTTTTAAAAAAATTAAAATTTTAAACATGATAAGTATGAGATAATGAAATTATAGAGGATAAATCCTTACAATCCATATGAGTTAAAAAAAATATTAATTTTATTATAGTTAATGGTTATGATAATCACATGATCAGAAAGAAGCAATAAGAATCCATTTAAAACATTGGTAAAAGAGAAAAAGGATAAAAATGACTTTACCAATAAATTTTTAGAATATTTTTTTATTTTTTTAATAAAACATGTTTGATGGAAGAAAATAGGTTCTCTGACTAAAGATAGAACTATGTTGGGTTTCCCAAAAAACATTTTGTAAACATTTTTGAGTACTAAAGAGTGGTAAAATGATACTAATACATGAAAATAGTCACTAATAACTTGATAATATAAAATAAATGGATTTATTGAAAAATTAATATACTATTTCCTCAAATAGAAGTACCATTAAAAGATCATTAATTTTATTCTATGGAAATGTAATATCTAAGCCTTCTAATGTGTGCCATATCACATTGAAACATATTAAATAATGATCCTAATTTTGTAATATAATAAAATTAATGTTTAAAATATTATGATGGTAAGGGGATTGATGATTTAATATAATAAAGAGGTATTTGATGCACCATAGAATGTATGTAGGTGGAGAACATGACATTTAACTCGTGGTTGTAAAGTAGTGAGATGAGAATCCATTACCTTGTGGATCATTTTAGGTGATCATCCATTAACCTCCAATAAAAGGGGTTTGAATATGTTAATAAATTATAAAATAACTATATTTACATTTATGATATCAAATATGATCATTTTATAAAATTTTATTTCATGCTTGTTAAAAACCATTCATTATTTTAACTATTTCGAGTGTTAATTGGAATGTTTGTCGATAATGATTTTACTTGTTATTTATGGTTTTAATTAAATATATGAAGGTATAATCATAAAAATATTATAACGAATTATGGTAATATCATATATATCCATTATATATATATATAATACATATTTATTGGATATGAGAAATGAAATGCATCATTAATGGAGATGATAGTTTGTACGTACTCATGAACACTACCTTCATTTCATTATTATATTTTAAAACATTGAAAATTAAATGATGTGTGCATATATGTATATACATGTATATTATATTTCATGTACCCTATTTTTGAAATATATTTCATATATTTTTGTTAAAATTACTCTTAATATGTTATGTGTTTAGTGTAAATGATTCACATCACTTTGAGGTGGTGGTAATCCACACGTCATCGAATGATGTTATCGTATTAACAAAAAATGAATTGTTTTAAATGTATATGTTATAAAAGTATTATATATGTAAAATACACAATAAATATCATATATAAAATATATTATTAGATTTTATATCATAATGGCGTGCTGTTATTTTTGGTAAAGGAAAAAATGAACATTAATCGTTCCTTGAGGAGGTAGTTCGTCGTACATAGAAACATTATGTTCATTTCTCATTAGATGGATGTGTGTGTTAGTTTAGTTATAAAAAATAGTAAAAAACATCATAATACATTGAAGATACGTTTTTCTTTATATGAACATCTTATAACAATATTTTAAGTGGTGGATAATTAAATGAAAGAAATGTGATTGTTGGAAAGAATTAGCTTAAAATTCAAGTAACTCATTTTGGTGTAAACCAAATGGAATACATGGAAGGATTTCTTCAAAAAGGGAGGATTAAAGGTATAGGATATGGTTTTTGGAATATATTTGGGCATATCTTGGATACACCAATGTGGTTTTAGAGATGTGATGAATGGGGATAATTGGTGGCCATTTATATTTGTAGAAGAGTGTGACTTTGTTAATATTTTTACAAAGGAATTATTCCCACAATTTACATGTTTTAAAGGGATAAAATAAAATACCTCATTATAAAAAAGATTTTATAGGGATAAATATGGAAATACCATAGCTGTTGGACAATTTTATTGGTTGTTTTGGTCCTTATATTTAAGGCTTAGTCATTAGTTAAGTGTAATTTTATCCTAATTGATGTAATTATTTTTAATTAATTTCAATATTATTTTTGGAATAAATCATTGTTGACTTTATTATAAATTAGAAATTATTATTATTTATAAAATTTAATCCATTTTTCAAAATTATTATCGTAGAGGTGGCAGAAATGAATTTAAAAATTATCCCAGAGGTTGGATGACAATGCAGGTTTTTAATGTTAAAACATCAGAATGTTTCTATGTTTTTATAGTCAACATAAAACTAAAATTGATTCTAATATAATAATTTTTATTAATTCATAATAATATTATATTATTATAATTTTAATCCATCTAAATGTATAATTTATCCTTATAATTAATTTATATTAAAAATTTATTTTGAACTAAAATTCAATATTTTTTTACTATTTGTTAAAAAAAGAAATGATTCATACAAATATAAAAAATTCATACAAACCTAATTATTATGTGTATAATTAAATTATGATGTTTAGTTTGAAATAATAAATAAATTTAGGTGCCATAATTTATTTTAAAAAAGGGTTCATTATTAAAAGTGGGTAAAATTACCTTTATTAAAATATTGATTTTTATGTGTAAAATGTATTTTTTTTCTTATCTAATGCCTATACATCCTAATGGATGAATACAAAAAATATTTTACTGAATATAAAACATAATTATTTCAATAAAATAATTAACTAATAGTAAATAATTATTTTTAATATTAAAAAACTAATTTAGAAGCATCAATATAATAATATTTCATTTAATATAAAATTGTTTATTATTATTATTTTTATTTAATTGGTAACCCATGAATTAATTTTATATAAAAATATATTTAATATTTTAGTTAATTGTATTCATAAAATTTAGTTTTTTCTCCTATATTATTATATAATAAAATTTTAATAATATATTATTGTTCTGTAAAACACAATAATATGTGTCATTTAGTCCATAGTAGAAGGTCTCTCTTGCATGATGTAACACACCTAGCTTCCACAGTACACTTCTCTTTGTATAATACAGTAGCATGTGTTGTATGCAACATCGGGTTCTAACACACCACAACCATTCAAACAAACCATTATGAATAGTAACACCTACTTTTTAAAATTTTATAAATTTTATATTTCAAAATGGTCATCTTTTTTTGAATCATAATATGGATATTAGATTATAGTGAATTTTTGGAATTTTTCTGAAAACAATCAATTTTTGATGTATAGTGAAATATACTGAGTTATAGTTTACAAACGAATTTTTATTTAAAAATTATATATTTATTTAAATTTATTTTATGTAAAAATAGACACATATTATGTATATAAGTTCAATTTAATTCATTGGAGTCAATTTATAATAATTTTAGATATATAAATATTTTATAGAACTTTTCACCGTCCTTTACCCATCACCTAGCAGAATTTGTAAATTCACAGAAAAAATAATTTTTCCACTTATGTGAGTGGAATTTGAAAAATATGAGAGACATGGTTGATATTAGTAAGTAAAATGTTGTTCAATAAGATGAAAATAATTTTTGGTAAATAGTAACTTCTTACTTTTATTTACCATGGTTAAAATTAAATATGGTAACTATGGGTAAAAATGATATTATTATTAACCTAACACATGTTTTAATTCTATTGGATAAGTATTGTTAGACCAAAAACGATCTTACAAATAAAATATGAACCTCTTTGGTCCACTCGGATTAGATTAGGGCATTTATTATTATTTAATTCAAAGAAGAGTTAAAAGTGTTAAAATCAATTTTTAATAACTAAATTTTTTTAATATAGGGTTATACATAAGACAAATTCGACTATAAATATTCATTATAAATCTAAAAATATTTTCTACATAATGATATTTTATTTATATTTTTAGATATTAAATTATTTAATTTATTTTTGACACAATGATGATGTAGTTATAAAATAATTAATGAAATATTAAAATAATTGATATTATAAATATTCAAATAAATGTAATTTTAGACTTTATATGAATTAAAATAATTTTCTAGGTTAATATGACATATTTGGAATAATTATATACATTTTTTGTGATATAATATTGCTGTTATGAATTTATCAAAAACAAAATACTCAATAGTTTCAAATTTGACATAAAAGAGTTTTTAAAACAAATATTATATTATTAATTGATATTCTATTCCTAAAAATCTGTGTATTGTCCAAAGGACTTATATAATGATAGGTGTAACATTAATGGACCACTTGGGGGTCTCTTGGAAGTATATAGTAATTTTTTAACTATATAATATAAAAATACAAAGAGACACGGTAAATGTCAAACAATTTAACTAAGAGTTAAATAAAAAAGATAAAGTTAATATAGTGACTAAAACCAATATAAAACCCTCTTGATGAGTGGTTTTAGACCTATCCCAAAATTAGAGTTTAAATAATCCATTTTTGAGCCATTAGAAACCAAAAATGATTTTATTTTAAAATATGATTTCTAGCTTTTCCTAAGGTGCCCCTCACCCCTCTTATAAAAAGGCACTCAGCCTTATCACTAATTCACACCTTCAAAGACAATTGAATCCACAAAACTCTACCCAAATACCGTCTCAAATATTCTCACTTCATCCTAGAGGCCTTCCTTTAGTCAGAAAGCCAACCTAAGCAGCCCTTTTGATCAAATCAAAAGGAAGAACCTGAAGAGGAGGTAAATATATCACCACCTCTTTCAAGTTCCTTTCTTCTTCCACTTCTTTTTTCATTTGTTGTTTCCATTATAAAATAATAACTATAGTATCTACTATATACTGTGATGTTATTATAAATATGGTACAACCAAATAAATTATTCTATCCATCCTTTGATTGACATGTCACCATACGTGCGTACGTACGGCTTACCATCTCTACGTCGGGGTGTAATTGTTATTCAATACATGATTATTTTTGATTTGTATAATAATGATGTGAATTTGATGTAAATAATATTTATAAAATAATAATGATTCTGTATATATGATATACCATCCAATTATATATTATTTTAATATCAAAAGAGTGATATTGTCGCTTGTGCGTGCGTACAGATTACCGTCTCTATGAACGCGATGAGATTCATTCCCCATCGTATCCATTCAATAATAACATCCATTATATGATTAAAAATAATGTTTAAAGACTTGATATATTTCTGGATATGAATAAGATACATCCCATCCATAACAATTATGACTCACATAACAAATAATATAAAGGAAAATAAATCTATTAACACCTGAAACGACGATAATACTAAGATATTATTAAAAACAATGTTAAAAGATCATATATGATATCATATTAATGTATATGATTATTTTATAATTTAATAACAATTATTTCACCATTAAAAAATAGGTTAACCTACCATTATCCAAGGAAAAGTACAAGGTAAGTGTTAATTTCACAATCTCTTCATTATCCAAGGTTGATTATATTATCTACTAGGACCTCTTTATCATCTACATCCATGTTTCATAAAAATGTATTTCAAAACATTATTACTATTTTATTGACTATGGGTTTAACTAATTTATTCCCTTATTTGAATTTTTTTAATATTCTTATAAATGAAACTTTCCGTTATTTTCCAAACAAGGTCTTTTCTAACCTTTTTGACTAAATTAATGTAAGAATATCTTTTTTTAAATTATATGACGGGTGTGGATATTTTCCGCCATTATAAAATCGTCGAAGCTTCCCTTACAATATTATAAAAATATTTTCAAAGTAATTTTTTTTCTTTTATAATTATGTGACTTTTAAATGATTTCAATAAAAAGATAATTCTCCAAAATAGTTTTGATTTCATCTATGTCAACATCCCTTGATGGATTTTAAGACTATTTGAAGATGATTTATTATGATACAAAACATCCATATTATATTGAAGGTTTTGTGATATGTTTGACTGTGGATATGTTATTTTTCTACCATTCCTGTCTTATGGAGAAAGTATTGACATTTCATATGCTAGTTTTAATACGAATGTTTATGTTATGTTTAAACCTATTCATATGAGAAAAGCATTGGACATAGTATGTGACGGGTGGAGCCCAATATATCTCCTCGATACATCATTAGGTCTCATGAGACAAACTAGTGTCTTGGAAGAAGGCCTTGAAAAAATATTATTTGTAGTCTTGGCACAAGGCATTGACTATGTAGTTATGATAGACTGGAATTATGCATTCCATCATTATAAAAGTGATTATTGATATTGAATGTGATTATTCAACTAGTAGAATATCCATGTGAATAATTAAATGGAATTATTTCATTTTATGTTTTCCATATTATGCTGAATTTCATGTTTAAAATGATTTAGTTTTAATTATACATTGCCTTAAATATTTATGCATATTTATGAAAGTTTCTGATATATTGTTATCCTTACTGAGCATCTGAGCTCAACCCTTTCTATGTTTTATTTTTCCTTGGATGTGAAGCAGTATTTTATGACTCACCTGTAGGGATAGTCTGAGTGGATATGAGTGTGGACTATAGAGACTATGTTGTTGTAGTTTTTCACTTTATGATGTAATGTATGAATTATAAATGTATCTAGTGTTTCCAAGGATACTAAACTCATCGGTCTTTCAAGACATGATCTTTTGTGATCATTCCAATGTTATGTAATAATGCACCGACTCTGGGTAACTAGGGTTAGGGAGTTACAGTTTGTATCAGATGAAGTTTAGTTAAAACCTTGGAAGCTAGATTTAGATAAACTATTATTAGAGCACATATCCCTAAAATAGACTTTGAGGATTAGTGTAGATGAACTTCCTAGAATTTTTTTATTATAGATATTTTGTGAGTTTTCCAAGAAATAAATCTATGTCTAGATACGAACCGGTAGAGTCAGCTCTGTAATAGATGTACCTCGGGGTTAAATCAAAAAAGACTTCTTTGAGCTAGTCTCGAATGGGAACTGCTGCACGAAAACGGGCCTTGATGCACTCTTTGATACAACACTCCTGGGGGATATGCTTAGGATAATTCTTATTTTATTTACAAAAAATTAAAAATTGTTTATGAGTATATAAATCCTCAAATAATTTTTTTTAATGATTATGGATTATATCCATAAATGGTTTAATTTATGTTATGTGTTTTAGAAGATTGGAATTATGTATTTTGATTCATAAACTAATATCGTTTATTCCATTTTTTTGAAATGGAACCTAGTGGAAATAATGGAAACTATATCAATTCACACAATCCATTTAGTGATTTGCCTCCTGCTCAAGATAATTATAGTGGTGCTGGTGATACAATCGGTTCTGATCATCTTATCATCATACTATGACAACTCACTCATATTATGAATAATGACCTTACCTGTATGGAGCACCCAGATCCACAACATGGAGGATCAATGTTATATCACTTCATGAGGTAACAACCACCAACATTAAATTGGTGTACAAATCCATTAGTATCTAAGAAATGGAAAAATTCATTAGAGAAAATATTCCATGCCTTGGAGAGTAGTGAAAGAGAAAAAGTCATCATGGTAGTTTATTACCTCACTGGAGATGCTGATCAATTATGGTCAATGATTCAAAAAAAAAAGAAGACGATGAAGTATCAAATATGGAATGGATATAGTTCAAAGAGAGTTTCATAGAAAAATACATTCCTCTTGACCATCGAGTAGATATGGAAAGGCAATTTCTAAGTATGCGGCAAAAGGAGGATGAGAATGTCGCAAAGTATGATGCTAACATTTTAAGGTTAGAAAGGTATGATATATATTATATACATAACCCAAGAATTAATGTTGATCATTTCTTCGATGGGTTAACACCATTTCTCCATCAAGCATTAGTCTCACAATCCTTCTCGTCATATGAAGATATTGTCTTGGGTGCTATCAAGACAGAAAAAGAATTCTATAAGTCATATAACTTTAAAGCAAAGCAAGAAAAGAGGAGATCTTCTAATCAATCTGGAGAGAGAAATATGGGGAGGCAGGTAAAAGTTTAATATCCATACTACAGTAAATGTGTGAAGAAACACCCCAGTACTTGCTTGAAGAGAGTGGGAGTCTGTTACAATTTTGGTGAAAAAGGTCACCAAGATCGTGATTGAAATGGGAAGAAAGAAGCTACTAATGTTCACTGCTACCACTCCAGGGAGAAGTGAAAATATGAAAGTGAATTTCTTAAGCTTCAAGGGAACTTACCATAGAAAAGGCCAAAGGATCAAGGCCAAGCTTATGCTATCACTACCGCAGAGGTAAAGCTCTGAAAGACATGGTGGCAGGTAATTAAATAGTTTTATCAAGTTTAGAAAATGCTTTATTTGATTCTAGATCATCGCATTGTTTCATATCTTCCTAGTTTTATAAGAAAATTAGAAATTTCCTATTTGATTTAACAATGGAGTTGTTAGTTAAAACTCATAAGTGAAGTGTCATCGCAACAATGTTTTGCGAATCCGTTCTAATTAGAGCAAATAAATGTTCTTTATCTGTTGATCTTATTGCCATACCTATGATTAAATTCGATATAATCCTTGGTATGGATTGGATTTCATACCATGATGAGAAGATTTATTGTAAGAAGAAGGAGGTTATGATATTTGATGATGATGATAAAGAACAACTTATCATTAGAGCATAATCATCACCAACTAATTTTTATCTAGATCCACACACAGTAGCTCAACTAAATTCAATTATTGGGGAGGAAGATAATGGAATAATTATGGGTGGGGAAAATAATTCTCAAATAGAGGATGTACCTATTGTGAGAGAATATGTTTATGTGTTTCCAGAAGATTTACCTGGATATCCTCCAGAATGATAAATTGAGTTTTCCATTGATTTAATTCCTAGTTTAAGGCTCATATCGAAGTCCCCTTATAGAATTACATTGTAGAATTGGTGGAACTAAAGAAACAACTAGAGGAATTGAGTAATAAGGGATTTATTCCCCCAGTGTTTCCCCATGGGGAGCCACTGTTCTTTTTGTAATGAAGAAAGATGGATCTATGAGGTTGTGCATTGACTATCAGAATATCAATTCTATAACAATAAAAAAAGTATCCCCTATGCCACATTGATGATTTATTCGACCAACTTCATAGAGATAAAAACTTTTAAAATATTGACCTTCGATCTGGATAACATCAGTTGTGTGTAAAGAAGTATGACATTCTGATGACAGCATTTCGAACCAGGTATGAGCATTATGAGTTTACAGTAATGCCTTTTGGATTGAATAATGCACCCTCTATATTTACGGATCTAATGAATAGAGTTTTCAGGTAATATGTCGACGATTTGTTGTGGTATTTATTTATGATATCTTGGTATACTCCAAAAGTTACAAAGATCAGGAAAATCACTTGCGCGTTATCCTGAAGACTCTTAGAAGACATGAATTATATGGGAATTTTAGCAAGTGTGAATTCTGGCATCAGGAGATATCTTTTTGTGGCCATATTTTCTCTAAGGATAGAATTTACAATGATCCTTCTAAGACCAAGGATATCAAAGAATGGCCAACACCAACGAGTATAACTGAGGTATGAAGTTTTATTGGTTTAGCAGGTTATTATCAGTGTTTCACCATGAATTTTTCCAGATTGGCTAACCCATTAATGAAGCTCACACATAACAGGGTTAAATTTGTTTGAAAAAAAGACTGTGAAGTGTGTTTCGAAGAACTGAAGAGAATATTAGTCAATTCTTCTATACTGACTCTACCATTGGGGAATGACGGGTTTGTTATTTATAGTGATGCTTCAAAGAAAGGACTTGGGTGTGTCCGTATGCCGAACGATAGTATTATTGCCTATGCATCACAGAAGCTATAAATTCATGAGAAAAACTATCCTACTCATGATCTTGAGTTATATGCTATAATATTTTCATTAAAGATATGGAGACATTATCTCTATGGTGAAAATGTGAGATATATACCATTCATAAGAGTTTGAACTATATTTTATCCCAGAAAGAACTCGACATGAGGCAAAGGAGTTGGCTTAAACTACTCAAGGATTATGACTGCACGATACACTACCACCCATGGAAGGAAAATAAGGAGGCATATGCTTTGAGTAGAAATGATAATGGAGTTTTGAACAAGATGATAGTTGAAAGGGATCATATTCTCATAGATCTAGTAAAGATGGTTTTGAGAATCACCATGGAAGGGGAAACATCAATAATTTTTCAAATGGTTTCCAAACCATCTTTACTAGAAAAGATAAAGAGTTCTCATACTAATGATGAAAAGTTTAAAAATAAGATTAGTGCTTTGAATCATGGGAGATTGAGTGGATTTGTGTATGAAGATGGTATTTTGAAATTTGGGAAGAGATTTGTGTTCCCAATATACCTGATCTAAAAACAGAATTGTTGGAAGATTCTCATAGTTCCAATTTCTCTATACACCTTGGGAGCACAAAAATGTATAGTGATTCGAAGGAACATTTTTGGTGGGAAAACATGAAGAGGGAGATTGTTAATTTTGTGTCAAGATGTACAGTTTATAAACAAGTGAAATCTGGAAGGCAATAGCCTAGAAGATTCATGCATCCTCTTCACATACCGGAGTGGAAATGGGTTAATATTACGATGGACTTTTCCATGGAAATACCAAATAATCCTAGAAGTAATGATGCAATATGGGTCATTGTTGATCATCTTTCCAATCAGAACATTTTTTTCCTTAAGGGAAGATTTACCACTTGAACGTCTAGCAAGACTATATATTAATGAAGTTGTGAGACTTCATTGAGTACCCCAATCGATTGTTTCTGATTGTGATCCATGTTTTACATCAAGACTCCAGAATATTTTTCAGAAATCCCTGGATACTGAGCTTTTTCTAAGCAGTTCTTACCACCCCCAAACTGACAGAAAATTAGAACAGACAATTCAAACCATAGAAGACAGCTTGAGATCATGCTCAATTTTATTTCAAGGTATGTGGGATCAATATTTACCTCTGGTAGAATTTTCCTATAACAGTATATTTCATTCAAGTATTCAAATGGAACCATTTGAAGCGTTATATGGAAAGTGATGTCGCACACCAACTTTTTTGGATGATGTTATTGAAAGAAAACTTGTAGGCCTAGAACGTGTTGAGAAAACGATGGAAAAGGTGAAGGTAATCTAAACCCACATCAAAGCAGCTCAAATTAGGAAAAAGAGAAATGAAGATACCTGAAGGAAGGATTTGGAATTTCAAGTTGGAGATCATGTTTTCTTGAAGGTATCTCCATGGAAGGGTGTTATACGTTTTGGTAAGAACGGTAAATTGAGTCCCAGGTACATCAGAACTTTCCAAATTCTAGAACGAATTGGTGTTATAGCTTACTGTTTGGAAATACTGCCAAGTATCTCCAATGTTCACAATGTGTTCCACGTATCATTGTTGAGCAAATACATGCTTGACCCAATGAATTTACTCACCTATAAGATATTAGAACTGGAACTTGATCTATCTTATTGTGAAGAGCCTTTCCAGATTCTTGATACGAGAGAACAAGTGCTAAGAAATAGGACGACTCATCTTGTAAAAGTCCTATGGAGAAACCATAAAATTGAAGAGGCAATGTGGGAACATTAGGAACTTGTGGTGAAGAACCACCCAAGTCTATTCATGCAGTAGTATTCTAGAAATTTCTAGGAAAAAATTATTTGAAGGAGGGGAGAATGTAACACTCGAAGCTTTCACGATATGCTTCTCTTTGAATAATACAGTAGTGTGTGTTGTACGCAACTTTGAGTTCTAACACACCCCAACCAATCAAACTAGCTATTCTAAATAGTAATACCCACTTTTTTAAATTTTATAAATTATATAGTTCAAAATGGACTTCATTTTTGGATTTGGAATATTGAAATTAGATTAGGGTGAATTTTTGGTTTTTTTGAAAACATTCAATTTTTTATGAATAATGAAAAACAGTGAGTTATAGTTTAAAACTGATTTTTTATTTAAATAATTATTTACATTATTTAAATTTATATTTGGTCAAAATAGACACATAATACCTATATAAGTTCAATGTAATTTATTTGAGTCAATTTATAATAATTTTATATATATAAAAATTTTATCGAACTTTTCACCATATTTCACCCACCTCCTAGGAGAATTTGCAAATTAACATAAAACATAAATTTACCACTTCTATGAGTGGAATTTCAAAAATTCAAGAGACATTGTTGACATCAGTACGTAAAATGTGGTTCAATAAGATGAAAATAATTTTTGTTGAATAGTAACTTTTTATTTTATTTTCCGCGGTTAAAAGTAAATAGGGTAATTATGGGTAAAATGATATTATTATTACCCTAACACATGTCGTAATTCTATTGGATAAGTATAGTTAGATCAAAAACAACCTTAAGAATAAAATATGAACCTCTTTGGTCCACTTGGATTATATTTGGACATTTATTATTATTTAATTCAAAGAAAAGTTAAAAGAGTTAAAATCAATGTTAAATAACTAATTCATTTTTAATATTGGGTTATACATAAGATAAATTAGACTGTAAATATTAATTAGAAAGAGAAAAATATTTCCTACATAATTATATTTTATTTATATTTTTTATACATTAAATAATTTAATTTCGTTTCGACATAAAGATGATGCAGTAATTACTTAATTAATTAAATATTAAAATAATTGATATTATAAATAACCAAATAAATGTAAATTGAGTCTTTTTAGGAATTAAACTAATTTTATAGGTTAATAGGTCATATTAATATTGTTTATAATAATTTATTTCGAAGTAATAATGCTGTTATGAATTTATCAAAAACAAAATACCCAATAGTGTCAAAATTGAAATAAAATGGTTTTTAAAACAAATATTATATTATTAATTGATATTATATTTATTAAAATATAAGGTTAGGACAAAGTACTTATATACATATAGGTGTATCATTAATAGACCACTTGGGGGTCTCTTGGAAGTATATAATATTTTTTTAGCTATATAATATAGAAATACAAAGACACATGGCAAATGTCAAACAATTTAACTAAGAGTTAAATCAGAAAGATAAAGTTAATATACTGACCCGAACCTATCTAAAACCAATTGGTTGAGTTTTTATCAACCTATAACCACCTTATCCTTTAAATAATCCATTTTGGATCCATTTGAATTCGAAAATGAGTTTATTATCAAATAATATTTCTATCTTTTCCTAAAATGCCCCTCACCCCTCTTATAAAAGGGCACTCCAACTTCTCACTAATTAACACCTTAAAAGCCATTTTGATCCACCAAAATCTGCCTAAATACCCTATAAAATGTCCTATATTTATCCTAGAGTCCATCCATTAGTCAGAAAGGTATCCTAAGGAGCCTTTTTGATCAAATCAAAAGAAAGAACCCGAAGAAGAGGTAAATATCTCACCACCTCTTTCAAGATCCTTTCTTCTTCCACTTATTTTTTTCTTTGTTTTTTCCTTTCTAAAATAATAACTCTAGTATATTATATATACTCTGATGTTATTATAAATATCATACAACCAAATTCATTATTCTATACATCCTTTGAATGACATTTCACCATACGTGCGTACATACGGCTTACCATCTCCACATCGTGGTGTAATTGTTATTCAATACATGATTATTTGGATGGGTATAATAATGGTGTGTATTTTTTGTAAATAATAAATATAACATGATAGTGATTCTTAATATATAATATAACATTCAATTATATACTATATTAATATCAAAAGAGGGATATTGTCACTCGTGTTTACGTACAGAATATCGTCTCCACGAACGTGTTGACATTCATTCCCCGTCGTATCCATTCAAGACTAATTTCTATTAGATGATTAAAAATAAAGTTTAAAGACATGATATAATTCTGGATATGAATAATATAAATCCCATCCATAACAATTTTGACTCACATAACAAATAATATAAAGAAAAATGAACCCATTAACACCCGAAACGATGATAATACTAAGATATTATTAACAAAACAATGTTAAAAGAACATATATGATATCATATTAATGTATATTATTCTTGTATAATATAATAACAATTATTTAACCATTATACAGGAGGTTAACCTACCCTTGACGAAGGAAAAGTATAAGGTAAGGGTTTATTTCACAATGTCTTCATTATCTAAGGTTTTTTACATTATCTACTGGGACATCTTTATCATCCACATCCATGATTTTTTAAAATGTATTTCAAAAAATTCATACTATTTTATAGAATATGGGTTAAATTAATTCATTACCTTGTTTGAATTTTTATAATATGTTTATAAAATAATCTTTCTGGCGTTTTCTAAACAAGGTCCCTTCTAAGCTTTTCGACAAAATTAAGGTAAGAATATCTTTTTTTAACTTATACGCCGGGTGCAGCTATTTTCTGCCATTTTAAAATCATAGAATCTCCCATTAAAATCTTATAAGAATATTATAAAATTAAATTTTTTCTTTCATAATTTTGTGTATTTAAAATGATTTCAAAAAAATAGATATTTCTCTCAAATAGTTTTGATTTCATCTTTGTCAACATACTTTGATGTATTTTAAGATGATTTGAAGTTGATTTGTTATGATAAAAAACATCCATATTGTATTGAAGGTTTTGTGATATGTTTGACTATTGATGTGTTATTTTTATACCATTCATAGGTTATGTATAAACCTACTCATATGGGGAATGCATTGTACTTAGTAAGTGACAGGTGGAGCCCGCTATAGCTCCTCAATGCATCGGTAGGTCTTATGAGACAAACTAGTGTCTTGGCAGAAGGCCTTGACAAAATATTATTTGTAGTCTTGGCACATGTCCTTAGCTAAGTGGTTATGATATTCTGGCTTTATGCATTCCATCATTATGAAAATGGTTATTAATATTGCATTTGATTATTCGACTAGTAGAATATCCATGTCAATAAGAAAATAGAATTATTTCATTTTATTTTTGAAATATTATGTTGATGTTCAAATTTAAAAGGCTTTTGTTTTAGTTTTACTTTTCCTTAAATGTTTATGCTTATTTTTGAATGTTTCCTCTATATTGTTATCCTTGTAGAGAATCTGAGCTCACCCCTTTCTATGTTTTATTTTTCCCAGGATGTGAAGAAGTATTTTATGACTGGCCTCCAGGGATAGTCTTAGGGGATATGATTGTGGACTATGGAGATTATGTTGTCTTAGTTTTTCACTTTATGATGTAATGTAAGACATATGAATGTATCAAGTGTTTCCAGTGATACTAAAATAGTCGGCCTTTCGAGACATGATCTTTTGTGATCATGCCAATGTTATGTAATAATGCACCAAATCTCGGAAACTGGGGTCAGGGCGTTACATGTGTAATGCATGATAACTCAATGTTGAATGAATTAGAATATATATGATCTATATTAAATAGTAAATATCATATAATATATAAAGATATTATATTCCCTTAAACTCTTGGTGTCGTGTGTCATACACACTATCAAATACGAGGTTCTTTCTTTAGAGTTTTTGGGTGCTTGAGAAATAGTTTTGTTTAATTGGATGATTTCCATGAAAATAACCAACATTATATTTATTGTAAATAAAAATACATAATTTAATTATCTTACATTTTTATATATATATATATATTAATTTTTTAATATTGGGAAAAAATATTTGGGTGACTGAATTTAAATGGTTATGTGGTGTCAATTAAAATTATAATTGTTATTTAAATTTATTTATGATTTTTGGAGATTATGTAACTAAAATTATTTTCCATAACTAATATAGTATTAATTCAACTTATAAAAATTAAAATAAATGATTTTAATAATATTTAATATAATATATTTTTAGTTAGATATTTTGTTACCAAATTTTAATAGATTAATATGAAATATTATGATTGTGTTAAATGATTGTAATCTATTTACATAATTTTTTATGTAATAATATTCATATTAAGTTATTATTTTCAAAATTAACATTAATAATATATTATCAAAATAATATTTTATAAAATTAAAAAAAAAATTCAAGGAGTATATGATATGTTCTAAAATTTAATATTTTCAAATTTATGATTTAATGTGAAACTTCTATACAGATTTATAACATATTAAGACTGAAAAAGATTCTACTAATGATACAATAAAAAATATTTAACAAAGGAGCTAAAACAAAATAAATTATTGAAAAATTCACATAAAACATTCGAAATATTTTTATTTTATGCAATTTAAACTTAATAGATTAATAGATATTAATAATTATCCTCTTAGAAGAATTTTTTTTAGAATAAAGATGAGATCAGTCGATATTTCATTCTAGTTACATAATTTGATGTAACCAAAGATTTGATCTCGATGTGAATAAAATAATTCATATTTCATAAAAAAAATATGAATCTAAATGATGTAAGATGCGGATGAGTTTATATTGTTTAAAAAAGATTATTCTTTTATGAAACATAGTTGTTATAATTTCATGATGCATTCAATGAATTTTGGGGGGAATTATAAGTAATATAATGAGGAGTGTAGAATTATATATTAGAATACCATATGAATATATTAATTTTTTTAGATTTCATTAATGTTTTTACTGAATGAATGAATCATCCATGATGATAATCACTAGAGAAATATGATCATGTGTTAGCATAAAAATTATCTTTTGGGAGTCTTTCATGATTCATTTGATAAAGATGATCCATAGTGAAAGGCAGACAACATAGAAGCTATGAAAATATTATGTAGGATGCGATGTTCTTCTCATGTTTTGTATTCACCTAAATTGTTGATTAAACAACAATACTCATAATATAATGAATAAAGAGTCCCCTGTTCCTAGACCACCTCATTACATTAACAAGTAATAATATTATTCCATATAGGTATCATTGATCATGGATCAGCCTTATATTGAGTGGTCCTTGTTAAATAAACATGAGTATGTTGTTGAACACGTCAACAAAAAATTGTAATGATTGTTGTGTGGATTTTATATATGAATGTGTTTCTTGAGATTCCCACAGATGGTTTGAATTTTTTTTAGTGGACTTTAAGAGGTTAGGGTATTCATATTTAAGTTGAAAGAAACATATGGAATTTTTAATAGAATCAAATTATAGAAATTTAACGAATCATTATATGATGCATTAGATGTTACATAGAATACACATAAGTACTAGATAAGTGTCCAATGATATTTAATATCTTCCAGAACTATGAAATAAAATAATGGAATTCGATGCATATGAATGTTAATATGAAGATAATGGAAATATTAAAAGGTAAAATTTTACATTGGGATACCGAATATCATTCAAAGTGTATATTATTTTTCCTACAATACATTAAATACTCCCATGATAAATGATATCTCCCATAGATGTGAGAATTTATAAATTTTCGTTGATGGATACACTATAATAAGTAATATAAGAAATATTGTTTGTTGTATTCTACTAATTTTGTTATTTAAAAATACCATATCTCACAATTGATATGTTATAAATTTTATATAGTGCATATGGAAATATAAAAATGGAAAAATCATTACATTTAAATGTAAGATATTTCTATGTGTCAATAAAAATAAAAATAAAACATTTGGGATGTAATATATACCAAGAGAATAGATAATATATTTTAGGATAAATAATATCACATATGATTATTAATAATATTATTCTAGTCAGAAGATGTTGAATTGTTGGAACACACTACTGTGTTAAATAAGATATTTATTTCTTATAGTTTATGAAAATGTTTTGAAAAATATGGGAAATCTGGTGTTTTAAATGTTTTAATGAAAATATTTTTTGAAATCATTAAAATTATTATTGTTTCAATGATTTTGACTGGATAAGATGTTTTGAATATATTTATTTGTATGAAGAATATCCTTATGTGAATCCTCTTATGAATTAATATCAATTATAATCCATTTTGGTTTTTTAAGACACAATAATTTTATAAGGACGTGTCTACACTATACTATATGACATTGAGAGTGTTGTAAAATAAATTAACACCATTCCATCATTATTTTATGTTATCTAAAATTAAGGAATTATGTGTCTATGGATATTCTAGAAATAGATGGGAAATATAATTTTAGTATTTGAAATATATTATTTTAAATCAATTCGGGAGATATAAACTGAAGATTATATTGGGATATTTATTTTCTAATTCTATAATGTGAATAATTAGATAACATTTTAAGGTGATTTAAGAATTTTTAAAACATGTATTTAATGTTCTTGTGGATGTAGGAGTTAAACATATAGATATTTAGATTTTATAATTTTTGTAATAAAATATGTTTCTTATAATAAGAAGATGAATTAATAGGAATGAAGCCTTTTCATGTGATATTTGATTATCATTGAAGGATAAGATAAGTAATATAGACATTAGTGTGTGAATATTGAGATAATGATGATTTTTTCTACTATATATGAAAATTATAAGACATATATGTGTCAGAGATATACAATAACGTTTTTATAGGTATGGTAGAAAAGGGTAAAATATACAAATTTCATTGGGATTTAATGTCACTGGTGATAATTCTTCAATGGAAACAACTAGTTTTTGTTTTAACAAGTTTGTTATTAATCATGTTTTCTTAGTATTAAATATTGTAACATGTTTGAGGTTATTCGATTGTTGAGATCTAATTCTTGATAATAAAAGAATTGTTGTGTGTGTGTGATGAAAACAAAAACCCCTCAGGGGAGTAGTCATCTATATTTGGTGTAAAACTCATGGAAATTTATTCTTGTAATTATATTATTTTATATCATGATGCAGATATTTATGTGGAATAAGTAAGACGATGGTTGGGATCAATAGTGAAACATGTTCCTGTCATTTCTCTCATTCTTTTAGTGATAACTATATCCCATGTCTTCTAATAAATTTGTATTATAGATCATTATTTCTCTTATTAATCACCCTTGGTGTTTTCGATGGATCAAAATAACCTTATAAATATTATGTAATTAATACAAATTTTTGGAAAGGTTTATCATTCTGAGAAGGATGCAGTGGTAACCTATCTTCTCACATTAAAGTTTGATATTTATGATTTTGTTAATAAAGGTTACACCATACCATCCATGACATCTCCAATGAATCATTCTATAAAATATAATTTTGAATTTGATGGATATGGAAGAAATATTTTATTTTCCTATTTATATGATAAGAAAAATAAAAATATAATGGATTATAAAGAAACTCCTGATATTTTTGAAATATTTTACAGTATTTATATCGAAAAAAATAATAATGTAAGTGATGTTTGAAAATTTATAGAAAATAATTTAATGATGTGGTAATGTGTGCATATAAATTAGTTGATGAATTAAATTCTAGTTTTATTATGAGTTTATGTATGATAATTTTATTTAGAGAAACTCTCCAAGAATCATGTATGGTAGAAAAACTAATGAGAGGTTTTCAACAAATATTGTCGGCCAACTTCACAGAAGACAAAGATAAATATCTTTATGAATTTACAATATATGAGTTTCATTATACTCTGAATAATTATGATTTGATAAGAGGAGCTACTACCAAAAAAATTGTTCATAAATAAAAATAATTTATTTTTAATCATTATATGAATTTTACGAATAATGATAATATTGATAACATTGTATCATATAATATGTATTATTTTTGGGAAATCCTCTCCATAATTTTAATAATAATAATCATGGGGATGTTACATATGTCACGAACCATCCCCCGAGGCCTATGCAATGACTACCCTATGCCCTCTTCCCCAAGGCCACGAGTTGGAGAATAGCACTGAAGGCATTTTCCCACAAGCTGGAGGAATTTTCCATAGTACATGTACATATGTACAAAACTCCCAGCCAAAGGTACTAGAAATTAAAATCCATGGAAACCATGCATGCAATCCACTACGTAAAACAAAACCATAGTACGTTGAAAATTAATGTATAGTGTAGAAA
Source organism: Viscum album (assembly GCA_963277665.1). NCBI lineage: Eukaryota > Viridiplantae > Streptophyta > Magnoliopsida > Santalales > Viscaceae > Viscum > Viscum album. The sequence goes on along the minus strand of OY728130.1, from coordinate 2,041,065,259 downwards.
CAAGAGCCAGTATACAACCCCCCCAAATAAAAAACATAACAAAAGTAAAACTCTATGTCCATTGATCTTGTCTACAGGAAAGCCAACCCATAGTGAAGGTGAAGGAAAGCTGCTCGAAGCTATCGAAGTACACCATACCTGTATAATATCAGTAAACACCACCAGGCCCTATTCCTCCCTTAACTTTTTCAGTGCATCGGTTGTCTAAACAGTACATGACAATTGCGGTATATGCTCGTGCAAGGGTGAGTAAAAAACTAATTAGTTGGGGACCTCGACACCATAAAGGTAAATCACAAGAGGAAAACCACAAAGGAATTCATAGTATTATCTACTCTGGTATATACCCAAATATTTATCATGATCATCTAGATATACTATTTTCATCCACTAATAATTCATGTGGTCCCAATCATATAGCCAACTTTAGGATTTTCGTCGAACACTCATGTCGTAACACACAAAACAAGAGATCACACTCCACAAGATCAACTATCCATAATGGCACCCGTCTGAGAGATTCACCCCATATTCTACAATCCTACAACTCTGAATAGTATGTAGGAGAGAATGTGCTCTATCAAGAACATTATAATAGGTCTATATCTACTACTCGACACTAGAGGTCTAGTCGTCAAAGGCATTCAACTCATACAAGTCTAAGAGGACCCACGTGAAGAGGCCCTTTCTCACAATTGTAAACGTTAGAGGGATCCATGACCCTAACGTTCTCGAGTGACCTATGTCACTCCAATAAAGAGTGGCCCACACCTCATTCCATCGAGGGAGTAATAGATACTATATAGGCATCTCTTTCATCATGTGGATGGGTCTGCTCCTCCCTACTTTGTCTGATAGCCAAGGGAGCCCCAACTCCAATCCAGGACATCCACCCTATCGGTCAAGGGATAACTACTCAGTGACTAGTGGACCCATGCCCTGGTGTGATAAGGGAGTACTACTCATGAAGGACCCATACCATGTATCAATAGGGGAGTACATCTTCATATATTGAGGACACAAAACCTACCCAGTAGAAGAGTACCACTCAGTGACTAGAGGACATGTGCCCTGTTATTGCAATGCAGTACTACCTCTATCAGATTTTTCACTTTGGGGGACTTTCACCATAGTATATTAAGGGAGTAATGTACCTAGGCTAGAGGACCAGCTCCTAGGCATGGAAGGGGAGTATCGACTCTACTGTAAAACTACGTAAGGAGGATCCGCACCCTAGAACGATAGGGTAATATAGACACCTACAATAGAGGACCCACTCTCTTTGTTCTAGGGGATTAATGACTATACAAGTTTTAAATATGGAGGACCCACACACTAGTCCAATAGGGGATTACTGACTCCAAGGATAGAAGAACTGCTCCCTAGCACGTCAGGGGACTGCCGAATCATCCTTTATGAACTTCTCTGAGATCCCGTACCCTAAAAACTAGGGAGTATCATGTCTTCCAAATCTGAGATATAATGATTACCAGCACCTTGATTCCTCATGGGAGTAACTTTCATATCATCTAATTATAAAAAATATCTTGATTCTTCCATATGTCTGCCCATACCGAGAGGCCCTACTCATCAAATCATATATTTTGTCATCAAAATTTCCCAAAAACCCAAATTGAGGTTCTCAATATGACTGTCTCATTACAAGGGTCCCAACTCCACATAAGTCTCGAAAAACAGATGCTCAGTTTGGAAGATACATGAATTTTTGTGAAAAATGGAGTGGTTGGGTTCGGGTCTAGTCTGACCCAGTCAGACTGACCTGATCCAACCTGAGTTAGATCCTACCCAATGTTCCCAGCCCGATATCATAAGCCGCAAGTCCATCCATTCCCTCATGGATGTGTGCAGCCCAAATGTATCAACATGGGCCGCTATTTGACTGCGTCAACTTCTCCATATTGGACTCGGCTCTACAGCGTCCATCCCGCCCCAGGCGGTACCAACTGCTGTCACATCATCAAATCAACCAATCTTCTCATGAATACCAGATCGTCCAGAATGTCCCATGACATCTATAAAGATTCCACCATCCATAACCATCGTATTGCACCACCCTATAGTCTGGGACGTGGCCGAAACCACAGTCCACTGCCACCGCCATCATCGGGCCAACAATTTTTTCCGCCGACCACAAGATGTGCTCTAGTGGTATTTTCATCAATCAAGACAGTGTTTATGAACCCTTGGGTCACATTCTTCATTTCATGGGGTTAAAAAATATATTTGTATCCCTTATTTCAAGAAGAACCTAATTGGAGGCATCTCTCGCACCGCCTTGATCCATCTTCCATCCCCGGTGTTGATCCCCCATTATCATTGTGATAATAACGGTTGTGCAATGACTTACTAATGATCACCCAGTGAAAGACATGATGAACCTGTGTCATGGGAAGACATGAAAAAAAACAACCATATTTTGAATGTATCTCCCATATCATTCTTCACAGCATTGATCTACTCCTATTATAAGGATGAATGGGGGAAATCAAAATTAATTTATGAAAAATTATTTACTCCCCTAAGATAATCCCGATAGAAAAATCCATCCTATAAGAATAATCAAACCAAGACTCAACCTGTTCTTGTGTTGATCCACATTCATCTTTTAAACCCAAGAACAAGTAAAATAATGGTATATAAATAAAAAACCCCCACTTAGGTTAAATATTTCATTCACAATGAATGGTGTCACTACATTCATCATTCCACGATACTTTTTTATGGAAATTGGTCGATATTCATCGATGACTATCCATTCTAAGTGAGGTTAGCCTTTGTCGTCGTCACCCACCAGAGCTTCGAAGCAGAACTAGGATTGTGCCAACAATACTGCATCATCTACTTGTCCAATAAAGGATGAAATGGAAATCAGTGTTTTTGTTACGTTATTTCATTTAGTGAAATAATGTATTTAGTTTCATTGAATTACACTCCATTTCACCGCAATGGTTTCAAAAGTTCAAAAAAAACCAACTTTATTTAATTTTTGATTTTTCATAAAAATACTAAAAATTATATTTTTTGGTCAACCCGCATGGGTCGACATTATGTGCATTGTTAGGTAATGTTATCATTCCATACGCAATGGTTCCCTCATATTTTCAATTCAGACACTCATTTAATTGTTTCCAAAACTACAGACCTACGCAATTTAAATTCCCATAAAAAAAGTTCCACAATCCATTCTAGCCACTATGGGTATCGAAATTATGTTCTGACTCAGATCCATGTATCGTAAATATCGCATTTGTATTTCAAAAAAATCTCACTGAATTTTGGGGCCTTACGTTATCCCCACCTTAAGTCTTTTCATCACCGAAAAGAGAAATCCTATTGTCAGGGGAAGAAAATTGAGTTCATCAAGGGTGTCTACGCTACTTACAGGCACACATCTTGAGGAACTAGTGAGATCAATCAATTTAATATCTTGCGACTTCTAGGTTAACATCGTACAGTAATGGGCACATATCACTTTAACTACGACAATTTGGAAAAGCACTATGCACTATGATCCATTTTTAGTTATGTGATCTAGTTTCTGACCTCCACATTAACAAGATGTAGATTCACACAGTAACCTATAGTTCACATCCCCCATGGAGGAATAATGATAAATCTTCCACAAACATTTTTTGTTCAATGTTGATGCTAAACATTGTGGGGTACTCACGAAACAAAACAGGGCTACCAATGTGTGAACGTTAGGTCTTATTAGGCCCTCTATTTACAACCTCTATTGGATAGAAGAAATCTCTAAAATGGAACACATCCACACTCACTAGTATAATATCATGTTAGTATGGATGGTAAAGAACCATTTCATACTGGGGAAAAATCACAGGGTCTATATAGGCCACCATGTAATATTTCTAATCATGAATGTTCTTGACAGTTCAGTTGGTGCTGCCAACTTTTCCTCTCAATAGAATGAAAACGGATTTTCCTCCATTATGGAAAAACCAAAAACTTTTCCTGATATATTCAATCGAGGTTTGAACAGTATTTTTCCATACCATGGGTGACGTCGTAAGGCCTCGAGGCCATGAATATGAGATCCCAATCACAACTCTCACCTCTTGGTATCATGTCACTCTATCTGCACCAATGTGTGATCAATGGGTCTCTTCTATCATGAGACACTTAGAGTGAGGGTCATTTCCATGGTCCAATCGGAATCTATAGGTATGAAATAGAACTCATGGAAAAAATGATTAAAATAACCTATTTATATTTAAAAAAGAATCGAAAATAAATGACCATGATCACACCTCGAATCTCTCACGGAGCTTCTTAGACATAATCCTTGACTACATTTGTATGTACTCAACTTTTTCCTCTTGCTCCCTGATCCTGGGGTGGGCCACCACCTTCTTCTCATCCTGCTCCACTTCCTAGCCCGCTATCTTGCATAACTCCTTGATCCATGTGATGTCATAGACAAGGAGGCTTGTCTTTCAGATCCCTCTCAACAGAAGAGTGGGTCATAAAATCCCTAGAGATATTCCCCTGGCCGTAGAAAGCTTAACACCACCTCTCCTATGACTGATCTTATCCTTGGTGTTTCTCCTATTCCACAGACCCACGTTTCTATGTTTGGGAAATGGTATGCCTCCTAGGCTGTGATCTTGTCGCATGTCATCTGCTTTCTCGAGAAGACGCCTCTACCTTGTGTCCTCTAATGTTAGTCACACCCAAATGCTCCTCTTCTAGGTATCTTAGAACCACTAGGGTTATCTCCAACCCCCTAAAATACCTCAAAATGCTAAAGGGAATTACTTATCTCATGATCTCCCAGGTTAGTCAGTGCACGATGGTCTAGGCTCGGAATTAATAGTCTCATACCATATCAATAGTGTAGAAAGAAAGATATGTGAATCTCATCGAGAACCCTGCTACAATCATGATACCATGTCATAGGTGGAGAATTAACTATATAAGCATGGAGCGTAAAGTCATTGGAAAGAACATATCCCTGAAGAGAAACTCACATTCAATCCATGTGAGGGTCACCCAATCACGCGTCTAGATCACCAAGCTCCAAAATCATCCCACCGAGCCTAGTAGAACGCTCGCGGCAAGGACTTCCATAAATTTAGATGGTGTCCTCACTAAGAAAAAGACTCAGGTAAACAATTAAATCCAATCCTCATATACCTAAGGTTCTGTCTCACCTCACATCCTGGATGGTCTTTTCCTCTAGAACTCATGTAGTACACTTAGAATTCATGTGTCTTCAATAGGTAGCGCTGGTAGAAACTGTGGATCAATGCGTGGTTTCATCACTAGTGAACCACCTAATGTTAATTCCACAGATTCAATTCCCTTATATAAATCCTCCATTTGGGGTTGATCATAATTATGATTATGTTTTAGAATTCTACCTGGCTGACATCGTGGAGGCATCCTAAAATATATCAATATGAACCATGGTTAAATAGTATATCTTGTGAGTAGACTAAAGAAGTAAATGGAAAACACAATAATTCCTACATGATGAATGTACCCTTTATTTCCCTCCAACCAGTGTTCCCCAATATTATGTCAGAATAAGGTGATATGAGTCATATTGTATGGATACAACGACTTCAACACCAACAGTAGAGTCCCTGGCCAGAAATCCGAACACAAAACACTTAACACTATTTCTAAAAAAACAATAGACCCATGGTCTTTGAGGTAGAACTGACCACGTCTAATACAAATTTTTAATGAATTGTCCCCGAGGTCATGTGTCGTGACTACTGAAATTCCACCTCTCAATTTCCTTGGGAAGGTTACTAGCACAAAATTCATTATCCCACAAGCAAGATGAATTTTCATTAGTACCTGTACATACACACACAATTTCCAACCAAAGGTACTAGAAATTAAAATCTAGGTAAACCATGCATGCAATCCACTGACTTGGACACAACCATAGTACAACAAAAATTAAATTTCACTGCAGATTCTTGCACCAGTATACAATCCCACTAAATTAAAAATAGAAAAAAGAGTTAAACTACATGTCCTTGAAGCTTGTCCGATGGGAAACCTTCCAGAAGGGTAGGTGAATGATAGCTGCCAGAAGCTATTTAAGTACACCTCATCTGTCTCTTCTCATTGAACACCATAAGGACATCATCTTTCCAGGACTCCATCAAAGCATCAATATTCTTCAAAAGTCATGACACATGAGGGAAAATCCCATACATGGGTGATTAAAACAACAATCAGTAGGGGACCTTGAAACCACAACGGTAAAGAACAGGAGAAATCCCATGAAATAATTAACCATCATCTCTATTGTTGTATATGCCCATAAAAATATAGTGAATATCTAGATATACTCATTTCAGCCACCATGAAAAAAATATTTCCCCATTCACACTGTCATCTATAAGATTTTCATCAAAGGCACAAGTCATGACACACAAACCAGTAGATCACACTCCACAAGAATAGACATCTCTATTGGAAAAAAACCAAGATATTCACTCAATATGGTATAATAATTCAATTACAAAGGGTATTTATGAGATAACACGCTCACTCATAATAATTCTAAAAGTTCTGACTCTATTGCCCGACACTAGAGGACTAGTAAATATAGTCTTGTGACGGATTCAAGACAGAAGAAAAAAATGTGAAGAGGACCTCCCTCACCATTGTACATGTAAGTGGGATCCGTCTCCTAACCACCTTTTTAATCCTCTATTGATCATATAAAGAGTGCCTCACAACTCAGTTTGTTGATGGATCACTAACTCATATCTCTCCATCACATTCATCATTTGGATAGGCCTGTCCTCGCTAGTGTGTCTGATAGCTAAGGGAGCTCCATCTCCAATCATAGACCCACACCATACCTTATAGGGGAGTATTACACACTTAATAGATGAAAAACATAATGATGTGATAGGGGAGTACTGCTCATGAAGGATCTGCACCCTGTATCGGTAGGGGAATACAACATCATATATCGAGGACCCATTCCCTACCTAGAAGAAGAGTACAACTGAATGACTGGAGGAACGTTACCCTAGTAATGTAGGGTAGTACTGACATTTTCAAAATGTTAGACTTGGGGGACCCACACCCTAGTATGTTAGGGGAGTATAGACCCCATTCTAGGGGACCCACTCCCTGGAATTGAAGGGGAGTATCGACTCTATCGTAGCACTACATAAGTTGGACCTGCACCCTGGAACGACATTGGATTACCAAATCATAAAATTCAGTACCCACTCCCTTCCCGGTAGAGGAGTACCATATCTACATGCATTATATATGGAGGACACTCACCATAGTCCAATAGGTGAGTACCAACTCTAAGGATTGAGGACCTTCTCCCGGGCCTGGTAGGGGAGCACCGACTATTCCTTTATGAACTTCTCCAAGAACCCATGCCACAAAACGTGGGGAGTCCCATCTCTACCTAATAAGAGAGATAAAGAGTATATGTTCCATGATTCATCAATGGAGAAACTGTACTAATATCTAATCATATGAAACACCCTGATTGTACCTAATGTATACCCATATGAGGAGGTCCGACTCTTTCAAATCCAAAATGAAATCCACTAATTTTCTAAAAAACTCACATATAATATCTCAAAAGGGTTGTCTCGTTATAGGGGTTCCAAAGCTATAGAAGTATCATAAATCTGACACTCTGTTAGGATGTAACATTAATTTTTGTAAAATAGGGGCCGGTTGGGTCCAGGTCTGGTCTGACAGGACCCACATCGGATCATACCCAGTCCAATGGGCCCAGACCAGACCAACATGGCCTAGATAGCCCAACTGAGAGAAGTCTACCAGCTATAAAACGACCCACCATTAGAGTCGGTCTACTTCTCCAGACCGGAAATGGCAGTACCACGTATGTACCATCCCAAGCCATGCCATCTGGAACAACACCTCAATTCAACTGGTCCACTTATGAAGATTAGATTTTCCAGCATGAACTGTGGAAAGTCATGGTTCCAAATCACACTGTGGCTTTGGTCATGGATCCTTCACGTGGAAGCCACATGGCTTCTACCATCCATCACCTCCATGTCGTTCCGCACCATCTTCTGGGACAAGCTCGCCACCACGTGTCGCTGTTGTAGCTGGTGAACTAGTAGATTTATCCATAAGCCACCGAATGTAACCCGATGTGTATTCATCTATCTGAAGGGTTTTTAGATTCCTTAGGATGTGTTCTTCATTGCATGGTGATAAAAACATTGTTGTGATCCCTTCCACTAAGAGTCATCTGTCTCACCACCTTGATCCATCCATCTTCCTTGTCGTCACACCTCCATCTACATTGTTCAATGAATAGTTGCACAATGAACAACAACTCATCGTACCATAAAGAATGTGATGAACATGAGTCATGGGGGAGTGAAATCAAAAACAACAAAGTGAGTAATATACCTCTGTAGTAATTCTTCACAGCATTGATACTCTCACAGTAGAAAGATCAATATGGAAAATAGAAAATTATTTATGAAAATGATTTAATCCCATATGATAATACCAATTGAATAACCCCTCCCATAAAAAATATCTAACCGTTGGTCAACCATTCTTTGGGTTGATATGAATTCTTCATTTTAAACCATGAAGGGGGAAATGGATGGAATTTAAATAACAATCCATAACTAATCAGATCATTTGTTAGTGATGAATGATGTCACTATATTCATCATTTTTTAATCCTCTGATTACAGATTCCGGTCACTCGTCTTTGTTGGAAATCTATATGAAGGGGGTTGGAGTTCGTCATCGTCACCCTCCAGAGCTTCAGATCAAGACCAAGATTGTGCCAATAATCATGTGTCATCTACATGGCCATGAAAGGACAAAACATGAATCAGCATTTTAGTTACATTATTGTTATGAAGTCATTATGATATTTCATTTAATTAAATAGTGTATTCTGTTTCGTTGAGTTACATTCCATTTCAGTAAAACAGTTTCAATAGTTTTTTAAAAAATAAAACTTACACTTTAATATATTTTAACTTATTATTTTAAATACCATAATCTATCTTTTTTAATCGAACTACACTGGTAAATGTTATTTCCATTCATAGGTAATTTCATCATTCTGAATGCAATGGTGCCCTTAGATTTTCAATCCGGCCACCCATTTAGATGTTTCCAAAACCATGCACCTACACCATTTAATTCTATTAAATAAGTTCAAAAATCTATTCATGATATTATGGGTCATGGAATTATGTGTCGTCTTAGAGTTTGGTCTCGTAAAAATTCAATTTTAATTTGATAAAAAATACATGGAATTATGGGACATTTCAACGTATTAATGGAATCATTCGTTTATATGTTTGAATTATAGAATAATTGTTCATTTTTATATCACATGGGATTTGGAAATAAAAAATGAAAATTAATATTATGAATCAATCAAAAAATATCCATCAATTGATATTATTCTTAAAAATAAAGTCTCTATCAAATGTTATGAATAAAATGACCTTCCAATTATTCAGATGGAATTTTTCATCTATTAAAAAATCCATTTATTATAATTATAAGAGTTATAATGGTGAGGATGATCCTAAAGAGTATTTTAAGATGGTTATCATGGTATATTGAGAATATGAATATATTTATTCATTATAGAAAATCAAAAAAATTAGTAATGAGTTTGTATGAAAAAAGAAGAATGATTACAGAAGTAGGCCTTGGGAATGGGGTTCAAGAAACTCAATAAGAAGTTTGGGAGATTATGTGATGAAAAAAGTACATCTCAAAATGTACTCTCACATTAATAATCAAAATATATATTGAGAAATAATGTATATTAAATGATTTTGATAGGTCAAAACATCAAAATGAGGAGAAAAGAATATTACCTATGACATTAATTTCACTAAAATTAAAATTGATATATCCAGGATAAAAAAGAATAATATTAATGATAATAATAAAAACTAATTTGACAAATATAGAGATGTTATAAGACTGAGAGTGTGTTATATGATATAATAGTCAAGAAACTATGATGCAAAAGGAAATATACATGTTATTTATATAAAAGTAGACATATATTTTTAAAGGGATATAGTAAAATAATATAATACTGATTAGTCATAATTTCTAATTACAAGTAAATATAATATTACACCTATATTTGTAAAAATTATATAATGATTTACATACTAACCCAAAAATACAATATAATATATTCAAAAAGTTTTTTGCTAAATAATATCATTGGATATATGAAAATGATGTTATAAATTATCCTAATAATAAATAGAACAACTGTTAATAAAGGAGTTTTCCATGATATTATGGGTGTTGTGGTATGTTTTGAAGCAAATTATATATTTTTGGGTATAAAATTAATTTACATGGTTATATAATGAATTATGAACAAAGGGAAAGTAAATAATAAAATAAGAAAAACATCATGTGTAATTTTGTTAGAATAACATTGAAGCGAAAAATATTTTCGGGAGATTAAAAGATTTTGGTCAAATAAGTGATCGATAAAACATATAACATTAGTATCTGATAGTACTTATAAATTATTCAATTTCATGTTTTTGGTTTGGTAATGTGTAAAATGTATGTCATTTTTAAAAATAAACAAATTTTGTTAAATATTATTTTGAAGGGTGAAAATATTTTAATCTATGGATTATAGATAATTATAGATTTTAATATAATTCATGTTATTTGAATAAACTAAACAATATTAAAATACAATAAGGATGTGTTGTTATATTTGGTAATGATATTTTAGTTAACATCAAAGGTGTTAGAAGGACATCAAATAGGAAAAATCAGATAGTCTCAAGATAAGTTACATTTTTGTAATTGATCAAGAAGAATTTATTAATTATATGAAATCATAGTGATAATAAAAATTACGTGATTATTATAAATAATGGTTCTTTTTTGAATATAATGAGATATAAATTTATGAACTATTTTTTCATATATGACCATGAATAAAATTCCTTAACGAAATATTTCATTAACAACTTCCATTGAACTTTTGAGATTGTTGTTTTTGAAAAATGGAATATAATATTTATATTAAATAGATCAACTAAAATACATTCTTTATTTAATCATATTAAACGAATCACTATATAGTCCATCCTAGGACACCTTAAAATTATTTCTTATAAACATACATCTAAAATAATGTATGAGAATAAATACAAGTAATATTATAAACAAAGTAAGAGGAATATAAGTGACTATTATAAATAAAATAGGGTATAACATAAAATAATAATCAGGAGTATATGAGGAATAACTTTGAAATATTGCTACAACATAAATTAGATACATTCATAAGCATATCACTAGGGTAAATAACCATGGTGTCCTTGATAATTTTATCATGGATGTTCACCAATGTATCGAGAAATAATAACATATAGTGGTACAAATTTATCATGATGATGAAAACCCCAAAGACTGATTACCTATTAAATGCATTGATGATTTATTTTGTCTTACCCTTCACATGTTCTACTTCATGTGGGATACATTGATCATATATTATAGGAAAGAAGTTCCTCATTTTAACCCATTTTTAGTGGAGGTGGTATTTATACATGGAACCCCATAATAAATGAAACATATTGTTAAATATATGATTACCCTTAACTGATTGAAGGGTTGAGTATTCACAAAAAATATGTAATGGAGAATCAAATAATTATTTTGAAAATTTATTGGTATAAATAATAGTCACTGAATGTGGCTAAAAAGAGAGAATGTTGGTATCTCATTAATAAGGAATTAATTGTAAATTATTGTAACTATTATAAACGTAAGAAAACACAATCAATTATATATCATAATTATTATTAAAAATTATATACATTAATGGATAAGAGGAAAGAGTAAAAGAATCCTTATCATTTTTGGTTTATTTTATTTTTGAAATGTTCCATATGATCGATGAAAATATTTTGTGTGGTTGTTAAAATGGGTATGGTGAGTATATTCATGCTCAAATTATTTGGAGTGGAGTGTAATGCAAGAATGGGTGGGTATTTATATATAATTGGATTAAAGAGGATTTATCAGTAATGTCTATACACACAACTATAAATTATGTTTATAAAAACTAAAACCCATTGGGATTTTACATGGTTTTAGTTGATGGTTTTTAATATGAAGGTATTGGTTTTTAGTATTTTTAAGGATTATAATCCTAAATCCAAAAAATAATTTATCTCCAAGGTCGAAATAATGTTTATCAATAGACAATTCTTCTGGAAATTCTAAAAAATAAATTAGGATTTGGAATATTTTTTATAGGTTTAGAAAATTAACATTACCTATTTAAATAATATTATTTAACGACAGGAACAATTTCTAGTTATGAAAGCCATTATAATAGTATTTATATTATTTATGTAATTATGATGTCATAATACATATCATATATACCTACTGTGTATTATTTTTTGCCAAAAAATATAATTGCCTCAAAAAATATGTAATATTCTCAATTCCAAAAATTTGAAATTCTAATTTCAAAAAAATGATTTTATAAAAATAAGATTCTAAATATGAGAATTTTTTTAGTAAAATAATCTTTTATAGAAAAACAATACTTGTTTCACAATTTCATATTTCTAACAATTGTAAACATAAAATGTGATATCAGGAAATTATTTTAATGTTTATATATGAATAAAAATTATTTTTTTATTTTTTTATAAAAATAAAATTTATTTCATTTTTTTGTATTTATTGTACTTGTGTGGTGTTTTTGAAAAATAGATATATACAATTTCTAATGTAAAATCATTATTTACTTTTATTTAATTGTTTTTTATCATATTTATTCTCTTTCATGTGAAAATACCCTTTATTAAGGTTGATATACATAATAAATGTTTTTCTTCAATGTTACCATAATTTAATTTTTAAATGAATTTACACATTAATAATAATTTTGAACCAGATATAGAACCTATTATGCAGTCGATTAAACCATAATGTGATTGTTTATTATGTTTGTACTTTCATAGTTCCATTTAACAAACTTGATGTGGAGTTGATTTACACAAACGTGAACTTCTACCATATTTGTTTCTTCTCTTGTGACTCTTTCTGAAGATATTCATTGTATTGTTCAAGGGAAACCCCCATTGATACTATCTTCATCACAGGAATTGATAAATAGTCCACATAAGGCCAGATACTATAAGATGAACAAATTGTTCATCCTTTGTGCATAAATTAACTCTTACATTAAACCTTAATATTTAATAACTCCAACCATAACTTTATAATGGGTATATTAACAGTCATCATAATTCTTTATGGTCTGGATACCAATTATTTATATTAGTTATGATTAAATGCTAATGTAAGGTTATGATCCTGATGGTATCATTACCCATTGTACACTATATATACAACATAGTTGACATTATTTATCATTCACTTTAATGCTTCTCGCTTTCCTAATGCTTATATTTCTTTTTATTGTTTTTTTGGAAAGAGGGACCTTTATGTGGGAATTTGAGTAGGTAGAGTTTAAAATTATTTATAGATAATTATATAGATTTTATCTCCCTACACACTTCATAGATATTATCATTATTAAAATGAATGGATTTTTAATTTCCCTATTTACTATATTTTTCATTCTATGGGAGCCTATTATAAAAATTTTAAATTAGTAATTTTGAAACCTGACTTAATTTATTATTCATATAATGAACACTTAAAACATTATATTCCCCCCCCATTTACTAAAAATTCTACCTTGATATTTTTATCTAGTCTTAGAATAAATGGAGATATTTTTTTCATCATTGATTCATAAAGATCCTTTTTTTCTTCTTCAAACATGTTTTTTTTCACGAATCATTAATGAGAGTTTTTGTATTTTTTCATCAACATGTTTTATTTTTTATTAAAAATATGGAATATTTCTTATTTATAGAAATATTTGGAGTGTTATAACATCTTAAATATAATTACATGAATGTAATTCAATGGTTAATTATATCACCTAATATTCAATTGTAGTAACTATGCAATTATTTTTAGAGAAATAATTTCAAAATAAACTTAGATTTATTAATGAATATGAAATATTTTTTTAAATTTTTTTTTAAGATAATAAATTCATTTTTTATTTCAATATTACTAAAATATATTAAAATTATTTTTTAATATTTTTAGAATTGTTTATATTTATATAAATTATGAGAAATACATATTATAGAAAACTATTAATTTTATTACTTAATAATAACTTACGAATAACATGAATATTTATGAAACCATTTTGAAAGAAAATATATATCTCTGATGTAATATAATATATATAAATATAGAATATTTAACATAAAAATTTAGTCATATTATTTTTGAAATCCAACTAATTTTTTTGTTCAATTTTTTTATTATTTTAATTCCAAAAAGTATTTACAATGTTATATTCAATATTGGATTAGTATTGATGAAAACCATGTTTCATTTTATATATCATAATCTAATTTATTTCATTCAAGTAAATATTATACTTTTTAATACTATAACATCATTTATTATTTTTTATATATTAATTTTTCAATGAAATGCTTTCATTGCATTTTGTGAACAAATATGAAAGGTTATTTATACAATGCATTATTGTTTAATCATGTAAAATTGATTATATATCTGTAATAATCAAAATTAATATCAAATAATAATTTTAATTATATTTTTTCACATTGATTAGTAACAATGGTAAATATTTATCACCTAAATTAAATTCTAAAATGGGTTTAAAATAATACCAATAAAGTGATAAGAAAACAAGAAAACGAAAATAAATTATTGGTTTGTATAGTATCATAATTTCCAATATCATATTTTATTATATGTTATTTAGGATCCCTGACCACAATTTAATTAGTTTATATGTTTATAATTTTTATGTACCTTTTTAGTGTCCCTCTCCTAATATATGAAATGAAACCTATTATCCACCGTTATTCAAAATTTGTGCCCCATATCTCAAAAAATAACTCCACAAAAATCTATCTATATTTCTTCTATTAATTATTTATCTAATATTATTTTCATATTTCCATCCTATGATAGCATAAGGTCTAAAAAATAGAGGTAACTCAAATAAGTGGTATTCAACGTAACTAAGCCATTCAACGTTTATTTATTATTCTTCTAAAAATAATTCTATTATGTAAATCATAACATAATTATTTTTTCATCTCTAATATATGAAAAATTTATTATGAATATGGGATAACCATTTTCTACTTTCATTTCATATTATATAAACTTAAAACATTGCTTCTATGAATGTATGGACTGTTTTATCTACATATCAATGTAATTCATTTTTATAGCTGATTTAATGGGAATGTTATAAAGGTGGAATAAATGTAATAACATCAATGGATTTTTTAGATTATTTTATTTGAAACTAGTAATGTAATAAATATTTTACATAGTTCACATAAAAGAAGAATCGTTATTTAATCATCTTAAATTACTCCCTATATACTCTATCCTAGGCCACCATACAAAAATAATTTCTTAGGGACATAAATATAAAGGAACACAAGAGAACAAATACCAGTAATGATATAAACATAGTAAATTTAGTATTAGTGAACATTATAAATAAAATAATGTATAAAAAAAATCTCGAATTTATGTCGAATTACATCGAAATATTTATACAATATAAGAAAAGACATTTAGAATCATATAAATAATAAGCATAACCGCGGTGTGATACAAAATGTTACCAAGGTTTTTCACCAAGGTATAAAGAAAAAATTACAGAGTTCTAACAATTTATCATGGACTATTAAAATATAGATATTGATTCATTATTTAATTCATTGAACATATATTAGGGTTCACCCTTCATATGTTCATCTTTATCTGCTCCACATAGATCATATATAATAAGAAATAATTTCCTCATTTTAAACCACTAGTAAGGGAGGTGATATTTATACATAGAAACCCCCAATAAATAAAATATATTAATATCTATTTTAATACCATTAATTGAATGAAATGTAGGGTATTAAAAAAATATGGAATGGAATATAAAGGAATGATTTTGAAAAAGTGATAGGTGTAAATAATAGAAATAGAATATAGTTGGTAATAGAGAATGGTATTCTCTTTTTAATAAGGAATTAATTAGAAATTAATGAATGATTAGAAACATAATAAATCACAATCAATTATAAACCAAAATTCTTTTTAAAAATAATTTACTTTAATGTTTAAATGGAATAAATAAAATATCCATTTTCATGCATTGTATTTTTATACTTGAGATAGTTCTATAAGATCCTAGAAAATATTTTGTGAGGCTATTAACAAAAGAAAGGTGAGTATATTTATGATCAAAGTATTTGGTGTAGAGAGTAATAGAATTATTAGATGATATTTATAATTAATTGGATAGGGGGGATTTATAAATAATGTCAAAACATAGTCCTTATACATTATGGTTTTAAAAAATAAAAAACCACTGGCCTTTTCCATGGTTTTAGCTGATGGATTCCGATGTGAATCAATTGGGTTTTAGTATTTTTGGAATTTTGAACCTAAATCAATAATGTAATATTATATTCAAGGTGGAAGTGTTGTTTATTCATAGATTAATTTTCTAAAAATAACAAAACATACTTTATGATTTAGAGAATTTCTTATAGGATTAGAAAATTTATTTTACTTCTTTAAATAAAATTATTTTTATGAGAAATAAAATTATTAGTAAAGAATACCTTTATAATTGTATTTATATAATCTTATGTAATTGTTATGTCATAATACATATCGTATATACATACTGTGTATTATTTTTACCATAAAATATAATTATCCTGAAAAATTATGTTAAATTATCATTGAGAAATTTTTTAAATTATCATTTTGAAAAAAAAACAGATTTCATCAAAAAAAGATTCTAAATATGAGAAAAAATATTATAGTAAAATACACTTTAATAGAAAAATACTAAACTTTTTCACATGATCAAATTTATAACCCTTAAAATAAAATATATGATTTCATCAAAATATTTTATATTTAATATTTAATAAATATTTATTTTAAATCATTTTGAACAAAATAAAATTAGATTTCATTTTTTTAATTTATTTGCTTCTGTAGTTTTTTTTAATTAGACATACATACTTTCCAAAAAAAACATTTTTATTTACTTTTCTTTAAAATATATTTTATCATATTTACCCTCTATTCATGTAATATATACCTTTTATTAAGGTTGAAAAAATTAATATGTTTCTCCATTAGTGTAACAACTATTTAATTTCTAAAATATGTTACACAACAATAATACATGTGGTCCAAACACAAAACCTCTTATCACACATTCTTAAACACTAAGGTTACAGTTTATGATGATGGTGATTCAGTATAGTGGTTTAAATTACATTTATCTAGTGTTTATTTTCACTAACATGACATTCTCCCGTAGTTGATTATACTAAAGCCTCTCATTTTGATGATATTCATTATATTGGCCAAGATAAAACCCCATTGATATTATCTCCGTCAAAAGAATTAATAAATGGTTGTCAAAATGAATTATAATATAGAATGAGGACACTGTTCATCCCTATAGCATCAATTAAATATACTATTTAACCTTAATATATACTAACTCGAACTATAAATTTATAATGGTTATAATACCATTTATCATAATGCTCAATTATCTTGATACACAATATTTATATATTGTCCTGGTTGCAATGATCGGGTAATGGTATGATTATAATTGAATAATTACCCTTCACAGACTATATATACTCCATTTTTTTTATTCAACATTAGAGACATCACAAAAAAAGGTTTTATACTCCCCATGATAATGTTAGAAACATTCCCAATGAATATTTTTCATTTTATAGTTTTTATGGAAGGAATATACTTTATTTGGAAATTTGAGCATGTGGCGTTTAAAATTATTTATAAATTATTTTATGGATTTTATCTCAATTTACAATTCTTAGATATTATCATAAATATTATAAAAGGATGTTTAATTTCTTTACTATCTATTTTTTCTTTACATGTTCATCAATTTTAAAAATTATAATTTTTTTTGAAAAATTAATTATTTTATTATTTATATAATGAAATATAGGTCTATTTTATCCCCCCCATTATAAAAAATTAACCCTCAAAATATTTATCTCGCCTAAAAACAATGGAGATATTTTTTCATTATTAATTCTTCAGGATATTAGGATTCATCTTCAACTATTTTTTTTCTAAAAAATACATAAATGCGTCTTTTTTTCTTTTTCCTAAACATGTTTTCACTTTTATCGAAAATATGGAATAGTTCTTCTTTATAGGGAAAATAAATATCCAATTTCAGACCATTTTTGTCTAGTTTATACCTGGGGTTTGACATATAAATTATTATCAAGGGAACATCAATGAAATCATGGGAATTCGAAAAATTTAGTATAAGGACCTGACCTTAAACATTACATAATATTGAATTAAATGAATAATTCATATTGACTATATTTTCAGGTTTATAGTTTTAGATAATTAGGTCATAAATATTACATTACAACTTGAAAATTACAAGTCGACACTACTACTCAGTATCAATTTTTTTCATAAAATAAAAACGCTTAAAAATAAACATGTCTAGTTCAATGTTTTAGATAACATGACTTTTCCTTGATCCCATCCTTGACCCTATTCATCTTTAAGTCCAGTGGAAAACATTTCAAAAACTTGGGATGATAATAAAAAGCTCAGTAAGGTTTATAAAATAAGGAAGGAAAATATTAGCTCATCAATAAATAAAAATCAACGAAACCGTACTTTTCAATCTTAACATTCCCTATGAAATCATGATATTTATGAATAACACACACAAATCATAAATCATAAAGGTTACTTATGGAATCCATATCAAACTTACATTTTAGTTATCACAAATACATATAGAGTTACACTTGGAATACCCATCACTGTATATTCCCTAAATCTCTTAGGAGAAACATCAAGTTTACCTCTGTCATGTTACCCAATGCATTCGAGAGAAATATCGGGCTCACCCGCCCTAGTATTATCACAGAACCACCCGTATACGTAAAAAAATGCCCAATAACCATAACATAATCATAACATATAACACCTGTATAATGTAAAGATAACATTTCCACATTCAAATATATCAAATCAAGATATTGAAAAAAACCATGTTTTATCAAATCATTTTCAAATCCATTTAAAAAGATATTTTTGAATCAAAGTGTCCCATACCACTTTGAGGATTTTAAATAAATTTATAATTTGAATACATTAATGTCCATATAAATAAATCCTAAAACCCATTTTGAAAACATGGACATTAATGAGAAATATTTAGAAGAATAAATATTTTAAACATTTAAAATGATACTTTAGTTAAAGATGTTTTTAACAAAAAGAGTGATGCTTGAATACAAGTTAATGAGGAATAACATTTAATAATTACTTTTTAATATCATTTGAATAATGGGATTCAGGATATAATATTTCAATGGACTATATATACACCATATAAGAGTGAATTGGTGCATAACAACAATGATGTCTCAATGGAAATGTAAATTCATATGAAATCTCTTATAAAGAAGGTGTCCTCAAATTAATGATAAATCAATCACACATTTATGTGTGAAAAATATAAATACACCCAATATAAGTGGATATTAAGTGTAAAAAAATCAGGGTTCATTCAAAAATATTCATAGGATGACATATTCAAGAAGTACAAGTTGAACCCAAAGAATTGAATTTGGGTTAGGAGCTTCCCTTGTAAAAATTCGACAGCCTAACATCGTCACTTTATATTTTATAAAATGTGTTGATGAGATAAAAAAATGGAGTCTCATCACTTTGATATAATTTATACATGAATAAGGATATATAATAAGATATACCAACATAATAATATGTAAATTAAAAGACATAACAAAAAGAAGTCTTTTATTAAGAGGATGGTGAAGAGTTATATTACTGATTTGGTAACATACAAAACATATGCCACATGAAATAAGGATCATACAATGAAGATGTAAATACTAATAAATGAAATTATATTACATAATTAGTAAAATCATGGTAAGTACAGACACCACACAAAGGAAATAGTGGCAAATATAGCATGAATCTCACGAGAATAAAAAGTGAGACGAAACCCATTACCACGTCGTAACCAACTGAGTTGTATAACCAAAAGTTAATAACAACCAAATGAATAACAGAATACCATGAATATAATTTCAATCATTATAATATTTATCAAATTGAAGTACACAATACACCACATGCAATGAATAAGTGGTGAACAATGGAAATCTCATGGAATTAAAAGTGAGATAAGAAAATCCCTTACAAATATTTTTCAACCTAACGAAGCCACTTAAAAATTCATAAAATGAATTAATGAGAGTAATATTGGGTCTCTAATAATATTAACATAAAAATTACATTATGGTGAATATTAAATAACATCCTCTAACACTAGAACATGGAGCATTAACGAAATGACATAAAAGAGAGTACTTGAAAAGAAAGAGAGATGTCAGATCCCTTATCTCGTGTCTGACTTGACTCGATCATTATTTAATCTCCTGAATAATAAACTAAAGTTAATTTAATCTCTCCTAATAACCTTTTTCAAGTTTATTATTCCTTTTATATCATTTATTACCATGTTATAAAAATTATGTAATCATTTATGTTAATAATGTTCGTTTTGTCAATATTTGGTACTTTAGTAAGAAATTTACTTCTTATAATTACATGTTGTTCATGTGGTCAATGGTTCATTATATCCAGAATGATATTCATGATTTATATATCATATATATAATATATATCGATTATATGAATGTATTTATAAAAGTAAAAAACATTTAGTGGTATGAAATGAAATGCACCGTTCATGGAGACAGTAAGCCGTACGTAGGCATAAACACTACTTTCATTTCTATTTCTTATTTTAATGTAATTAAAACATAATGATACATAGTTAAATTATATTTAAATTATAATATCATA
This sequence comes from Viscum album, assembly GCA_963277665.1. Taxonomy (NCBI): domain Eukaryota; kingdom Viridiplantae; phylum Streptophyta; class Magnoliopsida; order Santalales; family Viscaceae; genus Viscum; species Viscum album. The sequence goes on along the minus strand of OY728130.1, from coordinate 2,041,044,172 downwards.
TATAATATCATTAACTCTATCCTTTATACATCCCACATAAGACATTAACAAGTCACATCACTTTGAGGGGACGGTAGTCCGCACTTCCTCAAATGAGATTATCGTATTTACCCACTTTGGTAACCATAAAGGCATGAAATAAATGGAAAATATAGAAGAATAAAGAAAAAAATATACATAATATGTATCATTTATAAATACAGTTCTATCATAATGGACACCATGAGAGGCGGTTGGAGATATTTGAACAATTATCATTTTGTGAGGCGTTAGTTTTCCAACCCTAGAAACATTATGTACATCCTCCACTGGATGGACGTGTGTGTAAGTTTAGTTATAATAAATCTCATTAAAACCTACTAGTATATTGGGGATACTGGTGTTTTTACAAAATAATGGAATAAAAATATTTTAGGGGTTGGAGAAATAAAATAAAATAAAACAATTTAAGAGAAACCATTACCTTTAATTTCGTAACTCCCTTTGGTATGAAAAAAAGGACTTCTTGAAGTGCCTTTATCCTAAGGTAATGATTCTAAAGAGAGAATAGGGATGTAGGGGGATTAATTAGTCAGAGGTTGGACTAGCCAAATGTCTTTAGAGGTGTGATGAATTGGATAGAAATGGTCTCCTTTCATAAGAGAGAGGAGGGGCTCTTTAATAATGTGTGAAACTATTATTTTATTATATAATGATATTTGGATTCAAATGGTCATAAAATAATTAAAGATAAAGATAAGATGGCTCGTGGTCAAAATAAAATCATTCAATAATAATTGGACATGTTTTGGAAAATATGTTAATCATTATAATCTTATTTATTTATATTTTTTATTAATTAGGTAAATACTGAATCATTATTGTGTCATAAATAATTTAATTTATTTGAATTCTAAATATTATAAAAAACTAACATGATTTAGGAAATATTTTCTTCTTTACAATTAATATTTATACTCTAATATATGACTTATATAACACCATATAAAAATTAATTACTAAAATATTTTTGTTAATTAAAATTTTGTCTTTACATTATATTAATTAATCTAAATTGTAATTATCATTCCCAAGTGGCTCAATGGGGTCCCAAAATCGACCAAAATATTCCCATGGTCGTTAATGACTCAAAAAATAAGATTTGTACAAGTGTTAAGGTAATTTTGAATTATTATAATATTATTTTAACATTGAAATACCCTATTTAACTTTAATCACTGTAAATAAATGTCAAAAGTTACTATTTACCAAAAATTATTTTCATCTTAATGAACCACATTTTACATCTTGATGACAGACATGTATGTCGGATTTTTGAAATTCAATTCACAGAAGTGGTAAAATTTCATTTAATTGAAAAAGTTAGTTTTTTTAACTACCAATAAGTGGTTTCACTGTTCATCAAAAATTGATGTTTTTCGGAAAAATACCAAAAATTCAGCCTAAGATATATTTGATATTCTGAATTCAAAAATGATCTCTATTATTCCAAATTCAAAACATTGAAGTGGAATTAATTAAATTTAAAAATAATTCCCATTATCAAAAAAATAGTGTGTTTTTAAGAAACAATAACTATCAAAAGATTGATACTTGTTTATGTCCAATTTCAAAGAGAAATTAATTCTAATGACCCAATTTGGATTAAATGGTAAAAATATATTTTAACTTCACTTTAAAACCAATTAAAAAGATAATCCAGCAATATAAATAAATTAGATGAAAACGAACTTATGAATTTAAATACAATATTTTTTACTATTCATTAAAAAATGAACTTTATCATAAAAATTTCAAAAAAATCACAAAAACTAAATTTTGATGTCCCCATCCTGAAGAAGAATTTTATTTGGTCATATAGAATGTATTAAAGTGAACAAAACAAGATTTAAAAATGTTTCCCCATTAAAAGGCGATAAATAGACCTTTTAATGTAAATTATGATTAAAATTAGATTCATTCACATTTTATGCCTTTGACTTTTATGGGATAAATGTAAATACATTTAGCAAACATGTATAATCATATTGTATTTAGTTTTGTTCATTCTTGATAATAAAATGGCTAGGATTTGACTACCATTTAAAATAATAATACTATATTATTAGTGTGCAATATAAGATTTCAAAGAAACCCGTTGTTGCGTATCGGGTACGCTATCGAACATAACAAACCATTTAATGTAAAATTAATATTTAATTCAAAAATATAAATAAATATGAAATATATCTTATTCTTTATTTACTCGGGATGTTACATCCTTCCCCCTTTTGGAAATTGCGTCCTTGCGATTCAAAAAAAATGGTCTCGAAAACATCATTGGAAGTCCCACATTGAAAAAAATGTCAGTAAAACTATCAATTTAAAAGAAAGAAAGAGACGCACCATGGTCACCTGAGTTAACCCATACTAATATTCCATGAAAACATGGATATGGAGGAGAAAAAAAGGCTCAAGTTCTAATGGAGAGTGTTAGGAAACATGTTTAAGAGAATGTTAACCACCAGAAAATCACAAACTTGTGATGGGTAAAAGAGTCTTTGATTCCCTAGTAGGAAAGGTTAACATACAAGGTTTTTGTTTAAACTTACTTTTCATTGAGGAATTTATTTATGATCTTAAAAAAACATAACGAAATATACTTATTTGTCATGTATACATTCATCTTTTACTATATTTCTAACACAAACTCCTTTTTTCTCTAATTGATTAATATTCAAGACGATTTTTTTCACATTAATAGAATTATAATCAACTTCGAGAGAATCACATAATCCAAAAAAGATTAACTATATATTTCCCATGTCATTAAATATTAACTAAAACCAAAACGTTTAGTATAATATTAGATACTCACTAAAAGGATAATCCTTTATAAAATGAAATACTACTCTTAATCTCCAAAATTCAACAAAAAGAACCCAAGGTTCAAGAATGACTATAAAATAAATAGTTATCCTTAAAATTATTCAAAGTAATCCAAACTAAGATTGAAAAACAAATCTATGAAATATTTAATCACATAGTCTTCCAAGGAAAATCATAACATTTATCTCCAAATAACATCAGTTAATCTTAAAGTCTCAAACTAAAAAGTAATTAACTTAATCACATATCCTCCATGACAGGTTAATCATTTCCATAGATACCCCAAAATCAACTTATTCATGATTCATAAGATTATCTAACTAAAAATAATTATTCATACTGACCTGAGACTTCACGTAGTCTAGTGGTAGGTGATAAATACCAGTCGCACTTTGGTTGGGGGTTCGATTCCCACAGCTTAGTCTGACGTGACGGGTTGTCACACGGTTTTCGTGTTGTCCCTTTTCAAAAACTACATAATTTTATAACATTCCAAAAAGAGATAAATTCATCAAAAATAACCTTAACATATTTTAACCACAAAGGTTATCTAATAACATTCGTTTTGCATCCCAAAATGTATTAACAGGTAATTTTCTCAAATTCAAGGATCATATAAACGCAAATGGTTCATTATAACTATAAACACAAAAAAGGATAATTATTCCATGAATAAAATTTTCAAATATCAAACTTCAGGGTTACACATACTATAAATAGTATTCTCATGTTATCCCATCATCAAAAGAGCATAAATACGTTTAAGCATTTCACCATACTAAAATCTACCATAACTCTTGAATCCGTTATATTTTGACCTCTTATTCATTCAACATTTTTCAGGATCCATTAACATTTCTTTTCCAGCTTATTCTAAAATAATTCTTTCCCACAAACTAAATCATGAATCATATTCTAATATTTCAATAATAGGAAAACATATGTTAATAAATAATCCATACCTTTCATTAGTCATTGTAAGTTTCTTCATCCTCAATAGAAATGACATTAGGTATTGGTAAATGCATATTTATACGATCCAGGTGATCCCATTCCTGAAACTTATTCACAGGACATGTGTTTTCATAATGACCATGATCACCACATTTAATACATTCAATTGATCCTTCAGAGAGAACTTCATTCCCTTTCCTAGAGTCAACTAGATGTTTCCTTTTTCCATGGAAGTTTCTTGCTTTATGACCTTCATTTCCACATCAATAGCATCTTTCTGTCCCTTTGAAACATTTTCCTATGTGTTTCTTTCCACAGATTTGACCCATAGGTTTTTTTAACATACATACCTTTATGATTATTACTTGAACAACTATAGAGATTTGTTTCTCGCATATATGATGTCTTATAAAAATTAGTAAGGTTCAGGTGGTCAATCATGACTCTAGATAGTTGGTTGAGAATAACCACATGAGTTCTCATTGCAGCTCCCATATCATTCTGATGCTCCTTTAGGAAACTGTCATAGTTTTCTTCACATCCACTATTACATTGGATCCTACTAGATCCATCCATTTACTATGATAAAAAAAGTCAGTGTGAGTATATTAGTAAAATCATCATATAAAATCTTATAAGGAGGGTAAACACTATGATATACATATTCATGTTATCATAAAATCATTCACTTTACAAAAATAACTATGACTCGTTCTGAAATCCTAAACATTATGGTAGTGTCACTAATGCTTAAATTGTACCCTAACCTCTAATGTTATCTAAACCAACCTCTAATACCAACTATAAGGATCCACTTAAACATTACATAATATGGAATTAAATTAATAATTCACAATGGGGATCTTTTCAGGTTTATATTTTTAGTGAATTAGGCCATAACAATTACCTTACAACTAGAATATTATAAGTAGACACTACTAATTAGTATCCATTTTTTTCATAAAATAATAACTCTTAAAAAGAAACATGTCTAGTTCCACGTTTTAGATAGAATGACTTTTCCTTGATCCCATACTTTACCTTATTCATCTTTAAGTCCAGTGGAAAACATTTCAAAAACTTGTGAAGAGCATAAAAAGATTTGTAAGGGTTATAAAATAAGGATGGAAAACATTAACTCATCAAAAAATACAATTCTATGAAATCATACTTTTCAATCATAACATACCCTATTAAATTGTGGGATTTATGAATAACACACACAAATCATAAATCATAAAGGTTACTTTTGGAATCCATATAAATCTTACATTGTAGCTATCACAGTTACATAGCGAGTTACACATGGAATACCCATCATGGTATATTCCCTAAATCTCTTAGGAGAAACATCAAGTTTACATCCGTCACATTACCCAATGCATTGGAGAGCAATCTTGGGATCACCCGCCCTAGGTTTATCATGGAACCACCCGTATAAATAAATAAATTCCTAATAAACATAACATAATCATAACATATAACACATGTATAAAGTAAAGATAACATTTCCACATTCCAATATATCAAATCAGGATATTAAAATAAAAAATATTTTATCAAATCATTTTCAAAACCATTTAAAAATAGATTTTTGAATCAAGGTGTCCCATATCACATTGAGGATTATAAATAAATTTATCATTTGAAAAAATTAATGTCTATATAAATAAATCATAAACCCCATTTAGATATCATGGACATTAATGAGAAATATTTGTAAGAATAAATCTTTTAAACATTTAAAACTATACTTTAGTTAAAGAGGTTTTTAACAAAAAGAGTGATGCTTGAATACAAATTAATGAGGAATAACATTAATAAGAACTTTGTAATATCCTGAGAATAAAGGGATTAATGATATAATATTTAAAAAGACATTATATACACCATATAATAGTGAATTGGCGTATAACAACAATGAAGTCTCAATGGAAATATAAATTGAAATGAAATCCCTTATAAAGATGGTATCCTCAAATTAAGGATAAATATATCACATAATTATGCCTGACACATTGAAATACACCCAATATAAGTTGATATTACTTGTAAAACAATCAGTGTTCATTCACACATATTCATAGGATGACATATTCAAGAAGTACAAGTTGATACCAATGAATTGAAATTGTGTTAAGAGGTTTCCTTGTAAAAAATCGACCGCCTAAAAGCGTCACTTTAAAATTTAGAAAATGAGTTATTTAGAAATAAAAGTGAATCTCATCACATGGATGTAATGTTTAAATAAATAAGGATATATAATAACATATCCCAACATAATAAGATTTAAATTAAAAGACATAACAAAAAAGAAGTCTTTTATAAAGAGGATGGTAAATAGTTCCCTTACCGATTTGGTAACCTACAAAACATACGGCCCATGAAATAAGGATCTTACAATGAAGATGTAAATACTCATAAATGAAAGTATATCAAATAAAGAGTAAAATAATGGGAAGTACATACACCACACAGAAGGAAATAGTGGAAAATATAGTATGAATCTCTTGAGAATAAAATGTGAGACGAAACCCTTTACCACGTTGTAATCAAGTTAGTCGTTTGACCAAAAGTTAATAACCACCAAATGAATCACCAAATACCATTAATATAATGAGATTCATGATAATATTTATCCAATGGGAGTACACAATACACCACATTAAACGAATAAGTGGCGAACAATGAAAATCTCACAGAATTAAAAGTGAGATAAGAAAATCCCTTACAAAAATTCGGCAGCCTAACGACACCACTTAAAAATTCTTAAAATTAATTGATTAGAGTGAGAGGGGGTCTCTAATCATGTGAAAATAAAAATTACAGTTTTATTAATATAAAATAAAATCCTCCAACATAAGAGCATGGAGCATAAAATAAATGACATAAAAGAGAGTACTTGAAAAGAAAGAGAGAGGTCAGATCCCTTACCTCGTGCCCGACATGACTCGATCTTTATTTAGCCTCCTGAATGATAAATTATATTTAATTTATATATGATTAATAACTTTTTTCAAGTTTATTAATCCTTTTATATCACTTATTACCATGTTATAAACATTATTTAATCATTTAAGTTAATAATGTTCATTTTTTTGATAATTGGTACTTGAGTCAAAAATGGACTTCTTAGAATTACATGTTGTTCATGTGGTCTAAGTTTCATTATATCCAGAATTATATTAATGATTTAGATATCATATATATCATATATATCCATTATATACATGTATTTATAATATTGAAAAACATTTAGAGGTATGAAATGAAATGCACCGTTCCTGGAGACGTTAAGCCGTACGTACACATGAATGCTACTTTCATTTCTATTTCTTATTTTAATGGAAATAAAAAATAATTATAAATAGGTATATTATAATTCCAGTATAATATCACATATATTATCATTAACTCTATCTTTTATACATCCCACATAAGGCATTAACGAGTCACATCACTTTGAGGAGGTGGTAGTCCTCGCTTTCTCTAATGAGATTATCGTATTTACCCACTATGGAAACCATAAAGAAGTGTCGTAAATAGAAAATACAGAAGAGTAAAGACAACATAAACATAATATATATCATATATAAATAATGTTCCATCACAATGGCCAACATGAGAGGCGATTGGAGATAGTTGAACAATCATCGTTTCGTGAGGCGTTAGTTTTCCAACCATAAAAACAATAGGGCTTTCACAATTTATATGGAGGTGTGTGTAATTTTAGTTCTAATAATTCAAATAAAAACATCATAGTATATTTAGGATAATTGTTTTGTTACAAAATAAAGTAATAAAGAGTGTTTAGGGGTTGGAGAAGTAAAATAAAAGAAAACAATTTATGAGAAACAATTACCTTTAATTTTCGTAACTCCCTTTGGTTTGAACCAAAGGACTTCTTGAAGTGCCGTATGCCTAAGGTAAGCCATCTAAGAGGAGGAGAGGGATGTAGGGAGATTAATTGGACAGATTTTGGATGATCCAATTTTCTTGAGAGGTGTGAGGCATTGGATGGAAATGGTCTCCTTTTATAAGGGAGAAGAGGTTCTCTTTAGGAAGGTGTGAAACTATTATTTTATTATATAATGATATTCGGTTTCAAAAGGTCAAAAAATCATTAAAGATGAAGATAAGATGGCTCATGGTCGAAATAAAATCATACAATCAGAATTGGACATGTTTCGGAGAATATATTAATCATTATAATCTTATTTATTTAAATCATTTATTAATGAAGTAAATACTGCATCATTATTTTGTAAAAAATAATTTAATTTATTGGATGTATAAAAATTATAAAAAAATACCATGATGTAGGAAATCTTTTTATATTTCCAATTAAAATTTATTTTCGAAGATATGACTTATATAACACCATATTAAATTAATTACTAAAATATTTTTGTTAATGTCAATTTTTTCATTACATTATATTAATTAATCTAAATTGTCATTATCACTCCCAAGTGGCTCAATGGGGTCCCAAAATCAACCCAAATATTTTCATGGTAGTTAATGACTCAAAAAATAAGGTTTTGACAAGTGATAAGGTAATTTGGAATTATTATAATATTCTTTTAACCTTGAATTACCCTATTTACCTTTAACCGCGGTAAATAAAATCAAAAGTTACTCTTTACAAAAAATTATTTTAATCTTAATGAACCACATTTTACATCTTTATGAAAACCATGTATGTTGGATTTTTGAAATTCAATTCACAGAAGTTTTAATATTTTATTGAAATAATAAAGTCAGTTTTTTAACTACCACTACGTTGTTTCACTATTCAAAAAAATTGATTTTTTTTAGAAATATACCAAAAAATCAGCCTAAGTTGTATTTGATATTATGGATTCAAAAATGATCTATAATATGCCAAATTAAAAACAGAGAAGTGTCATTAATTAAATTTAAAATTAATTCCAGTTATCAAAACAAATAGTGTGTTTTTAAGAAACAATAACTATCAAAAGATTGATACTTGTTTATGTCCAATTTCAAAGTGAAATTAATTTAATGAACCACATTGGATTAAATGGAAAAAATATATTTTAATTTCAATTTAAAACCAATTAAAAAATATAATCTAGACATATAAATAAATTATATTAAAATGAACTTTTGAATACAAATACAATATTTTCCAGTATTCATTAAAAATATAAATTTATCGGAAAAATTCCAAAAATTTACACGAAGTAGATTTTGATGTCCCCATTCTAAAGAAGGATTTTATTTGGACATATATAATGTATTAAAGTGACTAAAACAAGATTTAAAAATGGTTCTCCATTAAATGGCGATAAATCTGCCTTTTAATGTAAATTATGTTTAAAATTAGATTCATTCACATTTTAAGCCTCTAACTTTTATTGGATAAATTTAAATACATTTAACAAACATTTATAATAATATTGTATTTATTTGTTTTCATTACATCCAATACAATGGCTGGAAGTGGACTACCATTTAGAATAATAATATTATATTATTAGTGTGCATCAAAAGATTTCATAGAAACCCATTGTTTCATATCGGGTATGCAATCGAACATAGCAACCCTTTTAAAGTAAAATTAATATTTATTTAAAAAATATTAATAAATATGAAATATGTCTTATTATTTATTTACCTAATATGTCACATTTAATGGCTATAAAAATGTATTGAAAAATACTCGAATGTGAGTTAGAATCTCAAATTCTTAGGTTTAACATAAACTGATTTATCCTTTATTTCCATATACTCTGAATCCTTTCAATGGTTATATTTTCATGAATACATGATCCATATCGTTAAATTATAAACCATACCAAAAATTCGCAAAATAACTCTTTTATCAACTATGAGATTTCATGGTATTCTTATGAATCACATGTATAATAATTTCATTCACTGATATAATGGCTAGTACAAACTAATTTCTTTCATAAACTCTATAATATAATGTTGGGGTTCTATACAACTTTACATAGAGTGTCTCATAATGATCCATTTGAATTCATGTATAAAAACTATTATTGTATGATATTTCTATACATGGTTCAAACTCCCTTGAAAGTAAATTTATATGGCCTTTAACATGACATTCAATGTTTAAGTAGTCCACTTAGAAAATCCATAAATTTGGAGATGATAGGTTGTAGTTAAATTTACTATTGTATTAAAACTGTTTTGAGAGAACGTTAAAAAATTATGAAAATATTATATCAATTTGAAGAATAATTGATAGTGGTACACCGTTGAGTGTTATAACTTCATAAATATACTAACAAGAAAGTAATTCATGCGATAATTATAACACTTAATATTAAATTATAGTAACTATGAAATTATTTCTAAAAAACATTACCATAGTTAACATTGATTCATTCTATAATGTACATTAATTTTTTTAAAAAATTATACTATAAAATGAAATTATTTTTTGAATTCATAATTCTAAAATTATTTTTGAATTATTTTTTTGACACTTTTCAAAAATAGTTGATATTGTGGTGAATAATGGAGTTTAATATTGTAAAATGGATTCTATATTTTTAATAAAAATATAAATGTCAAATAAAAGTTTAAATTTTATGTTTGTTTATAATTTTTAGTAATGAGGGTAAATATTAATCAACTTAGTTCAGGGTAAAATGGGATAAAAATATAACAAATAAGGTCCTAAGAAAACTCGATAACAAAAAAACATTCTAAAACCTTAATGGTTTATATCAAATTTTCCTATATCATCATTTCCTATTATACACCATTATTCAAAAACATTATGCCCCATATCTTAGAAAATAACTCCCCAAAAATCTAACTATATTCCATCTTATCATTCTTGATCAGTACGATTAACATATTACCATCCTAAGATGGATTATGGTGAATCCTAGTGGAGGTCTCTCAAAAAAGATATAGTTAGCTTACATGAATCATTCAATTTTTATTTCTTATTCTAATTAATAAAATTCTATTATATTCATAATATAATTTTTTTAATTATCTCCAATAGATAAAAATTATATTATGACAACGAGATTAACATTTTCCACATTCATTTTGTCTAATATAAATTGAAAATAATGCTTATATGTACATATAAAGTATTATCACCACATATAAGTGTAATTTATTTTTATAATGGATTTACATGAATGGATATGAAGGTTTAATTAATGTTATATATACTATATTTATACAAAATTAAATTTTTTTAAAATTCAATATCTTATTTACTTTGTTACCCTTCCATTGGTTAGAGAATAAGAAAATCACTTATGCATTTGTTTGGAATATCACCTCCATGAGGAGATTCAATTCATTCTCATAATACCACTATAAGTGAAATATTCAAAATAAAAAATAATAAAATAATATTATATTCTTTAATTAATTAAAATTCATGTTATAATGAAACTATTTTATAAATCCTTTTACCGTGGACAATAAAACAAATATAATTTGGGGGAAATTGAATAAAAAACATTGAAGTGACTGATGTAATAATGGACTAATAGAAATATTGATTTTCAAGGATAATAAATGGATATTAAAAGTATAATAATGTTATAGTGGGAAATTAAAAATGTATTTAATAAATTTAAATTCATTATATAAGAAGAATCAAACACATATGATTGTACAGTAACCAAGGTAATGATTATTGTTAAAATCACAACTTATTTAGAGAATTTTTTTATTCATATTTACATTGGTAAATGAGTATGATCGTAATATTTAAAAAAATATATATTTTATTATCCTATATTTATGTCAGGGTTTACAAGAATATATTCATATTCCTATATTTTTTTATCTCTCTAATTTGTAATTATGATACATGTAAGGGAAATTCTTTTGCATTTATTATTTATATATTCTCTATAAGGACCTGACTTTAAAACATTCATTAATATTGAATTAAATGAATAATTCACATTGAGGATCTTTTCTGGTTTAGTGTTTTAGAGAATTAGGCCATAAATGTTACATAACAAATTTAATATTACATGTATACACTACTTCTCAGTATACATTTTTTCATATAATAAAAACTCTTAAAAAGAAACATTTATAGTTCCATGTTTTATACAACATGACTTTTCTGTGATTCCATCATTGACCCTATTCATATTTTTGTCTTATGGAAAACATTTCAAAAACATGGGATGAGAATAAAAAGATCAGTATGGGTTATAAAATAAAGAATTAAAACATTATCCCATCAATAAATACAAATCAATGAAACCATATCAAACTTAAATTTTAGATATCACAGCTACCTAGGGTGTTACACGTTTAATAGACATCACATTATATTCACTAAGTCTCTTAGGAGAAACATTACATTTACCTCCATCACGTTACCCAATGTATTCGAGAGTTATCTCAGGCTAACCCACCCTAGGTTTATCATGGAACCACACATATATGTAAATAATTCCAAAAAACCATAAAATAATCATTACACACTACACATTTATAAAGGAATGAAAACATTTCCACATTCCAATATATCAAATCAAGATATTTGAAATAAACAGTGCTTTATTAAATCATTTTTAAAACCATTTAAGAAGAGATTTTTAACCAAAGTGACTCATTCCTCTAAGAATTTTTTAAATGAATTATCATTTGAAAAAATTAATGATAATATAAATAAATCCTAAAACCCATTTTTAAAACATGGACATTAATGATAAATATTTAGAAGAATAAATCATTAAATCATTTAAAACAATATTTTAGTTAGAGAGTATTTTAACTAAAAGAGAGATGCTTGAATACAAATAATTGATGAATAACATTTAATAAGGACATTATAATATAATGATAATAAAGGGAGTCATTATATAATATGTAAAAGGACTCTATGTACACCATATAAGAGTGAATTGGTGCATAACAACATTGATGTCTCAGCGGAAATGTAAATTGAGATGAAATCCCTTATAAATATGTTATCCTTAAATTAAATATAATTGAATCACATAATTATGTGTGAAAAATATAAATACGACAATATAAGTTTATATTATGTTTAAAAAAGCATTGGTCATTCAAACATATTAATAGGATGACATATTAAGGAAGTACAAGGTGATCCTAATGAATTGAAATTTGGTTAATATGTTACTTTGTAAAAATTCAACAGCCTAATGGAGACACATTAAAATTAAGAAAATGAGTTGATGAGAAAAAATTGTATCTCATCACTTGGACATAAATTTTACATCAATAAGGATATATAAGAACAAATCCCAACATAATAATATGTAAATTAAAAGACATAACAAATAGAAGTCTTTTAAAAAGTGGAGGGTGAAAGGTTCCCTTACTGATTTGGTAACTAACAAAACATACACCACAAGAAATAAGGATTATAACATGAATATGTAAATAATCATAAATTAAATTATATTACCCAAATTCTACAATCATGGACAGTACATAAATCACACAAAATGAAATAGTGTAAAATTTTGCATGAATCTCAAGGGAATAAGAAGTGAGATAAAACCCTTTACCACGTTGTAATCAACTGAGTCGTATAACAAACAGTTTATAACCACAAAGTGAATCACAGAATACCATGAATAAAATGAGGATAATGCTAATATATATCAATTACAATACACCATAATCAATGGATAAGTGGTGAATAGTGGAAAACTCACGGAATTAAAAATGAGATAAGAAAATCAATTACATAGTGTCCGACATGAATTGTTTGTTCCTTTTTCTAATTGAATAAAAAAATAAAGATAATTTATACTGTCTTGAGAACCATTTTCTAGTTTATTATCCTTTTTATATCAATTTTTACCAGGTTATAAAAATTATGTAATCATTTAAGTTAATAACGTTCGTTTTATTGATATTTGGTACTTGAGTCAAACATGGACTTCTTATAATTAAATTTTTTTCACATGGTCAGAAGTTCATTATATCAAAAATGATATTAGTGATTTAGATATCATATACATAATATATATCTAGTATATACATGTATTTATAATAGTTCATAACATTTGTATGTAAAAAATGAAATGCACCGTTCATGGAGACGGTAAGCCGTACATACGCATGAACGCTACTTTCATATATATTTCATATTTTAATGGAACTACATCATAATTATATATAGTTACATTACAATTACAAAATAATATCATATATAATATCAGTAACTCTATCCTTTATACTTCCCACATATAGAATTAAAGTGTCCTATCAATTTGAGGGGGCGGTAGTCCGCACTTCCTCAAATGAAATTATCATGTTTACCCATTATGGAGACCATAAAGGTAAGCTATAAATATAAAATACCAAAGAATAAATAAAATATAAAAATAATATATATCATATATAAATACAATTACAACTTTAATTTCGCCATGAGAGGTGGTAGGAGATAATCGAACAATCATCGTTTCGTGAGGTGTTAGTTTTCCATCCACAGAAACAGTATGTTCTTCACCCATTATATGGTGGTGTGTGTAAGTGTAGTTAAAATCCATCTCATAACAACAACTTAGTATATTTAGGATAGTGGCATTGTTATAAAATAATGTAATAAAAAAATATTTTAGGGGTTTGAGAAATAAAATAAAAGAAAAGACTTTAAGAGGAACTGTTACATTTAATATGTGTAACTTTCATTGGTTTGAACCAAAAGGACTTCTTGAAGTTCTTTATACATAAAGTAAGTCTTCAAGGAGGAGTATAGGGATATATAAAGATTAATTAGGAAGAGTTTAGGTGATCCAAATGGCTTGATAGGTGTGATTGATTGGTTATAAGTTGTGTCCTTTTATATGGGGGCTCTTTAGGAAAGACTGCAAATATTATTTTATTATAAACCTATCTTCAGTTTCAAAAGATCCAAAACTAATTACAGATGAAGATAAGATTAATAACGGTCTAAATAAAATCATTCAAAAATAATTGGACTGGTTTTGGATATTATTTTAATATTTATAATCTAATTTATTTAAATCTTTTATTAATTAGGTAAATACTACATCATTTTTGTGTCATAAATAATTTAATTTATTTGATGTCTAAAAATAATTAAAAAAATACCATAATGTAAGAAATATTCTTATCTTTCCAATGAGTATTTATAGTTGAAAAATAATTTACAGAACTCCATATAAAATTAATTTAGTAAATGATATTTTTTTGTGTCATTTTTGCCTTTACATTAAATTAATTAATCTAAAGTGTCATTATCACTCTTAAGTGGTTCTATGGGTTCCCAAAATCATTTCAATTATGTCCATGGTCTGAAATGACCCATAATATAAGGTTACGTCAAGTGTTAAGGTATTGTTTTACTATTATGAATTTTTTTAACCTTGAATTACACTATTTACCGTTAACCGCAGTAAATAAAAGTCAAAAGTTACTATTCAACAAAAATTATTTTCATCTTATTGAACCAAATTTTACTTACTAATAAAAACCATGTATGTTGGATTTTCAAAATTCATTTCACAAAAGTGGTAAAATTTCATTTAAATGAAAAATTCATTTTTTTAACTACTACTAAGTGGTTTCACTATTTATAAAAAATTGATGTTTTTCAGAAAAAATACACAAAATCCAGCCAAAGAAATATTTGATATTAAAAATTCAAAAATGTTGTCTATTTTACCAAATTCAAAACATAGAAGTTACATTAATTAATTTAATGTTAACTCTCATTGTCAAAATAAATAGAGTGTTTTAAAGAAATAATAACAAACAAAAGCTGGATACTTGTTTATGTCCAATTTCAAAGTGAAATTAATTACAATGACCAACATTGGATTAAGTGGTAAAAATATATTCTAATTACACTTTAAAACCAATAAAATTCTAATTTATCCATATATATAAATTTGATTAAAAGGCACTTTTGAATTAAAATACAGTATTTTTCACTCTTCATTAAAAATGAATTTTATCAGAAAAATCAAAAAATTTACCCAAAGTAAATTATGATGTCCCAAATCTAAATAATAATTTTATTTTTTCAAGTAAAACATATAAATGTTTCGATAAATATATTTAAAGAGGGTTCTCCATGAAAAGGCAATAAATCGGCCTTTTACTGAATATTAGAGTATTTATGCTTAAAATTAGATTCATTCACATTTTAATCTCATAACTTTTATTGGATAAATGTAAAAACATTTAACAACCATGTATAATTATGTTTTAGTTATTTCTATTGATTCCCACCAATACAACGACAAAGTGTAAAATACCATTTAAAATAATAATATTATATTATCAGTGTGCAACGTAAGATTTCAAAATAAAATCATTGTTGCGTATCAGGTAAGACATTGATCATAGAATCCCCTTTAACGTAAAATTAATAATTAATTTACAAGTATGAATAAATATGAAAATTTCATATTCTTTATTTACTTGGGATGCTACATCCTTCCACTTTTTGAGGAATTATGTCCTCCCAATTTTAAAATTAGGCTCGGAAACATCATTGAAAATCCCACATCGTAAAAAATGTCCCTAAAAATATCACATGAAAATAATGGAAGAGAAGTAAAAAGGTTACGTGAGCCATAATATACTAAGATTCAATTAAAATATGGATATGGAATAGAAACTAACTCTAATAGATTAATATAGAGTGATAGAGAATATAGAGACCCACCGCTTGAAAGATCTTCAACAACTCCCATAACGATATTCCCCTTTTTGTTTCCTTACCTAAAACCTTTATTTATTTCCTGGGGAAAATAAAACATAAAAAGGGTGATCTCAAATGCTCGGTAAGGGAAAACATAGAGGACATAAAAAATCCATAAACATTTGAAAGCAAAAACTTGAACATGAAATTTAAACATCAAAATCATGAGCAAAGACATAAATCGTGGAAGTACGCAAGGAATATATCAAAATGGAACATCAACCATGACAAAATATAATGGGAATAAAACATGTAATTGTGGAAACCATTTATCACATTTTATGATTTCTATAGTAGCCAAGGCATTACTACCAAGACCATCTTAGTGGACAAAGTCCCTTTCGGAATCGATTTCACTCATTGTTTCAGTCCTAAAACACTGAACCTGATTAACATACCGTCCCATCCATGTCTATCTTATGAGATATAAATATTTACACAATTCATTGGAGGGAGATATAGGTCCCACCCATCTCATAATTAATTCATTCTTACTTGTGCCACAATATAAATATAAATCATTCATCATAACCCAATGAATAAAAATGGGTTTCATAAACATCATCCCATCATAACATAATAAAAAAAGATAACATTTCATCATAAGAAAAGTAAAACCATTTAAATCATAGAGAAATTATACTTGAAACATACACATATGAAATTAATTTCATCTTAGATGGAAAATGGTTTTGATAAAACACTTGAAATGAATTCTTTAGGAAAATATCCTTTCTTTTTCAAAATCATTTTCTTTTCACAAAATTTCATGCAATTTTAAAAGAAAAGTATTTTGTTGAAAATAGTCATAAAATCTTGTCGAGTAAGCTTCATGAAAATGAGGTGGTATGAAACCGTAAAAATCATTCTCTCCGTATAAGTTAAAAATAGCATTTTTCTCGTACTTTTGTTAGAAAAGTCAAAAAGTACCTCGTATGGTAAACAAAAGAAATATTCCTTCCATACGATGTGGTAAATATAGAAAAGGGTGAAAATGACTTTAAAAATACATTGAAGAAATGTAATCTTTTTTTGAAAACATTTTGAGAACATATGGACATGGATAATAATCATAACCCCAGTAAATACTTACAAATAAACAATATTGGATAAGAATGAGATTGGACTAATTATCCCTTACCTTAGGCCCAATATGATTCGTATGAATCTAAACCTCATGTATATTTATTTAAATAATGTCACTGACTTAATACATAATCATATTCATTGTTATTATATCATATATGATTCACTTATGAAATTATATTACCCATTCTTTTGTAAATTACATGTAAAAGCAGCGTTTTGGGTAAAATCATTTCATTTATCGTATATGTTTTGACTTGTCGTTCTTGATATTATTAATTACATCCTGATATAAATAATTCCAGAATGTAAAACCTTATTTATATATAATATATATTCATCATAAACATATATATTATAGATTGATAAAAGGAATTAAATACACCGTTCATGGAGACGGTAGGTCGTACGTACTCATGAACACTGTTTTCGTTTCCTTATTGAATTGAATGAAATTAAATAGATGACATAAATATATATAAATAAATACAGTAGCATTATTATGTCATATATTTCATTATTATTCATTATATATACTTTATAATCATTCTTGAATGGTTAATCATGGAAAATAAATCTCATCACGTTCGTGGAGACAGTAGTCCATACGTACGCACGAGCGATGTTATCATTCCCATGATCGTGGAATTGTATTGGAGTGTATGTATAGTATTTAATAATCAATATAACTTTAAAATAATCATATATAGTAATTATTTACACCATTATACCCATCCAAGTAAATTGGTGGTGGAAAATAGATTACACCACAGCGTGGAGACGGTATTCCATACGTACGCACGCGCGGTGATTTCGTTTTCCGTAGGATGGATAAATACTGAAATAGGGTTGTTTAATACATATAATAAAATATCAGTATATGAGTGATAATGATGTTATTACTTCATAATTAAACAACTAAATAAGAATAAGTAGAAGAAGAAATAATGTTGAAAGAATCGGTAATGGACATTACCTCTTCCTTGAAGTGCCTCTTTGAGACCTCCTCTTAGGGCACTAAATTTGGTCTTTGAAGAAGACCAGGACCTCTAGGATTTTTCTAGGGAAGTGGGGAAGTGAAATGGGCATAGGTTGGCCGAGCTTCAAGGATCAAAATGGTGTGAGGAAGAGATGGAGGATGTGCCCTTTTATAAGGGAGGAGAGGGGCACCTTTGGAAATATAAGAAATATTAGTTTATATTAAAGCCCAAACCCACATAAAAACTTCTAAAATGTCTCATATCCAAATATGAGATGATATAGGGTTGTAATATCATCATCCAAAAAAATTTAGACATGTTATGAATTTATTTTTTAACATTATCAACTTGATTTATCCATATTTATCAATTTAATTTTATTTGTGGTAATAACATTATAAATTTTAACTTATTATAAATAATTACTTATTTGTTTTGAATTTTCCCTAATTGAATAATTTATAACAGTTCAGACCATATAAATTTAAATTTATAATTTTTAAATATTTTGTGATTTTTAATCAATTTTATAATATGTAATTTTTATAAAATAACAATAGTTTTAATTTTGACACTAATCATTTATTTGAATTTAAATAAAACATATACAGAATATATGTTCGAACTAAAAGATTTAATAGATTCATAACATGTAAAATATATCTACAAAATTAGTGTAACACATTAAATAGTTAATATAATATTTATTTTAATATTTTTATAACCATTTATTTAATACTTCTCTTAATAAAATAATTTCAACATCACTATTATTCACATTTAATGATAATTATATAAACCCTAAAAATTATAAATAAATTCATATAATGTATATAATTTTATTACCTTTCTTTAAAATATTCATGTATTATGTTTCATGAAGTTTATCACTAAATTATAATTAAAATACTTATAATATTTAAGAGAGTGACATGTTGTGACTTTCTTTGGGTTTAATAATAATTATATTATTTCATTTCAAAATTTCATGAAATGAATCTAGTCCGACCCTTAGATGATATTGGTCGACATTTATTCATCCAATAGGATTTTTTCAAGTGTTAGGGTAATTTTATAATCTTATTTTTACCCTTAATTACACGATTTACCTTTAACTATGGCAAATAAAATTTACCGTAGTTACTATTCATAATGCCCAAAAATAAAAAGTCTCTTATTAAGATAATTTGGACCTAATGATTCCAAATATGGAATCAATATTTCAAAATTCAATACACAATATTTCTATAAATTAAATTAAAATTAATCCCTTTGTTGAAAGAAAACATTTTTTTGTTTAAAACATTGCAAAAGATTGAATTGATTTAACCTACGAATTCAAGGTAAAATAAATGCTAATGACATACATTATATTAAATGGTAAAAATATATTAAATTTATCATTTAAAACCATTCAATATTAAAATTTAACCATATAAATTATTATGATGAAAAAAGTTGTTTTTAATTAAAATATAGCGTGTTTTTACTATTCATTAAAGTATGAAAGTTATCAGAAAAATATCAAACCATTATCCAATGTAAATTTTTATACCCTGATTCAAAAGAAGAAGTTTATTTTGTAAAATTTAACTTCTAAACATGTCAAAAACTAGATTTAATGTGGGTGCACCATTAAAAGGCGGCAAAACTGCATTTTTTGAAAAATAATTATTTTACCCGAAAAATTTATTTTTTTCACATACCATGTTCTTCAAAATGTGTTAGATGAAATAATAATGTTATAACATTCAAAATTTAGTTAATACGATTCATAATGGCTATTTCATAATAATATTATAACCATATATCACTGTTTAGTGAAACCTGATATTGCGTACAACACACGCTATCGAGGAAAGTCGTGATTGCGTGTAATGTAAGCGAAGTCAGGGTTGCGTGTAGTGAAATCTCCCTTTTCTGTAGTGTAAAACACAAGACATCAACGAAATTAAAAGAATATTATTCATAAAATCTTAGGGTGTTACATTCTACCCCCCTTAAAATGAATTTCATCCTCAAAATTCATTGCGGTTCTAAATCATTTACTATTCATAGAAACCCACATCATAAAAAGGAATACTAAAACGTAATTTTAAAAACTAAAGTATGTAATTTAAAGATTGCCCAAAGTAACTGATCACTGGGTTTCCATATGAAATAACATAGGTGAAAATATGGATATGGAAGAAAAATCTAACAATCAATTTCTGGTGGAGAGTGGTAGAGAACATGACTATGAAAAAGCCAAAAATCACAAAGCCATAGATTTGTGATGATCTAAGGTACCATCTGATTAATCAGATATAAGAGCACTAGGAAACCATTTTTGTATTTTAATATCCTTTCCATATAGTTGAACATTTTGAATTAAAAGAAATACTTGCTTGATTTTGGTACAATCTCACTATTGTTCCTGATTTGAACAATTTACACTTCATCTCTTAAAGAAATTGAGTTGAATTTGTTATTCTTTAAGTGTTAACAGATCATGTGATAGAATGATGGGTCATTCCATCTGTTTCAAACAAAAGGTTAGAAAAAGTTATCCAATATACAGAAGTCCATCTATGGTGAGGTTAATCATATACGATACCAAAAATGCACTTATACATCATATATCATACCGCTTAATAAAATAAAACTACTTTCTACTAACCAGGGACTTCCTGTAGGCCAGTGGTATGAGATAAAGGCCAGACGCAATTCAGTTGTGGGTTCAATTCCTATAGCATTGTCCGACACGATGTGTTGTCGCCCGTTTTGCAAGTTGTCCTTTTTCTAAAAATACAACATTATGAAATTCCATCGATAATATCGAAAACAGTTCAAGAATTAAACTAACTTATGTTCAACATAATCCATTTCAAATATTTAGGCTTATCCAAAATACTTCTGTCCAAGCTTATAGTATAAGGAAAACAACTACTAGAAATGTCATCTACCGAGCATGTGAATACCATCATTTATCCCCGGTATATCTTGTTGATCACATTCCAATCATGTGAATACCTTAATCATGTATTCTCTTGAAAAATGAATACCCATTTAACCTTATTGAAAAAAATTAATTCTGTCAAAAGTTAACTCTTTCCACTTACCAAAATCCCAAAATTTCTATATACTCAAACCATGATATCAATTTGTCCATGTTTTAGTCATGAGATCATGATTACTATCATATTATTTTCTCCTTATCCCTTCCATATGCGCATTTCATCTTCTTTCCAAAAATATTTCAATCACTTTTTCGTAGTTACCAGTACCAAATAATAATTGAAAAACCAATACATAGATATTAAAAAATTCCACAATACCATAAATGAGATTCCATGATACTATTTTGAAATCCCATTACATAAATAGTTAATCCTTACAAAACATCATTTTCATACTCAACATAAAAAATAGTGATTGCATGAGACTTCCCTTTATCCTTTGCTTTAAGAGGTTGCTCACGTTGATCATCATTAACCCGTGGATTAGGGCATTTATTATCATAATGCCCCATTTCCTTGCACATGAAGCATTGAAGTGTTGGTGGAGTGTTCTCTATAGTCTTTTCTCTATCCACATCATTAGCAACCTTTTTCCCCTTACTTCGACAATAAACTGCTCGATGACATTCTTTTCCACACTTAAAGCATTTTCTAGTACCTTTTACACAATCTCCACCATGCATCTTTCCACACATTGAGCATAAATAATCATTCAACTTTTTTTCACCATTGTTCTTAGATTTCTCCTTGAACTCCAGCTTTCAATTCTTGTCAAAACCATGAGAAGGATATGTTACACTAACATCTAGTTCTACCTTGATATCACAACACAAAATTTCTTCATAGATTCTACAGTCTCTTATAGCTAATTCCCTTCGAAGACTTGGTTTTAAGCCACTGAAAAATCGATCAACATTACTTTCAGGTTGGATGATGAAGCCAGATTCATACCATGCAAGTCTTGTAAAATTATCTTCGTATATAACAACATATTCATCATCCTTCTATATAAGCTCAAGAAACTCCTTTTCATTAATTGTTGTAAGAATATGAGGGAAGTACTTACTGAAAAACAAGTTCTTGAACTCGTCCCATTACATGGACTCGATTTCATCTCTTTGACTCGTATTCTTGATAAGATTCCACCATTGATCAGCACCAACTTCCAAATGATATACTGCTAAGATGAATTTATCATGCTCAGAACATTGTAGACCAGAAAATATCTTTTCAGTGGTACTGATCCATTTTTCAGCCACTAAGGGATCAGAGGACCCGCTGAATAAAGGTGGGTGCTGCCTCATGAAGGATTCAACCGAATGTTTCTCCTTTCTCTACTCATTTTGATCTATAGAGTGATTCATAGCTTGTGTAAGTATAGAAATATGATTGTGCACTCCATCTCCCATGACATTGGTTTTGTCAGGAGGACAATCATTGCATTATCCATTACATTGATCAACATGGTTCCTTCGGGTTCCAGCCATCGTCTAAAACCCAAAAAATAATAGTGTGAGAGGCAAATACCATGCTAGGGAAGACATCATAATAAAGGGGGAGTACCTTAAATATATAACATCTTAGGTTTAATTCTATGACCGTTAGTGCAATTCTAGGACTATAACCTATACGTATACTTAACCGTAGGGACATCCCTAGACATACCGTAGAAATATCTCTAGGGATTTCACTAAAGTTATCACATCCTAGTTTCCAAAGGTTAAATAAACCTTTCCTCTAATACCAACTGTAGAGAATCGACGCTTGACATACATGGAAAATACATTAATTTTGTGGAATACTTATTAGATAACAAAAACAAACACACACGGATCGTAATAGTTTAGTGTATTTGGAAACTTGGAATATAATATTGTAATCCTATTGAAAGATCTTCAACAACTCCCATAACGATCTTCCCCTTTTTGTTTCTGTACCTAAAACATTTCTTTATTTCCTGTGGAAAATAAAACATAAAAAGGGTGATATCAAATGCTTAGTAATGGCAAACATAGAGAACAAAAAACAATCCATAAACATTTGAAAGCAAAAACGTGAACAAGAAATTTAAACATCAAAATATTGAGCAAAGACATAAATCGTGGAAGTACGTAAGGCTTATATCATAATTGAACATCAACCATGATAAAATATAATGGGAATAAAACATGTAATTTTGGCAACCATTCAGCACATGTTATGATTTCCATAGTATCCAAGGCATTACTGCCAAGACCATCTTAGTGGACAAAGTCCCTTTCTGAATCGAGTTTACTCCTCGTTTCAGTCATGAAACACTGAACCAGATTAACTTACCATTCCAGCCATGTCTTTCTCATGAGATATAAATTTTTACCCAATTAATTGGAGGGAGATATAGGCACCACTCATATCATAATGAAATCATTCTTACTTGTTCCACAACATAAATATGAATCATTCATCATAACCCAAAGATTAAAAAAGGGTTTCATAAACATCGTCCCATCATAACATAATCAAAAAATGGATATCATTTCATCATAAGAAAAATAAATCCATGTAAATCATAGAGACATTATACTTGAAACATACACATATGAAAATATTTTCATCTTAGATGGAAAATGGTTTTGATAAAACACTTTAAATGAATTCTTGAGGAAAATATCATTTCTTCTTCAAAATCATTTTCTTTTCACAAAATTTCATGCAATTTTAAAATAAAAGTATTTTTTTGAAAATAGTCATAAAATCATGTCAAGTAAGCTTCATGAAAATGAGGAACTATGAAACTGTAAAAATCTATTCACGCCGTATATGTTAACAGTAACATTTTTCTCATACTTTTGTCGGAAAAGTCAAATAATACCTCATATGGTAAACAAAAGAATGATTCCTTCCATACGATGTGGTAAAAGTAGAAAAGGGTAAAAATGAAATAAAAAATACATGGAAGAAAAGTAAACATTTTATGAAAACATTTTGAGAACATATGGACATGGATAATAATCATAACCCCAGTAAATACTTACAAATAAACAATCTCGGATAAGAATGAGATTGGAATTATTATCCCTTACCAAAGGTCTGATATGCTTCGTATAGATCATAACCTCCTGTATAATTATTTAAATAATGTCATTGAGTTATTACATAATCTTATTCATTGTTATGATATCATATATGTTTCAGTTATGCCTTTATATTACTCATTCTTTTGTAAGTTCCATGTAAAAGCAGCGTTTTGGGTAAAATCATTTCATTTATCGTACGTGTTTTGACTTTTCGTTCTTGATATTATTACTTATATCCTGATTTACATAATTCCAGAATGTAAAACATTATTTATATATAATATATATTCATCATATACATATATATTATAGATCGATATAAGGAATGAAATACACCGTTCATGGAGACAGTAGGTCGTACTTACGCATGAACGATGTTTTCGTTTCCTTATTTAATTGAATGAAATTAAATAGATGACATAAATAGATATATACATAAATAAAGAAGAATTATTATGTCATATATTTCATTATTATTCATTATATATACATTATAATCATTCTTGAATGGTTAATCATGGAAAATGAATCTCATCACGTTCGTGGAGACGGTAGTCCGTACGTACGCACGAGCGATGATATAATTCCCATGATCGTGGAATTGTATTGGAGTGTATGTATAGTATTTCAGAATCAATATAACTTTACAATAATAATATATAGTCATTATTTACACCATTATACCCATCCAAGTAAAGTGGTGGAGGAAAATAAATTACACCACGACGTGGAGACGGTATTCCGTACGTACGCACATACGGTGATTTTGTTTTCCGTAGGATGGATAGATGGTGAAATTGGGTTGTTTCATAATTATAATAAAATATCAGTATATGAGTGATACTGATGTTATTACTTCATAATGAAACAAATAAGGAAGAATAAGTATAAGAAGAAATAATGTTGAAAGAATCAGTAACAGACATTACCTCTTCTTTGAAGCGCCACTTTGAGTCCTCCTCTTAGGGAACTAAAATTGGTCTTTGAAGAAGACCAGGGCCTCTAGGATGTTTATATGGAAGTGGGGAAGTGAAATCGGAAGAGGTTAGCTGAGGTTCAAGGATCAAAATGGTGTGAAGAAGAGAGGGATGAGGTGCCCTTTTATAAGGCAGGAGAGGGGCACCTTTGGAAATATAAGAAATATTAGTTTATATTAAATACCAACCCCACATAAAAACTTCCAAAATATCTCATATAAGAATATTAGATGAGATAGTGTTTTAATAACATCATCTAATAAAATTTATACATGTTAGGAATTTATTTTAATCTTTATCAATTTGATTTATCCTTATTTATCAATTTAATTTTATTTGTGGTAATAACATTATAAATTTAAAATTATTATAAATAATTACTTATTTGTTGTGAATTGTCAATAATTGGATATAAAATTATAAATAAACTCATATGATGTATATAATATTATTATATTTCTTGGAGACTATTCATGTTTGAAGTTTCATGAAGTGTATAACTAAATTAAAATTAATATACTTATAAGATTTAAGAGAGTGAAATGTTGTCACTTTCTTTGGTTTTAATAATAATTATATTATTTCATGGTCAAAATTCAAATAAATAAATCTAGTCCAACCCTAAGGTGATATGGGTCGACTTTTATTCATCCAATATGATTTTTTAAAGTGTTAGGGTAATTTTATAATCTTATTTGTATCCTTAATTACCCGACTTACCTTTAACAATGGTAAATAAAATTTACCGTAGTTACTATTCATAATGCCCAAAAATAAAAAGTATCTTATTAACATAATTTGGTCCCATTGATTCCAAATATGGAATCCATTTTTCCAAATTCAATACATAAAAGTTGCAGAAATTAAATTAAAATTAATCTCGTTGTCGAAAGAAAACGGGTTTTTGTTTAAAACATTACAAAAGATTGAATTGATATAACCTACGAATTCAAGTTAAAATCAATGCTAATGACCTAAATTATATTAAATGGAAAAATATATTCTATTTATACTTTAAAACCATTAAATATCAAAATTTAACCATATAAATTATTATGATGAAATTTTTTTTAATTAAAATATAGCGTGTTTTTACTTTTCATTAAAATATGAAAGTTATCAGAAAAATATTAAAACATTATGCAATTTCAGTTTTCATATCCTGATTCAAAATAAGGTGTTTATTTTGTAAAATTTAACTTATAAAAATGTCAAAAACTAGATTTAATGTGGGTGCTCCATTAAAAGGTGGCAAAACTGCATTTTTGGAAAAATACTTATTTTACCTGAAAATTTTATTTTGGTCACATACCATGTTCTAGAAAATGTGTAAGATGAAATAATAAAGTTATAAAATTAAAAATTTTCTTAATATGATTCATAAAATCTAGTTCATTATAATATTATAACCATATATCATTGTTTAGGGAAACCTGATATTGCGTACAACACACGCTATCGAGGAAAGTCGCGATTGCGTGTAATGCAATCCAAGTCAGTGTTGCGTGTAGTGAAATCTCTCTTTGGTGTAGCATACAACACAAGACATCAACAAAATTAAATGAATATTCTTCATAAAATCTCGTGGTGTTACAGAGAACATGATCAGGGAAAGTTAACCACCACAATACCATAAATTTGTGGTTGGGTAAAATTCCGATGATAAAAGAGGGCTTATTACATTTTTTCTTCAAGATCCTTTTCATAGAGTTTTAAAATTTCATTAATAACCGACTTATATCTTAATGAAATTTACATGCACATCATGTAGAGTGTCATCCTTTAATAAAATTATACCACAAACTCATCTTTTCTCCAAATGATGAGTAATCAAACATACATGGTCAAATTAAAAGCACTAAAATCAACATCTAGAGAATACAATGATCCAAAAAATATGTACCATATATTTCCAATATCTTTATAAATTAACCAAAACCAAAATTGGTTAGTACATGATCATATAATCCCCAAAAGGATAATCCTTTATAAAAAGAATTACTACTCATAATGTCCAAAATTACACCAAAAGTACCCAAAGTTCAATAAATACCATTCAACACACAATTGTCTGTAAAATTATTCAAAATAATCAAAACTAATATTGAAACCCAAAACTAAGAAGGATTTAAATCACATAGTATTCTATAGTAAATCATAAGATTTATCTCCCAATAACATCGACTACTCTTAAAGTCTCATGCTAAAATTTAATTAACCTAATCACATATTCTCTATGAAAGGTTAATCATTTCCATAAATAATCCAAATCACATTATGTCCACAATAAAAACATTTATTCTTCCAAAATAATATTTCATCCATTACTCCACAAATAAAATCCCATGGTATTCTATTTTTCTTATGAATATACTGTTCCCAAAAGAGAGAATGTCTTCCAAAATAACCTTTATCAGAAAATCAACAAATCATTTTCCTATACTATGGATGTGCATTGGATAAAAAATATAATCCCAAATAATGTTATTCTTGATCAATATAATAATTTAACTAAAAGTAATTAGCTATACTAACCAGGGACTTCATGTAGTCCAATGGTAGGTGATAAATCCCAATCACACTTGGGTTGTGGGTTCGATTCCCACAGCATTGTCTGACATGATGTGTTGTCAAACAGTCTGTGTGTTGTCCTTTTTCAAAAACTATATGATATATAAGATTCCCAAAAAGAGATAAATTCATCAAAAAAATTCATAACATATTTTAACCACAACGTTTTTATAATAACTTTCATTTGGCATCCCAATATTTATTAACCTGTAATTGCCTCATATTTTAGTATCATATAAACCCAAATTGTAACACCCCATGATTTTACGAAAAATATTATTTTTAATTTAATAAATGTATTGTGTTGTACGCTACACCAAAAGGATCTTTCACAAAATGCATCCCTGACTTGGCTTGCATTACACGCAAGCATGACCTTCAACTATAGCGTGTGTTGTACGCAATACCGAGTTTCGCTAAACAACGATATGCTATTAAAATATTTTTAAAACTAGCCATTATGATTAGTAATACAAACTTTATGAAATTTTATAAATTTTATTTTTGAAAATTTACTTCATTTTTGGATTCGGAATATCGAAATTAGCCTAGGGTGAAATTTTGGTATTTTTCTGAAAACTATCAATTTTTGACGAATAGTGAAAACACTGGGTTACTATTTAAAAACCGAGTTTTTAATTAAATAATTATTTATTTTATTTAAATTTATTTTAGGTCAAATTTGATATATAATACCTATATAAATTCAATGTAATTCATTGGATTAATTTTATAATAATTTTAGATATAATAAAATTTCATTGAACTTTTCACCGTCTTTTACCCACCTCCTAGGAGAATTTACAAATTTACATAAAACATAATTTTACTGCTTTTGTGAATGGAATTTCAAAAATAAGAGAGACAAGGTTGATGTTTTTATGTAAAATGTGGTTCAATGAGATGAAAATAATTTTTTGTGAATAGTAACTTTTTACTTTTTTTTACCACGGTTAAAAGTAAATATGTTAATTAAGGGTAAAATGATATTATTATTACCCTAACACATGTCATAATTCTATTTGATAAATTTAATTTGACCAAAAACAATCTTAGGAATAAAATATGACCATTTTGGCCCACTAGGATTAGATTAGAACATTTATTATTAATTTATTTAAAGAAGGGTTAAAATAGTTAAAATCAAAGTTTAATAAGTAAATCATTTTTAATATTGGGTTATACATAAGATAAATTCGATTATAAATATTAATTAGATATCTAGAAAGAGTTCTTACAAAATGGTATTTTATTTTTAATTTTTAGACATTAAATAAATTAATTTATTTATGACACAATGATGATGCAGTAATTATCTTATTAAAGAAATATTGACATAATTGATGTTATAAATACCCAAATAAATGTAATTTTAGACTTTTTAAGAATTATACTAATATTATAGGTTAATATGAAATGTTATTATTAATTTAATTAACTTTTTTCAAATTAATCATTCTGTTATGATTTTCAGAAAATTCAATTACTAAATAGTTTCAAAATTGACATAAAATAGTTTTAAAAACAAATATTATATTATTAATTGTTATTTTATTCCTAAAATCTAAGGTTCGGCCAAATGACTTAGATAAGGTTATATATATTAATAATAAACAACTTGGTATTCATTTGGCTTCTTATAGTATGTTTATTAACCATATAGTGTAAGAACACAAAAAGACACGGTAAAAGTAAAATTATCTAACTTAAATTCAAATCTAAGTGATAAGGTTAAAATAGTATAATAAACTTTTCCAAATTCTATTGGATGAAATGATTTAGACCCTTCCCCACCTTAGCATATAAATAAATCAATTTAAAGCTATTTAAAACCGAATTTGGCTTTATTATAATATTAATTTGTTTTTGTTTTTCCAAAGGTGCCCCTCTACTCCCTTATTAAAAGGAACCTCCTCCCTCTCTTCCTCACACCACTTTGAGCCTTCAAGCTCTACCAAACCCTAAAAATTGCTTCTCTCCTCTTCCCTAGAGACATACTAGAGTTCCTGGTCTTCTTAAAAGACCCATTTTAGTGCCCTAAAAGGAGGTCTCAAAGAAGCGCTTTAAAGAAGAGGTAATGTCCATTACCGATTCCTTCAACTTTATTTCTTCTTCCACTTCTTCTTCTTTAGTTGTTTCCTTATGAAGTAATAACATCAGTATCACTCATATACTGATATGTTATTATACATATGAAACAACCCAATTTCACAATCTATCCATCCTACGGAAAATGAAATCACCGTGCGTGCGTACGTACGGAATACTGTCTCCACGCTGTGGTGTAATCTATTTTCCACCACCACCTTACGCGGATGGGTATAATGGTGTAAATAATGAATATATATGATTATTTTAAAGTGATATTGATTCTGTAATAGTATACATACACTACAATACAATTCCACGATCATGGGAACGATATCATCGCTCGTGTGTACGTACGGAATACTGTCTCCACGATGTGATGTGACTCGTTCTACATGATTTTCATTAAATAGTTATTACATAAATGAATTGACTGAATGAATATGATATATATTACAATAATACCATTCTTGTAATGAGGTATCCATAACCTAAAATAAGAATAAGAATTTATTCGACAAAACACGCATAAGAACCAAAAGCAATAAACACCAGAATAACAAGTAACAACGAAATATTACTAATAAGAAGCTAAGAATATGACCATATATGATATTATAACAATGCGTATGATTCTGGAATAAGTGAATGAAATTATTTAAATCATTATACAGGAAGTTTGGGCACTTACAAAGCAAATCGTACCTAAGGTAAGAGAAAATATCGCAATCTCATTTTTATCGGAGATTTTGTATACTTTGGTATTTACTGGGGTGTATTTTATCATCCACGTCCATGTTTCCCCAATATGTAATATTATATACATCCACCTAAAATTGTTTAAATCCAATTTTACCCTTCGGTGAGTTTTTAGTAAAAGATATGAAAAGAATCTTTTGTCGTTTTCCGTACGAGGTACTTTTTGACTTTTCCGAAAAAAGTACGAGAAGAATGTTTTTTAACTTATACGGCATGAATTGATTTTTAAAACAATATTTCCAAGAATATTTCTTTACAAGTTTTCATGATTATTTTTATTCAACTTCTTTTAGTTTAAAATTGTTTGACATGTTAAGAAATAAAAAATGTTTTTGAAATAGAAATGATATTTTCCCCAAGAATGGAGTTCAAGAGTTTTATCAAAATTATTTTCCATCTAAGATAATATAGGGTACTGTTTCTATCCCTATTATTACATGGATTTGATTATGTTGAGATGGAAATATTTTATGAATTCATTTATCATATATGAATTGTTTTATGATGTCACGATGTTTAAGATTCCCATTTTTATTACGTGGGTTATGCTATGATGTATGGTTTATGATTTTGTGGCACACATAAAAATGGTATCATTATGAGATGTGTGGGACCTATATCTCCCTCCAATGCATTGGGTAAATATTTTATATCTCATGAGATAGACATGGCTGGAATGGCAGGTTAAACCGGTTCAGTGAAACAGGAACGAAACAAGGAATTAACTCGTTTCAGAAATGGACTTTGTCCACTAATATAGTCTTGGCAAGGAGTCTTGACTAATATGAAATGATTATCTATGATTATGTGTGTATGCCAGAAAAATTCATGTTTTAAGTTATTATTATTGTGATTACATTTCACTACCATGATTTATCCCATTTTATCAAATTATGATCTCTTTCGTATGGTAAGATTTCCAAATTGATATGTTCTTATGAATATGATGTGATTGATATTTCTTTTGTTTACCCTTACTGAGAATTTGAGCTCACCCTTTTATTTTTTCTTTTCCACAGGATATAAAGAATGGTTTTAGGTTAGAAAAAAAGGGAAGATCTTTATGGGAGATGTTGAAGATGTTTCACCACGATTATAAGATTATATTCCGAGATTCTAAAGACACTAAACTATTAAGGTCCTTGTGTGTGTTTTTTTTAATGTACTATGTATTCCGCAAAAGTAACGTAATGTCCATGTACATCAAGCTTAGGGTCTCTACAGTTGGTATCAGAGGAAAGGTTTAGTCAACCTTTGGAAACTAGGATATGAGAACTTTAGTGAGATCACTAGAGATATTTCTATGGTATGTCTAGGGATGTCCCTAAGGTTAAGTATACTTTATAGTCCTAGAATTGTGCTAAAAATATTAGAATTCAACCTAAGATATTAGATATTGATGGTACTCCCACTTTATTATGTTGTTTTACCTAGCGTGATTCTTTCCTCTCACACTATTCTTTTTGGGTTTTAGACGATGGCTGGAACCCGAAGGAACCGTATTGATCAATGTAATGGACGATGAAATGATTTTCCTCCTGAAAAAACCAAAATTATAGGAGATGGAATGAAAAATCTTATTGTTATACTTACACAAGCTATGAATCATTCTCGACATCCAAATGAGAAGAGAATGGAACAATATTCTATTGAGTCCTTCATGAGACAACGCCCACCTTTTTTCAGTGGGTCTTCAGATCCACTTGTTTCTGAACAATGGATCCGGACCACTGAAAAGATATTTTTAGTTATTCAATGTTTTGAACATGATAAATTCATCTTAGAAATATATCTTTTGGAAGGTGATGATGATCAATGGTGGAATCTTATCAAGAATACGAGTCTAAGAGATGAAATTGAGTCCATGAAATGGGACCAGTACAAGAACTTATTTTTCAATAAGTACTTCCCTCGTATTTTTCGAACAAAGATGGAGAAGGATTTTCTTGAACTAAAGCAAAAGGATGATGAATCTATTGGTATATACGAAGCAAATTTTACAAGGCATGCAAGGTATGCATCTGGGTTTATCATCCAACCTGAAAGTAAAGTTGATCGATTTTTCAGTGGCTTAAAACCAAATCTTTGAAGGGCATTAGCTATAAGAGACTTCCGTAGCTATGAAGAAATTGTGCGCTATGCTATTAAGGTAGAAATAAAAGTTGGTTTTACATATCCATCTCATGGTTTTTACAAGAATAGAATGATGAAGTTTTAGGAGAAATCTCAGAATAATGGTGAAAAGAAGATGAATGTTTCCTTATGCTCAAAGTGTAGAAAGAATCATGGTGGAGATTGTATTAAAGGGACTAGAAAATGTTTTAAGTGTGTAAAAGAAGGTCATAGAGCAGCTGAGTGTCGATGTAATGGAAAATGGGTTGCTAATGGTGTGAATAAAGAAAAGACTGAAGAGAACACACCAACAACACTTCAATGCTTCAAGTGCAATGAAATGGGGCATTATGCTAATCAATGCCTTAATCCAAGGGTTAATTATGATCGACATGAGAAACCACTTAATGAAAAGGAAAAAGGAAAGTCACATGCGGTCACTATTGGCAATGTTGAATATGACAACGATGTGGTGGAATGATTATGTTCTTATGTAATGGGATTCCAAAATAGTGTCGTGGAATATTGGAATATTTCTGTATTGGTCTATTGTGGTTTCCAATATTTTTATGGTACCGGTAACCATGGAAAGTGATTGAGATATTTTTGGTAAGCATATGATATGCACATAATGAAGGGATAAGAAGATAATGAGATGTTTGAATATATTCATGATCTAATGATTGATATAAGGACTAAGTGATATCATGGTTTGAGTATAAAAAATTTTGAGGATTTTGGTTTGTGGAAAGTGTTAACATTTAACTGTATTCATGTTTTCACTAAGGTTCAATGGGTATTCATTATTCAAGAGAATACATGATTAAGGTATTCAATTGTTTGTAATTTGACCAACAAGATATATCTTGTGATATATGGGGGATAAATGATGGCATTCACGTTATTGTTATATGACATTTCAAGTAATCATTTTCTTTATACTATGAGCTTGGACCGAGGTATTTTAGATAAGCCTAAAGATTGGAGTGGATTATGTTGGACATAAGTTAGTATTGTTTAAGGATAGACTTTTTTATGATATTATTGATGGGATTTTATAGTAATATAGCTTTAGAAAAAGGACAACCTGCAGGACGGGAGACAACCCATCGCGTCGGACAATGCTTTGTGAATCAAACCCACACCCGAAGTGCGACTGGCCTTTATCTCCTACCACTGGCCTACCAGAAGTACCTGGTTAGTAGAAACGAGTTTTATTTTATTACGTTGTATGATATATGAAGTATAAGTTCATTCTTGGAATCGTATACGATTAACTTCACCATAGATGGACTTATGTATATTTGATAACTTTTTCTATCCTTTTGTTTGAAACAGATGGAATGACCCATCATTCTATCACATGATCTATTAACACTTCATGAATAACAAATTCAACTTCATTTCTTTAAGAGATGAAGTGGAAATTGTTCAAATCACGAACAATAGTAAGATTGTACCAAAATAAAGTATTTATTCTAATTAAAAATTTTCAACATTAGGGAAATGATCTTGAAAACCAAAAATGTTGTCCTAGTGCCCTTATATCCGATGAATCAGATGGTACCCTAGATCATCACAAATTTATGGCTCGGTGATTATTGGATTTTTCATAGCCATGTTCTCTGCCACTCTCCATTAGAACACGACGGTTAGATTTCTCTTCCATTTCCATATTTTCACCTATGTTCTCCTAAGTGGAAACCCAGTGATTAGTTAATTTGGGTAACCGTTACGTTTCAT
This sequence comes from Viscum album, assembly GCA_963277665.1. Taxonomy (NCBI): domain Eukaryota; kingdom Viridiplantae; phylum Streptophyta; class Magnoliopsida; order Santalales; family Viscaceae; genus Viscum; species Viscum album. The sequence continues at coordinate 2,041,009,276 of OY728130.1, read as the reverse complement.
AATTTAGTTTTTAAAGCCATGTTTTTGTATTCCTTTTTACGATGTGGGTTTCTATTAATGAAACGTTCGAGTAGTAAACCATTTATAACACCGATGAATTTTGAGGACGAAATTCATTTTAAGGGGGGTAGAATGTAACACCCCAAGATTTTACGAAAAATATTCTTTTTAATTTCATTAATGTCTTTTTTTGTACCCAACACCAAAAAGAGCTTGCACAACATGCATCCCTGACATGGCTTTCATTACACGCAAGCGCGACCTTCCACGATAGCGTGCGTTGTACACAATACCGAGTTTCTATAAATAACGATATGCTATTTAAATATTATTAAAACTAGCTGTTATGAATAGTAATACCCACTTTTTGAAATTTTATAATTTTTTATTTTGAAAATGGAATTCATTTTTGGATTCGGAATATCAAAATTAGCGTAGGGTAAAATTTTGATATTTTTCTGAAAACTTTCAATTTTTGATGAATAGTGAAAACACTGGGTTACTATATAAAAACCGACTTTTTATTTAAATAATTTTTTATTTTATTTAAATTTATTTTAGTTCAAAATTGATACATAATACCTATATATTTTCAATGTAATTCATTGGAGTAATTTTATAATAATTTTAGATATATAAAAATTTCATTGAACTTTTCACCGTCTTTTACCCACCTCCTAGGAGAATTTTCAAATTTACATAAAACTTAATTTTACCGTTTTTGTGAATGGAATTTCAAAATTCTGAGAGACACGGTTGATGTCAGTAAGTAAAATGTGGTTTAATGAGATGAAAATAATTTTTTGTGAATAATAACTTTTGACTTTTTTTTACCAGAGTTAAAAGTAAATAGGGTAATTAAGGGTAAAAATGATAATATTATTACCCTAAAACATATCCTAATTCTATTTTATAAGTTTAATTCGACCAAAAACAACATTAGGAATAAAATATGATCATTTAGGCCCACTTGGATTAGATTAGGACATTTATTATTAATTATTTAAAGAAGGGTTAAAATAGTTAAAATCAAAGTTTAATAAGTAAATAATTTTTAATATAGAGTTATACATAAGATAAATTTGACTATAAATATTAATTAGAAATATGAAAATATATATTACATAATGGGATTTTATTTTTAATTTTTTGAAATTAAATAATTTAATTTATTTATGACACAAAGATGATGCAGTAATTATCTTATTAATGAAATATTTACATAATTGATGTTATAAATACCCAAATAAATGTATTTTTAGACTTTTTATGAATTCCACTAATTTGATAGGTTAATATTACATGTTATTATTCATTTAATTAACTTTTTTCTAACTAATTATTCTGTTATAAATTTCACAAAAATCAATTACAAAATAGTGTCAAAATTGACATAAAATAGTTTTTAAAACAAATATTATATTATTAATTGTTATTTTTTTCCTAAAATACAAGGTTCAGACAAATGACTTAGATAAGGTTATATATATTAATAATAAACAACTTGGTGTTCGTTTGGCTTCTTATAGGAATTTTATTAACCTTATAGTGTAAGAACACAAAAAGACACGGTAAAAGTAAAATTGTCTAACTTAAAGTTAAATCTAAATGATAAGGTTAAAATAGTAAACTAAACATGTTAAAATTCTATTGTATGAAAGGATTTAGACCCATAATCACCTTATCTTCGAAATAAATCAATTTGTAGCTATTTAAAACCGAATATGTCTTTATAATAAAATAATATTTTTTGTTTTTCCAAAGGTGCCCCTCTCCTCCCTTATAAAAGGGTACCTCCTCCCTCTCTTCCTCACACCACATTGAGCCTTCATGCTCGTCCAATCCCTGAAAATTTCTTCTCTCCACTTATATAGAGACATCCTAGTGGTCCTTGTCTTCTTAAAAGACAAATTTTATTGCCCTAAAAGGAGGTCTCAAAGAAGCGCTTCAAAGAAGAGGTAATGTTCGTTACCGATTCCTTCAACTTTATTTCTTCTTCCACTTCTTCTGCTTTAGTTGTTTCATTATGAAGTAATAACATAAGTATCACTCATATACTGATATGTTATTATAAGTATGAAACAAACCTATTTCACCATCTATCCATTCTACAGAAAACGAAATAATCGTGCGTGTGTACGTACGGAATACCGTCTCCACGTTGTGGTGTAATCTATTTTCCACCACCACCTTACTTTTATGGGTATAATGGTGTATAGAATGAATATATATTATTATTTTAGAGTGATATTGATTCTGAAATAGTATACATATGCTCTAATACAATTCCACGATCATGGGAACGATATCATCGCTCGTGCGTACGTACGGAATATCATCTCCACGATGTCATGCGACTCGTTCTACATGATTTTCGTTAAATAATTATTACATAAATGAATTGAGAGAATTAATATGATATATATAACACTAATACCATTCTGTAAATTTGGTATCTATAACCTAAAAGAAGAATATGAATTTATTCAACAAAACACACATAAGAACTAAAAGTAACAAACACCCGAATAACAAGTAACAATGAAATATTACTAATAAGAAGGTAAGAATATGACCATATATGATAACATAACAATGATTATGATTCTGGAATAAGTCAATGACATTATTTAAATCATTATACAGGAGGTTCGGACACTTACGAAGCAAATCGTACCTAAGGTAAGGGAAAATATCACAATCTCATTTTTATCCGTGATTGTTTATACTTTGGTATTTACTAGGGTGTATTTCATCATCCACATCCATGATTCCCAAATATGTAATATTATTTACATGCACCTACAGTTTTTTAAATCCAATTTTACCCTTCGGTGAGTTTTTAGTAAAAGATATGAAAGGAATCTTTTCTCGTTTTTCGTACGAGGTGCTTTTTGACTTTTCGGACAAAAGTACGAGAAGAATGTTTTTTAACATATACAACATGAATGGATTTTTAAAACAATATTTCCAAGAATCTTCCTTTACAAGTTTTCATGTTTATTTTATATCAACATATTTTAGTTTAAAATTGTATGACATGTTAAGAAAGGAAAAACAATTTGAAGTAGAAAGGATATTTTCCTCAAGAATGGAGTTCAAGAGTTTTATCAAAATTATTTTACATATAAGATAATATAGGGTTCTGTTTCTATCCCTATTATTACATGGATTTGATTATGTTGTGATGGAAATATTTTATGAATTCCTTTATCTTATATGAATTGTTTTATGATGTCACGATGTTTATGATTCACATTTTTATTACATGGTTTATGCTATGATGTATGGTTTATGATTTTGGGCACACATAAGAATGGTATCATTATGAGATGGGTGGGACCTATATCTCTCTCAAATGCATTGGGTAAATATTTTATATCTCATGAGATAGACATGGCTAGAACAGCAGGTTAGACCGGTTCAGTGAAACAGGACTGAAATGAGGAATGAACTTGGTTCAGAAATGGACTTTGTCCACTAAGATAGTCTTGGAAATGAGTATTGACTAATAAGAAATGAATCTTTATGATTATGTGAGTATGAAACAATGCTTCATGTTTTATGTTATTATTATTGTTATTACATTTCACTACCATGATTTATCCCATGTTATGAAATTATGATCTCTTTGGCGTGGTGAGATTTCCAAATTTTTATATTCTTATGAATATGATGTGATTGATATTTTTTTTTACCCTTACTGAGCATTTGAGATCATCATTTTATGTTTTCTTTTACCTAGGATATAAAGAAAAGTTTTAGGTAAGAAAAAAAGGGAATATCTTTATGGGAGATATTGAAGATCTTTCACCACGATTAGAAGATTATATTCAGAGTTTCCAAAGACACTAAACTATTATGGTCCTTTTGTGTGTGTTTTTTGTAATGTAATAAGTGTTGCAAAAAAGTAATGTAATGTCCATGTACGTCAAGCTTTTGGTCTCTAAACAAATGGTTATTTATAACTATATTCACAAAAGAAAAGATAATTATTCCTTGAATAAAATTCTCATATGTCAATCATCATGGTTACACATACTAGAAAATGTCTTCTAATGTAATCACATCATCAAAAGAGCCTTAATACATTTAACCATTTCACCATCCAAAAATCTACAATAACACATGAATCCATTATATGTTCACTTCATACTCATTCAAAGTTCTTCATGATCCATTAACCATTCCTTTACAACTTATTCTGAAATACTTCTTTCCAACATATAAAATAATGAGTCATATCCTGAGATTCAATAATATCAAAACATATGTTAAGAAATAATCCATACCATTCATTGGTCATTGTCAGTTTCATCATCCTCAATCAAAATTGCATTAGGTATTGGAAAACATATATTTCTATGATTCTTGTGATCTCATTCCCGAAACTTCTTCATAGGACAACTATTTGCATAATGACCATGCACACCACATTTAAAACATTCAATTGATCCCTAAGAAAGAACTTCTTTCCATTTTTAAGAGTCAACTGGATGCATCCTTTTTTATATGGAAGGTTATTTCTTTATTACCTTCACTTCCACGTATATAGCATCTTCCGTAACATTTGAAACATTTTCCTATGTGTTTATTTCCACATCCATGATACATAGGTTTTTTAATATACTTACAATTATGATTATTAACTGAACTTCCGTGGGGATTTTTTTCATGCACATATGATGCCTTATAAAAATCAACAAGGTCCACATGGTCAATCTTTACTCCAGATAGTTGGTTGATAATAACCACAAGATTTCTCATTGCAGCTCCCATTTCATTCAGATGCTCATTCATAAAACCATCACAGTTTTCTTCACATCCACTGTTACTTTGGTGCCTTCTAGATCCAACCAGTTACTAAAACCAAAATGGTAAGTATGAGTATATATGTAAAATCATCATATAATATCTTATTAAGGGGGTAGATAAAAATAGATACTTATTCATGTTATCCTAAATTCATTTACTTTATCTAAAATAACAATGACACTTTATAAAATCCTAACCATTATGGTAATGTCACTTATGATTAAATAACCCCCTATCCTCTAAATTTATCTAAACCGACCTCTGATACAAACTATATGAACCCAGCCTTCAATCATTTCATAATATTGAATTAAATGAATATTTCACATTGATTATTTTCTTAGGTTTAGAATTTTAGTGAATCAGGCCATAACTATTACGTAAGGACTTGAATATTACATGTAAACAGTACTACTCAGTATCTATTTTTTCATAAAATTAAAACTTTTAAAAAGAAACATGTCGAGTTCCATGTTTTAGACATCATGACATTTCCTTGTTCCCATACTGGACACTATTCATTTTTAAGTTCTGTATGAGACATTTCAAAAACATGGGATGATTATAAAAAGCTCAGTAAGGGTTATAAAAAAAAGAAAGGAAAACATTATCCCATCCATAAATACAAATCAATGAAACCATACTTTTCTATCATAACATACCATATGAAACCATAAGATTTGCGAATAAGACACACAAATAATAAATCATAAAGGTTACTTATGTCATCTATATCAAACTTACATTATAGCTATCAGAAACATGTAGGTAGTTACACTTTTAATAGCCATCACATTATATTCCATAAATCTCTTAGGAGAAACAACACGTTTAGCTCTATCACATTACCCAATGCATTGGAGATCCATCTTGGGATTACCCACCATAGGATTATCATGGAACCACCTGTATAAGTAAACAATGCCCAATAAATATAAAATACTCATAACATATAACACAAGTATAAAGGAAAGATAACATTTATACATTCTAATATATCAAATCCAGATATTGAAATAAACAATTCTTTATCAAACAAAATTGAAAACCATTTAAAAATATATGTTTGAATCAAAGTGTCCCATTCTGCTATGATGCTTTTAAATGAATTATCATTTAAAAACATTAATGTTCATATAAATAAATCCTAAAACCTATTTTGAAAAAATGGAAATTATTAAGAAATATTTTGAAGAATAAATCATTACATAATGTAAAATGATATTTAAGTTGAAGAGTTTTTTTAACAAAAAGAGAGACGCTTGAATAAAAAAAATTTAGGAATAACATAAAATATGAACTTTATAATATCATGTTAAAAAATGGATTCATGGATTAATATGTAAAAGGATATTTTATACACTATATAAGAGTGAATTGGTGCATAATAATAATGAAGTCTCAGTGGAAATGTAAATTGAGATAAAATCCCTTATAAAGATGATATCCTTAAATTAAAGATAAATCAATCACTTAATTTTGTGTGAAAAATACAAATACACAAAATATTAGTGGATATTAAGTGTAAAAAAATCAGAGGCCATCCACACATATTCATAGGACGACGTATTCAAGAAGTACAAGTTGAAGCCAGTGAATTGAAATTAGGTTAAGAAGTTCCCTTGTAAAAATTCGACAGCTTAACAGCGTCACTTTAAAATTAAGAAAATGAGTTGATTAGATAAAAAGGGTATATAATAACTTGGAAATAAATTTTACATCAATAAGTTTATATAAAAACATATCCCAACATAATAATATGTAAATTAAAATACATTACAAATTTTTTTAAAAAAAATATGAGTGTGAAAGGTTCCCTTACCGATTTGGTAACTTATAAAACATACGCCACATGAAATAAGGATCATACAATGAATATGTAAATAATAATAAATGAAATTATATTACAAAAATTATACGATCATGGTGAGCACATACACCACACAAAATGAAATAGTGGAAAATATTGAATTAATCTCACAGGAATAAGAAGTGACATGAAACCCTTTACCACATTGTAATCAATTGGGTAGTATGAAAAAAAAGCAAATAAAAACCAAATGAAACATGTAATAACATCAATATAATGATAATAATTATAATATATATTAAATGTAAGTACAAAATACACCACATGCAATGAATAAGTGGCGAACAATTGAAATCTCCCGAAATTAAAAATGAGATAAGAAAATCCCTTACCTCATGTCCGACTTGAAATGTTTGTTCCATGTTCTTCCTGAATAATAAACTAAAGTAAATTTATACATGATTAAGAACATTTTCCATGTTTATTATACTTTTTATATCACTTATTACCATTTTATAAACATTATGTAATCATTTAAGTTAATAACATTTGTTTTGTCGATATCTGGTACTTGAGTCAAAAATGGACTTCTTATAGTTACATGTTTTTCACACGGTCAAAAGTTCATTATAAAAAAAACTATATTCATGATTTATATATCATATATATCATATATATCTAGTATATACATGTATTTATAATAGTACATAACATTTTTATGTAAGAATTGAAATGCACCGACATGGAGACGGTAAACCGTACGTACGCATGAACGCTACCTTCATTTCTTTTTCAGATTTTAATAGAATTAAATCATAATGATACATAGTTATATTTTAATTCCATTATAATATCATATATAATACCATTAAATATATCACTTATACATCCCACATATGACATTAATGAGTCATATCACTTTGAGGGGGCGGTAGTTCGCACTTCCTCAAATGAAATTATTGTGTTTACCCATTATGGAGACCATAAAGGTAGGATATAAATGTAAAATACAGAATAATAAAGAAAATATAAACATAATATAAATCATATATAAATACAGTTCCATATTAAAGTCTTCTATGAGAGGTTGTAGGAGATAATCGAACAATCATCATTTCTTGAGGCGTAAGTTTCCCTTCCACAGAAACAATATGTTCTTAACCCATTAGATGGAGGTGTGTGTAAGTGTAGTTAAAATACATATAATAAAAATATAATAGTATATTGAGGTTAATGGTGTTTTTATAAAATAAAGTAGGAATCAAATTTAGGGGTTTCATAAGTAAAATAAAAGAAAAGACATTAAGAGGTATTGTTACATTTAATTTGGGTAACTTCCGTGGGTTTGAACCAAAAGCACTTATTAAAGTCCCTTGTACCTAATGATAGGCTTCTTGGGGGAGTATAGGGATGTATTTATCTTAATTTATAGGAGGTTGGATGAGCCAAAAGGTTTGAGAGGTGTTAGGAATTTGTTATAAGTTGTGTCCTTTTATAAGGGGGAGGAGGGGCTCTTTAAAAACGTTTGCAAATATTATTTTATTATAAACCTATATTCAGATTAAAAATATCCAAAACTCATTAATTTTTAAGATAAGATTACTAAAAGACGAAATAAAAACATTAAATAATAATTTTATAGGTTTTGGATATTATTTTAGTATTTATAATCTTATTTATTTAAATCATTTATTAATGAGGTAAATACTGCATCATTTTTGAGTTATAAATAATTTAATTTATTTGTTGTATAAAAATTATAAAAAAATACCATGATGTAGAAAATCTTTTTTTATTTCCAATGAATATTTATAGTCGAAAAAATCATTTATATAACCCAATTTAAAATTAATTTACTAAAAGATATTTGTTTTTCTAATTTTTGCCTTTTCATTAAATCAATTAATCTAAATTGTCATAATCACTCATAAGTGGATCCATGGGGTACCACAGTCGACCCAAGATTCCCATGTTCGGCCATGACTCATCCAATAATGTCAGGACAAGTGTTAAGGTAATTTTTTTGTTCTTATGATATTCTTTTTTAACAAAAATTACCTTATTTACATTTAACCGCAGTAAATAAAAGTCAAAAGTTACTTTTCACCAAAAATTATTTTCATCTTATTGAACCACATATTACTTACTAATAAGAAACATTTATTTCTAATATTTGAAATTAAATTCAATAAAGTGGTAAAATTTCATTTAAATGAAAAATTTATTATTTTACTTCTACTAAGTGGCATCACTATTTATCAAAAAATTGATGTTTTTCAGAAAAATATCAAAAACTCAGCCTAAGATATATTTGATATTCCGAATTAAAAAAATATTGTCTATTTTAAAAAATTCAATACATAGAAGTCTCATTAATTAATTTAAAATTAATTCCCGTTGTCCAAACAAATAGTGTGTTTTTAAGAAACTAAAAATATCAAAAAATTGATACTTGCTTATATCCAATTTCAAAGTGAAGTTAATTATAATGACCAACATTGGGCTAAATTTTAAAAAACTATTGTAATTAAATTTCTAAAACAATTAAAAAGATAATTTATCCATATAAATAAATTATATTAAATGGCACTTTTGAATTAAAATACATTATTTTTTACTATTCATTAAAAAATGAACTATATTAGAAAAATACAAAAAATTTACCCAATGTAAATTTTGCTTTCCCAAGTATAAAGAAGAATTTTATTTGGTCAAATTAAACATATAACACTGAAAAAAACTATATTTAATGAGGGTTCACCATCAAAAGACGATAAATCGACCTTTCACTGAATATTAGAGTATTTATGCTTAAAATTTGATTCATTCATATTTTATGCCCCTAAATTTTATTGGATAAATGTAAAAACATTTAACGAACATGTTTAATCATATTGTAGTTAGTTCTATTCATTCTTGAAAGTACAATAGAAATTCCTTAACTACCATTTAAAATAATAATATTATATTATTAGTGTGCAACATAAGATTTAAAAGAAACCCATTTTTGCGTATTAGGTAAGCCATCGAACATAGAATCCACTTTAAAGAAAAATTAATTAAAAATTATTAATAAATATTAAAATTTAATATTCTTTATTTACTTGGGATTTTAAATCCTTCCCCCCCTTTTAGAAATTGCGTCCTCGCAATTTTAATATTGGGATCAGAAACATCATTGAAAGTCTCACATCATAAAAAGAGTCAACAACAATATCAGTTTAAAATAATGGTAGAGAAGTAAAAATTTTACCTAAAACAATTGATTCTAAGATTCCATGAAAATATGGATATGGAAGAGAAACTAACTCTCATAGATTAATAGAGAGTGATAGAGAACTTGATCACAGAAATTTAACAACCACAATACAATCAATTTGTGGTTGGGTATAAGTCTAATGATAAAAGAGGTATTATAAAATTATTTTCATCAAGATCAATTTTATATAGTTGAAGAATTATATTAATAAAAAGACTAATATCCTAAGGAAATATACTTACTCATCATGTAGAGTGTCATCCTTTAATAAAATTCTTCCACAAACTCATCTTTTTTCCAAAAAATGCTAATTGAAACTGACTTGTTCACATTAAATGTGCTAGAATCAACTTCTATAGAATAACATGATCCATAAAATATGAACCATTTATTTCCCCTATCTTTATACATTAACCAAAACCAAAATTTGTTATTATGTGATCAAATAATCCCCAAAAGGATAATCCTTTATAAAAATAAGTACTACTTTTAATCTCCAAAATTAAACCAAAAGTACACAATGTTCTATAAATACCATTCAATACACAATTGTCCTTAAAATTCATCAAAATAATCCAAACTAATATTGAAACCCAAAACTCATGAGGATGTAAATCATATTCTTCCATAGTAAATCATAATATTTATCTCTAAATAACATTGACTACACTTAAAGTCTTATACTAAATTGTAATTAACCAAATAACATATTCTCTATGATAGGTTAATCATTTCTATAAATAAACCAAATCATATTATATCCAAAATAAAAACATATATTCATCAAAAATATTATTTCAACCATTATTCCACAAATTAAGTCCCAATTTATTCAATTTTTCTTAATAATATAGTGTTCCCAAAAGAGGGAATGTCTTCCAAAATAAACATTATCAAAAAATCGCCACATCATTTTCCTTTACTAAGGATTTACATTAGATAAAAAATACAATTCCAAATGAACTTATTCTAGATCAATTAAATCATTTAAGTAAAAATTATTAGTCATATTAACCAGGGGCTTCACGTATTACAATGTTTGGAGATAAATCCCAATCGAACTTCGGTTTTGTGTGTGATTCCCATATCTTTGTCTAATGTGATGGGTTATCACATAGTCCACGTGTTTTCCTTTTTAAAAATCAATATAATATATAAGATTCCCAAAAAGAGTTAAATTCATGAAAAATACTCATAACATATATAATTTTACCACAATGTTTATCTAATAAATTTCATTTTCGACCCAAAATGTATTAACATGTAATTGCCTTAAATTTTAGGATCATATAAACACAAATCGTTCTTTATAACTATATCGAAAAAATAAAAGAATATTATTCTTCAAATAAAATTTTCATATATCAAACATCAGGGTTACACATACTATAATAAGTCTTCTAATGTAATCCCATCATCAAAAGTTCCTTAATAATTTTAAGCATTTCACCATCCTAAAATCTATCATAACACTTGAATCCATTATATGTTGACTTTTTACTCATTCAACATTATTCATGATCCATTAACCATTCCTTTATAACTTTTTCTGAAGTACTTCTTTCCTAAATACAAAATCATGAGTCATATCCTAAGATTCAATAATATCAAAAAATATGTTAAGAAATAATCTATACCTTTAATTGGTCATTTTCAGTTTCTTCATCCTCAATCAGAATGGTATTAGGTATTGGATAAAATATATTTGTATGATCTTGGTGATCCAATTATTGTAAATTCCTCATAGGACAACTATTTTCATAATGACCATGCACACCACATTTAAACCATTCTATTGATCCCTCAGAAATAACATCTTTCCCTTTTTTAGAGTCAACTGGATGATTCCTTTTTCTATAGAAGGTTATTTGATTAATGACCTTCACTTCCACATCTATATCATATTCTCATCGCTTTGAAACATTTACCAATGTGTTTCTTTCAACATCCCTGACACATAGGTTTTTGAAAATACATTCCTTTAAGATTTTTACCTGAACTTCAGTAGAGATTTTTTTTCTTGCAAATACTATTCTTTATAAAAATCAAAAAGGGTCAGGTGGTCAATCCTGATTCCAGATAGTTTGCTGAGAATAACCACAAGAGTTATCATTCAAGCTCCCATTTCATTCAGTTTCTCATTCAAAAAACCATCACAGTTTTATTAACATCCACTGTTACTTTTGTGACTGCTAGATTTATCCATTTACTAAAACCAAAATGGTAAGTGTGATTATATCTGTAAAATCATCATATAATATCATATGAACAAGGTCGATAAAAAGATATAACTATTCATGTTATCTTAAACTCATTTACTTTATCTAAAATAAATATAAATCTTTCTAAAATCCTATACATTATGATAATGTCACTTATGCTTAAATAACACACTATCCTCTAATGTTATCTAAACCGACCTTTGATAATAACTATAAGGAATCGACCTTAAAACATTACATAATATTGAAATAAATGAATAATTCACATTGAAAGTTTTTTACAGGTTTAGAGATTAAGAGAATTATTCCATAACTATTACATAACAACTTGAATATTACATGTAGACACTACTACTCAATATCCATATTTTCGTAAAATAAAATCTCTTAAAAAGAAACATGTCTAGTTCTATGTTTTAGATATCATGGCTTTCCATGATCCTATCCTTGACCCTATTCATCTCTATGTCCTATGGAAAACATTTGAAAACATGGGATGAGCATAAAAGTCTCATTAAGGGTTACAAAATATGGAAAGAAAACAATAGCCCATCAATAAATATAAATCATTGAAACAAGACTTATCAATCATAACATTCCTTATGAAATCATATAATTTACGAATAACAAACACAAATCATAAATCATAACGGTTACATTTGGAATCCATATCATACTTACATTGAATCTATCACAACTACGTAGGGAGTTACACTTGGAATACCCATCAGAGTATATTCCATAAATCTCTTAGAAGCAACATCACGTGTACCACTATCACGTAACCCAATGCATTAGAGAGCTATCTCGGGCTCACCCGCCCTAGGTTTATCATGGAACCACACATATACGTAATAAATTCCAAATAACCATAAAATTATTATGACACATAACATAATTATAAAGTAAAGATAACATTTCTATATTCCAATATAACAAATCATGATATTGAAATATACAATGCTTTATCAGATCATTTTCAAAAACACTTACAAAGATATTTTTGAATCAAAGGGTCCCATAACACTTTGAAGATTTTAAATGAATAATCATTTGAAAACATTAATGTCCATATAAATAAATCCTAAAACCCATTTTTAATACATGGACATTAATGAGAAATATTCAGAAGAATAAATAATTAAAACATTTAAAACGATATATTAGTTATAGATTTTTTTAACAAAAAGAGTGACGCTTGAATGCTATTAATTGAGGAATAAAAATTAATCATAATTTTATAATATAATTAGAATAAAGTAATTCATGAGATAATATGTCAAAGGACCGTATATACACCATATAAGAGTGAATTGGTTCATAGAAACAATGAAGTCTCAGTGGAAATGTAAATGGAGATGAAATTGATTATAAAGATTATATACTTAAATTAAGGATAAATCAATCTCATAATTTTGTGTGAGAAATATAAATACACCCAATATAAATGGATATTATGTGAAAAACAATCATAGGTCCTTCACACATATTCATAGGATGACATATTCATGATGTACAAGTTTTAACCAAAGAATTGAAATTGGGTTAAGAACTTCCCTTGAAAAAATTCTAAAGCCTAACGATGTCACATTAAAATTCAGAAAATTATTTGATGAGATAAAAAGTGAATCTTATCACTTGAACATAAATTTTACCTCAATAAGGATATATAATAAAATTTCCCAACATAATAATATGTAAATTAAAATACATAACAAAAAGAAGTCTTTAAAAAAGAGGAGCATGAATCGTTCCCTTACCGATTTGGTAACATACAAAAAAACACCACATGAAAGAAGGATCATATAGTGAAAATTTAAATAATCATAAGTGAATTTATATTAAACAAATAGTACAATAATGGTCAGTACATACACCGCACAAATGGAAATAGTGGCAAGTAAAGCAAGAATCTCACGGGAATAGGAAGTGAGATGAAAACATTTAACATGTTGTAATCAACTGAGTCGTATAAAAAAAGTAAATAACACCCAAATGAATCCACGAATACCATGAATATAATGACAATAATGTAAATAAATATCAAATTTCAGTACATAATACACCACATGCAATGAATAAGTGTCCAACAATTGAAATCTCAGATAATTAAAAGTCATTTTTAAAATCTCTTACCTCGTGTTTGACATGACTTGATTGTTACTAATTCTTCCAGAATAATAAAAAAAAGTTAATTTTCACATTCTTAATATTATTTTTCAGGTTAATTATCCTTTTCATATCACTTATTACCATGGTATCAACATTATGAAATCATTTAAGTTAATAACATTCTTTTTGTCGATATTTGGTACTTGAGTCAAAAATGGACTTCTTATAATTATAAGTATCTCAAATGGTCAAAATTTCATTATATCAAAAATTATATTCATTTTTTAGATATCATATATATCATATATATCCATTATATAAATGTATTTATAATAATACAAAATATTTGGATGTATGAAATGAAATGCACCGTTCATGGAGATGGTAAGTTGTACGTACGCATAAATGCTACTTTCCTTTCTATTTCGTATTTTAATGGAATTAAATCATAATTATATATAGTTATATTACAATTAAAAAATAATATCATATATAATATCAGTAACTCTATCCTTTATACTTCCCACATATGGAATTAAAGAGTCCTATCAATTTGAGGGGGCGGTAGTCCACACTTCCTCAAATGAAATTATCATGTTTACCCATTATGGAGACCATAATGGTAGGCTATAAATATAAAATACCAAATAATAAATAAAATATAAAAATAATATATATCATATATAAATATAGTTACAACTTAAATGTCACCATGAGAGGCGGTAGGAGATAATCGAACAATCATCGTTTCGTGAGGTGTTAGTTTTCCATCCACAGAAACAGTATATATTCTAATTACACATTAAAACCAATTAAATGGTAAAAATATATTCTAATTACACATTAAAACCAATTAAAAAGATAATTTATCCATATAAATAAATTATATTAAAAGGAACTTTTTAATTAAAATACAATATTTTCACTATTCATTAAAATATGAATTTTATCAGCAAAATAGAAGAAATTTACCCAAAGTAAATTTTGATGTCCCAAATCTAAAGTAGAATTTTATTTTTCCAAATATAAAATATAAAAGTGTCCAATAATATATTTAAAGAGGGTTCTCCATCAATAGGTTATAAATTGACCTTTTATTGAATATTAGAGTATTTATGCTTAAATTTAGATTCATTCATATTTTATGCCCCTAACTTTTATTAGATAAATGTAAAAACATTTAACCAACATATATAATCATATTGTAGTTAGTTATGCTCATTACTACCAATAAAAAGGCTAGTCGTTAACTACCATTTAAAATGATAATATTATATTATTAGTGTGCAACGTAAGATTTCAATGAAACCCGTTGTTGCATATCAGGTAACCCAACGAACGTAGAATCCCCTTTAAATTAAAATTAATAATTAATTTAAAAATATTAATAAATATGAGAATTTCATATTCTTTATTTACATGGGATGTTACATTCTCACTTTATTTTCCTAGGTGCATATTTTTATTAAAAAAATTTCAATAATGTTTTTACTATTATCAAATATCTATTAAATTGATTTTTACTCATGTTTTCCATTCAATTAAGAGATTTTTTAGAAATATTCATTTCTTCTTCCAATAAATGTATTTTTTACGTGGATTAAATATATTTTTTTAATATAGAGCATATGAATGACTTTTCCCACCACTATATTTACTCATTAATCTGAATAATCCTTTAAATGCATCCATGGTTATTATCAATGAATATATTTTTGAATATTTTTTTGAATCATTTTATAATTATATAAATAGAGAAGTGTATTATTTAATTAATGGAAGGAAAGTAATTTTCAAAAGTGACTTATAATTTTGATATTCCAAGAAAATTAGAGGAAGCTATTTTTAATGTATTAATTCAATATTATTTTCTAATATATTTGTTTTATAGTAAAACCATTACTTTTATTAAACTACCGGTGTCCATTTTCTGATAAAGTATAATACCTTTTTTTATATCATTGAACATTTAATTTTAATGTTTTATATAGCACATATTTACTCATTGTATATTATTTTCCTCCTTTATGGAATTTTTTTTAATCATTGATGAATTGATAATCATATCATTTAATTCAACGATGCTTAAAATATTCAACATTTCTAAATATGGTATCAGTGAATGTATTTTTATTTTGAATTTTTTTTTCATTTATGGGGAAAATATTTATATTCAATATTTGTGATTCAATATGGATAATTTTTTATATATTGATAATAAATTTTTTTAGCATTCAAAATTTGGATAAGGAATTTGATATAAATTTGATAGGTGGACCCATGTTATAGACAGCTCCTAGATTGATCTACAAGTGTCAAGAGACAAAACAACATGAATTATTTATTATATGGTGATATTATTTAAACCCACCCATTTATTTTAAATGATTTCATAATTAAGAGGAATTTATATTTATATTCCACATATCATGGTTGATAGGACATCTACCAAATTTCCTTAATTATTCTTTTCATTTTTTAGGATTTCATCTTTCAGAATCCATATGATTGAAATTTTGATATAGACAAGGATATTAATTAAAACCATGTTATTCATTGAATGGAATGTGTTATGATTATCTATTCAACCATATTAATAAAACAATGATTAATAATGCTATCTAATTCAATATGTAACCCTTACTGGGTATAAAATCTCATCCATTAAATTATTTACATTTCCTGGGAGATTAAGATAGACCTTAGGAATGATTTTAAGGATTCAAGAATGATTCATGTGATACATTTTTATTAAATTTTCCTATTATAATCATGTACATATGATTTTTTAGGAGTTCTAAAATGATGGAACAAGCATGGTAAAATTCCACCTAATTTTCACCAATTTAATCAATTACACAATGTATCATTGAGTCTACAGTATGGATATTTCTATTGGTTTTAGAGAAAGTCTAATTAAAACCTTGATAACTAGTTCTTAAATGTATACATTTTACATGAGAATCGCGTAAACCCATAAGGTTGTTTTATAACCTTTATAATCAAAGAGATTTAATTTCCATTGATAAATAATCATTATTATATTGAGATAACATAATAAAGAAAATAAACACCCATAGTCAATATTGGGATTTACCTTAAGATGAAACCAATATATATTGTGTAATAACTATGAAAATAATGTTCATATTAAGGTTTCATACTATGGTTATGACAAATAAGCTTTCCCATATGGAGAAACCTATCATTCAGAAAAAAAACCACCTATATTGGATCACAACATATGATCGAAGCATCAACTTTTTTGGAATTTTTAATCCATTAGAAGCTAGAAAATAGGTTAAGTTCTTAAAAAATATATTTTAGGAAGTTATAAGTAAATAAAAATATAATTTTATTACTTCAATATATTATTTTTTTATGATATTTTGACAAATGGTGTTTATTTATCAGGAGCTCTAAAAATCCCAATAGAACAAATTATGGAATATTAATTTTCAAATGTTAATTTTTTATAAATAATTTAATATAGAACAATGAGAATAAATTAATAATATTTTCCCCAAATTAATGAAGATAAAAAAAATTGGTTTGGGAGAATGAGGTATACATTATGAGATAATTGAGGTATACTACTGTGTAGTACCCCCAGTTTCTGGTATGTTACCCATTCATGATACTTTTCATGGTTTTAAAGTCAAGGGTGTTGAATGGGAGTGTCGAGGGAACTTGGAATGATGTTTGGAGGCAAAGGGGAAGCCGCACGGTCGGCACACGATTTGTCTAACCGTGTGACCAAACAGTGCGCAACGGTTCTTAGAGGCAGTGGATTCCACACAGTAGGCACACGATTTGTCTAAACCATGTGGCCAAACCGTGCACGAAGGATGGCTGAGGCAGAATCTAACACACAGTTAGCACATGGTTTGTCAAACCGTGCGGACTAACCATGCAGTCACATAATGTTTGATAATAAAATTGTGGATCTAACTCGTTTTGCCTTTAATTTCCTTGTTTAAACCACCATTTGATACCATTTGTAATGACCCGCCAATTGTCATTGGATTGAGAGTGCAACGAGTCATTACTAGGACTTAACAGACATCCCCAAGATGCCAAAGGCTGGCAATAAATGACGAAGGGTTTCAAATACAAGTGGGGGATGATTTACCCTTTAATAAATCAACCAATACATTAACCATGCATTATATAGTGAATGGTTAATTTATTAGTTGATTTATTAAAGGGTAAATCATCCCACACTTGTATTTGAAACCCTTCAGCATATATTTCCATCCTTTGGCATCTTGGGGTTGTCTCTTAAGGCCTTGTAGTGACTCGTTGCACTCTCAAGCCAATGAGAATTGGTGGGTCATTACATACTGACTATATTTAAAATCAGGAGATAAATATAGACAATTTCTTTGATAAGATAATGCGAAGTATCAAAATGTTAATGGTTTCTCAAATACATTTTCATTATTATGGAATAGTATACAGTGTTATAAAGAAAAGGAAATAATTATCCAAGATTCATATATTCAAGGGAAATAAATAAAATAAGAGGTCATTTGAGTATGAAGAAAAAATAATTGGGTTAAATAAAAAGAAAGTAAGAATGATATTTGCATTAATTCCTAATTTTGGAAAATAACATCTTGTTTCTTTCTTAGTGGGATCATGATTCTATGTAATGTGAAGTTAAAGGGCCCATAATTCACTTAAATTAAATGAATTGAATGAAAACACTGATATAAAATTCTCAACTCTATGAAGATAAGGCAATATTTATAGATATATATAAATCATCAAGGGAACATCCAATAGAAGAGGAAAATCAGAGAAGGTAGTACATGTGACATTACTATGTTGATTTTAATGTTCCCAAATATTTAGTGGCATGTAATTTTATTTTATCACCAAATTTAAATAAGGATTAATTTGATTCAGGATTTTCAAACTATTTTATATCTTTTTTATTTTGATGAAAATTATTTATTTTCCTAGAAAATTAAAAAGGTTGTTTTTAATCAATACTCTTAGTGGAAATATTATTACATCAAGGATATTTTAATATGTTCCCTTTATGTCATATAAACATACCAAATTTTTTTTTAAAAAATATTATTCATATTTTAGTTTTTAAATAATCCTTGGTATATATTAGCTTTAAATTTATAATGAAAAAAATCATGTCCTAGAGAAATAGATTATAATTCATGATAAAGATATAGAATCCCTTATCTTTATTGTATATACTACATCATCTTAATCATTTTTGAATCAACCTGAAATTTCAATCCATAATGTAATTCTTGTATTATAATAGTAAATAAAACATACAAATGGAAATGATATTGAAATGATATATTACGTAGATATATTTTTTGAAATAAATTTATGTGTTTCATAATGTAAATCTTGAACATCCACATGAGGAAGAAGAAGAGTTTTTTTACTAATCACATCCTTCATTAAGAACCTATATCTTAGAATCCCTATAAGATATCATGAGAGTAAATAGTGGAGATGAAGAAACAATAACAAGATTTGTGTGGTTAGGGATTTATAAAACCTAGTGTTATAGGATGGGGATCCATTGTTCACTTTTTATTAAGAAAAATTGGATGTTTTGGTTTTAATTTTTTTATAGTTAAATAAATTCTATTAATATAAATAAAATGTATCCACTCTCACATGATGATGAATTTTTCGATTGACTATAAGTATACTAATATTTTTATTTGATTTATTTTCATTTTGGGTATCATCAACTTCATATAACAATGGATAATATTCCCAATATGATATTTTTAATGTTGTATGAATTTTTTGAATTTATTGTAATACCTTCTTGATTGACGAATAAAATAACTATTTTTGTAGATATATTCAATAGAGTAATCAAGGAATGTCTGGATAAATTCATGGATTTATTTTTTATGATATATAGATATATTCTAAAAACTATTTTTATGATTAGAGTTATTTTAAGCTCATTCCAAAGACACATATATAAAGTATTTTAGCTTTAAAATTTAAAAAATGAATGTTTTATCTACAAGAAGCTACAAATCATGATAAAATTATTTAATATTATTGAATATTAGTTTATCCATCAATGGAAAAGTTATTTATATAACAGAAAATTCCAATTAGTATAACTAATTTATATAGTTTCCCCAGATTAGTCGGTTATTATCAATTTTATGGAATGTTTTTATCGATTAGGTAACTCATTAAACAAGTTGACAAAATAGTGGAAATTTTCATGCTCTATGAATAATGTAATTAATTTTTTTATAATTTATATTGGTGATTAGTCAATGCACTAATATTGATTTTACCATTGGAAAGAAACGTATTTTCGATATAGAGTGACGCATAAATAAAGGGAAATGTATGTGTCATTATGTGGAATCATATAATTTTTTATTATAAATCAATGCAGATATCGAATAATTAATAGAATTATCCCACCCACAATATTCAGTTTATAACAATAATTTTTGTGTTGACGATACAGAGGCATTACCTTTGTGGTGAAAAATGTGATATATATATATATCAATTATTTGAAATACATATTCTAAAGGAAAAAAAGAATAATATTAGGAGATTAAAATGGAAATAATTACATAAGGATCATGGTTTCACAATACAGTTACACTATACGAATGAAAACAATGATATTAATGCATTGGGTAAGAATGATCATTTTATTATGAATAAAAAAATAAATTGAAAGAATCAAATATTTATGTATTTAGTGTAGTTGGATATGGGAATCATTAAGATAGAGGAAATAATAGATCTATATAAAATTCTTTCCAAACCATCAATATTGATGAAAATAAAATTCCCCCAACCTTATTTTTAGAATATTAAAATGAAAATAAAACCTACAAATGATGGGATGTTGATATAATTCGTCCTTTTATATAGTATATTTTAATTTTTTAAAGAGAATATCTGTTCTATCCATGACATAACAAAACATATAGTTTCCATATATCACTCAAAAAATAAAATTAAATTATACATCATTATAAAAAATATATATAAGTATTTAATAGAATATTTTAGGTGTGATAATTTAAAATAGAAATAGTAGATATTGATTTAATATGACTAGTTTTTAATAGGTATTGACTGAGATAAAACATAATAAAGGAGTTAAAAACACTAAATCCATACTATAGAAAATTAATCATAAAACTCTACAAATCCTTCAAAATTTGTGAAATGATTATCATTCAAAGATGGGTAGAGTTTCTGAGTTGATTATTCTGAAATTATAAAACATGATGATGTAATTACCACTGTACTTTAAAGATATGTTGGATAATTGATTATCTTTTTGGGTATCTTCATTTAATATTTTTTTATCATTCAACCATTCGAGCAAAACCATATGATGGACAATATGTTAAATGATTTTGTACACCAACATGTCAGGATGAATTTGGTGAGTGGTAGATTTTAGTAATTTATCATGTTGAGCTTATAGTAATGAATGTGACAACTATATAAATTCATATCAATGAATCTCAATGTAGAAAAAAGACCTATGTAGATAACATAAGGATGGATTAAGATATACAAGTGGGAGATAATATTTTCATAAAGGTATATCCATGTATATGTGTTATTATATTCATAATTAAAGTAAATTCTAGAACAATTTACATTTAAAAAACTAAAATTCTTGAATGAATTTGAGCTATGGATTTCAAATTGAAAATTAAAATTTACCTCTATAATGTTTATAATGACATAAATGAATTATTATTTTGGATCTAAATGTTTGATTAATAGAATGTGATGACCTCTATGGAAATATAATTTTACGCAGGCTTATCTTCTTATGAAAATATTTTGAAAATTCTTGACCTTAGAAAACAAGTTTTGTGGAATCAGATTACTTGGTTGGTGAAGTCACTTTGGGATAATAAAATAATATATATGGAAACATTAATACCAGAAGTTTTTATGCTGAATAACTACCTACATTTTTTCATTATTTCACATTCTGGAAATTTTGTGGATGAAAATTCTGAAGTGGGAAGAATGTAACAACCATATATGAATTATAATTTGTAATCCTTTCTTTCTAATGAAACTATAAATTATTTCACATAAAATTATTATAAAATTAAATTCATAAATTTATAAAAATAATTTCATAAAAATTTATTTCATTTATTAATTCAGTATTTCATAATAATATTTGTATAATTTTTTGTAATTTTTCATAATTTGTTGATTTTTAGGTGAATATTGGAGAATTAATATTTTATAAAACTTTCACTTTTATAAAATTATAGTGATATAAAAATAACATGAATTTTTATGACATTTTTTTATAAAAAAATTATATATTCAACACTTAATATAATTAAAAAAAATATAACATTGGTTAAAGAAATATAGATTGGAATTTTTGAAATCTAACTAATTTGTTTTTCAAATAAAAATTATTCTTATTTATTAAATTATAATGAATTATCTCAATGGTTCCATTCAAATTTTGTTTAGATTGAATGAATAATAAACCACATATGATTTATGTTAAACATATTAATCACATTATAATATACAATATAGTATGGTTTCATATAATATCACTTTTTATTAAAACAATACTTTATTCTAAAAATGGTTTTCATTCCATTTTTCAATTTTATTATAAAGGAAAATTTTCACACATATAGATATTAAATCACATAAATTTGATTTAAAATTTTCAATTATCATAACAAATATTATATATTTTTTTCATCTAATTTTTTGGTTATAATGAATATTAACCATGGTAAATATTTATCAACATGGTCTTGTGTAAAATGGGTTGAAAGGGTTTAGAATATTTGTATATAATATCATATTACAAATAAAACATAATTAAATATAATTTTTCGGTTGTTTTTATAAACTAATGTTATTAAATTTGTATATATGAAAACATGTGGCCACTTTCCAAAGAAAATTACAGTATTTTAACCAAATCATTTATGTAATTTTTTGTATGTCCCACCCCTCACTTATAATTGGGTACCTCTTATCCTTCCTTATTAAAAAAAATTATTCCAATATATTAACCAATAAATACCACAAAAAACATTTCTATATAGATTCCATTCATTCATCAACTACTTTTGATACCCCATAACCTTATTATGAGGGATTACAGTGTAAGAAAAAAGTTTCCAATAAATTAAAATGTTATTATGTAACATAACATTTTCAAAGAATATTTCATTTTAGGCTACTTATAAATTTTATATACACATTGAAACAAAAATAATCATGTATCATAATATACTAAGATGTTAGTATTATTGTGGGAAAACCCTTATTAATTTTATTTCAATCCTATGTAAAAAAAATCACTAATGTGTACGTATGACCTATGATGTCTACATATCAGTTTAATTTTTTACTCACATCTTTACATTGAGGATTATTATTGTTGAATTAATGAAATATATATATGATATTAATGAGTTAATAATGTTTATGTAAATATAAATTATCATCTACCTTTATACCCATTTATTCATCATTAAATGTTAATGTCTCTCATGAGTGGAAGATTATATGTCATGAACCAACCTGGGTAATCCCTGCACCAGTCACCCGAGTTCGCCAACAACCAGGCCAAAGAGTCATTCCTAATTCTCTAGATCTGGATGATAGTTCAAGTCACTAATGATAATTTATTTGAGCACAATTTATCCCATAATATATAAAATAAATAAAAAACCATAAAAAAATGGGGAAAATTGGTAGTAGAAAAAAGAAAAAAACTACTGCATAACTTCATGTGAAAACTATGTCTCTACCAACAAAATTATTGTCCCACTCCATTAGTTTACCTGAATGAGAACCTGAACCTGTAAATAGTATAGTATACTAATTTAATTTGTCACATTTACGTTGTCATCACAACAACTCAGTAGGTAAGAACCATGAAATGCATACATTTCCTTCCTAAAAAATAGTCCATATATGATAGTTTGAATGTATATTTATGAAAATAAGGTTTTCATAAATTGGATGGAATATGTCATTATTTAAAATGCATTTTTAAAACAAAAAAGTCATGTGGATGAAAATCCAAATAATTTATAAAAGAAATTAAAACATTGTTTAGAAAAAAGTACAGTATGTCTAATAAAACTATAAATAATGGAAATGGTTCAAGGAAAGGAAAATAATTACATATAGAATAAGAAAACATTGTGAAGTAAATTAAAGAAAAAAAATTCAGATAAGTAATCATGGGATTTTTCTATACTTCCCCAGAACAAATCCCTAGATAAACATGGTTCAATCACACATTCCATCAAATGGTGCACCTCCGTAGTCAAAAACCTACACTGCTTCTGTAAACTAGCATCACCTATAGAAAAGCCCTACCAGACTAGAATCTTTTAAGGAGATTCTAATCAATCTAATTGTACTTTAAATAAATCACCACATTATCCTCTAAATATTTTATTAGAATCCCATGATAATAGTGTAAAGGAAAATAAATATTTCATCACACACATGGATTTAGAAATAAATCGCATATTTTATTATTCATGACTTGCCAAATCCTCGACACCATCAATGAAAATTCCCTCTCATCGGTTGTATTGCCATTGGGGTGACCATCATATATGGATCATTTCAAAATTCCAACTGATAAAACATTTTATATGTTTATTAAACCAACTTACATAACATCACAATATACCACCTAGGACCTAACATTTTTAATTCCAAAATGAATTCCATAACCATGGTAAAAACCCATTAACTTTTTAAAGGTGATAATATTTCTTTTAACATATGAGTTTACCAATCAACATCTAATGTACAAAAAAATCTATAACCTATGAAAAATTTAAAACCTGCACTTGTAGTTTTTTGGGGTCCAAGAATCCATTTAGAAAACATTTTTAGTTTTTATGAAAAACCATTTGGAGGTGCAGATGAGAATGAATATTGGGGATTAGTTTTTTAAAAAAAATCGTAACAAATCGATATACTTATGGAATTCCATTTCAATGTGTTTTATATTATACATATATGAACCATGTTAACATATTTATATTTCCAAACCCTAAAAGAATATATTGAACAATATAAAATCATAAGTATTATACTAAAACAAGCATAAGAAGCATCATATTTAGAGAAAAGGATCGACTCATAACCACCATAAATATAAAAAGTTATTACAAGAACAGAAAAATCCCAATTAATAGGAATAAAACAATACCAAATCCTAGACTTAGTCAAAATACATCCCAATGAGACCAATTCAATTTTTAAAGATCATTTAACATTTTATTAAACACTTGTTATAGATATACATATCAGAATAATTATAATAGTCTTTTGAAAATAATTTTTTTAAACATTTCTTACATTAATTAACCCAATTAAAATTAACTAACTCATAAAATTCTTGATAACTTATTTATAAATTATTCATAAATTATTAAGCATTAAATGGGATAAATCAAAAAAGAAATTTATGGCCACGCATATCTCACTGTTTGAACTTGATCACACTCCATTCATGGTGAGAGAATAACAAAAGGACCATGTTACAAACCCTTATCACATATACACCATGATATATATAAAAATATACCCATTTAATATGTATATGTGTGTTGGTAACACCCATAAATCCACAAGCCATTGCCTTTGACTAATATCGCAAGAACAATCCATAATAAAACTCTACGTAATCGATGAACCAAAAACTAACAAAACAATAATCCCCAAATGAGGTTAGTATCTACCCTAGAACTTTACCACTAAAAAATTGAAATTAAGGACACCCATAAAGAGGATTTTAAAGATTATGGAGGGGAGAAAAACATTACATGTGATGGAGACACCATGGTTCTTGAGGTGAATCGGCTGAGATCAGTGGTCATGGGATGGGGTATGTCATGTGCAATGGCTTCTAGTTGGGAGGAGGGGGAAGTTTGTAGTGGGGGTGCATTATGGGGAGAGGTTAATAGTGGAAATGAAACCCCTTTTCGATTGTTAATAATATTAACAATGATAATATTAATAATAATAATAATTATAAAAAATAAAAACATTATAATAATAACCGATTTATTATTATTATTATTATTATTATTGTTTTAACGGGGTTGGCCACACTATTTGGCAACACAGTCATCCAAACCATGCAAGGACCTTGTTTTCACCTATTTCTTTGGTCAAACAGAATCCTGGGGCTAGCGCGTAGCAACACACATGACCTTGCGGCCTGGATGGAACAACTTCCACCTCTATAAAATTTTCCCAATGGTATGACATGGTTTCCCCTAAACATACCCCAACCATGAACCACTATACTACTATTCAAAAATTCCAAGAAACTCAAAATGATATCCAGAACTCAACCAGAAAAGAAATGAAATAATAATGAAAAAATTAATAATCAAATTTAAAATAAAAAATCATGATTTTGTGTAAAAATTCAACACAATGTCAAAACATTCATACAAAAAAAATTCTCTAAAAAAAGAGAAAGAATTTTATAAATTCAAAAGAAGTGCTATTGAAACCCCTATGTGACCTTTATTCTCCAAAATTAACACTCAACCACTATAATAGATAACAACCACAAGGATAACCATTGAGGAACAAGAGGCTCCTCACCCATGTTAGGAACCAACCAATATAAACTAATTCCTAACACCATGGTTACCTAATAAAATAATCCCAAACTAATAAAAGATCCATTCCATGATTCATCATTTCAACAAGACATGATCTTATCCAAAATAAACATATCAAAACCAAAATCATTCCAATAGATGGATAATTATTCAATAATTAAAATAAATATGGGAATCCAAAAATAATTACATGAAAACAAGGATTCTAAGACCATCAAATAATTATAATTATAAAAACAAGATAACCATAACACGTAAAACTCAAACCATTCCCACTATAATGTTGGAGACAACAACGGGTCCATGATCCCCTATTCATCAACATTCATAACTATATGAAATGAATCACTCAGGGTAACATAGATAGAGCCCTAGTGTGTTGATGAATATACTGCCCTTTAGTCAGAATCTAAAAAACTCTAAATGATATTTCTTCTTCTCATGGTGAAACATACAAAACTTCTAGAGATTATCAAAAAAGATTCACTATCGATAAGCCTTCCAGGGCATATAGAAAAATGGATCAAAATGAAAAAATAGCTCCCAAGGGAAGAACATGAGTTTGGATTATTATGAAATAAAATAATTAACTAACATAGGATATATATAAGAAATTTATTCCTTTGGAACACACTTATCACATGAAGGGGGACCTTTATGAGAATGAAGGGAATCTAGATTTTGACATAGTACAGAGTACCCTCTAAAAGACATATCATTTAAGAGGATCAACACCATCCTTCACCAATCATTTAACGTGTTGAATACCCATGAGCTCTAATACTCTATAGACACTAATAGACCTCGAACACCAAGGAAAACTGACTTTAGATAAAAAGAACATGACACCACAAATTATTTGGGAATTTGTGAAAAGACAAAAAATTTAAGAGAAACTTTAGAAAAATTTTTTTTCATTCTTAGTAGCATTCTTCAAATAACATTAAATATAAAATTAGATTAAAATAAAAACTAATCTCTACCAAAACAACACCTCAACCAAACAAACCATGATTAATTCAAAAATTCCATAAATAAAATTCTATGTAAAAATAATCATTTCCTAAATTCATCCATTTTTAGAACAAATTCCCCATTTCAAAATCCAATCAATTCTAACACATCCACCTTATAAAAAAATATCACATCAATGTTCCCTTTTAAAACTACGATTCTAATAAAAATATATCACATTCCGATTAGTTTTGAAATACCAAAAAATATTTCATCAGACTAGAAGTCATTTTTCATGATGTTATTTAATTGTTAATTGAACTTCACACTAAAAAAATGCAAAAAAAAAACAAAAACCACATCAATACCTTTCAATAAGAAAGCTAGAGATCATGCATAACCCAGCCACATTGATTTATCGACTATGATCTATAAAATAAACAACCATAGGAAGTATTATAGATCATGACCTCGGGTTCCACATGTGTATTTACTCTATGAAATGTCATTGTGAAGAAGAATATACCTTTCATTATCATTCCCAAAATAAGAAACCCCACATTAAAAAAAACACCAATAACATAAAAAAATATCAATTTAAAATCTCATCCCAACAACCCATGGTATCTCAAGTATCAGAAAAATTAAGAGTTTGTGACTCTTTTCCCACCCCTACCACGAATATAAGGAAAATCCTATCTCTTGTATAACTGACCATCCAAATAATAATGGCTCTTATGATACCATTTTCTCATCAACCAACATGGGTAAATCTTGAATTGTCCACATGATCTAGATATCTATAATGCTTGAGAGGAATTCTCGATCCTCTCCAATATGCATTTACTCTCGAACATAAAATATAATGTATTTGAAATGATATAGCCCATAAATACTCATATAAATATGGAAACATTGCCAAAATAATAAAATAGAAACACTAAAAGTCTAAAATAGAAAAAAATACTATATACCACAACATTTCCACATATCCACCACTAGGCACAAGATCAGGCCTCTCCAATAGTGAACCAGAATGAGAACCTGAACCATTTAATCAATGTGTGTCTACCAATGATGAGTGAAATGAGTAGGATGTAATAATAACATCTCATAATGTAAGAACCTCTTAATCCAAACATTTTTATTCCCAAAACATCCCATAAATTTAGTTTTAAAATACATTAATGAAAATAAGGTTTTTATCATTTTGAAGGGAAACCCCATCCTTTCATTACAAAACCTATTTTTTTAAATCAAATGAAAGTGGGAACACAATACAAATAATGCATGAAAAAAACTAGTCTTAAAAAAAACAATAATTTATATATAATAATACCACAATTAATGGAATTAATACAATGGTAAGAATATTAGTCCAAAAAGTACATGAAACTAAGGTACATCAACATTATACAAAGACATAAAGATATATAATGGTAGGATTTTCTTAAAAATACATGTATAAATTCCTTTTAAGAACTTGGTTCAAACCAAACTTCTATAATATGGTGAACATCTATAGTCAATAACAAACCTAGATTCTCTAAACTATCCTCAACAGTGAAAGTCACACCTAGCCTATAGTCGATAATAGTGGTTCTAATATATCTATTCATAACTATAAATACGGGTTCCCGCTACCCTATTTATGAAATCCATTAATCCTATTATAATATTGTAATCAATATTTAGGAGTTAATCACATGATTGTAATTAGATAGAACTAATAGATACCATTGTGCATGACATTCTCAATACCTAATACTATCTATGCCAACACCCTTTAATTAGATGGAAAACTATAAGGGATTCCATCATAACTTGAACCACTAAATATTCAACCAAATATAAATTTTATATGTGTTTAAAATAAATTCTAAAACATCACAAAGTGAAAATAGTGATTTAATATTTCTACATCCAAAACAAATTTAAAATCCATGTTGGAAACTCTATTTATTCATGGATGGTTCCAAACATTTTTTTCTCTTATAATAATGTCGATAAACGTTTCAAGGTGATGAACATGGAATAACATGGAAAAATAATTGAAAACCACACATGGAGTTATTTGGTGAAAAAGTATCCATTTAGATAATAATTTTTGTTTTTAGAAAAATACATTTGGGTGAAGAGGAGAAAGAAAATGGGTTAAGGATGTTTTGAAAACTATTGTTCATAATAGAAATTATTATGGAATTGAATTTACATGTGTATGTTCATATATATATTCGTGCACCTCATACACATATTAATATGACCACACCCACCGATTTATATATAGAACATCATAAAACCCAACTGCTTCATATTAAAGAGTCATATTAATAGTAAAAATAAAACACAAAGATCCAAACTAAGGTACAAAAATATAATAAGGCATTAATACAATATAAAATCCCAATTCACTAGAAAAACTAGCTAAAAAATCCCACCAAGGCCTAACAGAATCCCAAATATTTCAAAAAAAATTCCTAAACACCATTTGAAATCTTATCAAACACATTTCAATCATATACCTATATGTGTAATTATAATAGTATTTTGAAAACACATTTTTATCAATTTTCCAATTGGAATTCAACATAATAATGAAACTAACACACTATATATTTTAATAAAAAGTTTATAAATTTTTTAATAAGGATTAAGTATCAAAATGAATTATTCCAAAAGGATATAGAGGAGAAACCTACCTCAGTGATGTGCGAGCATGAAAAACTCCATGAAAAGTGTAAGGGGAACCCAAAGACATTGAAACACGCCTTTAACAAATATATACCATGATATATATATATGTACTGATTTCTAATGTATATGTGTGTAGGACCTACCCAAAAATTCACTAGCTATTTCCATTGATAAATGCCACAAGAAAAAACCTCAATAGAACCCTACAACACATATGAAACAAAAACAAAAAACAATCCCAAAATTATGTTAAGGTCCACCAAAGGCCTGATACACCACAAAAGGGGGGAAATGAATCTAGTAAAAGGAGTTAGAAGATGAATAATGGGTGTAAAACTTAACTTCGTATGTCCCAACCATGTTTTAATAGGGGATTCAAAAAAGATGAGATGACATTGGAAGTGTGATGTCGTGCGTAGGGGTTGCCGGTAGGGAGGAGGGGGAAGGGGGTTCATGCAGGGGGGAGTGGGGGAGTGGAAAATAAACTACTTTTGGGGTTATGGTAATTATAATAATTATATATATATATATATATATATATTAATACTGGTAGAAGGGAGCGAGAAATAGATAAAGTAGAATATACTTATGGAGGTCTTAAGTAATGGTGTCTATGGAAATCCCCTCTGACTATGTCAACCCCCTTTGGTCTCCATAAGTTAATGTTTGTAAACCAATGGATATTGGAATCATGGACATCCATGGATGCAAGGTGATCCACAACCATATTTCTCTCACTCCAGGTTTTAGTAACATGAATTCTACTACAGGAGAGGTTTTTACAGTTTTGGATAATAAAAGAGACTGACCATAAGATATTACCTATGCCATGAGAATAATTGTAGAGAATAAAGGTATAAATTTTCACTTATGTCAAATAAATGATACAGAGGTAGGATAGATTCAAATTGGTAACCATCTCAATGACTTCCTCTTGAAGGGGGTTTCTATAACCAATGTTAGTAGAAAATTACATGATAACCATTCCTACGAAATCATGAAATACCCACATCTTTCATGTTTCCTATTATAGAAGAACCATCTGTGTTTAATTTGAGGCCATTGAGGGGAGTAATACATCAAAAAAAGTGCCATTGGGAGGCATTACGGTATGGTTGTCATGGATAATTACTCAAATTAATTGGTATTAGGATGGGGGAATCGCACCAATTGTTAAGATTGTTAACCTTCTCAATGATAAGATTTATTTTTTTTATAATGACAGTAAACAAAGTGGTTTGGGTTCCCTTATGATCATCATTGATTCTTTCAATCCATATTAACTAACTCCCAGTGCTTAAGAGGATGAATGAAGCCACTCTTTCTTTCCATGACACATTCGATCCATGAAACTAATAGTCCATGAAGGAAGCATTAGTGATCCCCGAAACATAAAATACCATTAAATCAAAAAAACACCAGATATTTCTCTCCCAATAACCATCGAAAAAGAGGTGGTATGAGCTGTACTCTGAGGCTATTGGGTTTTCTAGACCATTTAAAAACCATGGGGTCACCATTGTCTAGGGCAACACAATATCTTATAGTTGGATTACACTTGTGTTATTGGCTATGCTGCCTTGATAAAGACACTACATAGGCCCCAATATTATCCCTAGGATTTTTCATGGTTTCCCCTAACAGTGTTACAACTGCACGCCAGCCTCCCTCCCATCATAGATTCCCCAAAACTCAATATTCTACATTACATTGACCCAAAAACATAATACATGATTATGATAAAAAAAACAATAAAAATAAAAACAATGTTTAGGGTAGGATATTATTATAATGTATATAATGAATAAGAATTATATAAATTAATTTGTTAAAAATAATGATATTTTGGATGCATTTCAAAACACATTAATCATGAATGATATACCACTGTAATTTTGTATTATTTGATTGTGAAACCTTAAATTTTTCGATGTAATAAAAAATAATTCAACGAATGAATTAAATATGATTAAAAGAGAACCATAATAAATTAAATAAATATTAAAAGGTATTTTATTAAAGAATTAAACATAATTAAATTAAATTTATATTGGATGAAAATAAGTATGACTAATCCGAGACCCCAATGTAATGATTGTTTGATATAAATCACATTTTTTCCTGAATTTTTTATATTGATTTACGTTTGAAAAAATATATGATCATAATATTTTAAACCATATATTTAATTATACCCATTTATTATATTATTGTTTAATATTTTATATTATATTTAATCTCTTATTGCATCATGATCAATAGGTAAGTTATATGTAAGAGTCTTTCTTTTATAAATATTTTTTTTGATATTTTCCCTCTGACACATTTCATTCCATGTCCACATATTTCTTTTAATGTTATCAAGAATGTTTTTACTATTTTATGAATTTTAAATTAATATCAATTTACCAATTTTTGACAATAGATAATTTTTTTAAAAGGAATATATATTTTCTTCATTTTACAAACATGGTACTCTTTACCCAATATATGGAGAAAATAATAATTTTAATATTTTCTACAGAATTGGTTTTTCTACATTCATGAATACTATTTTATTTTATGAATATTTACATGTTTTTTTGGTTATTTTAATGTAAACTATTTTCATTCTATTTGGGTAATTTTTATTTAAAAATAAATAAACTGAAATGGGTATAATTTTTTCAAAGGAATAAAATGAATTTTGAAAAGAGATTTAAAAAATGGTTCATTTAAAAAGATATAATATAGTTAATTTCACTCTATTTATATTATTTTATTTTCCATAAGATTGGTTTTACCAAAAATCATTAATTTTTGGTAATTCAAATGTCTTCTTTTACAGATAATGGATTTTAAATCTATTTGAGATTTTTATTTTTCTTATGGTCATGTTATATATAAATCTAGATTAATAAAAAGAAAATATTTTTGTACTTAATTCTATTATTTTTCCAAATCATGCATGTTTTCATAATAATTTTTATTATTCTAATTATGTTTTGACTATATTTTTTTGTATACTATATCAGTTAATGAATGAATATTATGTAATTTGATTCAATTTCATGGGAAATATTTTTGTTTCATATTCTTAATTCAATAATTATATTTGTTAACATATAATCTATTTTGAGAATGATTTTTATTGATCATTCATAATAAGAGTAATTCATAAGACATGAATTTGACTGCTGGGTCTCTATTATTTATTTCCCCCAATACACTGAGAAAACCCATGAGAGAAACAAATTAGCATTATATATTATATTTCAATTTGGTTTACACAAAAATATTTATTAAGTGTGATTTCATAAATTTGTGGCCTTGAAATTAAGATTCGTGATATTTTAGTTGAGTGCATGTGATCATTAATGAACTATATTACACATTTCCTTTAATAAGATATTAGTTTCAATTATCCACATGATTAAAATATTGATATTAGACATCGATTTTGATTGAACTGATCTTATTGATTGAATTTCATGTGTTTCGATTCTCCACTGTGAAGAAGGCATTATTCATTAATTACTCATGGAAAATTCCATTGTACGTAACCATTATATAGAATCAAAGATCCCAAATTTTTGGCATTACATTCAATTGGATGTTAATTTGGTTGGTTTGAATGATTTTAAGTAACCAATAATGTTTTTTTATATATGTATTTTTATTATTTAATATGAGAATAATATTTGTATCACATTTTACAATAAATCTATAATTATTGATCCATTGTGGTGGGATCATTTAGTATTTTGATATCAATGTAATAAATTAAACACAAGATATATTTGTTTGGAGTCATATTTTTTTCCATAAATCCTCTAATGTAGTGGTCAAATTAGAACACTTTAGTAATATTTATATTATTAGGTTTGTGAATTTTTTTCCCATTGTATGTATTAGGAAGGCTAGAATCAAATTTCAAAGAGATATCGTCCCACATTGATATATGTTTTGGTATCGTATTTATTACCCATTTAGGATGTTTTCACTCTTAATTAACTAAATGATATACCAAATTTCTTGTGCAATATACATAGATTGTAGAGCTATGAGCATTGACTGTCTTCAATTATTTTATGTACAAAATATATGGGATACAAAGCCTGACACCAAATCGTAGTAATATATTTTGATGGACATGGAATTCAAGAAATGCCAAATTATTTATATCCTATATTTTATTTTATATAATAGGATCATCACATTGTTATTTCTTTATTATTAAAATTAATTGTTGTTGAGAAATTATTTATGAAAAAAATAATGATTTCACTTCCATTATTTATTGCATTATCTCCTTAAAAATTCATTGATCAATGAATATCCTTTTATCTCCATTATTTAATAACATTAGGTTATTTTATTCTTGATGCATCATCCACACTTTTTACAATTTAAGGTTGAAAATTAATAGAACAATAATAGTCTTTATGAGTGTCTAACTACCCCCTTTGATATTTGATCAGTTCCTTTTCTTTGAGAATCTATTTTAGAATTTTATAGTCATTGTATATATGAAACTTCTTCTAATAAAGAAAATGCTTCCAAATATTTAATTCAATTATGTTTATATACAATTCCATTTCATGGGTATGGTAATTCTTATCATGAGGCCCCAACTATAGTGTTGCATTGTCATTCACATTGTGATTTTTCCTGAGAATGCATCCATATCATATCATGGATGAATCACTATAAATATCTAATACTTCTACATAATAGGGTAATGTCAGTATAGGTGTACTAACCAAACTCAACTATACTTCATGGAATCATTAATCATCCATTTTTTCCAAGATGAACATAATTCCCTTTTGACATTTAAATGTTAGTGGATTAGAAATATATGAATATTTATTCAAAAACCTTCTATAGAATCTCTTTAGACTAAGAAAACCATGAATCTTAGTCACTATTATTGATTGAGGGAACTCACCTATGACCTTTGTCTAAATTGGATCAACATAAATTCCTTCATTGATTACAAAATGTTTTAATAATTATACTTATTTTAACTAAAACCTGCATTTACTATATTTATGGAAAAAAATCCTCTTTCCTCATAATTCTGGATATGAATATAAAATTATCTTATTTCTATTGAAATAATTAAATGTATATATAAATATCATTAATAAATACAAAATAAAGTTTATCAATGTTTACCCTAATTAGTATATTCATAAAATCCTTAAATATATCTACAGTTTTTGTTAATAAAAGAGAATAATTATTTTATATTGTCTATATTCTAATAAAAATAGAATCTCGCTGAATACCGACTTTGTTCACCCTCACCTGATGATACCCTAATCATGGGTCAGTCTTGAATTATTATTAAACCTAATACATGAAGTCAAATCAATAATGATTCCATGTAAGTGGTTATTTTTTCATCATATTGATTATATTCATATTCTAAACATCTATTCATAGTTACATCTATGTATCCACCATTTTCAAAAAGTGATCCGGTTCTACCCAAAGAGGCACAATAATTTCATTCAATCGTTTAAAAATAAGATCTTATAGATGTTTCTTCAATTCTACTAACCCAAAAATTCTATTCTCTATGGGATCATGAAAATTTATTTTGATCTATGTATAAGTTCAATAGATAATTCTACCTCTTTTTCTAAGGGTATAGGTGATTCTTCAAGAAATATATAAATATATTATAGAACAATTGATACATTTCATACCTATTATCTTTTAATTTAATACACATATTGAATAATGAGATCTATAATAATGGTACTAGGAGGTTGTTCATGACAAAAATTGGGATATGAAATCACTCTAGAAAAAAAGTCCAAGGTGTCCCCCCAAAAAGGAAAATTCCTTAATTTTATAGTTCATATTTTCATTATACATTGTTTTCCATTATATACCTAGTATTACATCACATTAATCCATTCAAATGAACAATATATTTTTTATGATATTATTCTCACAATGTTAATAAGATATTATATA
The DNA here is from genome assembly GCA_963277665.1 of Viscum album. Classification (NCBI taxonomy): domain Eukaryota; kingdom Viridiplantae; phylum Streptophyta; class Magnoliopsida; order Santalales; family Viscaceae; genus Viscum; species Viscum album. The sequence continues at coordinate 2,040,972,778 of OY728130.1, read as the reverse complement.
TATATCATGGTAGAATGGATCCTTTTTGATATTTAACTAATAACTCCACTTGTAACAGGTTAGGTATAAGTTATGGTTTGTTTCAAAATTTTAAAAAATAAAAAAACTTTCTAAACTATGATCATTAAATATTCATGCTAGATTAGATTGTATTATCAGTGTACATTATACCACATAATTAAGATCCCCATTATTACCCTTTTATAATGGTAAAATAATAACCTTGACCCCTTAGTGTCTATAATTTTTTAGATTGTTATCTCTCATTTAACTTCTAATGTTGGCATTGATTCCCAACGTGTCCATGATCATCACACTTTATCTATTTCACTACCGATTGATATTTTACCGTTATTCCTTTTACAAATTTTTTTCAATGGGTTAATAATATCTCTCTAATAGTTTCTAGCTATATTGAAGAAATTTTAGTGATTTTATACGATTCAAACATCATTTAGTAATCTCATAATAAAATATTCCTATAATTTTTCCAAAAGTGTCATTTTAATTTTATACATTTACATTCATTGTTAAAATTATTCCTAAAATTCATTTTCATCATTCTTTTTTTATCATTAAATATATTAGACACTTGGTATTCTCTATACTCCTCCACATAGAGTGTAAACCACAATATCTCATCATAAAACCCAATGAATGAGAATTATAGAGCCTTTAGTATGTGTGATCAATATCTATAAAAGGGTCATTCTGTATTTCCATCAGTATTAATTATAATTCTAGAAACAGATAGTAAAATCCTTTTGAAGATCATCTTAAAACAAGCACTGATTCATTATGCTTATGTTTCATCCTATGAAATTATATTCCTATTTATATTCAATGGATGTGTGAAATATACTTATTTTTAGATACCTTTTTATCATCTTTCAACTACATAACATCAAATTCATCTGTTAGATTCTTGTTCTTCATAAATTTAAACTATTGATGACATTATATCTCTGTGAGAGATACTTATAAAGTAACAATTCCAAGATCACAACAATAAATATTATAAAATATATATTATATATTTTTGATATGTTGTTACCTGGTCAAAGGAACGCGTGGTCTAATAAATGTATGTGGCAATTGATTTATGAAAGATTCAAATCCAATTTTTCCCTTGGATAATCCATATTCTCCTCAAGGTATATATTATTATTCATATTTAGATATAACTGATTCATGATCATTATGATGTTTTTAACTTTGGACCCCCTCATACAAGAAAATACATCATTGCATTATCCATTGAATCTGTTATTTAATTGATTCCATCAATTTACTATCATTAATCTAAATCTAGAAGCGATAAATGAGAAAATTTAAACAATTTTGAATGTAAGGAATTGAATTATAAAAGGGTTTTAAAATAGTATTTTTCTAATATAACCGTATAGTATCATATATATCAATAGTTTCTAAAAATAAAATAATTAATTTGGATATATGTCATTTATATAAGTTTTTGCTGAGCATGTTATTTACAAATGATTATCACTTGGAGTATTGAACCATATGTGAATTTAAGCCCACAACTCATGTAGTAATTTAATACAAAATTAATATCCCACTAACTTTTTTAGGGTTGTTACCGTGTTGGTGCATCTATTCCAAGAACCTAATAACACATAGTTATATCTAGAGAAGGATATCATTACTACCAAAGAAAAAACTCCTTACATTAAAATTTTTTTAGCAGGTTTTCTTATAATTTTACTTATTCATACGGTTTTTTAAAATTACCTATTATAATGATTTCCATAAATAAATAAAAATATCTTCATTACCAACTATGATGATAAATAATTTTATACATTATTTTTAATGTAATTTCATTACAAATATTCCATTAATAAATTAAAAAAATATTTGAAGGATCATTTTCATGGAAACTACGTATATAATACATTATGTATATTTATCACACAAAAATAATTCTCATAAAAGAATTTTATTATTACTACCTAAGTCACCTCATATAGAATCACTTTCTAGGGATATGAATCCAAAGGAAAGGGTGAAAATGATGCCATGTAATGGGATAAATAATGAAGTATAATATAATGAATAATAAAAATTAACAAAATTAATAACGTAATAGCATGATCCTGAGTATATGAGTCATAACATGGTTGTGTGGATACAACATATTAATGATAAAATCATATTTATATCACAATGGTTCATCACAATGGTAATGTAAAAACATATTACGATATTTTTTCACCATGGTGTCATAAAATATTACCACAGTCTTCACTAAATATATCATAAACATTTCATTTCATGATATTTATCATTTACCCAATACATTGGAGAACTAATAGTGACAACCCTAAAAATTCATGAATTTACATCTTTAATATATATTGTATATTATGATATCATATTTTATCATTTTAACGAACTATATTGAAAATTTGGTTTCAAACATTGTAGTAAAAAATTTATTAAATCATATTCAAATATTTTGGAATTCCCATGAATAATTATAGGGTTTTTTAATTAAAAAAATATTGGAATGGAAAATTAAATAATTATTTTAGATGAATAATATGTATATATATGAGAAATGGACCATTATTAATGGGAGATAATGGTTTTTTCACATTATTATGAAATCAATAAGATAATAATTTATTTTTTATAAACTCGTGAAAACATTTTCAATTTGACTTTATTCGTTATTTATAATAATTTCCTTTAATGGGGATGAGGAAAGTGGATGAAAAAACTTCTCTTTAATGTTATAGTGATGATTCTTGAGAAGATACCCTTACAAATATAGAAACTCCATTGATAGATAATTGATAGGGGAATTGAGTGAACATCATTGATCACTGAGTTTATTATAGAGAGGTATTAGATATTGTGTATACATTTTTAGAATGTGAGGTAGACTTTTTTTATTAATAAACATAGGAATAGGGAAAATATATTTTAAAAAACATAAAACCATTGGCCTTCTAGGGTTTTTTTCAATTTTTTTGAACTATACGGACTATTGTTTATAATTTTATTGTTAATGAGTTGATATCCTTAGAATAATTTATATATAATTTTTAGGATATAATTATTCATAATTAATCCTTTTCACAATAATAAAAAAAATTATTGGTTTTAGATTATTATATTTTTGTTTTGAAAATTAATTTTATTACATTAGAAAATATAATTTTATGAGAAAACCCATTTCCAGATGTTCAATCCTTATTAATATTTATTAAATAATTTCTAATTCATTATGATGTCCAAATACTTAACATATACACATTCGGTGTTTTTTCACAAAATATTTCAGCCATAATAAAAAATAATGAAAAATTACCAATTAACTAATATGAATGAGTTAATTTTAAAAATTACATCAATTTTTACAAAATATATTTCTATGTACAATAAATTTCATTTTTAAATAAATTTATTATTTTTTGAAAATACAAAATTTTCACATTATTGAATTTATAACTCCTAATTAAACTATATATTCTTTGATAAATATATTTTATTAATTATAAACAAGTGGAAATTTTTTCAACAAATTTTTTATAAAGTGAATATTTTTTTTAGATTTAAATTTTATTATAAAAAACTAATTTAATGATAACTAAAAATATATACTTTCAAAAAATAAAAATAAGGGATCATTATACTAAAAATCTATTTCATCATGTTCATCCTATAATCATTTGAATTTTATCTTTTATACAATGGTATTATATTAATTAAAAATTAGGGAACAATGTAAAAAAAACATATTTAAAAGAACATACAATCTAATGTCACTTAAAGTCTCAATAAATAACACCCTATCACACAAGAATAATCCCTTACGATAAGGTGGGTGATTGTGGTACTTTCATATAATGATTCTATTAAAATTTCCTTGGTGCTGATCTCTACTTACCTGGTTATTTCCCATAGTCAATTCTCATCATGCCTAACATGTTAAAGAACTATTAGATCTTGGAGGAGGGAGAATCCAAAAAATTATACAAAATCCCATTATCATATACATAGGATTCTAATGGAATGATCCTACTATTTTATGCCGCCATTATCCCCTTCTACATCAATTTTTAGGACCAATAAGGGCATATATACATTGAGAGGGGGGGTGAATCAGGGTACAAATATTCTTTTTCTAAATTATTCCTAACCTAATGGATCTTGACCTATTTTTTACAATGGTCACTTTGTTTTCACTTGTGTGTTTATTATGATCACTTATTTATGTATTTATATGATGATCATGCTTTGAATGTAATGCAGGGAAGAAAGAAGGCAGACATAAAGTTTTTTACATAGTTCACCATCACTGGGCTACATCCAAGGAGCATACACCGATGATTTCCCGATATACAAATTCACTAAATCTCATTGCATATTACAAGGTTCTGGAAAGATCACTTCTATTCCCAGGATCACTGCATTTTCAATGTTTAGGGTCAACCCACTACTTTCCCAAGGGTCACTCCATGTTTCTCTCTCTGGCTCACTGCTGGTAGAGAGGATCACCTTCTTCTTATTCCTTTGTACACTGCTCTGGAAAAAATCCACTAACACTTTATAGAACTGTAGGTCTCTTCATTATCACTATTTAATAAATCCTCTATTGTATTTGGATTCTCTATTGATGTTCAACATTCACCCGATGATGAATCTTACTTTGTATCGAAGGTATCAGGAAATCTTACAGCTTTCACGCAGCCCTGAATCTCTTCTATGAATCAACCATTCTTAGGGCCCTTCTGTATGTCGGCATGTAATTCTCGGTGCGCAAGTCAAAACTGGCGTGCAATTCCACCACAACCACTTGTGTGGCACAAGCTTCTCCGACTCCAAACTTCCACGACGCACAACCCTTTACACCCAATCCAATTTTGGTGCGCAACCAATACCTTTCGTGCTTCTTCAAAATCTGGCGTGAATGTATCACCAAACCACTTGCACGGCACTTCCTTCTTCTACTCAGAACCTGTGCGACTCTCTTCCTTCCTCACCTAGACCACCTTCGATGCACAACAATCACCTGTCGCGAAACCTCTACTTGCGCGACCACACACCACTTGTGCGACCCCCACACCTGCGCGACGAGAGCTCTGATTTTTCTATGTGTTTAACTCTTCACCTAATAAAGAGGTTTCGACCTCTATTTTTATTTATTTGGACACCCTATTCAACGGCGCACAAGTCTACCCTCGACGTGCATGTTTCACTGTGAAAGTCTCCTACCATGCAAACCACTTGCACAACCAACTCCAAAACTTGCGTGACCCTTATCCATTTTCCATATTTCGATGCTTTGATCATGAAAAACATATGGCATGCAATTTTCCTCTTCTTAAATTACACGACATCACTTTGTATCTCCTCTTTTCGTACCACCTCCAGTTCATCTATTCATTCGTCAACGTTCCGGAATCAAACATGGATCGTTAACCACAACCCTTGAACTCGACATGTCACCGTGAAATCCCATTTGTCCAAAAATTTGTATGTCATGGTTTGCTTTATCAAAAATCACAACATAGATGTACACACTATCAACAAACACAATCACCTCAGAAATGTTTCAATTATACCTTGATGGATTTTTTCCCAACATCAATTATCTCTCCTGATCACCCCTAAAATTAAAAAACTCAAATGACCACATAATGAAATCTATATTATAATCAACGATATTTAACAACGATTAGGATAACTAACAATAAAATAAAAGATACATTACAATTTTTATGTAATTGTTATATCTTAATGGTATGAATTTCTATTTAACAATATATATACTCTATAATATTAATACTTCAATATTCCCTACCTCACTTGAAATTGTTCTACAAATCCCTTGATAATGACCCTCATATTTCCAACACTTCCTTTTTCATTTTCTATTTTTTAGAAAGAGTGAAATTCTTGATCGAATTAAATCATTTTGAGTATAAAAATATATAAACACAATTAAATGGTTCTTATCTCTCAATACTCATTATATAAATTAGCATCGATATTATTACATGATGTGTAATGTCTCTGTCAAATATATTATTGTATATATGTGATTATATTATAAAATATAAAATCATTGTAATGGTGACAGATGAATTATTTTGTTAATAATTTAAGTAAAATTTGTTCTATTATAGTTAGATACATGTTAATATGATGTTAGAGAAACAATGTATAATTATATAAGGATGGAGATAGAAGAGAATGTTGCTATATGAGTAATGATGATGGATTGTTTTCCTATAATTAATTATAATGGTTTCAAAAAAATAATAATTAAATTATTTACAGATGAATCAATGAAAATTTTTCTTGTCATGAAAGATGATGTTATAAGTACTTGAAAACATGAAAAACTTTTAATATGTTGACGAATTTTCAAAAGGGAGATAATATTCTGCCCAGAAGATTATTAGAGCAATTTCACTCTGATGTTTGTTTCCCCATGTAAAATATGCAAACAAGTTGAGATAAGTATTAAATCCCTTTCACTGATGGATTCACTATAATTATAAACATGAAATTTATTTATCAAAATTACATATATTTATCATCTTTAATTATTTAAAAATATTATAAAAAAGGGAAATCAGTTTTTCTTTGAAGAGATTGTGATAAAAAAATAGCAGTGAGTAAATGAAAAAACATTTTTCAAAATATCCTGACAATCATGGTATAAAACAAGAGTTTCAAATACCCGATACATTTTTACAAAATGGAATAGATGTATTTCATAATTGTAAACTTTTTTTATTCCTAGAATCTAGATAACAATGCCTGAAACAACAACATATATATGTTTTCAAGTAATCAACACTACTGGTATCATTAAAATCTGATTTTATAATGAAAAAATTATATATAAATCAGTATGAAATGTGGTATATGAAAAAATTGAACACATTATTGTGTTGAAACTTCCAGTCATTTTCATGAATAACGAATAATATCGTAGAATGATTGATGAAAGAATTTGGGATTGAATTTTATTTCATTATAAATCAAATGAATGATTTTAAATATCATACAACCTAAAATTTTGAAGGATAAGTTTTTTTATGTTTTCAAAATATATCAAAATGACGATGGGAATGATAAATTAATAAAAATTGTTGATTAGAATAATGTTTTCACCATTTAATAAACTTAATAGTTTCATGAGGCTATAAAAATTATTTAGTATGATAGATATTTAACATGTTGGTGTGATGAGAATATGGATTAATGATATAATTGGGAAACATGAATACAATGTTGGTATTTTGATATGAAAAATTTAATTGGTAATGAAAATCAAGTATCACATGTAAGAAGAAAGATAGAAAACCTTGTCATGGCAGTTTTATTTAAAATATTTTACTCAATATAATTGATTAATATTTCTTTAATAATGAAGGGATTAAATATATGAATGAAGAGCCTTGAAAAATTTCAAATAATAGAACATGGGATCTTATTAATATGATAATGGAGAATAGATTTATTATCCTAAATAGGGCTTCCATGAGTAATAGAACTAAGAAAAGTGAATTTCATAAAAACGAACCTAGGCTTTTTTTTGAATGGGTACTGATAAATTAAATATAATGAATTTTTTGAAACATTTTTACATGTTTCCAAGATTATTACCACATTAGATTAACTCAAATTATAACTTAATAGACAATCTAGGTTTCTAAAATTTCATTGGAGTTTGAATTAATGAATTGTTAACTAAATATAAGGGAATATATAGAAAAAACAAAGGGATTTATGTTGGATAATTACGAAATAAATGAGTGAGAATTTATGAAGGATCATTATGGGAAAGAAAAATCACCTATATATTTCTATTTCTTATTAGATGAGTACTATAGTTACTTAGATTTTAGGTAAGGACAATTGAAAAACAATCTATTTGAAAAGTGTCCAACACCACATCACTCATTGTAATTTTATGTGTTTATAAAATTTTATTTTTTAATAATGAAATAATTATTTGAAATTAATTTCCACACAAATGATGATGATGTATGACACATATTTCCTTAGTAACACAATAATTTTACTATTTTTTCATAATAACCTAGATATTGATCTGGATTTCAATTATAAATAAAAATATAATAATAATTTACTAAATATGTTTAGAACTGTGGAATAAAAAATATTTTACATACCATTTTACATAGGAATGATAATGAGTTTGGATGATGAATAGAAGATAGTCTATGTAGATTAATTTAGAAATATTATCTCTATTCTCATATACGTGACTCCATAATATAAATATATATATATATATTGTTATTGTTGTCACACATTCTTCTTGTTACCGATCCAATGAAAATAAATTACATATTCTAGGAGTTAGGATAATATTTAGTGATGCCTCAATAGATTCATATTATGGATCATTTTCTAAAAATAAACATTTGATCAATATAATTGGCTTTGAAAATTCTAACTATTATGGAAGTGTTGATGACTTAAAATCCAAATCATGTGGATAATTTTTTTATTGAAATTTTTGTATCTCAAAATTATATGATGATATAATTCTTTATTTTATGTTATAAAAATATCAAATATGTGTATGCATCTAATGAATTTTCATAGGTGATTTTGATACACACTCAAATTTAGGATGTGAATGTTATTAATGGATATCCACTAGTTATTAATTCCGAAATCCAATGTTGCATAAATCTGTATATGAATATAGTGAAATAATCCATATAAATTAGAATTGATATAATGTACCATATTTTAATGCATAAGATGTCTGAATTCATATTTAAAGTATAATTTTTCTAATTTAAGGATTAAATTGCAACCATTGTTCAAAATACACATATAAATGAGTGTATCTAGAGGCTGGGGAAAAAATTGGAGTGTAGAGAACATCCAAATAATGATGTATGTTTTTGCTCCCCAGATCCAATTATTATTTAATTATTAAAAATGTGTAAAAGGTATATATATGGGTAGAAACAAACATTCATGAATGTTTTATAATCCATTCACGGAGCAAAAATAAGTAGTATGATAAAATAAAATATTAACTTCATTGTTAATGATTCTTAGTTGGTAACTCTTATTGAGATTCATATTGATTTATTTGATGTTATAATTAAAACTATTTTTTTCAACACTAAATGTTCTTATAAAGTCTAAGACATCATGGGTTTTTTCCCACAAATATGATGAAATTTATACTACCCATTATAAATACCTTATTTTTAATTAATATCTGTATGGGGAAGAAAAGACGTTTGAAATTTCATTTTCCATGAATATATTGGGAGTGATTAGATTTAATATTTTAACTGCAACTAAAAAGTGTTCTATTAATATAAAATTCAATGGTTTAATTAGTTTAACTCACTTTAGTATGATGTTATTTTCAAATAATATTAATGTGGTTTGAGATGATTTTGGCTAATTTGAATGGGCTTGAGATGTTCTGAGAATGATTGAAATTTTTTTGTGGTTTTTTGAAGAAATTGTAGAATTTTGAGTAATATATAAAGGAATAAAAAATATATTTATCATAAACATAAATTTTTTAGTGTATTGAATCTCATTGAGATGCATACGATTTTTTTGAAATGTGGAAAATTACTCCAAAATTCTCCATGTGATTCATTTTATCCTTTAAAAATATGAAATAAGATGAATGTATTCGATACATATGTTATATATTCTAAATTTCATGAAAAATTGGAAAATAAAATTTTCACTCTATGAAACATTATATCATTCAAGTAATACAAAACAATTTTGATGATATGTATCATATTCTATTGATATATCGTATCTTCCACAAAAGTTAGAATTTTAAAATGTGACATTATGGTAACAATATGAAACATAATATGGCATAAATGATATGTAATACTCACTATTAGTGAATATTTGAATAGTTACAAAGCTCAAAAGTGATAAATATGATACTTAATAAAAATTATATAGAAACACATGAATGGAATATACAATATATTAAAATTTACAATATTTCAAGGATCTAATTGAAATGTGAACATGAAATAAATTATCCCTAATATGAAATTTATATCAACAGAATAATTATTATCTATTACGATATTTTAGAAAATTTAGTGTAATATTTACGATTCAACGAGTCAAAATATAAAAAATTGATGGATCAAATTTCAGTTAAACATAATGGATTTACTTCATGAATTTGTAGATAATGTTTTGAAATATTAGAAAATTATTGATATCCATATGTGATGATGATAATTTGTTCTTATATAAATAAACAAAATGATTCTATTGTTAGTAAGAATTGTTTCTAAAAATATGTTTTAATGATAGTGAATGGATAAGGTGAAATTGTTATACTTTGTGAGGAAAAATGTCTTGATGAAAATAAATATATAAATATCAATAAATATAAATATATTATGATTAGTTGTGATATATTCACAATGTATTAGTAAGTCCATCTTAGTGTTCAAAATGAACTAATTGTTACAAGAGAGCTTCACATGAATATACTTCCACTCTATATTATAATAAAGATGTGTAATTAAGTGAAGAAAGGTATTTTGGAAATATAAAGTCATGAAAATTCATATATTTTACATAGAATATATGTAATAAATTTTTCATGTAAAAATGGAGATTTTATCTTCAAATCATTTGGATATTTCTAAATAGTAAATAATTCGTCCGTAGTTTATGGGGATTTGTCCATAAACAAAATTTGGAATAAATATTCATGTTACTCTATATATATATTGGTGAAAAATAATAATGTTGATCCTTTTTGTGATAAATATATTATTTAATATAATAAAATGTATTATTTTGTACATTGTTGTCACAATCCAACCCGAGTCAACCCTTAACTAGTCACCCGAGCTGGTCTGAAAAATTTCCCGAGGGGCGTTCCCGATCCCCTCGGGGAGGAAACTTATACCGGACATCAAAATCAACCTGTTGGGACATCATGGACTGTAAATATAAGACATTTAAATAAATCAAGGCAGAAAATAAAATTAAAAACTAGCATCATAATGAAATAAAAAAACCCACATACCTCATTGGGACATACTAGGTCACCACCCAAATCAAGATCAATGATTTCTCCAAGAGAGATCCAACACCAACAGAACCTGAAACAAAAAATATTTATTAGGTGTGAGAAATGAAAATCCTAGTATATAAATAATCGGAGATCCCATTCCATTATTTTACCACCAAACCATTGTTACCTATTCGAAATACATTTATAAAAATAGATTTTCATATATGTTTGGAATTTAAAACAAAAACATGATTTTTTCCCTCAAAATTTTAAAACCATATACAAAAAGGGATCAAGGGGGTTGTGATTTTTCATCCAAAACATATTTTTGCAAATAATTTTTAAAACTTCCACAAATTCATAGTTTTCAAAATAAAAAACAAAAAAAGGTACCAGAAATATAATTCTACAAGACACGGGAAACAACACTAGTAATACATGTAACATGGAAACATATGAAATCCTATAAAACTAATAGAAATTATAGAACGTAATATAAAAGTTATCCATCCAATATGAATTCCCTCGTTAATTAGGTAATAATTCTCAAATTTCTGACCATCGCCCAACATGGCCTGTTTGAGGGGCCCAATCCCATAGTAATAATAAAAAAACATATCATTCTTATCATCCACTAACCTATGAGTAATCTAATCTAGTGCAGAAATCGTTCTCAGTATGCCTCTTTGCATTTCTAGGATCTCATATATCTTTCAAAGGGGGGGGGGGTTCAATGAAAATCCTCATACATATAATCAAACACACAACCCAAACCGGCACCGCCCAAGCCACCTCAAGGGTTTGCCTCCTGCCTCAAAATGATTACCATTCAATGAATTTCCATTCCGATGACCCTTTCATCTCATTATCAACCAACGAGAAAAAATACATACCACTATAGGGATTTTTTTTAAAAAAATTAAAAGTTTCCAAATGGGCATCATCTAGTTTTCACACTTCAAACCCCTTCCATGTAACCACACCAAAAGTGTCAAGTGGGCCCTAAGCTCTAACCATTGAAGGAACATTTACCAAAAGACTTTAAGAAAAAAATTTCCAATAAATAGAGATCCCATATTCATTATGCCTTTTCCATTCATACATTAAGTTTCATACCTACACCATATCATAGTAAACATTATGAACATGCCTTTATTTCAATTATTCTTTAACAAACTATATTTAAACTATGTACAGGATACTAGAATGATCCAAATGGGCATTCAACCCTTTGATGAAACAATAGCCTCTTAATCAACACCAATAATTTCATGACTTTCCACAATTTTGAAATCTCCTTAGGTCACTTTGAAAACATTGAAAAAATTTATCAGTAGAGTGGACAAAGGGGAGAGAAACAATCTATTTTTAGAAGACTAATTTTGAGGAAAGGACCTTTATAAATAACATGAGACCCTTTACAACCATTTTTAAGAGACTACATACACACATCATTCACTAAAGCATTAAAAATTTCTAAAAGTGCCAATTTTCATAAATCCATATATTACTAACAAACAATTTTCCCTAAATACAATTCAACCAATGAACACAACCCAAGATATCTAAAAAGACCATTTGAAAGTAGATGATGATTATTCAAAACCAAAAGCCAAGGCATTTACATGTGAATAAATTAAAAGCATCCAGAAACCGAATTGTGATCAATTCTACCAACACTAAATCACTTCTACAAATCAAAAAATAATGTAATAATAGTGTGAAACATGTTTTTGAAATTCAATAACAAAACTAAAGAACTTAATTAATTGAAATTGGTATTAAAGGACATTGAAACACATACATAAAATAATGTTCAAGCCAATTCTTTCTAACTCAAGAAACAAATTTCTCACACACACACACCCATAAATATATACCCCTTTAAACTGAAACACTTGTTCCCCATTCTAAGAGGGAACACTCATTCAGATGATATATATATATATATATACCTTCATTCATACAAACATATATATATTAATACATGGGAAATTGAATGTGTGCACCAGGAATTGATTTAAACACCATAAAATAATTTCTGACACCCAAATTTTAGCATGACATGGATCGATGCTCAACCAAAAAAGAACATGGGACTCACATAAAAATAAATACCCTGAATAATGATCTCAAAAAAATGGAAAATTAAGAACATCAGCTTAGATAGTGGATGAAACCTTAAAAACACAAGGTAAGGCGAGATTGCATACCAAATAATTATCTTCACAACAAATAATATACCAGATCTTAAATACAAAATTATTACTCTAAATTAAATGTGTGCAACCCCATGGTGATAATTAAAATTTCACCTCCAAAGTGGGAGACGATCCAAAAACTGGTGAGGGGTTCACAATAGAGCATTGAGACACTAATGCAAGGGAATTCTAGATCGAAGGAGGTCAGGGTGGGGCTACCGGAACGCTTTAGGTTGAGAGGAAAGAGGGGGGGATCATAACCAGAGCATGATCATCCATAGGCAGAAAGGTAGAATCACAAAGGGTGAGGGATGGCCATAGTGGGGTTTGGATGAAGGTGACTTAATCTAAGCATGGGAGGCCATACGATAGTGTTTAAGGGAATGGACGGCTGGCGCTGGCAGTAGCGGCGAGGCAGAGGTGAAGCCACAATGGGTGGCAGCATGGTCTACGCTTGGTGGTGGGGATGGATGCACCTACATCACCATGCATAGGAGGAGGAATAGTTGGGGTGGGGGGCTATGCCTCCCCCATAGGGTTTTGATTTTTTTTCATTAAAAAATATAATATAACAACTCTATAATAAAAATAACAATAATAAGTTAGTTTCATTTCATTTTTAATCATAATAATAATAATATTAATATTAATGAAAATTTAGTAATAATGATAATTGAATTATTTGCACAAAAAAATTATTATTTCAATCATCATGAAGCAGCATGGTCACCTGACCAGAATGCTCTATCACTGGTAACAATGATGTTTCTATGAACTGGCCCAAAACCCATCAAAAATATTCAACATTGAAAAATATCACCACGACCGAGAAGAGAGTAAAATAAAGGGCCGCCGAGGTTAGGGTGCGACAATTCTCCCCAACACAAACACGTTATGCACCCAGAATTTCACCAAGACAACATTTGATACAACTGGTGACGATGACTAGACTAAACTAGAAGAAATTGAGTGGCTTATGGCGACCATTAAAGAGACACATCTCACCTGACCAATTTAATAACAATCACTACCAGATGTTTATGGGAGAACATGGTATGTTTCTACCAACTAAAAGAATTTACTAACACAGAAACCTTGAAACCCAAACACACCACCCTCGGAGGGTTCAACGTGGGAACTTCCCAAGCTGAACACATACAACCTTCTCAACATTAACGGAAAAACTCCACCACTTTGATTAAAATAATTATTGGGAAAAGGAACGCACCATGGTACTAGGATGGATGAATCCCCTATAAAATTGATACACACTAAAGGAAAACACATGGAAAGCTTCCCAAACAAAAAAGGGGCATAAAAACCCCACCAATTAATTCATGAAACAAAATATTCCCCTGAAGAATGAAATTGAGACCAAAATCAAAATCAGAACGATTCCACTTATTCATGGTCCCAAAACCCCTAAAAGAATACATATAATTTTAAATCCAAATTTAGAGAATATGAGGACTCTTGGATTGTGGTACAATGATCTCATCACACCCCACAACAATAATGTTCTTACGATTAAAATGTGAATAGAACAAGCCAACATTGGATATTCCGCTCATTAAAGATGAAAACATGATCCAGGGTGAAATTCCACACACCCTCGGAAGCATATAACTATGCATGAGCTTCCCCCCTAAGATGTGATGTTGGCTCCCTAATAGATGAAGCATCTCCGACCCCACACTCATTCATCTGCATCCTCTAGTCCACAAATACTTCTTCTAGATGATTTTAATGACTACAATGGTGGAATGTTTTCAATGGGGTTCAAGATAACGACTTAGAATGCCTAAACTAGCCACAGTGGTGGAACACACGAGAATGGGTCTATAAAATTGGGTCTGACATTGATTTATAAGATTTCTTATAGAGAAGTTCCTATGGAAGGAACCCCTCGCCAGATTGGAAACCCTTATGAATGTCGACCACCACCAACTACAACATAAGATATAATAACTATAATAAAACCAATATCAACTATCCCCAAATTTGACTCTCAAATATACATGACACATCATGATCCTTAACACCCTCAGGATTACCCAACATCCCAAACACACACTATCTCTACAAACTACAAAAATACTTTTAACAGATTTATCTCACCTCAAAAAACAATAGACACTCAAAAAGATCAAAAACGTGGAATGTATCGTTAGAAACATTAGGAAACATTATGGGTGGAATATTCAGAACAACACGAAAAACACAATCGAACCTGTCATCATTCCAATTATCAATCAAAATAAACTCCTTGAACTTATAACAACCATCTTAGAAGCCATATAAGCTCTATCACAACCAAAAACATATTTTAAAAACCCCCTTTCATATAAATTTTAAAAAATACTACATTTCCAAATGAATATAAAAATACTAAAATCCATTATTTAAACCAAATTCAATTACTTCAATTTCATTTACCTTTTTATTTTAAATGCTCAACTTTGGTCCGTTATGATTTGTCACAAGTGAATTCATCCAATACCTCTTACATCATCCACGAACTAGTTCCCCCATGCACCCTTTGTATATACACATGCACATGTCACCCTCCATGAATAACATCAAGGTCCATGCATCTATTTTCCTTATCAAATCCAATCATATACCGATCCAACTAAAATAAAACAAATTCCCATATTTAAAAACCAAAATTACCCATTTAAAACCATTTGAGGAAAACACTCCCATTTCAAATCCATTTTTACTTTAATAGTCAAATTTCAAATTCAACACAAAATCACATCAATGGAAATCAAAACAAAAAAACAAGCGATAAACCATCAGAATGAAGAACAAGTGTCTATGCCTAACACAAGGACATGGTAGTGAGCATTCCCCCATGTAAGGTATAACACTAAGAGAACATTGAACCAGACACTTGGATTTCACATGGGCCACCACCACACGTGATGCACAATATAAACCGATTCTCCTCCATTTCCATCCCACAATCCAAACAACTAAAGACAAAAGTCACAAATTCTGATCTACCCCTAGTAACGTAGGGATCATCTCGAGCAATAGTTCACAATGATCGTCTTGAAACATCCTCCTAGGTTTCGAATATACTAATCTTCATATACCAGACACCTAAAATAGAAAGGGACTCATTAGATACCTTTTTTCATTGACCAACCTAGTTCAACCCTAAATTGGTCACCCAAGTTGGTCCATGACATGTATCTAGGGGTTTTCCCAACCCCACTCCCCAGGATAGAAACTACTGTCGGGTGTTTTAATTAACTTGTGGGAACAATTTCTCCTATAAAAAAAGGCAAGTAAATAAATAATGATTGACTATAAAAATTATAACTAGCAACATAAGTAAAAAAATTAAAACTACACATACCTCCCTGTGACCTATTAAGTAACCACCCGACTCAAAACCAAGATCTCTCCGAGAGTGATCCGGCACCAATAGATTCTGAAATTGAAATGATAATGGTTGGGTGAGCACAAAAATGCTCTGTAGGGAAATCATCATAGTGACCATGACATTACATTCCCAAAAACAATCCATTGGTACCAGTATGAAATACATTTATTAAAATAGACTGTTATACATGTAATAAATTTAAAATGACTACATTATTAGTTTCCCTCATCATTTTAAAACCAAATACCAAAAAATGTAAAAGGGAGGTTGTCCTTTTTCTTCCAAAACATCATTATATAAATCCTTTTAAAAAAGAAACACATTTACTAAGTTCCAAATAAAAACAAAAAACGTACAAGGAATAGAGTTATACTCGAGGAGGGAAAAAACTAGTAATACTCATATCAGGGAAACGCGTGAAATCCTAGAAACTCAGAGGAACACTAGAATATACTATACATGCGATTCATCCTATAGGAATTCACTACTCAATGACATCTTAACTCCCAAACACCTGATAGTCACCCTACTGGGCATGGTCAAGGGGCCCTTTCCTATAGTAATAATTACGAAACATGTATTAGATATCGACCACTAACCAGTGCATAATCTAAACTAGTGAAACAATCATTATTAGTAATCATGTTTCCTATGATAGGTTCCCTTGTATCATTCAAAATGGGGTATGGGTGTTCCATGAAATTATAGCAACAATCATCAAACATATAATCTAACACACCACACAAACTACACTACCCCGAACACCTCAAGGGATAGTCTCTTGCCTCAAAATAATTTCCATTTAATGAAGTCCCATATCGTGGACCCTTTAATCTAACATCAACCAATGAGTAGAAAGAATAAACTTATGGGGTTTTTTTAAACATTCCAAATATTCCAAACAAGCCTCATCCAGTTTCCACGCATTAATCTCATCCCATGTAACCATAACCAAATATCCAACCGGGCACTTATCTTAAACTATCCAAGGTACATTTAAAAAACACTTTAAGAAAAAAACATCCATCTAATAGAGATACCGTATTCCCTATGCCGTTTCCATTCATAATTTTTGATTCAAATGCACACCCTAACACGTTACACATTCCAAATAGGCCTTTATTTAAAATATTATTTACATAACAAAGATTAAACCATGGACAAGATACTAGACGGTGCCAAATAGGTTATCAATCCTTTGAAGAAACAATATCCTTTTAATCAGCACCAAACATGTCATGACACTACACACTTTTGAAAACATCTTAATTCACCTGGAAAACAATGAAACCATTTATCAAAAGAGGAGAGGATGAGGAGAGGAATGAATTCGTTCAAAAAACCAAGATCAAGGAAATCACCTCTCCAAAAGTCAAAGGACCCTTTCCAACCATTTGGAAGGGACTACACACACACATAATCTAATAAATTGTTTAACATTCAACCAAGTGATGATTTTTCATAATGCCACCCATTACAATCAAATAACACTCTATAAAAAAATTTCTACCAATAAACATCCCCCATGATATCCAACAAGACCCTTTGAAAGTATGTGACGATTTTTTAATATCCAAAATGAAAGGAATTTACATGTGAATAAAATAAATGAATAAAAAAACCTAATTGTGATCAATTAAACCAAAACTAAATCACTAATAAAAATAAAATCAGAATTTAATAAACGTTTGAAACATGTTTTAAAATTTTAATAACAAAACTCATGCACCACATGAATTGAAATTGTGAGTAAAGGGAATGGAAACAACTGCCTCAAATAATGTTCAAGCCAAATATTTCTAACCCAATCATCATCCCACTCGGACACGTGCACTTCCACATATATATACCCCATTAAACTTAAGCTCATGTCCCCCGCACCATGACAGAACACACCCTCGGATGAAACACACACACACACACACACATATATATTCATACATGGGAAAAATGAGTGTGTGCACCTAGAATTGATTTAAACGCCATGATTTAATTGCAGACACCCAAATTTTAGCATGATAAGGATAAAAGAACAACCTAAAAAGTACCGGGGAATCACATTAACCAATAGTCCATGAATAATGTTTGCAACACAATGGCAGATGAAGAACATCACCTTGGATGGTTGTCAAAACCCTTAAAATGTGTGAAAAGGTGAGATTTAATACCAAATACTTATCTTCACTGCATATAAAATACCAGAACCTCAAAAAAATGATGATACAAAATTATATTTTTAAAAACTAGTGGAGAAAATTGAACACTCCCCTCAAAAGGTGAAGACCGTATGAAAACTAGCGAGGGTTTCGTACCAGAGCAGCAGTTTTCTAGAGTAGGAGAAGGCTAGATATAAGGTGTTCAGGGAGGGAAATCGGTAGGCTTCATGTTTAGAAAAATGAAGGGTAAATCATGTCCAAAGAATGTCCATCTAGAGGAGGCAAGGCTGGGATGCATAGGGTGAGGGCTGGTCGATGCAGGGTTTGCCTGGAGGCAGCCTAGTTAGAGTAACGGAGGTCGAAGAATATGAGGCTGGATGACAGTGGCAAGGAAGAGGTATGGTGGGGGTCAGATAGATGTCGGGTGGCATAGGCTAATCATCAGTTGGAGGCAGCCTGGTCTATGCCTAGTGGAGGGGACGGTTGTGCCTATAGCAGCATGCACCTGTAGTGCCTCGCACATGTGGAGGTAAACATGGGGGTTGCTCCTCCCCCAATAGGGATTTTATTTTTTATCATAATAATATTAATATTAAATATAATAATAATAATAATAATAATATTATTATTACAATATAATAAAAATAACATTAAATAATATGTTGCATTTAATTTTAAATAAAAATAGTAATATTATTATTAATAAATATTTATTAATAATGATAATGTTATTATTTTCAGAAAATATTTTTATTTTAATAATCAAGAAGTCATGCGATCACCTGGACAGAATCCATGATCACCATAAATTATTCGGTGTTTACACCCCCGCCCAAAACAATAAAAAATTTTAAACTTCAAAAAAAATGAATCGATACTGCGAAGAGATTAAAATAAAATGTGTCTGAGGTCAGGGTGTGACAATTTTCCTTCCCTAAAATATCTATATACCGTATAATGAGTAGTTTTAAAAGATATAAATTATAGTGTGAATGATTTGATACCAATTATTTTATCTATATATCTTATGTATCATAGTAATAGGTGTGTGAAATATATAAGGATTTTTATATTGTAATATAGAAATAATAGCTGATATGTTTAGTTCATGCTGATGCACACATTACTGGTGATCATTCTCAAAAAAAATTTAATTTATTTTGTAATACATTTCATCCAGAAAAAAATAGCATTTTTTTCATTCCCATACCTATAACTAAATATTTATAATTATATAAGAGATGTGTGTGCATGGAATAAATGAACATACCAAAGGGGCATAACCATCCATATTATAGTAATGTTAAGAAAACGTTTTCAATAAAATTTCTAGATAACCAATAATTTTTCAATATCATAAAAATTTATAAATTGAAATTATTAATCATAAGAAGGGTTGTTTAGTTTGGGTTGATAAATTCCTAACACTGATTCACCCCATAGTAGTGTTAAAAACTTCATAAGAGTTTCTAAAGGAGTTTTGTGTTAGTGGATTTTGGATCACTATGTAGTGATATAAGGATCAATAATGTAAGAAAATGTAATGTGATATTTATTTTTATACGTTTAAGGGATAAAATCATTAGAATCAGTCTATATGTTTTTTATTGTTGTGTTAGAGGCCCTATTTTATTGAAAATTTATTTTCAATGTTTTTGTGGGTTTTATTGGAGAAATGATTTCCTAATCCCAAATATTGACCTCCTCAAGATGAAAGTTTAATATATAGTTGTATATAAGTGGTAGAATTATAATTTTTATATTATATACTATTTTTTGTAATTAATCAAAAAATATCTTGTGATAAATAAATACCCATTTAAGATTCTTTTAACATGTTGAAAACTGAATAGATATAGTTTTATATATTTTCTTATAAATATTTTGGTCCCATAGGGGTGTTTAATTTTCAATTCATCAATTTATTCATTGTGAATTTTTCAATATGGTATGTGGAGTGTTACTCAAATATTCCATGATCTGCTATATGTTCAATATTTGATATATAGGGCATGGATTAATATTGTGTGAATAAGACTACTCTTAATAAACAAAAAATTCTCCACTAAACTATGATGCGTTCAAAATAATAATGATGTTTTTCTCATAATATATTAGAATTAAACCACATCACACTCTATGTATAGTATATCAAAAAAAAAATACATTTCTCTAACAACCATATCTTAGAACATTCTATGATGTTTTATTTACTCATCGAAACATGGTAAATATTGATGATTAAAAATTTCACAAAAAACAACATTCCCTTTCATTTTTTCATATTAAATCCAAAAAAATTACAATGTAAATAAGTAAAATTCATATACATATACATTATATACCAATTAAAATATTTTTTCCATTTAAAAATGAAAAACAATTTGCTAAAAAAAATTATATTCCCCTAAAAAACTAAACCATCACATTGTATATGTCTTATTTGATTTACATAACTAAATTAATTAACATTATTATCAAAAAAATAAATACTATAATATACATATTAAAATTAAAATTGATATTTATTCTTCAAATTTCAAGTAACATGGTTTAAAGGAGATCTTCAACCGATGAAACACCCTCCCTTGTAATTTATTCAAAAATACTGTGGTTTCATAAATCAAAAAGAAATTAAATGACTCATTAATGTAATATCATTTGATGATCATGAATCTCTATCTGTCACCCACGAGTGATATATCTTAAACAATATCATCAATATCAAAATTATTCACAAGATTATTATCATCAATATACCTTTAACATTCTGATGCATGGATAACAAAATGAGATTATATAACTAATAGCCCAATTTAGAAACACATTAACACCCATATGAAATGCCTAAATAACATAAATTAATGATTACTACCCAAACTAATACTGAATTGTTCAGTAAAGGGTAGATGAGTTTAAAATAGTTGATCACCTTCCTCATTACCCAATCATATCCTACACTACTGAAAATATAACTTCAAAGGTGTTTAAATCATCTCTAGTGAAACTTTATCCATCAAATTTATCAATATTGTGTAATATTTCATTTTTTCAAAATAATTATTATCTCACAAACATAAAAAAATTGATATTTTTTGTACAGGGTCTCTTATATAATAATATAAATGGATTCACTATAATGTATGTGTGGTAATTATTATTATAGAAAAAAGAAAAATGTTAAAAGGTAAAAACCCATGGTTTATCAAGGTAATAAATTATTGTACACAAAATACCATACTATTGATGTATTATCAAAACTATTTGTCTATTATTCCATATATATACAATGTATTTTGAAAACAATTATGTATTTATGGAATGTAAAAATCCGAGTTATATTTGTAATGTAAAATATGGACAATTTTATAATAAAACCGTCCTCAAAACTCTTTGAATCTTTATTATCTCCTCCATATGATATCAAACCCAAAAATATACTATTATTCAATATTAGATCTATATGAAATGATAAAATTTCATCAATAAATCTGTTCAGTCAAAATCTTTGTTCCGGGTTCTCCGTTTTTTGAAATATAAAACTATATTTAAATATATTCCATTTTTATTTACATATAATACAATTTATAATTTAATATTTTCAATCCGAACTGCATGTATTATTTTCAATATTAACTGCATAATTTGTTTACAATCCTATCTTTCTTCTATTGACATTCATAACTACATATATATCTTAAATGCATGTATTATTTTATATTATGAACATATTTATTTTGTTCAATAATAACTGGTTCACAATAATAACTACATGTCATGTTTATAATCATTATAAGTGTATAATAGTAACTATAAATCATGATATCAATCGTAATAGCATGTTTCAGTTTCAATCGTAACCACCTATTCTTTTCATTATGAAAATCTTCAGTCATAACCTTATTTTTTATAGTAAAGGATAACTCTTATAAAAATAAATCTTTTATAACAAAATTATGTTGTGAAATATTTTATGTATTTAAAATAAAACAATATCAAGAAATATGTTATGCATTTTAATTTAAATAAAGTCATGTATTCTGTTTTAATATGAATGATAATGTTTCAGGTGTCCAGGTACCTCTTAATATAATGGAAATATTTGAAAATTAGAGCATGAATATTACTGTTAGGATGAAGACTATAAATACCAAGCCATCTTACTAATCTCCTGAAACTTCTATCGATCTATAGATACTCTTTGAGAGCTCTGTCAAAATCACAGCCTTGTGTAAATGCCCAGAAAACAGAAGTCATGAATATCTTGTTCAATGAACTTGTATCTTTGTTGTCATTTGATTTACTTTGTGCTATAATGATTAATTGTGATTATGATCGAGGGCTTACAAGGATAGGCAGACAGACTGGTGCAGATATTTTACAGATCGAGGGCTTATATTTTCTACATTAATTGTAATATAATGATAAATGTTTTATTTTTTCATCAATTAATTTTTTATGTCATTATAATTGTTTCAATTAAAATACCATCATTTCACATTGTATTAGTTATTACAACTATATATGTTGTATGGTTAATTCATCTATTGTTGTAACCATTGTAATTAAAATCATTTATTTGCATTCATTAATTGTTGTATTCATATAGAATATAATTCTAGTTTAAATATAACATGAGGTATACTTATCATAATCAATATGATTATGATGCTTATCATAACATACCCAATTATGATTATCATTTTCATTGGTACCAAGGTCCATAATATTTCATAGCAATATCATATATAGAAATATTGTGAATTGTATCAGATTACATATTTTTAAACCATGTTTCTTTTAGGTTTGATAATGAATTTTTTTAAAACATATAATTCACCGCCCCCCTCTTTTATTGTGCCATCTAGATTTATATTTCTATCCAACAATTCATATTAAAGACGAGTCTCTATTTTACTCATACATACATTTTGTATCAAAGGAGGATTCTATTTTTTTCAATATGATTAATCAATAATTACTTTTTCAATTTTTATTTATTTAAAACTCTTTGATTATAAATACATACTACAAAAACACGTCGAGTAGAAAAGGATTGTTTTGAATGATTGTTAGAATGGATGTTAGATCCTTAGATAATATGAACCCTAAAAGGCCACATATATTTGATGGTATTCATTATGAATACTGGAGAGACATAATGAAGACTTTTTTATCAATAAAAGTGTATAATATGTTGTTATGATTACAGGTGATTATAATATACCTGACAAAGAATTAAGAATATTTATCCCTCAAGAAAAGAAATAATATCAGATGAACTATAAGGTACATAATAATTTACATTTTTCTGTGGCTTGGAATATATATATATATATATATATACATCCAAATACCTTCTTGTGAAGTAGCCTACATAATTTGGGATAAAATCAAAGTCAAAATGTTTTGGACTTCTAAAGTTATTGAATGTAGAGGATTTAGCCTTAGAGAAGATTATCATGGTTATGTTTTTCCTTATAGATATCCGATTGTAAATGTTCAACAATGATTTTTGTTTATCATAAATATCATAAATTTAATGGGAGAAAAATCCTTAGATGATGAAATTAATAAATATATGGTTATATGAATCATTCCTAATGAATGATAATCAAAGAGAACTTCTATTTATTAGTCAAGGGATGTTACAACTATAACTCAATATGAGTTATATAGAAATATCATGAATCAAGTAAAATATTGAAGAGTGATATAGGAAATTAAATGAAGAATAATTTAATTGTTTTTTTACTTAAAATAATAATCAATTGAAAGAATAGACTTTTGATAAAATAGAAATGCTGTCAATGAAAAATAAATTTGTTTTTATATCAGACTGAACTAGATATGAGCAATCTAAAAATGAATTTGGTAATCTTTCTCAGTGGATGAATGAGATTCTTGGAAACAAGGATTTAAAGTAATTATATAAGAATAGAATCAATAATATAAATGATAAGAATGATTCATAAATGACTTTTTATGAATGTAAAAGAATAGGACACATCATACCACATTTTCCAAAGAATAAAAAGAAAGACATAAGGAACAAACATTTAAATAAAAGTGAGAATTAGTTATGGAAACCCAATAGAAATAATGTGATCAAGGAAATTGATAATTAGAGTGCTAGTGGTGGAGACTTATATGATGACTCTTCAGTTATAGAATATTCTGGAGAAAAAAATTTAGGTCTTTATGATGGGATTCAAAAAGAAAATCATTGTTTCATGGAAAATGAACATAATATTGAATCTTAAACCAATATGTCTTTAAATAATAATTATTTGGCTGAAAAGTATTCTTAATTATTGGATGAATAATACTATTCAGCTATTGATAATGATAAATTAACTTCATTTGAAGATGTCTCATTATTTTCTATGTAACTTGAAATAGAAAATAGTAATATCCAAAAGAAACTTGATAAAGAAAATTCTAGAATACATGTCTCGAAAAAATAAGTTTCAGATCATTAAAATGATCTTGATGAACAATATATTGAATCTTTTTCTTTTTCAAAAATACTATGGGGAAGATAATTTTGAGAAGGATAAACATTCTATGCATTTTTCAAAAATGTTATTTCTATGAAATATGTTTTAGAGACAAACGTAAATACTATGATTAATGACTATGGGGATATGAATTTTGTCATTATAATAAAATCATAAATAAATCCCTTAACAAAAAATTTATCAAACGTTATTTCTGAAAATAAATTATTTGATATGATGTATTCACAACTTCATGTTGATATAGTGGAAATTGGAGAAAAATTGTTCTTTAAATAAAATTCAATATTTAGGATTTCATAAGACGCAATTTTATATTCAAATGTCGATTCCAAAAATTTTACTTGCTACTATTACCAAACATAGGAATAATTAGGCTCTGAAACCCTAAAAATTTTGTTTTGAGGGAAAAAAAGGGAGTACCAAGAACAATAATATTTATTACATGGATAGGGTATCTTCTCATCATATGACTGGAAAGAAATGTTTCATTGAAATGATCATTTAAAGGACTAGGGGAAGAGTTATCATTAGTGATAATGCTCAGGGAAAAATCATTGGTATTTGTAATATTGTTCTTCTTAGAAAAGCATTATTTTCAAATGATTTATTCATGAATGGTCTTATGCAAAATCTTATAAGAATAATTAATTTATGTGATGATGGATACCTTGTGAATTTTGAGAACGAAAAATGATTAGTAAACAATTCCATGGATGAGTTCATTTGTTCTTCAGATTTACATGAGAATATTTTTACAGTAATCGTATAATACCTTTGGAGCTAAGATTTACCTTACCTTAGTGAAATAGAGGTCCAATCATGGTTATTTCATATATGTTTTGGATAATGTAACCTAATAAATCTATGTGTACATTTTAGGAAAATACTTTTTAAGAATTTACCCGATCATAGATTTGATTCTTCAAAAGACTATGACCCTTAACAATAGGGATAACTACAAAAGTCTATCTTTAAATTAATAAGTGTAGTCTAAACATCTAATGAAATATAGATAGTTTATATAGATCAATTCAATCCAACATGAACTGGGTGTATTTGAGGTAATCACTGTGTATTTTTTTTACTATGTATTGGTTCTAGTCGATGATTACACTAGATTTACATGGGTCTATTTTTCTATAAATGAAATATGAAGCCTTATCTTTTGTAATAAATTTATATAAAAAGTTAAAAATGAGAAAAACCTGTCATTGATGACTATTCATAGTGATCATGTTGGAGAATTTGAAAATTTGTATATTGAAACATTTTATAGTAAGATATACATATCTCATAGCATCTCAGTATGAAGAACTCCACAGAAAAATGGTGTCATTTAAAGAATAAATCATATTCTTCATCAAATAACAAGAAATATATTGAGTGATTACACAATTGATAAAAAATTATTGGTTGAAGCCATTAGTACTTTTTATTATATAATAAATTTATATTTAACAAGATGATTGATTAATAAAACACCTTATGATCTATGTACATTCTTAAGAACAAACCTTTTATTTGTTAGAGTTTTTGGTTGAATGTATTCATTTTAAATAATAAAGGTAATATACCACAATTTTCACCCAGCACTATTGAAGTAATATTGTAAGGTTACTCAACAACATATAAGGAATATAGTGTTTTCAATAAAAACTCTTTAACTGTTGATGAAAAAGTGAATATAAAATATGATTAAACTAATCCTTTTTTAAGGAAACCCAACCCACATATTCTATTTTGTTTTTCAAAATATATTATCAACCCCTTATAGAATATTCTTATGACAAGTAGAATACTCAATAAACTATTTTTATGTATGTACACTAGAAGAAGTTCTTTCATATGTTGATATATAGTTCTTAAAAATCCCATATTATTTGATTCTTATGAATCATTCTAGTGATAGTATCATTAGTGATTTAAATAAACAAGAAAATAATAGAATATCCTTGAGAAATGATGTAGATATTTTTGCATTTCTTTCTCAATTTATACTCAAAATTCTTAATAAGTCATTGGTTGATTAATATTTGATAATATCTATGAAATATGAACCAAACGAATTTGAATGGAATATAGTCTAGACATTTTTAGAAATCCAAAAAGATACCACTGTAATTAGAGTAAAATTTAGGTTTAGATACAATTGTGATGTAAATTGAATAGTCATTTGAAATATGGAAATACATGTTGATAAATTCTATAATCAATAAGTGCGAATATATTATGATGAAACATATTATTCTGTAGATAGACTTGAATCTATTCATATTCAATTAGCCATTGCATAATTTTTTAATTTCAATATTTTTATAATGGATGTGAAGTGTGATTTCCATAATGGATATGTATAGGATGTTGTATTTGTAGAAAAAACTCCTTTTATTGAAGATTCAAAACATACTGGATATGTTTTCAATATTACTGGAGCTTTATAATGCCACAAAGAAGCCCTTAGATCCTAGTATGATATATTGTCTTGATTTTTTTGGAAATAAAATAATGTTTAGGGAAATACAGATCAAACACATTTTATAAATAAATAACAGAAAAATGGTTTTATTGTTTAAATATATAGTGATGAAATTATATTAAAATCAACACAACAAACATTAATATAATCCTCTTAAATTATTATGAAATTTGAGTTTGATATGAGTATAATGGGTGAGTTAACATTCATTCTAGGCTTTAAAATTTCTCAAAATCCAAAAGGAACCTATATACAGAAACATAAGTAAATTAAATATTTAATAAATATGTATGGATATGAAAACACTTACATTTTTAGTACTCTCATAGGTACCAAAAATTAAATTGGTCTTGATTAAACTGGGAAACCAGTTGATCAAACATATTTTTGAGGTATTATAAACCTTTTACTATATTTAATAGGTAGTTTTCTAGACATTATGTTTTTAGTATGTGTATGATCATGATACAATGAAAATTCAAAATAATATCATTTCAAATAAGTGAATATACTGTTTCTATATTTAATCGAAACTATAGATTTAGGACTAGTCAATTCTTCTAGAAATTATTTTGAACTAAAATGTTTTCCAGATGATGACTTTACTGGTTTTAGAATGGAATGAAATAGAATATCTAGAAGTTTTCATTTATTAGTAGATTCATTAGTTTCATGGTCAAGCATTAATAAACACTCATTAGTATAGTACACTACTGAAGCTGAAAATGTTGCAGCTGGATGTTGTTGTGATCAAGTATTTTGGATGCAACACACACTCATAGATTATGGAATGTGATTTACTAAAACTAAAATACTATGGGATAACACCATTTTTATACACCATAGTAAATATCCTACACATTACTGCCATTCAAACCACATAGATATTAGGCATCACATTCTATGAGATCGCATACCTATATGAGATATCATTTTATAAATCATTGGAATGCACGAACAACATGATAATATGATTATAAAATATTTTACTTCTGATAGATTTTAATAAATTAAAAAAAAGCTAGTAATTATCACTGTAAAGTAATCATGAACATCTTCTTACTATTTAAACCATCACCATATATTATGTTGCTCATTCTAAAAGGGTTAATACATATGAATTTCATGTTTTTAATCAGATTCATGTTTTTTAATTTGTTTTATATTTTTAATTAGTTTCATGTTTTTAAATGGATTCTTGTTTTTAATTAGTTTAATGTTTTAAATGGTTTCATATTTTAAATCTATTATATTTTTGTAATTGGATTTTTTTAATCTCTTTCATTATTTTCTTTATCGGTATTATAATTTTTTTGGTATTACAATTTTATTAGAATTACATTTTTATCAGTATTACAATTTCCTTTTCATGGAAATGGAAATTTCAATTGTATTCAAAATATATTTAAAAAATTGTATCATATTTTAATTATATTTCACTAATTTAAATTTCAAATTCATATGAATATTATATTGAAACTGATACATCTATCCAGATTCTCCGATAGGTAAAATTTCTAATCCTTACACATTATTTTACATTTCAAAATTATTGGTATTTCAATTCATTCAGATTGTTTTAAAACATTAATTTATTCATCATCAATATGATATTTTAAAAAAAATCAAGATTTTGAAATTAGTTTCAACCATTGGATTTTTCTAATATAATACGAGGTTTAACATCTCAATGCTAGAATTCCCATCACCTGTCTAATGGGATCTCATACCTCATCCCACATCTACTTCTCACTAATTTTCATAAAATATCTATTTCCCTTAAAATAATCAACACAATTATTTCTCATAACCAATAGAGGTATTTTCTTTTGAATTTAGAGAATGTTTCAATTAATCATGTCGGAATCAATAGCCTCATCTCCAAAAAAATTTCATCAATGGAATTTTCATCTTTGACCATTCAAGGTGAAAGTTTAGTCTCTCAAGAATTTTATGATTGATTTGATTAGTTATTGAAAAGAATTATCGACTTATAAGGATGGATGTCTATTTATATTAAATGACCCATATCCGATCAAGAGTATGTTCACTCTGAGGAGGTGATGGAATTATATAATACTATTGAAATAAATGATAATCTCAATGTTTCTTTTACAATGAATCAGAAAAATACACCTCCATTAAAATGCATGAATTAAATTTTATGGGAGTTCCATTTGAAAGAGATTATATATTTCCATCCCATAGGTTTCCAAAATCATAAGGGACATTTTATAAATAAAAGGGAGAGGAATATCATGTTATGAATTATTATGATTAAATAAAGTTGAATAATATTTAGGCCAAAAAATAATCAATAGACCACTAGATGAAATGATTTTTTGTATCGAGAAATAGTGATAAAGAAATAATAAAATTATATGATGTATATTTCCTTGACTTCTTAGTGAATATTAAGAAATTAAATCTCATGTTTTCCATATTTTTTAATATCAAGAAATTGATGTTCGGGGAAACAAAATATCATTTTATTATTTTTCCTGGAATTCAGAGAAAATATCATTTTTAATGTTCATGGTTGTGTAATGTGTAAATTAAGTCATAGCCAAAAAGTTTCAAGGTATTTGATTAGTATTGTAGATATGATTAGAAGGATAAGGTTACAATTCATTTTAGAATTAATGAAAATTTAAAAATATCCTGAAGAAAAAAGTAAAAAATTAATATTTTGAGGGAGTCAGTAAGGTGAAAAACAATTGACATTGACTATTTCTAAAAAGAAGAAGGTTGAGCATGAACCACCCTAGAAATAAAATAAGAATAAAGTACTTACTGATGAGGTAGCAGATGAATATATAAAGAAAAAGGTAGAATGCAAAGTGGGTGAACCCAAAATCAAGCTTTAAACAACTAAGGCCCTAGAAAAAAGAATTTGTATTAAAGAAACTACCAATGAAGTAGTGATGAAAAAGAGGACGATGAAGAGAACATCTGAGGAAATTGATATAGATATGATTCTAAAATTAATAGAGAAATATAGTTCTAGGTTTTTTTTCAAAGAAACTATTGAACCAATACATCCAAAACAATGCAATCAAAGAAAAGAAAAAAAATTTAAATAGAATTGGCTTTTGAATAAGATATAGAAGACAATGTTTTAAGATAGATTGATGATTATATTAATAATCCAAACATGAAGTCTTTATTCCTAGAAGAAGAGGATGGGGTGGAGGATGAGGATGATGATGATAAAAACGAAAATAAAGCTGAATCCATTATTAGAAAAACACTCTTCAAAAGAAACCCCCCACAGAATCCATTGTAGAAGCACTATCTAAATTTCCTTCTCGAGATTGTATGTCTTCAAAAGAAGTTTCTTAGAATAAAATAACCATGGTAGTAATTCAAATCCGAGAAGAAGAAGAAGAATAAGAGGTAGAATTTGATAAAAATTATAATCAATATAATTTAGAATGTGGAAATAAGAAACCATTATAGTGAGCTTCTAGATTTTGTTGATGATACTGATTTTGAAATAACAGTTACAAAGGATAGAGTGAAATAAATCAAAAAATAATTTAATAGACTAAAAAGGATCATTTCTTATTTTAAAAAATAATAATTCATAGTATATATTCTTTAAAATATCAATAATGAAATAATAGATTCAATATTTATTTTTATTTATTGAATTCTTAATGTAAAATTTGTTTTCATATTTTTTTTAAGAATGTGCTCTCAAACATAGAGAATATTTTAATAAAGTTTTCAAGTGTTCTTATAACATTTATTAAAATATAAAACATCATGACTAAAATATTGAGGAAATAAGGAACCTTTTAAATGATCGTATTATCTATTAAAAAGGATGGTCATTTATATGAATGAGAATGTGAAGGTAGTTAAAAAGACCCATTACATCAAAAGAAATAAACTCTGAAGAGTTTGAGAATCTCAAGATTAAAATATCTGATCTAAAAAATGATAATATTTTGTTGAAAAAAAGATGTCAAATCCTAGAGAATGCCTTCAGAAGGTGAACAATGGATTTTCATGCTCATGAATAAAATTTCAATTCAATGGTTATGATTAATAAGCTACATGAATAAAGAATTTGTAATAAATACAATATTATTTCATAACAATAAGAAAATATCCGGACACAACAAGAATCTACTGATATGTTGAAGGAAGATATAAAAGGTGTCAAAATGGTGAAGTTATTTGTCATCAATTTCTTAGTGAAGTAAAAGGAAAAGACATGATTTGTTTTGGAAGTATTTTTATATTTTTTTATCAAATAAAATTTATTATATGTTTCAATGTTATTTTTTCATATGTTTTTTTCTCTTACACCTTACAGGATAATCAAGATATTCCACTTTTTAAAAATCACAATGGGGGAGAATATTTTATATTTGGGAAAATTTTCCCATAAAAGGAAGAATATTATATTATTGGAGATAATCCTTGAGAAATAGGGAGTAAAATCATAAAGATAAGAGAGTTTTATTCTTATGAAAAATTTGTTCTTAAAGAGGAATTAGTTGTATTCACCATTATTCTTATAAGTGTGATAAAAATTAGAGGGATGTTAGTTTTTAGTTCATCTTTTCTATGTGTTTTGTGATCTCCAACTGGGGGATATTGATGAGTCAATAGTTTTTTAAACATCTTCATTATTGTTTTGAGATCACAATCTCTTTTTAAATAGATTCCATAGTTACGTACATTGATTATGATTTATAATGTATTACTTTCAATCATAACCACATGTATTGTTTTCAATTGTAACTTAATATTTGGGTTAAAATCATAACTATATTCTATTGACATTTGATATTGTATATAAACCATTATAGAAAGAATTATTTTCAATTATAATCATATGAATTTATTTCAATTAAAAATGGTTTACAATCATAACTGTACGTCATGTTTTCAATCATAACTAATGTAAAATCATAACTATAAATCATGATATCAAGTATAATTGCATGTTTTCCTTTGAAACATAACCACATTTTTTTCATTATGAAAATCATCGACATTATCATTATCATTTGTAGTAAATATTAATTCATATAAAATTAAATCTTTTAATTCAAGATAAGGTAATGAAATATTTTTTGTATTTCAATTAAAATGATGTAATGAAATTTTTTATGTATTTAAATTAATAAAATGTCACGTATTCTATTTTAATATGACAATTGAAGTGTTAGGTGTCCTAATACCTTCTAATATTCAAAGAAATATGATCGTTGTATAATGACTATGACCCTAGTGATAATGGATATAAATACCAAGTCATTTGACTATTTTCATGACACTTTTATTCATCTTGAGATAATCAATGAGAGATCATTCAAAATAACTGCCTTGTGTGAATTCTCTATAGACTACTAGACGTCAATAGATTGTTCCAAGCACTTATATCATCAAAGAGTTCTTATTTTATTTGCGAAATATCGATCAATTGTGATTGCAATTTAGGGATGCTAGGGATAGGAATAAATAACGGTGTTGATCATTAGCGGATCGAGGTATTCTAATGCTGGGAAGACATAGGTGAAAATTATGTGCTTAATGGAGGGATTCTATGGATTAGAAGACAAACTAAATAGGATATTTAAATCAAGGTCTTACGCAGGAGTGGGTAAGATGGGATTACATGAAAGTATATATCAAGGTAACTCTATCTTAGGTTATAGTATACCCTTCCCTTTGGGTTAAAATAATTTTATTATTTACCATTTCATCTATAAATGTAAAAAAGATAAATATTTTACTTTTTCTTTATATTCATATTTCATATCATTTCTATTATTTCAATTAGAACGTATAAATTTCACATTATATTAGTTAATATGACTCTATATGAAGTATGTTAGAATCATCTATTGTTGTAATACTTTGGTTATTATAACCATTATAATTATGATTATTTATTCACTTACTTTAATCATCGTATTCATCTAGAATACGATTGTGCTTTAAATAAAAAATGTTGTACACTTATCATAATCAATCTAATAATGATACTTATCATAACCTTCCAAATTAAAAATATCCATTTCATCAGTTCTTGGGATCATGTTGATTCATAGAGTAATCAAATTTAGAGGTATTTTTAATTAGATTACTTTAAATCAATATAAAAAATGATTCTTTTAGGTTTGATAAGAAATGTTTTTAAACCTTAAAATTCACCCCTTATGTATTATTCAATTTAGATACATATTTTGATCCAATAATTAGTATTAGATCCAAGTCCTTGTTTTACTAATACATACACTATCATTAAAAACCCAAATAGAACTATTCTTTATAAATTCTGGGTGAATGTAATGAAAAAACTATTAAATATATCATTCAAATTCCACAATGTAATATTCAATTGTTGTTGAAAACTAGAGCTAACCTAATTTATAATATTTACATTATTACATCTCAAATATATGGATGTAATGTGTCACATTATTTTTTTATCATTTAACATGAAAACATCTAATATAAATTAAGATTCATTTTTCCAAAAAAAATCGATACACTTCAACGGGGTTGTGATCCAGATATTTTTAATGAAGATACCATGACCAAGAATTATTATACTCATAAAGGGACTATTGGGAACCTATGGGGGTTTCATAATATTATAAATTTTTTATTAATCCCTTTTTTAGGATTTACCATTTAGTGGAATAAGAGTTATGAAGAGAATGAAGTTATTTCATTTTGGTATATTGTTTTCAATGTATAAATCATGATACAAATAATATAAAATAAATTTCATTATCTAAGGATAATTTTATTTGAAATTATTTAGGTGTTTTAAATAAGTCTATAGGTGTTTGGATGAAGTGTGTTGATTTTTTGTGTTGATTACATTGGTATGAAAATATAAAAAGGGACATCATTTTAAAAAAAATTAATTGTTGAGTATAGTTTTATCTATTGAAAATAAGATTACATTTTCAATACTTTTCATTTCATATGTTATATATATTGTTAAAAATTTAGATAAGAGAATTTTTTTTCATTGATATATATGTTTAAATCATTAATATAAATAGCTTTCCGATTATTTAGATTTATTCTCCAATATAATATGAATAATACTTCCCCAAATAGATATTGAATATGTTTGATAGAAAAGGATTAAAATGAAAAGAGTGTGAAATTATTTCACATTGTCCTTGAAAACATCAAAGGGACAAATATCATTATATAAATTCAATTAAATAAATAGACGATGACTAAAAAGTTTTTGATAATACAAGTTCTCTAATTTGAGTGGAAAAGTAGTTGAGTTGGTAATTTTGGGTATTACATGTTTGAATTTGGATTTTAAAATTAAAATTTGATGAAACAAGATGTGTTATAGTTGTGTGTGGAAAGGAACATGGGTCATGTATTGTTTTTAATAGATAATAAGATAGAAATATGTTAGGGGATATTTTATGAGATATATAATAAGTAGATGAGGATAATGAGAAGACATGATGTTATTATGTTTGAAGAGTGTTCATCACACTATTATTTGTGTGTATGATGAATAAGCATTGAATAAGTAACATATGTTCTACATTAAATAATTCCACGAGTATTATACAAATTTTGTACATAATAAAGTAAAAGGAAGAATAAAAATCCATAGCTCAATGAATAATAATATAACAATGAAACATTTCTTGGGATATTATTGTTGATATTAATATATTATGAGTTATGAAATTACCCTACTCATTGTATATGAATTGTTATTATATTGTTATATATGATCTCAGGTTGTTAAGAACATGATATGGATACAGATAGTCATTTTGATTAATGAACTATCTATAATAGTGTTCATATTTTTATGTACTTGTTCTATGAGAGGGTTATTAGTGAGACTGTTCATTATATCATATGATAGAAAATAGTTGTACAAGAAATAAATAAAGTTAGATAACTGATTTTCACTAATTCAACTATTTCATAGTGAATCAATATCATTATATGGTTCCATATCAAGTGTTTTATATTATTTTTACCTCAGATGATTAATAAGTCCACATGTTTACTATTAGGATGTTTATGGAACTCAAGTTGTATGTCAGTTTTTTTCTCCATTTAATAATCATAGAAGAGTTTGAGATTCATTCATTGATGTATTAGGTGAATTTAATGATAAGGTTGTTATTTTTTCATTTTTCAAGGATTATATGAATTTAATGAATGTAAAATGTGTTCTCACATGATATGGAAAAAATTAAATTCATTATAGGAGTGAATTCAACCAATGCACTTTTATTAGGTATGGAAGTTCATTATATTATGAATGATAGTTCTATACCTATTTAATAAAGTTAATCCTTTACTTTGTATGTTTGAAATAATTTATAATGATTGGAATGAAAGAAATTTCCTCATATTATTTCAAAAAATAATTTTTTAATGGTTTTCGGTATCTATATATAAATAGTTGTTTAAGAAAATATATAAAATATCTATGAATGTAATTCCTATGTTAGATTAGATACAATAAAAATATAGTGATTAATGATTAAATATTTCTGTATTCATAAAGAATAATATATTAATAAATTTATTATATTGTTAAATGAGGTGTTTAGAAACATTATGGAATTAAGGTAGAAACTTCACGAATCAATAGTGGATGCTAATATAATTCTTATCATACAATAAATTTTTTGATTCCAATACTATAGTTCAGAGTATAGGGGTATTAATATTCATATTCTGGGAAACATTAAGAACATAATAGTTGTATATTATAATTGTATGAAATAAACTCTAAAAAAGAATATATTGTATGAGAGGGAACCACATTTAATTACATGAAGAAGTAATTCCTCTAGTGAAAATTTTTAAAAGAAGATTAATATGTACTTGGAAGCTCATATTTAAATAAATATATTGATTTAATGTTATATAATATCATATAAAAATCATTAATTATTTCAAAATATTTAAATAAAAATTTAGTGTTTTGTAACCATTTATGTAAATAATAAATGAGGGTGTATGATTTTTTTGTATGTTTTCCAATACTAGATGAAAATTAAAGGTTAGATTAATTGGTTTCCTCTCACGATGAGGTTGAAATTAATTCAAGTAATATAAGAAGTGGGAAGTTGTGATGAAGGATTTTAGGAAATATTTATTATTTTTAACAAATTTGTAGTTATACTTCCAACATGAATGACACATATAGTGATGAAAAGGAGGTAGCATGTTCCTCAAATGGTTGAGGTGAGAAGAAAATTACAATAATAATGGATTTCAAATAGTCAACTAGTGAAGTATTAAAATAGGAAGATAATTTTTATCAAAGTAGTGATGAATATTCATATTAATATCTAAAAATCATTATGTTGAATACATAATTTAAGAATAAAAACATCATGTTTTTCAATTAAGATAAATAAAATAAAATAATGAATAATTAATGTAATATGGTTGAATTTCATAGGGCGTAATTTAGAAAAAATAATCTATGTTTTTCTTATGTGTAAGAGAATTAATAGTGTTACTCACCAAGAAGATGATGAATTGTTTTACAAAATTAGAAGATGCATTCATTTGGGGATTGCCTATAATATTTATATTACATGATATTGAAAACTATATAGATTTTTTTGACAACATTTCACTAATTTCAATTATGTAGAGGTATATTTTCAATGAAAAACAAGTGAGTTATTTTTAATGTGATCCATGAAGGGTTTTCTAATAAATAATAATCTCACTCAATGATTCATAATAATGATTTATTCCTTGGATATTGATTGATTCCCAATATATGGTGAAAATAATGGTTGCAATCACTAAAAAGAAATAAAATTAAAGTTATATTCTATTTATTAATGAATGATGTTAAAGGGAAATAATATATTGAAAAGGAACATGTGAAGAGTATAATGGAGTTATAGTTCAATAAATATAAGTCAAAATTTCTATATGTATGATGATTTTATTATATTTATCAACGTGAGACAAAATGGATGTTCAAAAAAAGGATTGGACATTTATGTTCACAATTGTTTTTTATAAGGCTATGATAATACATTGACATATTATTTAATTTGAAATCTGTATTAGTTCTCATAGAGAGATATGAGACACCCATATAGTTGAAAATGTCTCATTAAATTATAAAATGTAAAAAGTGTTCTTTTTATAACAAAATTTTGAGTTCAAGAACAATATTAATGATATTAATAATGTGTGTGGGAGATGTGACCGAAAAGGAAATATTTTTAAAGAGGTTGATTCCATATGTCTATATCAGAAGTTACAAAAATATGAAAAAATGGATTTTATAAAATATATATATGAAAAAAGTTGTTATACTGAAGTAGTATCATTAAAATAATAATAAGATAAGAATTTATTTGATATTATTTACTCCTATTTTGGTTGAAAAAGTGGATTAGTAAAAATAATTTAGAAATACTTATCCTATATAGAAGAGACAATAAAATGAATATGGAAGATGGATCAACTATTTTAAGCCATTGAAGCCAATGATCAAAATATTATGAATTATAATTCCGAATAAATATAGGGCCTTTGGCATAATATTTTATTTATTTGAAGAGGATGATGAGTTATCATAATCTAATATAGGACATAATGGATCATGATAAGAGTCAATTTAGTTATAAATTAAAGTGGGAGTTAAGTAAAAATATATGGGGGTTGAATAATAAATCACAACCGTTACTCATGAATGGATATGGTTTGGTGAAACCATCCACTCTTATACTTAATTATTTTATTTTTTTATCAAAGAAGTAATACATCATGAATCACTTTATTTTTTAAACATAAAAAATTCACATTATAAATAAAATGGTGATTAATGAAAAGGGAGAGTGGAAATATATTTATGATAATTAAAAAGTATATGTTTAACCTAATAAAGGAGATATCTCATAATTATAAAAAATTCTAAATGGTGAAATATGTGAACTCTGCATTTGGGTCAGGGTGTTTTTTAAACGGTTTTAACATGTTTGTTGAGAATGTGTGATGGAATTTTTTAAACATGTTATAAGAATAATTTAAATTAAAAAGAAGTATTATTTAATGAAGTATATGTCATTATGTATTATGAGCTATAAATAATTGGATGTATTTCACATTTATACTAAACCTAACATTATTATTCATTATAATTCTTTCCAAC
Organism: Viscum album; assembly: GCA_963277665.1. NCBI lineage: Eukaryota > Viridiplantae > Streptophyta > Magnoliopsida > Santalales > Viscaceae > Viscum > Viscum album. Next base: position 2,040,933,813 of record OY728130.1, on the reverse strand, counting down.
ATTTTGATTTCCCAAAAATGATTATAATTATTCATTAATGTTTCATTTATATGTTTGATGAGTATTAAATGTTATTTATATATAATAGTTGATAACAAAAAATTTTTTGTGAGATAATTATGACTATGTGTTGGATAAGGTAAATAATGAGTCCAAATATTATTATGACCCTGGAGAGTTTGATAAGATCTATAACTAATATAATGAAGATTAGAATTAATTAAAAACTAGTTACTTCCTCATATATTCTTAATTGGAATAAAATATGTGAAATTAATGTAGGGAATGTCATTTTTTGTTTGATTTTGTCATTATTAAATAAATCAAATTAATAGTTACATAAAATCCAATTTGTTATCCAAGGAGACTATTTTTTGGAATTTTTAAGGTTTTTCAAAAATGTTTTGAGGTGATTGGATGAAGTATGGATGTTTTTGGTGCTGTTAATATTTTTAAAAGGTATTTTATTTGATATAAAAGGTTTTTTTTCAATGTGTATGGTTTTTATAAGGTAAAACAGATAAAATATTCAACATGTGTACATGGTTTGTTTTATTATGTCATTCGTATTTATAGAATAATTAATGAAACAAAAGATAAAATAATTAAAAATTAATGAATTTTTTATGTATAATATTTATTCTAAGATATGTACGATTCTATTATTTACCAATAAAATGAGTTTGATTGAATGAGAAAATATCAAATAAAAACTACCTGAAAATATATTACATCATTCAGGATTCCTTGATGAGGATAAAAACCAATTATTAAAAGTCATTATAAATTATATTGTGTTTAAAAATATTAGGATTATTCTAGGAATATATTTTAATGAGTATAAGTTGATGATTAGTTGAAGGGAGTTTCTTGTTTGAATTTGGAATTTTAAAAAAATTATTGATGGAATTTTATTTGTTGTGGCGTAAAATAATGAAGTAGATTATTACATGGATTTTAATATACGTCCAGAGATAAATATTTTGGAATATGGTTGATGATTTTAGGGAGAAGAGGAATATGAGTTCACTTTATGTTTTTTGTTTTAGAGATGTGTTCATTAGAATGTTTTGTCTCATAGTATGTGTGTTGATGAAATATGAAAGAAGTCACTCATATTTTAAATTGAATAAATGTGAAATCACAATACATTTTCATAATATAGTATAATTCTTTAGAGAAGGATAATCCCTTTATCATAAAAAAACATGAAAATAATAGAAATTGTATGGAAACAACTTTATTAATATTCATATATTAAGAGACATAGATATACACTTCTGATTGTATATACATGATGATCCTAGATGGTAATGTGATCTTAGGTTTCCTAGATCATGATAAATATGTAAATTCATTGAGTAATTTACCATGTACATATTGTTTTATTTGTTTGTTTTCATCCTTTTGATTTAACAAGGTATCCATTTATATTATTAACTCTAACAAGTGACATATGATGATTTTATATGAAATCATAAAAGGGAAAACAAATTTTTAATCACTAATTCACTCTATCATAGGGAACCAACGAGTTTTATTGGGGCCATATCTTATAATGGATTTATTTTATGTATATATAGATGAACTCCTTATTAAATAAATAATATATAAATCTCCATGAAATAATATCTAAAATAAATTTTTCTTTATTTCCCTAATAATTATATCTTTATTAACATCATGATCTATATACACCAACATGTAAGAGTAACTCTATTGGGAATATTTTACCTGTCAAAATAGTTTAAAATACCCCCATATGTGATAAAAGTGACCACCCCAAAAAAATCATACAATTTCAAATATAAAAATATTATTTTTTCTTCTATATTTTTTCATTGCATTATTTTTGGGAACCATCACAATAGGGTTTAAAACTCAATTATTACACTTCAAAATCAATTTCATCAAAGTAGATTAAAATTAAAAACATAATCTTGGATGAACCATAAGAATATATATTCTAAATCATCCAGTTCTCTCTATAGTAATATTTTATGAATACTTTTATGATCTGTTAATACCAAAAATAAATTTACATGATTCAAATTCATCCACATATTTATTGTTAAAATTATAACTAGAAAACCTAGATAATTGATTTAATAGTTTAATTCACTATTCCTAAACATTTTTAAGGAACCATATTTAACTAATTTATCTATGATTAACAAAAATCCCTTGTTTATTTTTGTATCATAGTAAAAAAAATACATAATTCCATCCTCAAAACCTTAATATGCATCATAAAAAAATCAACTAACTAAGTAATGAATATCTTGTAATAGAATATTATATAAATATTATGCTCTAAATCCTTATATATATTGAAATATAAAAATATAACAGTAAATTCATAACAATTTCCAAAAATATCTGGAAATTAAAATATATGTTTTAAATAGAGGATATCATAAGATGATTCCCTAAATAATGAGATGAAATCCTAATCTCCACATTTAAATGATCTGAAAACTATATCACTTATATCATTGATGTTTCATAGTCCCTAAGAAACATGGGCCACCACCATTAGGATAACCATGAAATAATTTAATTTTTAGTAGAATTTGGTTGTTCATAAATTCCTAAATGAGCTGGATAATATTCTACCCTTCCTCTAACTACCAATTCCGTTTAAGAAATAAATTCTATTAAACACAAAAAAAAATTAATCTAGAAACTCCCCTAAGGTAAATATATAAGCCACTAAAGCTACTAGATCCACCTTTTGAAAACAAAATGTGTCTCCAACACTATTTAATAATTTAAAAGATTGTTTGGATGTATAAACGAAATAACTCTAAATAATTATGTGAAAAAGAAATTTTGAATTTCTCTATTTTCACTACAATGATGTCAATAAAATGAATTTATTTATTTTGTAGTATAGAAAATAATCATGAATTTATATTAAATTATTATTAGACCTATTATAATTTAACTACCTTCTAAAAATACATTATCCTACTATTAATGATACAATAATAATTAATGTATATATTTATAATCATAGGGGGACTCCATTCCCTTATCAGAATTCATGGGACAACATCTCAATGCATTTTCAGGTAATACAATATCATTACTACCCATAAAATCATAATAATATAATACTATAAACTCTTACCTATATAACACAGAATTATTCCAATTATTCATGTTCTGAAACCGCAATGAATTCTCTTGATTCACTAACGAGATCAATAGATATCCTTAGATCCTATATCCAATACAATATTTGGTGAAATCTAATAATACATATCCAATATTAGTAAAAGACACACAAGAATGGTTATTATAATAACAACGTAAAAAATAACCCATAATTCCAAGGAAAATAAAAAAACCCAACTAACTATATTCTAAAATATATAATGTCAAGCTAAAATAAATCACACATGATATATCATTTTAGATGACCACATGGGTTTAAAAAGTAACTCATAGTAATTTTGTGTGTGCATATGTATCAATTTTAGTTATCTTCTCAAGAGTCTCCCATTTCATTTAAATTATAATCATTAGATGATATAAATATATTAAATTTATTTATTCACAATAATTATCCAAATAATCATAGTCCTCAAGAAAAAATCCTTAACATGATATCCACTGCATCATTGACATTTTAATATTTTTATTACTAAATCAACATTTCCATAACCACACTAACTCCAATATATTATATAAACAATCAAATCTAATTACTCGGTCCACTAACAATGACATTACTTATCTATACTAACAATATTTCATAATACTCTTAAAAAAATAAAAATTCTTGATTATAAAATTAAAAATTATAATATAAATTCATGAATTCATTAACAATAACCATACAATTGTTGGTAATAAAAAGACAACCTCCATACCTCACAATTATAAAATACCAATACACTTTATAATGCATCAACGTCTACTCAAAAAATAATAGCATGTTCCTTTATCATAAACATCAATATCATAGAAATAAATACATATATAGAAACACAATGACATAAAAAAATAAGATACAACAATTTAATTCAAATTGTTATTCATGAAATATAAAACTAACCTCACTTATTTCTATTTCTCCATTAACCTACATATAAATCCATACATCCTTCGGTAACATTACACCACATTTGAATAAAAAACAAAATAACATTTATATGTTCCCATAAACCATATCATCATATCCCACTCCACATAAATATTAACAATATACCTATAAAAAACATCACATTATAAATTATTTATTTTATTTAATTCATTTCTAAAATCATGTTTTTAAACATGTCTTCACACTACAATAAATTGAATGATGATTGACCACACATTTTTCTGAAATTATCTAAAAATGTAAAATATTATTAAGATATTTTCTCTCAAATAATTTCCAAAAAAAGGCAACTAGATTTACCTTATAGGCTACTTTATCTTCCATAGTGGGACTTTTTTATATTCATTAGAACATTGAGAAACCACTCGATTTATAATGGATTCCATCACTGTTCAAATATAGACAACAACATTTTTATAAAAATATAATTAATAAAATTTAATCCATTAAGAAGTTATAAATTATGTTTCTCTGATATTACTCATCCCAATAATTTCAATTGTATTCATTTTTTATCTTTCAAATTACTCTCTCCAATGTGTGGTACAATTCCCACTCATTGTTGGGTTAAATTTCAATCATTCCAAGAGTAATGGTGTGTGTATCAATAACCCTTTGTTAATGTGTAATATTATTTTATATCACCATGTTTTCAGCTCTAACTAGAATTGTGACATTTTTAAGCTTATAATTAGTGTCATTATTTCTAGCTACTAATGAAAAATCATTATGTGATATCATATGAGTGGTACTCTATTATATAAAATCATGTGGTTCATTATTATCATTATTTTTTTAAATATTTTCCCATGTCACATATAATAGTGAAAAATGTAATATTTCGAAAAAAAACTATTTTTAAACTATTTCATGGACACTAAGGGTGCGAATACAACTAAATTAGGCCATGAGTTGTCCTCCATGATAAAAAAATGAAATCATGGTCACTAATTCCATTTATTTCTGTTGGAATTTTATTGAAATGTTTTTAAAAACAATAGTGGGAAATTATTCATATAGTGAGTGAATATAAGAATAAAATTATGTGTCTTAGACAACTCTATATATGTAAAAGACTTGATTATGACCTTGTATAATGATAGTACCTCATTGTTTAGAAATATTTGTTGACTAGTGATTAATGTTTCATTATAAAAATCTATTTAATGAATCATCATTCATTTATATGATTTAAAATTATTTGTTAATAAATCAAAATTTGGGTGTCGTGTATTTAAAATAAGATGATCATATTATAGAAAGAGGACTAACTTGAGAACAGGAAGGAATTTACAAAGTTCTAGTCGCCATAAATTTCCCCCAAAATATATTTTCTATGAATGTCAACACTGTGTTCACAACATGTATACCCAAGTATTCAGCACATGTTATACATGTGTTCACCACATGCAATGTAAACTACCTTTTCGTTAATAAGTATTGTTTTATATAGTTAATAAACATGGGAACCTCACATTCAAACATTGGATGTGAATATGTGGAACAAATATTTTTTCTCCCATGTATTATTACCATGTCTCCAAATCTATTTAGCCATCCTCTTTATGCCTAACAAATTATTAATTTACCAATAGACATTTTAGTTGGAATTCATAAGGGTTTGAAACACTAGGAAAATTTATAATAGAAAATTTTATTCCTATTGAAAAAATACAATGGGATAAAACCCTTAATAAGATGTTTATTTTTATTACATTCATCCAATAAAATCCATGGAGCTAAACTAAAACGTGACTGAATATTTTCCCAACATTTTTAATACAAAATCTCATTTCCTACTAGATCCACTAAAATAAAATTCACCCAATTAATTCTTGGATATATCTTATTATTTACCCTAATTATGGAAAACTAAATTTCTATCCGATTCACGTATGAAAATAATTTCTCAACGTATTATCACATGGGTGAAACTTCATACTCACCATAGTATCACTAGGGTAAATTTCTATTTGATCTCATTAATAAGGAAAAAAAATTTATTCTACTCTCATACCATGATAATAATTGATTCAATTATAAAGAATCACATAAGACACATCTCTAAAATGTGACACATATTATGAAGGATATCTCTAAACTTGTAGATATTAATGATCTTGTTGATGAGAATATAATAGTTCTCATCATCAGATTTTACATTCCCTTAAAAAAAGGGGTCTCCCTATTTTCATTCCAAACTAAAAAATCCATTAAGAATTTCATGATTATTTAGTCCTTTGATAATGAAAAAACCAATTATTATGATATATATGAGACAAACCATGGGATATTCAGTACAAGTCGTCTCATTATAGATTAATATTAGTTTCTCTAGGTTCTATAGAGATTCCCAATATTAATCATAGGTGCAATATGAATTGCATTTACCCTTCATGTTCTACAAAAATAGTGAACCTACTCCATCTACCACATCATATTAATATATAGGCAGATGTGATGAATTTAATCACTCCTTGAGTGAGCCCCTAATATTTTATATAGGAAGATATATCCTTCCAACTACCATATAAATCATCTATATAAATTATTCTATTTCCTTGTAGTAGGACAGAATATGGGATGATGAGACTCCGATAAGTTATAATACAAAATATTATTCAAATTTTCATGGTCACCAACTCATCATGGATACTTGCCTTGGGATTCCTCAACGCATTATATGAATTAAATTCTAATTATTTACACTCATACAATGATATCTATCATCTAAAATCATTTTTTTTCTACAAATGTGAATGAATCATATTTGTGTATATAAATAATTAGAACATTCAATTAAAAGAAATAAACTGACTCCAAATGGGATTCCTTTCTAGTGTATGATCAATATTTCAGATCAATGATTGATTTATTCTCCATAAAATGAACTATTCCTATAATGGGTCTCCTCCTAATGTATAAGACACAAATATATCAAAGGGGTAATGCCAATATATTTATTTTATACTCAATATTATTTGTCACACTCTTCATGACACCAATGTCCATAGGGAATATAATTAAACTACATCGACAAAATAATTCTTTCATGATGTAAAACTGAACGACAGTGTCCATATCAGATAAACTTATGATACAAGGATTAGTCCTTGCCACAAAGAATTAAACATTATTCTTTTTCCTATTACATGGAACCAAACTACAAGTTCTCTAATTCTATCTAAAAGTTTTTATTGCACTCCCTTTTTCATAATCCTAATTCTATCACCATAAAAAGCTAATTATAACAAAGATACATTTAAATTCATTATCTTTGAGATATAAAGAATTAAACCATACCCCATAAAATTAATCAATACAATGTCATAAAAAATAATATGGAGAAACCAATCGATACAATGATTATAAAATCAATGGAGAACATATAATATGAAATGATGTTTGTGTCGATGGAGAATCGTTGATACATATAGATGTTCTCATAAATACATGTTATTAACAAATTTTTAAAATGGGGTTATCTTATTCCACACTAGGATATGGTAATAATTAACAAAATAAAACAATAAATAAATAATAGATTCATAGAATAGTCATAAATACCTTCAAAAATGTTTGATGTGCCCAGCCACAAACTGTCTTGTGCAACGTGCATTCTGAAGGGTCATTAGAGAAACATCCAATGTTTCAAGATTAATTTGCAATGTTGTCTCATAATTTCATTGATGTTCAATTATTGATGATTTCAGGAGAAATGTATTCTTCTTCCACTTTTATATTCCCATCTGAAAATTACAAAAATAAAAAATTATGATCTTAACATGAATTATTGAACTATGATATCGTTTCAAAACCAAAAATCGACCATCTCATTCATTTATCATATGAAAAAATGGATAGTGTATCATGAATCAATTAAATATGCATATAATTGGTTGAAAATTCCCATTTCTACATTAATTAGTTATCTTTTTCATGTTCGTTGATATTTTCATAATCAAATTAAAACTAACGAAATATTAAATTCATGGAATCACATTGATGACAATAAATAGAACTCAAATGGTCTTGATGCTTTGGAATCATCCAAAATTAAGGCATTATCACTAATACATTGGGTCAAAAAATAACTAAATATTTAAAATTTTTGAGATTAGTACCTGAAAAATACTATCCAAGTATTGGTGATTTAACATGAATCACTCCGTGATATGGTCCCATACAATAGTTTTTTCCAATAATGGGAGATGGTAATGATGTAAATAACCATTAACTCCATCTAGAATATATTTTTATTCGCATCTCTATATCATATTAATAAATATATATATATCTATTTCCTAGGAAGATCACAAATTCATTTATGACTCCACCTTGATTCAGGATTCACCCAGGAGGGCTCCTATTAATCATCACATCCAATAGTTCTTCATTTAACATGTTAGTCATTAACACACAAAGGTTGCAACACCAAAACTCCCTCAGAGAGTCACTAGGACCTATGTATGAATAAGATATTTACAATTGTGGTGATATTTCAATAACTGGGAGTTTTCTGATATTATGACCTCCATCAAAAATGCATGTTTATAATATATTATGGAATCTGATATGTCTGGAAGTATTCCTCACCCTACAGTCCAAGACATCCATCATTATATAGAATAATAAATTTAAGCATGTTTAATATATCCCTATATGTACAAGGAAGTATATGAACATTCCCACACCCACACATAAACCCTAACAATATATCCTAATGATAATTAGAGGCCAAGAGTATACCCATAACTATAATCCCATTGAGAAATGGGAAAATATTATTTTTTATAGCATAAAAATATTAAGAAATGCATGTTGCAATATATGGTTAGTCATACATTCTTTACAAAATCATAAATGATGTCTAACATATCATAGAGGTTTCAACAAAAAATGGCCATTAGTGTATCTGGATAATAAATAAGGCATGTGATCATTTAAATACCCTTGACATCATATTATATCTTTAACATTTTTTTGGAGATAATCATGAGAAGTGAATGACTATTAATCCCATCAAAGAGGGTAATCAAAACATCCAATAAACGAATTTAAAATTGGATCATTCCAATACATTCATTTGTAATATAGGTCATCAATCGATTCCATTGACCACTTCAGGATAAGACCATATTACTAACAAATCATCAAGTAATTTACATCATAATTATATTGTTGATAATTGTCATGAACATATTACTACTCCCCTTTTGTGTTCATGATTTCCTTTATTTATCCAAATGAGAACTGAAATCTTTGACAACAATCATACTAGTTTTGAAGATTCCAGTGAACATATTTTGACAGATACAAGAGAGTTATAAAAGGTATATTTCACATAATAAGAACATTATTCACAATCAAGAAACTATTTTTCCTTGATTAAATGTTTTACAATGATTTATATCTAGAAGTAACTGAAAAAAACAAGGAAAGTATCCCTTTCCTTCACAATAGTAGAGTTCTTATAGAAAAAAAATATGAATTAATAGAGCACCAAGATATTATTGAATGATATTGAAGGAAAAAAATCAATTTATAGTTATAGAGGAACTCCTCATAATATTTCTACCAGTACCTTCATAATTCCTCCCAAAATCAAGCTCTATGAAGACCCCATGTGGATGTATCAAGATCAGTAATAATATTTTTTATTTTGGTAAGAGATATTGTAACCATCCCCATTAATATATGATTTTCTAGTAATATGTTCATTTTATTGTCACTTTAAAATCCCCTTACTTCCCAAATGTCTTCCCTATTTTGGAATTCACTATGTTATTCCTTCCAAAAATGTTAATTTTTTTGGAAAATAATGGACTCTACTTGATGAATGAACCCATAAACATCACTCATATCCTGAGGAACCTGATTGATTATTATAATTTTCTCCAGGTTCTATATCTCTAATGAATGATTATCTTTCTCCACCAAAATATTTTTAGAGGTAGAAATCATTATCTATAAATAACTCAATTCGATGAACATTTAATAAAATATATAGGGTTCCAATTATTCCATATATTATCTTTATAGTAGGTAGAAAATGAAAAATATGGTTATATAATATAATGGAACATGTCACTAAAGAAAATTATTATGTCATGATGATAATGAATGAATTGGAAAGAGACAACATGTTGGTCTTACTCTGGCCTATTAACACATCTATATATATCATTCCAAAGACATTGATAGAGGAACACATACACTATAATAATTTGAATATATTTAAAACCATTCATAATTTGAATGAAAATTCTCCACCTTATAGGAAATGTATTAATAAAATAAAAACATTAAAAAAACATTACTATGACATTGAATTAAACAACCTTAAATTGGAATGAAACCAGAAATTTGGATGAAAAAACCATGATTTTCAACATGCATTGATTAACTCTCCAAGGAAACATCATCAGTTGATATATGAAATTCAACAATATGTGAATATTATAGGTTTTTATGTAAATCAAGAACTACATTTCTCCCCACTCCACAGCCAATGGATCCCACTCATCAAAATTTGATGAAAAGATATCAATTCTGTCCTAATTTTTCAGTAAAGTGAATTTTATGATTTACCAATTATCTATTATTATATGGTTCCTCTAAATCCTAGAAATGATGTGCTTAGTGGTACTGATATATCAAGATAATCATACATCAAGCATCTGAAAAGGTTATACAAGATTTTTTCTGTGAAAATCCAAATCATTAAATAAAGCACTAATCTCAATAGAGAAAATTTCTCATTGTGAAAATGAAAAACATCATACAAATTATTTTAACATTTTCCATTAATTAAAAAGGATAATATTATAATCTAAGATACTATCCAAACATGGGAACCAAATACCAAGGGAAGGGGCATTACTTTACCTCTAGTGATACCCTGACGATAACTAAACCCAAACATGTCTATGAATATATGAGATAAAAAAAGGCCAAACCCAACCTATTGGGATATTGTGTTTTTTCAAAAATTCATTCATTAATACATTTAATGTAGTGTTTTATTGGTTTAGGGACACATAAATACTTATATATTTGTAGTTTATCTAATTACATGATACAAATCACTTGATTGGGATATATTAGAGAAGATTTTATATGGACTCTATTAGGATTACAACCCTAAAACATGTCCAAGGGGATCATTCAAAGGGGGTGTGAAGGCTTAGTAGGGTTAGAATTAATAATCTAATGACTACGAATGGGGTGGACAATGAGAGAATTACTTTCTATATGATAACTAATTATAAAAAAGCCAATATTATTATTCTCATGATAAAGAAATATTCACATAATTGCATTACGGATTGATGAATTTCATCAATGTTTTCTCCAACAATTATCTAAATAATGATTCAGATATAGGGGTCATAATATATAAGAATATATTTGAAACATAGACCACTTTGAAATGTATAAGAACGTTGTGCACTCTCATCAATAAAAGAATTCTTAATAATTAGGGGCTTATGTAATGATTTTCTTCCACCACCTTGGTGGGATTCAAGGAAATAGAATGGGAAAGGAGTGGATATATCCCACTCATTATCCAAGTTGATTAAACCTATGAAAATTTATTAGATAATATCTTAATATAATGTGTAGATACATGTACTGAAGTGACACAAAAATGATGAACTCAATTAAAATATTTTATATGTGTATAACCTTGAGGAAAAGTATCATGATTCCCCACCAATATATTCCCCTCAATTAGGAGAGGGTACCCTATCAATGACTAAAGATTACTCATATCTTAATAATTCAGAATTCAAAATATCAGTCTGCCATGAACCAATAGATGTTAATTATATAGATGTTCCTCTGCATGGATGTAATTAGAAAATATATCCAGAGATCCACACTTTGCAGAATCATATTGGTTATCATTAAAAACATATGATCCAACAAGACTAGGATTCATCCACCCCTCTAACTAAATTTATACTAAACCAATTATATTAATTTTATATAAATATTCTATTTAATATATCATATCTCAAATAGAGGATATGGAAGGGAGGTTCGCACGAGAGAAATAAAAATGAACCCATACCCGGAATGGTTGAATGTGACACCACATATTCCCAACATTTGATATATGAATTTCATGATTATTAATGGTACTAAGAACCCAATGTAATAATTGAATCCCCTTGTATCTCGATGCGGTGCCATGATGACAACCCTTGATAATAAAGAGGCGGATTAGAATAGATGATCCATGCTGACTATGGACATACTAATATTTATTTTTTTATAAAAACCTCTCAAAATGATCAATAATATTAATTAAATACCTTTATCAATAATTTATCAATCAATTTCACTCCACACTAGGAAAGAAATGGTACATGAAATCTCAAATTAAAAACTATATTAAAATGAGAGACTATGAATTTAGTACATTATGGATGGTCATGAACACGTCCTATAATATAATAGTCTATCAAGAATGGATATTGGTAATATATATAAAAATACCCATGGATGACTTGTAAAACAAAAAAATTTCCTAAAAATTACTTGTACGATTTCATGAGTTAAACACAAGTTCATTGAGGTTATAATATTTCATTCGGTTAAAAAATAACAAGTTTTTTCAATGAAAAAAATTCTAGGAATGAGTACTTATAAGTAGAAATAACAACTATTGTAATAAAATCAACATTAATTCCATTTATATCAACTAATGTTAGGAAATATCACATAGGACCCAATCCTATACAATTAAAAAAAGAACATAATTATTTATAATGTATAAATTAGTAGGTTTTTATGCTATAGAATGATTAGTAGAATTATGTTTATTCATTTTAAAACGAGTTAATTCCCAATAATTTATTTTACCTCCTTGTGATTTTTCCAAATATTCTAGATCATTATTATTATGATCATGTTTGATGTAGATACCTCTATAATTTTCCCCTTACAACATCTTTTTAGGGAACACATTATATGAATACATTTTATTTAACTATATATTCAATACAATAAAAACATTTTGTTATGTAATTTAACGACAGATCCCAACAAATGTTACTTCAATTTATTCTCCATTACATATAATATTAAAGATAATAGAATTAACTTATGAATAGGGGTTTGTGGAAATTTGGTCATTATTTTAAGAGAAATATGGTTATCCAAATTATTCCATTATCAAGATGTGGCTGAATATAAAAGTTTTCAACACTCCCTCTATGTGAACGGAGCCCAACATCTATGAAACCAAAACACCCACAATTAGGTATGTATGGAACCAATTCAACAGGATGAAAAGAGTATGTGACAAGATAATGAACATTTGGTGAGGCCAATGATAGTTAAAACCCTATTTGATGTCACTCAACCAACACTGGGATGATGGGAAGCATTCCACCAAAAACATTAATTATAATCCAACCATCAAATGGAATATTTATTGGAAAAGGAATATATATATATACATATATAATTCTAATAACAAAATTTAGTTGCAAAATCCCTTCACTATGGAAGATGAAATATATGATATAGAATTATACTTTCATAATCATCAGGAAGCTAAAAAGGGTACCAAGAATAATGGATATATACGAGAAAATTTAACTAAGGATCTCATTATTCAGTTCATAAACCTTAATGAAAATATATACACTCTAAATACTAGGATATAGGATCTTGAGTATTCTCAACTGGAACCCTAGTCCACTCCCAAGGAATCTATGGATCTTTCAATACCAATCATACTTGGGGACAAATTACTAAATCAACATCTATTTTATCAGCATCCAATGGAAAGATGTTCTGTTAAACCCTACCCAATGATGACAATGTTTAACTCAATTTTCAATTAGGGGAAACCCACAAGCACATAAAGCCTCATATCCCATCCTTTAAAAAATTAGGAAGCCTACGTATGATTGTGAATTATTATCTATTATAAAAATGAAATCAAAGAACAACTTGATAATTTTCCAAATATTCCATCAACTATCGATGTCCTCCACCATTCAAAAGAGCTTTTAGATTTACTTTTCATGGATTATAATAACACTCATGAATTTTAATTCAATTTCACTTCTATAAATGTATATATTTTCAGTATTAATCTTTTTATATTTAAGATGGTAATTTCCATCAAAAACAAGGATAGTAAGACCACCATATTCAGAGATATCATGATATTGTACATATCATAAAGGATGAATAATATTAAAAATCATCTAATACGTATTTTTAATTGTCCTATAATAAAAAACATACCAGTATAAAAAATATATGGATTGGGCTATAGGGAAGGTTATTTTTCACCCACTTCCATAGAAATACAATAGTACAAAAAAATTGATCATAGGCCACTCAAAAAAATAGAAAAGGAATTTTTTGGATACATTGTCTCTAATTTTGATGTTATGGTCATACATTAGGATACACTACTCAATTTCTATTTGGGAAGACCATGTCATCATACTCTTATTGTGGATACATCATCATACCACATATACCTTAAATAATCAATCAACATTTATGCTAGAGTGCTTCCTGGAAATCATTCCCCCTTCGAAACCCATGAATCCTAATACATAGAATGATATTCTATCAATAAAATCCTCATTGAATAATCTTAGTTCTTTCATACTAGGATAAACAAATTGGACTTGGGGTGGTGATTATATGAATATTATAGAACCCAAAGAAAAATAATGGATTCAATGATTTCTCTGTGAAGGAATGACAGTAGTTTTCTCCATTCATGTTCCAAAAAAACATCTTGACATGGTGATTTTGGGAAACCATTTCACTAGGGGAAATAACTATTAAAAGAGTTGATGCACCAAGTGTCTCCTCAAACGGTTTCCTACTAACAGTCACATAATTTTATCCTATTCAGATTCAAAGGTAATTACCTCCTAAAAAGTCTTTTTTGTCACCACCTAAAACATTTTGTAACGTTTCATATAAAATATTGAGGCCATAAATTCAATATCACTTAGCTTTGGACATATGATTAGGTATACAAATAGGTGTTTAGAGAGTCTTGGGTTTCGTCATCATAGGGATTTTGATGGAAAAATGTAAAAAAAACTCATGAATTTTAATGTATATCTCCACTCCCAGATCAAAAACCATACACCTCACCCTCACAACAACTTTCCACTTATAGGACATGGATGTGACCAAAATATAGATTGTGTTAGTAGATTCATGTCATGCATATTAAAAGAAAAAACTAGAATTAGAGAGCATTCATATAAAAATAACAATCTAGATAAAATTATTTTATGTAATGAATATCTTGAATATGATAAATCCATTATCAAATGGATCAGTATAGGTTATCATATTACATAATTATCCTAGTAATTAATCAACTAAGATCATAATATCAACATACACACCATCATCCTAGAAAAAGGAACCAACACTAACAATTGTAATGTGGTCATATGTATGGATGATATTCACTTCAACTAACTTTGTAGAGGTTATAAACCTTGTATTCAAGGATGATATAAAATTTACTATCCATATCTCATTAATTCCAATACATTTATGGTTTTTGATATTAAAATCAGGTAAATTTAATCTTTCCTTTATGATATGAAGATATTTGAGGCAGTTTGTACTCTAAACCCATAATGTGTTCCAAGCCTAGAAGGATTCTTAAGATCCTTTCACATGGCCTAATGCACTCTGGTTAAGAGTGATTTTGGGCATGTGGTTTATAATTTTTCTCATTGGTTTAGTCTTCTTAATGTGGCTTCTACAACTATTTTTTCTTATTATTAAGATTAAGGTCCTTTCTTTTAACCACAATATAAAATCTATTCGTATTTTCAATTACCATTTAAGAAGATTTTTAATTTAATCAACAAAATATTTACCATGAACCTCACCTCGATATCTGAATAATGACTCATGTTCATCAATTATAGGATGATCAATGGTGATATAGGTATGGATTAAGAATGGATCAGTGCCATCAATCAAAAAATTGTTTTTAAAAACATTTCAATAAACCAATACATGAAAAAAAATATGATAGAAAAGAATTGGAATTCATTTTCATGGTGATCACATCAAGGGGTTTCACTTACTATTCCTCTCACCCCATTTTTAAGTGTTTTAATTTGTCATGACTATCCATCTCATTTATGGGGTTTAAATGTGTGTTTTTTTTAAAAATTTTTGTATATGGAAACGAAACAAATTATCAATTTTTTTTTCATTCTTACTCAATAATAATTTATTATTTTCATTATCAAAATAATATTTATTATAAGTATCCTTTCTTATCACAACATGTCACCGTTCTATGGAATTTATAATTTAATGATTATAGATTAAAAATAAATTTTTATCAATATTACTAAGTCATAAATTATTTTATTAAACATGTTCCTAGGGGAATACTATAAATAGAGTAGGAAACTTGTAAATATTGAGAATCATATAATCTAATTTTTGAACCAACACTCAGATAGGTAGGTAATATCTCTAAATAACTGTGAGGATATGAAAAAATTAAAAATTCCAATGGACTACCTAGGAACCCCTAACTTTTCCACTACATTTTGAATTCAGTACTTATATAAGGACAAATACTACATCCCTAGATATATCAATAATTGAATAAACAATTCTTATCAATCAACAGAAGAATTAATCTATTTAATAGATATCTATCCCCAAATCCCATGCTTCATATTTTATACCTTATGGTTCTAAAAGTTGTCAAGTCTAGAATTGAAGACGTCATGGATTTGATCATATGGGATTCCTATAATGATTGAAAAATGCACTAGTCATTATGGGCAAGTATGGATAGGTCATTGAAACATGGTGGAATCAATGTAGTGGTTGTCACAGGAATGATGCAGTGCATGCATGAAAAGATGGTCTGGGAGGATCTTGAGGGGATAATTCTTTATGAAATTTCTATGGTGAAAAAGTATAAGAGTGAAATAGTAATATAGATAGGGTGTTCATATTCTCTATGTCTCATAAAAAGACCTCAAATCATAAATATTCAATTCCATACTCAATTTATCATTGGTAGGTGGGATATTAATTTATTGATCCCCAATTTGGTAGGATACAATATCTTTTTTCCCAGATACCATGAACCAAACATAAAAATCATGAAAGAAACGATATACCCATGATTCATAAAAATCTATTTTTGAAAAGAATCATTTTGTAAAATTTGAGTTCATTATGATGAATTCATAAATTGATTAATGTGTTTCTATGGGAGCTTTATCAATACCTCTTTATTTAAAATACTACTATAGATTGATGATGTATCCAAATAATCATGATAAATAGTGAGAGTTTCATTTGGGTAAGAAGATACCCATAAAATTCTGATTCATTATGTGGTGGGTAAAGCACCATGATTTACCCATAGATGATAATATCAATTATATTGGATTTTACCTCTTGATAATGTGTCCCAATTACATAGGCTTTCTTGAAGAAACCCCAACTAATCTCCTCTCTAATCCGGAATGGTCACATACAAGGTTGAAATACCATAATGGTTTTACTATTTTTCATTATATGTTGTCTGTATGAATATATTTACATAATCACTTCTTCTAGAGAGTGGGAAACATTTTCAATGATAATAATTAATGATCTATGATCATATCATTTGGTTGTTGGTGTATCAATCAGATGAGGAATAAATTTCTTCATGATGAGATAACATGAACAATGTTGTCCATTTCATTGAAAAAACAAGACCCAGTTAATAGATACGACTTAGACTCTAAATATTTGCGAAGATTCGGCCTCCCATATGCCTATTATTTACATTAAAACCCACCATCCCACTATAGATAGCGTCACAAAAGTATGATTTATTCATTAGTACACTCAAAATTATGTTGTGAAGCTCATCACGAATGGTTCAAGAAATACTGGTGTCATAATGGGAAAGGGAATTTTTTATCCCTAATGACAGTTATCCATTGTTACATAGAGTAATTTTGAATTATTTACTAAATTTACTTTGAATCTAAGTTGATGTTAATAGGACACCTCCTAAATATTTTAAAAAATATTAATCATGTGGGTGTTTAAATGGATTCCAAAACATTCACAATCCTATGCAAATATTTGTTTTTATCCCCACATTAATATCTTCTTTCAACCATAGGGATATGGGATTTATCAATAACCTCTTGTATATCCTTATAACATGAGATATGGAATAAAAGTTTATGATTTTTTTACTTCCATGGACACCCATGGGGTGTAGATTACTTGTTTCTATTGGATGGGATATTTTCCCCTTGATTGATTGAAACTAGTTATATGTGATTCCCTTTGGAGAAACAATTTAAAATCTTTTTAAATTTTTGTGGTTCTCTATTTTCATGAATTTTTTATACATTATATTCAATCTATTTGATTAAAATGGGATAATGATATGTTTAAATGATTACCAGGAGAAAAATGATCTTAAATTATCCACATGACATGGAGTAGCTCTTTTATCAATGTATGGATTATAAAATTTTACAACATCAATAAATGAAATTAAAAAATCCATGTGGTTAAAATTTGAATCTCAGGATATTGACCACTCTTCTCTCCATGGTGATATGGGGGAATGATAAAATATCTAAAAATTTCCCAACAATAAATTCCTTACTTTTCTATACTCATAGTTTGGAAATACCACCTTTTCATTTATAGGACTTAAAAAATCAATAAAATTTTATGGTTTCCCCATAATTATACCCTCATTTCAAACATAAAACAAATTAATGTCGATATAAAGGTGGGATGGAATATTCATGATTCATTTAAAAAATATTCACATACATTATCACTCATAGAACCTAAAACCCATTTTCATCATTTTTATATGGTAATAATTCTAGTAAATGATCATTAAGTTTTGAAATAATCTATTTATCACCTATTTACATTAAATATAAAACAATTTTTGGATGGGATAAAAAGAGGATAAACTCTGAGTTTACCCTCCAAAATTTGATTATGGTGCCGCAAAAAATCATTAATGATCTTAGAAAAGTAATTATTGGTATATAGGATGGCACATTACCCACCATGATCCATTCCTAATTGTCTTCTATATAACATGAAACATATATCACGTACTTTGAGATGTATCAAGAATTCATTGGTTTAAAAAAAATTTAATATATAAAAATTATCCTAATGTTTTTACACATCATTTGGGTTTCCTTAAATATCATTATTATTAAAAATTTACTTCGGGGAGAATAAATATGACTAATGTGGCTAAGGAGGATGTTTAATATGAAAATATCATCATAGAATAAATCATTCATTAGGTTGTATATATTAAATTTCATACAAACAATGTACACATTAAGCATAACAACTAGAAGATAAGAGTTTTTATCCACAACCATAACCCCCATTTCCGATAATTCCCTTGGATTTTATGATTCGTAATCATAATAATGATTTAAAAGGATAGCATAAAATGTTTTCAAAGTATTATTGATGTTATTATATAATTAAAATTATGGAGGGCCATCCCCCATTGGAAACATTCGCCCATTTTTTATACATATTGTTCACCTAGTGAGGCCTCTATTTCAATTTTAATTATAATGGAATTTTGTATTCTCATGTTTTTGATGATCAATTTCCTTTGTGTGTATTCATATAAGGGATAAATTTTATACCAGTGATAATTTCTTCTTCATCAGTGTAAAATGAATGTATGGATAAGAAAATATTCTTATATGAATCAATCTGGATCTTCTGACATAGCCTCCCGCTTCATATCAAAAACCCAAAAGGACTCAAATAAATTTTGAATTTTCTTATATATTTTTTATATATTGATTATGTAACTCTATGGATATGGAAAACTATGGTAGATAGATTTTTTTCAGATAGATCTATATTTTCCTTTCCCTCATAGAATTCTAGTATGTGTATGGAATGACTGATACATTTGGAAAATGAATTTCTACTAAATATATACCAGATTCAAATCATTTTGATACGCAAATTTCTATTCAAAGGCCATGTTCATGATCCATAGTGGAGGAAACAACCAATTAGCTATATCCTTGGTATCATTTTATACATTAAAATGATGAGACCTTTTATTTACCCCTCTCAATGATTGTGGTGACTAGTTGTCAATGATTTCCTTGCTCATGTGCCTATTGATTGTGGATACATGGAGGGTATTTATAAAGGAATTAATTTTTTGGACCAATATTATGATGAAATATTATTCACCACTCATTTTCCAGAATATAATTAAGTGTTTGATAAATGTTTTCCCTAAATATTCCACCTCCAAATACGATTGCCAAAAATTAAACTATTGGTGTTGTGGTTTCAACTTCATTCTCTACAAATATTAACCCCTTTGATAATATTATAATTTATGGTGCCATGATTGAAGAGTACATTCACCCTTTTTCCCAAAAGAGTAATCTCCCAATATATGGATACCAACATACTATAATTTATAATAGTTTAGGGCTTTGTAATTACCTATTTTTGGTTGTTCCAATCAAAGATTATAAATATTATCATGGGTAATAATATGTTAGTCTAGTAGCATATAAGTTAGAATTTATTATTTCCTTGTGTTCAATTAAAAACACTAGTTATATCCACCCCCTTTATACACCAACTAAATATGGGAGAAAAAGGATGATATTCATTCCCCCAATCATAGTAGTATGATCAATAAATCTATACATGCTCAGAATAAATTAGTATCTTCTATCGTCCAATGTGACCAAATCCTTGAGGCCCAATGCCTCAACATCTCTTAATATCTTATATTTTTTGTTACTATGAGTTTATTAGCTCTTGGATAATAATTAATTATCTATTGAATATAATTAGAACCATAAACTTCATGTTTATTTTATTTCTAGATCCAAAACATCGAAGCTATAACATTCAATACTAGGATCTCAGATTCTCAATGGGAAATTGCTACAAGATTTCCAAATTAATTTCATTATATGAATGTTCTCAGAGCATTATATCCTAGTGTATTTAGTAGATTAACCTTCACAATATATCCCCATAAATTTTATAAAACACCAACTTTCTCCATTCTATATTTCTATTTATTCGAGATGTGAGTCTAGGGGAAGAGAATCTCTTTGGTACATACTATCCTCTTGCAGTTCATTTAATGTATCTTGGATGATAGGAGACATCAACACAATCATGTATTAATGAGAAATTAATGGTGGTGACCTTCAAAAAAAATAACTCTATTAGGGATATTTGGGACATATTATCATAAAAAACCTATATTACATGTGATTCACGAGGAACATGTTCACATGGTTTAACAACATACTTGAAAGTAGAAATATTTGGAGTATTTTTTAAAAAAAATTGGTAAATTTTAAACTCAAAAAACATTAAATAATTCATTTTATAATCACTTAACTTGATCCCTCTCATATCAATATCATTTACTACTCTAATAAATTCCATTTATGAATCAGGAAAAATTCTTCCTTCCTTCTAATTGATGTACTAATAATAATTGAATTATATGGAAGGATCTCACCACATGGTTATCATCCATTTGAGGGCCTCATTTTGGTATATGTTTATATAAACCCTATATGTTTAAGTTGGTTATCATAATATATTATAACAACAACAATACCCATGACTTTACATTCCATGGGAATCCAATGTAGTTAATCCATGAGGGCTGGCTTTTGTGAGAATAGAATATCATAAAAATTCCATTATTCTATCACAATATCCCAAAATTATTGAAGAGGGTATGTTGGGTTAAGAATGGGTTTACATAGTATATTAAGTGAATTTTTTTTGAGGGAGTGGGAAAAAAATTTTAAATATTTTATAGTTTGAATAAAGGAATTATTCATTTGAAAAATTAATATGGCTATTAAGTATTATACTCACTATACCGGGGAAACGTTCACTAGCCCCTACTAGTATAAAACTTATCTTATATTAGTTTAGTGTATAATATAGAACAAAAGTTGTTAATATTCCATTAAAGACTTATTAATTTTTTTTTAGAAAAACCCACAATATATTAAATTCCTAGACAAGTGTATCATGAAAAATTTGTTGGGTGAGGAGGATATTTTAGAGGCTATCAAGAATCTCAATCAAAATATCGTGCTGAGCCTCTATTGATTTCCATTATCATAATATCAAAAAACATGGGATATATTGGAACATGATGTTATTATTTATACATAATATTTTTAAGAGGAGGGATCTTCCAATAGTTTTCAATGAAATGAAAAATTTCCTAATTATTGAGGTGATCATCCAAAATAGATAAAGTAAATTTCGTCCCACCATCATATTAATGATCTATTTTATGATTCTAACCATGAATCTTAAGAGATAGATCAAAAATAACTTGGTTCATCAAATATCTAAATAAAAACATGGTTTCATAAAATGCATCAACATTATTTGTGAAATTGACTTGGGTAGGGATATGATTACTATTGATGATAAGTGAGTTCTTAGCTACAATATCATGTCAATAAATTATGTAGAGAAGGCCCATGAAAACATGGAATAAGGGTTTATCATAAAATTATGTATGAAATTATATTCTTAAAATTGGGTTTTTTGGCCATGGTTTCCATGGATTTTATTCTCAAGTTTCTTTCATTTCCTTAATCGGAAAGGTATTTTGTTTAATAAAATTAATAAGAGGCCTCCAATAAAGAGATTACCTTTCAGGGGTTCAATTCACCATTACACAAGATGTCCTTGGTGATAATATGAATTCATACATATCCAATCACCATGTTTATAGTCATAGGGGATATTATGGATAGAATTGAATATCAAATATCAAATTTTTGGATGGCAAACACATCTTCGTCAATAGAAGGAGTAAAATTATCCTCAAATTCAAATAGATTCTTATTTCTTTATGTTGTTAGAGTGGTAAAATAATAAAAACAAACAAAATTAATGTCATTGTCTCAAAATCTACTACTTGAAGGCTCATTAAGCTCATTGTGGGGGGGGACATAAGAATTACTGAAATGTAATTACCTATGGAATATTTTGGGACACAAAATTAAAATGGAAGGATTTAAATTCATCACTTTGGTGAAATGTTTAATAAAATATATGGGAGGATATTAAATTGTTATTTTAAATTTCTATGTTTTCTGGGGGGATATCACTCTAGCTAATATCTTGTTTTCATTAAAACCAATTCACATCCACCAAATTTTAATATATCCAAAAAAATCAACAATGTTATATATTTCTTCAACACTATCATATGTAATTCTTTCTAAGAGGGGTTACACTATTAGATGATATATTATAGGAAAGACAAACCTATCAATGTGGGGGAAATATATTTAAAAAGAATATGTGAAAACATAATATGATTTGAAGATATGTTTTCTTGGGATTTAATAATGGGGAAAATACATTAGAAACAATTCATCTTATCGAAACATAGGTCTTCTATAGATTGTTAGAATAAGGTGTCCACCAGTTCCCATATATGAGGAAGATTTTACGATAGTATTGGAGTTATTTATTGAAACACCTTATATATTATTAGAAAAGGTGGTATATCCACCCAGGTTTAAAACTACAATATTCAACCTCTCTACTTCTAGATTATTCACACTTTAGAACTTTTATTTCGATGATATGCATCAATCCATTGTATCTTGGATGTTTTCCAAAAAATGATCACTAGAAAGAAAAATATAGAAATATTGACTTGTTAATTAACTAAATAATGTATCATTCACCCATAATTGTCATGATACATAACATGAGAATCAATTCAGTATTTAATACATACCTAAAAAAGTCATAACCACATGGGTATAAACCATTGTGGTAATAATTTACCAACTAAATTCAATTTTCAATATTGGTGCTTTTTAATTTACACAGTATATAAAGATATAAATTTATGAATTAAAGGAATTAACATGACTCAAAATTCCTCTAATTAATGAAATTAGTTTTTGAATCAGTTTTCCATATATTTATTTAATGGTATTGGCCCTGTTTGATATAGACATATATTTGGGGGATGTATCCTATATTTTTTTCTATGATTACATTTTCTTATAATTTATTAGATAATTTATTTTTTCTATTTTCAAAAATCAATATATATTCCCACTCGTTGAAGTAGGAAGATTGGATCTTTGAGACACCCCTAATTCCATATTTGATCAATGTTTGTCTCCACGTAGAAGTTAACATGAGTCACATATCCTTGTCTGGGTTTTTCCCTTAGCACACTCTGCATGGAGGAAAATTATTCCACTTCAAATTTGAAAATTTTCACCATTTGGGATGTAAGAAATAAATATACATAAGTGTCATCAGGTATTGGGTTTTACAAATGAATCAAAAATTGGGAAATACACTAAAAAAATAACGATCATATATCTATAATAATATATTGTGAGCAGGTCTGATTATGGATGAGTGTGGCTCATTTATCAGGGATTCCTCATCCTTCAACATAGAAGTATGTTCACTCTATGTGGAATCCTTATCCATGAACATGGTTCTATGATGTTTTAGTTCTAAAAACATATAAATATCTATTTTGAAATTTAAGTAATATTTTCTATTCAATTATCTCGTGGCCCTAAACATGAATCATTAGAAAATCTAATGAATCACCAAGAAACTATAGAGTATGATATCCATGAATCTTGAAATCCTTCATAACTACAATGTGTTGAATAGAGAAGAATATATTTTATCATTAATAGGAGACTGAGACATGGTGTAGAGAAATTTTTGTTATTTGGATCTTTATTAATGGATTGGTAAAATATCATTCCATGGGATACTCTTGGGATCTATTACTTAAGCCCCCACAGACACTATTTTTTTCTCTCACCCTTCATACCCATTTTAGTCTTCTTGTAATATGATAATAAAAAAAATTATATTTACAATACATTAGGATTTCTATTAGATTTAGGTATATCAGCCTTCATTTTTTAATGTATGACATTCTAGTCCCAACCAAACAAAATTTGATCTATGAAATAACTAGTTTCAATTATCTCACTTATATTGAAAGGTTATAATTTTATAACTTGATAAATATGGCCCCAGAAGATAAGGAGGCATCAACTATTAGGGAACCCCAGGGACCATATTTCTAATTAGTAACTCCCCTTGTATTGGGGAATTATATATAAACCTATAAAAATTTCTTAAACCATATTATCTATATATTTATAGGATATACAATTGAGTGGTACTTGTAGAATTTGTTTTCAAATCTCAATAATGATGTGATCATTTTTTTCCATAAAGATGTTTTTATCAAATTTATAAAAAAAGTAATGATAAACCATATAAAAGTTATTATTGGGTGACATTTAAACGTTTTCATTTTCTTTGTTACATCATCCTGGAATCAATGTCAATATATAGAAAACCAAGGTGGTCTTTATCATGTCGCCACATCAAAATCTCAATGAATTGTAATTTTTTTATGGAAACCATTACTATAAGATATAATTTAAAGGAAACATGAAATGGATGTGCCTACCCATTTGAATTCTCATGAATAAAGAATTCAATTATGATATTATGATTTATAGTATTTCTTCAACTGTACATGGGCATGTTATCAGCACCATCTTATTTTTTATGTAATATTTCCTTTTTAATAAAAAATAGCCATAAGATTTCACTTAAGACTATACTTTTATTGTATATATTCAAAATCAGGATTGGTCAAATTTTTCTTTTACCTATTTATAATTACAATGTTAGAAATGAATCTGAACTACACTATCCCATTCTATCTATACAAGACACAAAGGACCAATATTTTATTATTGAGACAAATTTTATTTCATTGATCTTCAAAGTTAAGAAATGCATGCAATACATAAAATTTCATAAGGTCCAATTGGTCTTTAGTATTGACCCACTCAATCATATCATCTATCATTTGATGTACAATTAGTGGGTTGAATAGTGTTCAACAACGCTATAGTATTTTAATTTTCGTTTCGAATTTTATAATGAATTCAAAGGGATGGAATTTGAATAGATTAATATAGCACATCATACCTCCTAAATCCTTCCAATAGATATAGAATTATGAGATGAATCATTACTCTATATTAGTTAGATAACATATAATGGGGTGAGGTAATTTCTATAGCACATTTGTGAGTACGAAAATAAGATGTATGAGGAATGTGAAGCACAATATATGTATTTTTTTAATTGTCTTCATTTTTTGGAAATGTGTTTTTTCCTATTTCATTATATTTTAATATTGATTCACAAGTAATATAAAAAATAACATGATATAATTATTGTATTTGAAATGGTTAAATAGGTTCCAGTTTCTCAATTAAATATTAAAGGTGGCCGAAAGTTAGTAATAAACTAGATTAATGGTTAATATGAAATTATAAACAAGAATTATTTGAAATGATGTCATATAGTTCTGATTATTTCAATTTAATAATTATTGTATTGACTATATTTTGTAACAATAAATTATGAACTACCAAACAAAAAACCCATAATGAAATTATAATAACTTAAGATGACTATTATAGTATTAAGAAATAGATAATAGATTGTATAATCTATATTTTGAATAATTATATTTATAATACATTTTGGATTTTAATTTCATGAAGTAAACTAAATTTTTAGATTTATTAATTATGTCAATAGTAACATAAAATGATTTTTTGATTATTGAGATGTAAATTACATTAATCAAAATAGTAAAAACATATATTTTTTTAACTACTATCACTTTTTTAATAAATTTAATTCATTAGAACTTAACGTAATGTATATATTTAAACATCATATATTTAATCACTTACACTGCATGGAACTCCCAGCTTAAATGAATAATGAAATATTAATATAACCTAACTATTTAATTTTATAGAATGAATATTATGAACAGAATATATATATATATATACATATATATATATATAATACTGAATCAAATGTTCTTATATTGATCTGTAAAATTTTAGAGGAATAAGATAATAATTAATGCAATTTTATACATAAAAAGCTATATTTTTCTAAATGTAGTTTGCCACCTTTTAATAGATAACTTATTTCAATAGTTAATTGTGACAAATTTATAAATTTTAATAGAAAATATAAACATTATTTCTTAAATAAGAATTTCAATATTATAATAGGTTGAATTTTTGGATTCTTTCTAAAAATGAATTATTTTCTAATGAATATTAAAAAATAACAATTATTATCTAACTTTAATTTTTTTTATATTAAAATTACATGTATGAATTGAATTATATATCTAAATAACATAAATAATATTTATTTATTTATAATCTAATTAATTTTTGTAATCATGCATGTACTTTGTTTTTTTATAAATACAATTTTTGGCTTAAAAATTCATTTTCCATGAAAATGTGATTTCTCAACATTTTTCAAGTTTAATATTAATTTAATTACAAAAACATATGTGTGTTTAATTTTTCAAAATGGATGAGAAATTTTTTAATCATAAGGTAAAAAATTATTAGAAAACTCCATTTTATTTTTTGGCCAATATGAATAGTATACTTGGTAATTTTTGTAACCATAGTAAATGGTATATTGGGTAATGTTGGTTAAAATAATGTTATGTGGACTAGAAATTGACCCTAAAACTGAATTGATATTAATATATGAATAATTTACATAAAAAAAAATTCATGGTTTGCTTATAGGTCCCAATATTTCCTTAATTAATTGATTGTGAAACTTATAGTATTTTATTTAATAAAAAATCAAAGATACCAAATTCATGATTTTAATAACCATATCATTTTTAACATGGAGATATCCAAAAGTTATCTTACATTATAAATAGTTATTTTAAATATAAGGAAATTTTATTCATCATAGTAATTCATATTAAAATTTTTGGTAAAAAATATTAATGAAATGCAACAAGATGTGAATATTATAGGTTTGGATGTGCATCAAGAACAAAATTTCTCCCAACTCCATAACCAATAGATCCCATTCTTCAAGATTTGATGAAAAGTCAACAATTCTGTCATAATTTTTCACTAAAGTGAGTTATATTATTTACCTATTATCTATTATTGTATGGTTCTCTATGAATCCTAGAAATTATGTTATTAGTGGTACTGAGACATCATGAGAATCATCCATCAAGCATATAAAAATGTTATACAAGATTATTTTCTGAGAAAATCTAAATCATTATATAAAGCACTAAACTCAATAGTGAGAATTTCTCACTGTGAAAATGAAAAACACCATAACAATTCAGGAAAAACATTCCTTGAAATCAAAAGGGTAATATTATAATACTAGATACTATCCAAACATGGGAACCACATACCCAGGTAATGGGTAATGGTTTACCTCTCGTGCTTCCCTGATGATATATAAACACCAACAGGTTTATGAATTTATGAGATAAGAAAATCCAAAACCCCATCATGTCAGGATATTGTGTTTTTTATAAAATTCATTCATTAATACATTTAAAGTAGTGTTTTATTGGTTGAGGGACACATCACAACTTATATATTTGTAGTTTATCTAATTACATGAGGAAAATCACTTGATTGAGATATATTATAGAAGAGTTTATATGGACTCTATTGGGATTACAACGCTAAAAATGACCAAGGGGGTCATTCAAAGGGGGTGTCCAGGCTTAACTGGGATCTAATTAAAAAACTATCAAATAAAAATTGGGTGGAAAGTTATAGAATTACTTTCTATATGATAAATATTTAAAAGGAATCCAATTTCATTATACTCTTGATAAAGAAATATTCCTAATATTTCATTACACATTGATGAATTTCATCAATGTTGTTACCAATGATTATCTGAAGCATGATTCAGATATAGGGGGCATGGTATATAAGAATATATTTGAAACCCATCCCATATTGAAATGCATAAGAATGTTGTCACCACTCATCAATAAAGTAATTATTAATAATTGAGGGATCATATATTTATTTTCTTCCACCTCCTTGGTGGGATTCATGGAAATAGAATGAGAAAGAAGTGGATATATCCCACTCATTATCCAATAAGATTAAAACCATGAAAATTTATTAGATAATTTCTAAATATAATGTTTAAATACACATGCTGAAGTGACAAAAAAATGAGGAACTCAATTAAAATATTTCACCTGAGTATAACCCTGATGAAAAGTATCATGATTCCCCACCAAATATTCCCCTCAGCAAGGAGAAGGTACCCTACCAATTACTGAATATTACACCTACATTACTAATTCATAATTAAACTAATCGGTCTACTATTAACCAATATATGGTAATTATATAGATGTTTTTGTACATGGATTTAAATAGAAAATATATCTGTAGAGCCACACATTGATGAATCATATTGGTTATCATTAAAAATGGATGATCCGACCTGACTAGGCTCCATCCAACCCTCTATTTATTTTTACACTAATCCAATTTTATAAATGGTATATATTGATTCTATGTATTCTATCATATCTCAAATAGAGGATATGGATGAGAGGTTTTCACTAGAGAAATAAAAAATGAACCCATACTCGGAATGGATGAATGGGACACCACCTATGACCAATATTGGATATAAGAATTTCATGATTATTAATGGTACTAGGTACCGAATAAAATAATTTAATCCCCTTGTATCTAGATGTGGTGTCATGATGATAACCCTTGGGAATAAAGAGGTGGATAGGAATAGATGATTCATGCAGACTATGGAAATACTTATATTTTATTGTTATAACAAACTCTCAAAATGATCAAAAATATTAATTTAATACCTTTATTGATAATTTATCTATAAATTTCATACCACACTAGGAAAGGAAATGGTACATGATATCTCTAATTAAAAACTATATGAAAATGAGAGACTGTGAATTCATGACATTATTGATTGTCATGAACACGTCCTTTAAAAAAATACTCAATCAAGAATGGATGTTGGTAATATATATATAAATACTCATTGATGAGTTGTAAACCCCAAATATTTCCAAATATTACGTGGAAGTTTTCATGAGTTCATCACAAGTTCATTGAGGATATAATATTTCATTCAATGAAAAAATAACAAGTTTATTCATTAAAAAAAATCTAGGAATGATTACTTATAAGTAGAAATAACAATTATAATAATCAAACCAACATTAATTCCTTGTCTATCAACTAAATATAAGAAGTATCACATTAGACCCAATCCAATAAAATTAATAAAAAACATAATCATTTATAATGTATAAATTATTAGGTGCTTATTCTATAAAATGATTAGAAGAATAATGTTTAATCTTTCAAAAATGAGTTCATTACAAATAATTTTATTACCTCATTGTTATTTTTCTAAATATTATAGATCCCTATAATTATGATCAATTTGGATATATTGACCGCATAAATTTTCCCTTTACACCAAATTTTTAGGGAACTCTGTATAAGAATACATTTTATGCAACTACATTTTAAAAATAATATAAAACTTTTGTGATGTAATTTTATGAAAGATCTCAACAAATGTTACTTCAATTTATTCTCATTTACAAATAAATTTAATGAGAATAGAATTAAATTATGAATAAGGGTGTGTGGATATTTGGTCATTATTTTAAGAGAAATATGGTTATCAAAATTATTCCATTCTCAAGATGTGGCTGAATATAATAGTTTTCAACACTCCCTCTACCTGAATTGAGCCCGACATATATGGAACCAAAACACCCATGATTCGGTCTGTAAGGAACCAATGAAATAGTATTAAAAGAGTATTTAACATGATAATGAACATATGTTGACGTCTATAACAGTTATAACCCTATATGATGTCAGTCAACCATCACTGGGACGATGGGAAGGATTCCACCAAACACATTAATTGTAATCCATCCCTAAAATGGAAATTTTTTTTGAAAAATAATATATATATATATATATATATCACCCTAATAACAATATTTAGTTAAAAAATACCTTCACTATGGAAGAATAAATATATGATCTATAATTATTCTCTCATAATCATCGAGAATCTAAAAAGGGTACCAAGAATAATGGATATATTAGAGAAAATTTACCATGGTATCTCATTATTCAGTTCATAAACCATATTGAAAATATATATGCTCTAAATACCATGAGATAGGTACTTGATTATTCTCAACTCGAACCCTATTCCACTCCCAACACATCTATTTATCATTCAATACCAATCATACATAGTGATAGATTACCAAATCAACATCTATTTTATCAGCATCTAATGGAAATATGTTCTGTTAAACCCCACCCAATGATGACAATGATTAAATCAATTTTCAATTAGGGAAAACCCACAAGAACATACAGCCTCATATCTGATCCCGTAAAAAGGAAGAAACCTATGTATGATTTTGAATTATTAGCTATTATAAAAATGAAGTCATAGAAGAACTTGATAATTTTACAAATATTCTATCAACAATCTATGTCCTCCACCATTCAAAAGAGCTTTTAGAATAACTTTTCATGGATCATAATAAAATTCATGAATTTTAAATCAATGTCTATTATATAAATGTATATATTTTTATTACGAATCTTTATATATTTAAGATGGTAATTTCTATCATAAAGAATGATAGTAATACCACCATATTCTAAGATATCATGTTACTGTACATATCATAAAGCATGAATAATATTAAAAATCATCCAATACGTATTGTTAATTATTCTGTTATAAAAATCATACCAATATAAACAATATATGGATTGGGATATAAGGGAAGGTAATTTTCACCCATGTCCTTGGAAATACATTTGTACAAAAAAATTGAACATATGCCACTTAATAAAATAAAAATGTCCTTTTGGAGATATTGTCCCTAATTTTGATGTTATGGTCATATATTAGGATACACTAGTCAATTTCTTTTTGGGATTACCATGCCATCATTCTCTTATTTTCGATCCCTCGTCATACCACATATACCTTAAATAATCAATCAACATATATACTATAGTGATTCCTGGAAGTCATTCCCCCTTCAAACCACAGGAATCTTAATACATAGAATGATATTATATCAATAAAATCCTCATTGAATGATCTTGTTTCTTTTAACCTAGGATAAAAAACATGGATTTGGGGTGGTGATTATATGAATATTTTGGAACCCAGAGAAAAATAAAGGATTCTGTGATTTCTCTATGAAGGAATGATATGAGTTCTCTGTATTAATGTTCCAAAACAAACATCTTGACAAGGGTATTTCAGGGGACCATTTTACAAAGTGACAAAACTATTAATGGAGTTGATGCACCAAGTGTCTCCTCAACATGTTTTCTACTAACAGTCACAGAATTTTATCCTATTAAGATTCAAAGGTAAATTACCTCCTAAAAAGACTTTTTTGTCACCCCCTAAAACATATTGTAATGTTTCACATAAAATATATAGGTCATAAATTCAATTTCACTCAACTTTGGACATATGATTAGGTATACAAAAAGGTGTTTATAGAGTCATGAGTTTAGTCATCATAAGGATTTTGATAGAAAAATGTGAAAAAAACTCATAAATTTTAATGTATATCTCCACTCCCAGATCAGAAACCATACACCTCACAATCACAACAACTTGTCACTTCTAGGACATGGATGAGACAAAAATGGAGATTGAGTTGGTAGAGTCCTGTTCGGAATATTAATGGAAAAAATAGGATTGGAGAGTATTGACAGAAAAATAACATTATAGATAAAATGGTTTTAAAGAATGAATATCTTGAATATGATAAATCTATTATCAAATGGATGGGTATAGGACATCATAATACATAATTATCCATGTAATTAATCAACTAAGATAATCATATCAACATACACACCATTATCCTAGAAAAAGGAACCAACACTAACAATTTTGATGTGGTCATAGGTATGGATGAGATTCACTTCAACTAACTTCTTGGAGGTTCTAAACCCTGTATTCAAGGAGGATATAAAATGTACTATTCATATCTCATTAATTATAATACACATATAGTTTTTGATCTTGAAATCATGTCAATTTAATGTATCCTTTATGATATAAGGATCTATTAGGCAGTGTTTACTCTAAAGCCATAATGTGTTCCAAGCCTAGAAGGATTCTTAGGATCCTTTCTCCGGGCCTAATGAAATCTTGTTTAGAGTGATTTTGGGCATGTGTTTTATAATTTTACTCATTGGTTTAGTATTCTTAAGATGGCTTCTACCACTATTATTGATCTTATTCCTATTATTAAAGACCTTTCTTTTATCCATCACATAAAATCTATTAGTATTTTCAATTATCTTTATAAGAATATTTTTAATGTAATAATGAAAAATTAACCACGAACGTCCCCTAGTTATCCGAATAATGACACATGTTCATCAATTTTTGGATGATCAAAGGTGATATAGGCATGGATTAAGATTTGAATATTGGCATCAATCAAACGGTTTTTTTTAAATATATCAATCAAACTATACATGAAAAAAATATGATAGACAAGAATGGGAATTCATTTTCATGGTGATCGCATGTTTGGTTTTCACTTACTATGCCTCTCACACCTTGTTTATGTGTTTTAATTCTTCATGAATATCCATCTCATTCAGGAGTGGAAAATGTGTTTTTTATAAAAATATGTTGTCTAAGGAAAGGAAACCAATTATCTATTTTCTTTATCATCCTTACTCAATAATCTCATATTATTTTCTTTATCAACAAAATATTTATTGAAAGTATGCTTTATTATCACAACATGTCACTATTCTATGGAATTTCTAATCTAATGTTTTTAGATGAAGAAGACATTTTTATCAATATTACTAAGGCATAAATTATTTTTTTAAACATGTTCATGGAGGAATACAATAAATAGAGTCGGAAACCTGTGAATTGTGAGAATCATTGAATCTAATTTTTGAACCAATGCTCAGATAGGTAGGTAATATCTCAGAATAATTGTTTAGATGTGCAAAGAAGGAAAATTCAAATGGACTACCTAGGAACCCATATTATTCCCACTACATTTTAAATTCACTACTTCTATAAGGACAAATACTACATCCATAGTCATATCATTAATTGAATAAATAATTATTATCATTCAATATAAGAATTAATCTATTTAATAAATATCTATCCATAAATCCCATGCTTCATATTTTATACCGTATGGTTTAGAATGTTGTCATATCTAGAATTGAAGACATCATGGATTTGATCATATAGAATTCCTTTTCTGATGGAAAAACACACTAGTCATTATGGGCTAGTATTTCTAGGTCTTTGAAACAAGGTGGAATCAATGTAGTCGGTGTTAGAGGAATGATGCAATTCCTGCATGTAAAGATGGTGTGGGAGGATCTTGAAGGGATAATTCTTTATGAAGTTTCTATGGTGAAAAAAGTATAAGAGTGAAATAGGAATGTAGATTGGGAGTTAATATTCTCTATGTCTCATACAACAACCTCACATCCTGAATATTCAATTCTATACTCAATTTATCATTGCTAGGTGGGGTATAATTTTATTGACCCAATTTTGGTAGGCTCCAATATCTTTTTTCCCAGATACCATGAACCAAACATAACAATCAGAAAAAAAGAATATACCCATGATTCTTCCAATCTATTATAAAAATGAATGATTGTGGAAAATTTGAGTTCATTGTAATGAAATTGTAAATAGATTCATGTGTTTCCATGGGATCTTTATCAGTATCTCTTTATTTAACGGACTACTATAGAGTGATGATATATATAAATAATCATGATAAATTTTGAGAGTTTATTTTTTGTAAGAAGATCCAAATAAAATTTAGATAACTCATGTGGTGGATAAAGAACTATGATTTACCCATAGTTGATAATATCAGTTATATGGGAATTATCCTCTTGATTATGTGTACAAATTACATAGGTTTTCTAGAATAAAACTCAACTAATCTCCTCTCTAATCCAGAATGGGCATATACATGGTTGAAATACATTAATGGTTTTACTATTTTTCATTATATGTAGTCCATAAGACTATATTCCCTCAATAACTTATTCTAGGTAGTGAGAAACATATTCAATGAGAATAATGAATGATCTATGATCATATCATTATGTTGTTGGTGTACCAATCAGATGAGGAATTAATTTCTTCATGACAAGATAACATTAACCAAGTGTTACATTTCATTCAAAAACAAGACCCAATTAATTGATATATCTCAGATTCTAAATATTTGGGAATACTCACCCTCCCATATTCCTTTTATTTACATTAAAACCCACCATCCCACTATAAATAGGGTGAAAAAGTATGATGTATTCATTGGTACACTCAAAATTATGCAGTAAAGCTCAACACAGATGGTTCATGAAACAGTGGTGACATGAAGGGAAAACATATTTTTTATCACTAACGACCAGTTATCCTTTGTTACAGAGCGTAACTTCAAATTATTGACTCAATTTAGGTTGAATCTAAGGTGATGTAAACAGGACACCTCGTAAATATTTTAAAAATTATTGATCATGTGGGGGGTTAAATGGATACCAAAAAAATCATAATCCTCTTTATATATTTGTTTTTATCCCTACAATAATATATTCTTTAATCCACAAGGATATGATAATTATCAACAACCTCTTGTATATCCTTATCTATCTGAGATACAGAATAAAAGTTTATGATTTTTTTACTTCCATGACCACCCATGGGATGTAGGTTACTTGTTTCTATTGGATGGGCTATTTACCCCTTGATTGGGTGAAACTAGTTATATATGATTCCCTTTGGAGTAACAATTTCAAATATTCTAAAATTTTTGTGGTTATCTATTTTTATGGTCTTTTTAGACAATATATTATTTATATTTGATTAAAATAGGATAATGATATAGTTAAATGATTACCAAGAGAAAAATGATCCTAAATTATCTATATGACATGGAGTATCTCTTTTATCAAAGTATATATTATATAATTTTACAACATCAGTATAATAAATTAAAAAATCTATGTGGTTTAAATTTGAAACTCGGGATATTGACCCCTCTTCTATCCATGGTGATAGTGAGGAAGGATAAAATATCTAAAATTTTCCCATAATAAATTCCTTACTTTTTCAAACTCATGGTTTTTAAATACCACTTTTTCATTTATAGGACATAAAAAATCCATAAAAGTTTCTGGTTTCCCCATAAGTATACCTTCATTTCATATATAAAACAAATTGAGGTGGATATAGAGGTGGGATGGATTATTCAAGATTCCTTTAAAAATTATGCTTATACATTTGCACTCATAGAACCTGAAACCCATTCCCATGATTTTTATATGGTAATAATTCTTGTAAAAGATCATCATGTTATGAAATAATCAATTGATCACCTATTAAACTAAATCTAAAACAATTTATGGATGGGATAAAAAGAGGATAAACTCTGATTTTACACTAAAAAATTTGAGTTTGGTGCCGCTAAACATCATTAATGATCATAGACATGTAATTATTGGTACATAAGATGGAACATTACCCACCATGATCAATTTCTAATTGTTATATATATAACATGAAACCTATATCACATCCTTGTATATGTATCAATAAGTATTTGGTTTAATTATATCGAAATATATTGAAATTATCCAAATGTATTTACACATCATTTGGGTTTTCTTAAATATCATTATTGTTATAAATTTTCTTTTGGGAGAATAAATCTAACTAATGTGGCTAAAGAGGATGTTTAATATGAGAATATAATCATAGAATAAATCAATCAGTAGTTAGTATATGTGAAATTTCATAGAAACAATGTACATGTTAAGCGGAATAACTAGAAGATAAGAGTTTTTATCCACAACCATAACCACCATTTCTGATAATTCCCTTGTATTTTATGATTTGTAATCATAATAATGATTTAAAAGGAAAATATAAAATTTATTCAAAGTATTATTGATGTTATTATATCATTAAAATTATCTAGGGTCATCCCCCATTGGAAACATTCGCCCATTTTTTGGTGCATAGTGTTCACCTAGTAAGGCCAATATTTCTATTTTAATTCTAATGGAATTTTGTATTCACATATTTTGGCTGATTAATTTAATTGGACTGTATTTGTATAAGGGATATATTTTATACCAGTGATAATTTCTTCTTCATCAGTGGAAAATGCATGTATTTATAAAAAAATATTCCTATATGAATCAATCTGGATCTACCGACATAGACTACCCCTTCATATCTAAAACCCAAAAGTACTCAAATAAATTGGTAATTATCTTATATATTTTTTATATATTGATTCGGTAACCCTATGGATAGAGAAAACTGTGGTAGATATATTTTTTTAGGTAGATCTATATTTTCCGTTCCCTCATAGAATTACAGAATGTGTATGGAATGAGTGATCATTTTGGAAAATGAATTTCCACTCAGTATATCCCAGATTAAAATCATTTTGATACCCAAATTTCCACTCAAAGGCTATGTTCTTGATCCATGGTGTGGGACACAACTCATTATATATATCCTTTGTATCATTTCATATATTATATTGATGAGACCTTTTATTTACCCCTCTAAATGATCGTGGTGACTAGTTATCAATGATTTCCTTGCTCATGTGCCTATTGATTGTGGATACATAGAGGGTATTTCTAATGGAATTAATTTTGTGGACCAAGATTATCATGAAAAATTATTGACCACTATTTTTCAAGAATATAATTATGTATTTGATAATTTCGTTTCTCTAAATATTCCTCCTAATACAATGGCCAAAAATAAAACTATTTGTGTAGTGGTTTCAACTACATTCCCCACGAATATTAACCCCTTTAATAAAATTATAATCTATGGTGTTGTGATTAAAGAGTATAATAACCCTTTTATCCCATAAGTGTATGCTCCCAATATATGGCTAACTAGATACTAGAATTCATAATAGTTAAAGGTTTCAAAATTACCTATTTTTGGTAGTTCCAATCAATGATTATAAATATTATCATGGGTACCAATCTGCTATTCCAGTAGCGTAGAAGTTAGAATTTCAAAATTCATTGTGTACAATTGAAAACATTAGTGATGGACACCCCCTTTATACAGGAACTAAATTCAGGAGATATAGGATGAAATTATTTCCCCAAATCATAGTTGTATGTTCAATAAATTTAAAAATACTCAGAATAAACTGTTATCTTGTGTCACACAATGTGACAAAATCCATGATGCCTAATGCCTCAGTATCTCTTAATATCATATATAGTTTATTATTCTGAGGTTATTGGATCTTGTTTAATGATTAATTATCTCTTTAAATTAATTATAATAATATACATCATGTTTCTTTTAATTCTAGATCCAAAACATAGATGCTATAAAATCAAATACTATGATCTCAGATTCACTATGTGCAATTGGTAAAGGATTACCCAATTAATTTCATTTTATTAATATTCTTAGAGGATTAGATCTTAGTGTATTTATAAGATTAACCTTCACAATATATCCTCATAATGATTATAAAACACCATCTTTCTCCAATATATATATCTGTTTTATTGAGATGTGAGTCTAGGGGAAGAGAAGCTCTTTGGTACACGCTATCCTCTTGCAGTTCATGTAATGTATTGTAGATGATAGGGGACATAAACACAATCATGTACTAATGAGAAATTATTGGTGGTCACCTCTATAAAAATAACTCTATGGGGAGATATTTGGGATATCTTATCATAAAAAATCTATATTTCATGTGATTCATGGGGAACATGTTCACATGGTTTAACAACATACATGAAAGTAAAAATATTTGGATTATTTTTTATACATTTTTGGTAAATTATAATCTCAATAAAACATTAAATAATTCATCTACTAATCACTTGATGTTATCCCTCTCATATCACTATCCTCTACTACTCCAAGACATTCCATTTATGAATGAGGAAAAATTATTCCTTCCTTCCAATTGATGGAATAATAATAATTCAATTATATGGAAGGATCTCACCACCTGGTTATCATCTATTTGAGGGCCTCATTTTGGTATACGTTTAAATAAAGCATATATGTTTAAGGTGGTTTTCATAATAGGTTATAACAACAAAAATACCCATGACTCCACATTCCATGGGAATCCAATGTAGTTAATCCATGAGGGTTGAATTTTATAAGAATAGGATATCATAAAAATTCCATTATTCAATCATAAAAACACAAAATTATGGAAGAGGTTCTGTTATGTGAATAATGGGTTTAAATAGTTTATTATGTGAAAAATGATTGAGCGAGTGGGATAAAAATTTGAAATATTTTATGGTTTGAATAATGGAATTATTCATTTGAGAAATTAATATTACTATTGAGTATTATTCTCACTATAGTGATGAAAATTTCACTAGAACCTAGTAGTTTCAAAATTATCTTATATTAGTTTAGTCTATAACATAGAACTAGAGTGGTTACTATTACATTAGAGACATATTAAAATATTTTGCGAAACAACCCACAATATATTAAATGCCAAGACACGTATAAATTGAAAAATTTATTGGGTGAGGAAGATATTTTAGAGGCTATCATGAAACTCAATCCAAATACACTATTGAGCCTCTATTGATTTCCATGATCATAATACAAAAAATATGGGATATATTGGAACATGATGTTGTTAGTTATATATAATATTTTATTGAGGAGAGAGATTCTTATAGTTTTCTATGAAAAGAACCATTTCTTAATTCGTAAGGTGATCATCCAAAATGGATTTTGTCAATTTTATCCCACCATTATATTCATGTTCTATTTTCTGATTCACACATCAACTCTCAACAAATAGATCAAAAATAACATGGTTCATCAAATATATAAATAAAAACAAGGTTTCATAAAATGCATCAACATTATAGGGGAAATTGGCATGGATCTGTATATGATTACTATTGATGATAAGTTGGTTCTTAGATCCAACATAATGTCAATAAATTTTGTAGATAAGGCTCATGAAAACAAGGAATAAGGGTTTATCATAAAATTATATATGAAATTATATTCTTAAAATTGGGTTTTTGGTCATGTTTTACATGGATTTTAGTCTCTAGTGTTTTCGATTTCTCTAATAGAAAATGGATTTTGTTTCATCAAATTAATAAGAGGCCTCCATTAAAGATATTCCCTTTCATGGGTTCATTTCACCATTATGCAAGATGTCCTCTGTGATAATATGAATTCATCCATATCCAATCACCATGTTTATAGACATCGGGGTTATTATGGATCAAATGGAATATCAATTAACATATTTTTGGATGGAATACACATCTTCATCAATTGTAGGAGTAAAAGTATCATTAAATTCAAATAGATTCTTATTACATTTTGTTTTCTGAGTGGTCAACTCATCAGAACAAACTAAAATAGTGTTTTTCGCTCAAAACCTACTACTTTGAGGCACATTATGCTTATTAGGGGGGGTGACATAAGACTTACTGAAATGTAATTACCTATGTAATATTTTAGGACACAAGATTAAAATGGAAGGATTTGAATTCATCACTTTGGTGAAATATTTAATAAAATATCTTGGAGGATAATAAATTGGAAATGTAAATTTATATTTTTGGTGGGTGGATATAACTCTCCCTAATATCATGTTTTCTTTAATACCAATTCACATCCACCCAATTTTAATATCTCCAAAAATATTCAACAATGTTAAATATTTCTTTAACACTATCATATGTAATTCTCGCTAAGAGGGTTCCACTATTAAGTGATATATTATAGGAAAGAAAAAACTATCAATGATGGGGAAATAAATATAAAAAGCATATCTAAAAATATAAGATTAATTTAAAAAATGCTTTCTTAGGATTTAATCACGGGGAAAATCCATTGGAAACAATTCATCTTATCAAAACATAGGTCTTATCTAGTTTTTTAGAATAAGGTGTCCACCAGTTTAAATATAGGAAGATTCTTTTATGATAGTATTGGAGTTATTTATTGAAACACCTTCTACATTATTAGAAAAGGTGGTATATTCGCCTAGATTTAAAACTATGATATTAAACCTTTCTACTTACCGATTATTCTAACATTAGACCTTTTATTTTGATAATATGCGTCAATCCTTTATCTCATGGAAGTTTTAAAAAAATGATTACTAGAATAGAAAATATAGAAATATTGACTTCTTAATTAACTAAATAATGTATCATTGATCCATCATTTTCATGAGATATCACATGAGAATCAATTCAGTAGTTAATACATACCTCAAAAAGACATAACCACATGAGTATAAACCATCAGTGTAATAATTACCAACTAAATTCAATTTTAAACATTGGTGCTTTTTTATTTACACTGTATCTATATATTTAAATGTATGAATGAAAGGAAATAACATGGCTCTAAATGACTTTAATTTCTGATTGTAGGTTTTGAATTAGGGTTCCATATATTTATATAATGTTATTGGTCCTGTTTGATATAGACATATATTTGGGGGATGTATCCTATATTTTTATTCTATGATCACATTTACATATAATTTATTAGTGATTATATTAGTATTATATTCAACAAAAAACATAATTTCTAACTCATTGTAGTTGGTAGATTGGTTCTTTGGGATACCTCAAATTCTATATTTCATCAATGTTTGTCTCCACGTAGAAGGAAACATGAGTCACAGATCTTTGTATGTGTTTTTCCCTCAGCACACTTTGTATGAAAGAATTTTTTTTCTCTTTGCTAAATGTGCAATTTTTAGCCATTGTGGATGTAAAAAAATAAATATACACAAGGTTCATCAGGTATCTGATTTTCCAAATATATCAAAAATTGGTAAATACACTAAAAAATTAATGATCTTATATCCATAAGAATATATTGGGAGTAGGTCTGGTTATGGATGAGTGTGGCTCATTTATCATGGATTCCTCTTCCTTAAATAGAGAGGGATGTTAACTCTATGTGGAATCCTAATCGATGACCATGGTTTTAAAAAGATTTTTTCTAAAAACATATGCATATCTATTTTTGAATATAAAAAATATTTTCTATTCAATTTTCTCGTGGGACTAAACATGAATCATTAGAAAATCTAATGAATCACCAGGAAACTATAGAGTATTCTATCCATGAATATTGAAATCTTTCATTACTATAATTAGTTGAATAAAGAAGAAGATATTTTATCATCAATAGGTGATCAAGATGTGGTGTTGAGAAAATTTTGTGATTTTGATCTTTACCTACTGATTGGTAAAATATCATTCCATGGGATACTCTTGGGATCTATTACTTAATCCACCCATAGACTCTATTTTTATCTGTCTCCCTTCATACCAATTTTTGTCTTCTTGAAATATGATAATAAAAATAATTATATTTACAATCATTTAGGCTTTTCATAAGATATAGGTATATCATCCTTCATTTTCCAAAGTATGACATTCTAGTCCCAACCAAATAAATTTTGATCTTTGATAAAACTAGTTTCAGTTATCTCTCTTATATTGAAAGTTTAAATTTTTATAACTCAATAAATATGGCACAAAAAGATAAGGCGGAATCATCTATTAGGGAACCCCAGGGATCATATTTCTAATACGTAACTCCCCTTGTATTGAAGAAATATATATAAACATATACAAATTTATTAAACCATATTATCAATATACTTATAGGGAATACAATTGAAAGGTATTTGTAGATCTTGTTTTCAAATCTCAATAATGATGTGATCATTTTTTTACCATCAATATGTTTTTATCAAATTTATAAAAACAAGTAATGATTAACCAAATAAAATTTGATTTTTGGGTGAAATTTAAACCTTTTCATTTTCCCTGGTACATCATCATGGAATCAATTTCAATATATATAAATCCAAGGTGGTATTTATCATGTCACCTCATCAAAATCTCAATGAATTGTAATGTTTTTGTGGAAGACATTACTATAATATATAATTTATAAGAAACCTGAAATGGATGTGCCTCCCCATTTGAATGCCCATGAATAATGAATTAAATTATCATATTATGATTTATAGTATTTTTTCAACTGGACAAGGGCACATCATTAGCCTCATCTTATTTCCTTATGTACTATTTCTTTATTATTAACAAATAGTAAGAAGCTTTCACTTATGACTATACTTTTCTAGTATATATTGAATATTAGGATTGGTCAAATTGTGCTCTTACCTATGTAGAAGAACAATGTTAGAAATGAAACTGAACTGTACTATCTCAGTCTATCTATACAACACACAAAGGCCCAATATTTTATTATTGAGAAAAATTTTATTTCATTGATCTTCATAGTTCAGAAATTCATACAATAAATAAAATCTCATGAGTTCCAACTGGCCTTTAGTATTTACCCACTCAATTATATCATTTATCATTTGATGTAGAATGAGTGGGTTGAATGGTGTTCTTCAATGCTATAGTAGTTTTATATTCTATTCATATTTTATAATGAATTTATAGGGATAAAATCTGAATAGATTATTATGGCATATCATACCTCCTAAAGGATTCCAATTGATATAGAATTATCAAATGAATCATTACTCACTATTAGTTACATATTGTATAATGTGGTGATGTAATTTCTATAGCACATTTTTTAGAACGAAATTTTAATGTATGGGGAATGTGAAACACAATATATGTATTTTTTAATTGTATTTATTAATTTGGAAATTTGTTTTTACATATTTCATTATATTTTAAAATAGATGCACCAATAATATTAAAAAATATCTTGATTTAATTATAGTATTTGAATTTGTTTAATAGGTTCCAGTTTCCCAATTAAATTTTAAGGGTGGCCGAATGTTAGTAATAAACTAGATTAATGGTTAGTATGACAGTATAAAAAAGGAATTAATTGAAATGATGTGAGATATTTGTGATTATTTCACTTTAATAAGTATTGTATTGAGTATATTATGTAACAATAAATTATGAACTTCCAAAAAACCCATAATAAAATTTTACTAATTTAAGATGACTATTATAGCTTTTAGAAATAGGTAATAGATTATATAATATATATTTTGAATAATTATATTTATAATAGATTTTGAATTTTAATTTGATGAAGTAAACTAAATTTTTAGATATAGTAATTATAAATATAGTAACATAAGATGATTTTTTTGATTATTGAAATATAAATTACATTATGATGAATAATAAAAACATCAAATTTTTAAACAAGTATCACTTTTTTAATAAATTTAATTACATAGTATTTAACGTAATGTATATATTTAAATATCATATATTTAATAACATACATTTCATGGAACTTCCAACTTAAATGAATAATGAAACATTATTATAACCTAACTATTAAATTGTATAGAATGAATATTATTAATTCAATTTTATATATAAAAAGCATTGTTTTTATAAATGTAGTTTTTCCACCTTTTAATAGATAACTTATTTCAATAGTAAATTGTGACAAATTTATAAATTTTAATAGAAAAAATAAACCTTATTTGTTTAATAGGAATTTTAATATTATAATAGGTCAAATATTTGGATTCTTTCTAAAATTGGATGATTTTCTAATGAATATTTAAAAATAACAATTATTATATAACTGTAATTTTTTTATATTAAAATTACATATATGATTTGAATTATAAATCAACTTAAAATAATTATTATTTATTTATTTATAATATAATTAATTTTTCTAATCATGCATGTACTTTTTTTTGCTATAACTAGAAAATTCAG
Source organism: Viscum album (assembly GCA_963277665.1). Taxonomy (NCBI): domain Eukaryota; kingdom Viridiplantae; phylum Streptophyta; class Magnoliopsida; order Santalales; family Viscaceae; genus Viscum; species Viscum album. Next base: position 2,040,888,846 of record OY728130.1, on the reverse strand, counting down.
CTAAAAAATGCAATTTTCATGAAAATGGGTTTTCTCAACGTTTTCCAGTTTTAATTTTAATTTAATTACAATAACATTTGTGTTTTTAATTTTTAAAAATGGATTAAATATTTTTTAATCATAAGGTAAAAAATTATTAAAAAAAACCCTGTTTTATTTGTTGGCTTATATGAATAGTATCCTTGGTAATTTTTGTTACCATATTAATGGGTATATTGGGTAATTTTGGTTAAAATAATGTTATTTAGACTAGAAAATGACCCTAAAATGAATTGATATTAATATATGAATAATTTACATCAATAAAAATTCATGGTTTGGTTGTAGGTCCCAATATTTCATTAATTAAGTTATTATGAACCTTATAGTATTTTATTTAATGAAAAATCAAAGATACAACATTCATGATTTTAATAACCATATCATTTTTAACATGGTGATATCCAAAAGTTATCATCAATTATGAATAGCTTTTTGAAATATTATGGAATTTTATTCATCATAGTAATTCATTTATAAATGTTAGGGAAAAAATATTTATATTAAATGCTTACAAAATCCAATGTAGTGATTATTCTAATTAAAATAGTAGATAAATATTATTAAAAATATTCAAATAATTAAAATATGACATAATTAATGTGATAAAATAATTTTCATGATTAAATTTTCTTGTTATTTATATAATAAAATATCATGTTTGAATTATTAGTGTGATATTGATGTTATTAATGTCCATGGATTAGACATTCCTTAATATAGACATTATGAATATTTTATATAACTAATATCATATTAACAGAAATAAAATTCAAAAAAATCACAATTTATTAAAAATAATTATTATATGGATTATAATGTTTTCCTTTATACATTTATGGTCTATTTTTCATTTTATTGTAACTATATAACCCTTCATAGGGTAAAAATTCATATGGTCATGGTAATAGATAAAGTTGATTAATATGGGATAAAACAGAATGATAAGGGTATAAACATAACCCAAAAATGTCCAAAAATTTTATTTTTTGAATAATATTTGACCCTTTCATCATATGATCACATATGAGTTTTTTTATTTTAAAACTGTTTTTTATAACAACTTATATATTTTTTTAATTCTTGAATTGTTACAAAATGTTAGTCTCTTTAAATTTAATATCTTTTATTTATACTCATTGGAAAAAAAGCAATATATGAATTTACCTAACTCTCAATATTGATCTTAATTAAATTATTTTCATTAAATAAATTTAAATAATTTTTTTAGAAATAATATATTTATCTTAAACTGTTTTTTATCACTAAAACAATATTTATTTATTTAATAGGAAAATAAAATAATTGATTTTAAAAATATTAATTTTGATATAATAACAATGATTTAATGTCTCTAATTAATTTTATATATCTATTTTATATACATTATCTATGTGAAATAAATATATTTTAATTCACCCTTTTTATGGATTCATTTGATGTCAAAAATGAAAAGTAACAAATTGACATTAATGAAATTTTATAAAAATATTATTTCATGAAATTATTTAGAATTTTTAAAAACATTATCTTATAATAGTTCAATAGAATATTGTTGAAATAATACTATATTTTTCATTTATGAGTTATTTTTCAATTTATACGAAGAGTGTTAATCCTTTATAAATAAAATACATTTTAACATAGTAAAGGTAAATAATAATTAACCATGGTGTTAATAAAAAATATTATGTTGGAAATGAAATCTAAAATTCATTAAATTATTTATGTTTATTATATTAAAACCCTATAATATCTTATATTTGAACTCCATCCCATTTATGGGAATTAAAAATGATAAATTAATTTATTATAATTTACTCTTTTGATAAATTCCAAAAGTTCCCATCACTCAATTATATAAGGGAACCTCCTCTCTCACTTATTCACATGACATTGATCCTTATATATCAACTCAAACCTTCTGAATTTTCCTCAAAATATTTTTGGAATTTTTTTGAGTTTCTAGTCTTCAAAATAATGAACAATATATCTTATAAGTACATTCCTAAAGGGAGTCTTCCAAATAAGAGGTGATCATTTTAACCGTCGCATTTAATTTAATTTCCACTTATACTTTATATTTTTTCTTTTTTACATTAAAAATTTATCAATGCATTATTATATATAATATTATATGTTATTATTGTTACCAGACAATCTAATTTATTTTTTAACTATCCTATAAAAAATGAAAATAATGTAAGTGAATACATAAAACATACCATATCCACGATGTGGTGTAATTTGTTTTTCATCACCATTTTACTAAAAAATTTATGAGGATGTAAGTAATCAATTTAAATAATTATTATTATTTGATATTGATTATGAAAAATTTATATACCATCTGCTTTCATACCCTTTCAACCGTAACTAATTCATATCATCACTCTTACATATGTATGACTTACCATCTCTACGAAGCGATGTGATGAATTATTTATTACCAACATTTAGGTATGGTTCAATATTTTTAATGAATATATATGGTATTTATAAAATTAATTTTATTGTGGATATTATTTAAGTGTATAATATTATATAGATCTAGGACTATTATAACAAAACAATGATGGAAAATTGGGCATTTAACACGCAAAACAACGAAATGAATAAAATATTATTAATAAAGGTGAATCAAAATGTTATATGGGGATAATATATTATATCATAAATATTAGTATGTTTCTTTCATAAGATAATATTATATTTTAAACTACAATACAAGTGTTTTGTATTTTTTTAGGGAAACATGGACCTAAGGTAAGGGATTATTTCACAATGGCATCATTATTTGGGATGGTTTCTACTTAAGTATTCACAGAGGAATATTAATATTAAATGACAATGATTTAAAAAAACTATTTTCAATTTTTTTTATTATCTTATGATTCTTTAATCTCATTTACACATTTTTGAAAATTTAAAAAATGGTTGGAAAAGAATATTTTTATAATTTTATAATAAATTCTATTGGTTATTTTTTTGACAAAAATATAGATGAGATTTTTTTTAAATGATATGGAATTGTAAGATTTATCTAATTTCAGTACACTATAGTGTTTCACAGAATTTTATACAATTTTACAAGGTATATTTGAAATGAAATATTTTATTTTATAATTTTACTTCTTTATAAATAAATGATTTCAATATATTTCTCTCGTGAATTTTTTAATCAATTTACTAGAGAATTTCAAAAAGTTTGAAAATATTTTGATAACTCTTTTACATAATTTAGTATTATTTCTAATGATAAAATATATCATGTTTTATTTAATGTATTACGATCACTTTGACTATGGATGTAAAATCTTGAAACCATTAATCATATTATTTAGGATGATTTATGGTTATTGATTGGATAAAATATTAACATTTCATATGCTACCTTTTCAATTTTATTTTCTTTTTGGATTTTATTTCTCCCCATTAATATTATTAATTCCTAAGACGTATTATTTTATAGTCAAGGACAACTATATAAACTCTATCCTTTGACGTGTCCCATGAAAAAATCATGGAAGGGTTTTAGCTGATGAAATACCTTTTTATATAAGATTATTTGATGAGTACTTCTTTATTTGTTTTAGATTTCATGTATTATACATTCCTTCCTTATGATAATATTTTTTGACATTACATGAGATGATTGAAAAATTATAATTTCTGTGGTTATGTTTCATTACAAGTTGATTATCTATATCTACTTTTTTTCATCTATTATTACATACATTTTATGCTCATGTTATTGATTAAGAGGAATGTGGTTTAGTCATTTTACATGCCATATTTTTATTCCTCCTTTATTTATAAATTATGTTATTCGCATGACCTTAATAGGAATTTGATCTGAACCCTTTACTATATGTTATTTTTCTCATGGATTAAGGATATCTGGTGTTATTGATATGCATTGATAAACAAATGGGAAAATGGAATTCATGGTGAAAATTCATTGTGTATTTATCTTTTTATAATTTTATATTAATTTAAATTATGTGTGTTGTATAGTAATACTAATAATCTATTCATTAAATATGGATATTAATCATTGTATCTAGAGCTAATGTAATAGAGTAAAAACTGACGTTGGGATACTAGGGTTGTGATTTTTATAGTTGGTATCAGAGGAAGTTAATTAGAGACCATGGGAACTATATTTAGGAAAATACAGATTATAAAACTTAACCCAATGAAATAATTTTGACAAAACATCCAACTAAACTAGTTTTATGATTTAAGGATTAGTTATACACGTTTTTTCAACATCATATGTGTGTTTCACTACTTTTGAGACAATAAAATATGATTAATAATGATAATAGATAATCTATAATAATATATATTTTAGAAATGTAACCCTATGGAATGAATAGAAATTGTATTAAGGGATGTATATATTTTCCTCTAATTAACGGTAATTGTAACAACCTGATTTTTTTGTGATACAATTTTCAAAAAAAAATAATTTTCATTAATTTCATGCATTGCATGACACACTATTTGAAACATTTTTTATACACTATACTAAGTAAATAATTTCACTACATAAAACACCGACTTGTCTTGTGTTACATGCAACAGTCAATATATAAAAAATAACATTTTATTATTATAATTAAATATAACATAGTATTAATAACATAATAATAAAATTTACATGAATAAATATAAATAACTTTTATGTAAATATTATTTATAATGTTTTTATACAGATAAAAAAATTTATTAACAATATATACTATTATATTAGAAACATATTTATATGTTTGAAAGTAGATTTTTCTTAAATGTAAATATTTTTATATACTTTTGAGAACAATAATAAATCTAATTTTAGAAAAATATAGAAATTTAATTGGATAAAATAATATTAATATTTATCTCATAATGTCATATATATGTTATGATTAATTTTTTTTATTTTTTTAAGCAACACAATTTTTGGATGAATAATGAAAAATACTAAATTTTCAATTCAAAAATGATTTTTTGCTAACTTGTTTATAGTTAAACTATATTTTATGATTGTATTAAACCGAAAATCTATCAGTTATATGTATATAAATCATATTTAGGTCATTTTAAATATTTTATATGGAATTCAGATATAAAATCATACTGAACATTTGAACATTCTAAGGTTAAAAACCTGTTTTCTCACCATGTGTGTGAGATTAGCATAAAACCTAATTTTACATATTTTGTGAATTGAATTTCGAAAAATGGACTTACACTATTGTAATTTTTATAATATTTATATTCTAATATGATCAATAAATTTTTTGACTAATACTATTAGTGAATGTGATAAAAAATAAATTTCAGTGAGTATGGTAAAATTAATCTTAACAAGAGACAAAAATATAACCATATCGGCCAAAATGACCTATAAATATTACTAAAACCAATTGGATGGATATATTTTTACTATACACCTTCCGTTAATGTTTTTATTGTTTTTTTAATATTTTATGTATAAACATGGGGAAATATAACTTGTTTTCAAAAAAGCCAAATGTGTCCCCTCCCTCCATTATAAAAGGGAACCACCGATCCACTTTATTCAGACCTACCAAACAATATAAATCAATAAAATGTATTCAATATTATATTCACAACATCCCAAAATTTGTCCTTGAATTCTCACATTTTCCAGAAACCCAACAAACAAATCCCTTTGGTGCAAACCAAACGAAGTTACTCAAATAAGTGGTATCATGCTTCCTCGATATTCTTTCCATTATTTTATTTATCCACTACTTGAATTCATATTATTGCATTAATTAAAAAAATATATTGATATCCTCAATATACTAATATGTTTTTCTGATACTTTTTTTAGCTACAATTTGTTAAACTTCCATTTAATGGGTAAGAAACTAATCATTCTTCTATACAACCAATTATCGCCTCACGAAATTATATAGTTTGTTTTCATTTTACAACCACTAACAGTTGGTAATTATGAAGGAAACTATTATTTATATGCTAAATATGATTAATTTTTTCTCCAATAATTATAATATAACACTTAACTTCATTAATTATTTTTTTTTGTAAATGTTATATTTTCATTTAGGGAAGTGTGGAATACCACCTCCTTAAAGAAATGTTATTTGATCACACAATATAAGTAATGTATTAAAGATATGATTAGTGGAATTTTATTATATTTATCAAATAATAATTATACTTTAATAATATATATAAATGTATTTCATTTAATTTTTTTCTTCAATATGAAAAATGAAAATGTTGATCATATGTACATAAAACTGTCCATCTCCCTGAACAGTTTCATCCATTTCATATTTAAATATTATGTTGATTATTATAAATACATATATAATAAATATTGATTATATTTATATCATGTTTTATGTTCTTTAAATTATTTTTTACGTATGAGGACCATAAATATAATAAATTAAGACACATGAAAAAAATAGAGGATATTACAAGATGCGAATACTTCACCATGAATTGTTAATAAGTGGGGTAATTTAAATACATATTAAAACCACATAGATTATTATATATAATAACATGTTTCTGTAAAATATATATTATACTCTTATATATATTATATAATATATTTTTATGAGTATTAAGAGAGTCAGGACATAAGGTAAGGTGATTTCTAGTCTCAATTTTATTTCAGTGTGATTTAAATTGTATTTACCACTCATTTCACTTATGTGGTGTATAAAATTCCCATTAATATTTTCTATTATTGTTATCAACAATTAATTGGAATCTAAAATTCCATTTTATGATTTATCTTTCATGGAGGTTATGATAAAAGAGTTACCAAATCTGTAAATTAGTTTTGTCTCAATTTTCCTTCTTTAAGACACATGGGATGATCATTAAAACTCGTGTATTAATTTGTTTCATGTATTATAATTTTATATCATAATAAAAGAAAAAGGATTTTAAAACGTATTTATTGTTTTCAGGATTCTCCAATATTTTTTAAAACTATTTTCAGAGAAAAAAATTTCAAAAAAGTTTTCAAGATTCTGTTTCAAATATTTGGTTTTCAAAATATCTATGTGTATCATTTTTTGAGTTTTTGAAGAAAATGATTTTGATTATGTTTTCAATATTATTTTTTACTTTTTCCAGTGAAATTGTTATACAAATATCTTCAAGACTTCATTCATTGTTTTAAAATTTTTTTTAATGTAAGTATTTCTCAAAAGGATTTTTATTTCAAAAGATTTTTTTAATATAAGAATGTATATATACATCAATAAAATATAAAATGATAATTCCAAATTATTTTACATTTATGATGCCATAAATTTTTTAATAATTACCTTCAAAAAATGTTCCAAATGTTCTATTCATTTTCATTCTTTGAAAGATTTATATTTTGATGGCATGATGTTTATAAAACCCATTTCTATATCACAGTTTATATGTTTACGAATGACATTCCCCTTCAATGGGTTTTATTCATATGAAACATACTTCTTTTTTAGGGTTATTATTTGACTAAATTATTATGAATACATTAGTTTTTACATAAGTGAATGTATGATTTTTTTTATGACGCCAATTTCAGTTCACGGGTCATTATATGAAATTTTAAAAACATGTCCCATTTGTGGGTTATGACATTATAAATGTTTTATAATCTTGTGAATCATGAATGGGTTTTTTTATTATGATATGGATGGGACTGATATCTTACTCCAATTCATTGGGTGAAGATTTATATATCATGAAATAATGTTGGGAATCAATTAGATGAGTTTGATACACTATGTGAAGGTGGGGAAAATTAATCCCTTACTGGTAACTGACTATGAGTGGGGATGGTGGTCTGTCCCACCCAACACGTACAATCACTATAATTATGGATGTTGGAAAAGCCTAATCAACTAGGGGAGGAATGCGAAACCTGATATTGTATTTGAATATAGAGACACCACATCCCTCAAAAGGAAAGAATTGTGATTGGGGATGTTGGTGTGTACAATAGAGTAGTTCCAGTCTCATGAAGTGACATGGTAGGTTCTAGAAATATGTCTTCACTTATAGGGAAATAGATTACATGTTAATGTGTATGAAAAAATTCTATGACTCGTTCCTATATTATGATTTTAAGTGTTATTCTTGTGTTTCAATTATGATTCATGTCTTATGAACTGCCAATATTTATGTCATGAATAATTTTTATGATCTCTGATATGTTTGTTCTGCTATTTTAATTTCATGACCATATCCTCATACCTGTATTCTCGTGTTTATGCTTACATATCATCCATGTTTACACTTACTAAGAAGATAATCTCTCGTATTTTTATGTTTCCAATACCCAGGTTATGAAGATACATATTATATAAGTTGGGTATAAGCAAAGATTCTAGTCATGATGAACCTAGATGGGGATAATATTGAACAATTATGTACCATTTTTTTGTTTCCATGATTCCAAAGGACCAACACTAAAACGATCTTTTGGACTCTCTTTGTGAAATTTATTATGTATTACACAAAAGTGATGTAATTTTAATGTATGAAAAGGGTGGGTCTCTATATTAGGTATAAATTAAAAGGATTAGTAAACCTTTGAAAACATATAGGATAAAAACATAGTGATAATGCTATAGAAATGAATAAGGATAAGACTAAAGATGAGAAAATTTATAGGAAAAGCGTTGGAATTTTAATGAATGACGGAGTGGGTGGTTTTCTAGAAATACATCCATATATGGATACTATAAGTGGACATGGATATAAAAAAAATGTTCCTAGTAGAAACAATATAGACAAGATGTTTTGGGAATGACTCAATCATGATCTGGTATACAACTACGAGCCTTTGTATGCACCATGTTAGACACACACCGGAGATATGATTTTCGAATTCACAGACACATAACAAAAAATCATGAAAGATTAAAAAATATATTATCTATAGATAACATAGGATAAACCTATGGTGACAAATATTAATTTTTGTTTCATAATTTATACATCCCATAGTTATTTTATATGATTATGTGGTTCATCATAATGAAAACGTTTTCATACACTAAGATTTTTTTATTTTTGTCAATGGATAGAACCTGAACGAACCACATAAATGGTGATTATGATAGACAATGAATTTATTATTATCATGTGCATCCAAAATATATGGTATATTTAATGATAACACTCATTTCATTACTCAAATATCTTTCTCAATCTACGAATCATGATGGGCTACTAAATGAAAAAGGAGGGAACACTGATATGTTGTGTCCTTCATTAAGAAGTGACCACCTTCTTTCTATAGGTCTTCTGATCCACTTATTACTAAAAATTATATAAATACCACTGAAATTATATTATCTATTATCTATTTGTGGATCATTATAAATCCATTATAGCTTTTTATCATCTAGATTGTGAATCAGACTAGTTGTGGACTGTAATTATGAATACATGGAATCAAGATGAAATTTAATCCATGAATTGTAATGAGATCTTGAATTTCTTCATCTATAAGTAATTTCAATATTTTCTTAGTATAAATATAGTAAATTATTTCCTTCAGATGTATAAAATGGATGATGAATCTATAAGTACCTAAAAGGCTTATTTGACAATACAAGTGAGGTATGCTTCTAAAATTATCGTCTAACCTGAAAGTAATGTTGATGGGATCTTTAGTGGCATAAATCCATGTACCATAAACGAATTGGCCATAATATAATATTGTATCTAATAAAGGATGTTGTGTTTTCCAATAAAATTTTAAATAGAGGTTGGAGTTATATATCAATGTCATATTATTAAAAAGAAAAAGATAGATGAATTTTAGAGGAAAATCTAAAAATAAAAAGTATAAGAAGTTATGAATTCATTTATTCTCTATGTGTTGAAATAAAGATGGATGGAATATTCATATGGGGTATAATAATTTTTTTATGTGTACAATGTATTTCCATCGTGAAATTTATTTTCAAACTAATGGGAAGATGTTATCCCATGATGTAAATAGTGTAAAATCCACACAAAATTCTCCTCCCACACTTAAATGCATTAATTGTAATAAGGATGGGAATTATGATAACAATTGCCTAATCCCAAGTGTTGTATATTATGAGAAGTGTTAAACCCTATTAAATGAATGTATGAGTGGGAATCTCTTATGTGATCAGTATTTTTGACGAGGGGTGCAATAATGATGTAGTGAAATTTAAACTTATCATCCACTCTACAACTACTGATGTATTATTTTATTATAGATCTACTCCATAATTCATATATAAATAATTTTATAATGCTATAAAATTTTCCCCCAAACTATAAGATGTGAAATTTGTAGAAAAAACATAATGGTACAATAATTGCATATCATTTCTGTGATTTCTCACTAGTAGATGTTTTTGGGAATGCTCTGGCTAAAAAACAAGTCATTATTCGTTTTGTTGAATTTTATGTAATCATAGTCATGAAATTGATTTATCTACATAAATCCCACATCTATTTTCATGCAATGGATTATTTTTGATATTTCGATCCAACCTTTTACCATCAATCAATGTGATTATATGTATCAACAGCCATTGTATATTACTTCATGTGTATGAGTCTCAATTACTATTCAAAAGGAATTTTTGTCTCTAATGGTTTTGTTTCATCCGCAATGATATTCCTATTTTTGGAAACATGTTTATGGGTTAATATAAGTTTTTTAAATCCTTCCATCAATACATCAATTCATGTTTTTTATTGAACTCATAGCTACTTCGACAGTAATTTCAGTGACTTGGTATATAATAGCACTAAATGAGTTGTAGGAATTGAATAAGTTACTACAAGAAAGCCTTGATAAGGGAATCATTTGGCTAAGTGTATCACCTTGGGGTGAACCTATCCACTTTTTTAAAATTCAAGATGCATCAATGTGAACCTACATTGATTATCGATATTTGTATAGGATTACGATCAAGAACAACTATAATCTTCATCACAATGAATACTTGATCAATCAAATTTTTAGAGGTGAATAATTTTCCAAGATTGACCTTCATTTTGGATATCATATACTGAGGGTCAATAAATATTAAATAACCAATATGTAATTCCATAAAATGTACCGAAACATTGAATATATAGTATCTCATTTGGCCTTACTGATTCCCATTCTATCTTCATGGAATTGACGATAGAGTCATTAGAGATTACCTTTATCAGTTCATGGTAGTCCATATTGGTGAAATTATTATATATTAATAGAGAATGGATGAGTTTTAATATAACTATGTTATTATCATAAAGACACTAAAAAGGAGAAAATCTATGAATAATTTACAAATTACAAATTTTTTTCAAATGGTTCTATTTTTGGGTCACCTAAGCTGAACTGATGTTATAGAAGAATATCCAACAATAATGAATGTTATTGAATTATGTCTTATACTAACCACAAAGACTGATACTCATTTTTTCTAGGTTTATAATGATTTTAATGACATTTTCTTATGATTTTCTCATAACCTTATAATCCTATGACCACATTGAATTATATGGGTGGAAAGATCCTATTGACATATGAATGATAGAAAATTTTAGAAGAACTATAGAGAAGGGCAGTTAGTGTATCTCTCCTATAATTAACCTATATATGGGAATCATTTGTAATATATAGTGACATATAAAATAATGTATTGGTATGTGTTCTTATAAATAATAAAAATTTTATCACTTATGGCTCACAAGAGATGACGATTCAGGAACAAAATTACCTAACACATGATTTGGATTAAGAACAATAAATTTTTTCATTAAAATTTTTTGCATTATATTTATGTGTAAATTTTGATATATATACCAATAATAAATGTATAAAATATATATTTATATAGAAGAAGATGAACATGTTCTATATAATATGATTAGATCTGATAATGGATTATAATTTCTCATTACATTACCAACATAGGAAAGAGAAAATGTGGCTCATGCTTAGAGTCAAATGAATATTCATATCCTATCCATTATATGGATTTTAAATGATCCAATATTTATATATTTATAATGTATTGATCTGTAAATCTTGAAAGAATGGGAAAATCATATTTTTTTGAATTTAATGTTAATCACTCTATCCAAGTGAAGATAAAATATGTATAAAAAAAATATAGAAGTGATTATTTTTTAGATATTCCTAAGTATATCTTTGATCCGGATGAAATTATAATGTTCCGGAACCACGTATGTGATCATTCTATACTAGATTTGAAGTACCTATGAGAAGATTCTCCTAGAACATCATTCTATATTCATCATGGATGTATGAATATGAATAATTTTATGAAAGAATACATATAGTGGGGTGGCATGAAGAAGTTTTTCATTGTGTTTATATCATGGTTCTTTTATTGACATCATATTAAGGAAGAAAGGAAATTTTTTAAGGGTATTCCACATCCATTTCCAATAAGAGAATGGAAATGGCAGAAATTCACTATGGATTTTTTCATTACACTCCTCAAACACTCTCAAGGGTTTCATACTATATGATTGGTTTTCAATCACTCTAATAAGTTAGTACGCATCCTTTAAATCATAGAATATATATCTATATACCAGCTATCTATGATATATAATAAACAAGTCGTAAGGCTTTGAGGAGTACCATTTTCTATTGTATCATATTGGGTCCATGGTTTTCCTTAAAGATCTGAGGAAGCCTTCAATAAGCGCATGCTAAAAAATTGGTTTTCAACATTTATTATCATCCTTTGATGGATGTTAATTATGGAATAATAATTTAAAACCGAGATGGTATGTGGAGATCTTGGTCATTGGTTTTAAAAGGTGGTTGTGATCAACACCTTCATCAATATAATTTTTGATTAAAAAATTTATTTCAACCAACTATTTAGATGGATCTTTAGGAATACCTGTATTTTAGTAAATGTTGATATCAACCTTGTTGAAATGTGGTTATAAAAAAAGAAAGCTATTTGGACTTAAGATAATTGAGTAAATAGTATAGATGATTAAATCCAATAATCAGCATATCAAGGAATCACAAAGAGAGATCAAAATTTATACTGATAACAATCAGAATAACGAAGTGTTTGAATTTGGTGAGAAGGTTTTGCTTTTAATTTCTCCGTGGATGATGTTTCTGATGTTAGGTACAAAAGTCAATATATTTCATATGTATATCAAGCCCATTGAGATAATTTAATGTATAAGAACATTAGATTATCAGATGTCAATTCCTCTAAATCATTATCAATCCCACAATGTGTTCCATGTATCACTTATAAGGAAGTACATATATGACCCTTCACATGTACTAAAATTAGAGGCTGCATAGGTGGATTGGGATATTTCTTAAGGTAAATAACAACTTGAGATTCTTGATTATATATAGAATGTTTTATAAAACAAGACCACTAACCTAGTGAATGTTTTTTTTGGAAAAATCACAAGTTATAAGAAGAAAATTGGTTTATTTAAGATATTATGAGGAAGAAATATAGTAATTTTTTAATCTAAATGATTATTTTTTTTGAAAAATTTAATTCTTAGGGGGGTAGAATGTAACTCCGTGAGTTTTTTTATTATCCTTTTTTTGAATACATTAAAATTCATTGTTTCCATTTAGTTTATATTAGACAAAGTCAAACAATACTTATACTATATAATAAGTTAAATTTTCACTACACGCAACTCCAACATGTATTGTGTTACACACAACAATAAATTTAAATGAAACAACATTTTATTATTATAATTATTTAAATTTGATAGTTATAAAATAGTTGTTAAACCTAGTAATATGAATATTTGTATAATATTTTCAAATATTTTTTATAAAATTATTATATAGATAAATCGTATAGATAAAAATATTTACAAATTCTTTTAATAGTGTCTTTATATACATGAAAATTTTATTTTCATAATGGAACTAATTTTTATGTCCATATCTAGAAAATAATAAAAATAATTTTATAAACATTTATAAAATTAATTTTATTAAATAAGCATATTTTTATAATTCAGAATGTCAAATTTTATTTGGGTGAATTTTTGATATTTTTCTACAAAACAATTTTTTTGGATGAATATTGAAATATAATGAATTTTAATTCAAAAAAACTTTTTCATCCAATTTATTTATGTAGGTATGTTTTATTTGATGTTTGTTTTAATGAAAAAATAAATAAATAATAAAAATATTAATTCAATGCATGCAATTTGAATCATTTTTTAATGAATTCATATATAAAAACATAATGACCATTTTTACATTATAATTTTAAAAACTCTCTTTCACCCCACATCTGCGGGATTAGCATTAGACATAATTTTACAACTTCCATGAACTAAATTTATAAAAACTGAAATTCATGCTTGTAATGAGTATAATATCTATATTATAATAATATCATATTAATTTTTGTCTAAAAATTTAATTCAAGGATATAAAAACCAATTAAAACGATGAGGGTAAAACTAATCTTAATAAAAGACTAAAAATTATTCTAAAGGGGCAAAACAACATCGAAACATGTTCAAACACCATTGTTTGGACCATAATTTCGACAATAAAACTTCAATTTTGATATTTTTTGTTTATTATGTATAATTTTTTGTAAAAACATTGGTACACTGAATATCTTTTAAAAAACGCCCAATGTGTCCCCTCCCTCCCCTATAAAAGGACAATAAATGTCTCCCTTTTCACACCTCTCTAAAACATTATGGTAAGACATTCTCAGAAACAATTACTTAAAAAATCCCTCCCTGCTTATTTATTCCCCCTATTAGTAATATATCCATCCAAGGAATCACATTAGTGTAAAGAAAAGTAATTTACCCAAAGAAGAGGTAACATCATTCTTCAACATTCTTTCCTTTATTTTCTATCTCCAATAATTAAATTAATATTATTCCATGAAAAAATAATATATTATGTACTCTAAAAAAACTCATTATTTTTATGATAAATTTTCTACACACACATACCCACACTTCCATCTAATGGGTAATGAACTTATCATTCCTATGTATGGCGAATTATAACCTCACAAAATAATGTTGTTCATTTTTACATTACCACCTATCATGGTTGGAAATTATGAGGAAAATATATTTTTGTATGATATATATTATATATATGACGTATTTATGATAATGTTTTTATTATATGACACATACCATTATTCTGTCCATTTTATTCAAATATGATAATATCTTTTGGGGGAGTGTGGACTGCCACCTCCTCAATGTGATATGATTCATTCAGACACTACATGGAATGAATTAAGGATTGGTTTAATGAAATTAAATGAAATTTGTGGCTTAATATGTATAATTTTATGATATTATATATATTCTTAAATATAATTTATTTTTTAGTATGAAAAAAAACAAAAACAACATCCCTGCATATGTTTGGTCGACCATCTCCATTAATAATGTTTTTCATTTCACAATTCAATATTCAAAAGAATGTTATAAAATCATATATAATGAATTAAAATGATATTTATTGAATTTTTTATATTATATAAATAATTATATAATTATAAGGAAAAATAATATAACAAATTAAGACACATGATAAAAACAAAGAAAATATTACCCGAAGTAAAACCTTAACACTAAATTATTAATAAGAAATAAATATAAATTCATAATAAAAAATATATGGTATTAGAGATAATAATATTAATTATATTATTATATTTATTATAAATGGGTTTTTCTACAAGTAAAAATATATTCAAGACATAAGTTGTGGGGATTTCTAGTGCCACTTTTATTTCTGTGAGATTTACTTTTTACTCACCACTCATTAATTTTGTATTGGTAATATAAAAAAGAAGAATATATTATTTTATTTATGTATTTAAATTTATTAGTATTTTAATATTCATTTTATTAAATATATATTTCATTGAATTTAATTGTCAAGATTTACTAAATTTATAACGTAGTTTTGTCTCAATTTTTCTAATTTGAGACACATACCATGAACATCAAAAACCTTGTTTTCAATTTTTTTTAAAAACTTGACTTTTTAATATAATTTTCAATGAAAAAGGAATTAATTTTTTTATATTTATCTCAATAATAAACTATAATATATCAATATATTTTAGTTGTTTTTTTTAAATTTAGTTCCTTTTATTCGATGAAATGTTCTTCAAAATATTTTTATTTTTATTTTATATGTTTCCATAGAAAGATAATTTTAAAAACATTTTAAATATTATTTTACATATTTTCATTATAAATTGTTTATAAAATTATATCAATCCTTTATTATATGTTTTAAATTTATTTTAAATAAATGGTTTTTAAAAACCTTTATGTCTTATAAGATTTAAAAAAAAGATATGATATTTCCCTTAAGAAATGATTTTGAATGGATATTTTCAAATAATTTTCCATCTACAATGAAATAAATTGGTGTTATTAATGCATTTATAAAAAATTATACGGAGGTTTCATTCATATTCTTTATTTGAATGAAATATTTTTTGATGGTATTATGTTAATCAATCCTTTTTCTCTTTCACATGTTATATTTTATAGAAACAGATTCCTCTTTCATTGGTTTTATTCTAGTGAAACCTGATTTTTTTCATGGTTTATTCTTTGATGAAAATATTATTGAACATATATTTTTTCCATAGGTTATTATAGGATTAAATTATTATGAAACCACATTCATTTCATGGATTATGTTAGGATGTTCATGAAACCCATCTCTTTAAATGGGTCATGATATGAAGAATGTATAACTATCTTTTGTCATATGTATGAATAATTTTATTGTGAGATGGATGGAACATATATATACATACAATGAATGGGGTATATATTTATATCTCATGATATAATTTTAAGAATAATTATAAGGATCCTAATAAAATATAAAAATATTGGGAAACTATATCCCTTAAAAGGTATGGAATGCCACTAGTTATGGTCGTGTGTCCCTCTATGTAGGTGTAGTCACTATGAAGATGGAGGATGTGGAATCAAGTTCCCTTATATGGAAATGACTATGACATGACATGGTGGTGTCTCTTGACTTGTAAGTGTATTGTCCTTGATGTGTAATATTAATTTCTAGCAATGTGTCATTACTTATATAGAATGACATTACATATTTATGTGTATTCCCCAGTTCAATGTCTTATTCCTATGATATGATATGATATATTATGCTCTTTTTTCCCTTATGATTCATGTCATATGAACTACCAATACTTATTCCATGATTCATTTCCTAGTTTATTTATATGCAGGGTATCATTTTCTAATGTAATGATCATGTTTTCATTCCCTTATGATCATGTTTATGGTTACATATCTCCCTTATTTACGCTTACTAAACATATGTTATAACCACTTTTTATGATTCCATTCCACAGGTTATGATTATATGTATTATTTATTATGTGTACATGAAGGGGTTATGGTCATGAAGAACCTAGTATGTGATAATGTAGCTCACTTATATACCAATTTGCATGTTTCAATGATTGCAAAGGTGGTATATTAATACGGAAATTATCTGTATGTCTTTCTAATTTATTAACCATTCAGAAAAAGATATTTAATGTTAATATATGTAATTATAGGGTCTCTATAATAATAAATATTTAGTTGAAGATATATCTAGATATGAAAAAATTAAAATTGTATCGGGGCATCTAACTTAGATTACGAGCAATATCCTTTTGGGTATGAATTATCCTATCGATACAAAAAGTTTTGTAATACTTTAAGACCTTATAATGCATCAACAACCTATATAGTTCAAAAGAATTATGAATCTATTTATAATCAAGAAATTTATAAGCTCTTTAGAGAAGATATTTATCACTTTGTGGTGTAATGTAAGGGAAAAGTTTGTCATGGAAGTTTATCATCCCTCGTGGGATATAGATCAATAGAGATCATTAATTAATAAAACTAATGATAATGAATAAAAACCAGTATAGAATGGAATTATTTTAAGGAAAATTACCTATTGAAATACTATTTTCATTTATAAAAACTAAAAAAATAGATAGGTAATTCATCAGTCTAAAACAGAAGATGGAAGAGAACATTTCTATTTATAATGAAAACATTAAAAGGATTGAAGGACATGCTACAGACTATGTGTGTACCCAAAAAGTTTGATTGAAAATTTTAATTATATTTAAAATAATTTTTTTTTAAGATAACTAGTTTTCCAAAAAATCTCATAGTATAAGTATATATTACCATGTACTATCATGAAATATAATTAATCCTTAAATTAATAAGACTTCCAAATTCTGAAATACAATATATGGCCAATGGAGAAAAATATGGATACATAGAAGAAGTGAAAGTAGGATTTTACCACACGTGATAAGTATGGAAGGAATCACCCTAATACATTCGTAAAGGGAATGAGAGTTTTCTATAATTGTGGAGAGAAAGGACACATGGATCATAATTTCTTGGGATGGAAAGAATCGATCCAATTATTAAAATATTTCATGATGGGGGACTATGTAAACAAATGTCCCTAGCATTAACAAAATATAGCTCAGAAGAACAGTAAGGATAAATTTTAAAATTATTGTTATAGTACAGTCGAAGTGGAATACTCGAGTATATTTTGGGTTCAATATTTATTATGTAAAATTATTTTTTCAATGAATTAGTATTTTATGAATTATGAGATATATAATGATTTTAATGCATCAATACATCATTATTGACTTAGAAGGGAAAATATTTTCATTATTGTGATCAATTTTTTCATATGTTTTGAATGTGAAAATGAGAGATATGTTTGTTAAGTCAATAATGTTTTCCTTATGACTTTTTCCATTCCTTCTTGTTTGAAAATCACTAACACCCTATACTTAAGAAAATCAACATTTTACATATATAAATAAAATTCCCTTCTCAAAGGAATTTACCCCTACCATGTTTTCATTGTTCATATCATTATTTTTCTTAAGTATAAAAATCTGATTCATATCAAAAACCTTGGAATCATATAATACTTAGATATGAAGCATTCTATTTTAGGATCCGAATTCTGGATATGAACTGTAATGAAGTTCCAATATGAATTATGGATATGAACTATAATGAAGTTCTACTCCGAATTCTGGATATGAACTGTATTGAAGTTCCACTCCGAATTCTGGAAACGAACTCTAATAAATTTCCACACTGAATTCTAGATACGAATTATAATAATGTTCCACTCTGAATTCAGGATACAAACACTAATAAAGTTCTATTCCTAATTCTGGATACGAACTCTAACAAAGTTCAACTCCAAATTCTGGACTTCAAACATCTATGACTTCGACTACGAACTTCAATGAGTTCTACTCCGAACCTTTATTAGTTCGACTCCGAACTTCTATGAGTTCTACTTCGAAATTTTACTAGTTAGACTACAAACTTTTACTAGTTCGTCTCCGAACATCTATGAGTTTGACTCCGAACTTTTACTAGTTCGACTGTGAACTTCTACAAGTTCGACTCTGAACTCTGTAAGTTCAGATTCTAAATTCTAGTAAATCTAGACTCCAAATTCCCTTAGAAATTCAGACTCCGGATTTGTACGGAATTCAGGTTCCGAATTCCTACAAAACAGAATCTGAATATACTTAATTATAAACTCCAAATTCCATTATAGTTAGTCTCCAAACTTTTATTTTCTTATAGGTCCCTCCGAAATTTATGGAAAATATGACTGTTGGAGGTGGGAGCCGACCGATGGAGCTTTGCCTATAAATATGAGGTCATTTGAAAAAAAGCAACAACTTTGACATTTGTGCTTATATGCTGTTGAAGTGATTTTGAGAGAGAGTGGCTCTTATCAACTCTCAATTCTTTGTGATGAAAGTTTGAATAGCTTGGTCAAACTTTTCATTATATAGACTTGCTTCATGCGACTCCGATTTTTGGGGATTATAATCGAGGGATTAGGGGGATAAGAAGACAAAGGTGCCAACTACCTTGATGTTTGAGGGCTTCCTTGCTGAGGAAGATGGAGGTTCCAACTACCTTCAAGTTGAGGGCTTGCGGGGAGAGAAAGACAGAGACTCTGATCTTCATATCGAGGGCTTACCTGGGTGTGGGTAAGACAGACTTTCTTGAAAGTATAAATCAAGGGACCTTTATCCAAGGTTGTTGGATACCCTTCTATTTGGGTTAAAAGATTTATATCTTGTTACTTGTTTTTATTACATGTTTATCTTTTCCACTGCATTTTTTTATTTATAAGAAAGTATAACCATCTAATACTTCCTTACACTTGTGTACTCTGATTTAGTTAGACTCTATACGCTTTAAGGTTGAATCTCATTTTGTAAACATTGGTAGAGTTTCAATTTCTGGATCCATATTTCCGGAACATGTTTTTCAGAACCACTTTCCAGATTTAAGCAAGTGTATAAAACTATAATTTTGTAACATCATACTTTGTCCCAATTTTTCAATTGGTGTTAGAGGTGTTGTGAATTTTCTTAGTTTAAATTTTTTAAATTTAGATCTTTCCTTGTTTAAATAAATTTTTAAAGTATACAATCCCCCCCCCCCCCCTCTTGTATATTGAGCATCTACATCATTATATCGATCCTACAATCGGAATCAAAGGATGTACTCCGAAATACTTATACTCACATATATGTTTTTCCTTGATCAGTTTTTCATTGTTCTATATTTTTTCTGCTTAGGAATATTTTCCGTGAATCCGAACTTTTGTTTTTAACAAGTTTTTGTGTAGAATGATTTTTAAGAATGCAGGTTTGAATGTTGGTCCCATCAACAACATAAATCCTACAAGGCCACCAATTTTTGATGGAAATGATTATGAATACTAGAGAGGTCTAATGGAGACATTCTTTATCAATACTGGGGTAGATAACATTGTCATGCTTACCGGTGGATATAAAAATCCTGATAAGGAAGTAAGTTCTTTCACAAATCAAGAGAAGCATGATTATCAATTAAACTATATGGTATGAAATACTATACTATGTTCATTGACAAGGAACATATATAGCGAACATTCTTCTTGTAAAATAGCTAACTGTATATAGAATAAACTTGATGTTACTCATTTTGGTACATCCAAAGTCATAGATATGAGAAGAGCTATGTTGAGATCAGAGTATCATGGTTTTAACATTCGTTATGGAGAACCTATAAGCAAAGTACAACAAAGGTTTATGACTATCGTGAATAGGTTACAATCTATGGGAGAGAAATGCATGGATGATGAAGCTCTTGTGGATAAGATTTTTGATATTATTCCCAATGAGTGGGAATCAAAGAGGACAACGATTGATAAGAATAGGATGGTCACTCAAATTTCCTTAGATGAGATGTTTGGAATTCTTCTTCAACCTGAAACAAGGATGAATAGAGATGCTGATAACATCAAAAAAAAGAATGGGAATGATACTTTTGCTTTTACTACAACATCAAATCACATGAAAGCTAAGACTCCTGAGAGAGTAACTAGATCCAAGTCTAGGAAGGTTAATATCCAACCCGAATCTACTGAGAGTGATATCTCAAAAAAAGATTTAGAATATCTTCTTCGAATAATGAACAAGATAGTTGGTCAAAGAAATTTCTAATCCATGTATAAGAAGAAGGAAAAGAATGGTAAGAAGGATTCAGAGGTCACATTCTCTGAATGAAAGATAAGTGGACACATACGACTTGATTTCCCTATGATTAAAAAGAAGGAAAAAAATAGAGGAATTCTGAAAGGAATAGGAAGAAGTTCTGTAACGCTAAAGCTAAGAAAAGTCGGAATGCTAATAATTCTTGGAGTACTAGCTGTGGAAACTCTTCAGAAAGTGAATCCTCATAATATGATTAATCAAATCAGAAGAATATGGGATTTATTGCTAATACTTCTTTTCCACATACATGTCTTATGTCCAAGGTACGCTCTGTCGAGGCTTAAACAAATTCATCTCTTGATAAGAATTACTATTCTGAATATTGAACTTGAAATGAAGATACTTCATCCTCAGAAAATGGAGAACCTTTATATGAATAAGTAACTACATTTTCCATGTTACTTGAAGCAGAAAATTTTAAAATCTAAAAAAAGTTAGACAACTCAAATATTGGGGATGAAATTCTTACAAAAGAATTTTCAGATCTTTCTTCAAATCTTAAAGATAAAGAAGAGATTTTAGAAAAACATTCAAAAGACCTTGAGAAAGAAAATTATGATAAGGAAAACTTTCTAAAGATGTTATGAATGCTATTTTTAAGATGATTGTATTTGAGGGAAAATATAACTCTAAGGAAATGATTCTTGAGGATTTGAATTTAGTTGTTAGACTAAAATCTGAAATATTTTCTCTTATGAAGCATCTTGAAAAATCTCCTTCTATGAAGGATAATTTTGAAAATATGTAATCTAAAATTAAACATCAAGGAAACAATGCTGGAGTAGGTTATACTCACCAAAAACCAGTTTTAAAAACAACTATTTTGTTTCTTCTAGAGCCCCTATTTGCACTAAGTGTCAAAGTGGTGGGAATTGGAAGAAAAACTATTCTTTGAATAGAGTTAAATATATTGGGTTTCATGAAGCATATTTTTCTAAAAAAATGTGGATACGCATAATTTTGTTTTCTAACAATTCTGGATCCAAGAAATTCTGGATTCCAAAAAACCTAACTTGTTTCTCATTTTCAGGAAAATAGGGAAAGTACGAACAACATCACTTGGTACATGGATAGTGGATGATCTCGGCACATGACTAGTAACAAAAATTATTTCTAAAAGATCTTCATGACAAAAGGAGGAAATGTAACTTTCATAGATAGTGCTCAGTGAGAAATTATTGGTATAGGTAAGATTGTTCATCTTGGAAAAACTTTGATTTCATATGTTTTGTTTGGTAAGGGTCTTAAGCCCATCCTCATTAGTATATGTCAATTATGTGATGAAGGATACCTTGTGAATTTTAGGAATGATAAGTGCTTAGTACATCATTCCAAGGAAGAGTTTATTCTCACTGGCCATAGACAAGAGAATTTTTACACATTAAAATTAGAAGACCTTAGGAACCAACACATAAATTGCCTAAGTGCAATGGAAGATCAATCTTTGTTATGGTATAGAAGGTTAGGACACTTTAACCTTATAAAATTATGTAAACTCTTTAAGAAGAAACAAGATAATAATATACCAGAGAATAGAAATGATTATTATAATGTGTGTGATCCTTGTCAATATGGAAAGAAACATAAATCTAGTTTTAAAGCAATTGGTGAAGTCTCACCAACTGATGTGTTACAATTGATGCACATGGATCTTTTTGGTCTAACACAAACTGGAATCATTGGAGGAAAATACTCTGTGTTTGTTCTAGTTGATTATTACACTAGATTTATATGGGTCTATTTTCTAGAAAAGAAGTCTGAAGATTTTTCTTATTTCAAAAGTTTTATAGCCCATGTTAAAAACGATAAAAACCTTCCACTGAAAAATATTCATAGCGATCATGGAGGAGAATTTAAAAATTCTGATTTTGAATCTTTTTGTAGTAGAAAAGGTATTAATCACAACTTTTCATCACCTAGAACTCCTCAACAAAATGATTTAGTTGAAAGAAAAAATATAATTCTTCAAGAGATAACTAGAACCATGTTGAGTGAATATTCAATAGCTAGACATTTTTTGGATGAAGTTGTAAGTACTGCTTGTTACACTTCAAATCGAGTTTTAATTAGACCTTTTCGTAATAAAACTCTTTATGAGTTAGGGAATGGAAGAAATCCTAGACTTTCCCACTTCAATGTTTTTGGTTGTAAGGTATTTATCCTGAATACTAATGATAATCTACACAAATTCGCACCAAAATCTGATGAAGTAATTTTCTCAGGTTACTCCACAACTAATAAGGCTTATAGAGTTTTCAATAAAAACACTTGTACAGTTGAGGAAACAGTACATGTAAAATTTGATGAAAATAAAACTTTTGTTTTTAAACCGTCCCAACCTACATCCTCAGATGTGTTTTCAAAAACTGACAATCATCCTTTCATAGAAGAACCTTCTGATAAAGAAAATGTTCTAGAAAGTATTTCTAAAACATTTACCCCAGAAGACTTTCTACCCTAAGTTGATAAACAGGTTTTACAAAACCCAAGTCAGGTGTTTCTTAAGAATCATCCTAGTGATAGTATCATTAGTGATGTAAATCAACATATAAGAAATAGATGTTCCTTAAGAAATGAAGTATAACATCTTGAATTTCATTCCCAATTAGAACAAAAAATCACTGAAGAAGCTTTAGATGATGACGATTGGATCAAATCCATGCAAGATGAGCTAAATGAATTTGAATGGAATAATGTCTGGACCTTGGTTGAAGGACCTAAGTAAACTTCTATTATTAGAGTAAAGTGGGTTTTCAGAAATAAGTGTGATGAAAATGGGGTCATTATTAGAAATAAATCTCGACTAGTTTCTAAAGGCTATAATCAACAAGAGGGAATAGACTATGAAGAAACCAATGCTCCAGTAGCTAGACTTGAATGTATTTGTATCTTAATTTCCTTTATAGAATTCATTAATTTTAAACATTTTCAAATGGATGTGAAATGTGCTTTTAATAATGGTTATGTTCAAGAGGATGTTTTTGTTGAACAACCTCCTGGCTTTGAAGAATCAAAATATCCTGATCATGTTTTTAGACTTACCAAATATTTGTATTGTCTTAAACAATCCCCACATGCTTGGTATGATAGAATTCTAGGATTTTTTCTTCAAAATAACTATGGTAAGGGAAATGTATATCAATCCCTTTTTATAAAAAAACACAAGAAAATTTTTTGATTGTTCAAATATATGTTTATGACATTATATTTGGTTTATCGCAGCAATATTTAACTGATTACTTTGCGGATCTAATGAAATATTAGTTTGAAATGAGTATGATGGGTGAGTTAACATTTTTCTTTGGATTTCAAATTTCTCAAAAACCAGAAGGATCATATATATCTCAGCATAAGTTTATAAAATATCTTCTAAAAAAGTATGGATTTGACAAAACTAAAAGTATTAGTACTCCCATTGGTACCTCAAACACACTTGATCTTGATGATGCTGGGAAACCAGTAGATCAAACATCTTTTAGAGGTATGATAGGAAGCCTACTATACATGACATCTAGTCGTCTAGACTTAATGTTTTCAGTATTCTTTTGTGCCAGATATCAGTCCAATCCTATGGAATCTCATTTAAAGACAGTGAAAAGAATTTTTCACTACTTAAAGGGAACCATGGATCTATGATTATTTTATTTTTCTGGAAATGATTTTATCTCAAAAATATTTTAATATGATGACTTTGGTGGATGTAAAATGGATAGAAAAGGTAAATCCGGAACATTTCATTTATTAGGAGATTCATTAGTTTCTTGGTCCTGCATGAAGCAACACTTAGTAGCACTCTCCACTACTGAAGCTGAATATGTAGCAGCTGGAAGTTGTTTTGATCAAGTGTTGTGGATGCAACACACACTCACAGACTATGGCTTGAGTTTTACTAAGACTCAAATTTTGTGTGATAACACATGTTCCATTTACCTTAGTAAAAACCCTGCACATCACTCCTGTTCAAAGAACATAGATATTAGGCATCACTTTCGTAGGGATCACAAACTTAAAGGAGATATTATTCTTCAATTTATTGGAATGCAAGATCAACTTTTTGACATTTTCACAAAATCATTACCCTCGAATAGATTTGAATACATTAAACAGAAGTTTGGAATGATAATAGTGAGGTAATCTTTTTTCATTAACTTCATCTTGAACAATTCTCCTTACAGTAATAAACTTTTTTCAAAGGGGGAGTACATTAGCATGTTAGTGTAATCAAAATTTTCATAGTCAGTTTTAATTTCAAAAAACCTTTGTAATCAGATTTTCCATAGTCAGTTTTTTTTAAAAAACTTTTGTAATCAAAATTTTCATTGTCAGTTTTTCAAACTATAGTAACCAAAATATTCGTAATGGAGTTTTTAGAACTAGAAATTTTTGTAATAAAGTTTTTGGAACTGGGAATTTTCATAATGATGTTTTCAGAACTGAAATTTCTGTAATGAAAATTTTCGAAACTATAACTTTCGTAATGAAAAGTTTTTGTACTCATACTTTTCGAATTGGGATTTTCATACTCATACTTTTCATTCAGGAGTTTTGGTACTCAATGTCTTTTCAACTTTATGTTTTTCGTAGTTAGTTTTTTGTAGTCAAATTTTTCTTCAAGAAGAATATTACCTATTATGAATAAACTTCATGGCCAATCCGAAAGGTATGATTTCTTTATATAAGTTTTCGTAGTCATATTTTTCTTACAAGTATTTTCCTATGAATTTTAAAATATCTCAGATTCAAGTTTTCTTAAATCCAATTTTTTTTCTTAAAACATCAAAAGATCAGATTCGGGATTTCCTTGTGGGTATGTTTTCAACTTTCAGTTCAGATCAAAGAGTTTTTCAACCGTTAGATGGTTTTTGGAAGCTCAAAGGTCAAATCCATCACCTATATAAATGGTACCCCTCGATGGTTGTCCCACATCTATATTCAAGCTCTCACATGTTGAAGTTATGCCTCCCTTATTAAATCCCATTCTGAATCTTCCAGAGATCTTCATTCTGAATGTATGTTGAGGCTACTTCTCAGGATATGTCAACTACGAAGCCAATCTCAAAATGGTTAGTTTACAGGGAGAGGTTAGTGCATCCTAGTTTCTACAAGTATGATTCTTTTATATCTAAGAATATCTGATTGAATGGCTAGGATGATGTTTTCTTATCAAAGCCAGAGAAATAGGATCCGGTTTATAGATATTTGCTTGTTGATTTTTATGAGTGTGTTTCCTTCCTTAAAGAAGATGGCAGAGAGAAGTTTTCGTTCAAATCTTATGGAAAGACTAATATGCTTTCTTACCCTAATGTTTAAAGCTTGGTGGGTCTATCTTATGAAGGTAAAGCTGAGTTTTTTTTCACATAAGCTTTCAGATGATCAAGTAAGTTTTAACAAAGTGAAGGCATTGAAATGCCTTGGACATAAAGATGCCAAGACTACTAATATTTCTCATCTATCTTTTAATAATTGGACTCTACAGCTGTGGGTAAGAGGCTTTGTAGTACTGATAAGGGGTGATAAGGATAATATCATGAATAGTGATATATACATCTTAGATTTTTTGGTAAATCTATGGAAATTGAATTTGATGAGGCATGTTTTGATTACAGTTAAGAATATTAAATAAGTGAATCTAAAAGCTCAGATCATAATGTATCCAGGCTTCTTTTCTATGCTTATTATCCGATATATTGATTCATTTAAAGTTGCTTGACCATCCATTAAAATAAATTGCAAGGTAATGGTGGTTAGTGATGATACATTAAAGAGTATGAAGATGGGTTTTTCTGTTGAATCTAGAGAATTATACCCTTCAACAGAGGAAGAGGTTGAGGCATCTTAGAAAGATCAACAAACTCTAGGACCATCTAAAAAGGCATGGAAGAATAGAAAGTTGAAAGAAGTGGTGGCTGAAGACAAGACCCAGAAAGCTAAGGGAACACAATTTGCACCACCCAAGCCAAAGAAACAATAACCCTACCCATATGAAGTGGCTACTAAGTGGATGTAAGACAAGGAGAAGAGAAAAGAAGGGGACCCTCAATTTGGATTAGATCCTACTAAGGCTAAGGCCTTAAAAGAGAACTCTTATGATGAGTTGGAATGACAAGAAAAAGAAAAGAAATTGAAGAAGAAGATTTCAAAGGAAGAGATTGTTTAATCTAATTTGAAAGCAACATAGATGGCTTCTGAGCAGATTCCGGTTCCAGAAACATTCCATACTGAACATTTACCAGAGACTCCTGGAAAAAATTAATTCACTCTGGAAACATCCAAAGGGAATGAGGTTATTGATGTAGTAGAGAAAATAGCTAGTGAAGAATTAGAAGACGAAGTAGAAGAGGAAGAAGAAGAAGAAGAAGAAGAAGAAGAAGAAGAAGGAAGTGCTGATATAGATGACCTAATTAAACAAGTTGAGAATTATCAAGAAAAGGATGATTCCGCAAATCATGTCACTCCGGGAAAGGGAGTTGAGAATGAACGTAGTAAGGATAATGATAATGAAGAGGATGAGAAGGAAAATTTTTTATCTAAAGAAGATTCCTATGAGAATAATTTTCTTATGGAAGGAGAAGAAAAGGAGAAAATAAATGAAAACAATATTGTTCAACTATCTGAGTGTGAGAAAGAATCTCCAGATGATCAACCCATTCCAAAAAGTGACCAAGGAAAGAAAGTTATTATGGATACCCCAACAAAAGATTTTTTAATAAATAAAGAGGATGGTGGTTCTTTTAAAAGGAAGCTGGTGTAAATTGAACAAGAACAACCCCCCTGGAAAGTGTCTGATTCGGAATCATTAGCACAGAGTCATGACTTTGTTGTCGAGTCTATCAAAAAGTTGGTGGACACCATTCTAATATTTCCCACTACAGACTCCAGATGCTAGATGCTGCAACACAATCTAAATCAGATGTCAGAATCTTTATCTATGTTGATGTATAAGTCTCTAAAGATTGAGGCTGATCAAAGAAAATTCCTTATCAATTATGATGTTCACAGAAAATCAAGCAGAAAACTCAACTTTTGGTCTAAGAAATTTGAAGAAGTCATGGCTGAGTTTGATCGTTTTCAGAATGATGTTAAGGATGCCTTTGACACCGAGGATTCCATGATTAAGAATCTTCAGGATGAGCGGATCAATGAGTAAAGTTCTTGGAATCAACAAGTAAAGGACTTGAATGGGAAGGTTAATTCTCATTATCAATATTTTAAAAGGGATAGAGATATCCGGATTGAGCTCGAAGAAAAGATTGTAAAGCAACATGATTTACTAAAGATGCAATGAGAGGTCGTAAAGACTTAGTAAAAAGTCTTAAAAGCTCAAGATAAAAGGATAAAATCCTTGGAGAGGCAAGCTGAGGAGGATCAAAATGAATTGAAGAAGTTGAAAACCCTGTTGAAGAAGTTAATCCCGAAGGAAAAGGAAGACAAATAGACTCAATCTGAACTTTTGTTGTATTTGTGTTTCCTTGTAAAAAAAATTTCTAACTCTAAAAAAAATTTTGTTGGTTGTATGTTGTGTTACTATGTACTAATGTTTTAGGTACTCTATTTTTTTCCATTCCCTAAAATTCTTTTTGAAAATCACAATGGGGGAGAAGGAAAAATAAATACTCAAAAGGGGAGAAGGAAAAATTTAAAATGGAGGAGGAAAAAATTCTAGGTGAAGATATCCTTAAAGTAAGGGGGGGTTTCTTATTATGAGGTTTTTCATTCCCATGACAATGAAAACTCCATTCCAGAAATTCAGAATACAATCATTAGAGTTTCAATGCCTAAGGTGGAGTTAGTTGTATTCATGAACATCCATGAATAAAGGGTGATATGTTTTAATTTCAAAGTCTAATAAAAATTTCCAAATTCCTTATATTATTTTTCGTAAGGTTGTTTGTGCTTTCCAAAAAGGGGGATATTGTTAAGTCAATAAGGTTTTCCTTATGACTTTTTCCATTCCTTCTTACTTTGAAAATCACAAACTCCCTATACTTAAGCAAATCTATATTTTACATATATAAGGACAATTTCCTTCTCAATGGAATTTAACCCTACCATGTTTTCATTGTTCATACCAATATTTTTCTTAAGTATAAAAATCGGATTCATATCAAAAAACCTCATAATCATATAATACATAGATATGAAGCATTATATTTTATGATGCGAATTATGGATTTGAACTGTAAGGAAGTTCCAATCTGAATTCTGGATATGAACTGTAATGAAGTTCTACTCCGAATTCTGGATATGAACTGTAATGAAGTTCCACTCTGAATTATAGATACAAACTCTAATAATGTTCGACTCCAAATTATGGATACGAATTATAATAATGTTCCACTCTGAATTTTGGATACGAACTCTAAGAAAGTTCCATTCCAAATTTGCTATACGAACTCTGAAAAAGTTCAACTCAGAATTCTGGACTTCGATCATCTATGAGTTCGACTCCAAACTTCTACGAGTTTGACTCCAAACACTTATAGTTCAACTCCGAACTTCAATGTGTTCGACTCCAAACTTTTACTAGTTCGACTCCAAAATTTTACTAGTTCGACTCTAAACTTCTATGAGTTTGACTCTGATCTTTTACTAGTTCGACTCCGAACATCTACAAGTTCGACTCTGAACTCTGTAAGTTCATATTCTTAATTCTAGTGAAACCAAACTCCGAATTTCCTTAGAAATTCAGACTCCGCATTTCTAGAGAATTCAGGTTCATAATTCCTACAAAACAGAATCCGAATATCCTTTAGTATAGACTCCGAATTTTATTTTGATTAGACTATGAACTATTATTTGATTACATTTCGAAAATCACTTTTGCTTATGCTTACACACGTTTCATTATAAAATGATGTCGTGCCTTCAGTTACACATGTTTTTTATAAAATGATTCCATCCATTCTGTTTCTAACTAACCATTGTTTGAGTGAAACACTTACAATTCCCTCCAAAATTTAAGGAAGATATGATTGTCGGAGGAGGGAGCCAACTGATGGAGATTTTCCTATAAATAAGAGCTCATTTGAAAAGAATCTACAACTTTGACATCCTTTCTTATTTGTTGTTGAAGTGATTTCTAGAGAGAGAGGCTCTTATCGACTCTCAATGCTTCATCCAGAAAGTTTGATCATCTTGTTCAAACTTTTCCATGTGCAGACTTGCTTCGTGCAACTTTGATTGTTGGTGATTAAAATCGAGGGCTTCTGGGGATTGGGAGACAGAGGTGCAAACTACCTTCAAGTTCGAGGGCTTCCTTGCTGAGGAAGATAGAGGTTCCAACTACAGTGAATTTGAGGGATTACAGGGATAGCAAGAAAGAGACTCCGATATTCTTATCGAGGGCTTACCAAGGTGTGGTTAAGATATACTTGCTTGGAAGTATAAATCAAGGGACCTTTATCCATGGTTGATGGATACCCATCTTTTTGGGTTAAATTATTTATATCTTGTAACTTGTTTTTGTTACAAGTTTATCTTTTCCACTTCATTTTTTATTTTTAATAAAGTATAACCATCTTATACTTTCTAACACTTGTGTACTCTGATTCAGTTAGATTCTATATGCTTTAAGGTAGAATCTCATTTTGTAAACTTTGGATGAGTTTCAATTTCCCGATCCATATTTCCGGAACATGTTTTTCG
The DNA here is from genome assembly GCA_963277665.1 of Viscum album. Lineage (NCBI taxonomy): Eukaryota > Viridiplantae > Streptophyta > Magnoliopsida > Santalales > Viscaceae > Viscum > Viscum album. The sequence goes on along the minus strand of OY728130.1, from coordinate 2,040,857,473 downwards.
GAACCACTTTCCAGATTTAAGCAAGTGTATAGAACTATAAGTTTGTAACTTCAAACTTTGTCCCAATTTTTCAATTGGGTTTAGAGGTTTTGTGAATTTTCTTAGTATAACTTTCTTAAATTTAGATCTTTCATTGTTTACGCAAATTTTCAAAGTGTACAATTCACCCCCCCCCCCATCTTGTATATTGAGAATATACATCAATATTTCGATCCTAAAATGTTATTTTTTTTGGGAATATAGTAATAAGTTAATTCATTAAATTTAGTGAACTTCATATTAAATTTTTTAATTATGATTTTGGAAAAATTTATTTTGAAACAGTCATAAGTTAACTACTTCTATAATGAATTAAATTGATGTATGAATATTAGATTTTTAGGTTATTTTATGATTTATCATATAGGATAACATTTTCTAACCAATTTTTTATAAATATTTATAGTATGATCGAATGAATTGAGGACCTTATGATTATGTATGAAAAAAATTATATTGATTATCATTATCATAGTGAATGAAAATATGTGGACATAAATCCTTGTAGTACCAAAGGATAATATTATGGTTATGAAATAGAATTAAATTGAGTAATATTATTTTCTTGATTGCTTTATCTAAATGGTAAGGGAATTACTCAATATTCATAAAATGTTCATGAAATAAAAATTTCATCATCTTACCCATATATCTAATGAATTCGATGGTCCTCTAAGTCAATATTTTGTTTTGACTTTGAGACCTTAAACATTTCATTGATCATTTACATAATATGATAAAGTATTCTATCGGTCTAAATAATTTTCATATCTAAATTTTCAATATCCTCCAATTTTCTTTTATTAAAAATCTTGGTTTCGTGGTGACCTTCGCATTTCCCTTTACATATTACTAATAGAATATTTTATTATCCCAAATTATGATGTGGCTTTCTATAAATATAATTTTCATGTAAATAATTTCATTATAAAAGTGAAATTTCAATTTAGGAGGACATAATTTTTTAAAGTATGGGATTATTTACACCCCCATATATTTCAATATGTGTCTTCTTAAAATTAATCTATTTAATAGCTAACATTGCATGCAACAAATAACTTAAAATAATAATGAAATATTAATATAACCTAGGTGTTAAATTAGACGGAATTAATTAAATAATAAATATATATATATTATATATTCAATTTTTTCCATTCATATATTAAATTTCATAGGCCTAATAAAATAATAAATTAAACTTTTCCCATAAAAGATAAATTTTTATAACAATTTTTCCCCTTTTAATGCCACACTTATTTTAAAATTAAATTATGACGCATATAAATTTTATTTGAAAAAGAAACATCATTTTTAATAGAATAATTTCATTATTATCTAATGTTGACTTTTTGATTTTTTCTGAGAAAGAATGATTATCTAGTGAATAGAAAAAAATAATGATTATTATAAAACTATCAATTTCATTGAATTAAATTTAAATGTATAATTATAATTTGTTGTAAATGTAAAATAATTAATATTTGTTTATTATAATCTAATCAATTTTATTTAAACCATTTTTATACCTTATTTTATAATGAGTACTTTTGGGTTAAAAATTCATTTCTAAAGAAGATTGTTTTTCACTTAATTTTTAGGGATTAACATTAATGTTATTAATAAATATTCTATGTACTAAATTTTGAAACATTAATTACATATATGGATTTAGAATTTATTTTTTTAACTTTGTACCCATATATTTTTTGTATAATGTTAATTTAATCCTTGTTAATTATTTTCACCATGAAAAAGGGTAAATTTGGTAATTTAGGTTCAATGTAATTTCATAAAGACTAGAAATTGAACCTGACACTAATTACAATTTTTTTTGATGAGTTTCATTACTTAAAAAAAATAATGGGTATGTTATATATCCATTTTTTCTATAAGAAGTTATTATGAACCTTATAAAATATTATTTAATTATAAATCAATTATGTCACTTTCATGATTTTTATAAGAATAACATTTTTAATATGGTGAAATTAATAAGGTATCATCTAAAATAAATCGTATATTAAAAGATAATGTAATTATATTTTTCATATGAATTAATTTTTATTTTTGGTAAATGTTATTTACGTTAAATTCTTACACAACTTATATGAGGTAATTATTTTATTATGTAAAATCGATGAAATGTTGTTAAAAGTATGAATATAAAAACAATTTGCATAATTAATGTGATAATCTAAATTTACAGACTAAATTAAAATTTTGTGGATATAAATAATTTTTATTTCAATTTATACACATTATATTGATGTTACTAAAGTCAAGGTAATTAATAGTGTAAAAAATTTACATTATGAATAATAATTAGTTAAATTATATAATGTTGTTAGAAATCATAAATTAATCCAAAAAATTAGTATAAGGCTGATAATTTTATCCAATATACTTTTATGTGTCTTTTATAATTTTATAGTAACTATATTAATGCTTAATGAGTTAAATTGTTTTTGTCAATGTGAGAGTTAAAGTTCTTAAATAAGGGATAAAACGAAACGATAAGGGTATAACCATGATCTGGACATTAAAAAAATTATCGGATGAATAGTATTCAACCCTTATCACATTATACTAAAATTTGAATAGTTTAGTGTATATATTTTTTTAAATTATTTTATATATTATTTAAATAAAATATAGCTTGAAAATGACACTATCTTCAAATTTAATATGTTTTAGGTGTCCACATAGGGAAGAAATATATATTTTAAAAAATATATATCTAATTAGTTCAAATTGAAATTAATTTAATTAATTGAAATTATTTTTCATTTTTATAAATTATTTAATTACCTTAAAAACTTATTCTATGATAAACCAATATTCATTTATCCAACAAAAAATAAAATAATTTATTTTAGGAATATGATTTTGAAATTTTATGTATGAGTTAATGTGTATAAATTTTTTATAGATCTATAATATACATTATAGATTCTTGAAATCATTATATTTGAATTCATACGTTTTCTTGATGTATTTGATGTCCAATTAAATAAATGCCAACAAAATTGGAATTACTAAAAATTATTTAGAAATTTTTTAATTAAATTATTTAAAATTCATAAATATTATCATAAGTAATTTGAATGAATATAGTTGAAATAATAAAAAATTGTTCATTTATTTGTTAATTTTCTAATTCATAATAAATTTATTAAGCCTATGTTATTAACGTAGTGGCTTCTTTGGTTTCGGTCGAATTTAATTTACCAAGTGGTTAATAATAAAGATAATATTTATAATGACAACTAAACATGATTAAATTATATTTTTGGATTAAATTACAATCCCATAATATATATTATTCTAATACCTTTCCATTTGGAGGCATTTTGGAATGATAAAATAATTTATTTTAATTTAATCATTTCAGAAGTTTCAATGGTTCCCCTAACCACAATTATAATAGGGCACCACATACCTCACTTTTTCACCCCACATTGATCCTTTGAGCTCAAAAAACCCTTGATATTTTATCTTCCCAAATTATTTATCAAATATTTTATTGTCCCGATATTCTAAAAATACCAACTCTATACCCCTTAAGGTGATATCAAAATGATATTCTCTGAATATGAGGTAATAATTTTTAGCAACTCATCTATGTTCAATTCGTCTTAAACTTCCTATTCATGTATTTTTTCAATGATAAAGTAATAAATCCACTTCCATATATTCTATGAATTTTAATGATTGATATTGAAAAATATTCAACTTTTTATTCATCCCACGATGAACAAAACCACCATGCATGTGTACATATAACTTAACATCTCCATGTTGTAGTTTATTTTTTTATCACCATTTTCTAGGGATGGTTTTAATTAATGATAGAAAAAATGGATATATATAATAATTATGAATTAATATTTATTCATAAAAATTAATGTAACATATAATTCTTTACACTTTCAACCATATAGAAATGTTATCGTTGCTCGTGTGTACATACGACTTACCTTATACATGAAGCGATGTTATTCATTACTTATGTTCAACATTCAATAATTGTATTAAAATTAATTTAATAACTAAATAAGATATTTATCACATATATAATACTCTTTATATGATGGATCTATATCTAATGCAAGAGAACACAATATTTCAAGACAATATAATGATGGAATATCTTACAATTAACACCTAAAAATTGAAATGAATAAAATAGTATTAATGAATTAGGGGGAAATGTTATAGGATGATCAAATATGATATCTTAAGTACTAATATGTTCTTTTAATGAGTAATAATATTTTAAAAAATAATATAAATGAGGTTTTTACACATATAAGGGATATCCAAACTATTGTAAGGGTTTATTTAACAATATGGTTGTTAGTTAGGATTTTTTTTATTTAGGTATCCACAGCATAATATTTTTATTTTAATTATATGATTTTGAAAATTGTTTTAAAAAAATATTTTCATTAATCAATTAATTTTTAATTTTATTTTTACAAAATTTTGACTTTTTTAGAATAATTTTTTTGGGGAAATTTTTTTTTTCTATACAAGGATAATTGAAATTTTTTGACTAAAATACTTATGTAATGTTTTCAACATATATCGAATGAATATATTTTCCTGATTTTATAATTACTTATGGTTTTGAGGAATTATACATAAGGTTAAAAGAATATTTTCTAATAAAAGTTTTTCTTTTAAAATTTATCATCTTTTGATGTAAATGATTTAGAATAATTTATATAATGAAATTTTCAAATAATTTTTCAAATTATTACCTTCTATGTAAACATATTTGGTTGAATAATATGATTAAATGTGGGAGATTTCATATAATAAAATTTAGAAAATGTTATTTAAAGGTTTATGATCAGTTTGAAAGTGGATGCTCTATTTTGATACTATTCATCATATTATATTTTTTGGATTATGCATATTTATTTGGGAAATTATTTACCATATATATGATTGTTTTAAATAGGACTTTCTATGTTGATTATGTTGCACCCCTTTAATATCATTATGCCATTGGACATATTATGTAATGGGCGGGTTCCACTATATCCTTTAGAATCATCAGGAGGTCTCATGGGACAAACTAGATAAGGATTTGGCCAAGGCCTTAACCATTTATATTGAATTCTAGGAAGAGGACATTATGGTAAGTGTTAGACATTACATATTATTCATTCCCAAATTATTTTATAATTTATTGATATTCTATGTGATTATTCGACTAGTATAATATCTATGGTTATGAATATTCTGAATTGATTATTCATATTGAATTACTTGATAACGTTTTATTGATTCCATATTATGTTGATGATATTGGTTAAACAATATTTGTTTTAGTTATTTACCTTCACATATTTTTTTATAATTTATTTTCTCATTTCTTCTACTATACGCTTACCCTTACTGAACATCTAATCTCTCCCCCTTCTTACGTTTTTTCATAAGGATACAAGGAAGTATTTTGGGATTGATATGAAGGTATGTACTATTGGTAAATGGAATTCATAAAGAAAAATGTTTTTTTATTTTATGTTTTAAAATGTAATTTTATTTTCAATTAGGTATCTAGTTTGGTAAGACTATAAAACAATTTGGTCCTTTGGGATGTGATTCCTTATATCCAGTGTAAGTGTAATAATGTAACCACAAAATATAGGATACAAGGGTCAAGGAATATATAATAAAATTAAGAATCAAATGCTTAAGAAACCCATTATATATAGAAAATAAAAATTTAATATTTACTAAAAATAATTTAAAAATACTATGTTGAATTTAAAAAAGACATTTTTAACATTTATAATCTCAATTCATATTTCATGCTACTTTTTCATTATTTTATTATATTAACATAAGAAATTACCACTTATAGAAAATGAATATAGATAAATTTATTCACTATTTTTGTTAAAGTGTTCAATATTAGTTAAAATTTCAATTTCCTTTTCAGGATGATATATAATATTTGTATGATTAGTGTTAATTACTTCCATAATAGCAATATCTATTTTTTGAAAGAAATATTTTACTAATATCAATAAATTTCTGTTTAATAAATATGAATGACATAATATATAATATGATAGTTATTAGATTATTAAAAAATCATATAATTATACTAGGATACTTTTAACTTGTACTCAATATTAAATTAGTTTATGAACCCATCATGGTTAAAATCAATTTTTAGCAAGAAAATAGTTTTTATGTAATATATATTTTAACATTCTAAAGATGATTTTATCATATTATGAAATTTTATTAGAAAAAATTGATATTTAATTTATGTGAATAAGAAATTGGTAAAATGGGTTACACAATATTATTAAATAACATATAAGTTATATAGTATAAAAATTATGGGCAGGGGAAAAAATAAAATGTTAAAATGCACAAACATGTTTTAATATACCTAAAAATGTTTAAATCTAGAGTTAAAAGTATTGGATTATGATTTAATGACAAGAACCACTCCAAAATGCATTATTATAAAATTTTATAGTTATTTACCATGAAGTATTGTAATGATATCATAAAATTAAAAAGAGTATTCCCAAAATTTATCATTTATTCACTTATTAAATGGGATAATATCTTTACCTACATAGTTATAATTACAATTTGAATTTAAATTCAATATACACCCAAAATAACCCTCAAATAATTTCCTTCCAAATCTTTAAGAACAAAATCTCTAAAATTTTCCATAATTTTGTTTCTTTAAATAAGATCACATGGAGAATAACTTGTAACCAATGTATATTTTACCTTATCCTTAATATTTTATCCATTTTAATTCTCATATAAATAAAATATATCCATAAAAATGTAATAAAATAATAAAAATTCTTATAATAAAACATTATAATATAAATATTGTAAAAATTATGTATTCCACTACCTCTGATAAAAAAACAAAGTGTTATCGGTTTGTTATGTGAACTACCACGTCCATAAAGAGGCATCTGCTGTTTTTCATAACTGACATCCATGTGTAGTATAAATAATATCAAGGTTATTTAAATATTATATCTAATATATATTTTTTATTATTTAATATAAAAATTATCATATATCTTAATTCTATCTCAGTCATTTAGAAGTACAAACATAATCATGCATACATGAAGACAACCACTTCCCCCAAACAATGCATCCAATTTATCACCATCTTCATTCTTGGATGGATTTAAAAATATATTTTTTATATAAATTATATTAAAAAACAATTATTATTTTTGATACCATGAAACTATTTTTCATCTCATTAATCTATGGTCAACATACATAAGGAGTTACAAAAAATTCATTATACAACCTGTAGTAACCAACATCGCTAAGAAAACTGTATTATCGAAAATACCATATTATTATTAAAGGTAATTTAAATGTAAAAATAGTTGAATAATGTTCTTAGTTATGTATTTGAGAACTCTAATTTTATTATTCATTAAATTAAGAACAATTATATAGGTAATTAATAAAAACGTTAAGGGATATTTGATAAATCCTTTATTAATTTTTTGTTAAAAATTCTATTTAATTTTATCCAATTTATGAAATAATCATTTCATGTCCCTATTGAATTTTTATATATGTCTATTACATATATACCTAGTTAATGATCATATTATTTTTCTGATTATAGATGTTTTAATTACAATTTAAATTCACACGTTTAAGTAAACATGATATAGGGTAACATCACTATTTCTTGACATATATCGATAATCAAACGCATAAAATTTTTTTATATCATGAATAGAATTAAAAAAACCAATTGGTTTTTGAGTAATCCTCATGGTAAATTTTTTATTTTATAGAAAATATTTTTTTATTACTTCATTTAAAAGAACCCATTACTTATAATGATTCACCAAAGTGGAAAATTTTAATTATTCCTTCTCCTAGATCATTCTCATAAATTAACTATATTAGAAATAAATTTCAATACATATGATTATTTTTAAAATATGAACAACCCACTGATTTAATTCATTATTCTCTAGGAAATCAATATGATTTATCCTTTACTTATTCTATGATTCATAAATTTGAAACCCTCACACTTCCCGTAAAATTCCAGGTAATTATAGACTAAGAATTTTTAATAATCATTAATATTTAGGAATTATATAATAATTTTCATTTTAATGGGATTCTATGTAAAATAGATTATCTGACACACTACATTGTGTTTTTTAGAAATATGATGATTCACAAAAGACAGAGTTATTGAAAAAATAATATTTAATAAATATTATAATTTTATATTATCATTTTCGCATAGTAATTAGAATGGTGAGATTGAATTTTATTAACTAAATTATGAAAATTTGTTTGACACATGTTTATATAATGATTCGTTAGTCTGAAAATTAACTAGAAATGTTAATCAAAACCTATTGAATTAAAATGATGTATTTTTATGAAAAAATATTCAAGTAAGAATAATTGTGTTTATAAAATAAAAAAATCACACTTGTTCAAGTTAATTAAAGAAATATTAATTATTTTTAATATTTAAAATTTATCTTATGGTCTTTATAGAAATTATATAAGAACAGATATAATTGTACTGATTAAATGAGTACTTTTCAAGAAATGATGTTTTTTCTCCTTTTTGATGGAGAATGCATTTTAAATATGGGGTCCAAAAATATTTTGTTAAATTTTAAAAAAATAATAATGTACTTTAGAATCAGGATGTCAAAATTAAATTCATTTTAATTGGAGTCATTTTTCTGATAAAATATATTTTTTAATGAATTGTTAATAATAAAGCATGTTAATTCGAAATAACATTTTTGTAAAAGTAATTGATTTTGATAGATTATAATTTTAATTAGTTTAAAAGTATAATTATATTATTTTCATATCATTTTAATAAAATTTAAACATTAAATGTAATTTTACATTGAAATGATATATAAACACATTGCATTTTTTTAATGGTGTTGAACCCTCTGGAATTAAGTTGCTTTATTATGTTTTGATAATCCCAACCATTCCTTATTTATATCTTGATTTTGCATTATCAGATAAATGTTTATTGTGACTTAACTCATTCTTCCAAGAGAATGCTTAAATAGTTTATAGCTACCGTTACAGATAGTAGCTACCGTTATGACTAAGAGTCTACCGCTATATCTAAGTAGATGGTTATCATTACAGCAAAGCTGACAGCTACCGATATGCTGAAGTTCACCATTATGCAAAGTCTGCCGATAGAGAGCTACCGCTACCGTTACAAGGCAGAGCCACAACTACCGATAAAGAGCTACCGTTACAAGGTAGAGCCACAGCTACCGATAAAGAGTTACCGCTACTGGTAAAGGCAGAGCCACCGCTACTGTTACAAGTCTACCGTTACAGATGCCTACCGATACAACAAATCTACCGACAGACAAGTCTACCGCTATGCAAAGCCTACCGATACTCAGACCTACCTTGACAAAGTCTACCGTTATCATGAGCAACCGTTCAGAGACAGAACCCCGACATGCTTTAAATTTCTTTATTATTATTTAATCTAACCAACGGTCACATTAGGTATATTTTAATGCACTGACATTTATTTAATATGTGTTGCTGGTTTTCAGGAAACCGTGCCTCGTACTTGCAAAAAGGGAATCATATCTTTTGCCGAATCTCGTGCTTTAAAAGAAGGATGCAGAAAAGAGCACAAGAGATACAAAAAAAAAAGAGACATACACGTTGGCGATCAAGCAAAAAACGGGGAACAAGAACAACTGGAGAACTTGCACTCACGAGACTACTACTACCAGACTCCAGAACATAGAGCATACGTCGAGCAATTTATGCTGACGAAGAACTATACAAATCTCTTCATTCTCTGAGCCGATAAGCGAGCTGAACCTGGAAGTCCAGGAACCAGATGATACTCTGTTTTCCAGACAAAAACCAGAAGAAGACTCAGAACTAATTCTAATCAACAAAAGGAGTCGAGAGCTGCACAAAAATCACTAAGAGCCATTTCTACACTCTAAACATTTGCTCTGTGGTTTATCTTTTAACATATTGACCAGTGTGTGTGATCTACTGTATTTAACACACACACTGTCTCCTGTGCTTTAACTGGAGGATTTTTAAATCCTCACTCAATACACTTTCATATTTGTTTTCCCACTGGGACAGTGGTAGAGGTCGTGTGACCTGAACAGCTGGTTGTTGTTGTGTCTGTTCCCACGAATAACTGTGGTAGAGGTCTTGGACCTGGACAGTTGCAAACTGTTGAACCCCGATCTAGGGTGTGGATCATCCTTATATAAGACTTTTGAGAGGACTAATTCTCGGCTTGAGACTGAACCTCTTGGTTAACTTCTCTGTGATTTTAGTTAAAGTTTATATCCATACAATACTTTTATTTCATATTCCGCTGCTATTACTTTGAAATATAATTTATCTTCAAAGCTACTTTGATAGTTAAACTCGCAAGTGTTTATATTTATTGTAAACAGGTAAGTTAGTTTCAAAAGTTAAATTAATCATTAGATTAAGTTAACTGAGAACTAATCAATCTTTGAGAAACTAATTGAACCTTTATAATCTGTATAAATTCACTACAGTTTGATCTGTTTTTGAAATTGGGGGATTTTAATAGAAATTGTTTTTAGCAGAAATTTTAATTGGAACTCAATTCACCCCCCCCCCCCTCTTGAGTGTCCACTCTGACCAAAAAATGGTTTTTTACTTTTAAAATCCTATTATCCCTTTTTGACCATAGTGATTAATATTAATATAAATTCTTCAATTTTTGTGATTTTAATTTTGAAAATTTATTTTATATTTGGAATTAGAGGGACAAAATTATGTAAATATTTCACTATTATTTTTGGACATTATAAATAGTATATTTAATAATTATTTTAACTGTCATAGTTAAAGAAAAATCATGTTATTAAAGGTAAAAATAATTTCATCATTACATAAAACTACACTAAAACTTGTAATAAATTTATTTGACAAGTGTATCATGATTATGGGAATCCTTGGGTTCATTTTAGGACAACGTGGATCCACAAGGATGTGATAATGTCACCTATAAACATTTTATTTAAAATTAATACCAAGATGTCATAATTATGTATCTCTTAATTAAAACAATTTTTTGGGGTTATAAAATGGATATACTCAAATACGAATAGAAATATAAATTTAAAAATTTTACCTACATCAGTATTATTTATTTATAATTTTAAAGAAATAAATAATTAAATTATTTGGTGACACAATGATGATGTTCTAGTTTCTTAATTAATGAAAGAATCAAATAAATGATATTATAAATATTAAACTAAAAATTATATGGCATAATATATGTCCTACAAAACTTTTATATATAATTATTAAATGTTTTTTACTGTTTAAAGAATTTGGTTCTAACTTATATTCTTTTTCTGATATTTTTAAAAGTCAACTAATGAATAGTGTCAATATTGATAATAATGACATTTTAAAATATTAAATATTTTATTAACTGATATTAAATTCATGAAAATATATGATTTGGTAAAATGGTTCGGATAACTTCAAATATGTTATAAATGGAAAATTTATCTCATGTTTTACATATTATGGTAATTAAATTGGCCAACAAATTGTGAATAACACAATATGAGAGTAAGATTAAAAAGGGTTAAAAAGGGTTAAATAAAGAAGAAAAGTATTAAAAAAATAGTCTAATTTTAATTCAAGGATTGTTGTTTGACCCACTAAAAATTATATTCCAAAGAATTATTTTGGGACCATTTATAACCGAAAATTAATTTATATTAATTTAATATTTTAAGAGTTTCTGATGGTGCCCATCCCCGCTCCTATAAAATGGGACCCACTCTTCTCTAATACTCACACTTAAAAAGCCTTTTTTCACCCACGATCTGAAAAAAAACTCCACCTAGAATATCACTGCACATTCTTGACACTTTATTTTAGGAAAAAAACCCTACCTAGAGGTGTTCAAGCATTTGTTAATTGTGATCAACGGAATAAGAGGTATCAATTTTAAGTGTTTGTATTTAATTTCTTCTTCTAATGTATTTAAATATTATACTTATACGATGAAAAAAATACCACCAATTTCCTCAATATAACAGGATGTTATTATGTTAATATTGTCCCCTAAATCCATCTCCAATTTCAAAAAATGAGAAGTAACCATATTATTCTCGTGTTCGTTATACTAACACCTCATGAACCAATATAGTTTTTTCATTACTATATATCCAAACTAGTTATAAAAATGGAATAAAATTATTATGTATGATATTTATTAAAAATTATTATTTTTAAATGAATAATATTTCAATTATTATATTACCTTCCATGGACATAAAAATGATATTGTTTTTCATGGATACATATGAACTATCACCTACATGAAGTGATGTGAATCATTTTTATTGACCACATCACTTATATGGTATATATAAGAATATTTGAAATATTATAATTATGATAATAATATTAATATTATTATATAAAGGTAAAATATTAATTATCTTATTCCCAAACTATTATATGAATAATGGAAACGTTACTCATGGGAATGTACGGTTTACCAACTCCATGATTGTAATATTGATTATTTTTCATAACCACATTTAATGAATGGATTTAAAAGTATAATTGATATATAAATGTTATTAAAGTGTCATGAATATTGTTTTTTTGATGATTTACGTATGACCCCACGGACTATTGAGATCAATCCATGTTTATTTGGGACTCATGTACCGAATATCGATAAAATGTCTCGTATGAACATCAATAAGTATGTAATTTTTATAAACTAGTAATAAGTGATATAGAAAGAATAATAAACATGAGAAATGTAGTAATGTAATTATATATTAACTTATGTTTATTATTTTGGAATATATATATTTTACATGACAACTCAGACTAAATGTTAGAGACTTTGTCTCAATATCTTTTAATTGAGGCATATTTTAATAATATACACCATCTTATTTTTTACGGTTTATAATCAAACCATATGAAATTTAATTTCATTCAACGGTTCTAAAAATTAATATTTTTTATGAAATATATTATTAAATGAAAAAAGGAATTGTTTTAACGTATGCGGTGACAATGGCATGTCCTCTATCATGACCATTATATGATATTTGGAATCATCTACATGTAGTACTGTTTAAAAAAAATTAAAAACAATATTTCATTTTTAGGTATTTTTTAATTGAAAATGTATGTGAATAATGGATTTATTATATCAAGAACTTGAAATTATATTTTTTTATTTCAATGTGGAAATGTTATTTTACCTTTATGCATGTTTTAGGTGTTACAATTATTTTATGGTTCTTGGGAAATATTTATGTATATTGATGGTTTTGTAATAAACTATGGGTAGGTGAGACAGTGATAGAGCTCTAATGCATTGGGTAATGAGACAGAGTTAGATGATAAGTCTTCTCTAATGTTATTTACAAAATATACTATGATGTGTATTCCAAACATAACCACGAGGGTTACTACCTATATAGTTGTGAAATCTTCAATGTAAGTATGATATGAATTACTCATGTTACCTTTATGATTTATGATTTCTAAAATCTTTTTTAAGAATATTTTGATTTCATGATGTTTGTTAAAGATGTTTTATTTTATGGGTGAAAATTATGATTTTTTGAAAATCCTTTCATGAGTTAAAAATATTTATAGAATAACTGTTTCATTCCTAATTATAAATTCCATGATTAGATTTTTGTGATCATCCATTGTTTTTGAAATGTTTTTCACAATATTTAATGAAAAATATAGTCATGGATTATATCAATAAACTGTTATAATGATTAAACATGAAACGAAACAACATTTGATTTTAAAGGATTATAATTTATGGAAGAAATGAATATAGTTGAAAGTTCCCACTATGTTTTCCTATGGATTTTTAATGTATGAGTTATTGAATAATTCTCTAAATCTCTAAATATGAAAATATTATAAACTTTAAATAATGTAAAATTAATGAAGTCACTCATGATTATGTAATGTTTAAGGATGGGTCCTTACTGTTGGTATCAGAGCTCAGTTTGGAAAACACTTGGGATTATGATTTTTGGTTATACGTATGGTAACAATATGTTAATTATTTTGGATAAATAATTGTTCTATATCATTATAAGATCAAGCAAAGTCAGTTAAAAATGTAATGAGGAGGATATAAAACAACATTACAATCTCTTTCTGATTATTTACTTACAAAAATTATTATAAAGTCTAGTCCGGATTATTCTGAAACATTTTCTAACATACAAATCACTTGAAAATAATTGTTTGAGAAAACACACACCTCTAATATAACTCAATACCAGCATGTATCAGGTGTTGTTTTTTTAGAAAATCATATTTTTTTAATATTTATATATTTTAAACAAATTAAATATTATCAAGGTAATATTAGATATTTTACCTTACCACAAGATTATGAAGAATATTATGATTTTGAAAAAAATGATAAATAAAGAGACCCTTTACAAACTAATTTAAATTTTATTTTAAAATAAAACATTTTAGTTCATATGTATGGTATTTTAAAAAAACAATTGATTGAATGTTTCAAATCGAACACAGTATGAATGTTTTATAAAAATGAAAACACATATTATGTATTGAAATTATATTTCATACAATATTATTTTCCAAAACTATTTCGTTATAAAAATCCATAAAAATCATGTTGTAGAATGTGTATTTGAAAAAGCGAATAATGTTATTTTGAAGCATATATATATCTGTGTTGCAATGAATGAAACTTATCTGCATGGGAATAGAATGACAATGAAAATAGGTGGGCACCATGAACCAGGTATAATATAATTTATTTTGGTACTAGTTTTATTAAATAATTTCTAGGTGAAATAATAAAAAGTAATTGTTAATATATATAACTCTTCATGAATTAATATCTTGAGGTCATTGTAATTTTGGATAGAAATGGGTATTATAAGACAACCTTTAAGATTGAATCATGATATGGTTTTTTTTTAGAATTTTATCTCTTTTTTGATTTATTTTATAAGAATGATATTGTTTTGGAAAAATTAAAACCTCAAAAATGGTTGAAAATCCATTGCATTTAGAAATGTCGTAGGGATCAAACCCACAATCAAAGGGAGAAAATGGTATATCACCTACCATTGGCCTACAAATTTTCCATGTTTTGTATGACGTTATTTTTTAGTTAAATGAGATTATAAAATAAATATATATTGATTTTGCGAAATTATATTTTATCAAATGGATATCCTTGGTATTTGAAAATGATTTTTGGACTCAGTGATAAATGATTTTAAGAATACATTAAATATTTTTGAAACCCTATATGCCAAAGGAAAATTAAATACAATATAATTTTAGTTGAGAAGATATTGTTGAAATTTTTTTTTGGAAAAATCTATGTTTTAATTGTTGACTTAGGTGATTCAAGTTATTTTTGGAAATGATTAACCTAACATGGAATGCTAATGATTAGGGTAATTACTTTTTGGTATGATACATCAAGAGTCCTTGATGTAATTTAGTGTTAAATTTTAAAACATATCTAGGAGGACTATGTAGTCAATTACTTATAAATTTTGGGATAAAATAATTATTTGGATTATTTGAGAAATTTTAAGTAATATATTTACATGAATGAAACATGTTTGATTTAGGTATTACTTTTATATTTTCTATCATAAAAGTAGTCATTCTTCATTTAACGTTTATTATATTTGGGGAAATATATTATTTTACCCTAATATTTTGTTTTTGATTAATGTTTATATATAGGACGAGTATATAGTCAATATTTTTTAGTATGTGATTCCCTAAAATTTTCTTTTATTGATTTAGGCGGGAAAAATATTCACCTTAAATAAAAAAAATTTGGAGAAAAAGATGAGTTAGTTGTGGGACTTGATTAAATGATTAAACTCTACTTATCAGGTATGTGTATTTCCTAATGTTCTTATTCTACGTAGTCAAATAATTAATAATATATATGAAAAGGATCATAAAACAAATAAACATTCCAATTAATTTTCCTACCATGAAATAAAAGACCATTTAACCCATCACATGATTTTGGTTTTAAGATTGTTAACATTCTCATGATCATGTTTTTTTATCATTATCCATCAAAACATTATGGTTAGTTTTTAATCCATGTCCATGTTTTCCTACTAGGAATCGTAGATTGTTTTATCATGTGTTCCCATTTTACTATAATTTATTTATTTTTAAGTGGAATTTTTTTGACTTTTTTTGACGTGGGATTTCAATGAGGTAATTTTGATATGTGAAACCATAGTTTCCAAGCCCAAATTTAAATTTACAATGACATAATATATAAAAGGTAGAATAATGTAACATCCTAGATAATTATAGAATAAGACATTTTAGTATTTATTAATATTGATGAAATTGTATATTAATTTTAATTTTAGTGGTATGTTATGTCTGATAGCATACCCGACCCTCAATAATGGGATTTTTCCAAAATCTAACGTTGCACACAAGACTGAGTTATTCAGAAAATAATATGTTATTAATATTATCATTTTATGTAGTTGTTATTGAATAGTCAAAAGAATGTGAGGAGAGAAAAATAATAACTAAATTACGTAAATTGATTTTAACATGTTTAAATAATGATTCATGAGATAGAAAATTAATTTGAAAGATAATAAAAACCAATTGAATATAAAGGATGTGTTCTTATAAACAAAAATTTATGTCTGAATATTTGTGATTATAAAATATTAAAATCATTAATTTTTTATTATGTTAATTAATTACTAATTTAATATAATATTTCAAATCTATCTTAACTTTTTTAAAAATATTATATTAAGAAATATAATTTTACAAATAAAAAAAGTGTTTCTCTAGAAATAAAGTTTTACCATCATTTTTAAATAAAACCCATTAAAAATGGTGTTTTTAAATATTTATAAGTTATATTTGAAAAAATAAATGTCTTCATTAGAATAATGTAATAAAATTTCATTTTTTTTTGAATTTTTGTTATTTTTCTGATAATATTTTTTTTAAATGAATAGTGAAAAGTACTACATTTTAATTAAAAAATCCTTTTTCATCTAGGATATTTATATTGATATATTATATTTTTATTTTGTTTTCATAGACAATTTGATGAATTTATTATAATTTAATGCAATTTTGGTCATTGTAATAATTTATCTTTGAATTTAGATATAAATAATTGTCAATCTTGTGGTGTTCTTACTTTTAAAAAACTCGTTTTCTCATTTTTACAGTGGGGATTAATATAAAATTAATTTCAAACAAATTTTTGTTTAAAATTTTTTAAAATAAATTCTATATTTGGAATAAGAGGGTCTAAATTATATAAATCAGTCTGTTTTATTTTTGGGCATTATGAATAGTAACATTAGTTTTTATTTTAATTACCTCGGTTAAGGGTAAATCATGTAATTAAAGCAAAAAATAATATTATAATAATATAAAACTACCATAACACTTATAATTTAATTATATGAATGTATATTGACAATGACCATCCATGTGTTGATTTTTGGACCAGGTGGAGCCACTTGGATGTGATTATGACACTTATAATAATTTAATTTAAAATAATGTCCAAAATGGCATAATCATGTATCTCATAATTAAAGAAATTTTATTATGGGGTAAAAAATTGATAACTTTGAATATAAATTTGAATTTTAAATATAAAAGGATTACCGACATCTGGGTGATTTACTTATAATTTTTATGAAATAAATAATGAAACTAAACTGTGGCATAATGATGATGTAGTAATTTATTAATTAATTAAATTATCAAATAATTGATATTATTAATATTTAAATAAATATTATCCAACATAATAAATGACATCCACGAATTTTATGGATATTTTTGACATTTTATTGATGATTTAATGAATTTTTTTAAATCTTATCTTCTTATTATTATATTCTTAAAAGTCAACTAATGAATAGTGTCAAAATTGACCATATCGGCATTTTAAAATTTAAAATATTTTATTGCAGAATATTAAATTTCTAATAAAAAAATATTTTGTAAAATGTTTTGTATATTTCCATATATATCATATATAGAAATTTTTTGGGACATTATACTTGCTATTACAATTAAATTAACCCACAAAATATAAATAATATAATATCACAATAAGCTAAGAAAAGGTAAAATAAGGGTTAAAAAAAACAAATGGATTAGAAAATTTTTAAATACATGTTTGATATTAATTGTATTATGTGTATTAGTCCTCAAATCACCGTATCTTTTAAATATATTATATGGGGATCATTTTCAATCAAAATTAAATTTATGATTAATTTAATCATTTAAGAGTTTCGAAGGGTGCTTCTCTCCTATATTTTAAAAAGGTACCCAATATTATCTAATAATCACATATAAAATGACTTATTTTTTAGAAAAAATGTACCCAATAAACTTTTTAGAATCTCTCCTCTCATTATCGAGGACTTAATTTTGGAATAACAACCTTCTAAGAGGTGTTAAGTAATTCATCAATGGTGATGAACCAATGAAGATGTATTTGTTTTTAAGTGTATCTATATAATTTAGTATTACACTTAATTTAAATATTCTTCTACTAAGATGAAATTATAACTACATTATTCTAAATATACTGATAGGTTATTATGTTAGTATCATCACCTAAATCCATCTCCAATTTTATCCAATGGGAAAAAACATTTCATTTGTTTATACGGTAGACTACAAACTCGTGAACCTATATAGTTCATCAATCATTACTGTCAAATCAAGACTATTTATAATGATGTAATAAATGTATATATATGATTATCATGACATATTTATCATTTTAAAAGAATAATATTTCAATTATGTTTTTACATTCTATGTACATAAAAATGATAACATCGTGCATGCGTACTTGTGAACAATCACCTCTATGAAACGAGGTGAATGGTTTTAATTGAATATATAAATTGTATGATATATATATAAGTATTTTTAAATGGTTATTATGAATTTAGTAATATTAATATAATTCTGTAATGTAAAAGTAATTATTACCATATTTCTATGATGATAAATGAGAAATGGAAACTTTACTCATATGTACGTACGACTTACTCTCACAATGATTGTAATGTTGTTTATTTTTCATATCCACTTTTAAATAATGGATTTAAAATTATAATTAATATATAAAAGTTATTGTTATAACATGAATATTATTTTTAAGATTAATTAATTATTACCACATGGGATATTGACAACTATCCTTGTTTATTTTCAACTCAAGTATTAATTATCAAAAAAATGTTTGGTATGAAATTAAATAATTATTTAATATTTAAGACATGTTAATAAGTGATAAAAAATGTAGGATACTCCATTTGTTGCTCTGATATAAAAAAATGTATGTATTATATGGATGCCTCATGTTATATTTATGACTTATGATTGTTAGTATGTTCTTTAAGAATCATATTATTTCATGATGTATGTAAATATATTATGTTTTATGAGTGAAAAGATTGATTTTGTAAAAATGTTTTCATGAGATTAAAATATCCATGGACTAACAGTTTCATTCCTTATTTTATATCCATTAATAATT
The DNA here is from genome assembly GCA_963277665.1 of Viscum album. Classification (NCBI taxonomy): domain Eukaryota; kingdom Viridiplantae; phylum Streptophyta; class Magnoliopsida; order Santalales; family Viscaceae; genus Viscum; species Viscum album. The sequence goes on along the minus strand of OY728130.1, from coordinate 2,040,837,768 downwards.
TATTTAATGCTCATATAAATTTTTTAAAATTTTTTTCAATGGATTTAATGGATGATATGGTCTTGTATGGGGTAATGGAAAAGTTATGATGATTAAACATGAAAGGAAAGCATGTTTTATTATAAAAGCTTCTATTTTATTAGGGATATGGATACTGTCACAATTTTCTATAATGTTTTTCATTGGTTAGGATTTTTATTAGTTATAAGATAATTATATAGAGATATAAACATGAAAATATCCTTAAATTTAATTATTATCAAATTGTAGACTTAACTCGATATTATTTAATATTTAAGGTGGGGGCCTAACAATTCTGATGGGATTGATCATGCCTTTTATTATTTTATGGTTTATTTTAACCATGTAGAACACAAATGTATGGTTATAATTTATCTAACATGTGTGGTAAATATTATGTTTCCATCCATTGCATTAGGTAATGGTTTATATATTTTGATATGATATGTAAGGTATTAAGGAGAGAACATATTCATTCATTGGAGTTTTTCTTCTATGGGATGATGGTTTTAGGAGTGATCCATGGATTATTTTTATGATATCATGTTTAATTTTTTCCCACACTTTTATGAATTTATGAAATTAAATAAAACCATTTCTCTATTTAATGATTATATTATTAGGACCAACCTATTTTCAATATCATTCTATGAATATAGGATGTCATGTTATTCTCTATTTAAATATTTATTCCATTACTAGGATTTTAAGCTCTCCCGTTTCCTAATATAATATTAGATGGGTATCATATTTAGTTTTAGATTATCTATTTGAGTTAGTAGAAATCATTGAATTTTAAAAAAAATAAGGTTTTTATGATGAAAATCATTAATTTATGTGTCTAATTATCCTAATATCCAAATCATATCGATCTTTGGATTTTATTTTATTTTTGAATAGTGTTTAAGATACATTAAACTATATGTACTTGACATCTGGGTCAAAAAATATAGTATCAAAGTTTGTTTTAGTTATTTTTAGATATTTTTTTGAGAGAACATTATTAAAAACCATGGGAATAATCTAATGAATAAAATATAATAGAAAAAAAATTAATGTAGTAATAATGTGTTTTTCCTTGAAATAAAAAATTATTTTGGTATTAGAATTTTAACGTAGATATTATATAGATCCATATAGTGGTAATCACCAGGAAAAGGGTTAATTGATATTTTTTTTATCATAGTTGTGATAAACATTGTGTTAGAACATGAATGTGCAGTGTTGTGGGATATGTGTTGGATAATAATGATCCCTTATAAAACCGGTTATAATGTATTTGAACATAATTTTTATAGAACATAATTCTGTAAGAATACATAAACATAAAATTACATGTATAATGTATATTAAATTTTCAAATTCATATGTTGGGTTATTCATATTTTATATGAGTCATTACTTAAATGTTCATAGTTTCCCTTTTATATCCTTATTTTTTTTTGGAATAATCTCACCCATATGATTTCTTTGAATATGTAAAATACTAGAAAAAAGTAAATTCAATGGTACATTAATTATCTATTAATGAAGATCAATTTTATTACTTTTTATATCTCTGTAAACTCTTTAAAATAATTAAAGTCTAGTATAATTATTTAAAAACCAAAAAAACAAAGAGTTTAATTTATTGGGGAAACCTACTAACAGATTGAGTGTTTCATATAAATTATATAAATCTTCTCTGGCTGATATTTGTGGGTTTAATCTCCAAAAAAACATAATCAATATGATATAATGGGAATTGATTCATTGAATTTATATAGATCCCGCATCAACATTCAGGAGAAGTAAATCGCTTTTTATATCATGAATTACCCTTCAATTAAATATATGTGTATAGAGGGGGATGAATATCCTTTTTAAAAACTCATCAAAAGAGTGGTTTTTTCACATGGGGAAGAATATCTTACTTAAATGATTGAATCAAAGGGTATTAACACCCTTTATGAAATTCCCATTATAAAGGAATATATGATTGTTTTTATGAGGAATTATATAGTCTATATAAGTATTGATAGGCGTATTTATCAACCAAACTTATACATGGGTCAATTCTAATGTACAAGGCAACATAAATTAGGGAACCAATTAAAATATATGAATAGAATAAGTAATTATATGAATATATGGTAATGGGTTTCACATTCTTTTGTGTCTCAGCATAGGGTGATTTGGTTCTCTTTGTCAATAAGAAGGAAAATTTTATTAAACTCTATCTATTTTCTTGACAATAATGAGATTAGGATGAACGACAAGTATTATCTTCCATGGAATGATTTTGTTTATAAATATTATTCAAAAATTAATCCTTATCTAATGTGGACATTCAATTAGGATATAAATCCTTAATGGTGAAGATGTAGTATATTCCTATGACCACCATTCGTTCCAAGGGTGCAATGTATGAGTCAATAGTCATTCCATTGGTTATCATGAATGCTCCAAAAATATTCATGGGAATAACGAATAGACACTTTTTCAATTACATAAAAATATTTATGTTATTATTTATAGAGTATACACTTCAATACATGAAAATAGTGGAGGAACATAATGATAATTTTAATAAAATGATAAATATATTGAGGAAGGAGATGTTATATGAAAGTATTTTAAATGTGAGTTTTGGATTGATCATGTTGCCTTATATGGGAATTTTATCACATATATGAAGATATATATAGACCCTTCAAAGATTAAGGTGAATAAGTATTGACCAAGTCAACCATATATCATGTGGAACAATGATTATCCTATAATTGTCATGGAACTATCCATGAATTGTGGGAAACTTATGGATATTGGAAAACATGCTAACCATGCTTACTTAGAAGAGACTAAAATATTTTTGGAAATGTGAGTGTTAAGAGGGAGTCAAGGATATTAATAGGAGGATAAATACAACATCAATACTCACCATACCCACATATATGGAAGGCTTTGAGATCTACACAGATTTAGTAAAAACAACACTAGACTATGTACTCATGGAAAATAAAAAACTTATAGACTATTAATCAAGAAAACTAATGTAAATTAATAGAACATTCCACCAAAAAAAATTGTTCTTGCCTTGATAATATTCACATTAAAAATTTGGAGGAATTTTTTATACATTGAGATGTATGATATATATATATATATAGACTCCAAGATCTTGAAATATATATTTAAATAAATAGAGATCAATATGAGCCTATTAATATTGACCATGCTAACTGAGGATAATGATTTCATAATTCACTAACCACTATGTAATATTGATAAATTAGAATATTTACTATGTATAATTGATCTTTTATTATTATCTATGATGACGATATGGAAAGATATGAAATTATATGAAATGAAAATGATAGATATGAGAATCTGGAGAAATGAATCATCACCATAAATTTTTGAAATAATTTCTAATACATAATTACTTGAGAATACTATTAAATTTCCAAGGGATTATGTAGAGTTACTAAACATTTTGGATTCCATGGTGATGATATAAACCATTGAGATTAATGTTGACTATTTAGGAGTTGGGTGATTTGGAATATAAATGTGCATTCTATCATATCTGGGCATTGCTACAGAGCTATCAAATGATACTCTTAGAACGATATCATCTATAAAATTAGGGAACATGAAAATATGTAGATATCTAAAAAAACTCTATTTGTGGAACAATATGAATATTTTAATTGTGAAGAATACATTAATGTGAATGGGGTGTCAGTAAGTGAAGTCATAGAGGTAAAATTCCAAAAGGAAGAACCAAAAAGTTCCCATACCAACTTGGAAATATGAAATCATCAGAAAATATTTTTTCAAAGGCCATCCAAAGACATTAAAAGGGAAAACAATAATATGGGTAACAGTGTAAAATATTTTCAATACTTATCAACTAATTTTCTCTCTAGATAAATTCTGACTCGATCACCATGAAATGAAATACATTATTGAATTTGTGATACTACATGAAACACTACTATTGATTGTATCTGATTGAGATATGAGGATTCCCTCAATGTTTTGAAATATTCTTAAGAATAATAAAAACATAGAGTTGAAATTTAGTATTAATAACAATTTATAGACTGATGTCCAATTTGAATGGACTATCCAGACACTTGAGGATCTCTTGAGATATTTCACTATGAACATCAATAGAAGTTGTGAAAGTATCTTCTTATAGTCAATTACATTTATGCCATAAATTTCCACTCATGCATCCAAATAGAACAACACAATGAAATATAATGGAATAGATATAGAAAAACTATGTGATGAGATGATGTTGGTGAATGAGAGTTTATAGGACATGATATTTATGAATAAAAGGTATAAATGTTCAAGAAAATTCTGCAACATCTCATAGTAATAAAGTGTCTATAGATGAGTTTTCTAGATAAAAATCAATGATATTAGAGTTTATAATGTTAATAAATTTATTTTTAATATACCTAAGGGAATGAGAGTTATCGTATTTAGGATGAATGGGGTGCTATTTCCGAGATATATTAGCTTTATGATAATCATGATTGCATTGATGTTATAGTGTATCAACTGAATCTCCCACAAAATGTAAAGTCTCATATTTTCCATGTATTATTTTTAGTAATTATGTAGATTATTTTCATGACCAGGTGTTGATACGGTGTCAAATTATGAGGCCCTGTGTGGATAAAATAAATAATTTAAATTTATTGAAATATTTAATAGCACACACATAATATTTTCCATAAAATGTTGAATAGTTGATAAAAAAGTGCCCGTATATGAAATATGAGGGCACTTTTGAACCCAAAATACAGGATTTAACTTAGGCATGACCTAACAATGGCCAGTGAAGGATGTTTGGAAAAAACCATTATCGGTGTAAAAAAAAAATAATTTAATTATATTATTGATGTAGTGACACAATAAGTTTTTTCATTTAAAAGTATCATTATATCAAAATTCAAGGGTTAGAAGTATAACCATGAAATATCTGAAGGATCATGGAGAGATATCATTGGGAATCCTATTCGATGAATGAGTACAGATCATGGATTGACGAATGATGCACGTCTATTTGGATTGATATTTCCAATGAACACAACACAACATCATTCTTCATTAACAAATGATCCAAATCAAAGTATGACGTGTGTTTCAATTAATTACTATAATGATCTTAATTTAAAAGATGATTACAAATCAATCTAATAATTTATTGGATTTTAGATTGATTTACATACAAGATGGGTTTTATTCTATGAGGTGTATCTGGCACAATTCTGTATGATTATTTGATGCTCTTCATTTATCATTCTTATATGAAGGTATCAAGGATGAAATGTACAATTTCCATGTTTCATTCATCATTATTGTTCTTTGTGATTTTATTCATCTATTATCATTCATCGTGGGTGACCACTTGTATCGTATTTCAACTCCCTACCGACAGATCAAACATTGCTTGCACAATTATTGGCACAAGGAACCATGATTATAGATCTGGGCTCGATGCAATGCAACAGAGGAGTGAAAGTGAGTGATCAAGGAGGTAAAGAAAACCTTTATTTTTTAGCATCATACACAAATGATGAAATGGAAGAACACCTTTTATTTTGAACAATAATAATCAGCCGGAGTGTTCTGGTCATCAATGAAGAGGCTTCACTAATAAAGATCTAGGTATTTTGGCATGATTAAAGTGGGATCCAAAGGAGGTGACAACGTGGGATCAACAGGGGGGTGTACTAAGAATTATATAAAATCCCATAATACATGACATGTCGTATTTGATTAAATGGTGTGTGGAGACCCATGGGTATAGTACTAGGGTTTGGACGAAGTTAAGGATTGCATGGTGTGTGACCCATGTAACATAATGTGTGACCCTCCTCAGATGACTTTGTGTGTACTCTGGAGAGTAGAAAACATGGGTAATAATACACCAGCAGATGATACATCTTTTACCAAGATGTGGAAATGAATTGGAACAAATGTACTAGTACATGAACACAACATTGTTATATGAACATAGCCAAGAAACACAATTAGGAAACCATGTGTCACTACCCATCATGTACCCATATTACACATTTTGTATTTAGATACAACATTCCATGTGAGTTTTTCAACATGGGAAAGATTTGGAATAGCTGGAAACACCATTTACCCCTTGGGGAAAATTGTATACTCCCATAAAGAGTGCTTTAGTCACTTCATTTTCCATTTTTCTATCAGTATAGGTAGAATGTGTTTTGTTTGTCCTTTCCCTAAAGGTATAGTGAATAATTACATCCACATCACATGACTATAATCCCCTAAAGATGCTGATTCTCAAATAGAGTAGTGTTTTCTTTCAATGAGACCAGAATGTGATCATATATCATCCCTAGTGGAGTATTTGTAAATAGAGTGACATCCCTTAGTAGGAAGTTGATCCTTAATCTAGTTTGCGACATTAGTAGAGTTTTGGTTGAATAATTTTCTTTAGGATCCCCTCTGAATATTTTTTATCAATATTTGGTTCATGGTATCCCTCAATGGTACTGGGTGTGCCCCCCTCTCTCTGTATATTAGCCTTCTGGATCAATACGATCTCTTTTGGTTGGGCACAAATTGGGTAAAATATTTCTTCATGTGTCTCCAATGATATCATGGATTAAGGAGTGAGTTATATCAGAATGAGAATCCTTCAAGAAGAATTATGTGCCATGAATTTGGTTATGGTCGCCTAATTTCATGGGGTATTTCATAAGTATATTTGGGTTTGGGTATTACTTGATTCCGTGTAACATTATTACATTTTTTTTAGTTGACTATACTTGGTGCCTCATGTTCTAGGTTTTCAGTGTGTCCTACTAAGTATTGTTACACTCATCACTACATGGGATTTACCTTCACATGTCGTGTATTGTGCATACATAAAACCTTTTGATGGTGTCCCCAGAAGATAGGTATCTTATAAATCATTTATGGAGCTAGGATGATAGGTGCGTTTATCTGGGGAATAAATTTGACTTAGTCCTCACCCTTGGAGAAGGATGAAAAATTTACATTTTAGGTTTGAATTATAGACAGACTCCCATTTTGGGAGGCTTCTATTTTGACATGTTTAATTTTATTTTACATATAATTATACACTTTTTTGTAGGATCCTAGTGTTATTCATGCATTCTTTACGTTTTATACATTTAAACATTGTGTGTCTTGGAGAAGAGTGTGTGTGTGTCTGTGTGTAGTGTCAATAGGCTAATGCCTTCTATTAGTGGGAAATATTTACTTAACACTGGTCACCAGCCCTTGGGATATTAGAGATAGGCTTGGGGTATACATAGGTTGGACTATTGTTGGTCACGACATGAAAGAGTTGTATCAGAGGGGTTGGTTATACATTTGTCCTGGGAGTCTATGATGTTGGTTTGTGGGAACAATGTTATGTGTTTGGAGTGCTGCATTTTGGCTAGGAAATCTTCTGTTGGTGTAGTGGACAACTTATCCAAAGACTTGTACTCTGATCACCATTTTTTCTACTTGATACATGAGACAATTGGTTGCTGGAATAAATAATGCTACATGAATAATATAAGAATGATTGTGATTTCAATTTACATATTGAGTCAGCTCCCAAAATATATTTTATTGAATATGGAACATCATGTTTTATTTTAGGATGCCCTCATATAGTCACCTATCCAATATTCAACCATGTGATGATGAGTATGATCCACATAGTGATGATAAATTAGTATATGAGATTATACAAGATAAAGATAATTATGGAGGTTTACCAGTTATACCACCACCAGTTAGGAAAGAGATACTACGATCACTACCATTTGAGGATACATGCAAGCTGAGTGTGTTCCACAAGTCTCAGAAGCAGTTACCTTCAAGGTTTTGAGGTGAGTCAACACCGTATATTGTAGAGGATTTACAAGATTCTGTCACCCATGCCTTTCACTTTATGAGGACTCTATCAGACCAGAAGGTTGCCCGCATATAAAGTCTTATTCATGGCTTAGTTGGGAAATGGTGGATCATGGTGACTTAGTCAGATGATGAGAAAACTCCCTTCTAGATATACGTTAAGATTCACATCATGGTGGAGTTCTATTTGGTCACATTGTAATTAGTACACACACAAGATATTCTATATATACAGAAGGAAATACGATCAAGGTAGAGTATTCATTGTAGTTCACAAATCCCTCATGCTACACTTTTGATATGGTATACTACTAGTTTTTCTAGGATCTAACATTTGAGAAGGGCCTGTGCTAGGATATCAATGCATTAGTGGTATCCTATGATATTTCTATTAATGATTGGGTACTTGATATAGTCTTTCAGTAGAGCATTCACTGTCATAGAATACAGTAGTTGTGGGATCTAGTAGTGTGGATCCATTGGTTGTGATCTTTTCTATTTGTTGTTGATTGAAGTCACAAGGATTTAAGAGGGTATGGTGCTTCCGGAGGCGATCTTAGTACACATGTAATACATTCCCGGTCTCCTATGATGTCTCAATTTATATTGGAGATATATAGTGTTTCTCTTATGATGATCAGGTACATGTGGAATGAGATTGTCTGACTAGTTGTACAGCTAATCAAGAGATAGTTGAGGGACCTCTTATACAGAGACAGAGATAGTGTCAGGGTTGTCCATAGGGAAGTGGATGTTATAGATGGGAAGGGATGAGTCTTGATTTAGTATTTGGAATCCAATGTCACCGAGGCTATAGGGATCATAAGTGGTATGATCTAGGACTTTTCTATATTGGATTGAGTTTTTTTTGACAAAAGTGATACTAAATATTTTCATTAAAAGAATATTATTTGAGATTCATAGATTCTAGTTGAACAATTGACTCGATCCTTACACATGGATACTCTTACAAGAGATGTCATAATGATCAAGCCCTTCCTCTAATAGTGTTCCTTGAATCATGTAGTAGATAGTTATAGTTTAGACCTCTTAGTAGGATTGTCGATTACTTACAAAATTATTCTCTAAATGGACTAGGTTTCCACAGTTCATGATTCAATTGATTATTTTAGGTAAATACTGTTATACGTATACAGTGATGGAACAATGTTATCCTTTTTCATTGAAAATTAATTTGAGAAAATGTGGGACAGACTCACAAATAGAATGCTGCAACCGATTACTCATCAGTTGTCATGCCTGATCCTCAGCATAGTGAATGTTATGAGTCCATATTTTCCTACAGTTGAGGTAAATTATAAATATGGTATTGGTCACACTCTAAAATAACAATGATTATAGAAATCTCGTGATGTTATAGATTGTTTTTTAAGAGGCCTATTTTCTTCAACTCCTCATCTTAGAGGTTAGAGTTATAGTGGATCCGGTGAAGCTTAATAAAATGTAATATTAAGAGCATCAAAGAGTGTAATTGAGGTTGAATGTTTTCAAGGATTGGTGTGTCACTACTAGAGGTTTGTACTTAGATTATACATAGTGTATTCTCCCTTGATATCCTTTCCAAGGAAGGAGAAGACTTTGGGTGGATGAAAAAGTTACATAAGTTCTTTCAAGAGTTGAGGAAGAGGTAGAAGATCTCTCCAATCTTGAGGTAACCCAAGGAAGGCATCAAGTACTTGGTATTATTATATTCCTCATGAATCATCCTTGGTTTTGTTATGATGCAATGGAAGGAGGTTATTTTATACGGTTCACTCTAGTTGAGACCGCATGGGCGGAATTATGTGACTCATGATCATGAATGAGAAACGGTAGTATTCTATTTGAATTTTTCATGAACCAACATGTTGGCTGAGTGGTTTTACATCCACTCTGACCAAAACTGTATCACGTATAAATTTTCTTAGAAGGATTTAAACATGATACAGAGGTGATGGATTGAGTTCCTCTAGGACTATGACCATTGACATTTTCTATAATCCTTGGAAGGAGAACATGGTAGAGGATTCTCTTTTTAGGATATCGATTTCATAGCTTCTGAATATGGAATTTGGGATGTTGGCCTCATTTCAGTTATCCTTTATGTATGGAGATGGAGCATCTTACCTCTAGTTAATGGTTTATACCCTCCACTCATATAACGAGTCAGGGAGGAACAAGTTAGGGATAACAACTACTATACCTCACATGATCAAATATCTATAAGGCATGCTCATGGTGGATTTTTAGAATGTGGAGAGCTCATGGTTTTTTTCATAATACACGTGCTTGAACTAGTGATGTTGCGGGATGATGTTCTGAGGAAGTTTTTAATTTCCACCTTAGCGGTACATCCTATCTTGGAGAATATGTACCTGAACCTATGACATCTCTTACGGTTTCCAGGGATAATGAAATGTATTGAAGAGATTTTCTCTCAATACATTACTTTTCTATAAAGTAAGGTTAAACAATAGGTTCTAGAGAGTTTATATCAACCCCTTGAGTTCCATAATATAAGTGGTATGGGATATCTATGGACTTCATGATAGGGTTTAGCACATTTGTCTAGAAGAAATGATTTCATCTTGGTTATCATTAACCAAATCACTAAGTCATCCGACTTTAAAGTTATCAGATAGAAGAGCTTAGTAGAGAGATTAGAATGCCTCTACATTCGAGAGACAATTCGACTATATAGAGTCCCATCAAAAAAATTTCATGATCATGATGGTATCTTTAAATATCGGTTTTGGAAGGGATTACACGAGGTGTTTGGGATCCATTAATTCTAGAGAGAAACATTTCACCAACAAACAGATAACCATACTGAGTGAACCATTCAGGTTGTGGAGGACATGTTATGATATTGAATATTATACTTCGGCCATTTTTTATATTATCACATACCACGGGTTCATTTATGGAAACAAAAACATCTACAATCACCCCATTGGTATGAAACCAGTTGATGATTTTTATAAAAGTCCCCGCAAGTAAAACATTTTTTGCACTGACCCAGGAGAGTCTGCACTCATGGTCCCGGAGATGGGGAAACCTACATTACAGAAGGTGTAGATCAAACAATAGTGGTTGAATAATTCACAGAGCTATAAATAGTCTTATACTCCTTGGTTATTGAGTCCTTTTGATTTCGATGAAGTAAACCATGTGTTACTTAGTGTTTCACCATGAAAGGGATTGCATTAATTTGACTGAGTTAGCAAGATATCTCAGAGAATATTATTCCCATTCCAGGTCATGTGTACTGTTGTAAAGATGGAATAAATATTGTCTCTATCCCCGTAGTTAGATTGTTTAAAATAAATCTTGTATATTTCACAATAGTTGAGGTACATGCATAAACTATCAGACATCATATATTAGGGATAGTGGGATATCAAGGATGGAGAGGATTTTGATGAGTACCCACTGGAGATCAAGAATCGGAAGGATATGTATTTACCTAGGTGATAGATTCCCGTAGTTCATGTTTGATGGCAGTAAAACAATCACCTAGAAATAACATGGTAGTGGGAGGCTCAGATTGTTTCTTAGTAACCTCACATATTTGAGTAACCCTTATTTTTGATTTTGGGGGGAAAAAAGCCAAATGCTGGGGACAAATCAATGAATCATATTTTCCTTGTATTATTATTAGAAGTGATATAGTTTATTTTTTAAACCAATTTCTAAGATGATATTTGATTCCAATGCCCGGTGATCCGTGAAAAAATGTTTTGAAAATAATAAAATATTTAATAGAACACATGTGATGTTTAAAAAAATATGAATAACTACTAAACAAGTTCTAGTATCATAAATCCATGTCCACTGTTGAATCTAAAATAGTTTCTTTACCTTAGGTTTGGCCTTACATTGGTCGGCATGGTTAATTTGTGAAAAATATATTGTCGGTGTAAAAAGAATAAAATTAATTAATTATTTTATTTACCTGGAGATGCAACGACTTGTTTCCATTTAATGTAACTTTAGTTCATAATTCCTAGGATATCTACATATCCCAAAATATTCTGGTGGATTTTTGAGAGTGAGATTTAGGAATCCTTTTTGATGAATTAATAAATTTCAAGGATCAGTGAACAATGATAATCAGTTTTTAGGGATCACACCATCTAATGGAACATAAGTTCGTTCTTCATAAGAAATTCATCCAAATAAAGGTAGGGAGCTTTAATCATTTGTCAAATTCCTAGTTCATAATTTTTATGATGATTTCAAATCAATCAATCAAAATATTTTTTTGGTTCGATCTCTTTATAGGAAGGGTTTTATAATGTGAAGAAAATGTGGGAGATTTATTTATTGTCATTAACTCCATATAATTTGTCATTCATACAGAAAAAAATCAAGGCTGTAATGAATTATGATTGTGGTTCATTCCATAGGGTTGTTCTTTGTTCTTTTCTCTCTCTTTCCCCATTCATTATGAGTGACCCCTTAAACTGTGGTTTGACTCCCTACTGAAAATTTGATTCTGGAATGTCTGATTATTGATACAATGATATGAGATTGTAGATATAAACATATTATTATTAAAAGGACGTGTGATGATGATTTTGGTGGAAAGATCAAGTTGGTTTATAAACCCATGATTTTAATGCTTTGGACATGGAAGACAAACTGGATGAACACCATCAATTTATAACTTTATTTGATAGCCAGAGTGTTTTTCACATCATTATAGAGGCTTAGCCAGTGTAGATACCTGTATTTTGGCGTTATTGAAGTCAAATCCAAATGCTTTGGAAAACTAGACATGAGTACGAGGAAGAACCAGGGATTCTGGAAAGTCAAGTAACACAAGGTATGTAATTTGGGATTACACGTCATGTGGGGACAATGGCTACAACACTACGTTTTTTCAGAGTTAAGTTTCACACAACATGTGACCACTATCACATGGTTTGGGACCATCCCCTGATGACTCGATGTGTACTTCGTAGAGTACACATACATTTGTAACAATTTACATCCAGATCACACACTGTGCACATAGGCTCATACACTGATTAACATACACTGACTAGTACATAAACATGGATTCGGTATAAAGACACCACTAGGTGACCTGGGCTTGATACCATGTTTATCTACACTTTTTGTACCCATCCAACGTTCTATATATTATAAGACTACATGCCATGTGAGGTTTTCCAAATGGGGATGTCTTGGTATAGTGGGACATGCCATGAAACCCCTGGGACTTGCCATGTACTCCCAACAATAGTTCTTGAGTTCTCTTTCTTATATTGACTAGTATAGTTTGAGTCTTTTCCCTTGGTACAATACTCGATTGTATAGTGCGACATTACATCCACATCACTATATAATAATCCCCTTTAGAGGCCGAATCACAAATAGATTTGTTGTGTCTATCTGTGAGAGTGGTGGGTGATACTATGTCATCCTCACTAAAGATTGTGGATGTCGCGTGACCTACATGACTGGACATTGATTCCCAATCTAGATGACCACTTCATTATGGATTGTTGAATGGTATCATACGATCCCCTATGTAGAAGGATAATACTGACTGGGTTTGTGGTGACCCCATGAGATTGTGGGCATGGTCCCCTCACTATGTACCATAGTCTCCTTTAACTAATGTGACATATTTTTCTAGAGAAAATATTAGATAGACCAATTCATCGAGTGTAACTGGTGATTTCATGTATTGAGGTGGAAGTTCTACTATAATGAGAATTCTTTGAGAAGAATCATCTGGCTGGTAGTTGGTTATGAATGCATAATGTTGTGGTGTCTTTCTTGAGTATTATGGGTTTTTTAACAACATGTATATGTAATAAATTATTTCATGTTATATTTAGATGAATATATTTGGTGCTTTTTTATATTTTTCAATGTTTCATACTAAGTTTGGTTATACTCACCCATGTATGGGATTTTCATGCACATGTCATGCCATGTGGAGACAGTTTACCTTTTAAGGGCATCCTTGGAGGATATAGAATGAGTGGAGAATAGTTAGAGTTGGGTAGACTGATGTGTTTAATGGGGTTGTAATTTTAATATAGTCATTGACCATGGATCATGTTGGACTCTTTAATGATTCAGTTGGACATTTGTACAAACTCTCATTGTGATGGGAATTTATTTGAACATGTTTACATTTTTATTAATCCGCATTGTACACTCGTTGTGGGATCATAGTGGTATTTATGAATTATTTCAATTAATTAAATTTCATCACTGTTTTTCATGAGGAGGTGTGTTTGTGTACATGTAATATAGGCTAATGACCCCCATTATTGGAAATTCCTACTTAGTGTTGGTCGAAATCCCATTGACTATTGAGGTAGGATTTAGAAACTCATAGGTCTAACCCTAGTAGGTTTTTTCGTGACAAAAAACATTCCAAAGTACATGACCTTTACCATGAATATAGAAAACCATCATGGGATAGATTAAAATTTTTATTTGATACATTACCACAACTGATGTTTTTGGATACATCCTAGGTTTGGGTTTTTGTATTGGTAGCCATATTTAGTACAATTGTGATTCAGATTGTATGTTTTGAAATAGAGCCTAAGTAACTATCATATAAGACTAAATATGTGTTCCCAGAGGTGGTAAAATATTATTTTCAAGATTTTGATATGGTGTTTGGGGCTTATTTTAAATAGAATGATATCAAATTTATTTAAAATTACAGAATCATTTATTATCCCATAAAGACAATAACTTCATTAAATTCATGTATTTTAAAAGCATATATATTGATACTAGAAATAGGCCTAATGATTTTTTAATATAATCATAATAAAAAATGATATTTTATTCATTTTAATTGATGAAAACCCAAGATGATCAATTTTGAATATGAGTGATGAATAAGAAATGATAGTTACACAAGTGAATCTTCTGGTTGAATATTCCTCAGTAGAATATGCAATTCTCACTGTTAAAACTCTCAGACAAGAGGGAATAAGGAACCCTCTTTGTGTATTGGATCATTTGATAAAATTTTATTAGAATAATATACCCATCTCCTATGGTGGAAAATTACCCTAGAAATTTGAGGAGTGTCTAGAAAATATTGAGAGAATATTTAACATTATGAAGATGTATGAGGACTCTAAGGTGGTGTTTCTATGAATATGATATAGAGATATTAAAATTCAGGGTGGGGAACTATTATGAAATCTATGTTTCACAAGGATATTACCTCAACATCCTTTAAGAAAATATTCAACTAGTATATTAATCTAAAGACATTATACATGGATAATACCCAAGTGTTTATGACCTTGAAGATAGTGGTGCATACTATTCTATTTTATTCCACCCATTTTTATGTGTGGGTTGTTTGGTACCAGATGTAGTCATGATTGATTACCCAAAGTCAGAGAGTATTTAGTTTAGATCAGAAATTTATATTAGATCGATTTTGATTATCATATATATTATTTCCTTTGTGTATGTAGTCAATAATGTGGATCCAGTAGCAGATATATTGCTAGAAAAGTGGGTTTTGGGAGAGATTTCATTTGTGTTTTTTCTAACCAAGTAGTTTCTTCTAGATATGATATTTAGGGATAGAGTAGGTAGAATTCATCAGGAATAGATTTAGTGGATTAATCCACATCGTAATAGGTTGTCTACTATCAATGGTGATGCACGGTCATACAAAGCATCAGTATATGGAGGATACAATGAATTTATATTTTTATATAAAATCATTCCATATGATGATTTTTTATAAAATTATATCCCTAGGAAGTAAGGATATATCCACTGTCTCTGAGGGTTCATCATTTTGTACTGATGCTTACATAGGTGTTGGCTTTTATCCTCATTCCATTTTGGGTGATTAGTTGTGTATGAAATCTTAAAGAGCAGATAAAATAAGTTATATTTATGTAGTTGATTATGAACTAGGGGAATCTAAAACAAAGCAATCTACTATTTGAGGTAATGTGTTTATTTCATCTTCTATGGTTCTAGGTTTGTTTGATTTACATGGTACTCATTCCGTTTTATTAGTAGTGATAGTTCCGGTGTTGGAATTTTATTCAAACCTGATGCTATTATTTTTCAATGTTTCTTTGGATTTAGGGATGGAAATTTAATGATTTTTAAAGTGTCCAACATGATAGGTGACGATGTTTAACCATGATGTGGAGCGGGAATTGTTGGTGCTTGATCTAGATATGTATGAACTATATTTTGAAATAAAGTATATGATCAGTGTTAAGGCCCATATTTAATTTTATTATTTTAAGGATTAGTTTTTATCACCATATGGAGTCACCCATGTCTTCCATAGAGAGTGGGATTCTAGTTCTACTATATAGAGTAATGGTTTCCCCTATTCTATGGTGATTTCATGAAATTTATTATTCAACATCCCTAGATATCAGTGAAAATTGTTTGGTAAAAACACTTCTTATGGTGGTGTGTTCATACCCTAAGGTCTTCTCGGATTATTTTTCTTGTTTATCTCTATATTGAGATGTATGTATTTCCATTGAATTTCTACCTACTTTGATTCCCATTTCAATTCCATCTTATCATATAAAACCTAAAAAGATGGTGTAACATATGTTTCAACCTACAAACCTCTAGGATATGATATTTTTTCAATTTATTATGTCACAATGGATTTCAAATCTCATTTTATATGATGGTATACAAGAAAAGTATACGTTACATAAATTATCTTAATTTATATCATGTGGTCATCAAGAAAAAATATACTTTTCCAAGGATAGGTGATCACATTGTTCCACATAGAGGAGCTAATTTTCTTATAATGACTGAAATTTAATAAGGGTAACAAAATGAAATATTGTGAGAAAACGTTATACCTATGATATCATTTACAATACATCATTGTAACTTGTAGTTTTTGGTAATTCCATTCGGTCTAACTAACACTCCTATGGTTTTTATGGAATTGGAAAAATATAATTTTAATCAGTTCTTGAACGATACTGTTTTTTGTTTTAGGATGCTAATTTATTGTATTCAATGTCATATGAGGAGCACATGGACCATTTTAATTTTATTATGATAAGCTAGATGGAACGTTTTTTGTATGGTAATATTTATATTTGTGAATTATAGATTGAAGATATAAAGTATCTATGGAATTTTATATCTAAAAGAGGGATCTAAATGGTTCTTGTAATGATATAGGTGGTTATGTACTAGCTTTATCCTATAATTGTGGTGAAATATAATGTTTATTTTTGTTAGATAGATATTATAGGATTTATTCATGATTACATCAACTGACCATCTTTAATAACAGCTTTAGCTCATATGTGAGTAATGATTGATTAGAATGAAAAATGTGAGAGATATATTAAGAAATATAATATAATATTGACATCATATCAATTTTTTGGTTATATCAAAAACCTGGTTTGGGGTATGATATAATTTTTGATTCTTTTGGTATAGGTTTGTGATGTGACCCGATTTAAGGGTAACATTTATTAGCCTTTGGATTTTTACATTATTCCCTCATGAAGATAACTAACCTACATATGATCTTTAGTTGGAAGTGGTTATGAATGCACTGAAAACATTGTGTCACTAACTCATGGGGGAGTTGTTTATATAATTTTATGATCATAAAATATTAATATATATGTTAACTCTAAGATATTAGTTCAAAAAATAAAGACATAAGGTTTATTATATCCAAAAAATTATTTTTATATTTCATATATCCTCATTAAATTAAAGTGATCACTGATGTGCTGATCAAGAAACTACTAATAAAATATGTAATCGGATCAAAGGAAGAGTTTTCTCGAAAGAGTTTCTTAGTTGTTATTTGGAGTGGCATAATCCAATGGTATGGTGTACTTATCTTTTAAAAATGCAGAATCATCGCTTGATGAGTGGGTTCATCTCAAGCATGTACATGAAGCCAAGTTATATAACATTAGTGAAATACGAAATGGTGGATGGATAATGTTTCACTAGTCTCAGTCTCCCATTAGTTATTTATGTTTCCAAATAATGATGGTTAATTGATGTTCACTAGGGAATTAGTAGACGGATAGTGGGAACCATTATTTTCATTCCATGAACCTTGGGACAAAATAGATATATCCTAACACCATATATTGGTATTGGTGACTATGAATGAAATGATGGACTATGGATTTGATGTCATGGTGTCTTACATTTCCTATAATTATAGGGGACAATCGGAATAAATCTATTTGTTATAGAACGTACACATTTTGGTTTGAATGTGAGATGAATTTGCTATATACATCTTCAATTTGTACAATGGAAACATATTTGGAAGGATGTAATTTGGTTAATCACTCATTTTCCATTTAAATCAGTGAATTTACTCCCTATAAATTAGTTGAAGAAAGTGGATTTGATTACGAACATTTATGATTGAGATGTTCTGAATCATCAAAGGGATCCCTATGAGATTGTTTCTTCTAAGGACCATTGGTTCACATCTAGATTTTTGGAAAGAATTGAAAGAGTATATGGATTCCCAGTTGAATTTGAGAATGAAATATTATCCAAAAAATGAATGTATAGACGAAATGTGCTATCCGGGTTTATAAGGTTATGTGTTGGAAATGTGTTCGTTATTTTAGTTGTTATATGGAAAAACATTTTCCTTTGTTATAGTTTTCTTATATACATAGTTATCATACCTCATTAAATATGGGTCCCTTTTAGACTTTGTCTATGTGCCCATACTGATCTCCCTTATATTTGGAAGAGTAGGGAGACTGGTTTATGGTTGGTCATGGTGTTGTTACTAAAACAAAAGAAATTAATATGCTGATCCAGATGAGATTTTCCATGCCATAAAGTCATTAAAAATACTATACTGACCATTTTTATTATCTATGGTAGATTTTTGTTGGTAAATGGGTTTTTTAATAAGTTACTCCTCTCTTGTGACATCGTCTGTTGGGTGTATAGGGGATGATTTCAATGAGTTTTTTCATCCAATTTTAGATTCTATAGAATCCTGTAATGGTGTAATATTGGTTGTAAATATCATAATATCTTACATCCAACCATTACATGTTTCCAAATTAATATATGAGGTATTAACCAGATACATCCCATGTGATTGAATGAGAGTATTGAGGTCATAGATATGAAAAAAAAATTATTAAAAAACTGGTAAGGATATGTGGTAAATGAGAAAATTTAATTCTTGGAAAAACAATTCCATTCACATATATTTTAGGGTAGTGCTAGCAGGATAACCCAAATATGTGGGAGTTTGAGTTGTTTATGAGAATACAATTCCCATAATGTTTTAAGAGTCCAAGATCTTGAGGAATTATCATTACCTTATTTTAGTAAATTCTTGGCTCCTTTCAAGTTTCCATTTTTTATGGGATTGTATTGGGCCTTTGGGAAGGATACAATTTATTAGTGAAACTGACCAAAGTTAAATGATGAATATTTACTTGAAGTAATGATGTTCGGGCCCTGGAAGGAATCATGATATTTTAGGGGGTTTTCTATAGTGTTCTTCATTTTGTGATTTATAATGGAGATATATATTCCTTATAACTGTAGAATATATAATATTTTTAAAACTGGTCATAGGTTGTGGAAAATTTTCAGGTCGAAAAACATTTTTGATCAGAAAATTGTTTTACATAATAAAACCCATTATTAAAATGTGAAATTGTAACTCATAATAATTAAACCTGATGAGATGCGTTTTATAGAGTATATGACTAATGGGAAATTTATTTTCTAGTACTATGATTTAATCATTAAATACCAAACTCCCAATATTTTTTATTTTCCTCATGGGTAAGTACATTTCATTCATCTTGTATTACTTCTCTTAGTTCTCTCATGAATACTTTGGAGGGTTTCTTTAACTCTTGACCTATTCATATTGTATTTTAAATCTAATATGGTGGGTAGTCATCCTTTTGGTATTTTTGATCCCTCACAACTAATTTATCATATGGATATGTTTTTGGATGTTCTGTACGTGGAATTTTTATAATGGTTTAATGACCTGAATGAGATTTTGATTGATCATTTTTTTCTATCATTACTTATATTTTGAAGAATTATCTTCTTGTTTCCACTCTCTACTGTTGAAAGTGATGGGGATTCCTATGTTTTTTGGAAGGTATCACTATAAAAAATTTAAATTAATTAATTTCATTGTGATATTAACATATAATTTGGAGTTTTTTTATGTTAGAGTAAATGAATATAAATTCAAATGGGTTTTCCATATGCGATTCATGTTTTTCAAAGGGTTTTCTATAATAACATATTTTTACACCACAACTCATTGTAAAAATGATTCATATAGTCATTTTGTGAAACAAATCATCATTCTTATAAGTGGAATGCATTTTATGTGATTTTTTTATTAAAATTTGTCAAATGTTTGAAATGGATTTTGAAAAAATATATAAAATTGGGAAACATTGGGTGTGTCAGGAATAAACTTGACAATTTTTTTATTTTTTATTCCACAAGTGGTTTTATGTCCCATTTGTGTGTTTATTTCCAATAGAGGATATATTCTTTATATGAAACTTAGTTGTGGATTTTGTATTTTCATTCATGACTATGACATATTATTAATCATGAGACCTAAAATGGTGTTCCTTTTCATTAATTATTGGTTTATCACATGATGGTTCCATAATGAGTGTTTTCCAACATTCATAACTAACTGTGTATCCATATTTTCTTATATTTTTGTAATTTACAGTTGGGATATTCTTGTATTTGATGAATACGGTATGATTTAATAAAATCTAATGAATTTTTTTACTAAAATAGTATTATTTTATAATAATAAATTGTAAACTATAATTTTTTAAATATTGAAATTATTCATTCTTTATATTTAATCATGTATATATTCTTTGATGGTACCCAACTTGGATTTTTACTCATACACAAATTTTTTCATTGGGAGGTTGTTGCTATTTTTTGTATGAATCAGTTAAATCTAAGTGAATTCTTTATCATTCCAATTTTTATTACTTTTATCACCATCATAGAAGGATGGGTTTCTGGTGATATATGGTCATCCATAGAATTATTTATTCTTTCATTTTTTATATTTTGTGTTTGGAGCGTTTATATTGAATTTTTAGGTCTCCTATATACGTTATCTTGATTTTATGTAGAACCATTTTTTTTGTGGTTGTTATTGTTTATTATGATTCATTTTTCATGAAATATTTTTAGCATCACTTTGTGGAAGAAAACCATATGTGACTTGTCTAATTTAATTTGGTTGGTCTGTTACAATGTATCACTCTTGAGGATATTCATACTAGATCCATCAAATGTATGTTATTCAAACATGTAATATTTTTAGAATGATCATTAATATAAATAGAAGTTTGTGAAGATCTTGGAATATAGAGTTAAATATCATTTGAATAAGGTAACACACCTTATCAATGTACATTGTAGAGAATATATGTGTTAACAAGCAATGTGGGAATCTACTTAGACAATGAAAACAACATTCCCCCATTTTTAAAACTTTGTATAAGATATCAAATTTTGATGGAAAGAATTATTAAGGGGAGAAGAATAAAATGATCCCAAACACTAGTGATTTATTCTAATAATATATATATATATATATATATTATCATATTTTACATTTTATAAAGGACACATAAATATCCTAGTTTAATAATAATTTAATTAAATTATTATGGATGAATGATATTGTAGATAAATAAGAGGGAATATCAATTAGTAAATCTATTTTGAAACACTATATTTATAATTATTTTTAAATTTAATTTTTACTAATTAAATTCATTTTAGATTTAATATATCAATTTTATTACAAGATGATATATCTGGATTTTTCAAATGAAATTATTTTTTGTTAAAGAGTAACAATAAGTATTTTCTAAAAACTATAAATTTTATAACATGATAGTGACTCAAAAGTTTTGAGAATACATTATTTATAAAAAATACATATATAATAATAATATAAAGAATTTATAAATAAAATATTGAATTTATAAAATTGAAATTTGAAAATTTTGAAACTCAAATAATATTAACCACAAAAATATGTTATCTTATCTTATGTTAAAAAATAATACCATATCCCTACTAAAAATTAAATTTAAAAACATTATTTCGTATTTCAATTTCAATTTTAAAAATCATTGATCATGTTAAATTAAATTTTTAGGAAGAAATGTAATACTTTTAGCATTAGTTTCAATTACAATGTTAATGGTAAAATTGTTTTTTAAATGCTTTTTAATCAATATAGTGTATTATTGTAATAAATTGTGTAGACCTAATTTAATTGATAAACCTGTTATGATGTTTAAACCAATATATAATTATACTAAAAACATCCAATTTTTAATGAATACTAAATATGATTAAGATCACATAATGGTTTAATGTTTTCTTCTAAAAAATAATTTTTTTTAAAATTATATATTTTTATTTAAATGTCAACATTATAATATTTAAATACAAATTTAGCTTAAATGGAGTTTACATATAAGACAAATCATTATAAATTAAAATATAAAAACATGTGTTATTAAATAAAATATAAAATATATACTTATAATCTTGTTTCCATTATAAAAATAAAAAAATTTAAATTTAAAAACATATGGTAATTGCGTCGAGAAATGTTTAGAACATGTGTGGAAAGCCTTGGTTGAGGAATTATAAACCATATATGACCCAAAAATCCATTGATAATAAAATATTGAGTCGCATACCATAAAATAATGGAATTATATCATGGAAGTGTTAATGGTATTCCTCTATGTGATCTTTTATTCACTTATAAATGGGGATAACTTCGACCCCTCTAATGTTGAAAAATAAAAGATATTATCCCTTGAAGATCAACCCAAAATAAATATTCTATAATAATTTTTATAATAATTATGTACCGTATTTTTACATGTTATCTTAAGGAATTCATTTTTATGGGGATATCTAAGATAAGATTAAATCTACATCGTAATTATTACCTTCTTCGTAAGATTTTTTTCTTGTTCATTATCACAAAATTATCTTATATATACAATAATATAATTTTATAAGTATCAATATTATATATTTTTATGTTTAATATTAATTTAATAAAAACATTATTCTTCTCCATTCATTAATAAAAAAATGTGTCGTTGGAGCTTTGTGCGGACTGCTGCCTCCACAAGAAATGTATTTTGATTTTCATCAACAACATTAATAGTTGTTAAAAATACTGTAATAGAATAAACAAAATGGTTAAAATAATATAAATATGATTTAAAAATTAATAAAAGTTTCATTTATTGTAATTCCTTCGCATTCATTGATAATTGTTAAAAATTATCATGAGAACTTGTGGAGTACCATTTCCACGACCAGTGCGTTTCATTTATCTTCACCACCATTCATGGTTATATTTAAAAATATATTTAATATAGAAAATTTAAGAATGTAATTTTTTTTGTATTTTTTATGTTATTAATCAATTTTACAAAACTTTATAAAATGTTCAACATACATAAGGAATTACAAAATAATTGACCAAATAATCTCATTTAACTAATATAGGCCAGAAAACTAAATTAAAATAAAATAATGTATGATAGTTAAAGGACATGTGGATATGATATATAATTTAATAATAATAATAATTACTAATTTAATAATTTTAAATAGGTGATTTGGTAATTTTAGTACATGTGAAAATTGAATTCAGATATGAAGGGTAGAGATCCTTCATACTGTCTAATTATCAAGTCAGTTAGAAATATTCACTCTTTTTCGCCATATTAGGAAATATTCATCCTTGGTAAATATTCTATTTTTAATATATTTTCATTAAGTTTATACTTGTTTTAATATCTATTTCATTTTTTATATACACATTATTTTATTTTCTATTAAATTCTACCCATTATGTAAACATGATTTAAGGGAACCTTTATATTTTTTTCTCATGTCAAGAATCACCCCTATAAAATGTTATCAAACCATTACTAGTTTTTAAAAACTTCATTATTTTAAAAATAATACTCTTTGTTCGATTAGACATTTATATAAAATATATATGGTCTTTTATTTATGAAACATATCATTTAATTATTAGTTTGATCCATGTTATATGATTTTAGACATTCTTCTCTACGATCCTTCTCATAAATTCTCTATATTAGAAATCAAAATTATAGATCTATGATTATTTATTAAATATGAACATAAAAAATTATATATTTCCTTATTCTAATGGGAATCCTTATGATTAATCCTATAGATATTACTTGAATGAAAATTACAAAAAACACTTCATTCGCAAGGGTTTGATCTTTTTTTTGATTTATGCATGGTTTATTTTCATCATGGGGAAGAAATTAGTATGATTATAATTTATGTTATGGGAGTAATAAATTATATATCCCTCTAAGGCGTCGGGTAACGATTTATATCTCATACGATGTTATGTAAGGGACTAGGGAGTAAACCTAATATACTATTGAACTGTGTCCACTATAAAATAATGGTATTTGGAGTTACCCCTGACTTATGATTGTGATATCATATATTATGTTGATTCCACATATTTTCAATACCATTATCTTATGAAATAATTTCTTTATGTCATGAATTCAATTTTATGTTCGTCCCAATTATTATATAATTTTATGCATTTTTATTCTCATGATAGGATTTATTTATATATATACTCCATTACTAGGCTATCTAGATCAATCATTTCCTTTTATATTTTTCACATGAAATCTTTTATTGTTCTATAAAGTATACATTATTTAGAATAACTATGTGAAGTTTTATAAAATTATGATGTTTTAATGCTTATGAGGATGTATTATTGTTTGTAATTTTCAAATGAAATTAAAACTCTCAATCATTGGATGGTATTTTTTGGAACGTTATGTCAAGAATCATGAGATAATATGTGGTTCTGGTTTTGGACACTTTATTAATTCCATATATATGTTTTGTAAGAATTTTTATGGATTTATTTCTCTAACAACCCAAAGCCGTTTCATATGTCCCGCTCATAAAATTATCATGAACATGTATTGGTTAATTCGGACACAACACTAGATGATCCTATCAAGGATAAAATAGTTATTAGCATTGTACACTATAGGGTTTCGTCCTCACTCATTGGCCATGATGTATATGAAATAAATGATATTTTTTCTGCATTTGATACTGATATATTGATAATTTTTCTAAATGATACCTCCACTGAATGAATGTGGAACATGTTTTCCCAACACATCAAAATGAATATGTTTTTAAATTTGATTAATATTATATGTTAGAGCCTACATCATATATCAAGGACGTTTGGAAGTGCGTGGAAGTCCAGTCACGAAGTACATAGATATCCCATCCCAATTCCACTCTGTGACCTCCAAGGGATGTACCAAGCCTACTGGTACCTGATGCTCTGCCTTCACCGGCTGGCAGGTGAGGCACCATGAAACGAACTCTGCAACAGCCTTCTTCATGCCCGGCCACCAGTGCTGTCGTCTGAGATCCTGGTACATATTCGCCACTCCAGGATGTACCGCCAAAGGAGAAGTTTGAAACTCTTTCAGCACCTCCTCTCGTAAAGTGACTGGTACCAAGGTACGTCCTCTGAAAATGACGTCGTGCTCTGCTCCAAGGGAGAAACCATCAGGCGCCTGTCCCAAGAATATCTGTGCACGCCGTGTCTCATAGTCAGCGTCCCCACGCTGTGCCTCTCTGACCCGCTGTATAAGTGGAGGGGTGACTGTGAGAGACTGAAGGAAGGCTGCTCCATCCCTATCCACGAAGGATATCTGCAAGGTGGCTAGCTGCTTTTTCGCCTCCTCAAGTAGCTGAATGCCCGTCCTCCTGGTGAGGGCATCGGCTACTACATTCCCCTTCCCAGGAGTATAGAATATCTCAAAGTCATAGTGTTAGAGGAACTCGAGCCATCGCCGCTGTCTCAGGTTCAGTTCCTTCTAAGAGAAGATGTACCTGAGACTCTGGTGGTCATAAAAGACTGTAAAGCGATCGCCAATCAGATAGTGCCGCCAAGTCTTCAGTGCGAAGACAACTACTGCTAACTCCAGGTCATGGGTGGCGTAGTTCTGCTCATGCGTCCACAACTGACGTGATACATAGGCAATCACGGCCCACTCCTATATCAGGACACATCCGAGTCCAGTCCCAGATGCATGGCAGTAGACTACGTATCCAACTCCCTCCTCAGGCAACCTCAAGATAGGTGCGCTGGTCAATCTCTGCCTCAGCTCCTGAAAGCTCTGCTGACATCTGTCTGACCACAAAAAGGGTTTCCCCTTCTTCGTCGAAGCTGAGAGTGGCGCCACAACTCTGGAGAAGTCTGACACAAATCTCCTATAGCATCCTACTAGACCTAAGAAACTCCGTACCTCTATCACGCTCCTGGGTGGCTCCCAAGCTAGCACTGCCTCGATCTTCGCGGGATCCATTGCAAGCCCCACCTCAGAAATGACGTGCCCCAAGAAGTGGACCTCACGTAACCAGAATTGGAACTTCGAGAGCTTTCCATAAATATGGTGCTCTCGGAGTGTGTATAGTACAACCCGCAAGTGGTAGGCGTGTTCCTCCTCTGTGGTCGAGTACACCAAAATGTCGTCGAGGAAGACCACAAAAAATCGATCGAGGTATGGCTGGAAGATCCTGTTCATGAGGCTCATGAACACTACTGGAGAATTGGTTATGCTAAAAGGCATAACCAAGAACTCATAGTGGCCATACCGACATCTGAAGGCCGTCTTCCGCACGTCCTCGTCTCGAACTCTGAGCTGATGATATCCTGACCCGAGGTCTATCTTCGAGAACCACCGTTCTCCCTTTAGCTGATCAAAGAGGTCATCAATACTCGGTAGCAGATACTTGTTCCTCACTGTCACCTGGTTCAGGTGACGATAGTAGACACACAGTCTCAAGCTCCCATCCGCCTTCTTGGCGAACAAAATCGGGGAAGCCCAGGGTGAAACACTGGGTCGGATGAACCCCTTGCTTGCAAGTCCTCCAACTGTACCCGCTGCTCTTGTATCTTAGCGAGGGCCATCCGATATGCTGGAGTGGATATCGGGGCTGTCCCAGGGTATATATCAATATAAAAGTCTACGTCTCTGCGAGGAGGTAGCCCTGGAAGGTCATTAGGGAAGACATCCGCATACTGATCCACCACTGCAGGAAAACTAGGACTCTGCACATCAACTACTCCAAGGATGAGGCTAGCCAACTGATGAGTGATGGGCTGCCCTCTCCTCTGCGTGAGTCCATCCTGTGCTGCAAAGGCTCCCTTCTCGTCGGTGAAGGTGAACCTGCTCCCGTCGGTGCGCACACATCGCACCTTGCGCCTAAAACAGTCAATCTGAGCATGGACTGTAGATAACCAATCCATGCCCAAGATGACGTCGTAAGTCCTCGACGCCGCTACAAGAAGATCATAGCCGAAGCTCTCGCCTCCTAGAGTAAGCTCACACTGCTGGCACCAGTGTGTAATTGTCGAGTCTGCTCCCGTAGGGGTCTCTAGCCGTAAGGATCGAGCCAACGACTCTGTTGGAATCTTCGAGCTCCGAACAAGGGCAGCAGCTATGAAAGAGTGACTCGCTTCTGTGTCTATAAGAACTTCAGCAAGGGTGGAATAGACACAGATCATACCTCGAATCATCTCTGGCGCGCCATGGTTATAGGCCTCCGCTGCCTGGAGCTATGCATGTCTCTGCCCGCCAGCTCCCTGTGGTCGGGGCAGACCTCTCGGTGGTGTTGGTGGCAGAGCCTCAAAGCGTCGCCCACCACCTGCTGCTCGGCCAGCTCCTCTGCCTCGTCCGCCTCCTCCCTGTGGACCACCACGGTCGACCCTCTTCCTTTGCTTGGGTGGCCCCTCCACCGTCTGCTGCCTCTCCGCACGGCGGGTCAGGCAGTCACGAGCCATGTGGCCCTGCCCGCCGCATGCGTAGCACTGCCTGCCTCTCGAATGACTGGCTCCGCGCTGTGTGCCCCACACTGTTGAGCCAGTGTCCCGAGGTCGTCTGCCGGAAGGACTGGTCTACCTGGACCCATGATTCATCCGTCGGCTACCTACTGTCGAAGACTCCACTACCTGCCACCCTGCGGTAGGTCTCACTGCTGGAGAAGTCTCAGCAAGAAAACTCTCGATCAGAAGGGCTCGCTCCAGTACTCATGCCTGAGTCGGAATGCTGAGGGAGATTAGCGATGCCCTGATCTCATGTCTCAAACCCTGCTCAAAGGTCCGAGCCCGAAAGAAGGGGTCCCGTACCTTGTCGTTCGAGTAGCGATAAAGATCTGTAAACCTCACCGCGTACTGGGAGACCGTCAAGCTGCCCTGCCAGAGCTGAAGAAGCTCTTGAATACGCACCTCACGGAGGGTGGCCGGGATGAACTCTCAGCGGAAGAGGCTCTCGAAGTCCGTCCAGAGAAGAGAGGCCTCATCGTGCACCTGGAGCATCAAGCTCCACCATCGTTCTGCTACTGCGTGCAGTAGGCTCGCTGCGAGGATCACCATGAGGTCTGCTGGTGTCCTCACTAGCCTGAAAACTCGAACGACCGCCTCCAGGCAGTCCTTGTATTCCTGGGGGTCCGTCTCCCCATGAATCCTAGGTGGTCACTGGCGCTGAAACTCGTGCAGAGCTTCGAGGCGACGTGCATCGTCAGCGGTCGGTGCTGGAAGCATCGGGGGCTCGGCGGGTAAAGGTACCGCCGGTGCCTCTGCTGTCAACGGGCCCTATACCGAGGCCTCATCGCTCGGCGGGCTGTCGTCGCGCTCTACTCTCAGAACCCTAGCTAGATGCTATCGTCGGGCCATCCTGAAAGGAAAGAAGTGCGCCATGGTCAGAACAGTATACCTGGTGAGCTGACAAAAGTAATGACAAAGAAAACGTGAAAAACACATGCAATCAAAGTTTTCGTGCATTAAGTCGGAAATCAGAAGTCACGGACCTGGTGTACAGATACGTCGGCCGCTGCACCAAAACTGGACTCCCTGGACTGATAACCACACTCAATACGCTAAACACTATTGCTTCACATAGAAGAAAGATCAGAGTCTACGGTACAACCGACCACCTCTAATACCAATTTGTCATGACCCGTCCTCGGGGCCCGTGCCGTGACTACCCCAAGCCCGCCATCCATAGGCCAGGGGCTGGCGACTAGCACCAAGGCGTAAATCCCGGAAAAAGGGAAGGCATTTCCTTTGAAAAGTAAACAAGCACCATAGAGTAAGCAAGTGGAAAAGTAAACACTAAGTAAAAACTGTAACAAGCTGTGCTGAAAGTAAAGGGGGCTGGAAATACAAGCCCAACTGTAAAGTACAACTGAAAGGGGAAAACAGCAACTGAAAGGAAAAGCCGCAGCGTCGAGCCATCCTCTGGAAGTCCCACCTGAAGGGTGGTTACAGATATCCTCCACTGCTCCTCGGGTCCACCTGACCACTCCGAGTACGTCCCGCCCAGTGGTCCACCTCCAGGTACCGTCCTACTCCGCACGCCTCCACCACGATCAGCGATGTCCATCGTCTGCAACCAACACAACGTAGTGCGGGCAAAGCCCGTGCAGGGGTGAGTATAAGCTACTCAGTAGGGACCCCGAGACCCTTGAAGGTCTCCCGAAATCCACAAAGGATAACCCACAAAGGAAAGATACAATCACGAATTGACAACCGACACTGCTTAGGTATATGCCCATACATATACCTAAGTCATCACTTCCCGCTCAGCTCCAACATTCGAGCTCAAGCACAACCCAGTCCACACAGGAAAGCAAACCTATACCCACACAGTATAGCTCAACACAATCCACAAAGGAGAGTAAAACAGTAAATCCACACAAGATAGCTCAACACAATCCACAATGGAGAGTAACACAGGATTCAGCTCACACAGGTATACTTCTTGTATGACGATAAAGATGATCACTGGTCCATCTAAGTCATCGGACCCACAAAGGATCGATAGGTAACTAACCCCCGCAATGGCCCACACAGGATCGGGCCCACATAGGACCTGTAAGCGCTGGCTCACACAGAACCGCTGAGCGCTGACCCACACAGGATCAGACCCACACAGGATCGGGCCCACACAGGACCTGTAGCACTGATCCACGTAGGATCCCTGAGTGCAGTAGTCATCGCAGTCCACTGAGGATCTCTTCACTATCGTCGTCGCAGTCCACTGAGGAACTCTGCACTGTCGTCGTCGCAGTCCACTGAGGATCTCTGCACGGTCGTCGCTGTCGAAGTAGCAGTCCCAGCCAGCTCTAGGATTCCCGCACATAGCAAGCTCGTACGGGAGGGTACGCTCCACGATCCGAGAGGCTGATACATCAAATGACACAATGTCCGAAGTTGATGTATCCAAAAGTTCCGTGTCGTCAACAGGAACTCAACGTCGCAGACGGCGCGTCAATCGGAGGCCCGGTCTGAGAGTTATTGGCTTTTTCGTCCTAGGGGCCCTGTTGATTTTTAAGGCGAAACCAACCCGACCATACTCCACCTGCGTCCAACCCTCAGGAGGAGTGAGCCAAAAGATCTGTCTCACTTAGAGGAATTCAACAAAGCTGACAGCACGTAAATCAGACGTCCGTAGCTCAAGATATGAGCGTTTCCGCTCCGAGGGCCCGGTTGGTTTCGTGTGCGAACCAACCTGGCAGAACACAAAGTATTCTGAATCCTTGAGTGTAATATACCAAAACGACCGCCTCGATCCAAGGATCGTGTTGCCGCTGACGGCGCGTCGTTCGGAGGCCCGTAACTCATGTTACTGGCAAAAGACCGAAAACGGTCCGAAGACGGGGGGTCCGGGCCCGGGCCGACCCGACCCCACCCCCCTGGGTCGGCCGTACCGGGCCGACCAGAACCGGGTCGACCCGACCCGGTACAACACGGCCGGACCCGGTCCGGGCTGGCCAGGGCGCAGCCCGACCGGTCGGACCAGCCTGGCTCGGCTCGGCCGAGCGGCCGAGCAACTGGACGCCGCGGGGCGCCGCCCCCGCGGTTTGGAGATGCCGCAGCCCCGCGTGGGGCCGCGTTGATTGAACGGACGCGGATTTAGCCGCGTCCCATGAGGGCGAGCTGGACCCACGCGGCCACGGGTCCGCTGGCGACCTCCGGCCGCCAGCAGCTTCTGCGGGCCATCGGAGTTGCTCCGGTGGTCCGTTTTCCTTTCCCGTCTGCGCTGTTGTTCCTCCCAGGTTCCGCTCTCCACTGCGTGATAGTCAAAACGCCCTTGCGTCACGATTTTCCATCGGCCTCCAAATTCGCACAACAACGAAGAACGACGGAGGGTTGTCGGGCCGTGTTCTTTTGGCCCGCACCCTCCGCGTTAGATAAAAAGAATGGGAGAAATTATTCAACACAAGAACCAACAATTTTTAATAAAAAAAAAATTGTTCATAAAATCAGGTTCTTTAATTTTAAAGAAACGTTCACAGGAATATGAAATACAAAATGGGTATTTCCAAAATAAATCCCTACCTCGTCAGGTCTTCGCATGCGTTTTTTGCGGAATTGTTCGTCGCGGAAGGAGGGAATCGTCTCGTCGTTGCGGAATCTGGCGTTGCGTCAACGAACTCAACGGGCCAAGAAAAAACAGATTTAATTATAAACAATTAAATCCATGTTTTGTTAAAAACCACAAAGGAGATTTAAAAAGAAACTCGAGATCACTTACCTCAAGCAGTTGGAGATCGGAGATCGGGGTGGGGAAGAACGCCTCGGATGAAGAGTCGTCAAACTCCGAGGGTGACGGCGTTCTTCGTGTTCTTCGCGTTCTTTGCATTCTTCACGTTCTTCGCGTTCTTCGCGATGGAGGATGAAGGCACAAGAACTTCTGTCAAAACCTCTCAACGTGTAATCCTCCAAAAGTCGTGTTGGTCTTATTTTATTATTATGCATACAAATGAATAAAGGTAAGTGACGACCTATTAATTCACAGAATTAATTCAACGAAAGAAACTGCACATTTAATTCACAAAATAAACTGCCCAATTAAATTGTGTGTTAAGAATTTAATAAAACGCGTCAGTTGACTTTCATAATGACGGGTTTTCGCGGGTGCGTTACTTAGCGGAAAAAACGGCGGGGCTCGTGCGGGCCCCACCTCACAAATATCCTACCAAGAGGGTAGGATATTTTTTTGGACAATACCCTATCTGGTTAAACTCAGTTTAAGTGGCTTTCAAGTGGCTTCAAATGGGTTAAGTGAAATAAAATTAAGTTTGTCGAACTATTTTTTGTATTTCCTAACTTTAAGCCCAAAAATTAAAAACCACACCCGAGCAAATTCAACTCTGGAAGAGGCGTTTCTAAGCAAATATCGGCACTGCGATTTCATCGGTGCCCTCAAAATTCGATTTCGGGCACCGGTTCAAAAGTTAGAAAAACTCGCTCGTCCGTTCACTGAACGTACCCGAGCCAAACATCAGAAAATGATTTCGGGCACACCGGGCCTCAGAATCAGGTGCCGTCAGAAACTGCGTTCTTGTAAAATCCCAAAGAAAATTAAGAAAAAAATTTCCTTGAAATTTACGGGTCTTTACAATGTTCTCCTTGCATTACACATAAATCATATATGACTCAACAATTCAGGAATTTACTTTTTTATCGTAAATTATCGTATTCCACTATTCACTAAAATTCATGTATTATATAAAATCCCTAAAATTCACCCTATTTTTTTGGATTAGTATAATTAAAAAATGAACTAAATTTTTGAAAATAAATTTATAAATATGATAAATTTAATTTACAATTAAATACATCATTTACATGGAAGATAATGATTTCAAAATTATAACATATTTTATAATACATTGAAAAATTTAATTATGGTTTGATAAAATTATATTATAAAAATAATTCAAAAAAATTAAATTATGAATATAATTAAAAATATATATTTCCTCTAAATATGTAAAATAATTATAAAATTATAAATAAACTTTTATGTTTTCTAAAAATTCAAACACTAAATTAATAAAATATTAAAATATTTTCTTAGTTTTACTATGGTGTAAATATATCATATTTTCATTTATAAGTTACCTAAATTTTACTTATAATTTCACAGATAAGGTTACTATTCTATTATTCAAATTATTATTCTCAATAGTTATGTTGGTATTCCCATGTACAGGTCTCTATTCCATTAGGATAAGTCCCATAATTTCTAAAAATAAATATTATTACTTTAATTCATCATTTAAAAAGATTTTTTTGTGTTCTCAAAGTTATTTTATGTGTTTAAAACTATATGAAATAGTTTAAAGTAGGTAATTTCTAGTTTTAATATTTTGGGTCATTACATTTTTTCGCACTTATGAAATTTTACGTTGGAAATTCCATTATACAAACTATAGAGAAAATATGTGTGGGAACGTCTCCTATATAGAATTATCCAATCCCATGTGGCTAATTAATACTTATGGTTCCTCTATAGTACTTTGAATAGAAGAGTTGTCTTATTGCATCAAACAATATCTCTATATTCCATTATCTTCACTGAATTCTCCATATAAGAGATATCTTTTTCCAACTGTACCACCTCTTGATTCTGTACATGTGAGGGATATGGTTTGTACTTATTAAAGTGGGATACATGGAATACATAATGTACTTGAGATGTGGTAGGTGGAAGTGTCACTCTATATACCACAACTCAAACATGATTAGGGATCTAGAAGGGGAAGATGTACCTCAGATTCATCTTTCCTTTCTTCACTAATCTCATGATCCACTTCCATGGAGATATACAGAGGAATAAAATGTCTCGATCCTGAAACTCTATGTCAACTAGAAAATTATCTATAAAGATATTATATGAACATTGTTCTCCTTTGATGTTTTTATGAATAGTATTCACCTTTTCCACCATGTCTATGAATATTTAAGGACCTACAATTTTTAAATTCACTAATGTCTTCCAAGAACGCTGGTGTTATTGATCCTTTACAATAGAGGGATTCATATTGAGCCATATGGATTATTTATTGGTAACTATTGTCATATTATATCTCATGCAGAGGTTGATGTTCGTCTCATCCTCCTTTGAAATTCATAGAACACACTCTCAACTAGTCTTCTAGTTCATGATTAGTACACTCAGATGGGATATCAGTTTGAGGATTATAGGCCTTATTGAAGTCCAACAAATTGTTTAGAGAAAGATAATGAATTTTTCAAAACATAGAGGTAAATCTCAGATTTCAATCAGATACAATCAATAGTGGTACTCCATACATCTTTACCACTTATTTAATGTATATATGTGATTTTCTATCTAGTGATAATTCCTTTCGAATTGTGATAACGTGTGTTATATATATAAGATGATCCACACCAACCCATACACCAATGTTTCTTTTGGATGTATTCGGATGTATGGTGGCAATGTCCATGGTGATGCTTTCATATTTACTTGTTTTTATGGTAATGTATGTATCATCCCCTTAGAATTCTGCCTTACAACAATAACATGCTTACATAACTACACTTTGACGTATATTCATAGATCTATTTTTTCATTTTTTTTTCACAAAATGTTTTCTTAGAGATATTGATACATCTTTGTACATCCTAAGTGAATAGAGAATTATGAGCTATGTTCTCGATTCAAAAGATCCTTTTTTATCTAGGGATTATATGGTACACAAAGTCCTGACCCAAATCAAAAAAATCAATCCCAATAAATTTTAAACATTGATGATTTCCCCATTCTCTTAGCATCCTCCTTCTCAAGGATTTCCTCTACATTTATTTGAGAATCCTTTATATTCCATATTAAGTTATGGTTGATAAATAATATGAGAAAGGATTGATGATGTTCATTCCATAATGATCACCATTTAAATCCTTATAAAATATAAAAAGATTTCATCCATATAAAATTTTATTATTGATAATATTGTATGATCTTTTCTACATGTATCATCTACAACACCATTTTCTTTTATAGGATGGTAGTGGACTGAGGATTTTAAATCCATGATGATCTCTAACCATATTTTAAAGACCATATTAATATCATTATATGTTAATATCTATTTGAGGTTTTTATTATCATTAAAAATTTCAATCATCATCCTATTTTGATATTTCCTCTATATTCTAAACAAAATGATTATAGTCACCATCTCAAGATCATTCATGTGAATGTTGTCTTCCTGAATTTTTAACAACTC
Source organism: Viscum album (assembly GCA_963277665.1). Taxonomy (NCBI): domain Eukaryota; kingdom Viridiplantae; phylum Streptophyta; class Magnoliopsida; order Santalales; family Viscaceae; genus Viscum; species Viscum album. The sequence goes on along the minus strand of OY728130.1, from coordinate 2,040,802,599 downwards.
TATGTCATAGATAATAACATTATAATTTTTAATCAGTACAAAACCTATTCCCTTTTTTAAGAATAACTGTTTATCAAAAATAATTCCCCACATCTTGGAATTGTGAGTATCGATGTGGTGATAAGCATTTTTTAACTCATTGAAGCAATCTTCACATAAACTAGTCTAGAAAAACATTTAACCCTTCTTAGACATTTTGGTTAGTGGGTTTAAAAATTGTGATCTGTTTTTCACAAGTCTATTATAATACCGATATAGACCTAGGAAACTATGACATTCGATTATAGAAATTATCATGGGATACACTTCGATTTCATTTTCTTGGAAAGGTCCATATATATACCTTTATAGGTTAAATAATTCTATAAAAACAATACATTCCCTCTCTAGAACACAAATTTACAATACATAGTATAATTATTCACCCATAAATATTCCATTATAAAATTATTCAAATGATTCAAGTGTAACTTCTTCTTCTTAGAGAATATCAAAATATAATTAAAAATGCAACTACAATTTTGTAATGGTAATCTACGAAGACTCAATTCATTAGGCTCATTAGTATTCATGGGGAATTAGTGAGTTTGAAGGGCATCACTATGAATACATAGTGTGAAAAACATATTCTAAAGGTATTATTGGGAATATCGTCCTTCCACACCTTTAATTATTGATAACCCAACCAAAGGACAATAATATAGAAATTCTTGGCCCCATGCATTTGATGGACCAATTCATCTTTTAGGGGAAGGGGATAATTATTTTTTTCATTATCATCATGAGATCATGATAATCAATAAAGAGGCTCATTTATCAATCCTTCTTAAGGATGAAGTGGGATGGTAAACCCCATGGTGAAGCACTTAGGCGTATAAAAAGAAAGAACCCGGTTCTTCCATTTAGGTATGTTATCTTCTTTCCTTTTTTCATTTGAGATTTTTTTGAGAAAACAATTGAAATTTGGGAAACTAACAGAATATAGGGTTGAAAACTATGTACTCCCAAGAAAATTCCATATATTATGTATGTGTATGAATGGAATACATGAATTATTAGAATTTTGGTGAGAAAATACGGAAAACCAATGGCACACTGTATACTTACTAGTACAAACTGGGTTGTCATGTCAGTTGTCCCTACAATGTATGTTAATGAAATTCATCCACCAAAAGAACAGTTAAATGATTTGCAAGCTGTGTATATGAAATTTCACACCATCCACATTGTGTATTTCACTTAAAATGGGTAGTAGAATGTCCTTTTCAAATATTGGATAGTGGGATTTCCAGAAGAACTCAAGAGGAGCACATGAATGTCAATCCCTTATAAGTTGATCATCCAAACTCTGAATCAATCACTGTCGGCCTCCTTTGAACCCAACCGATAAACATTTATTACACTTGAGTCTTTCTTAGTGATTTCTTGTTCCCAATTAATTTATTTAATGTTGAATTATTATCCTTATTTCATATATTTGTTCCGTTCAAGCTTGAATAGGAAGTCGAGGCAGGACAAGGAGAGTCATACTATAGTGAGGTAGGTGGTTGCATGCTTTTTTATTAATGACAAGATTCTTATTTGTGTCTTATTGGTGTGAAACCATGTTTATTTTTTATATTTATTGATGCATTTACTTGTGATAATTTCTGAATATGTTTAGGTTATTAATTATATGAATTTAAGCATGTTGATACAACATAATTGATTAAGGGCCACCCTCTGGGTGCAATTTCCAAGGATAACTATTGTTCGGTGTATTGGATTAGGATACCCATGGTTATGCCTCTGTATTCCCTATTATGGGTTGTTTGAAATTAATAGGTCAATTAAATTCTTACCAATTGAATTGATTCCTTGTTAACAATTTAATTGTGTAATTCTTTCATGTGTTGCCTTATGTTGAAATTCTTATATGTCACTCTTGTCCCTATTGAAATATTCTACCTATGTGATGAGATTTTTCATGCCGGTGGGAATGGTTTTGTGAGAATGTGGCCTACATTTGGTTATGTGTGTGGGAAATTTTATATGTGAAAGGATTATTAATGTCAGTGGAATTCTTGAGGGAAATGTTTGGACTAAGGCTTGACAGTCGTAATGATTAACGACACTTCTACCAAGCTAAAGCATAAGCTTGGATTTGATTGTCATTTTACTTGATAGATTGTCTACTATGGTAGATACTATGTTTACTTGAATAGGTGATTGAATGGATGTGGCTGGATCCCAAGAACATATGATTAGATGTAATTGAGTTAGTTAATGAACAGTAATGGTATAAAGGAAACAATACTTGTTAGAATTTTTAATTTTCAGTACTTTTTTTATTGATTTCTTTATTATACACTACTGCATCATGTACTCACGGATATATTGGCCCAAACCTTTTGCGGCTTCCAATTGGGATTTATTTCACACACCCTATTTGGGTCATATTTTTTACCCCAAAAGACTATATTTTCTGCAGGGGTCGAGAGGGATAAGGCTACTTAAACATGTATATGATTACTAATTTGGTGTATGAGAGTGTGGAACCAAGGCAAGGATTGTGATCCGGATGTGTTTTATTTGGTATTGTGGTTCCTCAGTATTTTATTTTACTTGATAAAAATGTATCTTCTTTTAATTTCATTCATAGAACATGTGACATGGTGCACCATTTTGATTTTATATGCCTTCTGGTTATATTTACCTTCAAGTCCTCCATTTTTTATTTTAGTTTCAAGATGTTTACTACTTCAACTGTTTTTTTATTCATTCCACCATTTTACACTCTGCCATTGAGGAAATATCTTCCCCACTACCACAACCCAGGCCCTCACATCTAGTCATCATCCTCTATCGTTTGGGGGAATTCACATGAGGCCATGTGTCCTACCGGGTACGAGGAACCATTTAATGGATTCCAGATTTGAGATATTACATAGTGGTATCAGAGGATGGTTTTTTTCTTGTTCGATATAATATATTATGATGATATAAATGATATGTAATGTGGTAATTATTTTACCCTTTATTCACTACCCTGTGTACATGGAAAATCCAAATTTCCACGAATTAAATTGTGATTTTAGATTTTGATCTATTATAGTGGATTACATATCACTGATGGGTGATACACTTGTTTTTTGTTGTTATTAGTGATGTTATCATTGTTCTACTTTATTACAACCCAATGAGATGATGGTATGTAATCTCTTTCATAATATAGTCACTTGTTAAAAATCACATGTCTTGCATACTTTTCATTCCATTTAGGGATCATTACTGATGCACGTTTTTGTGATATTACATTGATAGAAATGATTTCTATTGTGATATGTTTATTGGTATGTGCTATGTTTTGGAATGAATGGATTCCAAACATTGGTTCCTAATGTGTATGATCCCTCTTCGATTGGAATTTTTTGTATCATGATTTAGCATTTTATATATAATTATGTTATGTTAAGTTATGTATGGATTCTAAACATTGATTCGGGGGAGTATGGGACATCATGGATTAGAATTTGGTATATCGTGGCATATTTTGAAAAATAATGGGTTCTGGGGAAGTTTCTAAGGCCTACTATTTGGAAACAAAGACATCATTCTATGTGGTTCAATGAAAACAGGACATGTGTTCATCTATTTGGCGATGAAACACTTTTCTTAATTAAATTTTGTGTACTTCTTGAACTCACCATGCAGTATATGACCATGTAATGGGCAATGTGAGAGAAATAATGGGATCTTGAGTTTCGATAAGAACATGTCGTGTACTTTTGTTACATTCCATGTATCCTACCCAAGTAGAACCTGTATGGACTTGGTCGTGTGTGAGTACATGTCTAGGAGGATAGACCTATGTACACATCATTAATTCATGGAACACTTTATGTACCTTGTATTGATTCATGCCCAAGACAGTTGTAGAACACAACCATGTGATAGCTCAAGGGTACATGTCGTGTATTATTTCTACATGTTGCATAGACCATTTTAACCAATCATTAATTGTATTTTCATGTAATAATTTCACTTATGAATGGAAATTATTAACTATGATTTTGAACTAAGTTGTGTTCTTGACCATGTAGAGTCAGGACCCCCATGTTGACCATGATCTGTACTCTAAGAGAGCAGCAATAATCATAGTCCAAAAATGGCAGGCCATGGTCTACCGATGGATCCCCTATTTTTGATAGATGTGGATCCAACTATTTTACCAGATGCCAGTGCATATTCATAGTTATGTGATGGTTTTTTGAAGTTCTGATAGACCTATTAGGGAGAACCGCAAGTTGCCGCATCTATGGAGGAGCTCACTTGTATCATCCACCAGCAACACCCGCCAACTTTTTTCAGCAGATGGCTGACCATATGATGTAGAATCATGGCTGGAATCAATGATGACTATCTTTGTGAATCTAGAGATTCCTATTGAGAGGAGGATCAATCTTGGGACATATATGTTGCTTTATTCTGCCAAAAGATTGTGGGATTTTATCACTCAGGCATGATGTCAAAGGGAAATGACATGGGATGACTTTCGGGCGACAATATATGATTATTATTTTCTCTTAATACTAATGGATTATGGAGACCATTTGTTCATGAACCTATAGTAGGGCACACTATCAGTAATATAATATTCTTTATGGTTTACTGAGTATCAGTGATTCACCCATATTATGATGGGTGAAGACGTATCAAAATATAGAAGATTTGAGGATGGTCTCAAGTTTGATATCCGACCATAGGTAAAAATATTTAGGATTGCTTCTGTATTTTCAACTGTGAATCTAGATATAATCACCAATCATAATCTATGGGAGGCTAGATGTTTGGGCTAGGGTGGTTCGACACCAGTTTCTGGTACTGCCTGAACTAGATAGAGTAAGAATCATATGGATTTATCTTGCAGTCACATTTGTATCCATAATGTTTCCTCCGGTGGCCATGTGACGTGCTATCATTGAAGAAATGTTGGGAATAATAGAATGACATTCCCAAGGGACCTAATTGAGTTCCAATCATGTGGTATGATTATCCATTTATTGCTCTAGTGTAGAGAATTTCCACTAATGGCTACTGATAAATGTTCTTTACAGACTCCATGTGTAAATGTAGGGTCAGTAGCATCTATCCAGTCTGGAAACTAGAATACGTTGGGGCATTCTAGCCAAGGTGGAGATTATGGAAATGGTAGATAGACCCCAGGATCTCAACAATAGCTAGGATGGTCTGCTCATGGTTTCCAATCAGTGTCTTAGGGTCATTGTGCATGTCAGACTTATATAGCACAATAGACCCAACATGAGCTTGATCCCAGACCATATACTATTAGAGATATTATCCTATCTACCTCTGTTATATATTCTATTCTATTTTAATCTTTTGAAACACATAGTTATAAATCTGTGTCAGTTGTGGAAATCCTTGGTCTATGTGTTTATACTTCTTCTGATATTATGACACTAGAAACTCTGTTAGGAATTATAATGATAGTTTTTAGTCAGTGAAGGGAGTACCCCCTTAATGTTGGGGGTGTCACATTCTATGGAACCTCTATGTATTAGATATGATAGGCTTTGATGTCATTCTCAGAATGGAGTGGTTGTTTTTTTCGGTCCATAATTGATTGCTATTGTTGTAGTTTTCTTTTCACATCCCCAAAGGGCATTGAGATTCAATATTTGGATGGGTGGGATGTCTATGTGAGCGGAGCTGGACCCATGTATCATGGGTTGGGTTGGTTGAAAACCCCTATTGTGTGTTTATATTAGTATGACTAGGGAAACTGTCTGGAATAATATCCTCCAGTTGTTGATCATTTCACAACTGTTTTCTAGGAAGACATTTTAGGCTTACCTCTAGCAAAATAGGTGGATTTCACTACCAAGATATTGATAAGAGCTGCACTGGTTTCAATTCTTCTTTACATGATTGCTATGACGGAGTTTCAAGAGGTCAAGAGGTAGTTGGAGGATTTGGAACTTAAGGGTTTTATCCGACCTAGTACATTTCCTGGGGGTTTACTGATCCTTTTCATGAAAAAGTCTGATTATAACCTTAGAATATGAATGGACTATAGGAAACTAAACCAGTTGAAAATTAAAAATCAATATCCCTTTCAATGGATATATGATCTATTTGATCATCTTATAAGGCCTTAGGTTATCTAGAAGATTAACTTGTTGTTAGGATATCCTGAATTATGTGTTTGACCTTCGAAAATACCTTATTCCGTATTTTTTATCATGAATGGATTATATGAGTATTTGGTTATGATATTTTGTCTCAAGAATGTGCCAACAGTTTTCATGGTGCTAATTAACGAAGTGGACCATATATACTAAAATAAATTTGATGTGGTTTTCAAGGAATATATCATACCATGTTCTCACAATAGAAATGACCATACCAATAATCATGAGATTGATTTTAATAAATTGAGTGATCATGAGTTATATTCAATGCTCACAAAATGAAACTTCTGGATGGATCAAATTTTCTTCTTAGGTCAAATTATTTCACAGAAAATTGTATCTGTGAACCAATAGAAGGATAGAGTAATAGTTTTCTGGGAGCATCCCATGATCTTTTTTGAGGTTCAAAGTTTCTTAGGTATAACTAGTTTCTACAAGAGTTTTATACGTGAATTATCATTCCCATAAGCACTAATAACTGGATTTACTAATAATGGTGTGAAGTTTGAGTGGTTAGATTCTTGTGATGCAACATTCCTAGAGTTGAATGGGCATTTTACTTTAGCAATAATACTGATATTTCTACTATAGTGCAAGAGTTTCATTGTGTACTCTAATGAATCAGGTATTGGGTTAGAATTAGTTATTATGCGGGGACATCGAGTTGTTTTGTACGAATCTCGGTAGTCGATTCCACTTGAGAGAAACTACTTGAATAATGATCTCATGTTAGTTGCATTTTTCTTTCTTTTGTTTGTTGGAAACATTATTTATTGAGAGAGAATTTTTTGGTGTAAACAGAAAAAAAATCTCAAATACATATTTCCACAGTATGATTTGAATATGTGATATGAAATATGGGTGGAATACCAAAATTCGTTGGATTTTGAGATTGAAAATACACATGGAAAAGAAAATGATATGACTGACACACTGAGTTGGAGGACTCAAATAGAGGTAGAGAATGAGTCCAGTGATGAGTTAAAGCTTATGGAATTGTTCTATGAGATACATTTAGATGTGCACGACAGTCTACGACAGACTTATACGAAATATACTACTGTTACCTCTACCCTATTGGATAAGGTGAGGATGCTGGAGCTATCAGATTTTGATGGCCTAGTTTTATAGGAGTGGGTGGTAGGTAAGGACACTTCTCATGGATGGACAACAAAAAAGGATGATGTTTTGAGTATCCATGGATGTCTGTGTGTTCTAGGGGATATACGAGAGGATTTGATACCAGAATTTCATGCATCAGCATGGGCAGTGCATCTCAGAGACACTATGATTTACTGTGACTTGCACAGTCTGTACTGGCTCTCATGTAAAAAGATGTAAGTAGTTTTGTTTGTTACAATATATCTCGCCTATCATAAGGTGAAGGAGGAACATCTACGGTCGGCTGAGCTTTTACAGAAGTTACCTATTATGGAGTGGAAATGGGATAATGTCATAGTGGAATTCATGACGGAGATACCAATTTCTCTTAGAGGCAACGATGTTGTGTGGGTTGTAGTTGATAGGCTTATTTAGGTCACTCACTTCATATCGATTAAGTATACCTTTGTAGAGGATGAGCATAGAAAGATATATATTCGAGAGGTGGTGTGACTTCATGGGGTCCTTCATTCTATCCTTTTAGAAATGGGCGCCCTCTTTACATCTTTTTTTTCTGGTATAGTTTGTAGGGGGAGCTAGGTAAACAAGTGATTTTGAGAATAGCATACCACCCTTATACATATGTCTAGTTAGAGCATAAGTTACAGGTGCAATAGAACTTGTTGGGAGAATATTTCCTAGACATTAGGGACTATTGGAAGTAGAATATTACCCAGGTCTAGTTTTCCAACAATAATATTATTTAAGTGAGTATACAGATTGATCCTTAAGATTATTTATATGGCTAGCCAGATCATTATCCCCTATTCTGGTTAAAGGTAGGTGAGGCATCCTTACTAAAACCATGTCTCAAGATGGATACTTCTATGTAGGTCCACATGGTTTATGGACAAATGGATACTATAAAGTCTCATCAAAAATCTTATGTCATTCCCCACAAGAAACATTTAAAGTTCGTGGTTAATGGTCATGCTTTTTAATATATCACCCTAAGGATGGGATACAAGTGAAACATGATACATGGAAATCATTTACCAAGATATGTCAGACCAGTTGAAATTTTGTAACGAGTTGTGTCGGTGTCCTATCGGTTAAAATTACTTACGAGGTACTATGCCATGCAAGATGTCTTCATGTATCTCAGCCACACCACTATCACTCAAAATAGTCTGATAACTTTTATCCTGAGGAGATTTAGATTCATTTTGAACCATTTTTTTGAGATCATTTTATTCTTATAGTTTATAAGAGCATAATTGTTCTTGGAGGCCGGCCAGTTCCTCTCGAATCGGTGCAATTTCATCATGGTCATGTACAATATGTGACTTGGGAGAGGGAGGCTGACATACATTCTAAGTGGTTGGATTTGTTCATTGATATTCTTTCCCCACCATTGGAAGGGAAATTCAGAGAAGAAATGATTTAAGGGGGAAATTTTGTAAGAACCCAGTTCTACCATTGAGGTACAGTTTCATCTTTTTTTCCTATGAGTTGGTGTTGAGAAAACAAAATAAATTTGGTAATATTACTTGAATAAGGTGTTACATGTAATGTATTCCCAATAACACACCATGTAATAAGTATGTGTTTGATGGGAATACATAACATATGGGAATATTGGTGGAAAATGGGGTTAAAAAGACTACACACCTAGTACATTGGATAGTGGTCTCGCCAAAACGAAGTCAAAAGGATCATTAGAACTTCATTCCCTTCCCGGTTGATCATCCAAACTCCAAATCAATCACCACCAGTCTCGTTTGACCCCAATAGATAAACTATTGATTATACTTGAGCCATTCATGGTGATTTTTTCTCAACTATGTTATCTAATGTTGAGTTATTATCCCTGTTTCTTAGATCAATACTAATCTAACATGAATTTCAAGTCAAGGCCAGATGAGGAGAGTCATACTACAATGATGAAGGTGTTCTTGTTCTTATTTCTTTATTTCAATATGTTTATATTTTCTTTTCTGTCGTCTGTCATGTTTGGGGTGTATCTTTGTTGAGACATTGACCAATGTTAATACCTACGGATGTTTGGGTGATTAATTATATGTATTGATGCGTGTTGAGACTGCTTGTTTTAATTAAGGGCTAGGTTGTGGGTGCATTTCCATTAGACAATTGTTGTTTGGTCTTTTGGCATATGATAACAATGTTTATGTCTCTTATTTCCCTCTTATTGGTTGTTTGAAATGAATTGGTCTATGAATTCCTTACAAATATAATTTTTTTCCTTGTTAACCATGTAATAGGGTAATGATTGCACGGGTTTCCTTATACTGAATTTCTTATATGTTGGGAATGGCCATGTTGAATTATTATGCCCATGGGAAGGGATTTTTCATGCCTGTGGGAATGGTTTGGTGTGCCCGTGGGATACATTTTTTTTTTCTTGTGGGAAAATTCCTATGGGAAAGGATTTGTTATGTCTGTGGACTGCCTGAGGGAATGGTTTTGAACTATGGTTTGAATGTTGTAATGAATTACGACACCTCTTCCAAGCTAAAGAAAAATATTGTATTCAATTTTCATTTCACATAATAGATATCCTACTGATGTATCTATTGTGTTTTCTTGAATATGGGATCGACTAGCCATGGCTAGATCCCAATAACTCATTTTTCATTGTAATTTGATTTCATAATGAACAAGAAATGTATAATTGGTACAAGACTTGTAGGATTTTTTTATTTTGAATAATTATAATTTTAATCCATTTTTTGTTATAAAATATTGATTCATATACTCACTGATGAATTAGAATAGACATTCGGTGATTTCCTACTATGATATATTTATCACACCCAGTTTGGGTTATGTTTAGGGCCCAATCAAACTATATTTTTGTATATGTTGAAAGGTTCAAGCATATTTTTTCAGGTAGTTGAGTTCTTTATAGGTGTAAGAGAGAATGTGACCAAGCCACGACATATGATACTGCTATGTTTCATTTTGTGTTGTGGTACCTTAGTATTTTATTGTACTTGAAAGTAGAGTATCTTGTTATTTTTTTCATAGAACATGTGACATGCTGGATCATTCTAATATTATATGCCTTTTGGTTATCTTTTCATTTCAGTGATCCATTGTTTACATTAGTTTCATCTTCTTTACATCTTCTGTTGTTGTTATTATTTATTCCACTATATTACACTTTGTCAATGAGGTCATAGTTTCTCCACTATCACACCATAGTCTTTCACTTCTAGTCAGCAACCTCTAAAATTTGGGGAAATGCTCTTGGGTCTATGTGGACAACAGGATATGGGGATCCATTTAGTGGAATCTAGATCTAGGATGTTACCTAAAACCCTTGTCCAAATTATCTTGTAACTACATTATATGTCCCTCTAACTAAATGGTGGAAAATTTATATGGTGGAGTTGATATAGATATAGATCCATGGATAAGATCAATTGAAAACTAAACATATCAGTTATAAAGAAGACCATGAAATTCTCTGGGAAACTAAATAGTGTAGACCCTAACAATGGCCATGTCTTCGATCATGATTATCTCCTTTCTACCAATCATTTTAGCTAGATATACTTGATCATAATGAAATAATCTTGACACTTGAGATGATAGATATGAAATAAAATTAATCCACTTATCTATACTTTTATAGAATTATTGGATGCTTTGGGATGTGAATAGTGATATCCCTTTATGGATATTTGATGTTGGATTCTTATAATGATAGGAAATCTAATCCCAAAAATTTAATCAAACTCCACCAAAGGAAGTAAGAGGTGATTTTAAGGGAGGTTCAGTCCATAAAAAATTACTAGGGAGGAGATATATAACAAGTAAGAAATAACTTCCCCATTTTTTAAATCGATGAAGAGGCTCCACCAATGAAGATCTATGTATTTTGGCATGATTAATGTTGGATCCGAAGGTGGTGAAAACGTGGGATCAAGAGAGGGGAAGAACTAAGAATTATAGAAAATCCCATAATACAAAACATGTTATAATGGATTGCATCGTGTGAGGGGACCCATGGGTGTAGTACAAGGGTTTTTAAGAATTTAAGGATCGCACGGTGTGTGACCCATGTAACATAATGTGTGACCTTCCTCAAAAAACTATGTGTGTACTCTAAATTGTAAAAAAAACACGGGTAATAATACACCACCAGATGCTACATCATATATCTAGACATGTAACTGAATTAGAATAAATGTACTAGTAAATGAACACAACATTGTTATATAAACATATCCAATCAACACTAGTAGGAAACCATGTGTTACTACCAATCATTTACCCATATTACACATTGTGTATTTAGAGACAACATTCCATGTGAGTTTTTCAACATGAAAAAGATGTTGAATAGCTGGAAATGACATTTACCCCTTTGGAAAAATTGTATACTCCCATCAAGAGTCCCTAAGTCACTTCATTTTCCATGTTTCTATCATTATATATAGAATGTGTTTCATTCGTCCATTCTTTAAACGTATAGTGCAGAATTACATGCACATCACATGACTGTAATCCCCTGAATATGTTGATTCTAAAATAGATTAGTGTTGTCCATCTGTGAGAATAAAATGTGATCCAATATCATCCCTAGTGGAGATTTTGGAAATCTCCTGACATCCCTTAGTAGGAAGTTGATCCTTAATCTAGTGGGCCACATTAGTAGAGATTTTGTTGAATCATTATCTTTAGAATCCTTTATGTATATTTTTTATCAATATTTGGTTCATGGTGTCCCCAACAGTTCTGGGTGTGACCCACTATCTCTATATATTATCCTTATGTATCAAAACGATCTCTTTAGGTTGGGCACAAATGGGGTTGAATATTTCGTCGTGTGTATCCAATGATATCATGGATCGAGGAGTGAGTTATATCAGAATAAGCATACATTGAGAAGAATTATGTGGCATGAATTTGGTTATGATCACCTAATTTCATGGTGTATTTCTTAAGTATATTTGGGTTTGTGTACTGCATTAATCCATGTAACATTGTCACATCTTGATTTGAGTTGACTATTCTTGGTGCCTAATGTTCTTGGTTTTCAGTGTGTCCTGCTAAGTATTGTTATACTCATCACTACATGGGATTTACCTACACATGTCGTGTATTGTGCAGATATAAACCCTTTTGATGGTGTCCTCAGAGGATAGGGAGCCTGTAATCATTGATGTAGCTAGGATGATGGATTTTTTTATCTAGGAAATACCTTTTACTTAGTCCTCACCATTAGAAAAGGTTGGACTATTTACATTTTAAGTTTGAATTACAGACAGACTCCCATTTTGGGAGGCTTCTATTTGGCCATGTTTTCTTTTATTTTATTTCAAATTATACTCTTTTTGTAGTATCGTAGTATTATTAATTCATTCTTTTAGTTTTAAACATTTAAGCATTGTGTGTCTTGGTAATGAGTGTGTGTGTGTGTGTGTAGGTTCATTAGGCTAATGCCTCCCATTGGTGGGAAATGTTTACTTAACAGTGGTCACCAGCCCTTGGGATATTATAGATAGGCTTAGAGTAGTCATAGGTTGGACTCTAGTGGGTCAGGTCATGAAATAGGGGTATCAGAGTGGTTGGTTATAAATTTGGTCTGGGAGTCTATGATGTTGGTTTGTGGGAACAATTTTATGTGTTTGGGGTTCAAAATTTAGTCTAGGAACTCTTATGTTTGTGAGGTGGCCAACATATCCAATGACATGTACTCTGATCACCGTATTTTCTACTCAATACTTGAGAAAAATGTTTGTAGGGGAAAACAATGCTACATGAATCATATATGAATGACCGTGCTTTCAATTTACAAATGAGTCAGCTCCAAAAATATATTTTATTGACCACGGTACATCATGTTTTATTTTAGGATTCCATCAAATAGTCAACTAGACTAGATTCAACAATGTGATCATGAGGATGATCCACTTAGTGATGAGAAATTAGTATATGAGATTATATAAGATAAATCTCATCATGGTGGTTTACCAGCTATAACACCACCGGTTGAGAAGAAGATACTACCAGCACTTCCATTTGAGGATGCACACAGGCAATGTGTGTTCCACAAGTCTCAGAAGCAGTTTCTTCCTAGGTTTTGAGGTGAGTCAGTACCCCAGATTGTAGAGGATTGGAAATAGTCTGTCACCCATGTCTTTCAAATTATGATGACACTATCAGACAAAAATGTAACCCTTATGGAGAGTCTTATTCATGGATCAGTTGAAAAAAGGTGGATATTGTAGACTCTGTCCGATAATGAGAAAAACCTCTTCTAGATAGACTTCAAGATTCACTTCATGGGGGAGTTCTATTCGGACACATTTTAATCGGTACACACACAAGATCTTCTGCATATACAGAAGGAAATACGACCAAGGTAGAGTATTCAGTGTAGTTTTCAAATCTATCATGCTACAATTTTAATTTGGTATGATACCAATTTTTCTGTAATCTAACATTTGAGCAGGGCCTGTGTCGGGACATCAATGCATCCGTGGTATCCTATATTATTTATACCAATGGTGGGGTTCTTGATATAGTCTTTTGGTAGAAAATTCTCTAACATAGAATACAATAGTTTTGGGATCTAGAAGTGGGAACCCATCAGTTGTGATCATGGATATTTATAGCTGATTAAAGTCACATGGATTTAAGAGGTTAAGGCACTTTAGGAGTCAATATCAGTACTCATGGACAACATTTTAGTTATCCTATGGTGTCTCAATTCATATAGGGGATATATAGTGTTTCTCTTCTGATGATCAGAAACATGTGTCACAGGATTGTCTGACTAGTTGTACAACCAATGAGGAGATTGTTGAGGGACCTCTTATAAAGATACAGAGATAGTGACAGGGTGGAACATAGGGAAGTGGATGTTATAGAGGGGAAGGGATGAGTCTTGCTTCAAGATTTGGAAGCCAATGACACCGAGGCTCTAGGGATCATAAGTGGTATGATCTATTTTTTTCTACATTGGATTGAGTTTTTATTGACAAAAGTTGTACTAATTATTTTCTTTAAAAGAATATTATTTAAGATTCATAGATTCAGGTTGAACAATTGACTCGACCCTTACAAATGGATACTCCTACTAGAGAAGACTCTATGATCAGACACTTGTTCTAATAGTGTTTCATGACTCTTGTAGTGGATAGTTTCAGTTGGGACTTTTTGGTAGCGTTGTTGAGTACTTACAACATCATTCTTATTATGGACTAGTTCTCCACATTTCATGACTCATTTGATGGTTTTAGGTAAGGGTTGTTATACGTATACAGTGATGGAACAATGATGTCATTTTTCAGTGAAAATGAAGTTTATACAATTTGGGACAGACTCGCAAATAGAATACTGGATCCCATTACTCATTAGTTGGCTTGCCTGATCCTCAACACAGTGAATGTTATGAGTCCATATTTTCATACAGTTGTGGAAAAGTATAAATATGGTATTGGTCACACTCTGAGATAACAATGATTATGGAAATCTCTTGATGTTTTAGATTAGTATTTGAGAGGCCTATTTTCTTCAACTCCCCATGTTAGAGGTTGGAGTTATAGTGGATCCGATGAAGCTTAAGACAATGTATTATTAAGAGCAATCAAATAGTGTAATTGAGGTTGAATGTTTTCAAAGATTGGTATGTAACTACTAGAGGTTTGTAAACAGATTCTAAAGAGTGTTACCTCCCTTGATAGCCTTTCCTAGGAAGGGGAAGACTTTGGGTGGATGAAAAAGTGACATAAGTTCTTTCAAGTGCTAAGGAAGATGTAGAATATCTCTCCCATCTTAAGGTAACCCGAGGAAGGCATCAAGTACATGGTATTATTTTATTCCTCATGAATAATCCTTGATTGTGTTATAATGCAATGTAAAGAGGTTATTGCATATGGATCACTCTAGTTGAGACCACATGAGAAGAATTATGTGACTCATGATCATGAGTAAACAACGGAATTATTCTCTTTGAATTTTTCGTGACACAAAATGATGGGGGGTGGTTTTACATCTACTCTGACCACAAGAGTATCAAGTATAAATTCACATAGATGGTTTTAAACATGAGACAGAGTGATGGATTGAGTTCCTCAAGGACTATGACCATTGACATTTTCTATAATCCTGGGAAGGTGAACATGGTCGAGCATTCTCTTTGTAGGATATCTCTTTCATAGTTAGTGAATAAGTCATCAGGGAAGTTGGCCTCATTATAGTTATTCTTTATATATGGAGATGGAGCAACATACCTCCAATCCATGGTTTATACCCCTCCACTCTTATAACGACTCAGGGAGGAACAACAAGGGGATAACAACTACTATACCCTACATGATTAGAGATCCATAAGGCATGGTCATGTTGGATTTTTAAAATGTGGAGAGCTCATCGTTATATTCATAAGACACGTGTTGGAGCCAGTGATGTTGTGGGATGAGGTTCTGAGTTTCTAATCTGCACCTTAGCGGTACATCAAATCCTAGAAAAGATGTACCCGGGCCACTGACATGTGTTTTGGTGGCCAGGGACAATGTGATGTATTGAAGAGATTTTCTCTTAATACCTTACTTGCCTATAAATGAAGGTTAAACAATAGGTTCTAGAGAGTTTATATCAACCCCGTGAGTTCCTGAATGGATGTGTGATGGGATATCTATGGACTTCATGATTGTTTTATCACATTTGTCAAGATGACATGATTCCATCAAAGTTATCATTGACCAACTCACTAAGTCTTCCGACTTTCCTGTTATCAGATAGAAGAGTTCTGTAGAGAGATTAGAACTCCTCTACATTCATGAGACAATTCGACTATATAGAGTCCCATTAATAATTATTCCTGATCATGATGGTATCTTTACATATAAGGTTTGGAAGGGATTATAAGAGGTGTTTGTTATCCATTTATTCTAGAGAGAAACATTTCACCATCAAATGGATAACCAGGCTGAGTGAACCATTCAGGTTCTGGAGGACATGTTATGAAATTGAATAATAGACTTCGGCCATAGTTTTGATGGTCACATACCACTGGTGGATTTTGGAAACAAAATCTACTACAATTTCACCATTGATATGAAACCAATTGATGAATTTTATAAGAGACCCTGCAAGTAAACAATTTGTTGCACTGACCTAGGAGAGTCTGCACTCATGGAACCCCAGTCGGGGCAACCTACATTTGAGAAGGTGTAGATTAAAAAAGAGTGGTTGAAGAATTAACAGAGTTATCATAATTATTATACACCTAGGTTACAAAGGCCTTTGTATTTCAACAAAGTATACCATGTTTTACTTAGTGTTTTGCCTTGAACGAGATTGCGTTAATTTGAATGAGGTAGAAAGCTATCTCGAAGATTAATTTTCCCTTTCCAAGTAATGTGTAGAGTTGGGAAGATGGCATAAATGTTGTCTCTATCCCCATAGTTAGATTGTTTAAAATACATCTTGTCTATTTCATAATAGTTGAGGTACATGCATGAACTATCACACATCATCGAATGGGGATAGTGGGACATCAAGGATGGAGTGGATTTTGATGATTATCCACTGTAGATCAATAATTCACGGGATATGTTTTTTCCGAGGTGATAGAATCCCTTAGTTCATGTCTGATGGAAGTAAAAAAATCTCCCAGATAGAACATGATAGTGGGAGGCTCATATTTTTTCTTAGTAACCTCATATATTTGAGTAACCCATATTTTTGATTTTTGGGGGCATAAAGCCTAATGATGGGGAGAAATAAATGGTTCTTATTTTCCTCGAAATATTATTATATTTGATATAGTTTATTTTTTAGACCAATTTCTAAGACGATGTGGGATTCTAAGGCCCTGTGATTCGTGAAAAAATGTTTTGAAAATAATAAAATTTTTAATATCACGCATGTGATGTTTAAAAAAAGATGAATAACTCCTAAAAAAGTTCCTCGATAAGAAACCCATATCCACCGTTGAATCTAAAATAGCTTCTTTACCTTAGGTTTGGCCTTACATTGGTCATCATGGTTAATTTTTGAAAAAGATAGCATCGGTGTAAATAGAATAAAATAATTTAATTAATTTATTGACATAGAGATGTAGCGACTTGTTTCCATTTAATGTAACTTTAGGTCATAATTCCTAGGTTATCTACATACCCCTGATAATTCTAGTGGATTGTTGAGAGTGACATCTTGGAATCCATTACGATGAATGATGAAATATCAAGGATCAGTGAACAATGATAATTGATTTTTAAGGATCTCACCAACTAATGGAACATTAGTTTGTTATTCAAAAGAAATTGATCCAAATCAATGTAGGGATCCTTCATCATTTTTATAATTCCCTGTTCATAATTTTTGTGATTATCTCAAATCAATCAATGAAAATGTATTTTTTGGGTCAATCTCTTTATAGGAAGGTTTTTATAATGGGGAGAGAATGTGGGAGATTTATTTATTGTCATTCACTCCACATAATTTATCATTAATACAGAATAGAAAATCGACGCTGTAATGAATAAATATTATGGTTCATTCCTTAGGGTTGTTCTTTATTATTTTCTCTCTCTTTCCCCACTCATTTTGAGAGACCCCTTAAACTTTGGTTTGACTCCATACTGAAAAATTGATTACGGCATGTGTGATTATTGATGCAATGATCTGAGATTGTAAATAATGAATTTTTATTACAAAAAGGAGGTGTGGTGATGATTTGGGTGGACAGATCAAGGTGGTTTGGAATCCCATGATTTTCTTGCTTCGGACGTGGAAGACAAACTAGATGAACACCATCAATTTATGACTTGATTTGATATCCAGAGTGTTTTTCACATCATTGTAGAGGCTTATTCAGTGTAGATACATGTATTTTGGCGTTATTGAAGTCAGATATAAAGGTGGTTGCAAACCAGACATGAGTGGGAGGAAGAACCGGGGATTCTGGAAAGTCACGTAACACAAGGCATGTAATTCGGGATTACACAGCATGTGGGGACCAGGGCTACAACACTAGGGTTTTTCCAGAGTTAAGGTACACACAACATGTGACCACTATCACATGGTTTGTGACTATCCCCTGATGACTCGATGTGTAATTCATAGTGTACACAGACATTGGTAACAATTTACAGCCAAATAACACACTCTACACATAGGCTCATACACTGATTAACATACATTGACTAGTACATAAACATGGATTCAGTATAAAGACACCACTAGGTGACCCGAGCAAGATACCATATTTATCTACATGCCTTGTACCCATCCAACATTCTATATATTATGAGACTACATAAAATTTGAGGTTTTCCAAATGGGAAAGTCATGGGATAGTTGGACATGCCATGTACCCCCTCGGACATGCCATGTACTCCCAAAAATAGTTCTTTAGGTGCTTCCTTTTCTTATATTTACTAGTATAGTTTGAGTGTGTTCCCTTGGTCTTATCCTAGAGTGTATAGTTCTATATTAGATCTACATAAATATATAATAATCCCCTTTAGAGGTCGAGTCTCATATAGAGTTATTGTGTCCCTCCGTGAGAGTGGAGGGTGATTCTATGTCATCCCCCTTAGAGATTTTGGAAGTAGTGTAACCTCCATGACTTGGACATTGATCGCAAATCTATATGACCACATCATTAGGGTTTGTTAAATCGTTATCTTATGATCCACTATGTAGCAGGATAATATAGATTGGGTTTTTAGTGACCCCATGAGATTGTGGGAATGGCCCCCTCACTATGTACCATAGTCTCCTTTGACTAATATGATATCTTTGTCCAGTGAAAATATTAGATAGACCACTTCATCAATTGTATCTGATGAATTCATGGCTTGAGGAGTGAGTTTTACTAGAATGATAATTCTTTGAGAAGAATCCTCTGGCTAGTAATTGGTTATGACAGCCTAATGTTGTTGTGTCTTTCTTTAGTATATTTGGGTTTTATAACAACATGTATATGTGATAAATTATTTCATGTTATATTTAGATGAATGTATTTGGTGCTTTTTGTTTATATTTTTCAATGTTTCATACTGATTATGGTTATACTCCCCCCTATATGGTATTTTCCAGCACATGTCATGCCATGTGGAGACAATTTACCTTTTGAGGGCATCCTTGGAGGATATAGAGTGAGTCGAGAATAGCTGGTGTTGGATTGACTGAGGTGTTTAATAGGGTTGTACCTTTAATATAGTCATTGACCTTGGATGTGGTTGGACCCTTTAATGATTTAGTTGGACAATTGTACAAACTCTCATTGTGATGGGAATTTATTTGAACACAGTTACCTTTTTATTAATTCTCATTATACACTCGTTGTGGGATCATAGTGGAATTCATGAATTATTTTAGTTTTTTACATTTCATCATAGTTTTTCTTGAGGATGTGTGTTTGTGTACATGTAATTTTGGCTAATGAACCCCTTTATTGGAAATTCCAAATCAGTGTCGGTCAAAATCCCATTGACTATTGAGGTAGGATTTGGAAACTCATAGGTCAAAACCTAGTAGGTTGTTTCTTGACACAAAACTTTCCAAAGTACATGATCTTTTCCATGAATGTATAAAACCATCATGGTATAGTTTAATATTTAAATTTGATACATTACCACAGCTGATGTTTCTAGATACATCCTAGGTTTGGGTTTTTTATTAGTAGACCATATTTAGTACAATTGAGATTCAGATTGAAAGTGTTGAAATGGACCCTATGTAACTATCATATAATACTTAATATGTGTTTCCAGGGGTGTTAAAATATTATTATCAAGATTTTGATATGAAGTTTGAGGTTTATTTTAAATAGAATGATAATAAATTTATTTAAAATGATAGAGTCATTTATTTTTCCATAAATACAATAACATCATTAAATTCATGTATTTGAAATGAATATATAGGGATAGTAGAAATAGGCCTAATGAATTTTTGTTATAATCATAATCCATTAAGATATTTTATTCATTTTAATTTAAGAAAACCCATAATGATAAATTTTGAATATGAGTGATGAATATGTGATGATAGTTACACATGTGAATCTTCATGTAGAACATTACTCAGTAGAATTTGTAATTATCACTATTGAAACTCTTTGACCAGAGGGATTAAGGAACCATGTATGTGTATTGGATCATTGGATATGATTTTCTAAGAATAATCTACCCATCATATATGGTAGAAAATTACACTAGTAATTCGAGAAGTGTCTAGAAAATATTGAGAGGATATTTAACATTATGAAGATGTATGAGGACATTAAGGTGGGTTTTCATGTATATGATTGCGAGATAAGAAAATTGAGGGTGTGGGACTATTATAAAATCTATGTTTTAGAAAGATAATACCTCAACATCTTTTAAGAAAATATTCAACTAGTATATTAATTTGGAGACATTATACATGGATAATACCCAAGTGTCTTTGACCTTAAAGATAGTGGTGCATACTATTTTTTTATTCCACCCATTTTAATGTGTTGGGGGATTTGGTACTAGATGTAGTCATGATTGATAACCCAAAGTCATGGAGGGTTCAGTTTGGATCAAAAATTGATATTGAATGATATTGATTATCATATGTAATATTTCCTTTGCGTGTGTAATCAATAATGTGGATCCATTAGAGGTGATATTGCTAGAAAAATGTTGTTTATATGATATTTGATTTGTGTTGTTTCTAACCATGAAGTTTCATCTAGATAGGAAATTTAGTGAATGAGTAACTAGTATTCATCAGGAATAGATTCAAGGGATTAATCCACATTGTAATATGTTGTCTACTATCAATGGTGATGGCACGGTCATACAAAGAATAACTATATGGAGGATACAATGATTTTCTATTTTTATAGAAAATAATTCCATATGAAGATTTTTGTGAACAGATATCCCAAGGAAGTAAGGATGTATCCACTCTCTCTGAGAGTTCATCATTTTGTACTCATTCTTATGTAGATGTTGGCTTCTATCATCATTCCATTTTGGGTGATTATTTGTGTTAGAAAGCATCGGGAGGAGATAAAATTATTTATATTTATGTAATGGATTATGCACTAGAGGAATCTAAAGCAAAGCCATCTTCTATTTGAGGTAAAGTGTTTATTTAATCTTCTATGGTTCTAGGTTTGTTTGATTTAGGTTGTACTCATTCCTTTTTATTAGAAATGATTGTTCAGGTGTTGGAAATTTATTAGGACTTGATGCAGTTGTTTTTTAATGTTTTTATGGATTTAGGGATGAATTTTTATTGATTTTCCAGGTGTCCAACATGTCAAGTGATGATGGTTAACCTTGAGGTGGAGTGGGACTTGTGGTTGCTTGATCTTGATATGTACGACCTAACTTTTGAAATAATGTAAATGGTCAGTGTTAAGGCCCATATTTAATTTTATTATTTTAAGGATTACTTTTTATCACAATATGCAGTCACTCATGTCTTCTATAGGGAGTGGGACTCTAGTTCTATTATATAGAGGAATGTTGTTCCCTATGCTATGGTGATTTCATGTAAGTTATTTTTCAACTTCCTTAGATATCAGTGATAATTTTTTGGTAAATACACTTCTTATAGTGCTGTGTTCATACCCCAAGGTCTTCTTGGATTATTCTTCTTATTTATCACTATATTGAGATGTATGTATTTTCCATTGAATTGATACCTAGTTCGATTCCCATTTCAATTACATCTTATCATATAAACCCTAATATGTTAGTGTAACATAGGTTTCAACCTACAAACCTCTAGGATATGATTTTTTTTCAATTTATTATGTCACAATGGATTTTAAATCTCATTGTATATGATGGTATACAAGAGAATTATACATTACATAAATTATCATAATTTAAATCACATGATCATCAAGAAAAAATATAATTTTCCAAGGATAGGTGATCACTTTGATCCACATAGAGGAGGTCATTTTCTTATAATGACTGACCTTTAATAAGGGTACCAAAATGAAATATTTTGAGAAAAGGGTATACCTATGATATCATTTAGGATCCATCATTGGAATTTTTAGTTTTTGGTAGTGCTATTCAGTCAAACTAACACTCCAACAGTTTTTATGGAATTGGAAAAATATAATTTTAATCAGTTTTGGGACTATACTTATTTTCATTTAAGATTCTAATTTAGTGTATTTAACATCATAAGAGGAGCACATGGACCGTTTTAATTTAATTACGATAATCTAGAGGGAACATTTTTTGTATGGTAATATTTATATGTGTGAATTATAGATTGATGATATAAAGTATCTAGGGAATTTTATATCTAAAAGAGGTATCTAAATGGTTCTTGAAATGATATAGGTGGTTATATACTATGAGTATCCTACAATTGTGTCAAAATATAATGTTTATTTTTGTTAGATAGTTATTATAGGCATTTTTTTGGATTACATCAACTTTCCATCTTTAATGATAGCTTTATCCCATAGTGTTTAATGATTGATTGAAATGAAAAATGTGAGAGATATATTAAGGAATATAATATGAGATTGATATCATATCCATTTTTTGGTTATATCGAAAACCTGGTTTGGGGTATGATATTCATTCTGATGCTTTTTTTATAGGTTTGTGATGTGTCCAGATTTAAGGGTAACGTTTGGTAGCCTTTGGATTTTTACTTTATTCCCTCATGAGGATAACTAACCTACATATGATCTTTATTTGGAAGTGGTAATGAATTCACTGATAACATGGTGTAAGTAATTCATGGGGGATTTTTTTATAGAATTTTATGATCATAAAATATTAATATATATGTTATCTCTGAGACATTAGAACAAACAATAAAGACATAAGGTTTAGTATATCCAAAAAATTTATTATCATATTTCATATACTCCTCAAAAAGTTAATTTGATCACTGATGTGGTGATCAAGAAACTACTAATAAAATATGTAATTGGATCAAGGGAAGAGTTTTCTCTAATGAGTTGTTTAGTTGTTCCTTAGAGCGGCAGATGCCAGTGGTACGGTGTACTTATCTTTGACAAATGCTGAAACATCGCTTGATGAGATGGTTCATCTCAAGCATGTACATGACACCAAGTTATATATCATCAGTGAAATACTAAATGGTGGGGGGACATTGAGTTACTATTCTCGGTTTACCATTTTTTATTTATGTTTCCAAATAATGAGGGTTATTCAATGTTCAGTAAGGAATTAGTAGACTGATAGTGGGAACCATTATTTTCCTTCCATGGACTTTGGGAATAAATTGATATATCCTGACACAATATATTGGTATTGGTGGCTAGGAATGAAATGAAGGACTATGGATTTGATGTCAGATTTCTTACATTTCCTATAATTATATGGGGAAACCAGAATAACTCTATTTTTGTAACTCCCTGACCCTAGCTACCCAGATTTGGTGCATTATTACCTAACATTGTCATGATCACAAAAGATCAAATCCCGAAAGACTGATTAGTTTTGTAGCCATGGAATCACAATATACATTCAACAGTCTTACATTACATCATAAAATGAAAACTAAAACAACATAGTCTCCATTGTCCACACTCATCTCCACTCATAATATCCCTACAGGTAATTCATAAATTACTTCTTCACATCCTGGGAAAAATAAAACATTGAAAGGGGTGATCTCAGATGCTTAGTAAGGATAAAAATATAGCGGGAATTTTCATAAATAAGCATAATCATTTAAGGCAATGTATCACTAAAACAAAACCTTTAAAACTTGAACTTTCGAATAATATGGAAAAAATAAAATAAAATATTGTCATTTACTTATTCACATAGATATTTTACAAGTCAAATAATCACATGCAATATCAATAACCACTTTCATAATGATGGAAATCAAAATGCCAGACTATCATAACCATATATCTAAGGACTCATGCGAAGACTACAAATAATATTTTCTCAAGGCCTCATGCCAAGACACTAATTTGGCTCATGAGATCTACCGATGCATCGAGGAGTTATAGCGGGATCCACCCTTCACTTACTAAGTCCAATGCATTCCTCATATGAAAAGGTTTAAACACAACATAAACATTCGTATTAAAACTAGCTTAAGAAATTTTAATTATTTCTACATATACCATGAATTGTATAAAAATACCACATTGTAATGCCCCGACCCCAGCTACCCAGAGTCGGTGCATTACTTCGTAACATCGGCATGATCACAAAAGATCAAGTCTCGAAAGACCGATTAGTTTAGTAGCCTTGGAAACACTAGATACATTCATAAATGTTACATTACATCATAAAGTGAAAAACTACAATAACAAAGTCTTCATAGTCCACACTCATATCCTCTTCTGACTATCCCTGCAGGTCATTCATAAAATACTTCTTCACATCTTGGAAAATATTAAAACATTGAAATGGGTGAGCTCAGATGCTCAGTAAGGATAACAATAATGCGGAAGCTTTCATAAATAAACATTAACATTTAGGGAAATGTATAACTAAAATAAAAGCCTTTTAAACATGAACTTCAACATAATATGGCAAAAGTAAAATGAGATAATGCCATTTACTTCTTCGCATGGATATTCTACTGGTCGAATAATCACTTGCAATATCAATAACCACTTTCATAATGATGGAATGCATAATGCCAGACTATCATAACCACATAGTCAAGGCCTCGTGCCAAGACCACAAATAAGATTTTGTCAAGGCCTCGTGTCAAGACACTAGTTTGTCTCATGAGACCTGCCGATGCATCGAGGAGCTATAGCGGGCTCCACCCGTCACTTATTAAGTCCAATGCATTCCTCATATGAATAGGCTTAAACATATCATAAACCATAAAATAATCATATCACATAAAACATGCATAAAGGAAACATAACATTTCCACATTTCAATCACAAGATATCAATACAACACATTGATATAGTAAAAACACTTTAAAAACCATTTTCAATACCAAAATAAAAGAATGTTAAAACTTTGTTTATATTTTTCATTAAAAAAAAGTGATGGCTTGTAGAGGAAGCCGAAACTCAAATAATGGTCACGGTGGCGGAGAAGTCGTTGTCGCCGCATAAGTATGGAAAGAAAAACATTCCCTTTTGTCATTTAGCAAAACGCTTCATACAAAAAAGATTCATTTTGAATAAACGTAAAAGTCAAAGGTGTTTATACACCGTATAAAAGAAAGTTGTGTATAAAAACAAATATGCCTCAATGAAAGGAGATTGAGATGAAGTCCTTAAAAGATCATTTTTAAAATAAAATAGATCTATTATGTGTATTCACTATAGGTACACATAAAGAATACAAAATAAGAAATAATAATATCATGACATAATTTGAAAGTAGGAGATTAACCCAAATAATGGAAGTTGGGTTAAGAAATTCCCTTACCTCGTGTCTGACTTGACTCATCCGTTCTTTAACCTACTGAATAATAAACTATAGTTAATATATACCTTATTAAGAACCATTTTCAATTTCATTATCCTTATTATATCACTTATTACAATGATATGAACATTATGTAATTATTTAAGTTAATAACGGTCGTTTTGTCGATCTTTGGTACTTGAGTCAACAATAAACTTCTTATAATTACAAGTTGATTATGTGGTAGAATATCCATTATCTCCAGAATTATATTCATAATTTAGATGTCATATATATCTTTTATATCCAGTACATACATTCATTCATAATATTACGTAATATTTTGAGGTAAGAAATGAAATGCACCGTTCATGGAGACGGTATGCCGTACGTACGCATGAACGCTACTTTAATTTCTATTTCATATTTAATGGAATGAAATCATAATTATATAAAGGTATAATATAGTTCCAGTATAATATAGTGTATAATACCATTTAATCCATCCTTTATACATCCCACATATGGCATTAACGATTCAAATCACTTTGAGGGGGCGGTAGTCCGCACTTCCTAAAATGAAATTATCGCGTTTTACCCATAATGGAAATCATAAAGTATGACATAAATGAGGTATAAAGAAGCATAAGTAAAACATAAACATATTATAAATCATATATAAAAATATTGACATCTTAATGGCCACCTTTGAAGGTTTTATATGAGTGTTGAACAATCATCATTCCGTGAGGCAGAAATTCGCCATCCACAGAAACCGTATGTTATTTAACCATTAGACGAAGGTGTGTGTAAGTTTAAACCAAATACATATCATAAAAACATCCTAGTATATTGTGGATACTGGTTTTGTTACAAAATAAATGAATGAAAAGAGTTTAGGGGGGTTGGAGAAGCAAAATAAAACAAAACAACATTAGAGAAGACATTACCTTAAAAATCGGGTAACTCTTGTTGATTTGAGCCAAAGGCTTCCTTGGGAAGAATTCTTCCCAAAGTGAGTCTTCTAGGAGTAAGGGAGGGATGTTGGGAGAGTATTTGGGCAGAGTTTGTGTGAGCCAAATGGCTTGATTGTGTGAATAAGGTGGGGGTGGTGGGGGCCTTTTATAAGTGGAGAGGTGGGGCACTTTTGGAAAGTAATGAAATGTTACATTATTATACAATGATTTTCGAATTCTAGAGGTCACACACTTATATAATTCGTGGCTAAGGTGATAACGGTTCGAAGTCTACCCATCCAATAGTCTTTGGACAAGTGTAAGCCTTGGATTTTACATTATCTTTTCATTTTATTAAAATCGTTAAATAATGAGGTCATCGCTGCATCATCATGATGTCATAATTAATTTAATTTATTTAATGTCTAAAAATTATAAAAAAATACTATGATGTAGGAAAGCCTTTTATCTTTCTAATGAATATTTATAATCAAAATTTGGACTTGTGTAACCCCACTTAAAAACTGTTTTAGTAAAACAACTCATGTTTGTGTCAATTTAATTTTAACATTAAATAAATACATATTAATGTCATTTTCCAAATAAGTGGCTCCATGGGGTCCCCAAGTTGACCCATGGGTTGTCTTGGTCGTACATGACTCATCCAATAGGAGTAGGAAAAGTTTCAAGCTCATCTCATATTATTAAAACATTATTTTTACCTTAAACTACACTAATTACCTCTAATCACGATTAAGAACTTAAAAGTTACTATTCACCAAAAAATTATTTTAATCTCATTGAACCACATTTTACTTCTTAATGACAACCATGTATGTCAGATTTTTGAAAATCAAATCACAGAAGTGGTAATATTTTATTTTAACGAAAAATCAGTTATTTAACTACCACGTAGTTGTTTCACTATTCATCAAAAATTGAAGTTTTTCAGAACAATGCCAAAATTTCACCCTAAGCTATAATTGATATTCCTAATTAAAAAATGATGTCTATTTTATGAAATTCCAAACATATAATTTTCATTAATTAATTTTATATTTAATTCCCGCTGTCACAACAAATAGCGTGTTTTTAAGAAACAATTTATTTCAAAAGATTGAAAGTTGTTTATGTCCAATTTCGAAGTGAAATTAATTCTAATGACCACCATTGGATAAAATGGTAAAAATATATTCTAATTATACTTTAAAACCACTAAATAGTATAACTTATCACTATAAATTATTTTGATTAAAAAAGTTGTTTTAAGTATTTTTCTCTATTCATAAAAATTTTGTAGTTCTCAGAAAATTACAAAAAATTCAACATAGGCTAATTTCAATATTAGGAATACAAAAATGAAGTACATTTTGAAATATAAAATTTATATAAATTTAAAAAGTGGTTATTACTATTCATAACGGCTACTTTGATTAGTTGCAGTGTGTTAGAACTCGATGTTGTGTACAATGCAAGCTATTACATTATTGAATGAGAAGCGTATCATGGAAGCTCGGGGTGTTACATTCTCCCCTCCTTCAATAAATTGCTTCCTCGCAATTTGAAATTTTTCTTTGTAAATAAAAGGTTGAAAAGAGAAAATACCTTTGTGGAAAACACACATCGGAAATAATATTAATAAAATTTAGCCTTAATAAGAGGGAAAGGGAAATGAAAAAGTCACCACCCAATTATGATCTCGATTAGGAGAACATTGGTGGCAATTAAAGACATATAATTGGAGGAAAAACGTAAATATTTGTAGGGAGTGATTGAGGTCATCAATCAAAATCAACTTTCAAATTGAGGGCCTCAAAGACTTTAATCTATGTTGATTTAAAATATCATCAGTTCAACAAGACATAAGGTATTAGGATAACACATTTTTTTTGTTTTAATATCCCTTTACTAAAGTTTAAGAATTAATTTATTCATTGAATAAGAGATAGGTATATATATATTTATGCTTGACAATTATAGTTTCAACCTTCAACTCATCTTTCACTCAAAAAGATAATAGACCTCAAAAATATTATACTTATCCTAATTGTATAAGGTTCCAAATGTTAACACATACCATTTAGAATAGTAAAATTATTTTGTAATAACCAGGGACTTCCTGTAGGCTAGTGGTAGGAAATAAAGGCATGTGGCACTATGATTATGGGTTCGATTCCTGCAGCTTTGTCCGACGCGACGGGTTATGCCCCACCCTGCAGGTTGTCCTTTTCCTAAAACTATAGTATTATAATATTCAAAAATAATCTTCATAAATTTTTAACCTTAAACAATACTATACAAAGATCAACTTAATCCACTCCAACCTTTATAGTTATCCAAAATACCTCTGTCCAGACTTTCTCTAAAAGGTCTCTTAATTCCAAAATCAATTTATCAAATTCCCCAAACAAAGTAAAGTTTCTCTTATTGTCACATACTAAAAATATAACTTCATCATATTAAAACCTTACTGAAATCAACAAGTATTGCAGTACAATCCTTATATATATATATCACATTATTCTAATATCCAGAATATAATCCATGAGTCCAAAGGCACCAATACATTAATTATTTTGCTTCAACTGTAGTAACAGCATAAGATTGTCCTTGATCCCTTGTCCTTTTATGAGGTAAGTTTCCCTGACGCTTAGGGCATTCATTTTCATAATGCCCCATTTCCCTACAATTGTAGCATTCAACATTGATAGCCTCTTTCTTTCCCTTGCAATCACGCGCCTGGTGACCTTTTTCCCCACATTTATAACAAACTCCCATTCAGTTTAGACAAGTACCAGGGTGATTCTTCCCACAATTATCACATAATGGAAAATCCTTCTTTCCCTTTTTCCCTTTATCTGTCTCTTGTTCCACCGTTCTCTTCTTCTCTTGCTTTACTTTGTTGTCATAAGACTTAGAGAATTCCTTTTCTGTCTTGATAGTACATGAGACAATATCTTCATATGTTGAGAATGATTGTGATACTAAAGCTCGACGGAGAAATGGTTTTAACCCATCAAAGAAACGAACCATCTTACCTCTTGGGTTACGTATATAATCTGCAGCATACCTCGCTAACCTTGTAAAGTTGGCCTCATACTTTGCGACATTCTCATCCTCCTTTTGTTTCAGACTCAGAAATTGTCATTCCATATCTGCTCTATGGTCATAAGGAAAGTATTTTTCTAAGAAAAGATCTTTGAACTCCCTCCATTCCATATTCGATATGTCATCATCTTCCTTTGTGTTTTGAATCAATGACCACCATTGATCAGCATCTCCAGTGAGGTGGTAAACTGCCATGATAACCTTTTCCCTTTCACTACTTCCCAAGGCGTGGAATATTTTCTCTAAGGAGTTTATCCATTGCTCAACTACTAATGCATTTGTACCCCATTAAATGTTGGTGGTTGTTGCCTCATGAAGCGGTCTAACATTGATCCTCCACGTTGCGGATCAGGGTTCTCCATACGAGTAAGGTTATTATTCATAACCTGAGTGAGTTGTCCCAGTATGGTAATAAGTTGATCAGCACCAGTTGTATCTCCAGCTCCACAATAATTATCTTGAGCAGGAGGGAAATCCCTATACGGAGTGCATGTATTGATACGGTTTCCATTCCTTCCACTAGGCGCCATTTCTAAACAATGGCATAAACTATATTAGTTTATAAATCAAAATACATAATTCCATACTTGTAAGATACTTAACATAAATTGAACTATTTAAGGATATAATCCATAAAAATGTTTTCTTTGAGGAAGTATATACTCGTAACCCTTCATAGTTGTTTGTAAAGAAAATGGGAATTATCCTAAGCATATCCCCCGGGAGTGTCGTAACCAAGAGTGCAGCAAGGCCCGTTGTCGTGCACCAGTTCCCGTTCGAGTCTAGCTCAAAGCGGTGTTTTCAGGTTTTACCCCTAGGTACATCTGTGCCAGAGCCGCCTCTACTTGCTCGTATCCAGACAGGGACGTATTGCTCGGAAAACTCACAAAATCTCTATAATACCAAAATTATAGGAAGTTCTTCTATTCTAATCCTTAAAGTCTATCTTCGGGCTATGTGCTCTAATCAGAGTTTATCTAAATCTAGCTTCCAAGGTTAGTACTAAACTGCCTTTGATACCAACTGTAACGCCCCG
The DNA here is from genome assembly GCA_963277665.1 of Viscum album. Classification (NCBI taxonomy): domain Eukaryota; kingdom Viridiplantae; phylum Streptophyta; class Magnoliopsida; order Santalales; family Viscaceae; genus Viscum; species Viscum album. The sequence continues at coordinate 2,040,771,836 of OY728130.1, read as the reverse complement.
ACCCCAGCTACCCATAGTCGGTGCATTACTTCGTAACATTGGCATGATCACAAAAGATCATGTCTCGAAAGACCGATTAGTTTAGTAGCCTTGGAAACACTAGATACATTCATAAATGTTACATTACATCATAAAGTGAAAAACTACAATAACAAAGTCTTCATAGTCCACACTCATATCCTCTTCTGACTATCCCTGCAGGTCATTCATAAATTACTTCTTCACATCCTGGAAAATATTAAAACATTGAAAGGGGTGAGCTCAGATGCTCAGTAAGGATAACAATAATGCGGAAGCTTTCATAAATAAACATTAACATTTAGTGTAATTTATAACTAAAACAAAAGCCTTTTAAACATGAACATCAACATAATATGGCAAAAGTAAAATGAGATAATGCCATTTACTTCTTCACATGGATATTCTACTGGTCGAATAATCACATGCAATATCAATAACCACTTTCATAATGATGGAATGCATAATGACAGACTATCATAACCACGTAGTCAAGGCCTCGTGCCAAGACCACAAATAAGATTTTGTCAAGGCCTCCTGCCAAGACACTAGTTTGTCTAATGAGACCTGCCGATGCATCGAGGAGCTATAGCGGGCTCCACCCATCACTTATTAAGTCCAATGCATTCCTCATATGAATAGGTTTAAACTTATCATAAACCATAACATAATCATATCACATAAAACATGCATAAAGGAAACATAACATTCCACATTTCAATCACATGATATCAATACAACACATTGATATAGTAAAAACACTTTAAGAACCATTTTCAATACCAAAATAAAATAATGTTAAAACTTTGTTTTTATTTTTCATTAAAAAAAGTGATGGATTGTAGAGGAAGCCGAAACTCAAATAATGGTCACGGCGGCGGAGAAGTCGTTGTCGCCGCATAAGTACGGAAAGAAAATCATTCCCTTTTGTCGTTTAGCAAAACGCTTCGTATAAAAAATATTCCTTTTGAATAAACGTAAAAGTCAAAGGTGTTTATACACCGTATAAAAGAAAGTTGTGTATAAAACCAAATATGCCTCAATGAAAGGAGATTGAGATGAAGTCCTTAAAAAGATCATTTTTAAAATAAAATATATCTATTATGTGTATTCACTATAGGTACACATAAAGAATACAAAATAAGAAATAATAATATCATGACATAATTTGAAAGTAGGAGATTAACCCAAATAATGGAAGTTGGGTTAAGATATTCCCTTACCTCGTGTCTGACATGACTCAACCGTTCTTTAACCTCCTGAATAATAAACTAGAGTTAATATATACCTTATTAAGAACCATTTTAAATTTCATTATCCTTATTATATGACTTATTACAATGATATGAACATTATGTAATTATTTAAGTTAATAACGGTCGTTTTTTCGATCTTTGGTACTTGAGTCAACAATAAACATCTTATAATTACAAGTTGATTATGTGGTAGAATATCCATTATATCCAGAATTATATTCATTATTTAGATTTCATATATATCTTATATATCCAGTACATTCATTCATTCATAATATTACGTAACATTTAGAGGAAAGAAATGAAATGCACCGTTCATGGAGACTGTAAGTCGTACGTACGCATGAACGCTACTTTCATTTCTATTTCATATTTAATGGAATGAAATCATAATTATATAAAGGTATAATATAGTTACAGTATAATAGAGTGTATAATACCATTTACTCCATCCTTTGTACATCCCACATATGGCATTAACGATTCAAATCACTTTGAGGGGGCGGTAGTCCGCATTTCCTAAAATGAAATTATCGCGTTTTACCCATAATGGAAATCATAAAGTATGCCATAAATGAGGTATACAGAAGCATAAGTAAAAAATAAACATATTATAAATCATATATAAAAATAGTGACATCTTAATGACCACCTTTGAAGGTGTTATATGAGTGTTGAACAATCATCGTTTCGTGAGGCAGAATTTCACCATCCACAGAAACCGTATGTTCTTTAACCATTAGACGAAGGTGTGTGTAAGTGTAAACCAAATACTTATCATAAAAACATCCTAGTATATTTTAGATACTGGTTTTGTTACAAAAGAAAGGAATTAAAAGAGTTTAGGGGGGTTGGAGAAGCAAAATAAAACAAAACAACATTAGAGAAGACATTACCTTAAAAAATTGGGTAACTCTTTTTGATTTGAGCCAAAGGCTTCCTTGGGAAGAGTTCTGCCCAAAGTGAGTCTTCTAGGAGTAAGGGAGGGATGCTGGGAGAGTATTTGGGCAGAGGTTGGACGAGCCAAATGGCTTGAAGGTGTGAATAAGGTGGGGGTGGTGGGGGCCTTTTATAAGTGGAGAGGAGGGGCACTTTTGGAAAGTAATGAAATGTTACATTATTATACAATGCTTTTCAGATTCTAGAGGTCCCACACTTATATAATTCGTGGATAAGGTAATAAGGGTTCGGAATATACCCATCCAATAGTATTTGGACAAGTGTAAGCCTTGGATTTTACATTATCTTTTCATTTTATTAAAATCGTTAAATAATGAGGTCATCGCTGCATCATCATGATGTCATAATTAATTTAATATATTTAATGTCTAAAAATTATAAAAAAAATACTATGATGTAGGAAATATTTTTAGATTTCTAATGAATATTTATAATCAAAATTTGGACTTGTGTAACCCCACTTAAAAACTGTTTTAGTAAAACAACTCATGTTTGTGTCAATTTAATTTTAACATTAAATAAATACATATTAATGTCATTTTACAACTAAAGTGGCTCCATGGGGTCCCCAAGTTGACCAATGGGTTGTCTTGGTCGGCCATGACTCATCCAATAGGAGTAGGACAAGTGTCAAGCTCATCTCGTATTATTAAAACATTGTTTTTACATTAAACTACACTAATTACCTCTAATCGCGATTAAGAACTTTAAAGTTACTATTCACCAAAAAATTATTTTAATCTCATTGAACCACATTTTACTTCTTAATGACAACCATGTGTGTCAGATTTTGGAAAATCAAATCACAGAAGTGGTAATATTTCATTTTAACGAAAAATCTGTTATTTAACTACCACTTAGTGGTTTAACTATTCATCAAAAATTGAAGTTTTTTGGAACAATGCCAAAATTTCACCCTAAGCTATAATTGATATTCCGAATTCAAAAATGATGTCTATTTTATGAAATTCCAAACATATAATTTTCATTAATTAATTTTATAATTAATTCCCGCTGTCACAACAAATAGTGTGTTTTTAAGAAACAATTTATATCAAAAGATTGACAATTGTTTATGTCCAATTTCGAAGTGAAATTAATTCTAATGACCACCATTGGATAAAATGGTAAAAATATATTCTAATTATACTTTAAAACCACTAAATAGTATAACTTATCACTATAAATTATTTTGATTAAAAAAGTTGTTTTAAGTATTTTTCTCTATTCATAAAAATTTTGAAGTTCTCAGAAAATTACAAAAAATTCAACATAGGCTAATTTCAATATTAGGAATACAAAAATGAAGTCCATTTTGAAATATAAAATTTCTATAAATTTAAAAAGTGGTTATTACTATTCATAACGGCTACTTTGATTAGTTGCAGTGTGTTAGAACTCGATGTTGCGTACAATGCAAGCTATTACATTATTGAATGTGAAGCGTATCATGGAAGCTCGGGGTGTTACACACATACACAGTCAAACATATCACAAAACCATCAATACAATATGGATGTTTTGTATCATAATAAATAAACATCAAATAAGCCTAAAATCTATCAAAGGATGTTGACATTGATGAAATCAAAACTATTTGAGAGAAATATCTCTTTTTTTTAAATCATTTAAAAGTCACATAATTATAAAAGAAAACATTTACATTGAAAGTATTCTTATAATCTTGTAAGGGAAGCTTTGACAATTTTATAAAGGTGGAAAATTGACGCACCCACCGTATAAGTTAAAAAATATATATTCTTACATTAATCTTGTCAAAAAGGTTATAAAGGACCTTGTTTGGAAAATGACGAAAATATTCATTTATAAACATCTTATGAAAAGTCAAGCAAGGCTATAAATGAATTTAACCCATATTCTGTAAAATAGTAATAATTTTTTGAAATACTTTTTTAAGAAACATGGATGTGGATTATAAAGAGGTCCCAGTAGATAATTACGTATAAACAATCTTGGATAATGAAGAGATTGTGAAATAAACCCTTACCTTGTACTCTTCCTTGATAGAGTATTGGTTAACCTCCTGTATAATAGTAAAATCATTGTTATTAAATTATACAATAATCATATACCTGAATATGATATCATATATGATTTTTTAATATTGCATTGTTAATAATATTTTAGTATTATCGTTGTTTCAGGTGTTAACTGATTCTTATTCATTTATATGCTTCGTTACAGAAGCCCTATTTATTATGGAATGGATGTATCTTATTCATATCCAGAATTATATAAAGTCCATAAACATTACTTTTAATCATCAAATGAGAATTAGTCTTGAATTGATATGATGGGGAAATGAATCTCATCGCGTTTGTGGAGATGGTAATCCCTACGTACGCACGAACTCTACTTCCATTTCATTTTTCATTTTAAAAGGAATAAAAAACAAATGATACATAGGTATATTATTATTTCAACATAATATAATATCTTATATTTTTAACCTATGTTCATTAACACCATCCATTATACGTTCCATGTATTGTATGAATGAGTCATATCACTTTGAGGGGGCGGTAGTCCGCACTGCATCAAATTAAATTATCATATATATATAAAACATGAAACGAATAATGGTATTCTCTAAAATGGAATTACAGAAGATTATATATAAAATAAATATATTTAATTATATTTCCATCGTAATGTCCACCATGAGAGGTGGTAGGAGATAATTGAACAATCATCGTTTCGTGAGGCATTTGGTTGCCATCCACAGAAACTTTATGTTCTTCACCTATTAGATAGAGGTGTATGTAAGTGTAGTTCTAATAATTCTCATTTAAAGATACTAGTATATTTAAGATACTGGTTTTGTTACAAAAAGAAATAATATGATGAGTTTAGGGTTTGGATAAGTAAAATAAAAGAAAAGAAGCTAAGAGAAATTGTTACCTTTAATGTTGGTATCTCCCTTTGGTTTGAACAAAAAAAAACTCTTGAAGTTCCTTCTTCCTAAGGTAAGGCTTCTAATAGGAGGATAGGTATGTAGAGATCTTAATAAGGCATAGTTTGGATGATTCATAAGGCTTAAGAGGTGTTAGGAATTTGATAGAAGTGGTGTCCTTTTATAAGGGGGAGGAGGGGATCTTTAGGAAAAACATAAAGTATTAATTTATAAGAAATTAATATTCGGTTTCTAATGGATCCAAAGTAGATTATTAAAACCTTATGGTGGTGATGTGTCCAAATACTTTCAACTAATAGATTTTAGACTGGTTTGGGTCATTATATTAACCTTATCTTTTAGTTTTAACTCTTAGTTAATTAGTTTGACATTTACCATGTCACTTTGTATTTTTATATTATATAGTTAATAAACTTACTATATAAATAAAAGAGACCCCAAAATGGTCCATTAATGATACACATATCATGATATAAGTCTTTTGGAAGAACCTTGGATTTTTAGGAATAGAATATCAATTAATAATATAATATTTTAAAAAAAAACTCTTTTATTTCAATTTTGACACTATTCAATAATTTATTTTTGTTTAAGTAATAAAAAAATTATTAATTCGAAAACAATTCATTTAAGCAATCCTATAATATCATATTAACAAATAAAATTCATTTATGGCATCAAAAAATTAAAATTATATTTATTTAAGCATTTATAATACTAATTATTTTATTTTTTCATTAATAAGAAAAATACTGCATCATTATTGTGACATAAATAAATTTAATTATTCAATGTCTAAAAATTATAAATAAAATAAAATTATTTATTTAATCATTTGATATTACTAAAGAATATTTATTGTCTAAAATATAACATATATAACCGTATGTAATTTTTTTTGCTAAAAGATATATACTTATGTCATTTTTTTATTTACTTTAACTTAATTAATTTAAAGTATCATTATCACTTACACGTGGCTTCATTGCGTCCCAAAATCGACCCAAATATGCCCATGGTCGGAAATGTATCAACAAATAGGGTTAGGAATTATTTTTGGGTAATTTAGTATTATTATAATCTTATTTTTCTACCCTTATTTACCGGATTTACCCTTTAACCATGGTAAATAAAATATTTACCGAAGTAATTATTCAAAATGAATAAAAAAAAGTAACCTAGATAGACAATTTGGACCACCTGATTATAAATATAGAGTCCATTTTTCTAATTTCAAAACACAGAAGAGGTAGAAATTAATTTAAAATTAATTCCCGTTGTCGAAACAAAAAGCGTGTTTTAACAAATAATAACTATCAAAAGATTGACAATTTCTTATGTTCAGTTTAAATATTAAATTATGTACAATGACCAAAATTGGATTAAATGGTAAAATTATAATGTAATTATACTTTAAAATCACTCAAATTAATAATTTATTTCTATTAATTATTTCTATTAAAAAAATTAATTAAAATATAGAAATTTTCATTATTCATCAAAATATGAATTTTATTAGAAAAGTACAAAAATTGCACCCTAAGATAATTTAGATTTTCCGAATCCAAAAATGAAGTCTATTTTACCAAATTAAAAACCTAAAAGTTGCATTTATTATTTTAAAATTAAATCCCGCTGTCAAAACCAAAAGGCATATTTTTAAGAAATAATAACTATCAAAAGATTGACACTTGTTTATGTCAAATTTCAAAGTGAAATTACCTAAAAAGACCATCATTGGATTAATTTGTAAAAATATAAACTATTTATACTTCCAAACCAGTAAAATGTATAATTTAACAATATTAATTATTTTGATTTAAAAAGTAGTTTTCAGTTAAAGTATAGCATTTTTCACTATTCACCCAAATATGAAAGTTATCAGAAAAACACCAAAACATTATCTAAACTAAATTCTTATTTCATTATTCTGAAAAAGAAGTTTATTTTGTCAAATTGAATATATAGAAGTTTCAAATATTGGATTTAAAAAGGCTTCTCCATTAAAAGGCGGTAAAATTGCAATTTTTGAAAAATACATCTTCTTTTGAAAAAATGTATTTGTTCTTACATTATATATAAGAAACTCATAATATGGATTCTAAAATTATAAGGATGATATAATGTAAAAAATTCAGTTAATACTATTCAAAACCACTTTTGAACGGCTTGTTTGGTAAGACATGGTGTGCTAGAACTCATCGTTGCGTGTAGTGAATGTTATTGAATTACTTTGAAGAAATAACGTACATTGATATCTTGGGGTGTTACATTCTTCCCTCCTTCAATAAATTCTGTCCTCGCAATTTGAAATTATTTTTCGAAAATAAAATGTTGAAAATAGAAAATACATTTGGGAAATATCACATCGGAAATTTGGTTAATAAAATTTAGTCTTAATAAGAGTAAAAGGGAAATGAAAGTGTTACCACCAAATTATGATCTCAATTAGGAGAAAATTGGTGGAAATTAGAGACATATAATTGTAGTAAAAACATATATATTTATAGGAAGTGATTAAGGTAATCAATCAAAAACAAGTGTAAAATTGAGGGACTTAAATTCATCAATTTATGATCATTTAAAATATCATCAGTTCAACAAAACATATGGTATTTGGATAACACATTTTCTTTTTTAAGATCTCTTCACTAAAGTATAAGAATTAAATTATTCATTGAATAAGAGAAGAAGAAAAATATATACTTGAAAAGTAGAGTCCCATCCTTTAACTAAGTTCTACCACAAACTCATCTTTCACTCCAAAGGATAATAGAACATAAAAATAATATTTTATTTATCCTATTCATATAGGGTTAAAAAAAGGAATTTATAATTCATCTAGAAGAACCATTTAAAAACACTACATTATTCAATCCATGTCATCACGTGGGTCATTGGTAGGTGATACACCCTTGTTGCCCTTCAGTTGTGGGTTCAAGTCTCGCGGCCTTGCCGGACGCGACGGGTTGTCGCCCAACCTCTAGGATGTCCTTTTATGGAATCCAAAAATAATCTCAAACAAGAATTATCCAAAATAAGTCTATCCAAACTCACAGTCCAAAATTTATAAGGAAGGTAAACACAATAATGATCCTCTTTTCCGCGTAATAACATGTGAACACCTTCAACATGTATTCTTTTAAAACACTAAAGCATCATTAATTACCATAAAACCTTATTTATTACATTCATTATCCCTTACTACTTATAGAATACTGGATATACTCCTTCTATCCACAAATGATGTAAACTCCAACAATGATGGAATATACATATCATTAATCAGTTTCATGGTAATCATGAATATCCAATATAATTTATCCAAATCAATCATGTATTTTTTCAAAATCACAACCTCGGTATCAGAACCATATTATGGTTTATCTTTCTCTCAACTATATATTTTCCAAAAATTTAACCTGCTATTGAGTCACTTTCCTTTGTTCCACACAATCTCAAGTCCTTAACGAAATAGTACTGTATTATAATCCTTATATACTCCATAATTATTATAACAAATACATTGTTGATACAACACTCAAATTACATAATTCCCTAAAAACAACATAAGAACTCTAATCATTCCTTCTCATCTGTGGTAGTATCATAACTTGATTATTATACAATAACATAATTTGGGGCATAATATGAGGATTTGGACATTGGTTTGCGTAGTGTCCCAACTCCTTGTAGATGAAGCATTGTACATTTGAAACCTTTTTCTTACCCTTGCAGTTACGTACATGGTGTCCCTTTTCTCTACACTTATAACAAAATCCCATTCCTTTTAGGAAAGTTCTAGGGTGTTTCTTCCCATAGTTATCACATATGGGAAAATTATTCATTTCCCTCTTCCCTTTATCCATCGTTCTCTCTTCCATCCTTTTCTTCTCTTGGTTCCCTTCAATGCCATAGGACTCGGAGAATTCATTACCTGTCTTATTAACACATGATACTATATCTTTATATGTTGAGAATACATGGGAGAATATCTCATTTCTAAATGTTGGATTAATTCCATGAATGATATGATCCTTCTTACTCTTTGGATCATACGTATTGTTGGAGTTAATATTCCTCCTACTGGGTGCAATTTATATACAATAGCATAAACTAGGTCAATTTATGAATTGCAATGAATAATTCCATACTTGTAAAATACCTAACGTAAATGGAACAGTTTATGGATATAATCCATAATAATAAAAATGTTTTCATTGAGTAAATATATACTCAAAAGTCCATCATAAGGGTTTGTAAAGAAAATGAGAATTATCCTAAGAATATCCCCTGAGAGTTTTGTAACCACGAGTGCAGCATGGCTCGTTCTCATGCACCAGTTCCTATTCGAGTCTAGCTCAAAGATGTGTTTTTGGGTTTTATCCATAGGTATATCTGTGCCAGAGCCACCTCTACCTTCTCATATCCAGACATGGATGTATTTCTTGGAAAACTCAGAAAATCTCTACAATACCAAAATTCTAGGATGTTCTTTTATACTAATCCTCAAAGTACATCTTACGTCTATGTGCTCTAATCAGAGTTTAACTAAATATAGCTTCGAAGGTTTGTACTAAACTTTCTCTGATACCAACTATAATTCCCCAACCCCAATTACCCAAAGTCAGGGCATTATTATATAAAATTGTAATGATCACAAAATATAAAGTCTCGAAAGACCGACTAGTTTAGTAACCTTGGAATCACTAGATACATTAATGAATCTTACATTTCGTCATAAAAAGAGAACTACAACAACATAGTTCCCATAGTCCACACTCATATCCCCTCATACTATCCCTGCAGGCCCTTCAAAAATTACATATTCACTTCCTAGGAAAAAGAAAACATAGAAAGGGGTTATCTCAGATGCTCAGTAAGGATAAAAAAATAGCAGAAACTTTCATAAATAAGCATAAACATTTAAGGGAATGTGTCACTAAAAAAACCTTTTAAACAAGAACATAGACATAATATGGAAAAAATAAAATTATATAATTCCATTTACTTATTCAAATGGATATTCTACTATTCGAATAATCACATGCAATATCAATAACCAATTTCATAATGATGGAACACATAATGCCAGACTATCATAACCACATAGCCAAGGCCTCATGCCAAGACTACAAATAAGATTTATTCAAGGCCTCATGCCAAGAAACTAGTTTGTCTCATGAGACCTACCGATGCATCGAGGAGCTATAGTGGGCTCCACCCATCACTTACTAAGTCCAATGCATTCCTCATATGAATAGGTTTAAACATAAAATAAACATTCTTATTAAAACTAGCATACGAAATGTCAATACTTTCTCCATAAACCATGAATGGTATAAAAATAACACATCCATAGTAAAAAAGATCACAAAACCTTCAATAAAATATGGATGTTTTGTATCATAACAAATAAACATCAAATAAGCTTAAAATCCATCAATGGATGTTGACATAGATGAAATCAAAACTATTTGAGAGAAATATCTATTTTTTTGAAATCATTTAAAAGTCAAATAATTATAAAAGAAAACATATACTTTGAAATTATTCTTATAATCTTGTAATAGAAGCTTTGAAAATTTTATAAAGGCGGAAAATAGCCACACCCACCATATAAGTTAAAAAAATCACAATCTTACATTAATTCAGTCGAAAAGGTTAAAAAGGTCCTTGTTTGGAAAACAATGTAAAGATTCCTTTATAAACATCTTATAAAAATTCAAACAACGATATAAATTAATTTAACCCATATTCTGTAAAATAGTAATAATGTATTGAAGTACATTTTTATGAAACATGGATTTGGATTATAAAGATATCCCAGTAGATAATTACGTATATACTACCTCAGATAATGATGAGATTGTGAAATAAACCCTTACCTTGTACTTTTCCTTGATAGAGTGTAGGTTAACCTCCTGTATAATAGTTAAATCATTGTTATTAAATTATACAAGAATCATATACATGGATATGATATCATATATGATCTTTTAATATTGATGTGTTAATAATATTTTAGTATTATCGTCGTTTCAGTTGTTAACAGATTCATTTTACATTATATGCTTCGTTACATAAGCCATGTTTGTTATGGATAGGTTGTATCTTATTTATATCCAGGATGATATAATGTCCTCAAATATTACTTTTAATCATCAAACAAGAATTATTCTTGAATTCATATAATGGGGAAATGAATCGCATCACGTCCGTGGAGACGGTAATCTGTACGTATGCACAAACACTACTTCATTTCATTTTTCGTTTTAAAGAGTAATAAAAACCAAATGATACATAGATATAATATTATTGAAGTATAATATATTATCTTATATGTGTTACTTAATTTCATTAACACCATCCTTTATATGTTCCATTTATGGTATGAGTGAGTCATATCACTTTGAGGGGGCGGTAGTCCGCACTTCCTCAAATGAAATTATTTTATATATATACCAAATGAAATGAATAATGGTATGATATAAAATGGAATTACATAATCATATATATAAAATAAATATATTTAGTTATAGATCCATCATAATGGCCACCATGAGAGGTGGTAGGAGATAATTGAACAATCATCGTTCCGTGAGGCGTTTGGTTGCCATCCACAAAAACATTATGTTCTTCACCCATAAGATGGAGGTGTGTGTAAGTGTAGTTTGAATACTTCTCATAAAAATAACCTTTTATATTTAGGATACTTGTTTTGTTAAAAAACAAAATAATATGAGGAGTTTAGGGGTTGGATAAGTAAAATAAAAGAAAAGAAGCTACGAGAAATTATTACCTTTAATTTGGGTAACTCCCATTGGTTTGAACCAAAAAGTACTCTGGTAGTGCCTTATGACTAAGTTAAGGATTCTAGGAGTAGTATAGGGATGTAGGGAGCTTAATTTGGCAGATTGTGGATGAACAAAAAGGCTTGAGAGGTTTGAGGAATTGGATAGAAGTGGTGTCCTTTTATAAGTGGGAGGTGGGGCTCTTTAGGAAAAACAAATTGTATTAATTTATAATAAATTAATATTTACTTTCTAATGGCTTAAAAGTGGAATATTAAAATAATAAGGTGGGTATGGGTCTAAATCCTTTCAACCAATAGATTTTAGACAGGTTTGGGTCATTATATTAAACTTATCTTTTAGTTTTAACGCTTAGTTAATTAGTTTGATATTTACCATGTCACTTTGTATTTTTATATTTTATAGTTAATAAACATACTATATACATCCAAAAGACTACCAAGTGGTCCATTAATGATACACCTATAATTATATAAGTCCTTTTTTTAATCCTTAGATTTTTAGGATTACAATATCAATAATAATATAATATTTTTTTTAAAAACCCATTTATGTCAATTTTGAAACTATTCAATAATTGATTTTTTTAATGTCTTAACAACTTTATTAATTCGAAAAAAATTCATTTAAGAAATCATATCTTGTCATATTAACCAATAAAATTCATGTATGTCATCAAAACTTTCAAATTATATCTATTTTATCATTTATAATACCAATTATTCGATTCTTTCATTAATAAGGAAAATACTACATCATTATTGTGACATAAATAAATTTAATTATTAAATGTCAAAAAATTATAAATAAAATTCCATTATGTATGAAATAATTTAATATTTCTAATTTATATTTATAGTAGAAATAACAACATACACAACTGTGTGTAAAAATAGGTTTTCTCAAAGATATATGCTTATGTCATTTTTGTATTTATTTTACCATAATTAATATAATGTGTCATTATCACATACAAGTGGCTCCATCGGGTCCCAAAATCGACCCAGAGATTCCCATGGTCAGAAAGGTATCAACCAATAGGGTTAGGAAACATTTTTGGGTAATTTATTATTATTATAATATTATTGTTTTACCTTTATTTACCGGATTTATCCTTTAACCATGGTAAATAAAATATTTACCTATGTAATTATTCAAATTGTCTAAAAATAAAAGTTACATATTTAATCAATTTGGACCTCCTGAATCTAAATATTGAATCCATTTTTATAAATTCAAAACACCGAAGTGGACGAAATTATTTTAAAATTAATTCCCATTGTCGTAACAGAAAACGTGTTTTTAACAAATAATAACTATCAAAAGATTGAATGTTTCATATGTCAAGTTTAAATATGAAATAATGTAAAATGAATAAAATTGGATTAAATGGAAAAATTATAACCTAATTATACTTTAAAATCTCTCAAATTCATAATTTATCAATATTAATTATTTAGATTAAAAACGTTGCTTTTAATTAAAATTTAGTAATTTTCACTATTCATCAAAATATGAATGTTATCAGAAATGTACAAATATTTCACCCTAAGATAATTTTGATATTACTAATCAAGAAATGAATTCTATTTTACCAAATTCAAAACATCAAATTTTCATTTATTAATTTAAAATTAATTCATGCTGTCAAAACCAAAAGGCATATTTTTACGAAATAATAACTATCAAATGATTGACACTTCTTTTTGTCCAATTTTAAAGTAAAATTAATTACAATGAACACCATTGGATTAAATGGTAAAAATATAATATATTTAAACTTAAAAACCATTAAAATTTATAATTTAACAATATAAACATTTTTTATTTAAAAAGTTGTTTTCAGTTAAAATATAGTATTTTTCACTATTCACCCAAATATGAATGTTATCAGAAAAACACCAAAAATTTATCAAAACTAAATTTTTATGTACCAATTCTAAAGAATAAGTTTATTTTGTCAAATTAAATATATAAAAGTCTCAAATATTGGAATTAAAAAAGTTTCACCATTAAAAGGCGGTAAAATTGCATTTTTTAAAAAATACTTCTTTTATCTGAAAAAATGTATTTGTTCTTACATTATATCTAGGAAACTCATAATATGGATTATAAAATTATAAGGATTATATAAAGGTCAATATTCAGTTAATATTATTCATAACCTCTTTTTAACGGCTTTTTTGGTAAGTCATGGTGCGCAAGAACTCGGTGTTGCGTGTAGTGAATGTTATTGAATTACTTTGAAGAAATAACGTACATTGAAATCTTGGGGTGTTTCACTCTTAAATCCTTCAATAAATTGCATCCTCGTAATTTTAAATTAATTTTTGAAAATAAAAGTTTGAAAATAGAAAATACCTTATGGAAACCCACATCGGAAATTAGGTTAATAAAATTTAGTCTTAATAAGAGGAAAATGGAAATGAAAGTATTACCACCAAATTATGATCTCGATTAGGAGAACATTGGTGAAAATTAGAAACATATAATTGGAGTAAAAATGTAAATATTTATAGGTAGTGATTGGGGTCAACAATAAAAAACAAGTGTAAAATTGAAGGCCTCAATGATGATTTAAAAAACCATCGGTTCAACAAAACATATAGTATTTGGATAACACATTTTTTTGTTTTAAGATCTCTTAACTAAATTATAAGAATTAATTTTTTCATTGAATAAGAGAAGAATAAAAATATATACATGACAAGTAGAGTCCCATCCTTTAACTAAGTTCTACCACAAACTCATCTTTCTCTCAAAAAGATAATAGAACTTAAAAATATGATTTTATTTATCCTATTAGTATAGGGTTGAAAAAGTGAATTTATAATTCATCTAGATGAACCATTAAAAAAATAAAATATTCAATCCAGTACATCATGTGGGTCAGTTGTAGGTGATACACCTTTCTCTCCCTTCGGCTGTGGGTTCAAGTCTCATGGCCTTACTGGATGCGACGGGTTGCCGCCCGACCTCCGGGTTGTCCTTTTATGGAAATTCCAAAATAATCTCAAACTTGAATTATCCAAAATAATTCTATCCAAACTCACAGTCAAAAATTTATAAGAAAGGTAAACACAATAAAGATCCTTTTTTACACATAATAACATTTGAAAACTTTCATCATGTATTCTTTTAAAACACTGCAACAACATGAATTACCATAAAACCATATTGCTTACATACATGATCCCTTATTCCTTATAGAATACTGGATATACTCCTTCTCTCCAAAAATGTTGTAAACTCCAAAAATGATGGAATATATAAATCATTAATCAGTTTCTAGGTAATCATGAATATCCAATATAATTTTTTCAAATCAATCATGTATTATTCCCAAATCACTACCTCAGTATCAGAACCATATTATGGTTTATATTTCTCTCAACCATATATTTTCCATAAAATTAACCTTCTATTGAGTCACTTTTCTTTCATCCACACAATCTCAAGTCCTTAATGAAATGTTACTATAGTAAAATCATTATATACTACATAATTTTTATAACCAATACATTTTTGATACAACACTCAAATGACATAATTCTCTAAAATCAACATAAGAACTATAATAATTCCTCCTCATATGTGGTAGTATCATAACATGATTATTATCAAATAGAATCATTTGGGGCATACTCTAATGATTTGGACAATGTTTCACATAGTGTCCCAACTCCTTACAGATGAAGCATTTTACATTTGAAACCTTTTTCTTACCCTTGTAGTTACGTACATGGTTTCCTTTTTCTCTACACTTATAACAAACTCCCATTCCTCTTAAGAAATTTCTAGTGTGTTTCTTCCCATAGTTTTCACATATGGGAAAATTCTTCATTTCCCTCTTCCATTTATAAATATTTCTCTCTTCCATCGTTTTCTTCTCTTGCTTATCTTCAAAGCCATAAGACTCGGAGAATTCGTTACTTATCTTATTAACACATGATATTATTTCTTCATATGTTTAGAATACATGGGAGACTATTTCCCATCTAAATGTTGGCTTAATACCATGAAAGATATGATCCTTCTTACTCTTTGGATCATACTTATTTTTGGAGTTCACGTTCCTTCTAATGGGATCAATTTCTATATAATAGCATAAACTAGGTCAGTTTATGAATTGCAATAAATAATTCCAAACTTGTAAAATTCCTAACGTAAATGGAACAGTTTATGGATATAATCCATAATCATAATAATGTTTTCTTTGAGTAAGTATATACTCATTAACCCTTCATAATGGTTTGTAATGGAAATAAAAATTATCCAAAGCATATCCCCCGAGAGTGTCGTAACCAAGAGTGCAGCAAGGCTCGTTGTCGTGCACCAGTTCCCGTTCGAGTCTAGCTCAAAGCGGTGTTTTCGTATTTTACCCCTAGGTACATCTGTTCCAGAGCCACCTCTACCTACTCGTATCCATACATGGATGTATGGCTTGGAAAACTCACAGAATCTCTACAATACCTA